>JAVQMG010000094.1:0-1447500 GCA_032878915.1 Castanopsis chinensis
CATAATCAATTATTATTTGATATATTAATGAACATTACTTCAATAAGTGTATTGAGGTAATCATAACTTAACATAATCAATTATTATTTGATATATTAATGAACATTACTTCAATAAGTGTATTGAGGTACTATTCATTGTCAAAAAATTTGGACAAGTTGCCAGGGTTGATGTGTGGTGGTTTTGGTTAAGTTAGGCCAAAGTTTTGTTGAAATGTTAAAATGTTGAGCTTGCTACTGATGCTCTAAAGGATCACAACCTTTCTTTGGTCATAGCCGATTTAGCTGTGGTGAGAATTTATTGAACTTTTTTTTCTATAATTCTATTCCTAACCATTGCAATGAAAACTTACTGACATTTAGAGGGTAATCAAGTGCACTTAATATATTCTTTTACGAATCATTTTGTTACATTGAATCAGGTTCTGTAGGCCTTTCAAAACATGTTAAGAACAGAGTGTTCCCTTTTGATCTTGTGATTCTTGTCTCAAATGGTCATTCAGTAATTGCTTGTGAGTTGTGACATGTCCAAGGTATGTGCTTTCGTTTGAAGTAGGGTTCAAGAGTATTTATCTATTATCATAACTCTTCTAGTGGAAAAGCTACTTTTTTTATTATTGGATGCCAAGTGAGAAGGGTTGCAAAGACTAAGCTGGGAAACCAGAAACAAGACCAAAAATTAATTATATTCTAAATCACCCACGTGCTCCATGAGCTCTCCCCACGTTTCAAGGTCTAGATTATATATACGCTTCTCAGCCAAAAAAAAAAAAAAAATGAAGAAGAAGAAGAAAGATTATATATACGCATGCCACATATTAACAAATAGGATCTTGCATTTGTATAGAAAAATTAAACTTTGACATGTGGTGTTGTACCTTGACAAAAAGAAAACAAAATGCTAAAGGTTTGAATATTAAGTTATGATTCTATATTCTTTAAACTTGTCCATTATTCTTGTTCCTAGAAAGTAGTTTTGTTAAAATCTAAAACAAAAAAAAACAAAAAACAAAAAAAAAAAAAACAATATTATAGTGAAGATCCATGTTGGGGCAACTTCTTCTATTCGAAAGGAGAATGAAAAATACTGATTGAACTATCGATTGATTGATTCAATTCTTAATCAAGATTATTTATAATCACAAGAGGCAAAACACAATTAAATCATATACAGATAAAATAATGAAGAACAAACACAACCATAATTACATAAACAGAGTATTTATATTCATGAAATGAAAACCCTTACTGAAAAACTTACCAATACAAATACTCCAAGGCAAGCAAGAACCCCAAAAAGCAAATCCACTTATTTCAAATTTTTTACAAAGACATAAGGTCCTGTTTTTTAACATGGCGCGCGCACACACACACACACACACACACACATATATATATATATATATATATATATATTGTGGGAGAGCTGGACCCGAGGAACTAGGTCAACCCACCTGGATAAGGCCCAACATGAAGCTTAAGGCCCATCATGCGATGTAAGCCCGACACGTGCACAGGGGGAGGGGGGGAGATAACCTTGGGGTTTGTCACAATGGGCCTGGTCACTGGCTATGTACCAAGGGTTAGGGCAATAATAGCCAAGGGGTTACTAAGAGGTCACCAGAGTGGAGGCCGACCACAAAGCAAATCTGTATAAAGTACAACCCCAGTAAGATCGACAACCGAGAATAAGTGGTTCTAGAAGAGATCCACTCTCGAACACCATCCGACATCTAGAACAAATTCCAAGGGAATCCTCTAAATTCGTGAGGATCCCTTGGGATTCTGGTGAGCATAAGGATATGTGGGTGAGGAAGGTAATGAAAGCCACACCACTAAAAAAGGACTATAAGAAGAAGTAGAGATGAGGGTACAAAAGGTTGGACATTTGGGAGAGGGGAGAGAATAAGAGAGTAAGAGAGATAGAAAGAAGACGCTGGGATACACTAGGGAACTTTAGGGGAGGTACTCTTGTTTGGGGCCTAAATTGGTATGAATGAGCATAATCCCACATATAAGTAAATTGTGACCCCATTATTATAGGGGAGACGATTTTGGGCACACACAATTGGCGTTGTCTATGGGGATCCTACTCCACCTGAGGCTTTGAAGTTGTTTAGTGTCTCCCAAGCATGAAGGGTCTGGATAAGGGTGAGGGATCCACTGCTAGGAATCAATTAGGGGCCTTCTTAGGGGGTCATAGGAGGCGTAAGAGGGAACGACGAAAGGAGCAGCAACACATGCAAGAAGGGCTACAGACCAGAGTGGATTTTGACAAGGGATCATCTCGCAAGGAACGAACTATCTCGTACATGCCTAAGCGGCCCCATCACAATGACTGATTGAGGGAACTTGAGAACCTTCGCAAATAGGTTAATGATTTGGAGATTGAGCTGAGAGGCCGAAACCGAAGGAGAGTTAGGGAAGGTTCGTCTAATGATCTGGATTATGCCTCAAATGGGTCATCGTGTGGTACCGGTTCACGCCGATTAAGAGACCAATCATAGGACATCAAAGGACACTATCACGAGTTCCCTCCTCATGAAAAGCACGGGTGTCGTAATGCCGCTTTGGATGCAATGATCCAAGCATTGAGTAAGGCCTCTCGATCACCTTTCACCAACAATATTGATCGTACTGAAATGCTGAGACAGTTTATTCAACCGTCGTTCATCATTTACAATGGGAAAACAGACCCAGTGGAGCACATGAACCACTACAGATGATGTCCCTATATTCTCACAATGATAAGTTAGTGTGTAAGGTGTTTCCATCTAGCCTCAGGCCGACAGCTATGAGGTGGTTTAAAGGTCTAAGAAAAGGATTTGTCAGTAATTTTGTGGAATTAATACAAGCATTCGAAGCATGGCTCGTAACATGTAGCAAAGTTCCTCAGTCGATAGATTCTTTGTTATCCATGAGGATGAGAAGTGGTGAGACCCTTTGGGCCTACACAAACCTGTATTGGGAGCTTCACAAAGAGATTGGAGGGGTGAATGAGTAAATGGCCACCAGCACTTTCTGAATGGGCCTTCCCGAGGAATCAGCATTGAGAGACTCGCTAACCATGTGGTCCCCCAAAGACATGCACCAATTAATGAGGAGAATTAAGGATATAAGAGACTGGAGGATGACTATCTACAGGGCAAAGGTAAAGCCCTAGCCTTATCGCAGTATCCAAAGATTTTCGCCCTGAAAAATTTCAGTAGAGAAATAGGAAAGAACCAAAGGCCCCTAGGGAGGGCTCGGAACAGCGCACCGAGGGAGTCAATGCTACATTCAAGGAATCGGTGTATAAGATCCTTGAGCGTAGAAAAAACAAGCCTTATTTTTTATGGCTGGGGAAGATGGGTGGAGACTTGACGTAGAGAAACTAAAGTTTGTATTGTACGTACTACCGAGAGAAATGGCACACTACAGAGCAATGTCAGGTGCTGAAGCACCACCTAGAGCAACTGGTAAAGGTCGGGCACATTAAAGAATTCTTAATCGATTAGGAAGGAGTAAGTGTGGGACAAGGTTCTCGAGGTCAAAATGGCTGGACCCTCCCACCTCTAATTGGAATTATCGAGGTCATCTATGCAACGTCTTAGGGCGTAAACTTGAATAGCCGGAAGGGAATACTTACTGTGGTATCCCTATTTGAGGCAGAGGCTTTGAACCGACTTGATAAGAGACCTTGGAGGGCCCCCGTGCCGATCACCTTTAGGGAAACAAATTTGGAAGGAACATCTCAACCACACGATGATGCCTTAATCATAACTATTGGGAAATTTAGACCCCGGCTGATAGAATTAACAAATTTTAAATCCAAGTTGTTAATTAGATTTATTATGTATAAAACTTGTTAAAACAAACAAATATCAATATCATGCACAACAAAAAATTAAATTAGACAAGATATGATGACCTAGGAAAACTAATGAAACAAACCAGTTTCATAGTAAAAAACCTGGAAGGAAACCTTCCCAAAAAGTAGTTCACCTTAGTAAAGAGAAGTTTCAGATCTAGTACAAAACATTTTTCCCTAGACTCTACAATCCTCGTATATAAACCCACAGCAGAAACCTTCTACCACTTCAGAACCTCTGAACTTCAATATATGAATGACACCCATTTGATGCACGACTCCCAGTATGTGACTAACTCACCAACTTGAAGAAGATTGTTGGCTGCAAAGTTCTTCACTTCATTAACAATGAAGATCAAGAAGCACTTGGTTACAAAACCCTAAGATGCAAAGACACAGTAACTTCTTTCAGAGAGAATAAGGCATCGGTCACCTTTTGCAATTGTTCTCTTAGTATTCTCTTATGTGATGACCTTTAAAATAAGCCTTATATTTCTAGAGTTTTGAGAAAAGAAACCCTACACATACATGTCAACATGGGTCAAAAATCAAATCTGAAAATTTGAATTTCGTAATTCTCAATAGATACAACTGCTGAGATATTTGTCGAGACCTCGATAGATAGTATCTGTTAAGCAGCTGTCGAACTTTAATGAATCAGCACTTTTTCACTTGTTTCTTGGACAGATTTGCATGGCTTCAATACTAGACTTGAAATCTTGCTTTTTAAAGTATTAAACACATCCTAGATCTACCCAATTATAAGTAAAGTGCATTTTGTCAAAAGATTAGCCAATTACATAAAATATGTCCTTAACAACAACTTCCCAGATTGGAGAGTTCCTAATGAAAAGGGTAATGGTAAATTAGGGGAGTACAACAGAGATAATGTACCCCGATCTTTACAAGGGACTGAGGTTGAATTCCAAGGATTTAAGTAAGTATGATACCCCACTTGTGGGGTTCGACGAAAATATTGTGACTCTTGAGGTATAAATAAAGCTATTGGTAGTAATCGAAGGAAAGGAAGTGGAAGTAAACTTTATCGTGGTTAATACCTTCTCACCCTACACAGCTATATAGGGGAGGCCCTAGATCCATGCCATATGGGCAGTACCATCAACCCTACACCAAAAAATTAAATTTCCTATGAAGGATGGCGTTGCGATGGTTCGAGCCGATCAGATGATGGCCAGGCAGTGCCTGGTGGAAGCCATTAACCATGAAATTAAGTAGAAAGAACAAGTCAACCATGAGCCATTATAGCAACTACTGGAGCCCGAAAGATCAGCAGGGGTGGATAGTGCCGAGGAATTGGTTCAAGTACCTATTCTACCATTTACTAATAGATGGTTCCAGATCAAGGAAAGCTTACCCTCCGAGGATTGTGTGGAAATTTTGTTAATGTTAGTACGGAACTTGGATGTGTTTACATGGAGTCCATATGACGTAGAGCTGTCCACGGGTCGGTCCGGGTCGGGTTTGTGCTCAACCTGCAACCGACCCGATCAAATCGGGTGGGGAAGTTCCAGACCCGCTGCCGACCTCGAAAAGCCACCGATCGAAGTCGAATCGAGCTCAGGTGGATGACGATCGGCTTTGATTTCAATTGAAAATACAAAGATTAAACCTAAATAACAGATCAACAAATGATTCAAACCCAAATACAACTACAAACCCAAAGAATAAAACCAACAATTCAAAAGATCTACAACTTCAAACCCAAAGAACAGATCAACAAACCTAAATAACAGATCAACAAACCCAAATAACAGAGAATAGGGAGATCGAACTTACAAGCTTGAACCTGAGAGAGAGAGATAATCATAGATCTGAACTAATGAGGGCTTGGCGATGTTAGTGATGGAGGCGAGAGATCGAGTGACTGAGAGAAGAGAGATCGTGTGATTGAGAGATGGAGGTGATGGAAGTAAGGGGATGATGATCCTGAGTTAAAGAGTAGAATGATCGTTAGAGGGATCGGCTAACTGATGCATAGTAGAGAGATCGGCGAACTGGCGAAAAACAGAGAGATCGGTAGAGTGACAAAGAGCAGCATTAGAGGAGAGAATGAGAGTAGAAGAACTGATTTGAGGTCTGAAGGTGAGTTAAAAGTTTTAACCCATTTATAGTTTGGTCGGGTCGAATGCTTCGGGTTTTGGAAGAAAAGACCCGCTGCCGACTGGAATTGATTTTGGAAAGTCTTCACCAGCCGCCGACCACCGGTGTAGTCGAATCGGGCAGTGGACGGTTCGCGTCTGGTCGGTTTGGCCAGGTGGGTTGGTTCTCCGGGTTGTTTGACAGCCTTAATATGAAGTACTGGGGGTAGACCTAAGTTTCATTATGCATAAGTTAAATGTAGACCCCAAAGTTGTGCCTAAAAAGCAAAGGCCGAGGAGATTCGCGAGGCCCCATGTGGAAGAAATAAAGGAGGAAGTGGAAAAAGTTAAAGTGATCGAGGGCTATACAGGAGGTGTTCTTTCTCGAGTGGCTGGCTAATACAGTGATAGTTAAGAAGTAGAACAAAAAATGAAGAGCCTGTGTTGATTTCACGGATTTGAACCAAATGTGTCCAAAATACCCCTTCTAAGTGTTGAAGATTGATCATCTGGTGGATGCCACAATCGGGCACCGACGCATGAGCTTTTTAGATGCATTTCAAGGCTATCATCAAATAACTCTAGCCCTCGAGGATCAAGAAAACATAGCCTTTATAACACCCGAAGGGAATTATCATTACACAGAGATGTCTTTTGAATTGAAGAATGCGGGAGCCACATATTAGCAGATGGTCACATGTATGTTCAAGGAGTTGATCAGTAAGACAGTGGAGGTTTGTATTGACGACATGGAGGTGAAGACTAGGGAGGAAGGGGAGCATGCTCATGACCTGCAGAGTGTTTTTGATATCTTAAAGCAGCATAAGTTACGCCTCAATGCAGAGAAGTGTGCCTTCGAGGTGGGATTGGGCAAATTCTTGGGGTATATGATCACTACTCAGGGCATAGAAATAAACCCCGATCAGATAACAGCCATCCAGTAGCTATGCCCACCCAGTAATCCAAAGGAGGTCCAAAAGCTCACGGGTATGATTGCTGCGCTGAATAGATTTGTGTCGAAATCAGCGAACATGTGCCAACAGTTCTGCCAGCTATTTAAGAAGTGGAAGGGATTTCAGTGGACGCAAAAGTGCGACTTGGCATTTAAAGATCTAAAATCCTATCTTGCTAGCCCTCCTATTCTAGCCCGACCTAACCTTAGAGAGGATTTGTACATGTATCTAGAGATGTCCAGCCACGTCGTTAGTTCGGTGTTGATTAGGCAGCATTAGCATACAAACGTGTGGTAACACAAACAAATCACCAATTAACTAAAGTATGCAGCGGCAAATAAATTGACACTGTGATTTGTTTACGAATGGAGAAAACCTACACAGCAAAAACTCCATCGGGTGATTTTAAGGTCACCACTCCCGAGAATTCACTATTATCACAACTAGTGGTTACAAGTAAATGAATCCTAGTACCTTATACCAACTTACAGTTGAACCCTTACCCCAATACCCAATTAGACTTGTTCTGTAGTGACAATCTGTCCTTTCAATACACAGCTCCTAGTACGTGACTAACCAATTTCAGTTCATCACACGATGAAGATCAAGAAACTCCTTAGTCACAAAACCCTACGGTGTACAAACACAGCAACTTCTTCACAAGAAAATTGATCTAGGGCAAATTCTGTCTCCGGTCACAATTTACATAAACAAAATCTGCTTAACACTTGTGCAACTTGTGTCACCTTTGACGACCCTTAAAATAATCCTTTTATATGTCTAGGGTTGTGAGAAAAGATCACTAATTGGATGAAAATAGACCAGAAATTCTGAGTTTTGTAAATCTCGATAGATACCCTATTTGTCGAGCTGCTGTCAAGCCATGGGCTGGAACAGCTCTTCAAGGCTCAATAGATGCTAGCTGTCAAGATAACTATCGAGCTTTAATGAACTGCACTTTTCACACTTGAATTTTGGACAGACTTGCATGACTTTAACACTTGAACTTGAAACAAGGTTTCTTGAAGCATCAAACACATCCTAGATCTACCCAATTACAAGTAAAGTGCATTTTGTCAAAGGATTAGCCAATTACATAAATTAGTGATATATGTTCCTAACATTGAATCACATATGTCTTAACACCTAGCTACACTAGCGTCCTCCCTAAACAACAGTATACCCCAAATGATTACCGAGGAAATGTTGAAGCGACCGAGCATAGAACCGCAAGTGATGGTGGCCGCTTTGTCCAAACTAGAACCGAGTTAGATGGATCTATATATAGCTTTCCTGTCAAACGGGTCCTTTCTGAATGATGTGAAAGAAGCCAAGAAGGTGCGAAGGACAACAGCTCATTTTTCGCTATCCAAAAATGGATGGTTGTACCGGTGTTCATTTGGAGGACCGTACCTTTTGTGTCTTCATCCCAACAAAACTACCGAGCTTTTGGCCAAGCATTATGAAGGATTATATGGTGGCCACTCGAGTGGCAAATCACTCGCGCACCGAGCCATGACTCAGTGATTCTGGTGGCCGAATATGCAACACTAAGTAATTGAATACGTTAAAAGATATGATCGATGCCTAAAACACGCGCCTATGTTGCACATTCCAGGAGGAAATCTTAACCCTATTGTTAGTCCCTGGCCCTTCACACAATGGGGGCTCGACATAATCGAACCATTCCCTCGGGCCTCGGGAAACAGAAGGTATGTAATGGTGGCCACGAATTATTTTTCCAAGTGGGTGGAAGCCGAAACTTTGGCAAATATCAGGGATGTAGATATGAAGAAGTTCGTTTGGAAGAACATTGTTACAAGGTTTGGAGTCCTCCTCGTGCTGGTGTCTGATAATGGTTTGCAATTTGACAACAAGGTTTTCCGAGAGTATTATGTTGGCTTTGGGATAATTAATAAATACTCATCACCAGCGTACCCCTAGTGTAATGGGTAGGTCGAGGCAACGAACAAGATAATTGTGAATGGCCTGAAGAAAAGGCTAGAAGGCACGAGGGGAAATTGGGTTGAAGAGTTTCCGAATGTACTATAGGCCTACCAAACAACACCTAAGAGGTCGACAGGCGAGACCCCATTTTTCATGACCTATGGAGCCAAAGCAGTTATTGAGCTCTAGGGTCACAAGTTTTTCACAGGGATGAAACGATGAATGCATGATTGGGAACTTAGATGCTTTAGAGGAACAAAGAGACATGGTAGCCATGCAACTTGCCAACTATCAACAGAGGATGGCTCAAGGGTACAACAGTCAAGCCTTAAGAATTTGTGCCAGGGGATCTCGTTCTGTGAAAGGCCATTGGGAGTGCGAAGGATCAAAGTGCTAGTAAATTGGCCCCAAACTAGGAAGCACCCTACCGAGTAACAAACACAGCCAAAATGGGAGCCTATTATGTGCAGGATTTGGAAGAAAGACCCCTACCCCGACCATGGAACGTCTACAATTTAAAGAAGTATTACCAGTGAATGTAATGGGTTGTATGAGATGGTTGTTTTGACTTGTAAGATAACAAGGACAATGGAACTAAGTAATTTTTAGCTATTTGATCTTGTTTGCAGTAGGGGTGAACCATAAAGTGCTCGGACGTTTATTCCATATTTTTTCCCAAGGACAGAAGTCTGGCTGGGCCTGACCCCAGTCATTGACCAGATGGAAACCTTAATAATTTCTCCTAAGGACAGAAGTCTGGCTAGGCCTGACCCTAGTCACAGACCAGATAGAAACTTTAGTGTGTGTTTGGATACCACTTATTTTTCTGAAAACTAAAAACTGAAAATTGAAAACAATAAAAAAAAAAATCATTTCTGCAACACTATTCACTCTTTTAACACTATAGCTTTGCCTACTTGCACTGTTCATGTCCCATGAACAGTGCAAGAGGCACTGGTTAAGGGGAAAAAAAAAAGAGAAGGCAGATGCAAACGCAAACGTGAACGTGGAACGCGTAATCCAAACAGAGCTTTAATGACTCGCCCTAAGGACAGAAATCTGACTTGGCCTAACCCCAGTCACCGACCAAATGAAAACCTTAATCACTTCTCCTAAGGACAAAAGTCTAGCGTGGCCTAACCCCAGTCACCAACCAGATGGAAACCTTAACATTTATTTAAGACGAAAATACTATTTTCGTCCCTATATTTTCACTTTGATCCCTACTTTTTAATTTTACCGCATTTAGTCCCTGTTAGGTTCTAAGACCTTAAGGACTAATGTATTAAAATTTCAATATGTAATGTGTTGGCAAACCATGATCAAAATATAGAGTTTAGGTTTAGGTTTGCTCAAAGTGTGTTTGATTGTAAAATTGAAATTGAGTGATTGCAGAATTTATTAGACAAAATCTATAAGGCTCGATTGATCGAAAATTAGACTCGATCGATCGAACTATGTGCAGATTTTTCAATTTAGCCCAAGCTCGTTTGACATGTAGGGTTTTATGTTTTACTCCAAGTATAAAAAGAAAAACCCAAGCTACATTTTAGAGGTCTTTGAGTATTGTGTGTTGAATCTTTTGTGAGATTTAGAGGTGTTTACCTTCATACACATACATAGGATTTTCAAGATCAAGATTCGTATCAAGAGCTTGATGATCACTTCAGTTGCTGCTTAAAGAACTTAAAGAAGACCTGAAACTTTTGAATGGAGTCTCAAAATCACAAGCAGGAGAACTTGTGGTTGTAGTTGATCAAAAAAAGAAGTAGTCCGTGGATTCGAAGTTGTCACGTGGTCATGGTAGTAAGTTTCTTACACGAGGTAGCAATAAGATGTTAGTGGTCTAAGTCTTATTGTACAAACTTCAATTCTTTCTTAGTAGATCTATTATTTACCTTGAGAATAGCTAGGTTAAATCCTCTTCAGATTTTTAACCGATTAGGTTTTTCTGGGTTATGTTATCGTTGTATTCTTTATATTTCCGCATTATTTACATGATATGATTTATATGTATTAACCTAGAACTGAATAATTTATCTAAGTAATCACTTGGCTAAGTAACTAAATTAAACATCTTGTATTTAAGGAGTCTAAAACTTTATAGTCCCTAAAATAAAAAATGCGTTCTATTTTAGCTCCTCCTATCATCTCACTAACAGAAATTGTCTATGTGGCAAACGGAGTGTACAGTTGGCACACTAAATGCAAACGTCAACATTAAAATAATAAGAAATTTTTTTATTTAGCATTTTAAAAATGCCATGTCATTTTTTAAAAATTAAGATATTAATTTATCAATTTTAAGTAAATAAAAAAAAAGAAAAAAACAAAAATAGAAACAAAAAATTATATAAATTGAGACCTAACTTTAACTTGAGTAATAACAATAAGAACAAAAACCTAAAAAATTCAAAACCCAAAACATCAGTTAGTTATCTCAAAACAAAATTCAAATCCAGGTCAACACAAAATTAAATGCAAATAAATCCAAAATAAAACCCTTCACATGACATCAAACACATCACATGCTGCTCAATTTTTTTCTATTTTCACACCACACACTATGAAGCACGGGTGCGTTTCGGGACTCGGGTGCGGGTGCGAGTGCGGGACTCGGCAATTTTTGAAAAAGGTGGGTGCGGGTGCAGCGGGACTCGGCAATTAAAAAATTATTAAAAATATTTTTATTTATATTTTTAATATATTGCTAAGCATACTTTCTCACATTATATAAACATATACCAAATTTAAGAGCAATAGTAGATAATAACTAAAACATAATGTTCATAAATTAAATACAACCCACAAGATTGAAACTAATCACATTATCACATTCACATATCACAAATCACATTATCACAAGGCTTATCACATAACACATTCACAGATTCACAAATCACATTTTTTTGTGATTTGTGAATCTGTGAATGTGATAATTTATCACATTCACAGATTCACTAATCATAAATCACAAAATCAAACTAAGTGAAGAGAGGCAGTCAGGCAGAGACTGAAGGGCTGAAGAGTGAAGAGTTCTTGCCTTAAGTGAAGAGAGGCACGGAGAATGCAGAAAGGCAGAGAGGTAGAGAGGCAGCGAGTGAGTGACTTGATCGGGCAGAGAGGCAGAGAGGCAGTGAGTGACCGGATTGAGGCAAAGAGGCAGCGACGAGGGAGTGAGTGACCCAGAGATCAGAGGCAGAGAGGCAGAGAAGCAGAGACGAGGGAGTGAGTGAGAGTGACGGTGCGTTGCGCCTTTGAGTGAGAGTGACGAGGGAGTGAGTGAGAGATGAAGTGTGCGTGAGAAAGTTTCAGTAACAAAACATTTAGGGTTCGTTTTAAGTTCAAACGGTGCGTTGGGCCTTTGGGTTTTTTTTTTTTTTTTTTTTTAATTTCGGCCGGAATCGGCCGTTTCGGCCTGAATCGGCGATATTGCCCGATACGGCCGATACGGCCCAAGTCGGCGCGATTCAGCCCGAGTCAACCCGAATCTCGCCGCGTCGGCGCGAGTCAGCTTCAAAATCGAAGATGCCACGTGGCCGACGCGGCTCGACGCGGCACCGACGCACGAGCAGCGACGTCGCAACCGCGTCGCCGCGTCGCGCAGCGTCGGACGCGAGTGCGGCACCTCCGGTGCCACGTCCGTGCATCCCAGACCACACAGCCACACTTTCAGCTCAAACTTTATCTCTCTTAGGTCTTGGGATCTTGGTTTGATGGGTTTGATATGGGTTAGAAAGAGAGAGGCTGAGTCGGTTTGCTCTGGGTTAGAGAGAGATGTTGAGATCGGTTGCTGTCACGGCATGGCTGGCGGCAACATGTGGGTTCAAGATCAACCAAACGAGGAGTGATTTAAGAACTGTGGTGGTTGGGTTCTGGGTTTCAAAGTGGTTTTGGCGATTGAAGAAATGTGGGTTTTTACTGGGTTCATTCAAAATACCGACCTGGTTTTTATTTTCCTGCTCAATCTGGGTTTTTCTCTCAGCTCACATTAGATGTTTTTGGGTTTTGAATTTTCTAAGTTTTGTTCTTGTCTGTTCTTCCCCAGTCTTTTTGTCTTTCTCTTTCTTTGACACTCTCTCTCTGAAAGCTCTTTGAGGGGGTGTCAATGGTGGATCTGAAGTTAACATTTCTGAAGGTATACTCGGTTCTGAAATCAGAGCTCCTTGAAGGCTCTTTTGGTGAGTGGACAAATGATTCTCGTCAATGGGTCGAGCTGGTTCATTTCCTTTCCTTCTCATATTCCTATATTGTTTCTCATTTGCTTTCTCATCATTCAAGCTCTTCTTTTTGTTCTTTCATATTTGATGAAGTTTCTATTTTTTTCATGGGGTTGATTATTATTTTTACTTTATAGGAAGCTGTAAGTTCAAATGCCATTCCTTACATGTTATCCACATATTTTGCTTGAAAATAAGAAACCCCAACAAATCAATCAATGAGAATGACTGTGTTTTGAATGGCTAGTACAAGAGATTAGGGTTAATTGATATTGTTAAAAGAGTCTTGGAAAACATTGAGACGGTAAATGGTAATATTCATGTACTAAGAATTAAGAATTGTAGATCTGATGTTAATTTTCTGGGTTTTAAATTTTTCGGGTTTGTGTTCTTGCTCAAATGGTTAATGTCATTACAAAAAAACTGGCCTATTGTGGCGGGTCTATTGCGGCGGGTGCGAAAACTGCCGCTATAGGTCACCTATTGCGGCGCATTTTCAGCCTACCGCTATAAATGAGACCTATTGCGGCGGGCCATTGGCCCGCCGCAATAGATCTATTATATTGCGGCGTACTATTGCAGCGGGCCAGTGACCCGCCGTAATAGACATGCTTTAGCGGCCTTCAGCTTAGATATAGCGGCGGGTCATTGACCCGCCGCAATAGACCTTGAAACTGCAATGAGCCTATTGCGGCGGGTGCAAAAATTGCCGCTATATGTCACCTATTGCGGCGTTTTTGGCCCGCCGCTGTAGATGAGATCTATTGCGGCGTTTTTGTGACCGCCGCTATAGGTAAGGTTTTTGTATAAAATCAAGTTTTTGTAGTTTACAATAACGCATAAAAGATGAGTTTCAAGATCAAATTGTAAATTACACCCGATTGGCATGAAAATTGGCATGCACGTTAATAACATATAGAACATGTAATCCAACGGTTGAATTTTTAAAATATGAATTCAATAATAAGTTATTAGTTGGTGTAATATTTTTTAGAATTACATCAGATGTAACTTGAACCCAACCCTATATTTCTTAATTCAATGTCAATTTTGATAAATCTACCGTTAGATTACATTATCTTCATATATTTTTCATGCTTACAAAATTTCAAGGTGATCAAAGATTAATAGTCATGTCATCAATCAATTGTTTAAATTCAAGTTGTTGTAGTTTAAAGTAACGCATAAAAGATGAGTTTAAAGATCAGATGGTAAATTATATCCGATTAGCATGAAAATTGGCATGCATGTTAAGAACATATAGAAAATGTGATCCAACAGTTGGATTTTCAAAATATGAATTCAACAATAAGTTATTGGTTGATGTAACATTTTTTAGAGTTACATCAAGTGTAATTTGAACTCAACCTTATATTTCTTAATTTAATGTGAATTTTGAAAAATCTACCGTTAGATTATATTATCTTCATATATTTTTCATGCTTAAAAAATTCCAAGGTGATCAAAGATTAATAGTCATGTCATCAATCAATTGTTTAAATTCAAGTTTTCGTAGTTTATAGTAACGCATAAAAGATGAGTTTTAAGATCAAATGGCAAATTACATCCGATTGGCATGAAAATTGGCATGCATGTTAAGAAAATATAGAAAATGTGATCCAATGGTTTAATTTTCAAAATATGAATTCAACAATAAGTTGTTGGTTGGTGTAATATTTTTTAGAGTTACATCAAGTGTAACTTGAACCCAACCTTATATTTCTTAATTCAATGTGAATTTTGACCAATCTACGGTTAGATTACATTATTTTCATATATTTTTCATGCTTAAAAAATTTCAAGGTGATCAAAGATTAATAGCCATGTCATCAATCAATTGTTTAAATTCAAGATGTTATAGTTTAAAGTAACCCATAAAACATGACTTTAAAGATGAAATCGTAAATTACATCCGATTGGCATGAAAATTGGCATGCATGTTAAGAACATAGAGAAAATGTGATCCAACGGTCAGATTTTTAAAATATGAATTCAACAATAAGTTATTGGTGTAGTGTAACATTTTTTAGAGTTACATTAAGTGTAAGTTGAATCCAACTCTATATTTCTTAATTCAATGTGAATTTTGACAAATCTACCGTTAGATTACATTATGTTCATATATTTTTCATGCTTAAAAAATTTCAAGGTGATCAAAGATTAATAGTCATGTCATCAATCAATTGTTTAAATTCAAATTTTTGTAGTTTAAAGTAACGCATAAAAGATGTGTTTAAAGATCAAATAGTAAATTACATCCGATTGGCATGAAAATTGGCATGCATGTTAAGAACATAGAGAAAATTTGATCCAACGGTTAGATTTTTAAAATATGAATTCAACAATAAGTTATTGGTGTAGTGTAACATTTTTTAGAGTTATATCAAGTGTAACTTGAACCCAAACCTATATTTCTTAATTCAATGTGAATTTTGGCAAATCTACCGTTAGATTGCATTATCTTCATAAATTTTTCATGCTTAAAAAATTTTAAGGTGATCAAAGATTAATAGCCATGTCTTTAATCAATTGTTTAAATTTAAATTTTTTTAGTTTAAAGTAACGCATAAAAGATGTGTTTAAAGATCAAATGGTAAATTACATCCGATTGGCATGAAAATTGGCATGCATGTTAAGAACATAGAGAAAATGTGATCTAACGGTTGGATTTCCTCGCATCATCTGATCACAATTCAAATTCTTCATCTAATCCTTATTTTTTAGTGTAGTGTGTTATAATCCAAATTATTCATCAAATGCATCTAATCCTTTTTTCTTTTTCTTTTTTGTATATGTGTAGTGTATTATAAAAAAAGTAGCAACTTTCTAATTATTTTAGTTACTGCACTACATGTAAAAAGAATATATTTATATAAAATAAAAATAAAAAACGACTTTCATTGGGAGGATATACATACGAGGAGGAATTGCTAATAAATTTGTTATCTATTTTTTTTTTCAAATATATTTTATTTTAATTTTTTTTTGGATATAAATCAAATTTTTGGATTAAAAAAAAAAAGCTAATAGCAACATGATTTTCATGGTAATACTCTTGGTATTGAGTTTTTCTCAAACATATTTCTTGAAGTTTATATTTACACATTTTGTTTTGATATGGTGAAATTCGGTGCCTTCTACCTCACTTTCAAAGACAAAAATTCAATTATTATGTAAGTTTATCTACTTTATTTTTTAATGTTTACCAATTTGGATTGTTCATAATTCTTAACTATTACATTGAGATTACCACTTAAATATGCTTTCAATTATTTTTTTTTAAATTATTGAATTAAACGTTTTTCATTTAAATATGCACTTGAGCTTTAATTATGCAAACTCCCTTTATATTTTTTTAGGCATCTCCTTTTATATTAGTTGCATAGCTATCTACCATATTCCATTCAATTAATTTTGGACTTATATATGATTTTATTTATTTATAAAAAAAAAATCATTGGTGAATTTATTTATAAAAACTTAATCTTACATAATATGCATTCATTATATAACTTAAAGTAAAATGTTACTTTGTTTAAAAAAAAAAAATAGAGTAAAATATTACTTTATTTTTATTATCAATTTTATTTTATTTTAAATAACTTTTTTTATTTTCATTCATTTGAAAAAACCCTAATCTGTACATTAGATATTAAATATTAATTTGTACAAATTATATAAAGAAAGCTCTAGGCATCCCAGCGGCAAGGAAATGTGCATTCCCACCAGTTAGCCAAGGTTCGACCCATAGTAAAAACCTTTTTTATTTTTTCTCCTTATTACCAAAACTACGTCGTTTTCTATTCTTATTACCAAAACTACGTCGTTTTGGGTTTGCTTTATAACCCTACTAACCCTATTTTTTAGCATTTGTCTCTCACTTCAGCAGCAGCCGTTCTCCCCTTTCCCTCTTTCTCTTCCTCACCATCGTAATCAAACGCTGTACATTACTCCCACATCGGCACAGCAGATCGTGGTCCACCGATCCAACGGCGATGGTGGTGACTCAGCGATTGTCTCCGCCGTAGAGAGCTACAATCGGGATATGAGAAAGTTACAAGAACTCTTCTCTAAGTTGAACCCTATGGCTGAAGAGTTTGTGCCTCCTTCGCTGGTTTGTGCAAAGTAACAATAGAAATGGATTTGTTAATGGCAACACTGGCAGAAGGGTATGATAATATGATTTATATGTATATTTTATTTTGATTTTCTTTTTGACCCTTTTGTTTGGTGGCTGAGAAATTGAATGAAAGCGACAGAAAAATTATAACTTCGGCGAAAATTTTGGTTTTTGAAGGGTTTATGAATTATGATTTTGGGTTTTAGTTTATTTAAATTTTGCCTTTTTTTAAGCTTATAAATGGGGATTTATGTGTGGCTGTTTCTTGGTGGGTGTTTGTGTTAGAAGAGGAATTTTAATCAAGGGAAACGGAGAATGAATGCCAGGACAAGTTTGGCTCAGCGTGAAGAGTCAATTACAAGAACTGTGTATGTGTCTGACATTGATCAACAGGTATATAAAATCAAAACGTTCTTGGTTGCTATTTTTCGTTCTCTTCCTATTGTGTGTGTCAAATTGCTTTGTTAAGTGGGTCCCCCATCCTATTGGATGGTTACTATAGAATCCAATTGGCCATTGATTACAAACAGTGAAAGAATAGAAGCCAATTTGAGTTTCATGAACAAAATTATTTGTGGATGTAATTATTATTGAGAATTTGTTAGCAAAGTACTTAGTTTGATTACCCTGAAAGGAAAATTATTCTAAAAGCCTTAGAATACATGAGTTATCTTTTAATTTTTTTGCTTAAGTATTGTCTAACAGTCAATTCCTGTTGTTTATTTTAAATTCCTTATAATTTAGAGGTGAATATGCATGTATAGCTAAGCAACATATGAATCAATATAATTAAAAACTAGCTTATAATCTGGCATGCATACTCATTGATTCATTTAAAAACATTCAAAAATAGATTCATATTAAAGTTTATACCTAAGTTGAATCTTGTTTATGGTGATTTTTATATTTTTGTCAACTCTTAAAAAGGTTTTGTAAAGATATTATTTGATAGTATATGCAATTTTTTTTTTATGTATACATTATTCAAATAAGATATGGACAACTAATTTTTAGGACATGGTACACTTGGTATACTTTTTCATTGAAATTCATATATGACCTAATATTGCAATTAAAAAATTTTGGATTTTTGATAAAATTTTTACTTTAATATATTAATATTATATAATATATAATGTAAAGACCTACCCGTTGTTTTATAGCCTTCTATGGCTTATAGTCTTCAAGTATTAAAAATATATATATATATATATATATATATATATAAATGATGGTGGAGGCAGCATATGGTCCACACTTTTGAACCATAGTTACAGTCACATGTGAGACAAAGATTAAAAAGCATATAAAGTATGTTGAATAATATATTTTACTTGCTTGATAATTGGAGAACTAATATATATATAAAAGAGGAAAATGATAATTGTCCACATTTGAAAGTAAATAAAACAAGTTTATGTTTCAATCAGGAAAAAAAAAAAAAAAAGAATTGAAACACAAGATTGATTACTTTTTGACATAAGTGAAATCAAGAGTTGAATATACGTTTGTGATCTACAATGCCAAAAGAATGTTTTTTTTTCTTTAAATAAAAAATGATATTTCAACATCAAAATGGTTCATGCAATTATGCAAGTTGTAATTGATGTAATGTAGGTTCCAATTTGACAAATACATGCTTCGCTAAAAAATGTTAAAAAAAACATATATGAAAAATAAAAACACTCTACCACAAAGGGTTGTATAAAATAGACATGTTCTATTTTGTGGCAAACTTTTATTGTTGTCTTTTTTAAAAAAAAAAAACCCTTTTAAAAATGTTGCTCTGTGAAGTTCCATTAGCTTTATGAATAAATATCCCATATTCTTAGCTCTACCTAAGCTTAATATTAACACTTCCAAACAGTCTTTTTTTATTTTATTTTATTTTTTTTTTCTAGCTTTGGCAGTTTTATTGTTTCTTCTTCGTGTGATTGCTTACAATGTTTCTTTTTTCCGTCATTCATTCATTTTTTTTTAATCTTTTTTTTTTAAATTTTTTTTTACACCAAGCAGCCATCAAATTCTTTAAAGATAAAAGTACACTCATAGATTCAAGGTTTTTCATTGGTGTCCAACTTTATCTCGAGCTTTGCATGATTGGTAACTTGAAATTGTTGAGATATTTTTTGAGATTCTCTACTGGGAGAGGCATGGTTTGGATGGGTTAGCCTTTATCCATGAACTAGATGTTTGATGTGAGATCTTACTATCAAGCCTTTCAAGTAGAATCAAGGATAGATTTCTTTGCGAGAGCAATTAGGAAGACAAAGTCTCTAAAGAAGGTTGAAGTATTTGTGTGGATAGTTGTTCATGGTAAAATCTTGATGGTGGATAACCTTTGTAGGTGAAACATAATCATGGTTGGTTGGTGTTGTATGTGCAAAAAGTTGCTGGGAGACGATTAATCATCTCTTGCATTGTGCTATAGCTAATGAGATTTGGTTGCTGCCAATGAGCTCTAGCTTAAATTGATTTATTTTTATAATAATGGGATGTAACTTACCAATAAAAAAGAGAGCTTGGATCTCTAGGTTTTTGCCTTACTGAAGTTTATTGGGTAATGCCGAATTCAATGATGTATCTTTTAGGCTAGGTAATGTTAAGAAACATTTTATGTGTGGTATGCTATTCCATTATGTTTGACATGGTGTTTTTGGGGTATTGGAGATCTTGCTTGTAATTCTTTTAGATTTTTTAGTAAGAGTTTAATTAATACACACACACACACACACACACACACTTTGTAACTTCATATGTTCGTTTTTTGGTTGTGCTCTTGTATAACCCCTCTTGTACTAGGGCTTTGCCGTTCTTTCGTGATTGGTATGTTACACACACACACACACACACACACACTAGTCATTCTTGAATCCATGGTCTTATACTCCACCTTGTTCTTACAAGAGGAGGTGTAATTTGAGCTAGAGTTCATCATTCTTTCATCATTTAAAATAGCCTAGCTGAAATGATTCTTGTTGTCTCCTGTACTGCGAGCTTAATAATGTAATCCACAAAGTGAGTGGTCATCTATTGTGCTGCCACTGCAGCAGCTGTTACTCCGCTTGAATCTTAAGTGGAAATGACCTGGTGGGTTCCATCTATTGTTATATGTCTTGATTGGTTTTCTTGGTTTTAGGGATTGATATTGAAGAAAGGAGTAAGAGTTTAATCCTCGGTAACTTTTTTTAATATTTTATTTCAAGGGCCAAAGTATAATATTTTGGAATTTTTTAGATTTTTTCTTAATTATGCTTTTAAGTGGCTGATAATAATTTCTGTACTTGATACCTATGCTTGTTCCTGAATGTAGCTTTCCAAATTTTTTAGATTATTCCTTAATTATGGTAGAGTTCATTCTTGATTATTCATAAACAGCTATAAAAAGCTTATATTGTGATTGGAATAGTTCTTTTGGGCTGTAATGCAAACATGGATAACAATATTTCTTGTTTGGTTATTGAAAACTCTTTGAAGGACCCAACCTTCTTTTAGGCTAGACTAGGGACTCCTTCAATTTAAATTTTATATATTTTTTAACACTCCTTCCATCAATGAGTTATATTGGTAGCTATTGTTTAAGTATTCGTGTACAACATAAAAAGGAGGATGGTGTGGCTATGAAAGAAATTACACCATCTCACATTTACAAAGGGCATTAGAAGCTTACCTACGGGTTCTTGATTTGGGCCAAGTCTCTTTTCTTTTTCTTTTTTCTTTTTTCTTTTTTATGAACATCTCTTTTCTTTTTCCGTTTGAAATCTCTCCATATGTTTTTTGAGTCTTTTGACTTTACGAAAAGTAAAGTTATTGCCTTTTATTGTCTTTTGAAATCTCTCCATGAAGTTATTATATTTTCTTATATATATATATATATATATATATATATATAATCTATCAGTCATTACATGCAAATTTATATCTCCTTTTTGGGCTTTTGGAATCTCAACTTGCAAAGCTTTTGTTTCTATATGCAATTGGTGTCACAAAGGGTTTTAGCAATTTAGATAGATGTCGTCATTTACAAGAACCTGGAGAACTCTATATGTGCACTTGGGCGACAAAAACTGCCTAGCCAAAGTAGCCTTGCCACCAAAATTGTGCTAGGTGAATTTTTTTTTTTTTTTTAATGTAAACTTTAATTGCTTTATTCCAATACATAGTGTTTATTTTTTTTTAGCTCAGCCTGTGTCTCTAGTACACAACATTGAATGTTTGGGGCATGCTGGTTTGCAACTAGGATTAGGTATACAATGAATGCTCGGGTTGGGATTTACTGGATAATGAATTAGTATACTGAGTATACTGTCTACGACTTAGTTCGAGCCAATGTTAAGAATGGTTTTAGTTACATTTGTGGTATTATGTTAGTGGAGCTAAATTATTACAGGTTCTTTCCAACAGGTTTATGAATCATTTATTAATACCAAACAGTGATTTTAAAGCTCACCAGGGGAAAAAAAAAAGACCTATAGCGGTGGTCAAAAACCGCCGCTAAAGGTGTACATTTTATGTTTAAAATGAAGCTCTATAGCGGCGCTTACTGACCGTCGCTATAGGTTCAAAACATATAGCGGCGTTTCTATCCGCCGCTATAAGTGAACATTGTCCACTTTCATTTATTACTTATAGCGGCGCTTATTGACCGCCGCTATAGCTTCAAACATATAGCGGCGTTTCCACCCGCCGCTATAAGTTAACTTTCTCCACTTTCATTGATTACCTATAGCGGCGCTTATTGACCGCCGCTATTCGTGACCACCTTCAGCGGCAGGCATTACCCGCCGCTAAAGGTCAACCTATAGCGGCGGTTTGTGACCGCCGCTAAAGGTACTACCTTCAACGGCGGGTCATACCTGCCGCTAAAAGTGCAATTGGCCCGAATTCTAAGCTCCTATAGTGGCGCCCTGCCGCTAAAAGGTATATCTATAGCGGCGTTTTTGGTGACCGCCGCAATATACCTACAGCGGCACTGGAGCACTGGCGGTTTCGCCCGCCGCAATAGCACCCGCCGCTAAAGGTTACATGTACCTTTAGCGGCACTTTTTTGGGCTTTAGCGGCGCTTCTGGCCCGCCGCAATAGCTTGTTTTTTTTGTAGTGTGTGTTCATGTTTAATTTATCAATTTTATCTGGGTTTGTCAAGATTGCTGGCATGAATTCTAATGTGTTCATGTTTAATCTAATGTAAATCTGAAGTTTAATTTTGTGTTCTTATTTTTTGGGTTTGTGATTTTTGGTTTTCAATTTTGTGTTATTCGATCTTGGTTGTGATTTTGTTCAAAATAAACTTAGATTTCAATTCATGCAATTTTTTGTATTTATTTCTTTTTTTTTTCATAAAAAAATTTCCTTTTTTATTATTTTTACTTAGTTAAAATTTGATAAATTAATCTTTAAAATTTAGATGCTGACTGGCATCTTTTCAACGCCAAATAAAAATTTTATTATTATTTTAATAACTCCGTCAGGATTTAGTGAGTCAACTGTACACTTTGTTTGTTATGTAGAAAATTTTTGTAGTGAGAGGACAGTAGAGACTAAAATAGAAGGTATTTTTTATTTTAAATACCAAATGTGGTAAAATTAAAAAGTAGGAATCAAAGTAAAAATGAGATGAAAATGTAGGGTGAAAATAGTATTTTCGCCTTTCCCTAAAGATGAGACTTAACTATACTCGGTCTCGGTACAAGCAAAAGCTTGAATGCGTTTTGCAATTGCAGCAATTTTTTATTTTGACTAACGATAGGGTAGTGCCCTATCTTTTAAACACGTACCTGATATCAGTTTACAAACGCACATGGGGGCAATGCATTGCAAGCGATTTAGATTACGTACAGTATCACCGAGCATTGACACTTAAGCTGATTGTTAATATTAGATTGTAGATATCTACCGCATTGGCGAACCATAACACTTAAGCGAGATTTTATTGCGAGCCATGGGTTTGATCCTGTTACCAAATATCCTAACCATCACGCTACCTAGCATTGACTCCCAGGCAATCCTATATATGAGCGTCAAAGCCTTAAGTAATGGAACTAAGTTAGGAAAAGCATGATAAAAATAATTGAGGAGCATTATTTTTTCCAATACAAACTCAATATAATAAAGAGAAAGTAAAAACCATTAGTCTCATACAGATATAATAATAATAATAATAACAACAACAACAACAACAACAACAACAACAACAACAACAACAACAACAACAACAACAAGTTACATATTTTTCTCAGCTTAAACTTCAGGGGTAGTACTGGCCAGGGGAATTGTTGCAGGGGCTGCGGGCCTAGTCAAAGGATTGTTGGGTGAAGGGTTAGAGGTGATTGGTGGTTGGGCGATTTGGTCAAATGCAGTGGACGCAGTCCTCTGTTAATCGTCATCAAGCACCACCATGTAAGAGCCGATCTGTCGAGACAGCTCTCAAGAGTTCAGACTTTCAGCACCCTCCTCCTTATCACTGCTATCCTCTTCCTCTTCTCCAACCTGGGCTCCAATAGCAGGGTCCTCAGGAAGGGGCACTTGGTTAGTACTCCTAAAGGGGGAGTCACCTAGGAGCTTGATGGCATTAACAACTGCCATCTAGCCTTCCATGAACTCGAAATTTCGAGCTTGAAAGATCATGAGCCTGGCTGAGTTCTTGGCATGCCTGAAGCCCCTGTCATAGTAATTCTACTTTCGAGCTTTTTCCCCACCCTTGTAGTCAGTAAGTTCCTTGTCTTGGGGGGAAAGGAGGTTGGCGGTCTTGGCGAGCTTAAGCTCAGTCTCACCAAGCTTGCTTGAAGCATCACTGGCTTTCTATTCGGCAAGCGCTAACGCTTTCTCGACAATTGTTGCACGCCACTCCATGACATTCAGCCCCAGGGTCTTCTCCTTCAAGCTAGCCTCGGCCACTTGTTTTAAATCTTTCTCCTTATCAGCCTCCTCTTGAGCATCCTTTAGCCGACCCTCTGCCACATGGTTCAACTGGGCAGCATAAATCAAGAGAAAAGTATAATTAGGCTACTTTAAACAAATTAGTGGCACTTATAGATTTTGTAGATATAATAATAATAATAATAATAATAATAATAATAATAATAATAATAATAATAATAATAATAATAATAATAATAATAATAATAATAATAATAATAATAATAATAATTGATGTGGTATGATAAAATGCAACTCCAATTATCCATGGAGATCGTCCAAAACGGGCAGCGTGCTCAAGACGAGGTAAACTGTCTCCACATGCTCAAGACGAGGTAAACTGTTGCCACATGATCAAGACGAGGTAAATTGTCTCCACATGATCAAGACGAGGTAAATTGTCTCCACATGATCAAGACGAGGTAAACCGTCTCCACATGCTCAAGACGAGGTAAGCTGTCTTGACATGCTCAAGACGAGGTTAGTTGTCTTGGCATGCTCAAGACGAGGTAAGCTGCCTTGAATACCTTAGGACGAGGAGTGATGGACGACACGTGAACACTTAGAAATTAATGAAAGTCTGAAACATCTCATCATTGTACGAGCAACCTCCAGTGACCGTTACGCATAAAAAGGGTAACTCCTAAACGGTTGAGAAAGTTATATTCGAAAAAAAAAAACGAACCTCCTCAAATCAAGGGGGAGGTTACAAATCCGATAACCGCTCTTAAGACACTATATAAGCATTGGTTCAGACTAAAAAAAGGTACGGGAAATCATTCCTAAAAAATTGGAGCTTGGAAATATTTGAGAAAAAAGACTGACTTTACCATCGGAGGGTTATTGGCCGGTAACCCCAGTCACCCTTGATTTCCTTCTTTCCTTTTCAGGCTACCAGGATCAACCGCAAGCCCTATCAAACCCGAAGCATTTCAGCCTACTGATTTTCCTCGCATCATCAATAATAATAATAATAACAAATAAACAAACAAACAATCAACAACAACATACGCAACAATAAAAATAATAATAATAAGCATATATATGGAATATTGATCACAGTAGTAGATATTAACAATAAGGCTGGAGGGGAAGCGAAACGTACTACTACAGTGTGCCACTTAAGCTTCAGCACCAAGTCATCGTCACGGCAGTCGGCATATTGCTCCATATCAACCTGGAGCATTAAGGCCTACCCGAGACTGTATGACATGTGGCCCCCCTCGTTGCTCCTCCATCTTCAGAAATGCAAGTTGGAGGGTAGAGTTTTAGCTTCTAACTGGAAGGAGCACTCCCGTGGAGCTACCTAGCTTGGGGAAGAGGTCGCAACCTGGGGGCCAATTATGACCGACGGATTCCCGAGTTGAGTCTCCTGAGGGGTCTTCTTGACCGCTTGAGTAGACTCCTAGCCGGTGATTAGGGTGGGAAGCTAAGTAGGAGGGGTGCCGCCCACAACCATAGCGCCACTGTCACCTTTTTGGCGTTTCTTACGTTTATGGGAGGTTGGAGGTGTGGTTTGTTTGGGGGTGGACTACGCAACAAGCTGGATTCTCCATGGCAGGATCTCCTAAAATTGGCGCTTCCAAAGGAACGTGCACTGCTTGACCCTAGAAGACTGTGTCCCCCGAACCGTCCTGTATAGGTTCGAGAGAGTTGTGCCTTGCTAGTAGGGGATCGAGGTGTCTGGCTTCCCCGGACGTTAAACCGCGCAACAAGAATCCGGGAAATTGTACATCCAATTAAGACAATAGTGGGCTACTAACTGTAAAGGTGCTTGGCGAATCCTAATGGCTTATGTAAGAAGGCACGTAACCTAGAATCAAGTGAGAAGCCCTCAATTGCCCATCAAAATGCACGAATATCTCTGAGCAGAGGAGAAAATTGAGCTTCTTGACACGCACGACGCTTATGTTCGGCTGGAAATTCTTGGAAACTGCAACCAAGAAGAATTATAATTAGACATGTGTATATCCAGACGATAATGACAAAAAAAAAAGTAAAATAAATTAATAATAGCGATCGATTTGCAAAAGGCACTTAAACACACAAGTAAATTAAGAAAGGGACAAGGGACACAATTGGTCGGGGATTAAGAGAAGAAGGTATCGACTTATTTGATGAGGTGAGGTTAGACAAGTCAGCTCTCCATTCAGCCAATTGCTACTCACTCTCACATATTCTCCTACTGAGTTCCTATTGGAATCGAGGAGGCAGGATATCAACTTGACCGTAGTGCTTCGGGTCTGAAGATAGTACCCGAGGTCTAAACTCCGCTGAATGGAGTACATAAAATTAATGTCATAATGGGTAAGGCTCAGGCCGTACAAACAATTGAGACACCCCACGTAGTTAACTACCCTATAAAAGTTGGGCAAACACTGGTTGGGGCTTAGGCCATAGAAACTAAGGATCCTAAGCAGTAAGGGGTCTACTGGGAACCTAATGCCACCTTTTAGGATGGACATCAAAGGGAAAAACACTACTTGAGGAAGTCTCTGGTCTTCTATGTCTCCCTCTTGACAGAAAGAGATTTCAACGTCATGAGGGATATTATACCTAGCCCTGAATGATTCTACATTCTCCCTAGTTTTCGAAAGGTAAGCAAAAGGCATGTTGTTGAATCTAAGTTAAGATAAAAGAAAGAAGAGAGACTTACATAGTGATTTCTTGTGGAAGAATGAGAGAGGTCTCGTAAGGAAGATGAAGGCTCGGGAACAGAGGGAGCACTATGTCTTTGAACTAGGGTTGTCAATCCAATCCGATGACCTGACCCACCCGAAGGATCTGACCGAAAAACCAGCCAACTCAATCAAGTCACCGGTCGACGGTGGGTCATTTGTTCCAAAAATCGAATTTGGCGGGTTGGTCTCGGTTTTCGTCCCCTAAAACCCGAAAAACCCGATCCGACCGATGTACTAAGAATTTCCAGCAAAACATTTCCAAATTTCTGGCAAAAATTTCCAAATTCTGGTGAAATTTTCCAAAACCCGGCAAGATTTTCTAGATTATGGCCTCAAATTTCCAGATTATGACTTCAATATTTTAGATCCTGGCAACAAATTTTCACATTTCAGTGACTTATCAAGTAGATCTAGTGATATTTCATCCAAATCTAGTGAAATCTCAGCGAATCAGGTAAGATTTCTGCCAGATCTGGCAAAATCTCACTGACTTTTCATTGTTTTCTCACCGTAATCTCAGATCTTGACTCCAACAAACCCGCCCAAAACCAACTTGATGTCTGAACCGCCTGACCTGATCAGTTTCTCGATCGGTAATGGGTTGATGGTAGACTTCACCTGATCAGGTCGAGTCGGCGGCGGGTTGAGTACAAACCTGACCCGCTCAAACCATGGACAGCCCTACTTTGAACTAGACAGAAACTAAAGAAAGGAAAGAAAGAAAAAAGATGAAGTCATGGTTGGTATTTATATAAATGAAAAAGACATTAGTGGTAATTGTCCCATGGCAATAAATGCGAGCCATCATTTCGCTTCACGCGTGCTTCAGTAAACAAAGCATCAGGTCTTCTGGGCCATTGGATATCCCAGATCCTGCCACATCATTTTGAATGGAGCAGGCTATCCTATCTGTCACGTTAAAAGGTGGACTGTTGGTCTTCTCGAGATATGAATGCTCTGCCCCTTGGGCTGGATGAAAAACAATACACCAACCACGATACAGCAGTAACCCCGATCCTATTCCCACTGCACAAAAATAGGATCATGGGGGATATTGTGGGGGAGCTGGACCCGAAGAACCAGGTCAGCCCACTTAGATAAGGCCCAAAATGAAGCCTAAGGCCCATAAAATGATGTAAGCTCGACACTTGCGAGAGGGATAACCCCGAGGTTTGTCACATTGGACCCAGTCACTGGCTATGTACTAGGGGTTGGGGCGATAATACCCGAGGGGTTCCTAAGAGGTCGGCAGAATAGAGGCTGACCACAAAGCAAGTCTGTATAAGGCACAACCCCAGTAAGATCGGCAACCGAGAACAAGTGGTTCTAGAAGGGATCTACTCACGAAAACCATCCAGCGTCTGGAACAAGTTCCAAGATAATCCTCTAAATTTGTGAGGATCCCTTGGGATTCTAGTGAGCATAGGGATGTGTGGGCAAGTAAGGAAGGTAATGATGGTCACACCACTAAAAAAGGACTATAAGAAGAAGCAGAGGTGAGGTTGCAATGCGTTGGACATTTGAGAGAGGGGAGAGAATAAGAGAGTGAGAGAGATAGAAAGAAGATGCTAGGATACACTAGGGAACTTGGGGGGTGGTACTAATACTTTTTTGGGGCCTCAATTGATAAGATTGCGCATAATCCCACATATAAGTAAATTCTGACCCCATTATTGTAGGGGAGATGATTCTACGTACGCACGCACGCGCGCGCGCGCGCGCACACACACACACACACACACATATATATAGACACACACACCATATGATAGTATTTGAGGAACTCAGGAAAAGGTGATTTTAATAATATTGTAAGGGTTTTACTTACCTCCATTACTTTTTTACTTGAGCATCACTTTTATTTTAAGTATACAATTACAACTAATAGTGAGTTTTAATCTCCACATTTTAATTAGTTAGTGAGTCATATGGCCATTTCTGAATTAAAAAAAAAAAAAAAAAAAAGGAATTTATTCTCCACCTTTTAATTAGTTAGTGAGTCATATGGAAATTTCTGAATTAAAAAAAAAAAAAAAAAAAAAAAAGGAATTACTTTTTTACTTGAACATCACTTTTATTTTAAGTATACAACTACAACTAATAGTGAGTTTTAATCTCCACCTTTTAATTAGTTAATGAGTCATATGGAAATTTCTGAATTTAAATAAAAAAAGGAATTACTTTTTTACTTGAACATCACTTTTATTTTAAGTATACAATTACAACTAATAGTGAGTTTTAATCTCCACCTTTTAATTAGTTAGTGAGTCATATGGCAATTTCTGATTAATAAAAAAAAAAGAAATTCATTTTGGAAGGGAGATAATTTTGGAAATTCATGTTGACTACAAATGTAAAGACCAACTAGGGAAATACAAGTGTAAGTGGTTGCCATCTGTTTACAAGTACTGGGTTGTAAAGAGAAGGGAGATAATTTTGGAACTCTTCCTAAAATTAGACCTGCTTCAGAATGAAGTCTTGGCTACCTTATATAGACTGGAGGGAGCCTTGGATTCCTCTGAAGATTTTTGAAAATCCAGAAGGTAAAATTCTTTTACTAAAGGTGAAAACCTTTTCCACCAAAAGCAAATAGTACTTCTGGAATCTTGTGTTGGGTACTATTCATGAATAGTAATTGTTACTGTTCATGAATAGTATCTTGTCCCCTTGCTTTTCAGGAGTACTGTTCATCTACAGTAACTGGTGCTGTGGATGAATAGTAGTCTGTCTAAAATCCTACTAAGTGCGGGTATTGTTCATAATAGTGATTGGTGCTGTTTTGAATAGTAACCGGACTGAATTCTTGAGTAGTGACTAGTGCTTAATCGCTATCCAAATTATATCTATCGCAAGGATCTTGTGAATCCTGAAAGGGGTCAATTGGATTGCGGTTTACTGAGGCTTCTAAAGAGGCAAAAGAAACCTTTTCTTCTAACTCTAGTTGTTCTGATCGGAGAAGCAATTGTTAGGCAAGATCTTTTAATTCTTTGCTAGATTTTTCGACGATCTAGACGGAGTCTAGACTAGAATGAGATCTTGCAACCATTCTCTGAACTGGGGAGGGGGGGGGGAGTCCTTATGGAGCTAATTGATGATCTGGTCAATCCTAAGGTTGTCCCACCATTGTACCAGAAATTCTCTATTTAGTAGATTAGTATTGATAGTATAGCTCCACATGCTTATCTAGTGGATCATGTACATGACTGTCATATGCAGTATGGTTGGAAATTGGGAACCATGGCTTGTAGTTTGGAACCTGGAATCAAAATACCTGAGGGCATCTTGTAGTGATTTTGGGAAAATCTGTGGGATTGATCCGAACATTTCCCACCACTTAAGGAACCATGAAGGTATTGGACCACAAAACTTCTTGTCAAATATCAAGAACCATGAATGATCAAAATTCTTATTCTGGTAGAAGAGAACTTTCTCAAAGGTGTCCATGTAGTCATAATAACTATAATGGAATTCTAAACCCGTGAGAGACTTGAGATTCTTGAATGACTTTAACAAGGAGGGGTGTTGTCCCCATTCTTTGCAACTGACAAAACCTGTGATGATGAACTTATGATAGAGGACTATTGAGGGGTCCCCTCTGTTCATGATGTTTTCTATTCGAGCAAACTTTTCCTGGATGAGAATGCTCTTATAGAATTTGATATTTTTCTCTGGGTGTTTTGGTAAGAAATGCCATCCCTGTGGCAATACTTCCATGGCAAAGCCAAGGGGGTCTGTTATATGAACTAGGTATGGTTCAATATAAGACATATGCTGAATGAAAGATTTCTCAACATAAGAAGATCTTCCTTTCTTGGTTGGGCAATAGCAAGGCTTTTGGGACTGGATGGGGCCGAAAGGTTCTTCGACTATGTATGAGGATATTGCTCTGGAGGCTAGGGTGGCTAAAGCTGAAATGTAACTGGGATGACCATAAGGTGGCCTTTCATAATTTGGTTTTGGGATAGTGGAAACCAAATAATGATTGGCAATGGTTGAAGGAAACGCTAGAGCATACTGGCCAGGGTTCTTTATCTGACTAGGGGAGAACGGTACTAATTGGCTAGGGGTGATTGGTACAAGTTTGTCAGGGTTCTTTGCCTGACTGGAACCACTAAGGGTTTGCTGTTTAGGCATCTTTAGGGGTTCGGGTTGTACGGGTTTCGTCCCGGACATTCTAGCTGTGATTCTACAAAAATTCACGGGTTAGGAAATTAGGAATGCTATTCTAGCTTCCTTTAATGAATTCTAAATCAAAGTCAGAAACTAAAAGGATGGCTTGCCATCATGCAAAAAAAATTTTTGATGCAATATTTTGAACATCTTTTTCCAAAACATGTTTTGCAGATTTACAATCAATCCTTATTAAGAGTTTGTGATTCAAAAGATCACTTTGAAATTTTGAAATGCATAGTTTATAGATAATATCTCTTTCTTAATAGTACTATAACTAATTTGAGTGGGAGTCCAAATTCCTGAATGAAAACAGACTATTTGTTCAGGGGAATCAAGACTGATACGCTGGAGGAGAATGCCACCATAACCTATGTTAAAGGCATCCGTCTGAACAATCTTGAAGGAATTGACTAATGGAATTCTTAAACAAGGAAGTGTCTTGACATATTTTTTTATTTCCTGGACGACTGTTGTGTGATCTGGAGTCCAAGGAGGTGGATTTGTGTGAAGTCTGTCAAAGAGAGGTTTGCACTGCTATCTGAGGTTTTGATAGAAATCATAAATGTAATTGAGAGATCCTAGAAATCTCTAAAGCTGGGTTTTATCTAGGATTTGATCAGGAAACTTATTTGCAAACTGGATAGTTCTATCTATGGGTTTGATGACTCCAGGATGAATGTCAAAACCAAAGAATCGAACTTTAGTTTGGAAAAGTTTGATTTTTAGGGCTAAAACAACAAGGTCATTGAGCTTGATGGTGTGAAGAAATGCTCTTAGGTACTTCTGATGTTTTTCCAAGGATTCTGAAAAGATAAGTATATCATCAATGTACACAATTGCATGATTGGAAAATGGATTGAAAATTTCATTCATGATATTTTGGAATTCAGAAGGTGCATTTTTGAGACCAAAGGGCATCACATTCCATTCGTAATGTCCAAAGTGTGTGGTGAAGGCTGTCTTATACCTATCAGACTCTCTGATTTGTATCTGCCAAAAACCACTCTTCATGTCAAACTTACTGAAAACCACTGCTTCGCTAAGCCTGTCGACTAAGTCTTTCTTGTTGGGAATTGGGTATCTTACCCATTCTAAGACTTTTTTAAGAGGCTTGTAGTTGATAACTAGCCTAGGAACACCTCTTTCTATTTCAGCATTCTTTTGTATATAAAATGCTGGACAAGACCATGGTGATCTAGACTTCCTGATAATTCCTTTCTTAAGGAAATCCTCTATTTCTGCTCTACAAATATCCATGAGTTCCAGGTTCATCTAGATAGGTCGAGCTTTAGTATGGATGTCCTTTTCATCAAAACCTCTGGCATATGGGAGAGCTACCTTGTGTGTCTTTTTGTGCCAAAAAGTTGTAGGTAGATCAGAGCAAACTTCTTGCTTAAGTTTTCCTTCAAACTTTCTGATCTTATTCTAGATGTTTTTACGAGTTAGTTGTTCCTCAACGTTCTTGTATTTTAACTCTTCTTGTAAGTACTTAAGATGCTAGGTCTTGGCACTAATCAAGTTTAGGGTCTTGGACACAGAGGCTTCCTAAAGGCTGCTAATATCCCTAGGTTCAGGGCTTCTAAGAAACTCAAACTTGACAATCTGGCCAAAGGGATGGGTAGTGAGACCTTCACTATCCACTGTGAAAGGGTATAGTAGACACAAAAAAGGGTTTCCTAAGATTGACCCTATCTGTCATATTCTTGACAAGGACAAATGTGATTTTGAAACATATGTTATCCTGGTAAATATGGGCTTTTGGGATTTTGAATTCAATTTGCATTTTTCCACCACTTGTGAATGTCAATCTCTCCTTAGTTTTCTTGAAATACTTTGAGGGAATGATTCCATCTTGAATGCAGTTAAGATCAACATCTAAGTCTATTAGGGCTATGACCTCAAATTCAAAATCTTTTCTAATGACAATCCTGACTTTGGAATGTCATTTCTGGAAGTAAATCCTACTGATGGTATCTAAGAACTTCTCACTAGATGGTTCTTGGACCATGTCTGCTGTAGGGTTAACTATTTCCTTAGCTTCTTCATCAAAAGGGTTCTAAAATAAGGGACTTTTCACATTGCCTTGATGAGAAGTATTTCCAACTGTTGAACTCTTTGGTTAAAGAGATTGTGATCAAGCCTAAGAATGGTTAGTTCTTGCTTAAAGGTTCTAATTTCATATTTTTGTCTCCTTGGCTTCCTTTTGAAAGTCGTTGACCATAACTTCCTTCTTGGACTTGGTAAACCTATTGTAGTTCTCTTCTAAGTCTACTTTGGGCTATTGGATCCTTAGTTCAGGTTTACTGGTTTCCCTTACTAAGGTTTCATGGAATTGGCTAAGCTTCTGAGCTTTGATGACTGGATCTTCTATTGCTTCTATAAGATCTAGAAGCTCTTCCTACTTGGTGAGGACATTGATAGTTTTGTTCCTACAACAACTATCTTTGCATGGTATGGGTGCATCCAAGCGCTAGAGGTACTAAAGAAAGCTCTAGAGGGTTCAAAGGATGACTAGTACAACTGTTGGATTTCTTGATCACTAGAACTATTGGAAGACTCACTGTCCAAGTGGTCAAGTTCTAACAACTTAAAAATCTCATTCTTGCTGGTTTGGTCACTGACAAGGGTGTTGATAAGGGATTTTTCCTTTTATCGACACTCTTTCCTAAAATGACCTCTTTTGCCATAATTGAAGCATTTTCCTAATGCTTGTGGAGTGAGTTTTCCTGTGGACTTGGATTTTCCTTTCTTATAGAAATCATCAGTCTTGTACTTCTGTTTTCTATAATACTTGGCTGCAGTTCTCTTCCTATGGGATTTTTCAGAGGATTTCTTTCCTCTGTATTTGGATTTCCTTTTGGAAGGGATTACCAAGGGTAAGTTGTACTGTGTACAGAAGTTTCCTACTTCATACTTGGCTTTGTTCTTATTGGCTTGGCTTTGGATTTTCAAATCTTTGCACATCTTCATCCCTTCACTCCGGATGGTGCTAGAGATATCTCCATAGGTTAGGTTATCATAATCTATGACACCTAAGGGGCTGCAAAGGGTTTCTTTGACTTTCTGGCCAAAGAGTGTGGGTAGGCCATTGATGACCTTCTCCTTCCAAAATGGAGAGTTACAATCGCTTCTATGCATGACTCGGGTAGTAAAGACATCTTCATACCACCTGTAGTTACCTAAGGTTTTACATCTAAGATTACTCAACTGCTTGTAAATCCTGGATGTGATGTTGCTGGGTTTTCGTACTAAGTGTTTCATGATTGTATAGATCAAGGTATTAACTCCATCAGGAATTCGTCTCTCAATACTATCAAAGATGGGGGTTCCTCCCTCATCTTTTTGGATTGCACTCTTGATGTCTTCCTTAGACTCTTCTGTTAGGCCGTTATTCCACCATAGCAGAAGTTTTCTTGTAAATCCTAAAGTAATGAGTTCTATGATGTTTGTGTGAGAACGTCCTTCATCCATGTAGTTATTGGCTACCATGGTCATATGCTGGATCTTGTTTAGGATTTCTTGTCCTCATAAACCATCTATGTTTTCATAGAGTTTACTAGAGGATATAAAGAACTGGTTGTTAACATTGCTTTCCTTGAACTGGAGGTCAGGGGGTGTTAGCCTGAGGTACCAATTCTTGGTTAAACTGGTTGGACTTACTTTGGAGTGGTAAAGCCTTTTTACCTGTAAATCCTAAAACTAGGTTTCTAGTTATTCTATTTCTTTGTTAGACTCTTGGGAGGCTTGACTAGAACTAATAAAGGCTATGTGGATGTCTAAGACCTTAAGCTAGGGTTTTTGCTTAGGAGAACAGGTGACTGGTTCCTTTCTCTTAAGTTCCTCGAGCTTTTAGGTAACAATCTCCAAGGCTGTCAGGCTTTTAGAGGCTGTGCCTAAGACATTAAGCTGGGGATTCTTACTAGTTGAAACTGATGAAGAGGTGACTAGTTCCTTCTTCACTAGTTCTCTTTGCTTTTGGGTGACTATTTCTAAGGCTGTTTTATCCTTAGACCTAAGATTGGTGTGCCTAGCTGTAGGCAATTTGACTAAAAGCTTCCCTAGGGTTTGGATAGGCTTGCTAGGGTTTCCTGGCTGGAGAATAACCTTGTTTTCAATCCTATCTTCTATCCTATCAAGCTATTTTCCTATAACATCTAAACACGAGTTGGTGTAGTTGTTTTGCTCTATCACTTTCTTGGTTGGTTTCTCTTCACTGATAGGAAACTTGAAAGGTGAGGCAACTATATCACTTCCACAGTGTTTAAAGGTTATGCTTTCTAGGGGTGGATGACTGGACCGAACAACTTCCTTAGTTCCTTCTTTGGTCCAACTTGTTTTGGTGATAGCACAAGACATTTTGTGCCATTCAAAATGGTTCTCAAAGTATTCAAAGAAAGGGACATTGTTGGATATCTCTTTCATGAATGCTTTCCATTTTTCCAAAACTTCAATCTTTTGCTCACTGGTGTGGTTGGCTCTATAGGCTTCTCTTTTGACTCTGTTTTCTTCAGAATCAAATTCCTTTCCTAAAGCTACTAGGTCAGGGGTGAAGTCTTTCCTAATTATCATGAGCTGGTGATCTATTGGAGGGTACTGGGGTTCTTACTGAAATGGTTGTTCCATATCAGTCCTAGATGGGGATGGGGGGGGGGGGGATTGATCATGGTTGTCTTCTTCCTGGTCAACAACTGAATCCTGTTTGGCTGTGTAGCAAGGTGTGCTAACCTAGGATCTAGTCTTAACTCCCTGGAGTTCTAAACCTAAATCTTTTCTAGACTTTGGGAATGGTGCCAAAGGTCTGGTTGAGCTACACTAGGATGTAGGTCTATCTCCAAGAAGGATAGGTATCTGCCTAATGGGTTGGTGTAGATCTATGGGGATCTAAACCTGGACTCATTTAGAGGTGTTCTAAATCTAGATTCATCATAATCCAAAGGTGTTCTAAGCCTAGACTAGTCAAAACTCAATCTAACCGTACCATCAGCTAGTTGTTGAACAAAATCTAGATCCGGGTTCTGGGCTGGGTTCTGGATTTAGAGGGGATAGTTTTCATTCGCCGAAGTTCAATTTGGAGGGAATGAAACTTCTGACCATTTCAGGGTCCTGGGTACCTGAATCTTGGCTCTACATATATATATATATAGGTTGAGAAATTGATAATATATTATTGACACTTCTAAGTTCTAACTTTAAATATTGTAAATTTGATATAATACAAACCAATAGCATTGTTTATGCAAAATCAGATGAACAAAAAAAAAAAAAAAAAAGATTAAGGTTGTCCCTTATGTGTCATGCTAGCATGGTTCTTGGGGCATTTATTGAATGATTCCTATGATGCGAGTCTCATGCATTCCCTACAGTTATATACTTATATTCAATCTATATTTTATGTGAAGGGTAAGGGTTATATTTTTATGTAATTGAAATATTCTACGACAAAAATGTACTTTATTTGTAATTGGGTAGTTTTTAAGTAATTTCAAGAACATCATGACAAATGGTATTGTTGAAGACAAATTACTTAAGTTGCAATGCAGAAAAGACATAACAAAAAGTCTTGATACCTAGTAGGATACCTCTCAATCTATCGAGATTTAATAAATCTTGATACCTGCCTCAATACCTCTTGATCTATCTAGACATGTAGATTTCAACTGCTTGAATCTACTTTTGCCCCATGATGATCAAAGCCTAGGGTTTCATTCCTAAGGATTTCAAAGATATAAGAGACATTTTATAGTCATCATCAAAAAGAGTGACATACATAGTGACATATACTGTGATACATGCTCCTACAAAGTTGCTACAACTCTTGTATGCCTTAGGGTTATGTACCAAGATGCTTTTAGATCTACAGGTTTGGATTGAAGAATTTGCACCCAACAACAACTCTAAAGATATTGGTGTTAGTCACGTACTAAGATCCGTGCAAAGGAAAGAAGTCTTCAACAAGATGAAGTCCAATTAGGGATTAGATTACTGAAAGTTCAACTGTAGGTTGATATTTTGGAATAGGTCAAGTAGTGATAAGATTCCTTATACTTGTAACCGCTTATTCTTAATTGGTGAATTCTTGGGAGTGATGACCTAAAATTCACCCGGTAGGGTTTTTGCCTTGTGAAGGTTTTCCCCATTTGTTAACAAATCACCATGTAAAATTTAATTTTCGCTACACCCTAATTTAAATTGGTGATTTGTTCGTGCCTCCACATTATTGCATGTAATTTGAATAATTAATTAGCTTGTGTAATTGAACTAATTTACTAGGGCCAATCTTTAACCCGACATATCTAAAACATATTTTAGTTAATTTAGGTAAATTCTTTTCCATATATTTTCTAATTTGAATTTTTATCTAACTTTTTTGTAAATTGTTTGGCAATTAGTTATTATTTATCATTTTTTAGAAAAAAAAAATATTAAACATGACTAAATTGTAATTTACATCCTTTAAATTTGGGGCTATTTTGATTTTTCTCTTAAAGTTTTAAAAGATGGATCCACATTCCAAATATTACGCATCCCTAAGAGTCTAAGACTACCATGTGTGTTAGTTTCAATTAATTATGCCACACCAAATAAATAACTTAAAAAGACTTAAAAAAGGGTCCTGCTAACGAATGCCCTTAGGGCATTGGTTAACAATCCATTTTAAGAAAGTTTTTACATCACTTTTATGGGAAATGAAAAAAACTGTCAAAACATTTATTGCTTTATTTCATTTTCCCATAAAAACTTTCCTCAAATGGATTATTAACCAATGCCCTAAGGGCATTCGTTAGCATTTCCCCTTAAAAAATATTAAATTAATTCTCTAAAAATATAAAATACATAAACTAATAATATAAAATTAAACAATTTCTATCTAAAAAAATTATACATAAACTAAAAATATCAAGTTCATTCTCAGTATTTTCTTGGCATCTAAACATAAATCAAGAATCCTAATTGATAAATTCCCAAGACCCAAAGTCAAATCCCTACAAGACCCAATTGATCTACCACTATCATACCACTATTAAAAAAAAAAAAACACTATCATACCACTACGCTACTTATTGCCGCGTTTTTAAATCACTGTAATATCTTGTCCTTTAAAAAAATTTCGGTCCTCAATTTTGGACCTATTGCAGGGCTTCCAAACCTCTGTAATAGGTTTTTATTTTCCAAATACCTACTGCGGCACTTTAGAACTGCCGTAATGGCTCTTTTTTGGAAAAAGAAAATCCCTTTTCTCAATTTTGGACCTATAATTTGTGGCGCTTCTGAACCGCTATAATAGGTTTTTATAACCCAATTACCTATTGCAGTGTTTTTGAAGCGCCACAATAGGCCCTGTTTTAAAAAATAAAAATTTAACAAAAAAGAAAAAAGACCAACACAAGCATTTTCAAACCTCCTCAATACATACATCCATCAGAAGAGCGGTGACATATAGCGGCAGTTTTAGGAAACTCCGTGGAAAAAACGTTGGTAGAGATCTAAATCTCATATCCTAAACACCCAACCACCCAATAGATTTGAACTCAAAACACCTCGTTCCAAGTCCTCACGAATTGGTGTCAAAAATCAAAATCCAATACGCTTAAACCCAAACAAACCCCGAACCACCTTCACAACCAACCTGTCTCTTGGTTCTCAAGAAGAAACCCCATTGCACTACTACAAACACTATCTTGCGGATTTTGGTGACGATCATACTGGTCCTCATCAACTTTGATTTGAAGCTTCATGATGTCGTCACAAGCAAGTGTACTGAATAGACTCGTGCTTATCGTCAAATATGATTAAAAAAAACTAAAGAAAAAAACATGAAGACTTGGTTGCAAACGAAATGAAGGATCACCAATTGTACAATAATGATCGCACTCATTTGCTTTATCTAGACCCTATGTCGAATAGAGAGAGAATAAAAAGACTAAAGAATAAAAAATATTGTATAAATTTAATGATATAAATTAATAAATAAAAAATATGTCCGGGTTGTTTAGGCATTGTGTGGGCTTTTTTTGCAACTTCAGGCTGGGCTAGCTCTTGCCATGTCACGGCCCAATGATTCTAGGTAGGGGAGTTAGGACTTGTTTGATTGCAACACACCTCAGACCAGCTTGTGCACGAGCTAAGACCCTCCTGTTGTAACCTTGGACACATACCCATAGCAGAGTATATTGTAACAAAAAAGTTACGGCAGACAAATGCAATATAGCGAAAATAAGAAGAATACGCTTACTATTAACCAAAGACCAAAACAAAAAAAAAAAAAAAAAACTTAACCAAATGCATAAAAAAAGGGGGTAACGTAATGATATAAATATTGCAAAAAAGAGTTAATAACAATAGTAAAAGATAAGGAAATAATGTTAATGCTTAATCAATAAGAAAGAAGAGGAAAATGGTTAGTCAGTCATGCTTGGTTTCTCAACGGAGTCAAGTCTAGGAAGGAAACCACTCTTCAATGTGAGTAATCTCACAAGAAAGTCCTTCCACAGAAATTACCCACTTTGAGAAAATGGATCGAGATGACTTTATCCTTGAATTCCTTAATCCTTACTCTAGAGAGAGAGAGAGAGAGAGAGAGAGAGAGAGAGAGAGAGAGAGAGAACAGGCTATTCATGTTTTTTCACTGTGCACAACAAAGGCCCCTTTCATACTGCTTGCCGTGACAGTTTTTACTATTTTACCCCTTAACTGCTTTTATCTTGGTATGGGCATCCTTCCCAGACCACCCACTGATCTGTCAACTGCCCAGCCATTACCACTTACTTGTGCTAGCCGTGCCCCATTCCTTTCCCAAACAAAAGAGTTTTATTTTGTTTTCTTGCTCTCTATGGCATTCCCATTCGAATAAGGGTAGGCTTCTCTCTTACTAACCCTATGGCATGGACCCAATGATTCCAGCTCATCTTCCCCTCTTTTGGGTGGTATGTCATCCCAGCAGGACATTTTCCCCAAAAGAATTTAAGCGAGAACCTCAAAATAGGCTTTTCCCTTCTCCCCACCACTAGACCATATCCTCTCTTACCTCTGACTCATGGCCCACTACTCTTGTACTGGCTGGGAACAAGTGGGTGATGCCTGAGCCCTATGCGTGCTCCACTTTCATATGTGTCCATGGCTTATCTGTTGCTCATGTGTTTGCCATGACCTTGTGGTTTGTCTGGCCTTTGCTGCACATTCTGCTGTTCATTCTTGCCTTCTTGTGGCGTGAATGAGTCATTGGGCTTTCGTTCTTTATACCTTGCTTCCTCCCTAGGTTGGGTCTTGGTTGGGCATGGGCCTTTCCTTCTTCATTTGAGCCTTTATTTTCTGTGTGAGTCGGCTGGCACCTTTGTCACGCTGCCCTATTGTTTTTGCCATGCTATTATTTGACTAGTGCTTACTGGGCCTTCTTTTAGGCTTGTTGTACACTTTTCCTTAATTTGGTTCCAGTAGCCCCGCACTATTGTTGAGCTTGTGCTTATGCTATTTTGGGCTTCATTAGCCCATTCCATTCCTTTGGGGCTTCCTTGGCTCAATTTTATTCCTTTGGGCATCCTCGGCCCATTCCAATCCTTCCTTCCTATGGGCTTTTGCTAAGTCTTTTAAGCTTCCCCGGCCCAAATTATCATATTCTTTACTTTGGGGTTTATAGGCTTTCCCACCATCCCCATTTACTTAGTTCCTTTCTTTGGGCTTCTTCGGCCCATTTTTTCTTGCTTTCCATTTCTCATAATGTCCATGGGTTTACTACTTCTTTCCTTAGGCTTCTTTAGGCCCGTTTTGCTTTCGTTGAGGCCCTTTTACTATTTTACGAGCCTATGGATCATTATTCCTGTCATACGGGCTAGATAGTTTCCTTGATCAATTTACTAAGTCTTTCTTCTTTATCCCATCCCATATTGTTGGGCTTCTTCCTATTATTGAGCCTTCCTGTCAAAGTGAGCATCAACAAGCGTATTGAGAGATAAAAACGGCAGTTTAGCAAAAAGCAGAAATCTTGATATTTTAACTTTTAAGCTAACACAACATAGTTTTGAACCAAAAAAAAAAAAAAAAACTACAGACATTTTAAACTAATAACCATTTCAGTTATAGATGGAAGAGCTTTTTCTCAAATGAGATATAACGTTAAGAGCATTCGCATTAATTTGTCTAAAAATTTATCCATATTCTAAATAAGAACTTACTTTTTCTATACTACACAACAACTTTTCAAAAACACCCACATCATATTAACAATTTTTATTACTCTGTGTATATGAGTAAAGAAGTACTAAAAAAGTGGAATGTGAATAGTAACTGTGTATATTTACACAGTTACTATAGCAACAATGTAAATTTACACACTTTTAAATTGACTAATGTGGGTGATTTTTAGGCTTAAATATGCAAAATTAACACTTATCCTATTTTACACACACACTAATGTAAGTGCTCAAGGGTATGAATCTAAAACTTAAAATTTTGGAAGACAAATTTAAAATAATTCAAACTTTAATTATGTTTGTTTGTTTAGACCCCTTAGGTTTATTATTCAGATTTAGGCTAAATAAGCATATATCATATCATGCATAAAAGCAGAAAAGTAAATCACACCACGATATGATGATCTAGGAAAATCGATGAAACTAACAATTTCAAGGTAAAAACTTGGGAATAAGGATTTGACCTAGCTATCCTCAAGTTAAAGTAAATCCACTATAAGAGAATTGAAATTTTTACAATCAAATTTAACCCTAAATCTATTGCTACCTCATGTAGTAACTTACTGACACGACCACATGTAAGTTCCGAATTCACAAACTCATTCTCTTCTTGAATTTACTGCAACACAAGCACCTACGCTTGTAACTTTGAGATCTCACTCAAAGGTTTAGCAACACAAACTCTCCAATTGATGACTCCAAGACCACCCTTGAAGGTTTAAATCATCACCTACTGTTGATCTTGTTGCAACAATTTCAAATCTACTGGATCTAATGATGTGAGAATGATTTCCGGTAGTGACTTTGAAAGAGGAAGGCACATCTCACAAGAGCACCTTCAAAGTCGCTTTAAGACATGCCTTAGGGTTTCCTTTAAATACTATATGAAATAGATCTAAAACCCCAATCACTTAATGGGCCAATGGGTTGTTGGGCTTACTTAAAATTCTGCAGAATCTGATTTTCTGCAATCTTCGATCGGTTAGATATAATTTCGATCAGTCGAATTTCATAGAATTTGAACTATCTTTTCTATAGCTTGAATGTTCTTGTATTTTGACTTGTAACACTTTGCGCATTGTCTAATCAAACTTATAGATCTAGAAATCTATATCTAGATAAGTTTGTACTCACAGTTTGCCAATTGTTCTAAACTTTTGGAACCTAACAAATTATATAAATTACAATTAAGTCGGTTAATAAATGGAGACTAGAAAGCAAGACCACCACATCATTCGAGCAAGTCAATACATCCCTAAGGTCGGCTTGGAAAAGCAGGCAAAGATCGGGCATGGGTTATAGCGGTGGGTAGATTATATTTATTATTTAGTATATAAGTATTTCTAACCATTTAAGAAAATGGATTGCATGGGAGATTTTTATTTTTATTTTTGTTAAATTGCAAATTACTTCGCTCAAGTTTGAGAGTCTTTAGATTTTACACCTAAAGTTTCGAAATTTGGATTTGTCTTGTGAAGTATATTCTATTTGCATCAGTAATTATTCCGTGTATATTTTTCATTAAGAACCACATAAGTTTGCTACTTGTGGTTAATTCTTCCAATAAAATAATAAATTTAATTTTTTAAATTTTAGGGTGTAAAATTAAAAAGTCTCAAAATTTTAGATATCAGTTTTGAGGGAGATGGTATACACTTTACCTATTTATTTTTAATTGAAACTAGTCGCAAACCCGTGCAATGCACGGGAAAGCTATTGATAACTTCCCTAATATGAAAAAAAATATCAATATCATGGTATAAGTTATATATCAAATCAATAAAATCTATCACTTAGAAAGTAATAAAATTTATCACATGCACTGAGATATTGTGATAACCAAGAGCTTGAGATCATATTTAAAAAATATATAACTGAAATAAGTACACTCCAATACAATTAATTACACAAATATAGTTAAATCCATACTCATTCATTCAAACATCTTTCATATATTATATTAATCATTCTTGATGTCCAAGATGTATCTAAATTCTAACATTGCTGGTAAACAAATATGCTAGACCTTAATGGGATTGAAATGGCAACATAATGCCAATTTACACAATTGCTAAAATCATCACTTTCCACTATTAAGAGAGAGAGAGAGAGAGAGAGGGGGAGAGAGAGAGAGAGAGAGAGAGAGAGAGAGAGAGAGGTGGCTATTGTGATGCATCTCTTAAGAAGAATCTACCCTTTACATTTCTTTTGATGTAAGCAACCCATAACAAAATAGATGTACCACGTTCAGAACATGCAAAGAAGGGCACCTACCATTATTCTATCACCAAAGTGGAATTCGGCCGGTAGCTTCGAAAAGAATTTGATTTGCAAAGAAGGCCACCTACCATTATTCGGGTCTCTTTCAAAGACAGAAATCGGTCAAAAGCATTTATGAATATAATATGTCTAGAAGATAATTAAGTGATATAACAATAGGGGAAGTGGCAGCATAAATAACATCTAAATGCATCTTATAGGGAGTAACAATTAGCATAGCTGCTCCTTTTGGAATTTGGATCAAACATGTCTTTGCAACTCTCCAAACCATTTTAAGTCATAACCATATCATTGAAAAAATTATAACACTATAGTTCATTGATTTTTAAATCTCTACCTAAAAATATATCAACCAAAACCTATAAAGTAATCCACAATTGACAAATTAACAAATCAAAACTCACTCTTTTTTTATTTAGGTAATCAAAGATTTATTGCCAAAAAAAAAAGATTTCATGTTCACAACAGTAAATACACTAAACATTAACAAAGCAAAACTCACAGTTTGCCAACGTATCTAGAAAACCCCTTCACAATGTCATCAAATATAAATCTAATGTCTATGCCCAATGGAGTGTATAAAAATTAGGGAGATGTTGTGACAAAGGGAATCCCAGCCTATAAAGACTGTTAGTATCAGAGAGAAACAAAATGTTGCAAGCCTTCTATAAATTTGCCCAGGATCTTTGGTCTTAGGAGCTTTTTGTTATAAATTTTTACTTGTAGTTTGGTATTAACATCATCCACTTAAGATCCCTTGATGTGATTGTATGTAATCATGGCAGGCACAAAATTGTCATCATTATATTGTTAGGAATTTCAGGTTCAAACTAATCCACAGCAAGATTGAGCAAATGAAGAATTCAGAGGACGAAAACTTATGTGAGTAGACTTTAGCTAAAAGTTCATGTTTCATATTAGTTTGTACATCCATGAGATAAATTTGTTATCATGCACAATGCAGATTAAGAGAGAAGACATTCTATCAAGGTTTCTGCAAGTGACAGAAACTGATCCAACATACTTAAGAGATATAATTCTTAACTTCATCATAGCTGGAAAAGACACAACACCAACCACAATTGCTTGGTTTATTTACATGGTCTGCAAGCATCAAGCTGTGCAGTCGAAAATTGCAAAAGAAGTGAAGGAACCTACTGCATGTCTTTTCTTCATTATTTCCTCTTTAAGACCAACATGTGCCATGTGTGGTTCCAGAGTAATGGTTCACCAAAATTTTTCAATATCCAGAATCATAATATTCTTCCTTTTACTGCAAAGTAACACTGCATATTTATTGGTTGTTAACTAATAAGGACATGTACATTGCCACCATTAGTTTCACAAATGTTTGAGAGCAACTTCCTAGTAGGTTCCCACTTATTTGACATGATTCCCCCAAATGTAATTCTAAACCTTAAATTTCCTTGCTTACAGGATGCAAAGATATGCTTTTCTAATGATACTCTACCAGATGGATACAGTGTGAACAAAGGAGATATGGGGGCTTACCAACCTTATGCAATGGGTAGGATGAAATTCATATGGGATGATGACACTGAGGAATTCAGACCAGAGAGATGGCTCAATGAAGAAGGAATTATCAGCCCGAGAGCCCTTTCAAGTTCACAGCCTTCCAGGTTAGTGTTGGGACATATTGCATTTCTACTTTTTCATGCTTTAGGCTTTAATTTTTGTGGCTAACATTGAATTGTCTTTGAGGTAACGTAAACATGTAGCTGTACAAATTTATTGCAAAATTACATATATACAATTTTCCTTTGATGCAAAGTCACCTCTAGTGTAGAAAGTTAAAGTCTGTTGTCTTCTTGTTGGAGAAACCAAATTAAATTTCTACTGGTTTATAGGCAGGGCCACAATTTGTGTAGGAAAGGAGTTTGCCTATAGGCAAATGAAGATCTTCTCGGTTGTCCTGTTAGGCTGTTTCGGGTTCAAAATGGCTAACGAAAATAGAACTGTCAATTACAGGACAATGATTAATCTTCACATAGATGGAGGTCTTGAAATTGGAGCCTTCCACAGGCGTGGAAAGTAGCATGGTATCTTATGAGTGTGGAAATAAATACCATCTGATATGTAATAGATTCTTTTTATTCAAAATATTCATTGTTTAATGGCAATTCTCTATTGCCAAAGTTCCTAAAAGGGAAAAGGTGTATTGTAATGTACAAAGAATGATGTAAGACTTTTTATGTGATTATATATCCTATGATCAATGAGTCTAAGCTTGCCATTATAAATAAAGAACTATACAAATTATCAAGGTGCTCTATTTCTAGAACAATTAGGTAAACAACCATTTCACTATATTCTACCCCCAATTAACAGGTTGAGTGAAAATAATAAACATATAGGTAACATCTCTTTTTGAATTAAATACCTTAGAAACAAAGATCTACCAAGCAGCTATCTAAATTTGAATGCTTGAAACAGCTGAAACTAAAACTCTTTTCAATTCTCAATGCATCTGTTTGGCTGCATTGAACTAAAACAGAATAACGCTAAATCACTGGCTTCAAATAATTGTTCAACATCTATAGTTTTGCATGTAACTAATGAGCAGCGAGCAATTTGACAATTTGTATGAATTTCAAGTAATATAATTTATTCAGCAATCTAACAACTCTGATTAGCTAAGTTTGATTATACTTTTAGCAATATATAAAAGTTTATTGGCAATTTTGTAAATTATCAAATAAATTTAAATTGATTGAGAATGGTTTACAATAATATTATACCGTGATGTTACAGTTCATAATATAATATATTAAAATTGATAAGATGTTTATGGTTATTGTAAATCAAATAGAAGAATCCCAGGAAACCAAAAATCCAATAAAAATTGCATAACCAAAAAAAGGGAAAAAGAAAATCCAAACCAATGTAAAATGAAGATGAGAAAAACACTATATATCAACTAAAACAAACCCAGAATTAAAACCAAATAGAAGAATCCCAAGAAACCAAAAATCCAATAAAAATTGCGCGTACAAAAAAAAAAGGAAAGAAGAAAATCTAATAACAAAAATTTCATGATTCTTCTTTGCCACAAATTTGACAACAAAGGAAGAAGAAGAAAAAGTGGAAATCTTCAAAGAAAAAAAAAACAAAAACAAACAAACCAACAAAATTCCATGAAAACAAAAACAAAAAAACTTAAATCCAGAGCAACCCACAACCACAAACTAACAAAATTCCTAAACAATTGAAGCAGATAGAGAGAGAGCAATATATAGAAATTAAGGAGAGTAAAAAACATGTTTTAATTACCTCAAAATAATTTGCCGACATAGAATATGATGGGCTGGATTGAAATACGATGGAGAGGCAAAGAGAAATCGATGCAGTGGCGACGATCCATGGCGGCGACGGCGGGAGGATCTGGGTTTTGGAGTGCCAGAGTATATTAGAAAATAGAGAGGTTTGGGGTATAGTACTGTGACTTTGATGCGAAGGCTGAAGAGAGTTGTATAATTGTATTAGGGTTCTAAATTGATAAATTCTAATATAATAATATAACATTAAAAGGAATTTAAAAAAAAAATGAAAGAAAAATGACGTGAAGGCTTAGGGAGTTGTAAAGTTTGGAGTTCTAAATTAATAAATTCTAATATAATAAAATGTTAAAAAAAATTAAAAATAATAAAAAAAATGACGTGGAGAATTGTGAAGCTAGCAGAGTTTCGATTTTATATATATATATATATATATATATATAAATAAAGAGAGAGAGAGATAGATGATAGGGCATGCTTGAGAGATAAAAGCTTTAAAAGTAGTTACTTATCACCGGTAACCAAAAAATAAATAAATAAATAAAAATGGGATAAAGCTGGTTTGAAACAACGTGTGGCAAAGTGCCAAAGTCCTGGAGAAAATATAGTAGAGCCGGTATAATCTACCTAAGAAGATGATGACAAGAGTCCCACCAACGTGGAAACACAATTTACTTTAGAACTCTCAAGTCTCAATGTAGCCCCCACAATCCAAACCCAAATAGATTCCAAGATCATTCCTCTTTCACCTTTAACCTTTAAACAATGCCAATCAACATCTAATCTTGCCCCAAATCCAACGGCTCTAATACGGTAATACCTCCACGTGTCCATTCCAAATTCAATAAGCCACCACCACCACAAGTATATATATACACACACATACGAATACACCAAAAAAAAAAAATAGCAATAAATAGTTCCTCACATAGCATAATACCAGAGACAGACAGAAGAGAAACCTTTTAATAGTCCGAAGAAGCAAACAAAGTACCACAGTAGAAATGGCAGACACGACGGCCTCATCAGATCCCAGGGACGTGAACTCGGAGCTCCGATCGCCACTTCTGGAGCCGGGTAAGAAATCATCAGAACCCGAGAAGCTCTGCATCGACGAGATGCTCAGGACGTATTGCGGCGAGTTTGGGTGGTGGCAATTGAAGCACTTCGTGTTGACCAGCCTGGCTTGGGCTCTGGAGGCTTTCCACACCATGGTCATGATCTTCGCGGACCGTGAACCCGGTTGGAGCTGCGTTTCTGGGTCGGGTTGCTATGCCACCGCGAAGACCGTTTGTGGGTTCGAACCGGGCTCGTGGGAGTGGACCGGCGGCTGGTCTAGCTCGACTATTTCGGAGTGGGGTTTGGTTTGTGGATACAAATATAGAGTTGGGCTCGCCCAAGCCTTCTTTTTTGGCGGCTGCATGATAGGTCAGTTTTTCCACTTCTCTCTTTTATTTTGTTAATATTAATCACTGCTTTAAATTTTAAAGAATAATTCAATGTTTTTTCAAACAAGTTGTAGTAACAAGCTGTGAGTAATAAAGAATAAAATAGTATTAGTTTTGAGCCACGTGAAAATATGTCCAGCCACTTACATTTTTGTGGGTAGGTTTTTTTTTTTTTTTTTAATTTTTTTTTTTTTTTTTTTTTTTTTTTTTTTTTTATAGTTTGTGAATGGGTTTAATTGGAGAGGAGAGAGTTCCGTTTTTGACTAGCAAGTGTGATAACGATTGATTATGTGTGTTTTTGTTTTGTGACATGTTAAGTGCATGCTAGGTAGGATTTGATTTAGATGCATGAACAGTGTATTATAATAGTTGTGTTTTGTGTGTATTATTAATAAATGGCTAACTAGTGGAAAAATAATAATAATAATAAAAGGAAAACGATAATATAAAGAAAGATATGGGAAAAGGGTATAGACTGTCTTGTTCTGTATAATTAAGTTCATGTTTTTGCACACTCATATCAATGCGGAAATGGAATCTATGGCCTTTTTTTGTTGTTTTTAAATTGATTTAGTTAGTCAAAACATGCGGCTAAGGTTTTGATGTTTTTTATGCTGCTAATTGAGCGGTACCACGTTGAGTCACCAATTAGTCAATCACCATAACCAGTTAGCAGATTTTATTTTTTTTTTTTTTTTATTTATGGAAAATCAGTTGGCAGATTATTTTGCCTTTTGGGAATTTATAAGAGATAATGAGGTTTCCATTCATTTATGGAATTCATATCGTATTCACTATCAAGAAGAAAAAGGCGTTCGGTGGCTATTATTATACGGGGATAGGGTAGTTAAGGATGATGTTAAGAATTTTAACTATTTGTTTTGGGCTATTTTCCTTCTAACCCAATTCATCCTAATCTTACATTATACAGAGATATTTAGAGATGGCAAATATCTCAAGCCAATTCTTATCTTGCTTAGGCCCTCACCACCTCGACGAGGGGACAGGATAGGGACAGATTTTGTCTACCATTTTGTTTTGTTCCACCTCATCCTGAAACTCTCTCTCTCTCTCTCTCTCTCTCTCTCTCTCTCAATGTTCTCATTGTTATTTTTCTGTTTTCTCTCTTATCTCTCTTTCTTAGATCAGTATCAACTAAGTTCTTCCTATGAAAAGAATCATACAATATCACTGAACCATGAGGCTTTCCATTTTTTTTTTTTTTTAATGTTTGTCTTAATAACAATGGTAAAACTTAGATATAGTATTTTAGGTATAGTATATTAAATTTCTAAGTAAATTTAATTCAAACAGATGACTACATTAATCAATTAGGTGCTTGAATATAATTGAGTAATATAATGTATAGTATAGCACAAAGTATTGCAACTACCTTATCATCAGATGTGTTTAGTGCTAGCTATTTGTTAGAATAAAGGCTTGGTTAATGATTTCATACATATGAAATTCAAAGAATTGCTTAATCAATAGCAATAATGATAAAAAAAACAAAAGCAACTAAAGTACAAAGCCAAAAGATATTTTAGGAGACCAAGGAAAGTGATACGCGTGAGTCGTGACTGAAGAGGGGGGAAAAGATTCTGGTTCTTTTGGATAAAGCGCGAACTTTTTTTTTTTTTTTTTTTTTAAAGAATACTAAATAAAGGAAGAAGGTAGTTCTTAAAGAAACTTACAAACTTATAAAAGAATATTTATTGAATTTAATGTCTGTATGCCTATAGTCTTAGCTTCTGTCCCTTTACCTAAAGAATATTGAATAAAAAAATGACCTCTAGATGGCAGATACCTCGTGTCGTGCTACACATACGACATATATAGTAATAATACCTTGTATTATAATCAATGTGGTTTGAATTTCCATAGTAGTGAAGGAGTAAGGCTTTTTGTATCTAGTAGATTATTGCACAATGTAGCAATTGAAAAACCTCCAGGAACTTTATTCCTGCCCGTTTGCATTTATATTTTTGGGAGCTTCTATCCTATTACCTTAACTTTCCCAACGATTTTCATTGTCTAAATATCAACACCAGGCATGAATATTTGCAGGAATTTATGTTCATTATTTGTACTTTCATGCTCTTTAATCCTGTATACTATATGTTATTTGAATGTAAAAAAAAAGGTGGTGACAACCACTTTTGTGTTCCGCAGCATGTGACAAGATGTGTTTGAGCCCCATGAAAATCTGCCTGTCTTTTCACATGTAAACTTAAAATATCACATGTGAAAAGCCCCCATGCTTTTTTACATTGTCTTTTTAGCTGTGCTCATTTCAAGGATAAAATGGTAGAAAGTACAAATGAGATAAACCACTTATGTTAAAGCGCATAAACAACGAATATGTGGATAAATGATCACTAAAGTCATTGTTATTGTTATTTTAATTGCTTATGCGCCTCATACATTTTCTCTAGCTGAGACTGAAAGTAGCCTTGCTGTGATAGTTTATGCCTTCACCAGTATGTACTCTCTCTGCAGGTCGTTAGTCTCCTGCACTTTGTACACTCTTATACTCTTTTTCTGCTTTTCCGTTTGGCACTATTTTTTAGAGCATTCATAACAGTGGAATTAAAAATTTAATTTTTAAACTTTACAAAAAGTTACTTTATTTATTTTACCTACTCGTTTTACAAAACATGGTACAGCAGTAGGTCTATTTTAGCTTTCAACATAATAAAATAATATAAACATCATAATAAAATAATATATCCACTACAATAAAATAATATATTAAACCCAATAAAAATTAATTTCCCTATAACCCATAGCACAACGATAATTATCCACAACTCATAGCAACCATCTGAACCACCATAATCACCCACTAATTCACATCACCATCAAAACCCAGAACCACCATGATCCACCACCAACAACCAATAAAAAATTTAAAAAAAAAAAAAAAAAAAAGAAGAAGAAGAAGAAGAAGAAGAAAGAACCCACTATAATCTACCCAACCAAAAGCCCACTACATCATCAACAGTTGACAAAAGCCACAATGATCAACCCAACCAAAAACCCAAATCAAACTCAAACAGATTGGCTGTGTGGGTCTGAGGCGGATGGCGGCGATCACCCATAGCACCATCAAAACCCAGAACCACCATGATCTACTACCGACAACCAATTTAGGAAAAAAAAAAAAAAAAAAAAAAACCCTCTATAATCTACCCAACCAAAAGCCCACTAGATCATCCATAGTTGACAAAAGCCACAATGATCAACCCAACCAAAAACCTAGATCAAACTCAAACGGATCAGTGGCGTGGGTCTGAGTTGATCGACGGCTTGGGACGGCTAGTGGGTCGGTGACGTCAAGCTTTGGTGGCAGCGACGTTGACGATGAGTCAGGCCGGCGGCAGTAAACAGAGTGAGCTTGAGAGACCGGAGTTGAGAGAGTGAGCTTGAGAGAGATGAGCTTCAAATGAGATGAGAAGCCGGAGAGAGAGAAGAGAAAGAAAAGAAGCTGGAGAGAGAGAAAAAGAAAGAAAGAGAAAATATTTTTTAAATGAAAGAAGAGAGAGAAATTTAATAAAATGATTTTTTTTTTTTTTTTTTACCTTTGAGCTACAGTGCACATCTATCTTTAGATGTGCACTGTAGCTGAGAAGCAAAATTTTTTTGCTATTGCTCCACTACTGCAGCTAGCTTTTTTGTGTTTTGGTGTAGCTAAAATAACTATATAACTATTTAGCTACATTGCTGCAAATGCTCTTATCACATGCGAACTGAAAGTAACTAAATAAATTAATAAATTTGATGATAACTTCTGTCCCAGTTGAGGTCAAAGCTTACCATTTGTTTGTGGCTTCTTCTTAAAGGAGTGAGGCAATATATTCCTTTTCAGCCAAGGAATGTGCCCACACTATATTGTTATTGAAATTTTGTAAAGAGGTGTATCTTGGATTTAAGTCTGGGACCAAATTTGAGTTGGACGATTCGTGGGGCACCCCAGCCCTTTGAATGAAATTGAATTGCAGGATTTTTCACCAAGCATCATATATATAAATTATTGGCTGGATTGTTGATATATCTTTGTTTCCTACCTTAAAGAGAAAGCTGATATATCTGTGGGTTTGCTTCTCATCAAGAACATATCATGGTCCTCCATTTGGGAAGATAATTTGCACTTTTTGATTTGCTTTATCAAATACCTCACAAAACCACAGATTCTTTTAGTCCCCTTGTATTATGCCAGGACAATATTTGACAATTTGTGCAGGCTGGATCCAAAAAAATACTAGCAATAGATCATATATGGGACATTAGGACATTGAATGAAATTCTTGCTATTGAGAAAAAAAAAAAAAAACCAAAAGCCCGCCACAAGATTCATAGAAGAAACTAACACACATAAGTTCTTGCATGAATGTACATATAAACATTCTTGTATGTGTATTAGGCATTAGCCCCCATCCACCAGTTAGAACCCAATTATTTGGCCCGATTATTGCTTGAATTTGCCTAAGATAATTCAATTAAAATCATGGCTAATATGTTTATATTCTATTTTCAGGTGCCGGAGTATTTGGTCATCTCTCAGACTCTAAATTAGGAAGAAAAGGCTCCCTAACAGTAGTTTGTATCTTAAACGCTCTCTCTGGTTGCTTGACAGCATTTTCCCCAAACTACTGGACTTATGTCCTACTTCGCATACTAACTGGTTTCAGCACAGGTGGCGTTGGCCTTTGTGCTTTCGTCCTTGCCACCGAACCTGTTGGCCCCACAAAGCGCGGCATTGCTGGTATGTCCACATTCTACTTCTTCTCAACCGGAATTGCATTACTCTCTGGCATAGCCTACATTTTCCAGTCATGGCGTACTCTTTATATTGCTTCGTCCATTCCCTCCCTTCTCTTTCTTGTCATTGTCCTTCCTTTTATCTCTGAGTCTCCAAGATGGTACCTTGTTCGAGGAAAAATAAAGGAAGCCATGACACTTATGCACAACATAGCTAAAACCAATGGAAAACACCTTCCTGATGGAGTTGTGCTGGCACTTGATGAAGAAACAAATAAAGATTCGAACTATGAACAGCCTTGCAAGGAGCAATTGGATACTAAAGAAGCAATAAGTGGTTCTCTCATAGATGTTGTTCGATCACCAATCACTCGTACCCGTCTAGTTCTAGCTGTGGCCATTAACTTCTTGTGCTCGGTTGTTTACTATGGTCTTAGCCTAAATGTTGTCAACCTTGAAACCAACCTTTACCTCAACGTACTCCTTAATGCAGTGGCTGAAATGCCAGCTTTTACAATCACAGCAGTTTTGTTGGACAAGTTTGGTAGGAAGCCATTGGCGATAGGGACATTATGGTTTAGTGGGTTTTTCTGCTTTTTGGGAAGCTTAATGACTAGTGTTGGGATATGGAAGATAGTGAGGATGGCTTGTGGGATTTTGGGAATTTTTGGGATGGCTGGGACTTACAACTTGTTGTTTATTTATACAGCTGAACTGTTTCCAACAGTGGTTAGAAATGCAGCACTAGGATGTGCAACACAGGCAGCGCAAATGGGAGCAATATTAGCACCATTTGTTGTGGTTTTGGGTGGTGGGTTGCCATTTGTAGTGTTTGGAGTGTGTGGGACTTTGGGAGGGATACTTGCCTTTTACCTGCCAGAGACATTGCATAAGCCATTGTATGACACTATGGGAGGAATGGAGGATGGCGAAAGTGCTTGCAGAGTTGTGTGAAGGTGTTCAGAGTGTGTCTTTTTTGCTTCTTCTTTTTTGTACTCTCAACGTTCATTAGAATATGCATGTAAGCTTCTAATGATAGGTTTTTCTTCTCCTTTTTTTCTTTGTGTGTGTGTGTGTGTGTGTAATATAGCGTGTTTCACATACCTAACTCTTGAAATGAAAGATGAGATATAAAATTTTTGTAGAGAAATAAAGTAGATGTAGGAAAATTGAAGAATGGATGCATAAGAGAAAGAACACTAAGAGAATTACTGGTTTGGCTTGTGAGCCCACGCCATTGTGTAAAGCCATAGAGGTTACATTATGACTTGATATTTCTATGTATTTTCTGTGTTACAATGAACCCCAAACAGGTAGATATAAAGATTAGGGTATAAATCAATGAAGGGGTTGGGAAGGTGATAGTTGGGAATTGAGGAGATACATTAATGAGGAAAGATGTATTATCTTTAACATTAACTATGAGTGCTGATAAGCATGATTTTCAAACCCGGACCGTTCATTGAATCGTAAAAGGGAGAGGTTCAAAGTTTTTGAGGTCAAACCAAGGTCGAACCGGAGTCGAACCGTGATGACATCATAATTAATTTAATAATTATTTAAAAAATATATAAATATATTAAATTAGTAAAAAAAATATAAAAATTAACTAAAATAGTCCAATTCATTTAGAAATCTATCTTTTAAATATTTTTTATATCATAACTTTCAAGACAAATAAGAAATGTCAAACCCTTAGCAAAAATAAATATGAATTACTCAATTAATCCATAAAAGTACAAAATAAAAATTCATAAACAAGCCTCCATGGCTCCAAGTTGAAGTACACAACTACACATTGTTTTTTACAAAAATACATAAAACTTATTTCTAAAAAACAATAATAAAACTTCAAACTCCAAGTTACATACTGTGTCTTACAAAAAGACAAAAATTATCTCTAACATACAAAATAAAACTTCAAAGTTCAAACAGAATTTATACACTATCATAAATCATTAATGTCATGAAAGTTATCATGCTCATCATTCCCTGGAAATCCAAGAGGAGGGCCAATAAGTTGTCCAAATGTTCCCAAATCAAGTCCTTCAACCTCACTACTATCATCTACACACAAGTCTGAACAAAATAAAAAGAAAAATCATTATAATGTTTACACAAATTTGAAAAAAATAAAATAGAAATCACTATAGGTTATCAAATTTTTTACATATAAACTAACCTTCAGTATTAGAAGGTTCTGCACCTGTTGGATATTCACTCTCTTCATAAATTGCATTCTCCAACACTTCATAATTAAGATATGGGTCTTCCTCTTCCACAAATACCCAAAAATCAGTTTTGTCGATACTTGCATAATCAATGAGGTCAAAATTAAACTTTTTGTTGTAAAGCCTGCATCATAAAATGTCATGCTCATCATTGGAATTTGAATATAATTAGTAACTAACAATTACATTATATAAATGACTTCTTAAAAATTAATATAATGACAAAATATAACATTTAGTTACCTATGTCTCAATCGCAAGTTATAATGAACAAACACAAGATCATTGAGCCTTTGATACTCCAACCTATTTCTCCTCTTAGAGTGTATTTGGTCAAATAAACTCCAACAACATTCACATCCAGAAGAGGTAGAAGTTTGGCTAAGGATTCTAATTGCCAATTTTTGCAAGTTTGGAGTATCAGCACCCCACAACTTCCACCATTCATCTGATTTTCATAACACAACGTAATTTAATATTTATCAACATAAACAAACCAACTTTCAATTGAATAATCATTTCAGTTATTCTAACTATAGTGACAAAACTAACTTTCAACATGAACAAAAAAACTAAGATTTGTTTATATGTTAAAGTAAACTAATTACTTCTCACCTGGATGAGTGGTCTTACTTGTTGACAATGCAAGATCTTTATCAAAGCTCCCAATACAGTCTCGAAAATATTGGGTTTCCTTAATTACCTGTTCTTGGTCACCATCATATTTATTCCCAATGTAGTTCAAAACAACCATATTTACTGCTAGTTTCTGACAAAAATTCTCCTCATCATGTTGAAAAGCAGGATTTAACCAATATGCAGCAGCGTGAAGATCTTTATGCAAATGTTTGTCCCAACGGTTTTTTATAATTGAGGTGTATGGCTTGTACAAGTGCTTCCTCATTCGGAAGATCTTCTTGATTCCCAACCGTGCTCTATGTATGCCCTCATACACATCCTATTGCAAGCCTTTGATTAGAATCAACAATCCGTAACAAACGAATGAGTAGCAATGAAATCTTGACAAGAACATTAATATCATCCCAAAAAGAATTATCCAAAATAATAGAAACTGCTTCTTTGGCCTTTGACTCTCTTGCCAATCTATTGCCCACAAAGAACTTGCTAGCCACTAAGGCTTGCAAGTCATACTTATGCACATGAAGGCTTCCAAATGAAAGGAAGGTAGTAGCAAATCTTGTTGCTCCCAGACGTACAATATCTGTCCAACCAGGTCTATTCCTCAACCAGGCAATCAAAGCCACATGATTATAAATAAAAACTGTAACTTTGGATGCACGTTTTTTGAATCTATCCATATGAGGCATGTCTCCCATATCCTGCAACACAAGATTCAGGCAATGTGCTGTACAAGGAGACCAACTAATAATTTTATACTTTTCACACAACAATTTACTAGCAGATACATGATCGAAAGCATTATCTATAACCATGTGTACTATGTTTTTAGGACCAACCCATGTAACTACTTCATCAAACAATTTAAACAAGTTTCTGGAACTCTTCACAATATCTGAGGCATCAACTGATGTTATAAATACCATTCCCCTAAGATAATAAAGAAGGAAATTAATCAATGACCTATGTCTAGTATCTATCTAACCATCAGCCATAGGTGTACATTCAATTTCTGCCCAATGCCTACGTTGTGATTCAACCAACAACTAAACCTCTTTCTTTTGATCCCTCAACAAAGGGACTCGTACAGCATGATAAGTTGGACCTTTGTAACCAGGACCAGTTGCAGCTACAGCATCAATCATCCTTCGGTAGTACACTGAATTCACTACATTACAAGGAATGCAAGTGTCATACATCCACCTTGCAATAGCCATATCAGCTTGCCTCACCTTTTCTTTGCTTTGGAACACACTTTTAAGACCAAGTTGAGCTCCTGGAGTAGTTCTTGGAGCAAAGTAATTATCTACTAGTTTTGTACTATTTCTTTTACCTAAAACAGGTTTTTTAGGCAACCCGCTACTAAATACTTCTTGAACATCTTCATTTTCTTGCAAATTACTATTTGTGGAAGGCACAGACGTTGTTTCTCAACTTTTTCATTTAACTCAAACTCCTTCAAATATTCTAACATTTGGTATCTCACATCATGAGAAACCTTTTTACACGATTCAATATCACCTTTTATCCCCGCAAGGTGTCGTTTCATCCTATTAATACCCCCACCTTTATATGTTTGCCTACAATACACACATGTAAAAGTATTTCATCTCTTCTCATCCAACCCTAGGCTAAAATGTTCCCAAGCCGGATCAACCTTTTCCCTTACTCTTGAGCTAGACTCCACTACATTGGAATCAACTTCATGTGATGGGGTAGACCCAGTTTCTGTTTCCATTTTAATCTAAAAGACTAAACAACTAGTCAAACACGCATAGACCTATCAATTTTTGAAATAAGTGCTTGCAAACAAAAATTGTAAAACAAAACAAAACTAAACAACTTAGCAAAATAAGAATCGACTTAGCATTAGTTTAATCGTATTCTCCGCAATCTTTCAAAACTAAACAAAATTGAACAAGTAAAAATAGAACAATAAAAACAATTCTAAACTAATAAACTCCACTCCAATAGTTCTAAACTAATAAAAACAGAACAAGTAACTTAACCTAGTTATGCTCAACACCAGAAAACTATCAATTACAAAACTAAATTCAAAATTTTTTTTTTAAGACCCACTTGTCGACATAGATTTTTCAGTTAAAACTCAAAATTCTTTCACACATCACCAGCACCAAATAAACAAAAAGCTATTAGAAACTTAGTAACCACTAATATAAACCCGATTAAATTTCAATGCACATTAATAAACCCAGTAAAATTACAAAATTCATCACATTATTTACTTAAAAAACCAAACCACAAAAACCCCAATTAAGCTCCATTCATCATAGCCTTTATATTTGGCTCAAGTACTAATAATCTAACCTCCCCATGAGCAAAAATCAAATACCATAATTTGCTAGGGTTTCTAGCCAATAATTCCACTGACTAAACGACCACAACAAATCAAAAAGAAAATGCACATTAAAAAAAAAAACTGCGACGGCGACAAAACCCTAATTATAAAAACAAAACCAGAGAGAGAGAGAGAGACCAGTGATCGTGCCATGAACAACAGTGAGCTGCGACGGCGATGGCAACGAGGGAGAGAAGTAGAGATGAAAGTGAGAGAGAGAGGCAAAGCTGAAATATGGGCTGCAACGGCGACGAGATGAGAGTGAGAGAGAGAAAAAGAGGCAGAGCTGCGATCTGGGCTGCGACGGTGACGAGATGAGAGTGAGAAGAGAGATGTAATTGAGAGAGAGTGAGGGCGAGGTAGAGAGCTCAAAGAGTAATTGAAAGAGTGAGGTGAGGAAGGGTTAAGTTTGTTATATCTGTATGCTCCAAACGACGCCGTATAGGGGGAAAAAAAAGGGATGGAACGACGCCGTTTTAAGGCTTGAAACAAGGCACTCATGTGAACCGTGTGAACCGGTCACGATTCACAGAACCAGTCATGGTTCACAGAACCGTATGGTCGGACCACAATTCACACGGGTCCATGCTTTTTTCGCATGGAACGGTTCTTTACCTTAAACGAACCGTAGATCTGAACGATTCACGGGTTTCCAAGTCTGACCGTACGGTCAGGTCTGAGTTTAAGAACTATGCTGATAAGCATTCTACAGCAAAGTTTCGCTACTTGGAAAGGCAAGGTAGCAATGTAACGGTTATCGGTCAGGTCTGAGTTTAAGAACTATGCTGATAAGCATTCTACAGCAAAGTTTCGCTACTTGGAGAGGCAAGGCAGCAATGTAACAGCTATCACATGGTAACTGAAGCTGCAATTCATGTCCTAATTACCCAACCAAAAATCAAAGAACAAACACGAGGCTAGTCTTTTACAAATCTAACCCCCAGTCAGCAATATAAGCAAATGCAAGTGATAACCCAATAAAACTTTTTTTTTTTTTTTTTGAGAGAGCAATTCAAGCACATATTATAGGGGTACCCCATGAATGTTAGCATTGATTATAGGCAGCCTTCTTTCAAGCATTCACTCCTATAAGTTCTCAAGCCCAGTAAGCACTTCTTGCCATATATTTCGTACTACAGAATATTTTTATAATAGAGTGTAGTATTAGATACAGGCATCTTTTCCAAGCTTTGAGTCTGCAAAAAGAATTTATAGAAAATAATTTAATCAGATTCCGAAAAACTACTAAAACACTTATTTATCAGCATCCACATAATTATGATGAGAAATCTATCAAATGCAACTTGGGATTACCTTTTCATGCCCCCCAAAACTAGCTCAAGCTAGCATTATGTTCCTGTTGGTTCATGGTTCTAACTTTAACCACTTCTGCCATTTTACCAAAGAACATGGTTGATTTTTGGTAAATTCGAAAGAAACAGAATACAGAATTGGTGAATGGAAATCAGACCCCCCATGGCAAGGTTTACTGGTTTATTTTCTTTTGAGCTGTTCATGAAAGACAAAATTTGATAGGTCTAGATTATAAGTTGGTTTTATTTTGTGAGTCTCATATTCAACTTTTCCTTAGCACCCAAAAAAAAAATCACATTCGACTTTCTAAAACCCTACTCTTTTTCTCAGTATGACTTTTTTTTTTTTTTTAATCCAGTTCTTTCAAAACCAAATAAACTTATGATTTTGTTTCTCAAAAAAAAAATTATATATATATATATATATATATATAGAGAGAGAGAGAGAGAGAGACATATAAACTAAATAAACTAATGATTTTAAGCTATCTCAAACAGAGACTAAGGAGGTGTTTGGTTTGTATTTTCAAACAACAACTTTTAGTTTTTAAACAACATTATACATATTTTCACACACTTTTTCACCCACACATATTTCCACAAATTTTTTCAAACAACAATTTCCAATTTTTAAACATATGTACTAAATGAGCCCTAAAAATAAGGCAATAAGCAACCAATTGCTAATTTGCTATAGGCTGAGAATGGCTTTGGACATGTTGCTTGCTGGACCAAGCACAATAGTAATCTTGTTATTCTCTTAGGCTGTTCTTAAAGTTAAACCCAATTTTGTGACAGACTGTGGTCCATTTTGTCCGTTCAAGAACCACATGGCCAACGTTGTGCATATTGCACTGAGCCAAATTACCATAACCCGCCAAAAGCCTTATAGTTCAACTTATTAAAACTCTTTATTATTATCAATAACAGAGTTTGGGTTCAAAAAAAAAAGGGGGGGGGGGGGTAGCCACATCCCCTGCTCTGCGCTACATATAGCCTACCACTCATATGTGGTTTCATAAGCATTGCAATTTCTTATCTGAAAAAATTGTAATAATAAACGTGTGTTCTAATAAGAATAAATGCCAAAGCAAATGGATCCAATTAACGGAGTCAGTCATAAGCGAAGGGTTGCCAAAAAAGACGGTCTAGTTAGTCTAACAGTAAAAGAACTGGTAAACGGACTCATAACTTGGACATAGAGATAGGGTGACGAATGGACTCTTTAAAGTAGATGGATCCAAGGGAAACAGTTAGTTGAAGTCATGTGGAACCTACACGGCCTAAGTGGTCTTCAAGGATTTTAATATGAAAATGTCTTGCATTCTATGCCCAAGCATAATTAGAAGAATTCCTATAAAGAAAGAATCCCACGAAATACGAGCATTAATGAGGATTATCTTTATAAGGAAATACTTTTTCCATCAAGAAACAGAGAAAACTCTAGAGTGATAGAAAACTCTCTTTTATAACTTAACCTTTGGTGAGTCTTTGGCCGATATCACACCGGTACTCTCTGCAAGGTTTTCTCTCTCTTTATTTGTGTATCGCAGGTCACCGAGGACGTGTGAGGACTATTCGGCTCACTGACAATTTCATAATCATCATGTTCAATCGAATCAATGATCAATCCTACTACGGGTCAATGGAGAAAACACGTAACTATACCTTATCCCACTTGGACAACAACCAGTACATGTGAAGTCGGTGGCTTGAATTCAGCTTAAGCTAAGATTGTTTTGGAGTGTTGTACAATACTTGAAGTCTATTTCATTGCTAACACTATTTCCATACAAGTCTTGATTTCCAATTTCATGTGCAACACTGTTTCCTAATTGTTTTAGGACTAGTTTTTCATAGCAATTTTGGTGCAAAGCAACCACTACTAGCCGACCTAACTTAGTATAAATGGGGTAGAGGTGCTTGTGGAGAAGAAAAAGAGAGTGAAATAAAGAGATTGGTTGCTGCATATTTGTGAAAGAGCTATTGGATATATTGGGGATTGGGTGTGTATGAGAATATTGATACATCAACTTTATCTCCATATTTGATTAGTGGAATTTTTTCATCATTGCCCATAGATGTAGGGCAAAAGCCAAACCACATAAATCCTTGATGTTATTTTGTTTGTGTTTGTTTATTTTCTGAGTTGGGTTTGTTTCGTTCCTATTGTTTATTTCTTGGAGATCTTTCTATAACCATAATATTTTCACAATCAATATTGAAGTGGGAGAGGCGCTTTCCTACATCAGTACAAACAATATACAATTGTTTGGAGGTTCTGTTTTTTGGGGAGGCTTATTCCACATCCAATAGCTACTGCTGAGGGTACAACAATTTACGTCATTTGTGATTCAAAGTCACTTATTTGAGCTGACCCAGCTGGGCTACAGGGAAAAACACACTAATTTGTACCTTGTGATATGCACTAACTAGCATTATCCACTATAATATTCAACACAAAATCCTCTCTCTCTCTCTCTCTCTCTCTCTCTCTCTATATATATATATATATATATTCAACACAAAATCCAAATCCCATTTGAGTTTTATAAGAGTTTACTTATTTCTCAATTATACTCCTCCGTCCCCACAGTTAACGTACATAAGGAAGCAAAAGAAAGCAGAAACTTGTCAATTACTTCAAAACTTTACACCACCACCCACCCCTCCCCCACAGTACCCACTAGATTTGCCACAATAATTGAACTCTTCCAATTAAGCAAACCACCACAAAAGACCACGATCATAGTCCTACATTATTATATGGGATACTATAAAAGATTTTCTTTTACTATTCAATACAAATTGGGTCCAATATAATATTCATGGGCTTATACGATTTTATTTCGAGTCTCTTTCATTCTTTTTCTTTAAAAATGTCCAGTTAACAAAATTCTTACTTTGTCACCCCTAACCTAATCAATTCTGACTCATCAAGTCATTGTCATTTATAATTGTTTTTACATTCTCAAAAGAAAAGGTAGACGATGGACCATTTGACAGCATGAAATATGGCCAGAAATCCTATCACTGATCACTTGCCACTTTTGCATCAGCAATGCAATGTCATGAAGACCTTGTTCCTTATGAATCAATCTTTGTATATACGCATTTTAGGCCCTGTCTATCTTAGAATCATGAAGGAAGAATAAGACAAGACTATTTGGGTTTGTGAGGAAGAACCGTATGAGTGTGATCAATGCAATTTCACCAAAGATTGTTTTGAGTTCAGACTTGTTCTTAGTTCTTACACTTTAAAAAACTAGGATTTGTTGTTTCTGATAAGCGATATAATAAAATAAATCGTAATTAAACAGATGACTTGGCTAATTGTATGTTGTTTAATTGGTTTATGAAGAATACAGCATAACTCAAAGCACGCCTGATAAATTAATAAAAAGTGTAAAAAAAAAAAAAAAAAATGAAACTAAAGAACTAGTCTCACGTTTAAGATCAACAAAACTAATTTCCTAGGAATGAGAGGTAGAAATCTACAATGGGAAGATCAAAAAGATAGTTGGAAACAAATATCATTGAATTAAGACTTTATACAAGTGAAAAAGCGTTTTCTCGAAGTACATATAAGAATTCTAAAGGAAAAATACAAATAAAAGCTTTTCTCGGTTTCTTTCTTTTATTCTTTCGTCAATTTTTCTGGATCCCCTTTCTTGTTATCTCCTCTTTCAATTGTCCTAACTATTATCAGAGTGTGTATAATCTCATGAGATCTCATATAATCTTAAGAACTATTAAATCAATCCTTAGGGTGATAAGATTTATATAAATATAACATTATTTTCCTAATAATTATTCACATAAAATTGCAATTCACATAAAATTGCCATTATAGAAAAGGTAACTATTAAGTACTCTTAGAGTACCATAAATGCGTATTCTCTCCTCTCACATAATTTTGAGTCTCACTAATTAAATTTAGAGAGATGCTATGTCCACAACATTTTTATAACATTTTCATAACAAATCATAAATAATTAATTATTATTAGTTCAAATTTGATCCTAACACTAAGATTACTTTTTTGCTCCAATAATAACAATCAGTAACAACTTGTCACTTAAAATTTATTGTAAAAATATTGTGGACATATCATTTCTCTTAAATTTATATTGAAACTTCTAATTCAAGTGAAAAAAAAGAGAGTATGCATTTTTCTTTATAAAAATATATTTCTGTTGAAAACTACTGCATTTTATAAAGGAAAAGCTGCCGGATGCCATTAGTATTAAATGCAAAAACGGTTCAAAGCACAAGTATTAAATAATAAAAGCATTTATTTCCAGAATTTACACTTGGATTCATACAATACGAATAACTTATGTACACTCCCGTATAACTAGAAAGCTCAAGTGAACGCCATCAGAACATGAATGGTGCCGGAGCAAATGTCGGAATAATCGTCGGCATGTGACTTCTCCTGAAAATTTTTCCACCAAAAAATTATATCCAATTTAACCAATCATCACATAAAATGCCACATAGAACCATAACAACTACCACCAAACATGTCTAAGATTTTAGTATTAAAAAAAAAAAATCGCAATTTCAAAAATTCTTTTTCAATAAGGCATAAGCTCTCTTTATCCAGATTAATATATATATAAAATTAAATTCCAATTAATAAAAATTAATGATCAATAAAATATAACTAAATCTTGCTTATAATTAGTGAGTTAAAATTAACTCAACCGGTAAAATAGTTGAATAAAAGAAGACAATTATGATTTAAGATTATGCTATTTGTAGTAAAAAGTTATAACAACGAAAATTTAATCCCAAAATTTGGTATCTTTGACCTTTTATCTAATTAAAAAATATTGTTTGTAATTATCCACGCCTATTATATATATAATTTTTTTTAAATCAAGATATTTGTTTGTTTCTATAATGAAATAACGAAAATTAAAAAAAAAAAAAAAAAGAGAGAATAAAGGTAAAGTTAATCTATTTTACCACATTTTTACATTCATGTGATCAAACTTTTACTAATCTTTTTCAAAACTTTCGCTTATTAATTATATCTCCCCACCTCGTTAACTATTTGTAAAAAGAAAAAAAGAAAAAAAAATTTGTACATTTATAATATTTTTATAATAAATTATAAGTGATCAGTTGTTATTGGTTTAAATTTGAATCTAACACTAAAATTATTTTTTTACCCTAACAATAACATCCAAGTAATATTTTGCTAGATAAAATTTGTTATAAAAATATTGTGAAAATGTTACGAAGATATCATTTCTTTAAAAAAACACATATACATGGGTAAAATAGGATGTGAGTCGTGACGTTCGAAAACATACTCGTAGTCGTCGCTATAGCTACGAACGAGAACACGGGCTCGAGACGGAGCAGTACTAGTCTTCCTCTTGGAGTTGGCGAGCCTTTCAGAACTCCCTCTCTTTTTCTCCTCCTCCTCCTCCTCCTCTTCCTTCTTCTTCTTCTTCTTCTTCTTATTTTCCATCATCACCCTGTCCTCCGATATCGCGCATAGAGTCGGCTTCCACTCGGCCTCACCCGCCGACGCTCGCCGCATCCTCCTCCGCCTCCGAGCCGGAGACAGCGGCGCCAGCCTCGTAGTCTCCCCCTCCTCCTCCTCCTCCTCCTCCTCCTCCGCCCCACTTTTCACCACCCTGTCAGGGCGCGTGACCCCACAACACAATAAAAACTTCATTCGTATATGAGACACTAAAATACTATGATGTTGTTTGTTGTTGTTGTTGTTGAAATCTGGGCTTGGAGTTGTGAGGAATCACGTATAGTGCCATTGCTGGACAAGTGTAGCTTCCCTTCTCATTTCTAATTTCTTGCTTTCTATTGAGACATGGAAGGGAGGGTAATAGTATTCCAGTTTTTATAGGGCCGAATAGCTAACTCAATGTGTGTGGTGGATTTTGTCTCTATCTACAACCGAATAAGATCGCCCATTGTATTCTCGTTTATTACCAAAATGTCCCACTACGCCCAACTCAGATCAAATCAATGGGCTGCTATTTCCATAGGTACTCCAACTTTTCTTTTTGTTTTTTTTAACCTAGAAGTAATTTTTAAAAGGTAATGCTATTTTTACAAACCGTTTACAACATTAATCGTTACAAAAATTTCGTAATAAATCTTGCGTAATAAGTCATGGGTCAGATTAAGATTTGTTATGTATTTGTTATATATGTAACGTTACCCTTTATAAATAAGTTGAATTTATATTTATAGAACTCTTTTTATAGGTAAATGTAATTCACATCACAAGTTTATAGTATTGAACACCTCATCTTTTAATATTTATCTTTATTTACGCGAAGAGCGAATATAATGAAAAATTATTTTTCATTTATTAGTCATAACTCAGTAGTAGAATTAAACCAAACTATAATTTTGGTAAATGTACCTTTGTCTCAGTTTCAACTTAATTAAATCAATTTTATCCTTCAAATTTTACTCCTTTGATTATTAATTTTGTCAATTTTGTTACTCAACTTTAAGAACAAGTTAGTTTTATCCATAAAAGATGACTTGATTAAGGATTAGATTAACTTGATTGTAGAAGTTAAGTATGCGCTTGGTATCAGCTTATTTATCTTTTTGTTAAGACTTAAGATGTTAAAGTATAGTTGTATTTTGAAAAAATGAAAAAAAAAAAAAAACGATATTTTAAAAAGTTGTACATACAAACTAAAAGAAAAAAAAAATTTTGAAGCCAAACATACACTAAGGGTCCGTTTGGTTAGAGGAGTGGAAAAGTTGGAGGATAGAAAATAGTGGATGAGTGGAAAAGTGGGAGGATAGAAATGATTTTATTTTCTCTCCTATTTGTTTGGTTGAGGGTGAAAAAGTGGAGGGATGGAAAAAATGGGTTTGAAGAAATTTACTCATATACCCTTATTAAAGAATGATACCCAATTAAAACAAAAAAGTGACAAATAACCACACACAAAAATCACCCAAATTTATTAAAAAAATAAAAATCTTGTCAAAATAAAATCACAACTAGTTAAAAAAAAAAAAATCACGCCCAGGCCTAGAAAATCAAAAGAAGAAAAAAAGAATAGGAAAAAAAAAAGAAAAGAAAAGGCAACGTAGCCCAAGCTTTTCTTTCTTCTCCACTTAACCAAACACACTCCAAAAAAGATTTCCCTCCTATTTTCTTTCTAAAGTTTTCCATCCTCTCTATTTCACCTCTAAACAAACACACCCTGAGAAACGAAACTTAGTTCAACAAAAAATTTAATTTTAGATATATATTAAAATGAAAAAGGAGAGCATTATTTATTACTTTATTGGTTATGGAAGCTAAAAATTGCGCAAATCAAAGAGTCAAGCTAGGAAGGTCTAATCCAAACTAGCCTAACCCAACTACCCTAACCCGACAAAGTAGAGGCCCAAACCCACGACCCTACATCCGTAGATTGGGTTACCCAAGGAAAGTTTGGCACCATACCTTCCACCCATCAGGTCGAAGGCCAACAAAGTGATCGTCCCCATTCCACATTTTTTAAAGCAACACCACCATTAAATTCTTCAAGATATGGTAAAATTCTCCTCAAGAAAAGCTTCCCCTTGAAATTTTGAGTTAAAAACAAAACTTTAAATACTTGCTTAAGTGAGCACAAGCCTGCTCGAGTGAGACCACGATGCAAGCACGGTGCAATTGGCAAACAAAGTGGGTATTTCAGCACTTAGAAAGTGTCGATCATCACTTAGACAAGCCTGCTTAAGCAAGAACCAAGTGAAGGTTAAGTAGTGTACAAGCGAGGACAAGTTGGTTTGAACCATGACAGGCAATGTAGCACTCCATGCTTGCCTGAAATCCACATGAGTGAGATCCTCAAATTTGCTTGACCAAGGTTAGTCTCACTCGAGTGACAGTCATAGAATTCTCCCTCCCCCCCCCCCCCCCCCAGGTCTTTATCTCTTAATGGTAAGTAATAGTCTGACCATTATTTTAAGAATCATTCGAACCAGAGTGAATCTCAAAGTTACATTTTCAAAGGAATCTCATCATTTTCTATATAGATATCCTACATTTTTTTGGGAAATATTTTACCCATCAAAGAAATTCACAGAATTCTCCAAAATTTTTATTTAAAGAATTCTAGCTTAGTTGTATCCTAAAGAAAAATTTTCTTCTAAAACTTTTGCAAACTCATATGAGGGAAAATATTATCTTGAAGCTTGCAACTTCATTTGTGTCTCTAATTCAATAAAATTTTCTTGTTTCTTTCATTGTCAGCCCATGAACAGCCACATTAACAAATCCCATAACTGATTCCATGGGGGAGGATTTCACCCATCACCTCTAAAAGCACTAACATCATGTGTGTTAAATGCTAAATTTTTAACACATCAAACGCTAAAAAACCACCTATATGAGATGTGTCAAATGCCAAAATAATTATTTGGCACAAACTACATTGCAATTCTAATTTAAGCAAGGTATGGTGATCAGAAATTATATTAATATTTGGAATTAATTTATATTATTTTAACTTGCTCTCTCTCATTATGTCTTCAATGCCTTTGGGAACAAAAAAAAAAATTGATTATAAAAAAAGAATTAAAAAGAATAAAGAAAGAATATTTAACTAAAATGATAAAAAAAATAGAATATATAATATAGATATATTGTAAAATAATGTGTTAAAATAAATAAATACAAAAATGCATTTTTTTTATAGCACCTAATGCTAATGCTATTATAAAAGACTATAAAAGCCATTCTTGTTGAAAGAATATGTATTCATTCTTTGCTAAAGCTCTATTATTTAGTCTTCATCCTTATTTTTTTTTCTTGGATTTCGTTCACTAACTTGATCACCGAAGTGTCTCTAACCAACTCCACTAGTTGGTCTAATAAGATGTACTTTTCACCTATGATCCCTAAAATGTCTAGCCTCCACGTTCATCATAATCTTTATATCTATTTCTATATTCATTCTTCCCACTTACAAGTCGAAAATGGAGTTTGTTTATATATATATATATATATATATATATATATCTTATGGGTAGACATTATTTCACCTAGTACTCTATTTCTTTATATTTATTTCATACAGTATTATGTGTGCGATTATGTGTTTAGATTACACCTATCCTTTCTCAGAAGTCATAAAACTGATAGGTTGTTTGTGTAAAGCCAATTAGTTGTTCATCAAAAAAAAAAGTGTAAAGCCAATTAGTCTTTAATGAGTTCTATATTTATATCTCACCCAATTACGTGTGATTTATGTCAATTTGGTGTTGACAACCTTGATGAAGACAGCGCAAAATACTTGAAACGCCTTGAAAATATAAAAATAAATAAATAAGAGAGAGCGAGTAAGGGTGTATTGTGGGATTCATATTTTGTGAGTGAAGAGATGCATATATTGGATGCATTCTCCTAATGTAGCAGTACTTAATTAGAACATAAGTAAACAAAGAGTTAAGCATAGTATTATTGTATTTTTAAAATATAAAATATAAAAATTCTTCTTTTTTGAGAGAGAGAGAGAGAGAGAAAATATAAAAATTCAGAAGACCGCATATATGATGATTTAAAAAATAAGTCAACTGTTAGTGATTGTGTTAGTCTAATAACACCTTCTTAGATACTAAGAACATAGGGGTTGAAGCCTTGAAGAGGAGGAGAAAGATTCCTATAGTAATGTAGAAGATTTCTAACAACAATAAAAATTAGAATAAAAAATAAAAATAAAAAATAAAATGCTAATAGATGTCCTTAGCATAATGGTTAACAATTTATTTAAAAAAAATTGGAGAAAAAAAATAATCAATATTTTGATAGCTTTTTTTATTTTTCATAAAAGTGATGTCAAAATTTTCCTAAAATAGATTGTTAACTATTGTCCTAAAAACACTCGTTAGCATAACTGAAAATGCTAACGAATGCCCTTAGGATAATGAATAACAATCTATTTAAATAAAGTTTTTATGGAAAAAAAAAACAATCAATATTTTGACAGCTTTTTTATTTCTCATAAAAATTGTGTAAAAAATTTACTAAAATAAATTGTTAACCATTACTCTAATAACACAAAAAACAAATAACAAAAAAGTCAGCTTATAATTTATACCAAACAGGTCCTATGGAAGGAGGCCAATTCAATACTTCATAAACGAGGAGATGCCCAAAAAAGAGGGTATTGATAGAGTTAGGTTAAGAAATTGGTATGTGGGAGGTGGGACCTATTAGCATGACCCTCCACCTATGATAATTAATTCAAGAAAGAGATATATTGATTGCAGAACGTGTTAGAAAACTAATTAATATTGTTTTCAGAGTCACGCTTGACACTGTAGAAGAACGCAAAATGCGTCTAGAGAACAAAAAATATATATACTGATAGTGCGCAGATTAATGAAGCGAGATATCATATTATCTTTCACCAAAAAAAAAAAGAGATATCATATTATCTTTTGCAACTATGGTGGCATGAGACTCCATTATTATTGGCCCTTTACTTAAAATAAATGCAGGTAAATTGCAGGTGTCATATATTTAAGCAACTTAGTTGAAGTGTATTGTCAAGGTTCCATCAGTTGAACTTTTAATACATTAATTTTGCTGACATTTTTTTTAAGGGAAAATCTGCTCAACAACTTAAACATTGGAATTTCAAATTCAAAAAATTACCCAAAAATTTCACTATTATTATTTTTTATTTTTTTTGGCTGAATAAAAAAAAGGTATTTAAGATAGATTTATTGATGCTACGTCACGTGATGGAAAATGTTATACCATACGTACCACTGAGATCTTGATAAGGCTATCAAACTGGTCAACTTCTACCAAACATCGTCTAAAACAAAAAGAAAACTCTTACTATCAATCCACACAGTTAGTTTACAACAAGCAACTTGCTGTCATTCATGGCAAGGTTCTCATTCTTTTATTTCTTTTTTTTTTCTTTTTCACTAGGAAAAAAAATTCCATTAACAAATCAAGACTGGAGTAACATTAATCTATTGATAAGAGACATCAACCATTTTATGGCTGAACGAATCAAGACTAAAGTTATTTGCGTCTTTGTTACTCTAATCCATCCCAGCACTGCACATATTTGTCATTGTTGGACAACCATTTACTCAATTCCCAATCATGTTACTTTGCCACCAAATGGTGCCTTCCCACACCATTACCTAACCAGCTTAATAATTCTATGTTAATTGCTCATGAAGTCCATTCTCAAACCTTTTTATTTTCTTTGGGTAATTGTGATTATCAAACCTAGTCATGTTAAAATTCAGTAAACTTAGCTTTGAGGCTACATATACCCCGCCAAGGAGTGTCTGGCCACCATTTGAAAGTGAATTCACAACATATAAAGGCAAAATCCATCTTTAAACAGGTGAGGAATTGAGTAATAGATTTTAGCAATAGATATATATTCTCATTCAAAAGAATACAAATTTTATTTCCATTACATAATTATTAGCAATGGGAAAGAATGGTGCTTATCAATCATCAATCCAACTTCGTTTTCACTCAATGAAGCTTCCTGATTTTACTGGCTTCATCCAGAAAACAAACTCGAGAAAACTAGTAAAATTGACAGGACTAATCGATCATCTCCTGTATAGTCAAGTCTCAAGAATGCTAGCTATAGCTTTCGAGTGTCGGGTATGTTAAACCAAAATGCATTTAGTTTGATCGACTTCAATTCCCTCCTACCAATTCCATCTAACTAAAACGATTTCTTTGTCCTAGCATGGTGACAATGCACCTCAAATTCAAAATATCAACTGCTGAGTTATTTTCAATGTTATGAATTTGCTTTGTTTTCTTCAAAAGGAAGGCAAAGCTGTCCCTCAGCAATTGGCTCATTGGGAAAAATAATAGACACGGCATTGTATGGTCTTGGGCCACATGTAAAGAGCAATTAATATAGTCAGATAAGCAGCTATAGGGATCAATAACTGTCACAACGTCGTTATGTATCATGTGGCACAAATGTCCAATCAAAGTAACATTGGCTCAAAATGAAACCTAAACCAAATGCAACACTACATTAAAATACATGTGGTCTGGAGAAAATTGTGGCAAAGGTTATCTCGTTTTGCAGAAAGGAAGATACGAATTCTGTGGTGAAATGTGAAGAGCTTTGAATAATAAGTTAACTCACATATTTGAGCTCCAAGTTCAAACTATTTTGTTTTGAAATTGCAAATAAGGTTCAATGCACTAAAACTTAAACTTTAGTAGTGATGGTACCTGTCACTATGGTTTAGGATATTGGAATATTGTGAGTGAATCAAAATCCTTTGCTCCATTGGACTTGGGCCACTTTCAGTTGCATCAATCAAAATACTAACCATGGTTTTTCTTTTTCTTTTCTTTTTTTATAATACAACTAAAATCGATTCCATTGGTTCCTCATGGACCCCTCCCGAAGTCCCAAGTTTCTGTTTCAATCTTCCTCACACATTTATTAGCCAAAACAAAATTCTCACTTACAGTGAGTTTGAATGGAACAGAGGGAAGTTGATGAAAAGAGATGGGGTAGTTTAGGGTCTTTTTGGTTTGCTGTGTCTAGTTCCTCATCCGCCTCCTCAAACCATCACAGACCGATCAAACTTACCACCATTGCCGCGTGACCACCTGTCCACCCAACCTAGCAATCCCAACAAAAATTAACAATATAAACATATTAGAAATTGTCTGAAAATTTTATTTGGTTTAAATTTTTTTGATGTGCAACGTAATGTATTCCTTGTCCACCAAGGAATAGGTATTGAAATCTTATAAATAATCAATACCAGAAAAGATTTGGTATTTTAGGGCCAAAAGTCCGTCTACATGTAAAAAGACTGAATTAATTTAACAGAGCCGCAGAGAGATTTTGTGAGGTTTCTTAAACAAATTTCTTCATTCCTTTTTTTTTTTTTTTAAAAGATCTTTCAAAAATCTAACATAATTTTTCTTCATTCCATTTTTTTTTTTTTTTAATCTTTCTAAAATCTAACATATTTTCACAATCAATTTTGGTATTTGAGCTTCTTCTGTTTACAACGTAACAAACCACCAATTGCACATTACAACAAACTATTGTACCGTAGAGTCATAGACGAGTCTTTAGGTGTTTATGGCAATCCAAACTCTTCAAAGTCAGGTTTTTTATTATTATTATTATTATTATTATTATTATTATTATTATTATATTTACTCGGTGTGCAAGTCTAGTTAAGTTTGGATACACCAAGTCTTTGGCTTCGCAGATCCTCCTGACCTCCATGTCAGTCTCTCAGCCAACTTACCCATAGACCTCAACTTTCTCAAATGGCAAGCACCTAGTGTTTAGCGCTACCTTCGCTTCTCACTTGACCTTTCTTGTTTCCACTGTCGCGATTGCATTCCAGATCGCTCGGAATAAGCATGAACAAAAAGATGGATGCATTCCAAATACTCCAACTGTTTCACTAAAGTTTCTTTTGCCTGTCCTTATTGCCTTGGTTGTTCGTTGGCATCGAATATGTAAAAGAGGGAAATTTCTTTTTTGGTGAGAATAATATGTGAAATTCAACAAAATGGCTTAAAAAGATTCTTTTAAACTAGTTTGAAAGAAAACTCTATTCTTGTCAAAAGACACCATTTCTTTTCATATTAGATTTTAATTAAAAAATAAAAATAATGTCATTTAGTCCATTTTAAGAAAAATGTTTGGTTCTAAGCATGTTTAGAGCATTTAGTTCCAACCACCAATATAAAGATAACATATGTCTCTTGTTTAGTTGGGTTACGTAAGTCATGTTTATCACATAATAAGAATATGTTTGAAAACAATTTTTGTCTTTGTAATGAATGGAACATAAAGTGGAGGAAAATGCATGGAACAGAATTTTGGTTAAATAAATTTTACATTGATGGGGGGTTCTATAGAATGTGTGCATGTTACTTGCAACTTGGTAACACGCAATTCCTACAATATGGCACATTTGATCCAACCAAAATTAGTCACTCAAATTAAAAATTCAAGTCAGATCCACGCTAGTAAAATTAACTAAACTATATGTTCTCTTCATCATTCATCCAACTTTCTTTCCTTGGGCCACTGATAAATTTCTTATTTAATTACAGCATCCACCCCAGCGAACTATAGTAATGGAAGCATTTGTAACGTGATTATCATATATAATATATTAAAGTGGAAACTTTATACATTAAAGTGGAAACTCAATCAAGAATCTAATCATAATTTAATAGAACTCATTTTTGTCAAGTGTCAGTTGAAGACTTAACAATTGCCTAGATTTGTCTCTCTAAACCAATTTTAAAAATAAAAAAAAAAATTTTAAAATCCTAGATTTTGCCTTTTATGCACAGAATGATTTGCAGGTTGAGTCCAAAAGTTTGGATGTGGGTAGGCTCTTGATTATACCTCAGTAGTATTAAGAATTGAATATTGAGGATGGTCCAAATTATCTTTGGTTCATACTGAAGGTTTTGCCTAACTGTTTTAAACAAGAATTCATGTTCCTTCTTAATACTGTTTTACCATATGTTTGGTTAGGAGATAGGAGATTAGAGGGAAGAGGGGAATCCTTTTCTCCTCGGAAAAGGAACATCTACATTTAAAATGGATGTATTTTATTTTTATAATTATGAACTTTATAGTTAAACAAGTTTTAGCTACCAAAAACACTGGGTTAATGTTTGCACACATGCTAAGCTATTGACTAAATATATTTTAAATGTAGATGATCCTTTTCCAAGGAGAAAAGGATCCCCCTCTTCCCTCTAATCTCCTATCTCCTAATCCAAACATTTGGTAGAACTCTATTAAGAAGAATCATGATTCCTTATTTGAAACAAAAAGGCAAAACCTACCGTATGAAGCAAAGACAATTTAGACCATCCTCAATATTCAAGTCTTAATACCAGTGGATGACTTAAACTGCATATGAAGATATTAGAGCACTTACAGCAGTTTAGCTAAATAGCTGTATAGTTATTTTAGCTACTCTAAAACACAAAAATCCATACTACAGCAGTGAAGCTAAAGGTAAAAAATTTTACCTTCATTGCTACAGTGCACATCTATGTATGGATGTGCACAATAGCTGAAAGCTAAAAAAATAAAAAATTTATTTTGCATTCACACTACTTTTTTATTTTTATTCTTTCTGCATTTCATTCTCCATTCTCCTTTCTTCGTGTCTCTCTCCTCGCTGCATATCCCTCTCTTCTTTCTTCTTCCACAGACCCTTCTATCTCTCACTCAAAAACTCTCAAATCCCAAAACCCACAATGAGCTCCACTACAGAAACCGCCACAAAGGGCGGCAGAGGCAAGCCAAAAGCCACAAAGTCCATCTCCAAATCCCACAAAGCCAATCTCCAATTCCCAGTTGGCTATGTCGCCCGACTCCGACTCCCCTGTCTACCTCTCCACCGTCTTTGAATATCTCGCTGCTGAGGTTCGTTAAAATAACACAGTTTCGTTTATCATTTTCAAAGTCTCTGTTTTGGTTTTTGGTTACTGATTGTTTTGGGTTTTTTCTTGGTTCAGGTTTTTGTTCTTCTTCATTGGTTTTGATGGGCACGGCAGGGTTGTGGTTGTGCAGTGACTTTTATGGGTTTGATGGCGGTTGTGGTTGTGTGTTGATGGTTAAATGAAATATTATTTTATTGTAGTGTTTATATTATTTTATTGTGTAAAAAGCTAAAATAGCTCCGCTGCTATAGGAGCTATTCTTTATAGCTAAAAAGCTAAAAATTTAGCTCCACTGCTGTAGATGCTCTTATACCAATCCAAAACTGCAACTAAACTACTATGGAATAATCAAGAGCCCATCCACATCCAAACTTTTGGACTGAACCTCCAAATCCTTCTGTGCATAAAAGACAATCTAGGCAAGTTTTTTGTTAGTAACAAATCTAGGCAATTGTTGACTTTAAGTCTTCAACTGATATTTTTGCAACAGAGAATATGACAACAAATCCAAATGCACCAGAAACAATTCCAAATATGATGCAAAGATTAAAAAAGATTTCGCAAAATTATTAATCATGGAAGTTTGACAAAAGTTATCATAAATGGCAAACCCAAATCTTGCACATTAGAGTTGCAACATACAACAATTAAAGATCCATATTTTTCTCAGTTCAATCCGCTGATCAGCTCACATATAAGGCTAAATCTCCCACCACCACATGAAAACTTCTAGGCAATGGAAGAGAAACCAAGCTGTCACTTTAGAAACATAGAGAACTATGACCCATAAATGCTACTTGTAGACCAGGCAGTTCAATGGATCACAAACTTGTTCCCTTTGGTAGAGGAGTCACTGATGGCCATATGGAGGATACATATTGTTCTCAGGTGGGGTTGGTGGTTGTCTGGGTCTTGCATACTCCGCGAATATAACCCAACCATCCAGAAACTATTCAACACAAAGAAAAATAATGTAATAAATGAATATAAAAAAATAAAATAAAATTTAAAGAACCAAAAGAAAAGACCAAAGCTGAATAAAAATCACCACCGTCACTCAGTTGCCATGTTGGCAAGGACCCTTTTTGTTAATTAAGTAATTGGAATTCTGTTGAAAAGAAAAATATGGAGAATGTACGTAGGATGCATATAACAATGAGACATGGACATCTAGAAAGAGAAAGAGAAGAACATAGATATTGAAAAGATATAAATAAATTTTGGCCCCAAGTAGAAGGGCAAGGGAAGATTTAAACTAGGGACCTCCACTTCATGAGAAGACTGGGGTTTATGAAGGCCTTTTTTCTGAAGCTTTTTTTATATTTTAAAGATATGATGTTCCTTAAAGTAACTTGTATCATCTTCTAGGCATTCATAGACAAGTTATGAAAAAATTCCATGACCTTGCATTGTTTGTCTCTAATCCAATAGGAAGTTGTAGCTGAAGACAAAAATAAAATAAAATTCTTAAAGACTGGAGATATACTTTTAACATAACAAAGGGAACCCGCTTCCATGTTTCAGCATGCGAATGTGTGTGTTTGTGCTTGTGCTTGTGCTTGTTGGTTAGATAATTAAAGGCGGAAACATTGTTTTATCCTTATGTTCAGCATCTAATGTCACAACAAATTCTTTTTAACATCTCAAGGGGAAAAAAGCGTTGTGAACGATGTCAACTAACCTTCCCATCCATGCCCTCTATTCCTTTTGCAGCATCTTCTAGAGTAGCATACCTCACAAAACCAAAACCCTTAGAATATCCTGATACCCGATCAGTCACCACCTTAGCTGTTAATGGCAAAAGGTCAATTGAGAACTTTATAGTCACTACAAAAGATAAAGGCATAAATAAAAGGAGACGAACAAACCATGAACTACTTCACCAAACTGGGAAAAGGCTTCATGAAGTTTTTCTGTGGTAGTACGCTTACTAAGCCCTGTAAATATAGAGTAAACCACAAAAAAATCATGAAATACGAAAGGCAATTTAATCATCCAAAGCATACAGGTAAGTTCAAAAGCTACATCAATGAAATATCATCATCATACATGTATTACTCTAACAGACACCAGTGTGTGTGAGGAAATACAAATGGACTGCATGATGACCAAGAATTGAAGTTTAAGCACAAACTTTCAAACATCTCAAGAAATAAAAGACATTTAGAAATTTGACTAAAAGAAAACGGAGTATCACATTAGGTCAGAGGGATATTTCTAGCTACTGGAAAGAGCAGTAAATGAAACCATTCCCAACCCCACCCCAGGTCTGGAAGACGAGAAAAAACTAGTAAGAAGAGACAGAAATTAATACTTTTTTTCATATATTAGCACAGCAACTAATACTTTTAAAAGGCATACTTCATAGAATGTTGAATTAAATGAGTGAAGGTTCACATATTGTTTTTCTTTTATTGGTAAGATACACACTCACCCATTGGGTCTTGACTCTTGAACCCATGGCCTTACCCTCCACCTAGCACTTATAAGTTATAAGGGAGGAAGTGCTAGTTGATCTAGAGCTCATTGGCACGAATGTTCACCTATCTTGATCCCCCTCTTTTGAAAGAATTGTGATCCGTCGTCTCATTTGTTTATAGAGCCGTATTTTACCCTTCTTGTGTAGATGTGCATGTGTTTATAAAATTAGACTTCACAAATACTGGTGAAAAGTGAAAACAACTAAAAGAGAAAAGCAAAATAAGAACTACAACTAGAAACATTTATATTTTAAGAAGACATCACTAGGCAAGCTTTAATCATTATGCCACTCTTTTTAATTCTAGAGAATTCACTTCTCAGATAGAATATTTTACTTCCTAAAAGATTTAGATATATACCAATCCCATCCCAACTCAAGAAATTAAGGCAAACTAAGCCAATTACTGATCGTCTACATCAAATCTTCTTTTCTCTAAAATCATCTAATAATGTCAATTCTTAGCCAGAACACTCTCCAAAAAGATGACGATCTATGAGCTCAATCTTTTTCAATTAGGAAGTGTGCTAACCACCAAAATCAATGGTCCAAAGTGTTAATAACACGTATGCCGAGCCAACAATATCTCATACAAGCTTTAAGATATGGCAATTCAAAAGTGCAAGTTGTCTCCAACAAGAAGAGCGCAATGTTCACCAACAACAAAAAGGGTAAAACTTACAGTACAAAGCATTAAACAACATCTATGCTTGACCAACAATATCTCTTACAAGCTTGAAGACCAATTCAAAAGTGCAAGTTGTATCCAACAAAAAGAGTGCAATGTTCACCAACAACAAAAGTGGCAAAACTTAGATAGGTACAGTAGATTAAATTCCCCAATTGAATTCAAACATTTGGTTGTTTTGAATTTAATTGTCATTGGAAAAGATAATACTATTCATGTCTTATTGGTCAATGCAACCAAGTGTTTGAATTCAGTTGGGGAACCTAACGTATTGCACCTAAGGCACTATATCTAAGTTTCATCCCCACAAAAAGACAGTTGTTATAGCTATCATGTCATCTATATTGCTTATAGCTACCATCTGAAAACATTACTTTCAAGGTCTAAGTAAGGAGTAAACAAAACTTCCGCCCTAAACCAAAAACCCTTAGAATGCACTTACAAGCCAAAATGTTACAAATCCAATTGCTGACCAAAAAATCTATTAATTTTTTCATATCAGGTAACTATCTTATATCTACATGTGTGTCATAAACCAAAAATAAAAGCACACAATTGCTTCTAGATTTACCACACATTCTAATCCTACTGCACCATCCTAAACAATTACAGCTACAATTAGACTACTACCAACTAAACATCCAAATATAAATTTCCAAAGGACCAAAAATGGTACCCTCCAATGACTACTATTATAAAACTCATGGAATCTATAACCCAAAGCAACAAAACCCAATACAGTCAAATACCCATCAACATAGTAGAAAAAGGGAATGATTAAGGAAAACCCAGAAGAGAACACAAGAAATTATCATAAGAAATGAAGGGTATAAAGAGAGAGGGGCTTGCCAGAGACGAAGAGGTTGGTGCTGGGCTCGGCCTTTTCGCGCTGCTGAGCGGCCACAGAGGCTGAAGGAGGATTGAAGGATGGGGTGAAAGTGGTGGACAACAAACGCCTAAAGCCGCGAGGCGCAGCAGCCGCCGCCACCGCGGTTCTCAAAGCCATGGCCATGGGTTTTAGCTTAAACCCTCTATCTAAGACCAAAGATGAGATTTTTCAAGAAAGACAAAAAGGTGGGGTTACAACCTACAACTTATGTAATGTATAAGAGAGAATTGGAGGGTACAACTGAAATTATTAAAGTGGCCTCCATTTTATTTTATTTCTTTTCCTTTTTCTTTTTCTTTTTCCTACTAATGTTTTTTTTTTTTTTTTTTTTTTTACAGAAACAAATAGTGAAGGTTATTCATTTTAATCGTATGCACTTCAGTGGCAATGAATGAGGCCCGAACTACCATTTCTCTTCTTATGCTTCTTCTTTCACCTATAGGTAGGGGAGTCCACGGGTCGGGTTTGTGCCCGACCTGGACTCAACCCGAAACTTTCGGGTGGCTAAAAACGGAACTCGAAACTGACCCGAAGTGCTAGTCAGATTGGGCTTCAGGACTCGTTGGGTTTTGGGTTGTATCACCGGTGAGTTATTTTGGCTAGATCCTTCGAGATCTAGCCAGATCACAACAAGATCTCGTTGGATCTAATGGAATTTCAAGTAATCTTCGTTGGAGAACTCCAAATACCACCAGTTTTTGTAAGTTTTCATCAAAAATCCTTCGAATATCGCCAAAGATTTTTGGTTTTATGCTTAGGCGGGTGGCTCAGGTTTTGGGAGAGAAAACCCGCCAACCGACCCAAAGGTGTCAGGTTCTGTGGGCGGCGACCCACAACCGACATTGGAGTGGTCGATTCGGGCGCTTTTCGGTTCGGGTTCAGGCGGGTTGCTTGGGTTGGTCGGTTTGCCGAGTTGGGTGGACAATCCTACCTATAGGCACTGAAAATAGGTTGTAAATAAGGAATGTAACTAAGGGGTGCCCAAGGACCACACCTAATATGAATAAATAAGTTAAAGGTAGGAACCAACACTAAACACTTGTGAATAGATTGGAAAGGGAATGACGAGACTCGTTAGTATGAAGCGCAAATGCTCTCAATATTTTGAAAAAACATGAGGATAACTTTATAAATCATCATATAATGCGTTGGAGGAGATTCAAAAAACTTTGTCTCCTCTCATAAAAGTTATTAAAAGTTGAACTTAAAATGAAGTTAGACTATTGAACCAACATCCTTTGTAATCTTTGTCTGGCGTTTTGGATTCTAAACTCACTTCCAAATTTTCTATATTTACTTTAAAAAATCAAAAACAAAATTGAACTCAAACTTATTACTTTGAAAGAGTTTATTATTCATTTGGTACAAGTTATTTTACAATTTAAAAAAGTGAGAACTTAAAAAAAAAAAATAGAGCGGTAACATTACAAAATGGGTACTCCTCCAATATAGAATCAATATGTCCAATTTGAACTTCATCTCTTTGAGAGAGTGAGATGCCCCTGGACTAAAAGACCGTTCACTTTAATTTGATAAGTAATGTTACCAACTTGTTAGTGAGAGGACTATTTTGTTGGTGTGGGTGTGAGTGTGTGTTTCAAATACTTTGCTAAAGTTGTTTGTCCATGTTGGTTAGAAGTGAACTACCCTTGTTTATAAATCATTGTCCTTCTTAACTTAAGTGATAACTTAAGATAATGGATTAGGTGTTGGAATTGGACTTGGGCTTGTTCCTATCACTCTTGGGATTGTTCTACTCTAAGTGGTGTGAGTCAATCTTTATGAACAGCATCCTTGCCGTGACTCTATAACTTTGTGAAATCTTTCTTAACTCCATTTATTTTTCTGTTATAGTTAATTTTTAGGGATATATTGTTGAATCAAAACTTGTCTTTTCATAGCTTTTTCTAACACATTCAACTAGTGTTCATTTGCAGTGATCTTTTTCATTCAGCTTTAAACTTATTTCTTTTTGTACAACTTGTATATATATATATATATATATATATATATATTAGTACAAATATACTTTAGCTTTTCTGCATACTTCAGCTCTTTTGCATAGTCTTCTGTTGGCAGAACTGATCATAGCGAGTGTTAGAGGCCTCCACCTCATGCGAATTATAAAATTAATTGGGCTTTCCTATCTTTGAATTTGCATAGATGTTATGGGCTTGGGGTTGGTTGTGGGAGATTGGAGATTCCTGCAGCCTAGTGATTGCGACAAAAAGTTCTGATAGTTTGGTTTCCTATGTTTCTGCCACTCTAGATATGATACAATTTCTTTGGACCTCGTCCTTCTTGATGTATTCTTTGAATTAATGGAGAATAGGACTCAATGGATGCTCATCTGGTCGAAAGATATGTACGTTTAAGTTATTGTCTCCACTCTCCAACCCGGTCTGATCAGTTTCAGTTGGTGTCGAAGTCTAGTAATAGGGTAGCACAGCAATTAGCCTTATTAGCATGTAACCTGTGCTTATATACAGAAATATTCAATCATATATGATAAAAAGGAAAAAATTTGAAGAGTTACATGGACACTAAAAATCTCATCAACAGGGAAAAGAACAAAAAAATTAAAACCTTAAATTATAGAGTATCATAACAATTAGACAAAATATGATGCACAAAAGGTAGAAGCCTATTGTAATTTGACAATTCCACTCCCATATCAAAAATATCGTTGAAATAATAATTTTACTACCTTCATAATTGCTAGTAAATCCAACGTGGCTACAAAGTCCCTTTCTTTGTTGGGATTTTATTTTTGTTCCTAGAACTATAAGTTTTTGTTACACAATATGGTATGTTGGGCTGCTTTTTGTAATTGGGAATTGGGATGGTCCCACCTCCATTTCCTCTCTTTTGATTGGGTCCTTTCTCCCAATCCCAAAGTTGGAGATGGGCCAGAGCCTTCACCCTTTCCTCTTAACACATCAGTATTCTTAATTAATAATTAAGAAAAAGTGTCAATCCAATAAAACACACGTCAACAATTTTTCTCAGTTCTAAAAGCCCATTAATCTATCAATCAAAATGGAACATGTTGTGTTCACTATGTGGGGAAGAAATCCGCATATACTAAGGATTCAATCCAGGATGATATTGACATTGCCTCTCTCATTTGAGATATGTTAAGCATAAATTAAAGATTGATATCTCCGTTGGTATATTACCACTATCAAGGTTACTTCACAAACACACACACACACAATTTAAAAGACCTGGGGAAATTTGATATATCCAATAGGTGTTACAATCAATATATGTAGCTTTCATTAAAAAACAATGCTGTAGTGAGGAGAAAAATAATCGAATGAAAAAATCACATCTTAAGTTTAAAAGGAATTCTATTGAACATTTGGCATGCAACACCGGATGAACATATCTAGAATATTGAAAACTTTGTCTTACTCTAAAAAGGTTTTTGGAAGATGTCTTACTCTAAATTAGAAGGTTAATAGATTTGAAAAAAAAAAAGTCTCATAATAATACCATACAGACACCAAGAAATTGAGCATATCAAAGAATATGATTTTAGTTAGTCGTTTTCTTTCCTCAAACGAATGGCCATTATAATCGGGTAATAAACCAAGAAAAGAGAATGATAATTGCTTCAACTCTTAGCGGAGTGAGCTGGTCCATTGTTTCTTTTGTGTTTTTTTATTAATCAAATTGTCATAACAAAATCTTTAGAAGAAATTAAAGATTCGTGCATTTTTATCATAGTCAAGCAGCAAAAAGTATATCAATCAAGCAATTTTATTGGTGCTCCCATTGCTAGGGATGGCAATTTAGATCCGACCCGCAGATACCCGACCCGGCCCGGCCCGACTCTAATGGGCCGGATTTTACCCGGTCCGATAAAGAATAGGGTCGGATATGGGTTTTTTTTTTTTTTTTTTAAAACCCGAAGCGGATTCGGGTCGAGTTCGGGTTTTTAAAAAAAAATCCAAAACCTGACCCGAAACCTGGCCCGGATAAAAACCCGGTTATATTAAATTACTAAACCCCCTCTTTTATATATATATATATATATATATATATATATATATATCATATTAGTAACCTTGTGGACTTGACTGAATGGGTTTGAATCTAGAAAAAAAATTGTAATGGGCTTCAAATTTTTTTTTTTTTGGTTGGGCTAGATTTGGGCCCAAGAGATAAACGGGGCCCGTGGGGCCCGGCGGGGCTGGTTTGGGCCCCTGGAAAAAAAACCCGATTAATAATCGGGCCGGGTCCAGGTCTCGGGTTTTGCCCTGCGGGTTGGGTCCGGATATGTAAAAACCCGGCCCGAACTCGACCCGTTGCCATTCCTACCCATTTCTTTCAATTTTTCAAAAACCAAACAAACAGTCGTTAAAAAAAATTCAAAATTCCAAAAGCATTAGAGAAACATATACATTTTTTTTTTTTTTTAATTGAACTGCTCAACAAACATACTAATTAATGTTCTCAACAGAGAGCAACAAATTCAAAGGATATGAAAAAAAAAATGCGTAGTAAATAAACAAACCATCTTATTTGGTAGGATTGAAAATTTTTACAAAACATCTTCGATCTTCCAAATGCGCATAGGTATATCGGCCATCAACTGGATCTTAGTGTTTCTTCACTCCTTCGTAAGGGCCTGGCATTTGGTGAAGGGAACTAAGCGTGCAATCAATTGAAGAGTGTTGACTGCTGAGGACTAATGGTCACCAAATTTGACAGATTTATAGAGTTTCTGTGCATTGAAGAAGGGGTGGAAGTGGAAGAGTTAAAAGGATCGATCTGAGAGACCGAGGTTTCGGATTTTTTTTTTTTTTTTTTTTAATGAACAAAACATGAGTTTCATTGAATCTGTAAAACAGCGGGGGAGGTTATTTGGGAGTGATATTATTCTGGTATCCTTGTTTATAACATTGGGCAACAAAATTAAGAAAGTTGAACGGACAAGTGTTACAAAATTAGACATCTAATTTAGAATTTAATTGAATTTTTTCTTAACTCACTTAACACAAAAAATAAAAATTATATGCGACATGTGACGCAAAATTGAAAATTCAATTAAAATTTAATTGAATTTTATCTAAATTTTGACTATATATATATATATATATGTATGTATGTATGTATGTATAAATATATTTGCTCAGGATAATATTGCTACTATTGTGTGAATGAAGGATTTACGTTTTTGTTTTTTCTGTTGTATTGGAGCTTGAGGTATATCGTTTATGGATTAATAAAATATGCTTATTTTTTTCTCAAAAAAAAATGTCATAAGCACTAGAGTGTTTTTACAAGGCTTTTGGCTGAATATTGTAAAAAATGAAATTTATTTGTGATATGGATACTATTCAAACTTATTTGTGAATAGAGAAGTGAATTTTGGCTACATCAATGTTGAAATTTTAAGAAAAAGTAGGAGAGAGGAGAGAGGAGAGAAAAATGATGTGACGGATGAGAAGAGAGAAAAAGAAATTTTGGCAATGATATTGCCAAAAATAAATAAATAAATAAATTGAATTGTAGCAATTGAATTGCCCAAATTGGAAGATTAAAAAAAAAAAAAAAAAAACTGAACTATGGCAAGAGTAATGCTACGGCATTACCATATTTTTTACAAACTATTGTTATGGCCAATTTTTTACTTGTTCTCATTAGTGCACTAATAACATTACTTTTTTATTTATCAATAATCATTCGTCACATCAACAGTTTATATGAAAGTTTTTGAAAAAAAAATTGTATCACTAGCATTTTGCCAAAAGTGGATGATTTAAAAAAAAAAAAAAACTCAATTGTGACAATTGAATTGTCGAAATTGAAAGAGTTAAAAAAAAAAAAAAAAAAACCTTGATTGTGATAAGATTAATGCTACAGGCACACGTTTAGTCATCCAAAAGTGTGGCTGTCGCATTAATTTTACCACAATCAAGGTTTTTTTTTTTTTTTATTCTCTCAATTTCGGCAATTCAATTGCCACAATTGATTTTTTTTTTTTTGTTAAATCATCCACTTTTGGCAAAATGGTAGAGTTACAATATTTTTTACAAAAACTTTCATGAACTATTGATGTGATAAATGATTATTGGTAAATAAAAAAGTGATGTCGTTGGTAGGCACTAATAAGAACTAGTAAAAAATTAGTCATAACAACAGTTTGTAAAAAATATGATAAAATAGCGTGTGGTCGTAGCATTACTTTTGCCACAATTCAATTTTTTTTTTTTTTTTGTAATTTTTGACAATATCATTGCCGAAATTCTTTTTCTCTCTCCCCATCTGTCACATTATTTTTCTCTTCTCTCTCCTATTTTTTCTCAGAATTTCAGTATTAGTGTTACCGAAATTCATTTCTCTTCTCGTTTTGCTAAATAAATTTGAACAGTACTCATATCACAAATAAACTTCATTTTTTACTATACCCAGCAAGAAAACTTGTGTTTTTTTACGCAACACACACCAAAGTTGATGTCTTGACTCTTGACCCGTAGTTTTTTTTGGTTGTTGGTTTTTTTTTTTTTTTTGGTGAGAAGGATTGGCCGGTAATTGAGTCAAGTAACGAGCATAAACGCGATGTGAATGCTCTGAAAGTGTAATTAAGGCATAGAAAGGCATAGGCTTGGAGTTGGTTTCATTGGATTCGGACCTCAACCCCATTCTATTTTTTTTTTTTTTTTTTAATTTTTACTCAACCCCATTCTAGTTCTGTAAAAGTGACGCATTGGACGACCACAATATTTAAAAGTGAAGCATTGGGCCATGACGAGCCTTTTGAGAACCTAAAAAGTTGGACATTAATGGGCCTAAATTTTGTATATTATTGTCTTTTCTCACTCCAACAACAGATCTTTGATTGAACTCTTCCCTCGTTGACCGACCAGGTATTTTTTGAAAGGTTAGGCAAGGGCACATATTAAACCATTCGTTTTTTTAATTAGTTTTTTGAAAATTAAAAAAATTGTCAATATTTTTTTAATTTTTAAAAATGATTAGTTATAATGTGCCCTTAAGGTACACATTAGCAAAAAAAAATTTTGAAAATGAAGGTTATAACAAAGTGGGTATTAAATGTAAATAGAATAGATTTTTGTCATTGTGTAGAACATGGAAATAAACCACATAACTTTTTTTTTTCAAAAAATATCTTTGAGTGATGCAAGCCAGTAATAATAATATGCAAAACATGCATCATGGATTGTTGCTACAAGGTCCACAACTTAATTATTCTCATTCTTGGTCTAGAGCTTGTAACTTTGTGTTATTACCTTCTTCTTTTTCATGAATATAATCAAAGTTCGAATCCTCTTATATACCCTACTATTATAACAATTAAATTAAAAAAAAAAAAAACTACTCTCAATTTTAACGGAAGTAAGAAGAGGGAAAAATATTTATTTCATAATTTTCAATAGCATAATGTTAGAAAGCTGTTAAACACCCGTCAAATAAAAAAGAAAATTTTCAATATTCTAAATAGACAATATATAAATCAATCATGTTTAGTGGTTCACCCGACTTCACCCATCAAATAAAATTATGCCATATGCGTAGGAGTCTCTGACAGATTGATTTCACACATGCAACGAATCAAGGGTTAACTCAAGCATTCTTTTCCTATTGTATGTTATCAACCTACCCTTGTTGCTAATCTTATTGGACCTGCATGTCTTTGCGTAATTAATTTTCTTACACAACGTTTTATAAATTTACCAAATCAACCCATCCAAATCGCTCTATCTCTCTCCTGCTAAGAGTAATACTGCCTCAGAATTTGTGGTCACTCTTCCAGTACTGGTGCACCACCCCATGCAACAAATTAGCATGTTTTCTAGTCTAAAGTCTAAACCGATGCCCGCAACAATATCAGTGCTACAGTCAATTACTCAAGGCTTCAAAACATGGAGAATAGGATTATCACAAATGGGCTATAAGTTGCGTTGTTATTCTGCTGTAACTAAGACTTGTTAGAATAGTTAGGTATCAAAGCCAAATATGAGTTCAGCCATGGCAGCAAACCTAGTCTCTTCTTCTTCAAACAAACAAGCTTGCATCAAGTAATCCAAATTCACAAGCACCATTGTTGTTACTTGTTACTCTCTAACATGGCCAACTTCATGTCTATCAAATTGAAAACCAATCCCGACGTTGTCAAAATTTTGACCTTTAACAGTTTGGCAATTTGGTTTTTATGAGAACCAATAGGTTGGTGTGGTTCAAAATTGGCCACATTGATCGATGAGCGCCCATGTCAAAGTCTATACACTATATATTTAATCAGTTTGACATAAATTAAAAATGATACTCACCCTTGAGATTTGTACAAATTAATAGAAATTAAAAAAAAAAAATGAATATCTCGTTATGGAAGTAATAAAGTTGAGGAGTATGGACTAATTATTTGTTATATTTAAAGAAATGACATAGTTTAGTCTCATTTTATACTAACAAGATGAGTGTTCTTTTGATAAATCTCAAGAGAGATTAGTGAAATTTACCTTTTTTTTTCATCATATCTAGATTATTTTAAAGTTTCTTCTTAAAAAAAAAAAAATTATTTTTAATTTATGTTGATAAAACCAAAAATTGTCAGTTAAGTCACTTGTCCAATCTAGAGTTTTTAACGAGCATTTAAGATCTGCAAAAGAAATAAAGCTAGTTAAAGAGACCACCGGGGTGAGCCCCGGTGGGGGAACCTCCAATGCTTAAGTCAATATCCTCCCATATATTTTGTATATAAATAGCATTTTGTAGTCTTTTTGAAATACCGTAGCAAATAGACAGATTGTCCAATTTATAGGTAACTTGGGTAGTTGTTGTGCTCATAAACATTTTCATGTACATAATTGCAAGTAATTATTTCCCTATGTGTAGCGGTTTTCGACTTAATGGGAGTTTAAGATTGATGAGTAACGGTCGTCATTAATGTGTTGAATGTGCTTCAGCGGTTACACCTCTTTCCATGATTTTTCTAGACTCATCAGTTGCCTCCCATTCCCAAGTTTGATTTTGTGTTGGTCAGGCTTAGGGAATTTCCTTGACTTGTTTAGATTTAGACTGTATTGTCTTTCAATCAATTTCTTCATATGGGTGGTGATATATTTATGACAACTTCTTAGTGTCTACCTTTTGAAGATCCTTTTGATGTTCAAAGGATCATTGCTTGATCTTGTGAGTAAACTAATTTCTTTGGATGACCATTTTTTATCACTGCTAAAGAGCAAGTTGATTTCTTTGGACAGCCATTTTTTATTATTGCTGAAGAGCAAAGTGATTTATTTGGACGACCATTTTTAATAACTGTTGAAGAGTAATGTGACTTCTTTAGACGACCATTTTTTATCACTGCTGAAGAGCAAGGTGATTAATTTGAACGAGCATTTTTCATCATTGCTGAAGAGCAAGGTGACTTATTTGGACGACCATTTTTATCACTGATGAAGAGCAAGGTGACTTCTTTGGATGACCATTTTTATCACTGATGAAGAGCAAGGTGACTTCTTTGGATGACCATTTTTTATCACTGCTGAAGAGCAAGGTGATTTATTTGGACGACCATTCTGGATGCCCTCTATTGAAGATGACAATTATTTGGATTGATTATTTCCTTGGACGATCTCTTGCCATTAAAATTTATTCTTGTATAAAGAATTTTATCCTTATTGCTTTGGACAACCATTTTTTATCACTGCTGAAGAGCAAGGTGATTTATTTGGACGACCATCTTTTATCACTGCTAAAGAGCAAGGTGGCTTTTGGACGACCATTTTTTATCACTGCTGAAGAGCAAGGTGATTTATTTGGATGACCATCTTTTATCACTGCTAAAGAGCAAGGTGGCTTTTGGACGACCATTTTTTATCACTGCTGAAGAGCAAGGTGATTTATTTGGACGACCATTCTAGATGCCCTCTATTGAAGATGACGATCATTTGGATCGATTATTTCCTTGGACGATCCCTTGCCATCAAAATTTATTCTTGTATAAAGAATTTTATCCTTATTGCTTTGGACAATTTAATTCTTGCACAAAGAATTTACCGTTGAACACTTTTACTCTTGCATGAAGAATTTATCGTTGAACGATTTTATTCTTGCATGAAAAGTTTATTGTTAAATGATTGGATTCTTATATGAAGAATTTTATCATTATTACTTTGGACGATTTAATTCTTGCACAAAAAATTTACCATTGGACGATTTTACTCTTGCATGAAGAATTTATCGTTGAATAATTTTATTCTTATATGAAGAATTTTACCGTTGTTACTTTGGACGATTTAATTCCTGCACAAAGAATTTACCGTTGGACGATTTTACTCTTGCATGAAGAATTTATCGTTAAATAATTTTATTCTTATATGAATAATTTTATTACTATTACTTTGAACAATTTAATTCTTGCACAAAGAATTTACCGTTGGACAATTTTACTCTTGCACAAAGAATTTATCGTTGAATTTTTGTGATGGTTACTTCTTGAGTAGACTGATGATCACGTGGATCAGTCTTGTAGCTTCTTTGGAAATTTTGTAGCTTTAGACCTCCTTGAGATCATGCCGCTTTGGACCTTCTTAAGGTCATGCTACATGCACTTGCCAAAATTTGTTTAAACAAGAATTTCAAAACAATCCATACATGAATAATGAGCTACCAATGGCTTAGTTGGACATTTTTCTTATTGTGCTAATATCCTGATTGGACCAATTATTATTTTGTAATCCTATAGCTTTACCTCTTTTGTAATTCATCTAGCAATAAATGCATTTTTGCATGAAACCTTATAGCATTTACAAAAATAAGCTTTGTGACTATAATATTTCATGTAAGTAGTTAGCTGTAAAATGCTAGGGGGTATGAGTTACATAATTGCTAATCATAGTGCATAAATATTATTGGGAGATAATTAACTTAGTGTTATATGTTTCCTATTGTTCCCTCCTATTTAATTCATTCAAAATTGGAATTTTTGACAATTAATTTTAATCATCATTATTCCAAGAATATTGATAATCTTAAATATTGAGGTATGACATTCATCACAATTTGTTGTGCTTTGTGCATCTGATGGGTTTTCTGAAAATTTCATGAATTTTGCAAACTCAAAAACTATATACCTTTTTTTTTTTTTATTGATTAATGTACTCATTTTTAATAAGATAATCACTCACATTGCTAATTAGATGCACACAAATATCAAAAAAGAAACAAAGAAATGAGTTACCTTAGATGATGACATTATGTTGCCATATACCTCGATCTTTTCATTGTTGAGATCTTCATGACGAGCTTTTGTCTTTTAAGACTTGTTAAGCTTAACATGATATTTAATGTCTAAGGCCTAGGCCTCTTTTGCTTCAATCTTTTGAAGATGTAAAAACTAGGTCATATTGTTGCCCCCTGTTCAAACATGAAAGGTGCAATTCTTATCTGACAACGACCAGAGGAATTGTCTATAATGGTTTGAACTTGTATTTTCCTTTCTTTGGGCTTAATCTTATTTTTTATGGGAGTGATTTGACCATGGTCATTTAAGACGACTCACTTGGAGAGAGCTAGCTGCATTTTGTTAGGAATGACAATATACAAATAGGCAATTGCATGTTGCACAATAATTAATGTCATTTGACAAAGCGTACTCTATATAAATCATAGAGAAGTATTATATGATGAGTAAAGAATGAAGCTATTGACTATATGCTTCTTTAAAATGTTAAGACTAATGTAGAGATCGTCAATTATTTTGGATACTCCTATTCTCGATAGGTTTCTCTCTATTTTTACAAATTTTTTCTTTGGTAGACTCACATTTAGCAATCTTTATAGGGCTATTTTCCGTGTAGTTGAACTTTGTCATAAGATTACTATTAAACTTGGTAGTTCACCGGTGTTTCGGGTAATTCAACCAATTGGCTAAACCCCTCATGCATGTTCTGTTTGAATCTATATGATGGTAGATATATATACTCCTTTTTGACCTTGCTCAATGGGTAGTTAACTTTCAAAATAATACAACATTGCAAATATTAAAAGGTAAAAAGAAATGAATTATTAAATAAAGCATTCCATCACTTTCTACTTTTGAGCACTACCAATAGTCATCTTAGGATTTGGCTTCTCCTTCTTAACATCCATATATTATTATGGTATTTAGAGTGATAATGCCAAAGATTACTTTTGTATTTAATTGGTAATTTATGCAATGCCTTAAATGTAAACTTTATACGTTACACTGAACAATTGAGTTTTAGAAAGTTAATAGGAGAAAGAGTAAGGTTTTAATTACCTATCAGTCTTGGAGACTTTTTTAGAAATTGAATATTCGAGCCGACCTTTGCAAGGATGTTAGAACATTCTTGCTTGGCTTGGAACCACTTTGCGCACATGACAAGTGACTTGGATGTGTGTATGGGATTTTTGGTATCCTTTTAAGTTGATTCCTTTTCAACGAGCTCTTCTTTGTTGGGTGATATTGGTTTCAAAGGTACTAGGGCTTGATTCGCCATTTGTGATGTCAGAGGAATTTTCGCAATCTTTGGTTGTATTCTTAAGTTTATAAGCTTTGGCTGTTTTTTTTTGGACAAGTTCTCATTCCAAAGCTTATAAACTTAAGAATATAGGTCTCCAGTAAATAGTCTAGTACTTTTACTATACAAAGTGTTAGACTTGGAGTAGCATTGTCAAGTATAAAATTCACAAATGTTATTAACCACAAATATATAAAAAAAAAAAAATTGTGGCTTATTGGCGGTTGATGTGTCCATAACATAGTCTTTAGCATAGTATACATTAGCGTGGCATAACATAAATATGTATGTGCATAACATAAAGAAAATGTAATTTAATTCATTCTGAGCACTAATATAATGGCTTAATTTGTGAAAGTATAATGCTCAAATATATAGAGACCACAAAAGTTTTTAGGAAACCATGTGGTGGATTTGTGGATGCTAGCCACTCCGATTGAATCATACGTGTTGAAAGTGTGACACCATTGAGAGTCCCACATTTTTTCCCTTTGAACATTGCTAGAAGGCATGGTCATGTATAGATAGAATGAACCATTTAAGTTCTCCATTCTCAAAGTCAAAGCAACATGTATTTGTACATAGAAAAGTTTGAATAGTAAATTTTGTATGTTCTATTATGGAACATTTCAACATATAAAATCTCATAATGTTTTTAAAATAATTTTTCCTTAACTATTTCCATATTTCTATAAGGACTAAAGTTTGTAATTCTTTGGGTCTTTCAACCCTAATCCCACCTTACATTCACTTTGAAAGCTATTCTGTGTGCAAGGCCGAATAGGCCATTTTTGCATTTTACTCCTAATGCCCTTTTTATTATAAATATTTTCAAATTGTTCTTTGAAAAAAAATGTGTCATTGGTCAATTGACGAACTAATAACTCATGCATAACTATAAAGCGTATTATTTTTCTATTTCTATATTTATCTTTTACTGTTGTCATCAATAAATACAAATATAAATTTGGGGGATGGCCCTATGATATGGTTTTGCTGCCTATGAATATCAACCAAGATATTGTTAGCGTGCTGTGTACAATTTATTTTCCTTCTTTGGTGTACCATTAACTTGACACCATTAGAAGGACACAAACGGTTTGTTTTAGTTATAGCAGGAAATAAAACTTTTTACAGGCCACAACAAAGATATCAAGGTCATAATGTTTAACTTATATTTGGGCTTTAATGGTGGGGGATATGAAAGAGAAAACGGTGAGATTTTTTGGTGTCTGATCTCTTTACATTCTCTTTTCCCTTGCCATATATAATGGATTTATATATATATATATATATATATATATATGTATGTATGTTGTATTATTTGAACGTGTATAGGCTGTAGCTATAAATCTTCACAGTTGTACAACTGTTCAAATTAGACTTTAACACCCAAAATTGGAATCTTAGAGGTTGTTTGGATCATCAATTTTCATAACTCATAACTCTGTTTCCATAACCCATAACTCAAAAATGGTGGGACACATAGCGAAAAGTCCGTTTTGGAGCACCATAACTCTGTTTCCATCACTCAATTCTCTGATTTTGAGTTATGAGTTATGGAAACTGAAAACATATTTTGATTGTTTTCAATTTCCATAACTCAATGGCATTTTTGTAACTAAACACACATGGGAGACCCACTAGTTATAACTTAGCCGCACCTTTTGACCAACTGACCTTTTTTTTTTTTTTCCCCTTCTACTTTCACTGGGTTCGATCTTCACTCTTCAGTTCTTCCTTTTTTTTTTTTCCCCTTCTTCTTTCATTGGGTTCGGGTTTTTGGGTTTCTTTTTTTCTTCTCTTTTTTTTTTTCACTGGGTTCAGGTGATCTAGGTACTAGGGGGAAAAAAAAGTTGCACCAAGTGACAAGTATGAGACCCACAAACAGTTTGAAAAATATTGAGTGATGGAAAGTAAGTAATGGTGCCAAACTGGTGTAGAATTTTAAAGTAATAAGTGATGAGTGACGAGTGACAGAAATTGAGTGACAAAAATAAAAAAGCATCCCAACAGACTCTTAAATTCATCAATCAAGACTATTTTAAAGCTAGTATATTTTTTCTTGAAATATTTCTAGACTTTATATTTTTATTTTTCCTTAAATTAATTGATTCTAATTCACGCTATTCTATTGACTACCATAGATTTTTTTTTTTATCAACACTTAACGTGGAGCTTAGTAGTTACAAAGTTGTCTAGCCTTTTCCTTTCAAGGAAAGAAAAGTTTCTAGTAATTTCTTTCGTTAATTCTTTAACTCCTTGACGCATAAGTGTCTTTTGAGGGTAGTGTAGCATGAAATAAACTTAAATTCTATTTGCAAATAATAAGATGAAAATAAGGGGCTATTTGGATCATCAATTTCTACAACTCATAACTCTGTTTCCATAACTCATAACTCAAAAATGGTGGTACCCATAGCAAGAAGTTCGTTTGGGAGTATCATAACTCTGTTTCCATCACTCAATTCTCTAATCTTTGAGTTATGAGTTATGGAAACTGAAAACACATTTTGGTTATTTTCAGTTTCCATAATTCATAACTCATAACTCAATGGCATTTCTGTAAATAAACACACATAGAGGACCTACTAGTCATAACTTAATCGCATATTTTGACCTACTAACTTTTTTTTTTTTTTTTTTTCACGAGGTTTGGTCTTCACTCATCAGTTCTCTTTTTTTTTTTTTTTTTTCATTAGGTTTGGTCTTCACTCTTTAGTTTTTTTTTTTTTTTCTTCACTGGGTTCGGTCTTCACTCTTTTCTAGGTTTCTTCTTCTTCTTCTTCTTTTTTTTTTTTTTTTTCACTAGGTTCGGGTGATCTGGGTACTAGGGGGGAAAAAAAAAGCTAGATCGAGTGACAAGTATGGGACCCACAAATAGTGTGAAAAATATTGAGCGATGGGAAGTGAGTGATGGTGCCAAATAGGTGTAGTATTTTAAAGTGATGAATGATGAGTGATAAGTAATGAGTAATGAGTGATGAGTAATGGAAATTGAATGACAAAAAAAAAAGCATCCACACAGCCCCTAACTCATCTGACCTGAAGACCCAAGAATTGGGTCATGCTGTTGTGATTCATCCGGGTTGCTTCTAGAAATTTGGAGATGTAAATTCTATATTTCAAACGAAAGGCCATTCAGTGCTCCTTTTGATGGCACACTTGCTACATGACAACGACCAGGGAGATGGCCTGTAGTCACTCGATCTTGAGAGGCTTTCGGGTGATCCTTATTGTCGTTGATTGGTTTCACCAAATATTGCAACTATGGTCATGCTTTGGGTTTGCCTTGCGTCGAAGACATTATTGATCATTGCTTGTCTTTGACTTCAGCCACTGCTGCTTGAAATGGTAGTTTTCCTAGCCCTTTCTCAGATCCTTCATAATCTGTATTTCTTTATTTCTTCCCATAAGGGAAGAATGACAATCAGCTGAAAGAGACAATGATGAAAGGGGTTTCATGGAAGAGATCTTGCAAATTTTCGACTAAGCAACCCTTTTGTTGCAGGAAGAGATAGATGACTAATCTTCCTCATAGACGGCGCCAAACTGATGAAACAAAAAATTGTTAGTTGGGTCACTCGTCCAATTTAGAGCTTTGGACGGGCTTTTGAGATTTGCAAGAGAAATAAAGCTAGTAGAAGAGACCACCAGGGTGAGCCCCGGTGGGGGAAACTCTGATGCTTGAATTAGTATCCATTTATATATTTTGTATATAAATAGCATTTTGTAGTTTTTTTGACATCCCTTAGCAAATAGACAGATTGTCCCTTTTATAGGTAGCTTGGGTAGTTGTTGTGCTCATAAACATCTTAATATACATAACTGCAGGTAATTATTTCCCCGTGTGTAACAATCTCCGACTTAATGGGAGTTTAAGGTTGATAAGTAATGGTTGTCATTAATGTGTTGAATGTGCTCAGTGGTTTCACATTTTTCCATGATGGTTTACTAATAATGCAAGGTCGTCCATATTAATGGACGACCTTAATGATTTTTATAGGCTCATCATATGTCATTGTCAGCAAACAACAAACGGGATTTAATCCTTTACTTAGACAAAGGCATTGGATTTTCGTGCAATTTATGTAATGAATTAATCTGATGCAATCACACTTGCTAAAAGATTTGTGAAAGCTCTGGGGAGTTTGGCAGAGATTTATTTAATGTATACACTTGCTAAAAGATTCTGTGAAAGCTCTGGAGAGTTTGGCAGAGATTTAATTAATGAATTAATCTGATGGTAGTATAGAACTTTATAGTTTATACTCAATTAGCTTGAAGGCGTGCAAGAGCTAAAGTTAAGCTTTAGCTAAGTACGCACGTTCAATCCTTTATCATGTTGTGAAGATTTCCTATCTATTACTCAATAAAATAGTTAATAAAATGTAGTCAAGATTCAATTAGTACTTGGCGTGTTCATAATATACAAGTAATTGTGTGATTAGTTCCCAGATTCAGTGACCAAGCAGCAATAATTAAACATTTTTAATCATTATATCATACATTTATCCACCTAACATTCAGTTACTATTCAATTATTATATATGGTTGATGTATGTTTAGGATTTCGGGTGTTGATTGAAATGGAAATTAATGAGCAGTGCTATAAATGCTGACTATGTTGAAGTAAACTGTGCTCCTCTTTTCTTTTTCTGTTTTTCTTTTTCTTTTTTCTTTTTTCTATTTTTCTTTTTTTTTTCTTTCTTTTTCTTTTTAAAGTACCGTTAACCAGTATTTTTAAAGCATTTAGTAATAGGTTATTTTAAGAAAATTTTAATATCACTTTTATGTTAAACATAATAAGTTGTAAAAAAAAAAAAAAAATTTATGTACTTCCTAAACACAGAGAAATGATACTTCTTCCTCTCCTATTCATAATGAACTCCACTATGAATATACTTTGTCTTCTTTGAATCCTTTCCTAGTTCCTAGGAAGTCCAAATGCTAAAGCTTGGACTACAAACTAAACTAAGTTTCTATGAGTTTGTAAGTATTCCATGCACAAAAATAAAAAAATGCATTCAAAAAGCCGATCTAGAATATTTGTATTATTATTATTATTGGAAATGTTAACAAGCACCGTGTGATGCTTGTTAAGATTTTCCAATATGGATCCCATTTAATAAAAATGACCAAAATTATTGAAAGGATTGTAAAAAAGGATTAAAAAAAAATTGTCAAAAAATAAACAAAAAGTTGCAAAAAAGTTGTTGATAATAGACACCTTACCTTGCCCGTTAACACAACCATATTATTATTATTATTATTATTATTATTATTATTATTATTATTATTATTATTATTATTAATGTAAATGATCCAGAATACAAAATACACCATCATATATAAATTATAATCATGGTTGTCAAAATCGCGATCTAGATCATAGAATCGCATGATTTCACAATCTCACATCACCAAAACATTTAGAATCGCACAAGAATCGTAAAAATTGTAGGATTGCATGTAGGATCGTATGGGATCCTACCGATCCTACCAAACCGTAAAAATCGGTTTTTTTTTTTAGTTCATCTTTATAAGTTGTATTTGTAATCTCAAGACTAAGGCATTGTTCTTCATAAATGTATTAACTAAGTGGTGGGACTCATATGGAGATGACTTTCTTTAATTGAAAATTTTTGCTATAAGAATATTGAGCTTAACATATAGCTCTTCAAGTTGTGAAAGTAATTTGAGTACATTTGGAATAGTAAGACCGAATGGCTTTGATATATCATCCCCCAGTTGAGAATTCTCTATTAAAATTGGTACAGCTTTAAGTACACTCAAAAAGAAGAAAATTGTTTAAACCAAAAAAAAAAAAAAAAAAAATGAATGAGTTGGTATTTGTTATGTAAAACTTGAAGATAAAAGAGAAAATATATAAACCATCAAGCATAAAAGAAAAAATTGGTTTGAAGAACTTGTCTTCGGTTGATGAGTGGTTAGCAAAAGGTGTCGACTAGAAGATGATGATATAGATTTTGATGAAAATAATGAAGTAACAATTCTAATCCCTTCCTTTATAGATTTTTAAAAATAAAATAAAAGTTACATGTGTATATTGTAAATGTATGATCACTATTGTATCATTTGGTTATCAATGTTAGATGATGATAAGGGTTCAAGAGCTGCTGCAGAAGGAAAAAGTGTGCTAGTATTTTGGTATTTGGTTGGTTTCTAATTAAACATTCACTGAATTAAATACATTGCATCAAAACTTAAATATATTTGTTTCATTAGTATAGACATAGCAATGTAGAACATGCAAATTATATCATATGATCAAAATCTTTATTTTTTTATGGAAAATTCATAATTTACGTGATTATTCAATATTCAAAGTCACTATCAATGTATTTTTTGCTTCAAACTTGAAAATATATAAAATCTTACAATCTACGATCTAATTCTACGATCCACAATCTTACCTACCTCCTGCGATCCTACGTAGGATCCCGATTTTGACAACCTTAATTATAATCATCTAACTTTGTGCATCATATAAAAGACGAAGCTAACTTATCCAAAATTCACTGGCTAGAAACGTTACAAAATTTTGCATAGATTTTTTTTTTTTTTAGAAATAATTACAACATACTGTTAATCCCGCAACTCAAATCCTTTTTTCCCTGAACCCCTAAGCACTTTGTACATAGGAATGTGTCAATTCAATTATAAGGCCTTTGACAATTTTGCACAGATCTGGTTGTTAAAACAAGGTGACCGTGTTTAAATTGCACCGACATTTACTTTACAAGGTACGGTAGGTAATTTGGATCCATTAAAACAATTGCCAACTTCTTAAGGCAAATACCATTCACGAAGTTGCCGGATTTTATACCTTCATCATTTTTAGTAAAGACAAGGGGGCAGAACGGATCGCTTGGATTGGAGTTGTCCAATCACTTCTTCAAGTCGGGGCAGTAGGTCGTAAGTATTTTATCACTTTTAATAGGGTGATTTTGATATTAATTAGATAAAAATTTTAAATAATAATAATAATAATTCGAAGGAAAAGTCATAATAATGGTACGACCGGAAGAAAGCAAGTATTTTGAGGGATGGTAATAAAATATGTAAAATAAATAAATTATAAATAGAATATGTACAAAAATATCAAATTAGAAGTATACATAATTTGGATATATATACACATACATTTAGGATAACGTAAGTGAAACTTGTGTCTATCCCATCGCTCCTGCAAGGTGGAGAAAATTCGCATGAAGCATAATTAAACAGTGCAGATTCATTGAAACAATAAATTTATGAACACGCTGCTATATATATATATGAGTAATTAGATATTACCAAAACCATAATAATTTAAAAGTAACTCAAGTCATGTGTTAATGGGTAAGTTAAGGGCTTTAGCTTTAAAAAAAAGTACAAGATCATATGAGTTTTTAACATTTTAAATAATATGAATGTATTCTTTTAGTGGTTTTCTATTAAAAGGATGTTGGAATTTATGTTTGAGAATTATCTTAATAGAATACAAGACTCTTCACATGTGTTACACACACGATCAAAACTTTAAAAAGAAAAACATTCATTTTTCTAATTTTTTTAATAAAAGAATTCAAAATCTTGTGTAGCTATAGTTTTCCAAAATATTTAGATTATAACTATGAATAAAAAGTATATATGAAATAGATATATTTTTATAGTTTTTTTTTTTTTTTTTTGCTAAAATGAAAAACATACCCTCTATATTTTACAAAAATTCATTTCAATCATCTAACTTTACTTTTGTTCATTTTAATCTTTTAACTTTCAAGTTTATTCAATTAAAATTTTTCTATCAACTTTTGTTATATATTGTAATTAAGTTTCCAAGTTTTTTAATTTTTCTTCAAATTTTTTAAATTGAAAAAATTCAATTAATGCTTGAAAAAATATTTCTAGATTTTAAAAAAAGAAATGACAAAAGTTGATGAAAAAGTCTTAATTAAATAAATTTGAAACTTAAATGATTAAAATGAACAAAAATAAAGTTTGTATACAAAAATAAATTTTGGTGAAATATAAATGGTGAGCTTTGCATATTAGTTTTTTTTTTTAATTTGATTATTTTATCCTCTATATTTTTAATCCGAAAAATAGTTTTTAAAACCTATTTACTGAAAAAACAATCAGACAAGCCCTTCTGACACCATAAACAAACGCTGATGACGTCTTATAAAAATAAATAAATAGAAATAATTATGAAAACAATATCACATTCGAAAAGTAGACGATCTTGTATTTTTTGCTTTTGGCAGTGGTTAGCTTGTCATGTCCTGAAGCCCAGGCTGGGATGTAAAAAAAAAAAAGAAAAGAAAAGAAAGTAGATGATCTTGTCACATGTCATCGCGATGTCTCTTTCAGTCTTTCTCCAAACTCTATTCCTTTTTATGTTTTATTTTTGGCAAACTTTCCCATGCTGCCACGCGTTTCATGCACTCCGTCTTGATCGCAAATGGAATGGATCCCCTTGTAATAAAAAATAAATAAAGGAGAAAATACACTTTTCCGTAATTACATTTTGGGCGAATTTTTATTTTAATTTTTAAATTAATTTTGCACCTAAGTCAGTTCTTGAAATCAATAAATCGATTTATTTCAGTCATTTTTGTTTGTCACATATGCATTTTTTGTTATTAGGATGACGTGGCAAGGACCAAAATAGAATCTATTTACTAATTTCAATGACTGACCTAAGAGCAAAATCAATTTAGAAATTAAAACGAGAATTTGCCTAAAATTTAAGGATTAAAAGTGTATTTTCACCAACCCAAAAAAAAAAAAAAAAGATAGCCCTCCAATCCTCTGCTCTTGTCCACCCCTAAAGATCATTCACATAAGAAGATATAAAAACAAAAAAAAAATATTTACTTTACATCCTCAAATACTATTTTATCTATTTTATTAACTCATTTTATAATACACCTAACATTCAAGTTCTTATTTTTTATTATTATATGCAACCCAATAATATATATACATATATATATATATATATATATATATATATAAAAGAGTGTCCATGAGAGAGAGAATAATATATAGTATTTGAGTTTACAGACTCATGACCAGTAAGTTGTAAATATAAAGATTTACTATTCACAGATTCTAAAAATTTTTAGGTATACATACTTAGTTAAAGCTCTTTTTTAAATGATCAATTGCTAAAATACCAATTGAAGGGTGTACCTGATGCTCAAGTATTGGTGGCTAAAAGATGAAATATAATTTAATATGATGAAAAACCCATAAAATCAAATTTTGGGTACCAATTCTCGTGGTTGAGTCTATATTTTCAGATCTTCATTCTTCTTCATAGGTGGTGGACCTAATCTTCAATTGAAAGCCACAGTTTTGGGGTTGAAAGATGTGTGCCAATTGTTTTGTGAGAGAGAGCTCTACCATTCTACATCCTTTGTGGAGAAAGAGAAAAAAGAATACACACACACACATATATATATATATATATATATATATATGTGTGTGTGTGTGTGTGTGTTTTTATTCAACTATTGGAATTTTTTTTACTGAGAGAAACTCTTTTGGAGCATCTACAATTACTCGGTTGGTCATTGGAAAGGCCACTGGAGTATCATTTTGGGGTTATACTCTCATAGAGAGCATTTTGTGTTTGTCATTGCTGTAAGAGATTCTATTTAGTGGGATACTGGGATGATATAAGGATCAAGTGCCTATAGAGTAATTATTGCACACTCCGGGTACCTAATAATTTTTCCTATAATGCGGGATTCTGTTTGTGTGACAATATGTCAAACTGCCAATCATTAAGAGTTTGGTTTTATTAAAGCCAAATTCATTTATGGTAATGTCAAATCTAAAAATAACACCAACCCAAGGTAAAAATAATTAGCAGTGACTTATACACAATGATGATAAAATAATTTTGGATTCAGTGGTAAAGTAGCAATAAATTAACACAACTCCAGTAAGTGTAGGGCAATATGAGGAAAAACAATGGGAAAAAAATTTACAAGAACAAAAGGTTTAGAGACACAAAAATGGATTATTATGTTTAAAACAATATTTGTCCCCACTCAAATGAATTTGCTAAAAAGTTGCAGGAAAATTTTCTACATGATACAACTAAATCAAGATTCTACAAGTAACAAATTTGGATAATTGTGTGAATTCTTTCTAATGGTGATTAAAAAATAGTGAAGGTTTATTTATAAATAATAAAGGGTTCAAATAAAAATAAATAATCAATGAAGAGTTGCCATTGAAAAGGCACCTTTGGAAGGTCACTCTAAAACATTATCTTGACTATTACTAGCTATTGGGGACTCAAAAATCCTCTTTTGCCTTGGTTTTTTTTTTTTTTTTTTGGGACAAGATTCTGCAAAAAAACACACTTTGCTTGAAGAGTAAGAACCTTAACCTCAGTTTTTTTATTTCTTGAAAATTGATCTCCATTATTTTACCATCAAAGTAAGGTCATTTATATATTACAACATACACGTGAGGGAGAGAAAGTATGACCAATGATGCATGAGAGTAAACTGATTGAATCTTTCAGTTAATCGCTGAGAAGTCAAGTTTTTATGTTGGCTTAATTAGTGACAAAACTTTATATATAATGTATTTTTGGTGATGTATTGTTTTTTGGGTTTTCATGTAAGTTGGGTGAGTGTATTTAAGCCTCTCCTTGAAGACTGGAAGTTGCATCAACCTGAGATCTCACAGCTTAGAGGTGACCAGCTCGCGACCAAAGCTACTTGTGAAGTCCACATGGTTGGTGTTTGTCTAAGAGTACAGACGTGCACCTTGCTACCATCTCGCAACCTAAGGGGGCGAACAGGTCGCGAGTTGCACGATCTCTGTACTCTACAAACTACACCAACCACTGTTTTTTTGCCAGCACACACACACAACTGTGAGGCATGGCAAGGGGCTTTTGATAAGTATTGACCAAACCCTAGGGGTGCCAAGAGAGTGAAGTCATTCCTTCGTATGAAAAGTGAAAGCTTTTTCTTAGAGAAAAACTAAGTTCTTCATCTCCCTTTTCCATCTCTTTCGTTTCAATGATAGAGATTCTATAAACACATTCCTCTTCCACAAACACATACGTGTGAGTGAGGGAATGAGAAAGGAAACTTGAAAAGCCACAACCTAAATCCAATCCTCATTGGTGGTGATTCCATTAGAGCTTCAATGGAGGATCTCCGGTAAGCTAGGAAGAGAAGGGGCTCGGTGAAGTCGATTGTTATCTGGAGTTTGGAGGGCTCAAGTGTTGGAGATTGGGTTTGGAGGGTTCACTGGATACCTTATATACTGCGACTATCTTACCTAGTAGAGATTTTAGACAAGTGGTCGAGGGAGAGGTTTTTACGCCCCAGGCTCAGGTTTTCCTCTACCATAACACTTGTGGTAATATGTGTGGTTTGCTTGTCTTCCTCTCTCTATTTCCTTCAGCTTTTTATATTGCCATGCTTGTGTAGTGTAGTTTGTGTTTTGGAATTTTTGCTAAGTAACTTACACTTTAACTTTTGATTAGTTTAGTGTTAAAACCAACTTAGGCGTAAAATCTAGTATTAAGGGTTCTAAATACATGCAAGGATAGTTATAGCATATTTTCAATCACCATTCAAAGAAAATTGAACTCTTATTACAAAATTTCAAGCACTCTCTTGGCTTAGGGATTTTTGAGATAATGGATGTTAAGCACTACAAAAAAACCGGTTTATACCAGCACTTCAAAAAAGCCGCTATAGGTCTCTAAACTGCCAGCATTGAGTGAAGAAAAGGAGGATCATAACTCTTTCTTGTACTTAGACCAAGATGGAATTGGAAATTTGTGTAATGATCTAAGTATTGAGTGAAGACAGATTGCATGATGGTCACTATGGTGCACCTATTGTTCTCAATAAATAAGGTTAAGATTTTTTTTTTTTTTTTGGTAAAAGAAATTAAGGACAATTCAATATAATTTGAGGGCCAAAGCAAAAATTTTAAGACTTCTTATATTTAAATATCAATTAAGTCAATTTATATAATACTAACCAAAATAAGGTTAATTTAATATAGAGAATTAAATATCATGGTTTTTTTAGGAGCCTTATTTTACCTTGGTAAAGACAATGCATGATTAAGTAAAGTTGTCATCTAATTTCCATTTTGGTTTTGGTGTTAAGAGAGAGAAATACATTGTTTGGTGTATGGCCATATAAGAAATTAGGTAGCTAGTGTTGACAATTTATTGTATAGAATATTGGTTTACTAAAATTAAAGCCACAATCTATTCATTAAAATTAATTGTAATTAAGGATGGCAATTTAGATCCGAACTGCGGATACCCGGCCCGGCCCGGCCCGACCCTAATGGGCCGGATTTTACCCGGTCCGATAAAGAACAGGGTCGGATATGGGTTTTTTAAAAAAAAAAAAAAAACCCGAAGCGGATCCGGGTCGGGTTCGGGTTTTTTAAAAAAAAAATCCGAAACCCAACCTGAAACCCGACCCGGATAAAAACCTGGTTATATTAAATTACTAAACCCCCTCTTATATATATATATATATATATATATATCATATTAGTAACCTTGTAGACTTGACTGAATGGGTTTGAATCTAGAAAAAAAATTGTAATGGGCTTCAAATTTTTTTTTTTTTTTGGTTGGGCTAGATTTGGGCCCAAGAGATAAACGGGGCCTGTGGGGCCCGGCGGGGCGGGTTTGGGCCCCGGAAAAAAAAAACCCGATTAATAATCGGGCCGAGTCCAGGTCTCGGGTTTTGCCCCGCGGGTTGGGTCCGGATATGTAAAAACCCGGCCCGAACTCGACCCGTTGACATTCCTAATTGTAATTGATGATTCGACACATTTACAACAATTTTCAAATAATTTAAAGTTTCAATTGAGTTGAGTTTCTATTGGTCTAATATTTTTGAGACCCTTTGGGAAGTGGAAAAATTAATGCATTAATTTTTTTCTTCTTTTCTCTAAACGAATAATTATCATAAAATTTTGGGCATTTTTATAACAATCCTAGCCTCCTTGGTAATGTTGCAACATAACAAAAGTAAGTTTCCGTTGAAGCTTGAAGGTCAAGGTTGAGCACTCCAAGGCAACAAATTTCTCATCACCCACGACACATCAAGCTAGAATGTCTCCTTAAGGTCTGATTCATGGTCCAAACCCATGGGTTTTCATGGGGTAAGTTTGGGTATTGTGGTCTAGTGGACATGAGTATGATTCAGCAGCTAATTTCGAAGTTCATAGGATATGAGTGTCACATGCGTGATTTAGGCATGCCTCTAATGGCCATGTGAATTTTTGAAAGGGTAGAGAGGTTTGGTCCCTCTATTCTCTCTTGTTCAATTGGGATTTATTACCCCTTTGAAACCTCATGCTCTCGTTTAGTAGCAAGACAACTTATAATGTCCTTTTGGAATTGAGACCAAATTATCTCTAACCCTTGTTGGGTTATCACTCACTACCCGAATAAAGCCAGCCTCTCCCACATATTGCTCGTTTCTCACATCTCCCTTAACTTTCTCTCTTTCAAGGTTGGCTATAGGCATAGGCTACTTAGGCATAGTACTAAAGCCCCTTTTGTCCCAAAATTTTACACAGGGTCTCAAAGAACCCCATTACATAAAACAAAAAGCCCCCAAAATGAATGAAAATTGGTTTTTCTTAAAGGATATCTGTGTGTGTGTGTGTGTGGGGGGGGGGGGGGGGGTGGGGGTGGGGGGGCACGCGCACCCACATGTGGGTATTGCATTCTTTACCCACACCTTTAAAAACGCCCCTAGAATATTAACGCCAAGAGAAATTAAACCCAATTAAAAGTTTAAAACCCTCAATTGTTTCACCCAAAAAAAAAAAAATTGCTAGGATTGTGCTGAACAATCATTGACGATCAATTTTCCTAATAACTTGTAAAAAATATATTAATAAAAGCTAAATACAAAAACTAAATTAACAAATTGTCATCTCAAAAAGCATTAAAAAATTGGTCTTAAATAAAAATATAATAATATGAAGTTGAGTTATTGTCTTAGACCTCAAAATTTATTGAGCTTGCACACATCTAATGCATTAGGAGGAAAAATCCACAAACCAAATAAGGATACACCCCACACCCACCCCCCACAAAAAAAAAAACCAGCCCTAGAATGGTTCTTCTTTTGCAATCTGTGGCTGGCTTGGGGGGTGGGTGGGGGGGTGTGTGTGTATATTATCAAGGATCAGCTAGGAGTGGCTAGCTTCTCTAGAAAAATTGGCAAAACTATGAGTTTTTTAGTTGAGCTTTGAGCCCTTCGGGATGGTCTTATTCTTTGCACTAACCATTATTTTTATCTTGTTGAAGTAAAAATAGATGCTAAAGTTGTTGATATTCTAGCCAATCTAAACTATTCTAAGTTTGTGGCTCATGCCATCGTGGATGACTGCAGGCAACTAGCTTCCCAGATTCACTTCAAGCACTGTTTCAGAGAGATAAATAGGTGTGCTAACAAATTAGCAAGAATTGGAGCTTGATTGACCTTATAGAGGCTGACTTCTCTGGCTTGTTCTTAAACAATCTCTGCCATGAGACTTCCTTTGTTTCATAATTTTATGATAATTTCCTTTTAACCAAAAAAGAAAAAAGATAATAGGAGAAAATATATAGTCCTCTTCTTACCAACTAAAAACCTAGAAATTTCTAGCCCAAAAAAAAAAAAAAATCTAAAAACCTACAGCTGACGTGGATGGTGCCAAAAATCTGAAACAATTTCTTCTTTGTTTGGACTTCCGCATATTCCCTTTTCAGACCCCACACAAATTTTTCTTTTGTAAAGCAACATTAAAAGGAAAAACACATTATTATGCTTTTAATGTGAGTTTTCCCTTCAATACTCATCCACTCTATCAAGAATCAGAATTCCCCGTGTATTAAGTTCTGTAACATGTGTCATCTCCAGACTCCAGTCCATCCTACTACTTCTTCACTTTCCTTATCTCTGTGGTGACTGGTGAGTAGCTGAGTTTCCCCTGTATTTATTGCATAACGTGCACACAAAGTGCAAAGAAAATATTTTAAGCTTACCTTCTCAAGCCAACCCATCCAAGAAACTTCCTGTACAATTGTTCCCACTGTCACTTTTGTCCATTTCTTCTTCGACCGTATTCTTCACCTTTAGAACTAAGATAACTAACATTCTTTCCTCTATATAATACCCTGCAAATCTATCTGAATCCTCATCCAAAACATCTCCTTATGCTGTCTAAAACCTTTCCACCATGGTTGTCACTCTAATTTTCTTTCTTCTAACCCATCATTTTGTGAACTCAGAACCAATTAGCAGAGATGATTTTCCAGCTGGGTTTATTTTTGGAACTGCTTCTTCTGCTTTCCAGGTACTTTTTATTCACCTTAGTTATTAACTTAGTTTCACAGCGTATATACAGTTGTTTTATTTTCAAATTCTGAAGAGCAGCTTAACAATCAGATGATTTCCTGTGTGGTAGTTTGAAGGGGCTGTGAATGAAGGAAATAAGGGAGCTAGCATATGGGATACTTTTTCCAGGGAACCAGGTAAGTCTTGAAATTTGGAAGGCAAATTTGTATGTACTAGAAAAGTTAATGTACATAAGAGATAATTATGATCTTGACTCTTGCACTGTCACAATTTTGTATTACAACAGGAAGAATTTTAGATTTCAGCAATGCAGACATGGCTGTTGATCAGTATCACCGTTTTAAGGTAAATTGCAAAGATACATTTGTGGACTTCAAATGCATATTTATCGTAAAAGCACAAGTAGATGAGTCCAAATTTTTCTTCCTTTCCCTCACTTAATTTTATCCTTGTATAGGAAAGAAACCTCTTTTTTTTTTCTTTTTTTTCTTTTTTTCCTTTTTTTTTTTTTGTGTGTGGAGAGAATTTCAACTTTAATCATACATGAGTTAAAACAAACTACTTCATATTTGCAAAGTAGAGAATCCATTTACTAGGAAAAGAAGATTACTCCAGTACACAGGATATATAATAGAGCAATCCCAAAAATAAAAATTACAACATGAAGTTTAAAAGATCAACAACTTCTGTAAAAGAGAAGAATGAAAACTAGCTAATACTTTCATCAATCATACAAACTTGTCAAGAATGAAGATTTGAGTGAAATCACTGAATGCTCAACCCCTTCAAAGGCTCAGTTATTCCTTTCTTCCCAAATAATCCACATAAAGAAAAGCCAAATAGCCTTCCAGATTTTACTATTCGTAACCTGACCATGCTTCCTTAGCCAGCAAGAGCACAAAACAACAATGGTCTTTGGCATCATCCATTTAACCCCAAAAAAGGACAAGAATAATGACCAGAGCTATCTTATTCTTGCCACCAAACAGTGAAGTAGGAATAGATCTATTGTTTCTCCACTTTCCTTGCGCATACAACATCATTCTATTATAATTAAAACAAACTTGTTCATTTTACACGAGAGCAATTTTTTAGATGTCTATAAGTTGAGAAAGAAAAATGGATAAGAATACAAAATTCTAACAATCTTGATGCTTTTAGAAAATAAGATAAATGAGATGGTGCCGACAATGATGTATCACCAACTTGAATAATGTAAGAATAAGAATCCAAGGAAGACAATTGGCGTAAAAGTACTTCTCTTATTAAAACAATTGCCAAAATGCATAAAATACTTTCAGTCAATATAGGACTAACGAACTCCCTTGCTGACCAAAACCGACACTCAAAATTTATAGTGACACAGTACATGGCCATAATTGGGGAAGGAATCATTTAGACAAGAATAACTAATTTAATCAATTCATAACAATCATAGCAGATTAAGTAAGAATATTGTAAAGGTGCTGATGATGACGAAGATGATGTATTAGCAAGTTTTGAAAATTATGAAGTATCATAGCAGACAATTGGCATGAGCTTTAAAATATTCTATGTCAACATAAGAGTCTAGTTTGTCTGCTTCTAACCGAAGTTAGATAAAAATTCATATCTTACAGAGTGATGTAGACTTGATGAAGGATTTGGGAATGGATGCTTATAGATTCTCAATATCATGGTCAAGAATCTTTCCAAGTAAGATATGATTCTGCCCAAAAAAGTTACTTTTATCTATATTTCATTACCATCTGTTAACCACTAATTACTTTTAAAATAACCTTTAACAGATGGAACAGGAGAACCCAATGCAGAAGGAATAAACTACTACAACTGCCTCATAGATGCTTTACTGGAAAAAGGTCACTAAAGAAACATCAGTAACAATTCTTTTATCCTTCTTCTTTTTTTGGTTACAATGTTCTCTAAGGTTAGGATGTTCATTCAATCAGGAATCCAGCCTTATGCAACTCTATATCACTGGGATCTTCCACAGACACTTGAAGATAAATATGAAGGATGGTTGAACAAACAGATAGTGTAAGTAATACAAAATCATATAAAAATTTATTAAAATACCAATCAATCTTCTCAATAGCCTATATTAACTTACAGAAAAGACTTTGAATACTACGCCTTCACCTGCTTCAAAGTTTTTGGAGATAGAGTAAAGCGCTGGATCACCTTCAATGAACCTCGTGGTTTCTCAATCCAAGGTTACGACTTAGGTATTCAAGCTCCTGGGAGATGTTCAATTCTTGGTCATCTGTTCTGTAAGAAGGGAAAATCATCCACTGAACCATACATTGTCGCTCACAACATCCTGTTATCTCATGCTGCTGTTTATCATAGTTACCAGCTGCATTTTAAGGTACTCTAATTTGCATACATGACCCTTCTAACAGACTCTTGTCTTCCAAGTTTGAAATTAGAGGAAAAATATATCTATTTGTATTTGTATTTTTATTTTTTGTTGAAATGGATCATCCAGGAAAGACAAGGTGGCCAAATAGGAATAGCATTAGATGCCAAATGGTATGAACCCATATCCGATACTGATGAGGATAGAGATGCAGCATACAGATCAATAGATTTTGGGCTTGGATGGTAATTTCTTATGTAAAAATTCAACTTCACAACATTTGAGAAGATATCAACTTTCATAAATAATTAAATGCAACAAATCAAAGTGAATCAGGTTCCTTGATCCACTTCTGCTTGGTGAGTACCCTCTTTCAATGAAGAAGTTTGTTGGTAAGAGATTACCAGAGATTTCACCTGCAACCTCAAAATTCCTGCTGGGATCCTTGGACTTTCTTGGCATAAATCACTATACCACATTGTATGCCCGGAATGACAGGGCTCGGATTAGAAAATTGATATTGAAGGATGCTATAGCTGATGCTGCTGTCATTACAACCCGTAAGATGTCAAGTCACAATCACCTACATCTAACATTTGTGTGTCTGTGTGTGTATAATGTATATCACAATTTTGACTAACAATCTACACATGTCCTCTAATGTAGCATACCGAGGTGGAGTTGCCATTGGAGAAAGAGTATGTACCTATGAGTCTTTAAGCCTAGGATTCTAACATAGGTTTTAATCAGAGCTAGCTTATGATATTTTCCTCCTCCAGGCAGCTTCCCGTTGGATACGTATAGTTCCATGGGGCATCCGAAAGTTGGCAAATTATGTGAAAGATAAGTATGGGAACCCTCCAGTTATTATAACAGAAAATGGTGAGTGGTTTCATATCAAAAAGCTAAACCTGCACTTTCATGTAAGATCACATAATTTAAATTCATTACAACAGGTATGGATGATCCAAATAAACCTTCTATAGCTTTAGACAAGGCTTTACAGGATGATAAGAGGATAAGATTCCACCAAGACTATCTCTCAAACCTGTCTGCTGCTATAAGGTAATATCGACTCCCTAGACTGATTGCTCAAAGTATCTTCATTGGGTCCCTGCAGTTTTATAGTTCTGTGATTCCAATATTTTAGTCGATTTTTTTTTATCATTTTTGATACTATACACACCACCTAACAGAAAATTAACCAATGCAGGCAAGACGACTGCAATATAAATGGATATTTTGTGTGGTCCTTGCTTGACAACTGGGAATGGAACTTGGGCTACTCAGTACGCTTTGGACTCTATTATGTGGATTACAAGAATAACCTTACACGAATTCCAAAAGATTCTGTAAAATGGTTTAGAAGTATCCTCAGAGTAAATGGTGATCTAAACAATCAGATTTAAGTTATTGTTCTCACATACCATATGACACAAGTTGTAGCATGCATTGAAAAGTACAAAAGGAAAATTCAATGAAAGGGAAAAAAAAAAAAAAATTCATTGAAGACACATATTAGTGAAGAATTCCTTATTATCTATCCTGGTACCAATTCAATTTATTGCAAAAGAACCCACTAATATCATTTTGACGCATGAACAACATCACCATATAAATTATTGAAAAGGATTATTAATAACATCATTGACATTTTCCATACAAACAAACAGAATTCAGCACGTGTTACCCAACTTGTCAGCCCCAAAAAAAAAAAAAAAAAAATCTAAAATGGTGGCTTCCCACCTGAAAGGAACAGTTGAAAATCAAGCTGAACATAGTAACTTAACTAGCAAATTCAATATTGACAATTACACCGAAAAGGAAAAAAAGATACAGAAGGATGAACTTTTTTCCTTTTCTTGAATCATCAAGTATGAACTTTTAAGATTAAAAAGATCATAATTCGCATGTTCACATTGTAATGAGCACTTATAACAAGCTATTACTCCCTCATCCCATATCATTGGTACTTTATACCATTTTGAGATGTAAAACATAGTCATATTTGAAATGTCAATTTACAGATTACACAATTTTTTTTTATCACTTTCCTAACTTACCCTTCACCTTATTTGAAAGGTAAATAAATTTTCTCACTCTAAGTTTAAATTAAAGATAATGCATTAATCGATGTTCTCTAAAGAATAAAAAATGACAAATTTTGGCTTCAAACTAGTTTGGAGTTATTTTTCCAACCCATTACGTGGCGAATTATATAATTATTCATATGTACAATTTAAAATGGTAATGTAACTACAACTACAGAAGAATGGTTTCTTCAATTTTCACATAGTAGGTTGGAGGAAGATAAAGTCAAAATTTTTTCCAATAAATAAAGTTAATAAACCAGTTTCCTTTTACTCTTTAAGTTTTTTTTTTTTTTTTTTTGAGAAGTGTTAAGTCAATAATATTAGATGGTTAGTGGTTCTAAATTAATCTTACTGAAATTACTTTTTTGTTCGTCGTTAACAACCGAAGAGTAACAACTTGGCCCATAGAATAGAATCTGTCGTAAATATGTTATGAAAACCTACTGGAAATCACTGGTCGGTCAGTCGTGTAGACAAGATGAAAATGTAGAGTGGCAATTGGCAAAGCAATCAACGACTGTCGTTTACAAAACATCGGGCAAACATAAAAAAACGGTACCGTTTGCTTATTACACACAGACATAATCTATCTACGCATACGTATAAGTGTACGAATAAGTACAGATATGTAAGTATGTATAATGTAAGTGTGTACGGTTTAAAGGTATATACGGAATTCGTACCTGGTTTGGATCGGAAGTTTCAGATTTGAGGCGCATAGGCAGAGAAGAGAGGAAGGAATGGCTGAGCTGTGACTGTTAGTGAGAAATATGGCATTGCCTGCCAAACACTGAAATCTAAATAAATGAGAAAGTAAAATACCCCATTGATTTTTAAATCCCAATTTGATAAAGATTTTGCACTGATTATCAATTTGCAAGGCCTGGATCTGAATAATATCTAATGTAATGTTATCCGTTTGAGAAGGGAATCTGGGAATTGAAATCTCTTTGGCTTGGGAAATTGAAAATTGAGAATGAAAATGACAGGGATTGAGAGAGGCTCGGAGACAATGGGAAACGTCGTCGTTTGTTTTATTGTTTTTACAAGTAACTGCAGCGGCAACGTTTGAATGGCTTGTTGCTCGAAATTCTAACTACAAAATTGGTTTAGGCTAAGACTGCACTGTTGACACAAACAAAACGCCTCTCTCTCTCTCTCCCAAGTAGGAGCTCTTCTCTCTCGACTTCCCCAGCCGAGCCATCACTCCCCCTCGTTCACTGAGAGGGTATTTCCCTAGAGCTTTGTCTCCTTCTCTCTCCCAACACTACCCTGGATCACACGGTGGTGGAGGGTTTGTCAAACCTCCGTCACACAAAAGAGGAAGAAAAAGAAATATCCAAGGGTCATCAAAGAGCTCACGGCCCATAGTCCAACCCAGAAATTCAATTGCCCACCGGGTTAATGGGTGGCCCGACCCGTTATTATTAAGTTCATGGGCAGCTCACTAGCCTAGTGGGTCAGGCCATAGGCTAGTTTTTATGCCCATAGGTACCTGGTGGACTAGCCCAGTAGCCTAACCCGTTGCCCAGCCCGTTGCCCAGCCCATTGGCCCAACCCAATAATTTATAATTCATAACAAAAATATATAGGAAGTGTATGAAAGATTGATCTTGAGATATTATATAGTAATTTCTTAAGCCCTCAACTACTAAGATACTTAAAGTAATTGTGCAAAACTTAGTTTACTAAATATATATTTTTCCAGTAGTTTAGCAAATTTGAATTAACCATTTGACATTTTTTTTATTAAAGATAAAATAAAAAAACTATTTAAAGCCTTAGTTAAAAAAAAATTAAATAAATTTCCATCAACAAAACAAAAAATTAAATAGATTTGAATGTAAAAAAATTTGTAATTGATTATTAAATTTTTTAATTCTTTCTTTTAAAAAAATAGATTGATTATTCTCTTATAAAAAATTGAGTCTTTCCTTATAAAATAATAAAATAATATGCTAACACAAACCCATGGGTAGCCCATTAGGCCCAACCCGATAGCCCAACTTGCTAAAGACAAAATGGGCATTGCCCATGGGTAGGGTCATGGGCTGAGGTTTTCTCTTTTGGCCTAGTCCGACCTAGTCCGTTAACTAATTAATAGCCCATTATACCAAGCCCATTGTGCCCATGAGCCAAGTGAAAATGGGTCGGGCCGGGCCGGCCTGACCCGGCCCATTGACGACCCTTAGAAATATCTATCAAATCAAGATGTAAGTCAGATCTTTTGGAAGAGTGCTCTCTTAGCTTATTTGGCCGTATATTGGTGGATAGAAGTCAAAACCAAAGAGCATTGAAGAACACGATGTGGGCGGCATGAAAAATGGGTTCAGATCTACAGATTGTGGATGTGGGTAATGGCATTCTGTAGTTCAGATTCAAGTCCGAATATCAATTGAAGTGGGTAGAACAAAACGACCCCTGGAATTTCGACAACAATTTGTTGTTGTTGTGTAGATGGAAAAGGGGGCTCACAGCTACAAATATAGTTTTTACCCACTCCCCTTTTTGGGTCCAAATTTGGGGGCTTCCATTCGAGCTAATTTCAGATGAGGTTGCTAGGGAGCTCGGCAACAATGTAGGGAAATTTATAGAAGTGGACCGGCGAATAGAGCAGTCCGACCAAGCAAACTATATGAGAGTAAGAGTAGATCTCCAATTAGACAGACCATTAAGAAAAGGAGGAAAAGTTGCTAGCATTGAAGGTGGGAAATACTGGGTTAGCTTCCGATATGAACGGCTTCCGTCGTTCTACTTCAGATGCGGGAGGCTGGGTCACGACGAGAAGCACTGCACGGAGCAGCCAGACCATCAAAATCTTAAGCAATATGGGGACTGGATTCGAGCTCAAGGAAGCTCAAAAATAGGGGTTGACAGATCAAGATCAACAAGTAGTGCAGATCGAAGTGGTAGAAATAAAGAAGGGTTTGAAGGTATCGTTCAAACCGCAACAAAAATTTCATCTGCTTCAGTGTTTGCCGACGGTGAAGGAGCTACAGCAGCAAGGGGAACTTGGAAATTTCAAAATTACAAAGCACCGAGAAGTGTGATGTTAGTGAGGGGACGAGACGCAGGAAGCATGGCTTCTGCACTCGGATGGAACTTGTCACTGACGAGGGATCAGAAGCATGTGACTTGAATAGTCCTTTTCCCTCTGGTTCGCAGCATGGTTTGAAAGTGGGTAAAGGGGCAATAGATGAAATCTCTCTCGTGGGCCAGCAAGCCCAATTAGAAAAGGAGGAAATAGAAGGAAATAGTCCACTTAAGCCCATTACAAGCCGAAACGAGGAAAAGGTATTTAAGGAGGAACCCACGAGCCAAGTGACAAGAAGGAAAGTTAAATCAGAAGCCCATTGGAAAAGAATTGCAAGGTAAAAAGGTAAGAATAGAGGTCCAACTTTAGAAGCCCAGCCCGTAAGTATTGGATCAAAGAGGGTGGGAAAACTAAATTTTGAAGAGAAAATAGATGTGTCACAGAAGAAGCAATGCTTAGTAGCAACTGAAGAATAGAACCCACATGATGAAGGATTGGCAGTAGCTGCAAGGCAGCGTCGCCGGGAGCCATGAATCCCATAAGTTGGAACTGCCAAGGACTTAGGAACCCTCGGTCAATTCGAGCATTGCATAACATGGTGCAATGGTGGAATCCCAAAGTGATATTTTTGATCAAGACAAAAGCTAAAACTCAGCGAATGGAAAAAATAAATAGTAGAATTAGGTTGGCAAACAGTCTTATAATCCCCTGTGTAGGCAGAAAAGGTGGACTTGCCTTGCTATGGACCAGAGAGATTAATCTAGAAATTAAGCTTCTCACAGAACCACATAGATGCTGGAAAATGCTTCAAATGGAGGCTGACTGGCTTTTATGGTCATCCGGAGACACATCGAAGGTATGAATCTTGGCAACTCCTAACTTTTCTGAATAATCAACTACAACTTCCTTGGTTATGTATAGGAGATTTTAATGAAATATTGTCCAACACTGAAAAATGTGGGGGGGGGCTATCCGGTCCCAACAACAAATGGATGGGTTTAGGAAGGTAGTTAATTATTGTGCTTTTCAGGATTTGGGTTATTGTGGTCCTGACTTTACTTGGTGTAACATGCAAGAAGGGGAAAATAGAATATCTCTGAGACTGGATAGAGCTTTTGCCAATCTAGAGTGGACTGAAAAGTTTGAGAGGATGAAAGTGCACCATGTGGTTGACTCAACTTTTGACCACAGTGCCCTGCTTCTATCTGATTCAATGATCCATTGCCAAGCCTGATTTAAGCGTTTTCATTTTGAAGCAATATGGACAAAAAAATGCAGAATGCAAAACTATTATTGAATAATCTTAACAACTGTGCTGTAGACTTAAAAAATTGGAGCTCTACAGTTTTTGGGCAATTTCAAAAGAAGATCCAGGAAAAAAGAAGAGCTCTAAACTCTCTAACCCTTCAAGACAAGGATGGAACTCTAAGCACTGAAATTAATTACTTAAGGAAGGAAATCAATGACCTTCTTGATGATGAGGAGATTTATTGGGGGCAAAGAGCTAAGGCTCACTGGCTTAAAGAAGGGGATAAAAACACAAGGTTCTTCCATGCACAAGCTTCAGAGAGGCGTAAGCAGAATACTATTTTGGGAATTTGGGACAGCCAGGGCAGATGGTGTGATGAGATGGATAGTATTGCTAGGGCTGCCATTGACTATTTTGATAACATTTACACAACGGCCTCCCCATCACAGATAGATAAAGTTCTTGCTGTGATCCCTACTCGGGTGATTGGGGAAATGAACGAAAGCCTAAATAGGAATTTTACTAGTGAGGAGGTGGTCATTGCTCTCAAACAAATCCATCCCACTAAAGCGCCCGGCCGTGATGGTACGTCTGCCATTTTTTATCAAAAATATTGGTGCATTGTGGGTCCTAGTATTACTAATATGGTGCTGAATGTTCTCAATAATAATATGTCTATGGCTTGTCTTAATAAAACCAACATAGCTCTTATCCCTAAGGTAAATAACCCAAAAAGGATGTTTGATTTTCACCCCATTAGTCTATGCAATGTAGCATACAAGCTCATATCTAAAACTATTGCTAATAGATTTAAGGCCATTCTCCCTCATGTTATCTCTAAGAGCCAAAGTGCTTTCACTCTTGACAAATTAATCACTGACAATGTACTTGTGGCTTTCGAGCAAATGCATTTCTTAAATCACAAAAATGCAGGAAAAGATGGCTATATGGCTGCCAAACTTGATATAAGTAAGGCATTTGACAGAGTTGAATGGTGCTTTATATGGGGGGTCATGCAGAAGCTGAGTTTTAGCTCTAAGTGGATTAATCTTGTTATGAGATGTATCACTTCAGTCTCATATTCAATTATTATTAATGGGGCTGCCTGTGGTAATATTACTCCTACTAGGGGTCTTAGACAGGTAGACTCCCTCTCCCCGCCTTTTTTTCTTATATGTACAGAGGGGCTTTCAGCTTTTATCCACGAAGCAGCTAGGAACCAATATTTGATAGGCATTTCCATTTGCAGAGGCTGCCCAAGAGTTACTTGTACGAGCACTACCTTTCTCAGGCCCATTTGCCTAGAGGCCCACAAGAATGATTGCCCGCCTAGGTAACTAGCACTGATCAGGCCAACGGGCTCATCCTGGACTAGCCCAACACACACCGAACATCCGTAATTCAGGAGCGAAACCTCCAGTGGTATGCTCGGCAGTGATAAACCTCGTCACTCCTGGTGATCATCTCCAGGTCTTGATCCACGTTTATATGCACGGCATTATCTAGGTATCACTGGGCGTCAGGCCTGCAGACTGTGCAGGTTCCGAGGCCACTATCATCCTCTTCCCATCACCTAACCTTCAACTACGATTATCGGCAGTGGACCGCCCATCCGTCACTTTAGGAACACTTCTGCCGAGAAAAAACTTGGCGATGGAACCAAGTTCCAATGCCATCATCGTTTTCTTTCACTCATAATTAAACATCTATTTAAATGTAATGGTATTGGAACTTCTCATCCACTGAACTAGAAAATGGTCGTAGCAAACCCACAAACTGTAACTATAAATATGGAAGGGGGATCAATGGAAAGGGGCTAGAAAAATTGGAAAGAGGAAGTAGGAAGGAGAAGGAGAATTGAGGCATTTGGGTTGCTGAGCATAGAGTCACCCTTTTGTAGGAAACACAAACCCACAATACAAATAGATTGTGAGCCCAAACACTTTTCAGGCCCAGTTGTCGAACTTGGGTCGCCACAATTGGCGCCGTCTGTGGGAATATCCTACGTAGTGATGATTTTTTGCGAGACACCCTGGGAGAATTTCAGAGAGTAGACTCGGAAGTTATGCTGAGAGCGGCTCTAGCGGGTCATCACGAGGGTCAGCATGGCGAGAAAGGAGACAGAAGAGACACGAGGACAGGCGGCAAAATGAGGCAGAGGAGTCCGGGCTTGGAGAAGGATCGTTCCAGACACTTCAGGCGGTATCTGACGCCTCGGGGCGTAGCCACCGCGAAAGAGAAAACCAAAAGCTCGAACAGTAGGATCAGGAGCTCGAGCGTCTGTGGGGGTTGGTAAGAGATTTGGAATTAGAAGCAAGGGTCAGACATCAAAGAAGGGATCACGGAGGATGCAGAGAGAGATCTGTCAGGTAGAGACCTGCCATGCAGCGGGATCCCAACAATCCAGTTCTTATTAGTGTTGCGAATGTTCACGGGAATATGCGAGCCGTGATTCGACCTCCCCGAATGAAGAGCGACCTCAAAACGCTGCCATGGACGCCATGAGCAGGGCACTACGCCGAGCTGCCAGATCTCCATTTTCGAGGGACATCGAGAATGCCTATATGCCGAGCAGATTCACGCGCCCACCGTTCAATTCTTACACGGGAAAGACAGACCCGGTGGAACACGTGAGCCACTACATCCAGATGATGTCTTTGCACACCCATAATGACGCGTTGATGTGTAAAGTCTTCCCTTCGAGCCTCGGTCCCACAGCTCTGAGGTGGTTCAACGGGTTAAAGAAGGGATCGATTCACAACTTCTTGGAATTGATACAGGAGTTTGGTGTATGGTTTATGACCTGCTGCTAGGTTCCTCAGCCTGTGGATGCACTATTGTCAATGAAAATAGAGGTCAGAGAGACTCTCCATAGCTACGCTAACGGGTACTAGGAGCTGTATAATGAGATCGGCGGAAGCAACTAGAAGATCGAGGCAAGTACCTTTCGCATAGGATTGCCCGACGGATCGGGACTAAGGGAGTCCTTGACGAGGAAGCCCCCCGAGGATATGAGGCAATTGATAAGATGCATCGAGGAGTATAAGCGGTTGGAGGACGACCGGTTACAGAGTAAGGGACAGGCTCTAGTAATAAATTACCCTCGGAACAGTGGCTTCCAACCCAGACCGCGGAGGGATTTGAGGATTCAAGAGCTCGGCCCGGGAACAGGGGGTGAATGTAGTTTTCAAGGAACCGGTCCACAGGATCATCGATCAAATCAAAAATGAACCATACTTCAGATGGCCGAATAGGATGGCGGGTGACCCAACAAGAAAAAACCAAAATCTGTACTGTACGTACCACAAGGATAAAGGCCACACTACCGAGCAATGTAGAGTGCTCAAGGACCACCTGGAGCAGTTGGTAAATGCCAGGCATCTTAAAGAATTCGTAGCTACAAGAAATCATGATACCGAGAAGAATGATCGTACACGCAAGAATCCCCTTCCGCCTCCTTTGGGAATAATAGAGGTCATCCATGCAGTTCCAAGGGAATTCCCGATAAATGAGGCCCTATCTGTGACGTCGGCAGAAGGAAGCACAGGCGAATGTCCTAAAAAGAAGCTAAGGGGCACCAACCAGCCCATTGCTTTCGATGATGATGACTTGAATGGCACCATCCAGCCACACGGCGATGTCTTAGTGGTCACGGCCCATATAAGAGGGTTTGTAGTAAAAAGAATAATGATAGACCAGGGGAATGGGGCAGACGTGATGTACCCCGACCTGTACAGGCGGCTCGGACTGCGGAAAGAGGATTTATCCAAGTACGATACACCACTAATGGGGTTCGATGGCCACGTGGTGGTCCTGAAAGGGTAAATTTCACTCCCTGTTAGTATGGAAGGAAAGGAGGTGACCGTAACCTTCATAGTGGTCACATCTTATTCGCCGTACACCGCAATCCTCAGAAGACCCTAGATTCACGAAATGGGGGCTGTGCCTTCCACACTGCACATAAAGGTCAAGTTCCGAATAGAAGACGGAATTGCGATAATAAGAGGCAGCCAGCAAGCGGCCAGGCAGTGTCTAGTGGCTACCGCGAACAGGGGGGGACGAGCAGATAAAGCCCATCCAAGAGACAACCTTATAGCAATTACAGCAACCCCAAGTGGAGGCAGGGGTTAACTGTGCTGAGGACGTGCTGAGGGTAAGGATCCTGCCAGACAGTGATAAGCATTTTCAGATAGGCAGGCTTAAGGGGCGAAAAGAGGGTGGAGCTATTGCTTTTTCTCATGCAGAATATGGATATATTTGTTTGGAATCCAAATAAGGTGCCAGGAGTCGACCTCGAGTTTATAGTTCATAAGCTTAACGTGGATCCTTTATACCCTCCTAGAAAGCCAAAACCGAGGAGATCGGCAAAAGAGCATGTCGGGACCGTGAGGCAAGAAATGGGGAAATTGAGGGAAGCGGGGGCTATAAAGGAGATCTTCTTCCCTATATGGCTTGCCAACACCGTGGTGGTAAGAAAAAAGAACGGTAAGTGGAGGGTTTGCGTCGATTTCACTGATTTAAACCGAGCATGTCTAAAGGATCTGTTTCCTATGCCGAGAATTGATCAACTGGTAGATGCTACATACGGGCACCCTAGATTAAGTTTTTTAGACGCTTTCCAAGGTTACCACCAGATTGCATTGTCTGCCGAGGATCAGGAGAAGATCATGTTTACAACGCCTGATGCCAATTACCATTATACAGCAATGCCATTCGGACTAAAGAACGCGGGGGCTACTTACCAACGGATGATGACGAGAACGTTCAAGGATAAGATCGGGCGAACGGTCGAGATGTATATTGACGACATGGCGATAAAAAGCAAACAGGAAGGACAACATGTCGGTGACCTGAAAGAAGTATTTGAGATACTGCGGCGACACCATCTTCACCTCAACGCCGACAAGTGCACTTTTGGTATGGCCTACGGCAAGTTCCTAGGATATTTAGTCTTGAAACGGGGCATCGAGGTCAATCCCGAGCAACAGAAGCTGTGAGACGCCTCAAACCACCGAGCAATCCAAAAGAGGTCCAGAAATTAACTGGCATGTTGGCTGCCCTTAACCGGTTTATATCCAAATTCGCTGATCGGTGTCGCCCCTTTTACCAGCTTTTAAAGAAGTGGAAGGGTTTCCAGTGGGACGAGGAGTGCGACAAAGCTTTTTACGACCTAAAAGAATATCTTAGGCAAGCACCAACACTGATGGCACCAGAACCCGGGGAGAACCTTTACATGTACCTTTCGGTATCCGAGCATGCGGCTAGCGCGGTACTTTTGAAGGATAATGGTGTGAAATTGCCGATCTACTATGTAAGTAAAACATTTGTAGACGCCGAGACGAGGTATTTACTACTGGAGAAGTTGGTGTTGGCTCTAGTACATTCCACTCGAAAACTGCCTCACTACTTCTAGGCCCACACTGTCTATGTTCTAACCGAATACCCACTTCAATCACTACTGAGAAGATCAGACTTCACCGGGAGGATAGCTAAATGGGGGACCTGGCTAGGCTCTTTTGACATCAAGTACAAGCCGAGGAACTCGGTAAAGGGACAAGTGCTCGCAAACTTTATTGTCGAATTCTCGCCGAACAGTCCGGATGTTGTTTGCCTGGTGGAGGTTAAGCCGTGGAAGGTATTCGTGGATGGTGCGTCCAACACGGCTGGAACAGGGGCTGGGATTGTGGTCATCACCCTGAAAGGTATAAGGTTGGAACAATCATTCAGACTGGGCTTTAGGGCCTTTAATAACGAAGCCGAGTACGAAGCACTGTTGGCAGGGTTAATAGTCGTCACGGACTTGGGGGCTATGGAGGTGGAGGTATACTCAGATTCTCGGCTCATTGTGAACCAAGCGCTAGGAAGTTTCGAGGCCAAAGACCCACAGATGGCCGAATACCTACGGATGGTAAAGCAGGCTTTAGGACATTTCTCGAGCGCGAAGCTAGAGCAAATCCTGAGAGGATAGAACCGCCATGTCGACTCCCTGGCTAAATTAGCATCCTCGATAGATAGTGAACTCCCACAGCTCGTCAGGATAGAACTAGTGAAGGATCCAAGCATCAACACAAAACGGAGGTATTACAAATCACAGCCACCAAGAGGTGTTGGATGGATCCGATAATCGAGTTTTTAGCCGAGGATCGAATTCCGGAGGATGAAAACGAGGCGGCCAAAGTGCGGCGGAATGCTCTTCGGTACTGGCTATCTCCGAGTCGAAAGCTTTATCGGAGGTCTTTTGGTGGACCATACTTACAATGTTTGCACCCCAGCCTGACAGAAGGCCGACTAGCGAGCTCTATGAGGGCCTATGCGATAGCCACGTTGGTGGACGATCATTGGCCCACCGGGCAATGACTCAAGGATTTTGGTGGCCGCAAATGCAGAAAGATGCCCTTGAATATGCACGAAGATGCGAACAATGCCAAAAACACGCATCAATGATCCATCAGCCTGCTGGGAACCTAAATCCTGTCAATAGCTCGTGGCCTTTCGCTTAATGGGGTTTGGACATAGTAGGGCATTTTCCTCGAGCATCTAGGAACCGAAGATTTGTGTTGGTTGCGGTGGACTATTTCACCAAATGGGCAGAAGCAGAGGCACTGGCGAACATCTGGGATGTAGACGTTAAAAAATTTATATGGAAGAACATCATAACAAGATTCGGGGCGCTAAAGTCATTCGTGTCGAATAACAGGTTGCAATTCGACAGTAGGGCCTTCCATGAATTCTGCAGCAACCTCAGCATCCGAAATCGGTACTCTACCCCAGCATACCCGCAAAGCAATGGCCAAGCCAAAGCCACGTATAAGGCTATCGTCAACGGACTAAAGAGAAGGCTGGACGGCGCCAAAGGAAGATGGGCTAAGGAGCTACCGAGTGTCCTTTGGGCATACCGGACAACACCGAGAAGATCCACAGGAGAAACGCCTTTTTCTCTGGCTTTCGGAGCGGAGGCCATCATCCTAGCTGAGATAAACCTGTGCAGTACCCAGGTAGCTGAATTCAATCCAACTGAGAACGACAAATTAATGCTGGATCGGCTAAATCTATTGGAAGAACGCCGTGAAGCAACAACAATCCGGTTGGCACAATACCAGCAGAAGCTCGCCTAAAGGTACAACAAGAGCGTGAGGAAAAGAGAGTTTACCGCCGGAGATTTGGTTCTATGAAAAGTTGTGGGGAACACTCGGGACCTTAGTGCGGGTAAATTGGCCCCGTCCTGGGAGGGGCCATACTGAGTAACAGCCATTGCTGGCGCGAGAGCATACTAGGGAGCATACTATTTAGAAGATCTGAATGAGAAACCATTGCGCCATCCTTGGAATGTTTATAATCTTAAGAGGTTTTATCACTGACCGGCCGCGTTCCAGGAGGTGTAACCTAGAGTCAGTACATGTCAATATAATGCTTGTCCACATTTTCGTGCAAAACTACATTCTTTTATTTTTGATCGATAAGTATAACCGGGATCATGAAAACAAATAACTATTTTCTAGGGGACAAAAACCTGAACTCAATTCCGTTCTTATCGCCGGGTAGGTGGAAACCTTATAACTTTTCTAAGGATAGAAACCTGTCCTCGGCTCGATTCCTATTGCCGGGCAGGTGAAAACCTTATAACTTTATCTAGGGACAGAAACCTGACCTCGGTTCGATTCTTGTCACCGGACAAGTGGAAACCTTATAACTTTTCTAAGAACAGAAACCTGTCCTCGGCTCTATTCCTATCGCCGGGCAGGTGAAAACCTTATCACTTTTTCTAAGGACAGAAACCTGTCCTCGGTTCGATTCCTATCGCCGGGTAGGTGGAAACCTTATAACTTTATCTAAAGATAAAAACCTGACCTCAGTTCGATTTCTATCGCCGGGCAGGTGGAAACCTTATAACTTTTCTAAGGATAGAAACTTGTCCTCAGCTCGATTCCTATCGCTGGGCAGGTGGAAACCTTATTACTTTTTCGAAGGACAAAAACCTATCCTCGGCTCGATTCCTATTGCCGAGCAGGAGGAAACCTTATAACTTTATCTAAGGACAGAAACCTGTCCTCGGCTCGATTCCTGTTGTCGGGCAGGTGGAAACCTTATAACTTTATCTAAGGATAGAAACCTGACCTTGGCTCGATTCCTATCGCCGGGCAGGTGGAAACCTTATCACTTTTTCTAAGGACAGAAACCTGTTATCGGCTCGATTCCTATCGCCGAGCAGGTAGAAACCTTATCACTTTTTCTAAGGACAGAAACTTGTCATCGACTCTATTCCTATCGCCAAGCAGGTGGAAACCTTATAACTTTATCTAAGGACAGAAACCTGTCCTCAACTCGATTCCTATCGCTGGCCAAGCGGAAACCTTATCACTTTTTCTAAGGACAGAAACCCGTCCTCGACTCGATTCCTATCGCCGGCCAGGTGGAAACCTTATCACTTTTTCTATGGACAAAAACCTGTTTGCGGCTCGATTCTTATTGCCGGGCAGGTCGAAACCTTATCATTATTTTCTAAGGATGGAAACCTGACCTCGGTTCGATCCCTATCACCGGGCAGGTGGAAACCTCAACTGATTATCCCATTGACGAAAGCATGTTCTTGGTTTGAACCCTATCACTGAACAAATGAAAAACTTAAGGCGTTATCACCCAAGCCAGTCTGAGGTGCAATTATCCCATTAACCTCTAAAGGAACAAGTCCTCCAGTGGCCCAATTATCCCCATGCGTCTAACCCTGCCCAAGGTGTAATCATTTTCTAAGTACTGATCATGATCATACGCGAACCCTACAATCCTCAAGCATACTTAGGCACATAAAAGAATTATGAAAGGAAAAACAAAACGCATGCATTCAAACTATGACAATGAAAATTAAAACCGAACAGTATGAATTAAAACTGTCAAAGCAATAGTTCAATTGTCTCATCACCACATCCCTACGATCTGGGCTCTTGTTAAAAATAAAATAAAACAAACCAAAGTAAAATTATAAAAAGAAGGCTTCATCTTCATCATGTCCTCACACTTTGGGGTCAGAAGGGAAAGTCTGGGCAAGAAGCTGTCTGGGGCCTTCATCGGCAAGCTGAGAAGTGGGGGGAGCCCGGTTCGGTGCATCATCGTCTCCAGCAGGGGCGTTACTCATGGCTTCCAAATCCACCATTTCCACGTGAGAGTCAATCGCCCGTATGAGATCCCTCAAACTCGGCGTATCCTCATCCTCGACCCCCGTCTAGCTCTACACAGGCTGAGGATTGGCAGGATAGGGAGTCTGTTTAGGGTCCCACAAAGGGGAGCCCTCTGGTACCCCTACAGCTTGAAGGGCGGCCGACTAACCCTCACCAAAGCCGTGGTGCTGAACTTGTTAAACAATGGGTTCCACTGAGTTCTCAGCCTCCGTGAAGCCCTCGTTGTACCACTTGTCTTCACAAGCTTCGAGGGGGTCCTTCAAAGAGGTGATTTCATCGGCTTGAGCCAAGTTCAGACTGTTCACCTTGGCCAGATCGAGCTCCGTCTCCTCCAGCTTGGTCGTCAGGGCCCCTAACTGGTTCTCCGCGGCCTGCCTTGCCTTCTCGGCATCTATCGCTTTCCTTTCTGCAGCATTAGCAGCCTCTCCCCTCTTCTCGACCAAAATCTCCACGGTAGCCCTCAACTCCAATGCCCGCTCAGTAGCCTCGGCCCCCTCCTTCAGCCTCTCATCTATGATGGAAGACAGTTGCGCCGCCTACAAGCATAATGATAGCAAGGTGTTAAAGTTAGGCAAATTCCTACACATCATCAAACATGATAAAAAGCTAAAAACCTTACCGCGATGGTATGCCATTGTAACCGCCTGGAAAGCGACTCGTCATCTCCATCCGAATAAATATGGACATCCTCGGGCAGTAAGAGGCCCTGTGCTAGGCTCTAAGCCACCCGTCCTCCATCGCCTTTGTCCCATCTCCAGACATAGGCTGTCGTCGACAATGGTCCCCCACCGAGCGTGAAGATATGCCTCAAGCCAACCTCGTTGGAAGGGGAGGGCGCCACGTCAGCCCCAACTTGGGTAGGTGAAGGGGTAACGATCCGCGGCTCTTGGATCATTACCCCACCCCTCGATCGGGGCGGGGTTTTCGGTAGTCCATCCCTAGGAACTGCGACGTTCTTCTCGGCGGCCCTTTCTCTCTTTCGGGCTTCGCTAGTGGGCTGAGGGGCTTGGCTCGTGCCCACAGGGGATCGAGGCTGGGTGGACTGGCCGGCATCGGGTATGAACCGGGAAAGGGTTATCGTCCTTTTTCTCACCATCTTTTCTCTTTGGACGGGCGCAGTGCCTACTAGTTCAACGGCTCCTTTCTCGGCTACTGGGGGTTTGTTCGTCGGCCGTTCGATGGCTTCGTGTTTCCTCCTGTTTTGAGACACGCGCTAGGCAGACTCATCCCTGATCGGTGGAATATCGTCTGCAGTTGTGTAAGAGGGGCCCAGATCTCGAGCTTCGCCTACTGTGAATGTGAGAGGGAGGAATTGCTTGTGCCAGACGTCAATGTACGACAAAAGGAGGCTGTCAACCAAAAGCGCTTGGCCGAAACCCTACTAAGTAGTGTACACGGGGCTGACTTCGAGGATCAAGTGGGATGCCCTGAGCTGCCCGTCGTCGTGCACAAAAATCTCTGACCAGAGAACAAAGTTTAGATCTCGCGCGTGGATGACTCTTATGTCCTGCAAAAACCTCTTCGACTCTGCAATAAGTCCAAAAAGACAACAGTCAGTTAAATGCGCAAACAAGGCATGAATCTAAAATAAATAAAGATTCTCGGTACCGACCAACGTCGCGAGGCGTAAGCGGGCAATTTAGCTCCCCGACGAGCCAGTTGCCACGCACCCGGACAAACTCCCCGGCGGAGTTCCTATTTGAATCCGGCAGGCAGGATATCAGTCGGACTCGCGTATCCCTAGTCTTTAAATAATAACCTTTTGAAAAATTCCCGCACAATTTGTACATAAAATTAATATCGTGGTGATTTAAGTGTAGCCTAAATAACTGGTTCAGTCGGCTGACGCAACTAACAACCCTATAAAAATTAGGGGGAAGCTGGTCGGGACACAGGGCGTAGAACCCTAGGGTACTTATGATGAGGGGGTCTATGGGGAACCTAACACCTCCCTCTAATACAGACATCAACGGAAAAAAGACGACGTTTCGGCCTACAGCCCTCTCAAGAGCAATGTCGCCCTCGTTGCACTAGGCGATATCTACATCCTTAGGGATACCAAAGGTCTCTCTAAAACTGGCCAAGGCCGCCTCAGGGGTCAAAAGGTGAGAAAAACCCATCCCTAAAACTATAAGACAGGGAGAAAATCAAAAGGGGAAGAAAGAGAGAACTTACTTGGGGACCCTATAAAATGGAGAGCTAGAGAATTTTTCACGAATGGAATGCTCGGCAGAGGAGGTATTGAGAGAATGCAAAAAGTGAAAAGAGGACTTGAAAGGGGGGATATATAGGCGTGAGGGCATTTAATGAGGGCAGGAGTGGGAAAACGCTCCTTCCAGTCTTTTTCTTGGGTAACCTGCCCACACGCGTGGGCACGACTTACAAACATCGGTCTGTTGCCATCTGACGATTCGCCAACCGACGGGTCATAATTACAGAAGTGACAGCCTGTCGCAGCGCTACTTTTTGAAAAATCTAGGGCAGTTGCCCTAACCACGCACATGAAAGATAATTGGTGATTTCACCGACGACACCTAGCCTCGTAAACCTTGATTCATCACCGAGAACCGTGCATGAATCAAAGGGGGGCTATTGTACGGTCACTACCTTTCCCAGGCCCATTTGCCTAGAGGCCCATAAGAATGATTGCCCGCCTAGGTAACTAGCACTGATCAGGCCAATAGGCTCATCCAGGACCAATCCAACACACACCAAACATCTGTAATTCAGGAGCGAAACCTCTTGTGGTATGCTCAACAATGATAAACCTCGTCATTCTTGGTGATTGTCTCTAGGTCTTGATCCACGTTTATATGCACGGCATTATCTGGGTATCATTGGGCGTCAGGCCTGCAGACTGTGCAGGTTCCAAGGCCACTATCATCCTCTTCCCACCACCTAACCTCCAACTACAATTATCGACAGTGGACCGCCCATCCGTCACTTTGCGAACACTTCTGCCGGGAAACAAACCTAGCAATGGAACCAAGTTCCAATGCCATCATCGTTTTCTTTCACTCATAATTAAACATCCACTTAAATGTAATGGTATTGGACCTCCCCATCCATTGAACTAGAAAATGGTGGTAGCAAACCCACAAGCTGTAACTATAAATAGGAAAGGGGGGATCAATGGAAAGGGGCTAGAAAAATTAGAAGGAGGAAGCAGGAAGGAGAAGGAGAATTGAGGCATTTGGGCTGCCGAGCATAGAGTCACCCCTTTGTAGGAAACACAAACCCACAATACAAATAGATTGTGAGCCCAAACACTTTTTAGGCCCAGTTGCCGAACTTGGGTCGCCACATTACTCATCTTCTCTTTGCGGATGACAACATCCTCTTCTGCAAAGCCAGTGCAGGGGAATCTAGGGAATTAATGAATATCCTTCAAAAATACGAGAACGCCTCGAACTAGAAAATTAACACTGACAAATCCTCAGTTTTCTATAGTCCCAATACCTCTCAAGAAACTAAGGAGGAGATCTTTACTATCCTTGGTCCTATGCAGGACTCTCAACACTCAAAATACCTGGGCCTCCCATCTTTCATAGGAAGATCGAAGAAGCAAGTTTTTTCTATCCTAAAAGAGAGGATTGGGCAGAAGCTTGTTGGATGGAAGGGTAAACTTCTCTTCATGGGAGGGGGGGAAGAAATTTTAATAAAAGCGGTAGCACAAGCCATACCCACTTACACTATGAGTTGCTTCCTCCTTCCACAATGCTTATGTGATGAAATTGAAAGCATGGTGAGGAATTTTTGGTGGGGTCAAAGTCAGCAAGAAGTTAAGATGTGTTGGGTCAATTAGAAAACAATGTGTAAGCCGAAAACTCAAGGAGGCATGGGTTTTAGGAACTTGCAAGCTTTCAACAAAGCAATGCTTGCAAAGCAATTATGGCGTATCCTCCAACATCCAAACTCTCTTGTGGCAAGGGTTCTCAAAGCTCGATACTTCCCTACTGGAGATATTCTAAATGCTAATCTGGGAAGTTCCCCATCATACTCTTGGAGAAGTATCCGTAGTAGCCTAGATGTAATAAGGAAGGGAACCCGATGGAGAGTGGGAAATGAGAAGCTAATGCATATTTGGGACGACAAATGGTTGCCTACTCCTTCTACCTACAAGGTCGTATCGCCCCTAAGTGATATTCCGCAATTCCTAATGGCATCTTCCCTCATTGACCCAATGACTAGATGGTGGAGAGTGGACATGATAAGAACAATTTTCCTTCCATTTGAAGCAGAGTCAATTCTGAGAATTCTCTTAAGCCACCACCTTCCAGAAGACAAGATTATTTGGATAGGGAACAGTCGAGGTATTTTCACAGTTAAAAGTGCTTACCATATAGCTAACAACCTTCTAGACTCAAAGGAGAATGAGGAATGCTCAATTGGAGACCCTTGCAAGCCGATCTGGAGGAAGTTATGGCACCTCCATCTACCAGCAAAAATTAAGATTTTTGCTTGGCAAGCGTGTGTTAACGGTCTCCCTACAAGGGAAGCTCTAAGTTACAGGAAAATCATTCATAATATGGACTGCCCTATTTGTGGTTGTGAAGCTGAAAGCCTAGACCATGCTTTTATTAACTGTGTCTTCTCTTCCTCGATCTGGAGTCTTTGGTCAGAAATTCCATACTGCACTCATAGCATTAACAGGTCTTTCTTAGACACTACAATTTACCTATCTTCTAATGCAACCCCTCAATATTTAGAGCTTTTCTTGGCTGTTGCTTGGGCAATATGGCTTAACAGAAATAAGATAGTGCATAAGGAAAGCAACCTTTCCCCTTCTCAAATATGGCAGCTGGCAAAGAACACTTTGGAGGACTTTGTTAGTTTGGCCACTTAGGATCCTAACCAATCCAGAACCCCCCCCCCCATCTAGCTAGGTTCCTCCCCCCCCCCCTGGATTCCATAAAATAAATGTTGATGAGGCCTCCTCTGAGTCTGACAGTTCCTCAAGTGTTGGAATCATTATTAAAGATTATAGAGGCTGTGTGGTGGTTGCTATTTGCAAACCCCTTCAAGCTTACTACTTAGCTGAACAAACAGAGGTCTTTGCGGTGGAACAAGGTATACTCTTAGCTCTAGAGCTTCAGCTGCCTCAAGTCATCATAGAATCCGATTCAATCAATGCCATCCAAGCAATCAAGGATGGGGCATTAGGGAGCAGCTTGGGTCATCTCATCCACGAAATTCTCCAGGTGAGTGAATCTTTTGAGTCCTACCTATTCAAGCATATAAACAGATGTTTCAACATGGTGGCTCACGAACTTGCTCAAAACGCTCGAAGGACTGGTCTCCATCATCTCTGGAAAGGTGTTGTGCCCCATTTTGTATCTTCCTTTCTCCATTCTGATCTTAATGTAAGCTAATTGTATTTGGTGTTTTATGACCTGCTTTGCAGGATCCTCTTTTTGCATTTCTGTTTGGTTTTAATGCTAATATATTCCCATTTAAAAAAAAAAAAAAAGACTGCACTGTTGACAAATTCTATCATTGGATTACATCTTTTTATATCTTTTATACGTATAAAATTTTTAAAAAATTAAAGATCAATAGTTATGTCATTGATAAATTATCTATACTATTATTTAAGGGAATTCCCCTGTTTGGATCCCTCATTTTTTAGTTCAAAAATGTCTTTACACTTCTATGTTTAAATAGAAATAAAACTAAAGGACAATTCGGTAAAAATGTAACTCTAACTCCCACTAAATCATTGCCTAAAAAATAACTACTCTCCTGTTAATTTTCAAATTGTTTTATCCACTTTTAAATTAGATTCTCAAAATAAAAATTATATATATATAAAATAAAAACACAGAGTTTTTTCTTTTGGCTAAAAAAAAAGCTTCATCGCATGCACAAAGTGTGTGTGATAAGGCTAGTTTAAATTGAAATTTTTTCTATACTACTATTTAAGGGGTTTTCCCTATTTGGATTCCTCATTTTTTAATTCAAAAATGCCCTTACAGTCCTATGTTCAAGCAGAGACAAAACTCAAGAACAGTGCGGTAAAAATGCAACTCTAATTCCTATTAAAACATTACCTAAAAAATAGGACCATTCTCCTATTAATTTTTAAATTGATTTATTCACTTATAAATTAGATTTTTAAAATAAAAATTATATATATATATATATAAAATAATTAAATACATTTTTTTTCTACAAAATATGACCACTAAAAAAAAAGCCTTATAGTATAGTTTAAAATTGTACATAAAATATAAACTTATAAATCATATAGTAAATAAAGCAAGGCTTACGTACAGTACTTAGGTGTTGTATCTTAGGTTCCTCTCTTAAAATTCTATCATGTGGCATTTTTCTTACAAAATGGAAATGTATATTTTAATTAAATAGCCACATAACAGAATTTTAAGAGAGGGACCTAAAGAACAGCACCCAAGGTACTGTATATAAGTTTTGTCTTAGTAAATAATATTTGATTGACACAAAATTTAACATGTATATTAAGAGCATAAAATGCATGTAATTTAATAGTTAGATTTTCAAAATATGCAACAATATTTATTTTATTGAGTAAGGTTATAATTAATTTTATAACTAAACTTTATCCTTATGACTTTGATCCTTTCACTTTCACTTTCTAAGACGACAATCTTCACCACAATATCTCTCAAAAAAATAAAATAATTTAATTTTGCATTTGGTTCTTGATTATTTATAAAAATAAAATTAAAAAAGATTGAAAGCCAGCAGTGCAAAAATTATTATTTTTCAACTCTACGGATTTTTTTTTTGGCTGAATTCAACTCTACGGATTTGATTATGTGTATGTTAGTATATGGTTGTAATAGATGATCACATTATAATATCATGCACACTTACACATATAATAACTCCTTTTGGTGGATTGCTAAAAAAAACTCCTTTTGATGGATAGTGTTACTTACATATTTAGCATTTGTTTTTATTGAGAGGAATCCATATTTGAGAAAAGATTTAACTATTGGGATATTTGTTCATTTCCAAAGGGGTTTGAGTTTGCCTATAAATACTAGGACCCTTATTTGTATTTGGACACAATTTCTTCTCTTTGTTGTCTATGGTCACCCTCCTAACGTTGATAGCAACGTTTGAGTGACCAAAACAGTGCAGCGGGTGGGGGTGGTCTCATACGTGACCACAACAGTGACTAGATAGCAAGATTCTCTAGAGCTCTCGGCTCCACTAAATAGTATCATTGCAAAGTTATGCGCCCTATGAGATGGGCTAACTCTTGCGGTCTTGCCAAGGAACTTTGTTTAAATAGCTTAATTGTAGAGTTGAATGCTCTGAGTGTTGTTCACTTGATGAGAAATAATACTGTAAATATGTTAATAGAATCTCTTTTGTCTGACAGGAACCTACTCAAAGCTATCCCCAACAAATAGATAGAGCACGCTATGCGGAAGCTAATTGGTGTGCGGATGCATTAGCAAAGATAGAAACCAGTAATAATTTTACTTTTGTTGTTTCTGTTGAACCACCGCCTATGGTAGGTACCTTGTTAGCCTTTGGTAAGGCTAATATGTTTTGTAATAAACTTATTAATTCTAATATAAGAGTATATCCACTTCTAACCAAAAAAAAAGTTCGAGTGTCCAACAATATATACTATTTATATCACAATAAATGCATACAAATACGTTAAAGCATATCATTAACAATAAAATTTTTAATTTGTTATGAGATAAAAACTAAAGAATGATGAACTCGCTACCTAAATTAACTCGCAACTTATATATATATATATATATATATATATATATACACACACACACACTAAAGAGTGATGAACTCGCTACCTAAATTAACTCGCAGCTGGCATATATATATATATATATATATTTTTTTTGTTGGGGGTAGATTATGTTAGTTGATGCACATGCCTACATACATCATAAAGAAATTAGGTGAAAATTCTATATGTGATTCTTACTTAAGAAAGCTTAGAGCATCATCATTGGTAATGGTAAAATAACTCAAATCCAATTTAAGTGCCAACATTAGTGGAGTCAGAGGCAAAATATTTTGCCTTCTTGCTACAGTGAACCGCCAAGACTAGCGGTTTATTGTAGCAAGTGGTATGTATATATATATAACTTTTATCACTTTTTGGTTTTGGTGACAGAAAGGAAGAGAGACGAAGGGGGAAAGAAATTAATAGAAAATGAATAGTATTTTGTTGATGGTAAAAATAAGACTATTGATATATGTTATGTTGTAAAATGGTGTGTTAAAATAGATACATTAACTTTTTAAGATGTTAAATGTTAAATTTTTAGCTCCACCAATGTGAATGCTTAATAAGTTTTAAAATTAAGTCGACAAAGGTACAGTTATATATTAAAAAAAAGGCGAAAATTTTATATTACAAAAAATAAATAAGACAAATAAGTTGGTAAGAAACTCTACCAAACAAACCTCGTGTCTTTTTATTTGTTAATTATAAATTTCATGTAACTTTCAATATAACTATTTAATTTTTTTATCAAATAAATAATTATAGAAAAGGAAATAGATAATTTTTTTTGAACAACAAGGAAATAAATAATTTAATGTTTTTCTTTATTAGACATGGTTTATGTAATTTGTATTGTTTTTCTTTCTTAGACATGTTTTATGTAATTTTTTTTAATGTTTTTCTTTATTAGACATGGTTTATGCATTTTGATATAACAGTCAAGGTAGAGTTTTTTAAGGTATTCAAGAAAAACTTCAATGTAATGTATTTTTTGAAACAAAAATCAAACAAGTTCTGTTACTTTTGATTGAATTTAAGATAAAATCTTATAGTAAGGGGTTAATTTCATGTTAACAATAAACCAAGAGGGACATTGCTGATTTAAAGGTTAGATAGATATTGAAGTGGGCCCAACAATTGAGGAGGAAAGTACAATTTACCCAAAATGTTGTATATCTTTGACATGTTATTTTTTAATTTTTGGTAAAATGCAAAAATATTTCCTAAAGTTTATATCAAAATGAAACTGACTCTCTGATCTTCTATTTTAAAATGGAAGGCCTTGAACTTTGAGAAATACCCAAGTTGATCATCCTATCCAATTTTTCATCTAACCTCATTTCATTTTTTGTAAAAATATTCATTTTAAAATATACTTTAATTAAATATTTTTTCTTGCGCTTTTTTTTCCAATAGGTGAAACAAAAATTTAGACAAAATGATCAATTTAGTTATTTGTCAAAGGTCATGACTTCTTATTTCAAAGTAGAAGATTAGGACTGTTAGTTTGATATTGACCAAGTCCAGAGAATGTTTTTGCATTATACCCTTCTTTTCTACTTAGATTGTATGATATGTTTTATGGAGCATTTTATTCAATATTACATTTAGAGTCACAACAATTAATTTTACAAAATATATTTCACGACTATTTTACGTGATACGTAGTTAATTTTCTTAGTAATAGGTCAATATAAAAACTAGTAAAAACATGTTAACTTAATTATTGCAAAAAAGGTTCTTCTAAGATCACAACAACAGTAAAAAAAAAAAAAAAAACACGATTTCATAACACATCTCAGGGTAAAGCCTGAGTTTAGTGTTTTCAGTAAATTAAACTCATTAGAATAATCACTTATGACACCATCTTAATGATTATCGGGTCAAGCTAAGTCCCAATTTGCCTACCACCTCATAACGTCAATTTTCCTTTCACAAGGGTGTATTTATAACCATTTTGTTAGGATTTTTAGTTTTTTTTTTTTTTTTTTTTTTTTTTTTAAATTTAAAACTTCATGAAACACCACAGTCCATAGACTCCGCACAGAGAAGTAGCTGGAGCCTATAGGGGGACTAGACCGCTAGAGTCTAGAGGTGAGCCGAGCCCACTGTAGTAAGAAAAACTGGTGGGCTCGTCTAAGGGGCCCACATCCGACGAGATCGAGGACTAAGACCCAACCCAACAAATATAAAATATCTCTCTCTCTCTCTCTCTCTCCGTGTCTCTCTCAAATTCTCTGAGCCTCTTTTCCGGCTTTACTTACTTACTTGTGCCCTTTTGTCGCACTTAAGTCTGTCTGATCATCAATCAACAAAACCTTCTTCTGTTTTTGTTTTCTTTGTTTCCTCGAACTACAACCAATTACTTGTTATTTTGGACCAAACCCACATTCCATTCCTATCTGACACACACACACACACACACACACACAAAAATAAAAACTACCCATAACTTTTTTTCAATCGGCGACACAAAAAGCTTTGTTGTTGTTGTTTTTTTTTTTTGGGGTGTTCTTTTGGCCATGAAACGAGGGTACCCAGAAGCTCCTTCAGGCTCTGTTGGGCCACCTCAGTCCAGATTGAAGCATAACCCTGAAGGTTAATTTTTTGTGCTTTCCCTGGGTTTTGATTTTGGAAATTTTAATGCTATTGATTTGGGAGCTTTTTTGGATCTGGGTTTTTGTGGTTTAAGGTGCTTTGGCCCTATGTTTGGTTGCTTGGAAAGTGCTGGAAAAGGCAGAGAAACTGAAAATTGGAACTTTTTTTAGTTTGTTTCCTGATATTGATTTCTGGGTTTTGGAATATTTGGTAATTGCTTCTTTAATGTGTTAATTCTGGAACATGGGTTGTAAGCTATATTAATTGTTTGGTAGTTGAGAAAGCAAACAAAAGAAGAAATTGAAATTTGGGTTTTTGGTGTCATACGTTATTTGGTTTAGAAGACAAATCTAATTAAATGAATGCAGAATAAAAAAGTTACATGAATTACGCCAACCTTTGTATCAGAGTTTGTCTAGTGTAAGCTGTTTTGCTTCAATTTTTCCAAACACTGAAGGATTAAAGATAGAAACTTCGAGTTCTTCCTTACCTTGCTTGCGGTTTCATAAAAGCATAATTGAGTATTAAGTTCTTATTTTAGCTTTTTACGTGTTTTGCTTTGTGGTGTTAGGTGATTCACAATTTTTAGAGGATGAAAGCACCAAGATTTTTGCTCGGAAAGTGGCCGAGCATTACAGTGCAAGGACAAATCAGACTCTGGAAGAAAGAGAAGCTAGTCCAATCATTCACTTAAAGAAACTCAACAATTGGGTATATCTTGTCAATTCATGTAACATGCTATGAGCTTGAGATTTTTATGAGTATGCATTGTTTTTATTTGTTGCCATTCCTTATTTTGATAAACAGATTAAAAGTGTTCTAATTCAACTCTATGCTCGACGAGGAGACGCTGTTCTTGACCTTGCCTGTGGCAAGGTATTATAGGTTCTTTATTCTATTGCATTTGTGTCTTACCTCCTTACCATAAAAAATGTAAACATTAAGCATTTTTTTTTTTGTTTTTCTTTAATGTTCACCAGGGCGGTGATCTCATCAAATGGGATAAGGCAAAGGTTGGGTATTATGTTGGTGTTGATATAGCAGAAGGCTCAGTAAGTACTTCAAATCACCATTTTACTATTCATTGGTCCTTTTTTTGGTTTTTGGTGTGGACATATTGACATTAATGGGTTCAGTTATACTTAATGCCGGATTGTGGTTGGGTGAGGCTGTCTAGCTAAATATCATGGTAGTTAGTTTGTTAGTTGTGTGAGGCGACTTCTTGTATTCGAGTATTTCTGTTGCTACACGTGTTGTCATCAACCATCTTAACATTGTTTTTATTTATTGTGCAGATAGAAGATTGTCGTACACGCTATAATGGTGATGCTGACCATCATCAGCGTCGTAAAAAATTCACATTTCCCGCCCGCCTCATATGTGGAGACTGTTATGAGGTAATTGCAGTTCTGTAGCTAGTTAAATGAATTTCCTTATATGTCCACATACATGTCTGCTTTCCAATTGAGCTTATTTAGTATTGCACTTGATCAAATGACGATTGTGTCAAGTGTCATATCTGGACATGAACACTACTGATTGTTATGATTGCATGGATAAGTGACATCAACACTGAATTTGTTTTTGAACAACTTAAATTTTGGCTGGCTGCTTCAATAGAAGTTTTTATGTACTTTCTTAAGACAGCAGCTGAAATAACTTTGATTTGTGTTCCATGTTTTGTTCTCAGGCTCGTTTGGACAATGTTCTTGCAGATGATGCTCCCTTTGATGTTTGCAGTTCCCAGGTGAGTGATATTCGAGTCTACTAACTGTGTTTTTAAGGTATCATATTTCATATACACACACACTCACACTCACATCATATTTCATTGAATGATTAACGTCGGAGACTCTTTACCTCTCAAGTAAAATCAAATATTTCAGGAGCTGCCCCTTTTCACGACGTTGAATGTTTAAAGTTAACTAGTAAATGATAGTTATATGGTGTACATAAAATCTCAAAAGTTTTATGGTGCATTAAACAAATCACAAATTTTTTTGTGCTATTTTTTCTAGTATATCATGCTAATCATTTATATAATTTTATTTTATTTTTCTCAAGGATCAACTTAGCAGTTTCTAAACCTTAAAAATATACTATATTTTTCAGTTTGCCTTGCATTACTCCTGGTCTACAGAGGCACGTGCACGACGAGCCTTGGCAAACATATCAGCCTTACTTCGTCCAGGAGGCACCTTGATTGGAACAATGCCAGACGCCAATGTGATTATTAAAAAACTTAGAGAAGGTTTTATCTTGCACCTTATCATGTATACCTTCTTCTTGTAACAGGAATGTGAAGGAAACTAAATATTTGAGTCTAAGAATTTCATTATTCCTTTCATTGACCACAAAGTGAAGCATCAAGCTGGATAAGTTTAATGGTGGTGGATACAGAGGATAAGTAGAAAAGAAAGGAATAATGGAGGGGCTTGGTGATAGATGAATAGACCTGTTGTGACTTGGAGAGTATTAGAAGTATCAAATCACAAAAACAAATTCTTTGATTTAGTTTTATACCTTCTTAACCCATCATTAACCAGTTCTAAACTAGAGCAGATAATTTAGTATTGTGAAGCTTTTGATATTTTTCTAGCATATATAAGCATTATGATGAAGTGGTATGGTGGACCGGTTTTGTAATTTTTGATTGAAGTTGCTATTTTCACTTGGATATGCAGCTGAAGGATTGGTCTTTGGCAATAGTGTCTACTGGATACGTTTTGATGAAGAATTTTCTGAAAAGGTAGCCTTTTATTAGTAAGCAATGAAGAAACATTAATTGAAAAACTCAAATGATTTAACTTCCTAAAAACCTTGAATATCAATTTTTGTTATTCAATTACTGGAGATTACTCTTAGTTTGACAAAAGCTTCATTATATGGTGCAGAAATTCAAATCTTCCAGCCCGTTTGGTATTAAGTACAAGTTTCACCTGGAGGTATTTTTAATTGTCAAGTCTGTTTGTTACTATCTCTTTTGTTGGTGATTGTTCATGTTTCTCTAAATTTGATGGCGGGCTTTCATGCCAAGGAAATGCAGGCTATGTAGCACAGTGCATTACCGTGAAAGAATTTGTGTGTGTGTGTGTGTGCAGGGCAGCCAGTTTGTTATTTAATTAAGAAATATAATATTTTATTCTCAATGAGTTGAATTTTTGCAGTAATTCTGGAATTTTTTTTTTACCTGATTGCTAATTTTTATTATTTTTGGGTCAATTAGCTCAATTTATGTGCACCTATGGAATTAGATTCCATGCAGAGACTAGTATTTTAAATTTAAATTCTTTGTTGCAGGATGCTGTTGATTGCCCTGAATGGGTTGTCCCCTTTCATGTCTTCAAATCATTGGCAGAAGAGGTATAACTTTGTTTACTGTTTGCAATTTCTTTCTGATGCGGCTGCCAAACTCAAGTGTTACTTTCTTGGAGACTTTATTGTAAAGTTTTTTCTGCTTTACAACTTACACACTTAAATACAGTTCACATTTTATGACCATATATGTTTTTGGCTTTTTCAGTATGATTTGGAGCTAGTTTTTGCAAAGAATTCGCATGAATTTGTGCATGAGTATTTGAAAAAACCAGAATACGTGGATCTCATGCGGAGGCTTGGTGCCTTGGGTGATGGTAACCAAGATAAGAGTAGGTGTTTTTTTTTGTTGGTCTGTACTGTTTCCCTTCTCTGGGTAGAAAATTAGTCAGTACTCAGTAGTTCTAGAACCCAACTTTTATGTTGGTCGAGGATCATCTAACCTTGCCTTTTGTGCTTTGGTATCAAACCTATCTCCCCCCCTCTTCCCCACAAATAAGAAGAAAAAAGTATAGAAAAAAATCTTTGAAGTAATATTTCATCTTTACTCATTACTATTATTTTTCTGTCGCCCTAGCTGTAATAGTTGATGTTATTGCTTTTGTGATATGCAGGTACACTCTCACCAGATGAATGGGAAGTAGCTTATTTATACTTGGCATTTGTCTTGAAGAAGGTGAGTACCCACTTACAAACACAGGAAAAAGAAGTGCTTGTGTACAACAATGTTGATATTTGATATTATGTTACAAGCCACTCACAAGTAGGGTATGTTTTGTGTTCTTTTCAGCGAGGCCAACCAGACCGGACACAGGTGAACAGCAAAAGAGACAGGGGGCAGATGCAAATATCAAAGGATGACATTATGTACATTAGCAGATCATGAGGCCATTTTTAGACAGGATGATAACAAGGTTTGTAAAGGCATGGAGAAGCCTATGTCATGGGGTTGGTTTGATGTGGAAAAGTGCTCTATCACAATCCCCTCATTGAATTGGATAATACTATTCAATTTTGTTAGCCTCGATAATAATGGTAGTAATAATCTGCCTTTGCTGCTCCTGAGAAGATAAAGATTATAGTTTTTCTCCAGATGAGGAATATTTTTATAGGAAATACACTGGCGATGCAACAATCTTGGTTAATTGTAACATGACTAAAATTTGATGTAATTGTCTTTGACCAAGTACTATAGATACGTCGAAAACGACATTATTCTTGATGCTATTGATGAATTTACCACGTTTATTAAACGGCTCTCACTATACGTAGTGATTATTATTGACATTGTATTGTAGGTCCGGTGTATCTCACTTGCCAGTCGAACAATAGTTCAATAAGGCTCTCTCTCTCTCTCTCTCTCACAAGAAAAAAATTTTCATTTCTTAACGGGCTTGGAAGGTAGATAGTGAAGTTAGAAGTGTTGCTCTCTAATGCCAACTATTAAGAAAAAAATAGCGTTACTGTGCCATACTGTTTAATAAAAATTGGGTCTTAGAATTTGTATTTGCGTCAAACTCATGGATGTCAAAATTGCGATTTAGATCATAGGATAGTACGATTTTATGATCTCATTTCACTAAAATGTTTAGAATCGCATTAGGATTGTAAAAATGATAAGATCGTATGAGATCTTATTGGTCCTACTAAAACATCAGGTTTTTTTTTTTTTTTTTTTTTTTTTTTTTTTTTTTTTTTTTTTTTTTTTTTTTCTATGTTGTGATGGTATGACTTTTATTTATTTTTGGCAAAAATTCAAAACTAACCTTCTAACTTTCAGCATTTTTCATTTTAGCCTTTTAACTTTTAGTTTTGTCATTTCAATCATCTAATTTTTAATTGTTGTCAATTCGGATTTTGTTAACAATCTGTTAGCTGTCTTTGTTAAATGAGCACGATGCTGTATTGGCTTTTTTTTTTTTTTTTTAATCTTCGTAATTAAAAGAAATTAAAAAAATTGTTATAAATATATATATATATATATATATATATATATAAATATTTACGCCGAGTTTGAGAGAGAGACCGAGTCTTGAAATCTTCTTCTTGGTTTAGAAATCTCAGCCTCTACGTCAGTCAATGACCTGTGAAATCTCTATTAGTATCTTGCTTACAAGCTTTGACGTACAACACCTTCACAATTCTTACCTAAGCAACCACACCAACTCATGGATAGTCTTCTAAAATACAAAAAGTGTTAAATTTTACACATTTTAACCCAAAAACCTCCCACATCAGTCTTTGTAAAAATGTCTAAATATACACAATGGTCTTGTAAATGAACAGTAATTGTGTATATATACACGGTTACTGTTCATCATGTAAATAATTTTTTTATTATTTTTTTGGGGATAATTACAGTAAACCCACCTGTGGTATAGCCCGTTTTTACTTTGCCTACCTATGGTTTAATCATTTACACTTTGCCCACCTGTACTTCAATCCGTTACACATTCGTTACCCACCTCACTCTCAGACGTTAGGAAAACACTTTTTTGTTCAAAATTAGAACATAACACAGATCAAAACCCGAACCTTCAGTTTCCAAACCTCATGAGTCCTAGAAGCATGAAAATCCCTTGTATTGAGTTGGGTTTTGATTTTTCTGATCGTGCTTTCGTGTGAGGGTGAGGTTCTGTCTATGGGTTGTCTTGAGGTATTGAATATTCGAAGATAGATCATCACCAGATACTACATTTTTGCTTGACGTTTTGAGGGTTGGGGTTTCAAGTTTTGATGGTAGCTTTGATTCACAGGAAGTTGATAATCGATGTCTTCTTCGAGTGGAAATTACCCAGGTTCAAGTGGGCATTTGTGTACATATGAGACTTGTGTGCTGAGAACAAGTCTGACAGTGGATAATTTTGGGAGAAGGTTTCTGGGTTGTAACTGATATAAGGTAAGTATACTTTTTACTTAATCTAGTTGATTCACGTGAGATTGGAATGTGATGTGTTCAATTCATTTTATGAACAGGTTGGTCCCAAGTGCCCTTTCTTTAGATGGATTGATAATCCCACTTGTAGGCGTGGGAATGAAGCTGCCCATTTGGTGCAAGAAAAGCTGGATTTATTGCGGAGGGAGCTGCAACTTGCACATGAAAGGGAAAGAGCAGCTACCCAGACAGCAGCAGAAGCTACCTAAATGGCAAAAATTGCTCAAGACAGGGCAGCAAAAGCCACTGATAGGGAGAGAAAGTTTCGAGCTTCCTCTGTTCAAGCCAAGGAGATAACAGTGAGAGCTTTAGAGCAAGAGAGAAAGTGCAGAATTGCACTAATTCTGTCATGGGTTTTTTTTTTTTTGGTTATGCTGTTTTCATGTTTTAACTCAAGTGAGAATGTTGGAATGATAAGATTGAGTTTGCCTGGTGGGTTGTAATATAAGCTGGTACTCAATTGTATTGTAATAGAACTATGTAAGGTTTTTTTAAGAATGAGAACTATGATGATGTTGGCTTGATGCCACCTTTTTAAGATATAGTGTTATTTATGTTAGATGTTGTTGGTATTTTTGTTTAAAGTGAATTGGCTACTTGTGAGCTGTGAGCTGTTGGTGTTGGTATTCTTTAGGATGGTGTGAGCTGTGCCAACCAGGATTGTGCATAAAGTGCATTGTGTGAAGACAATTGTGTTTAAAGTACATGACAACTATCTGTCAACTTGCAAGAAAAGACAACAAATGCACACATACACCTGCTAGTCAACACATACACCTGCTGCTATATCATCCTCTATACACCTGCTATTCAACACAAACGGCTGCACACCTAAACAAACTCATATATGGACCTCATATACAAAAAAGTACAATACTCTAAACAATAATTCTGAACACCTGTCATTAAGTTGGGAAATTGTATACATAATAAGGGTGGCATTGAATAGTCTTTCATCAACCACTAGTAAATATAAGGCATTTGGCACAACCACCAAAACAGTTGCACCTGCCCATTATTTACAAAACTTACAAAAGTACAAAAAATGTTTGAACATGGCAATTTAAAACTGTCTACCCTAACACTACATAACCCTAATAGATAGCAACAACAAAAGTGTCTTCAATTAATCTTCATTTACTGCCCCTGCCTCCTCTCCCACCACAACTGGTCCTTCCAGCTCATGTTTTACATTTCTGAGTCCTAGCTGCATCACCCCTTCCTCTCAAAGCAGCTCCTCTGGTAGCAGGTATCCTTGTAGGTGCTCTGCTGTCCTATGTTTCTGCAGGGGTGTGTGCTGCTGGCTGGCTTGAAGAGAACCAATGAGCTCTTCTAACTGTGTACCTGAAGTCTGAAGAGTACCACTGGCTCGGGTTTTGTGACCATGGAGCTGGTGACTGTGACCATGGAGCTTCTGGCTGTGGTTGTGGCTGTGGCTGTGACCCTGCTGCCTGGTTGGATGAGGATGAGGCCATAGTGTAAGGCTGAGCTGAGGATTGGGTCTGTGATGAAGATGGGGCTTGGGATGAAGATGGGGCCTGGGATCCTTATCTGCGTGTAGAAGGCCTTCTACTTCCCTGCAACCAAATATGAGCATTTTTTTTATAGTCAGTTATTGGCATTTTGCATTTGAATAAAAAAAGTTTGTGACAACTTAGAGATTTTTGCAATCTCTGCCTTCTCTCCCATGGTGTCTCACCAGTGACATTAGCCTTGCATCCCCTTGCATTGTGCCCTTCCTTTTGACACCTTCCACACCTCACTGGCTTGTTTGATCTAGACACCTTATAAGGGTTCCTTGGCTCATCAGCATCTCTCTTCCTCTTCATGGGTGGCCTGCCTGGTGGCTTATAGATAATAGGTGCAACAGGCTTAGGTTGACCACTTGACACCCACTCAGATTGGCTAGGCATGGGAGGTATAGGTGTCTTATATGTCTCCACAAAAGCATCCTTGTAGTAGCATGGATGGGTGTAGTCTTCTGGTTTCTCATGATTCACAAAAATGGCTGAAACTCCATGCTTGCAAAGGATTCCTGTCAAGTCCCATGCTCTACAACTGCATGTCTTCTGTACCAAGTCCACCACATGTCTTTCTCTCTCATTGTCAACCTTATACATAAACCTCCCAGATGGCATCGCACACAAGTTGTTACACTCTAATTTTAACTTCTCCAACTTCTGTTGTATGCTTGGACACAACTTGCCACCATACTTTTCTATGCCAATCTTCTTTGTATACAGCCTGGTCATAAGCCCAACTCTGATCCACTCCAGCATTGATAAGATGGGCTTGTCTTTAGCCTTCACAATCATAGAGTTAAAACTCTCACTCAGATTGTTTACCAGACAATCTGTCAAAGCTCTTGAAGAAAAGTGGGATCTGGTCCATTGTGCAGGCTCTATATCAGCCAAGTACTTCCAAGCTTCTTCGTCCAAACTTTTAAGATGGTCCATCCCCCTCTCAAATTCCCTGGCTGATGTTGTGCCAACACACCTCCACAGTACACTCTTCACCTCTATCCCCTTGTGGTTAACCTTAAAGTTGTTGTATATGTGCTTCACACAATACCTGTGCTCCACAGTTGGGAATAGAGTCTCCATTGCAGGTAGAAGGCCCTGCAATCAAGTAAGCATTCAATGTTAACAAGTAAGCATTCAATGTCAGCAAGTACGCATGTAAAAAGATAAGCATGTAATGATAATACCTTCTGCCTGTCATTGATGAATACTAGATTGAGGTCCTCTGGCTTGCCAATGTCATCTGCAAATTGCTCTAAGAACCAGACCCAGCTATCCTTGTTCTCTTGCTCAACCACAGCCATTGCTACTGGGAATATATTGTCATTTCCATCCTTGGCAGTGGCAGACAATAATTGTCCACCAAACCTCCCCTTCAAGTGGCATCCATCCAGCTCAACAAAGGGTCTACAACCACCTAGAAAGCCAACCTTCTGAGCATTGTACCTAATGTACATCCTTTTAAACTTGGGTTCTGCATTCTCATTTTCCATCTCTGTTTGCAAAATCACCTTGCTTCCTACATCTGTCCTCTTTATCATTTCTGCATAATTTCTAAGCAGACCATACTAAGCCTTTTCATTCCCAGTAATCAGTCCCCTAGCTGCCTTCCTTGATCTATACACCTGACTAATACTCAAATCAACAGAAATCTGCTGCATCACATGGTGCATAACACCTAAGACTTCCCAATTAGGATTCTTACCAAAATCCTCCAAATACTTGTTTGCCACGTAGGCTGATGTAACTTGCCCATTTTGAAATGTAAGGGGGTAAGTACACTCAGGATAAAGTGTCTTGATCTCAAATGTGCACTCTCCAGTCACCATTGAAGCATAACATCTCCATCCACAATTGTTTTTGCAATGTACAGAAATCTTCTTCTTCTCATTCAACTTCCACTTGATATCAATGTGATTCTGAATCACATACTCCCTCAAAGCCTTCCTAAACACCTTGGAGTTTGGGAACTTCATCCCTTTTACCAACCTAACATTTTTTATATCATTCCTCTCATTGAACTCCAAATTTTCAGGCCTCTGCTCATTATCAGAACCATCCAAATTTGCAAATCATCCTCTAAAGCTGGTTTAACCCACTCTTCATCTAAATCTATGTTTGGGGGAGGAACATTGCTTGGGCCAGGTGCATCTGTGTTTGGCTGAGGTTTATTAGTGTTTGGATGAGGTGCATCAGTGGTTGGTTGTGGTGTATCAATGGTTAGACTAGTGTTAGATGGCATTGTGTGAGGTGGAGAAGACTCACCAAAAATGTCATCAGCAAAGTCTTCTCCTTCCAGACCTTCATTCAACTAATCAAACTCCTCCTCTGCCCCCACACTACCATCACCTTGTCCTGTAGCAGCCCCTGCACCCCCTGCACCAGCCTCTACACCAGCCCCTACATCAGCCCCTGTAGCAGCTCCTACATCCCCTGCACCGGCACCTACACTAGCCCCTACAGCAGCCCCTACATCAGCCCCAGCAGCATCAGGAACTTCAACTGCAAGTGGAGCATGACCACTCTCCACATACAGTATGATGGTGTCCCTAAGCTTGCACATGGGCACCACATCTTGATCATCTTGTAGGAGTCTCAAGTCTTACTCCAAGTTGCCCCCAGGACCTAAATAATGAACCCTACACGGTTCATCAATCCCCAAGTCCTCACATATGCCTTGTATTTCAAAATAACTAAGCCTATCAGGATCCCTATGCATTATTTCAACTTTCCCTCCAAAGTATTCTAAATTAGGGTTCCACACAAAAGTCCCCCCATAATGTACCTTAAATTTCACTATTTCATCATCCATCTGCAATAACAAATTACCGTTTGGCACGTACACAATTAACAATTAAAAAATTGTAAACAATAGACACAAAAGAGTAAACACTTGCATGTTTCTGTTTGGCTTTTGGGATGTAACACACACACCAAAGGGACCACATTTCTGCTTTGCTTTTGTTTCTGTTTTACTAAATACCACATGCAAACACTAAAATTTAAACCAACAGAAACACTAAAATTTCCCATTCGGTCCACTGTGAGATACAATGAACACAATAGACAAAATGCCCATAAACAAACACAAATCCAAACAACAGGTAACATTACATCAACAAACACAACCAATATTCTTATTACATTACATGTAACATTGGCCACTGACTAATTATTCAAAAAACTATAAAACAACCACAAGCCCAAATTAAAAACTCAAACAGTGACTGATTTCTTACCAGGATTTTAGTCCCTCGAACAACCCGTTGCTCGTCTAGGTTTATGCTTGCAGCACGAACTCAATATCAGACGCAGAATGGGGTTTCTCCAGGGGTTTTCGTGTTTCTAGGGCTCGTGAGGTTTGGAAACTGAAGGTTCGGGTTTTGATCTGTGTTATGTTCTAATTTTGAATAAAAAAGTGTTTTCCTAACGTCTGAGGGTGAGGTGGGTAACGGATGTGTAACAGATTGAAGTACAGGTGGGCAAAGTGTAAATGATTAAATCATAAGTAGGCAAAGTGAAAATGGACCATACCGCAGGTGGGTTTACTGTAATTATCCCATTTTTTTCTCTCTCCTTACTCTCTTTTTCTCATTTCCTTTCTTACCTCACTCTCATGGTTACTGTTCACAGTGTTAAAGAAATAAATATTTTATTTAAATAAATGTGTATAATAGATAAATTGATATGAGTGTTTTATAAAAATAAGTGTGTAAAATAGAAAAAGTGGGTTTTAGATGTACAAAATGGAAAAAATTTTGCACATACTGATGTGGATGCTCTTAATCATCCATAACCACTTCTCTTCTAACAAACTAATATCCAACCATTACCTCTATTCATACATATATACACCTCAAATTATTACACCTCAGTGTCTCATAGATACAAACACTACACTAGAAGTTTTTTTTTACTGGGAAAATGGCTAGAGTCTTATTTCTGTTCACTTTTCTTGATTGGGTTCTTCTCAAAGATCTCATTAATAGCAAACATTTGCCCATTGCTCTTCTTGAACTTCTTCAGCTTCCTCAGAAAATACCAGAACTTGGACTTGGCGTGAAAAGCCTCTCTCTCATGCTTTCTCCCTTGGTATGTATGAAGGAGTCTCTATTCACTTTTCTTTTCCTTGGATTTCTTGGCTTAATTTCTTTTCCAGCTAAAGCTGCCATAAAGAAGTGCCAATTTGATGTGAGAAACTTTAGGGCTGTGTGAAACTTTTCACGATTTGTGTTTTGATATTAGGTAAGGGGAATGACGTTGTTCCCCTAAATGTTTTTCTTTTTAATAACAATTTTTTTAATTTTTTTTAATTACGAGAAAAAGAACCAAAACGGCGTCGTTTTGCTTATTTAACGGAGATAGTTAACAGAATACTGAATTGACAAAAATTGAAAGCTAGAGGATTGATATGATAAAACTGAAAGTTAGTGGACTAAAATGAAAAAGGCTAAAAGTTAGAGGGACAGTTTTGGATTTTAGCCTTTATTTTTATTTAATTATATTAATCTAAGCAAATGTTTTTTAGATTTTAGTTCACTTATAATCAAAATAAAGGGATGCTTCATCTTTTCTAAATGAAGGATTTATATTGGCTTTGCTACATTTTAAGCTATAATATTGTTAAATTTGTTTGATCAATATACAAATTTGTGTTATAATATTACAAAAATAGTTTTTTCATATATAACTTTATTAGTATGATTGTATTTGTATATTGATTGATTGATTTTTTTTTAGCATGTTCTGTAATTGTTGCTGAGTGGTATAACTTGAATAATTGAGTGCAAAGTTGTATTTTGATCTCTTTTGCAGCTTTAATATACAAATATACAATGTCTACATAGATGATGAAATGAATGATGATGATTAAGGTGGTGGTTATAAGAACCCTAGAATGAGAATAATTAAATGTTCACTTTGCTTTAATATTCATCCTGCTCTTAGATATATAGCACAGACTTTAAACCTTTTTAACTCACACTTATTATCCAATGTGAGATTAACACATTGTTTTATCTTTTGAGAATACTAAGTATTTTTAACACACACACGGGAAGAGAGGAGAAGATTTTTTTAAAAAAACTTACAATAGTGTATATCTAAAAAGGGCCTAACTCTTGATTATATAATTTGATGTTGTTTTAAATTAAATCATAAGTTTTAAAATTTTCTATTAAAATAATAAAATATTTAAATAAAAAATTTACATAAATTGTGACTAAAACCTTATCACAAAATATTACTCCACTATATTTGAAGAAGTATTTTAATACTGTTGTCATAGGCTCTTGTCTCCAAACAAGGTCTTGTATTAATTTATGATTAATCACTACCCTTTTGTGTATCTCTCGCTTAGAGCCCACTGGGCTGGTACGTGTGCAGCCTTTGTTGCGCACTTTTCAAGTCCAGTGAAACTCACAAATCACAATCACCCAAACATGTGGAATTCTCTCACATCTTCAACAATAGGCACCTAATTCCCACTTGAGATTTAAACTTGCTCTTACAGAGGTTCTAATAATGGTAGAAATGGGGTCACTTTTTGTTTTGATATTTTGATATTCTATAAAAACCTCCATAAAATAAAGCCTAAGTATAATTTATCAATTCCTTTCCATTTGTATTTGTTCTCTTTGTTGCAAATTCTACTTTGAGTATACAATTCTCTTTTTATTCCTCCGTTCATACGTTACATACGTTACATATATGAAGATGAGGTTAGGTAAAATTTCATGTGATTCAGTAAACAGAATATAAATTAGATCATTGCTAGATCGATCCATATGATTCGATGAAGGATGAGCAAATAATGAATGGTTTCGATCTATATGATCCGATGAAGGATGAGCAAATAATGAATGGTTCTTTCTATATAGAAAAAGAGAAATTAAAATGCTTGGGGGTAGAAATGTGAGAATGTATACAATACCTGGGTTTAATCAAATACAATTTGAAGAGTTTTTTTTAGGTTCATTGGTCCGGGCTTAACAGACCAGTTGAAGCAAAGGAGTCAACTGGGAAGTTATCAGCTTCAGTGTTTTAGCCAGAGATCAACCAATTCGCCTCTGCAATATCACGCTACAAAACCAAATGGGCTTGGGCCCATCTTTATTCAGATTTATAGTCCAGGAAGACCCCCTCCAATTATGCATGACTATTAACTATCGTATTCGTGGAATGCAGCAAGCAACTTTGCAAAAAATAAACGAGAGGTATTACATTCACAATATTTTTATAATAAATTATAGATAGTTAGTTGTTATTGGTTCAAATTTAAACTTAATACTAAGATTACTTTTTTGTTCCAACAATAATAACTAATAACAACTTGTCACTTAAAATTTGTTGTAAAAATATTATAAAATTATTGTGAACATATATTTTTATGTAAAAACGGAGGGAAATTTGGTCATGTCAACATTTGACCTCTTTTTTAAAATTTTTCGTCAGGCTAGTTTTAGCCACGTAAAACGCAGTGACAACATGATTGCCCATAAGGCAAAGTTTTTGGAGGAGTTTCAGGTTTGGTTAAAAAACATTCCTCAAGTTGTACCCCCTTGTGTAATTCGTGAATCGTGAATTTTTTTTTTCTTGACTGGATCCTAAAAAAAAAAAAAAACAAAAAACAAAATTTTGAGAAGACTTCATAGTTTGAAAGTTGAAATTAATGGTTTTGGTACCAAGAGGGTAAAATTCTCTGTCTAATAGTGCTTTAAATGAGGAAGTGATATTTGATGAAGAATATCATAATGCTAGAGATAATGATGAAGTGAAAGATTTTGGAGGCCTTGAGCAAAGAGAGTAATATCCTCCACTACAAATTGTTGAACTTCATGAAAGGAAATGTACTGGAGAATATCAAGCAATTAATTTCGAGAACATTTGGGCTTTGGATGAGGGGAGCTAAGAAATTGGATTATGGGTATTCAATGTGAAATCTATTCTTTAAAAATGAAATGTATCAACTTTGATAAAATTTTCATAGTGTTAGTGAAGATAATGAAGAAAGTTGAAACTAGCGTTGGCTTATCCGTCATAAATACTAACTAAAGAAATAGTTGAAGATCTTTTCCCTTAACAGTTCCCTTAACGGACTGGAGGGAGAGATTGTTAGGTGCATGACACGACTGTATAGTTAATTAGATTCTCCATTAAATGAAGTGATTGGACATCTCTTTCAAGCCTCTAAAGTCAGCCTACTTTATGCACAAAAGGTGGTGCTAGGTGGGTGAGAGAAGATATTCATAAAGATAAGAAAAATGGATGAAGGGATTTAATTGAGGCTATCCAGCCATTTGGCTATAAGAGAACAACCAAGAGAGAGAGATGTGCGTGGAGAAAAATATAGAGAAGAGAGTACAAAGTGTTGTTTCCTCTAAGAGAAAAACAGTATGTGAATAAAAGAAAAATAATGAGATTTTTCTTTAGCCGTGAGTCATACACGAGATTTATTGTAATTAATTTGATAATGATGATATTATTTAGAGTTTATCCTATAATATTTCTCTTTAGCTAAATGTGTGTTCCTAAGTATAATTGCTATTTTGAGAAGGTAATTTTTGTGATAATATTTTTGGGACCTAACAATATGCACCACCACCTTGATCTAAGTACTTGATAATTTCTCCTAAAATAAAAGTTCCCTACACCATAAAACCTTCAATCCTTATATAAAAATGTCATAACACCTACAATCCATAACCATAAACCCCGAACTTTTCTTAGAACGCAAGTTGCAAGGCCATGGAAACCGTAAAGTTGAAAGCCAACAATGAGCTATAAATATCTTTCTTTCCCTATCAACAAGTAAATTTCCGCTTTTGACATAAAAGAGTACACTCGAGAAGGAAAGCTTCAGAAATGAGGTATTAGCCACAATTTGTTTTTTAAAGCAGTTTGAAAGGACCCCTCATGTGGACGGCTAGAGAGGTTGGTCGGGCTTAGATTTCGTGTTAACCCACTAACCCACCCAATCAAGAAGTATTTAAGGAACCTCAAACTGCTACCAACTATCACAGCATGGGCTGCCAATTGCTCCAGTAAAGTCGGGTTTGCCGGATCTCCATGTCAGAAACCCCAACACTCGACCCAATAATCTGATTGGATTTTGTAGGTACCGATCACTCAAATTCGTAATCAGCTGAAACTAGCTATGTCCACCCAACTCAGACTGGTGGGTTGGGTAGGGGTTTGCCCATCCCCACTCCTCAACCCTTCAACATATGATCACTTGCACAGATATTGAGAATGTGCATAACTGCAATGACTATAGAATTCGTTACTTCTGATTGCCAAAATAAAAGAACCTAATCCAAGACAATATGACAAAAGTTCAAAAGCTCCATTCACAAACTGTACATAGATTCTGTAAAATAAGCAGTTTGACCACTATCAACCTACCATCCACCCATATACTGAAGTGACCAACTAATAATTTCGGCATCATATTTCTTTCTTATTTGTGTATTTATGACATGCAGGCAAGGAGAAAAAAAAAACCATCTAGATTTCGTGAGTTCGACAGATTTACAGGGGGGTTTAGCTAAAAGGAGTCTAGCCACGCTTCAACACCACCACCATAATAACCAGTACTGCCAACCCCATGAAGGACGCTCCTAGGGTCCTATCCATGAAGGGTTTGCTGGTATTTCCATCGTCTTCAGAAGTACTCTCTGATGCTGAATGTCCAAAGATATTTTGAAAGTAGTTGGACACATTGCTTACCATCTCTTGAACTTTAAGCTTAATGTTCTCCATAATATTCATAAACCCACCCTCTGAGTTTCCAGTTTCATTTTCAACAGATAAATTTTCAACAGATAATTCTTCAAACTTCTTAGCCGGTTGCACATCATTGAACTCATCACCTACAACAGATTTCTCTAGGTTAGCAACCATATCTGGTATATGAGACCTACTTAAAGAAACATGCTTAAGTAAATTGACTAATTGGCCAAAAATAAAACAAAAATATTAAACAACACTTACTTCTCTGGTGTGAATGCAAGAAATCCTTAAGCACATGATTATCCATCATGGCATTCCAGACATTTGGGTCACAAGCAATTGAGGCAACAACAGTCTGGGGATGAAACAAAAACAGATATATAATCACAGAAAGAATATATTGGTCAGTCATCATAGATATCCAGGTAGGTGAAACCTTGAAAATATTAAACTTATCTGAGACAGTCAATGAACATATATTTGGCTCTGATAGAACATAATATAAGAGAGAAAAAAATCTGAAGAAGCCTTTTAGGTTTAATTATCAATTGTTGTTTACACTGAACCCTCCAAAAAAAAAAGGATTCGGATGAGCCTTAAGCATTCCATGAATTATTATATGGGAGAGGAAAGTCAATCATTACCTGAGCTTCAGGGCTTCCATTGAGTAACTTAAATGCCTGAAGGACATGGTTTGGCACAGGAGCTGTTGGTGTATCCTCAAAGATGACACAAGATTTAGTCTCTAACTCAGGGCTTGAAAGTAGAGACAAACCAGGAACATGATTTGCGGCAAAAATATCACCAGATCCATTGGATTTTGGTGATGATAGATATACCCTGCAAAATAATATATTCAATATGGGGCACACAGTTAACACCCCCCAACCGGTTCTCCCACCAAAAAAACAACAGTACCTTTAAAACTCAATTTAATCCATTTCTGTTCAAATTTCAAGAACACTAAAAAATTCATTAACTTAGAAATATCCATCCCTAAATCTTTGAGACATCATCATTTTCTATTTTATTTTATGTCTAATCGAAGATCATGTCCCCAAATTATCTCAACCCACTTGAAACTGTATCTCCTTCCTAGGAGATTGAAACAACTGAAGCTTAGCTGACTTTTATGTAGACCAAAATTAGCAAGTATACACTTCTAGATTCGTCCCAAATCTAATTACTTTGAAAACAATCCCTCTTACAGTACTACATAACATTACAGAAACAATCCTCCCAAAAAAGGATGTCTTTCAGTGAGTAATGAGACATTGGTAAATAAATGGAACCAAGTCCAGGAATGCCCATAGCATATCACCATTTAATACGTTTAAATTAAATTTAGGACTATTGAATCCATACTGAACATCCTCACAGTAATTCTAAATGCAATTGAAGAGATTCCCAGGAAAACCCAAAGAGATACATGACCAACACAACCTTGTGGTTTTAGGCTCTAAAATACACGTGAACCTCACAGTCAATTCCATAACCTGTCTTGAAAGATACCACCTCACTTGTACTATCTCCAAAACGCAAAGAAAATAGATGTTGGAGAGTACAGAATGTTACAGATGAGTGCGTGTATTCTCAAAATTGCATCTTCCAAATAGAGAGCCTATGTGGCTATGCTTTGACGTGAGTAGGCAGTGTGCATTTAACCCACCAAACCCGACCCGACCGAGATAACACAGCCCAACACTACAATTTTTCCTAAAATTGTCCCATCCATTAGTATTATGTTCAGTTGTGCAAATTGCTATCATTTATTGAATAGTGGACTTAAATAGTTGAGTGCAAATCCTATTTTTTTAGTATTTGACATAAATGGCCTTAACCCAATGGCTCAACCCAACGTGAACCCTACATGTTGGGTTTGGCTTGAGATTTTGCAACTCGCAAAGGTTAGGTTGGATTGAAAAAAATACGACACACACCCTAAATGTAACTATGCTACTACGGATAAAAAAAAAAGTAGCTGATAGAATAAAATTTGAAGGGACATTAATCCAAACAAACATAAAAATTATAAAAATAAAAAATAGCAACTATTTTAATTCAAAATAAATTACACAATAATTTTTTTTTAAAAAAATGACACACTCTACAATATATTATAAACACATTTCCACACACAAATGCATATAAAATTAAAAGAATAGCGCAAACACATTTAAGATAGTCCAAGATACCCAATTTCGAAATGAATCACAATGACACATTTTTAAACCCCAATTACACATGTAACTGCTCTGCCCATGTGATTCCAGTTGTGAGCATGACAGTAGCAATTTCCTTTGTCATACTCAGTTACTCAGTTTTCTTAAGGAAAAAGAAACTAGTGTCTCTAACAATATATAATTTTTTTTTTTTTTTACTTAATACCATGAAATGTAATGCTTATAGCTTCAATATTTAGTGTTTTCCTTGGTTTAATGACATTTAAATTCAATTCTTTAAAAAAAGAAATGACTTTAAATTCAGGAAAAAAAAATATATCTTTCCAATATTTTGCTAAGTAACCAAACACAAAGTAATCCATTCACTAAATTACAGGCATAGCAACATAATAATCTAAACCCAAAGATTCGATGAAAGATAAAAAAATAAAATAAAATTCAGAAACTCAAAAATTCGATGAAAAATCAGAAGGTTTGAATCGAAGGGATATATACTTATCCAGTGCGTCTTTCAATTCAGTGGTGGCCTCCTTGGCCTCCTCAAAGCTCGGCACGCCACCGAAGACGAGCCTCGGCATCGGCTCCTCGGCCTCCATCACCAGAGTCTCCTCACCGTCGGCGAACTCCCAGTCGTCCCACGCCGCCGGCACCGGCATCTGAATCGGCGCCGCCGCGTCACCGGATGCGGACTTCGCAGACCAGATGGCGGAAACAGGGCGCGAGGCGTTGCGCACAGACTGCTCGGACGGCGGCACGGACGGCATGCCGCGGAGGCCGTGGCTGACAACTCCGACTCCGGCAACCTTGGCCGCCGCTCTCATGGCTCCTCCTCCTCCCATTGATTTGGAAACCCCAACCCTAGAGAATTTCCGTTAAAGCTCAAAGCACGCTATCTCTCTCTCTCTCTCTCTCTCTCTCTATCTGTGAGAAATGAGAAATGGAATTGGATGAGAAATGATGAGTCGAATGAAAGTAGGAAAAGGTAAGGTTTTTATAGGATATGGCCCACGCCAACATAATAATAATAATATCTTTTTATTAATATATATATTTTTTAAATGATAATTCTATTTCTGCGGATATATATATTTGTGATGATAACGTAATTTGAAATATATATATATGTGTCAGTGGCGAAAGAACTGGAACTGCGCAACTACAGTTAGCTCAAGCTTCGGAAAATCTTCAGAGTTAGCTTAACCGTCCGATTCATTTTATACCGTAACAAGCGTTTTTTCTTCTTGACAATCGAAGCTTTAAGGGAACTATTTTTATAAATAATTTTAAAAACGTTAATTAATGCGTTAAATGCATTAATTTAAGAATTATTTTTAAAAATATTTTTAGAGAAAATAATAAAGTAATAATTTTTTTTTATGAATTTGAAAGTGGTAATTTTCTTTTTCTAAAATAGTTTATTGACAATTATTCTAAAAACACCCATCAATGTGACCCTATAATTTTTTTTTTCACAATAAATCATAAATGATAAGTTATTTTTTTTATAGAATAAATGATAAGTTATTATTTGTTTTAATTTAAATTTACATTTGCAATTACTTTTGTACCCATCAATAATATTCAATACCAACTTGACACTTACAATTTTTTGTAAAAGTATTGTAAAAATATTGTTGACATAGCATTTTCCTTTAAGTAATGAGATTCACAATAAATGTGAAGGGAAAGAGTATCATGTTACCATATTCTGAGAGCACCTAGTAATCACTCCATAGAATAAAACTACATCCATAAACAATTTTCATAACAATTTTTTCAACACTTAAGTTGGTGTTTTTTTTTCTTTTAGATAATCAGTTGAGTTGGTATGTATTTGTTGGTTTTCATTTGGGTGGTGAAACCAATTTTTTCACTTACATATAATAATTTGTCATCTTGGCAGTTGTGAATTTTTTTGTGTTTGTAGACTTATTGTGTTACTAGGTAAATAATGGCAAAGGTGGAATTTGAACCATAGATAAGAGTAAAAGATGTTGTTATGTCCAGATTATGACTTGATCCCTAGTCAATAAGAGCATTCTTATTAAGAGTTGTAAAAAATTTGGCATTTACTCTCTCAAAACTTATATTTATAACATATAACATACCACTTTACAATACAACCTATATCAAAACTTCTATTTTTTTTACAATTTCATTTAAATATTGTTTCTTTATTATTTTTTACTAATTTTTTTTCCCACTATCTCCTCTGCCAGAAGAAAAGAATTGGGCCCTACCGAATAAAAAAGTATTTTTAAGTTTACAATTGGTGAACAGTGCCATTTTGTTTTTGAAATGGCACTGTTCATCAATTGCAAAAATTTTGCAATATAAAAGATTTGATGGAGGAGTTTAAACCTTTCAAATGCTAAAGAAATAAAATTTTTAGCATTTGAAAGGTTTGATGAGAATGCTCTAAGCCCTTGTTAATTTTGTATATGTGAATATGAAGCCAAAAGTAAGGGGATGTAAACTAGTTAAGTCGAATAGAATATTTAAAGCTTTTTTTTTTTTTTTTTTTTTTTTTGAACACAAGTCAAGTTAGAGCATCCAATTAGATTCCACAATTAAAGTCAAATTTTGCGTCATGTGTTTTAAATTATTTATTTTTAGAGAGTTTTATTTCTTAATTTTAGAGTCAAATGTGATACCACATCATAACTATTATTGCATATAAAAACCAAGGAGTTTAGAATTAATGAACATAAATATATATATATATATATATATATATATTTCAAATAGATAATTTACATTTTCTACCTAATAATATTTGAAGAGTCTTTTTAAAAAGTAAAAAAAAAAAATATAAGAATGATTATCAATAATATTAAAATTACATATGCAAGAATTATGCTATGTATCTTAATGTATATATTTTAGGCATATCCATGAATATGCATGATATTATAAGCTAGTTATATATAATTCTTACTACAAAATGGACGGTAATATTATCAATGAATTACAAATAATTTGATATTTCATGAACTTATTTACAAAATTGAACAATCTTTTTTGTGTGTGACAAATACGCAATCTAAAATCTCAAGTTTTTAAGTATATTTTTGTGAGACTCTGATTCTAGCAACCTTAGGGGGTGTTTAGATTTCTAGTTTTCATAACTTATAACTCAAAAATGGTGCACCTATGACTCAAAAGCTTGTTTGGATTTTCATAACTCTGTTTCTAGTTTTTGTTTCCATCACTCAATTATCTGATTTTTGAGTTATGACTTATGAAAATTGAAAACACATTTTAGGTCTTTTCAGTTTCCAAAACTTAGTTTTCAATAGTATTTTGGTAATTAAACACACATGGAGGGACCCACAAATCAGGGTCAGCTGCAACTTTTGACCATTTTTTTTTTCTTCTACACTTTTCTTTCTTCTCTACTGTTCTTCCGTTCTTCTTTCTTCTTTTCTTTTTTTTTTTCTTCCTTTTTGCTTTTGTCAGTTCATTCTTCCTTCCTCTTTTTTTTTTTTCTTTTTTTTTGGTTCTTCATCACATAATATTTTTGGTCTTCACTCAGTTCTTTTTTTTTTTTCCCTGCTTTTCTTTCTTCTTTCTCTGTTCTTCAGTTTGTTCAATCGTTCTTTCTTTTTTCTTCCTTTTCTCGTTTAAGCCCAGAACCTACGGCATCAACAAAAACCCAATGAAGAAAGTCACCAATCCACAAAGCATCATAGCCAACAAAATCCCCAACATCAAAGACGCGAACCTTGTCAACATTATCTGCACAACCACCACCTCCGTCGAAGACCGTCTTGGCGCCTACGCCGTGGCACAATCAACCACCAAGACAACCACAAATCACAGCCTTAACCCACATGCAACCATAGTAACTGATCTACCAACCCACATATCAACCATCGATCTTCCATCGTAGCACCCATAGCATCAACCTAGATGCAACCCAAAAGGGCCAAAACACAATCTAATCTCTGATTTGCCACTGCAAATCAAGCACTGAACCAATCTCAACACAATTTGATCTCCAATCCACAAGTTGTTGGCACCGATGGTGGTCTGGTGTTGTTTTTGATTTTATTTTTTTTTTTTTATTTTTTTTTTTTTTTCTGTGGGTTGGTGGTTGTGGTGGGAGGGAGAAAGAAATGTTGGGCAAGAGGGAGAGAGAAGAGAGATGAGAGGCAGAGAAAGATGAGAGTTAGGGGAAAAAGAAAAAAGAAAAGAGAGAGAGAGAGAGAGAGAGAGAGAGAGAGAGAGAGAGAGAGAGAGAAGGAAATGACATTGGGTCAGGCAATGGGTCCCACAAACAGTAGAAAAAAATTTGAGTGATGTAAAGTGAAAACAAAAACCAAATGGATAGTATTAGAAAATTGAGGTATTTTAAGTGATGAGTGACGAAAATTGAGTGAGAAGTGATGAGTGATTAAAAAAAAAAAAAAGGAAACAGCCCTTTACCCACTAGTCTGAAAGCCCTTTGCCTCCCATGGATTTTGGAAACATAAATTCTAGAGAATTCCTGTGAAAGCTCAAAACTCTCTCTCTCTCTCTCTCTCTCTCTCTCAAACTTGGAATTGGAAAAGATGAGAAATGATAGTCGGGTGAGAGGTGTAAAAGGAAATGTATTTATAAGCTATCACTCACCAGAGATTATAATAATATCTTTTATTTATTAATTAAAATAAGATAATTATTTTGATGTGGGTATATACAAAATAAAATAATTATTTTGAAGCAATATCGATAGGGATCTGGGAAGTAGTGAAGTATATTTTTAGCCAAAAAGAAATTGGATTCTTACTAACTGTCGGATTCAATTAAAATAAGCCATTTTATTAGATAAGTAGTGAGATTGTTGGAATTAGAACCGTAGGCGTGAAAGACTATAAAGTATGCAATGTTATTATGATTGGGTTATCATTTGAACCTTAATCAATAACCCTCGTTAATATATATATATATATATATATATTTATGTATGTATGTATGTATGTATGTATGTATGTATTTAATAGTTTTTTTTTTTTTGAAAAATAATTACAATATGCTGCTAACCCTATAACTCAAACCTTTTCCCCCTTAAACCTCCAAGCACTTTGTGCATGGAGAGATGAATTGTGCTTGGGGAGATGCCAATTTAGCTACAAGACATTTGGCAATTTTGATAGTTAAAACTGGAAAGTAAAGTTTGAAGATGTGTAGGTTGAAAATAGTAAGAGATATTAAGAACTATAAAAGCATTCTTATCAGACATGTCAAAAAATATAGCATTTAGCATCTTAAAACCCAATTTTTTAACATATAACATGCCACTTTGCAATACCACATATATCAAAACTTCTATTTTTTTTTTTTTTTACCATTTTATTTAAATAATGTTTCTTTATTATTTTTCAATAATTTTTCTTCTATTTTTCCTCTCTCTCCTCTATTTCTCTCTCTTTCTTACATCATTGCTGGCACCACACTACCAACCACCCACCAAAAACCCACCACCCATACCATAACCACCACTAACAAAAAAAGAAAAAAAAATCACAGCAGAAAGATACCTCCACAGCTACATCCACCCACAACCACCACATTCACTCACCACCACCAACCGCAACAAAAAAAAAGAAAGAAAGAAAAGAAACCTCCACCATCGCTGCCACCAACAGACCCATCACGCCGAACCAAAACCCACATGACATGGACACCACGTCCCTCCTTATTGTCACCTTCTTCCACGACACGGCTTGACGTCCTCCTTGCACCTATAAATCAAATCAAGACCCACCCCAACCAAATTAAGACCCGAAATCCCAAAACCAAATCAAGACCCAAAATCAAATCAAAGATTTGATAGCATGTTGTTTTGTGTCGGCCTCGCATGATCGGAGCCCAATCGAACACAATAAGAACCATGTAGAACCAAAAAAAAAAAAAAAAAAGAGAAAAAGAAGAAACCTCCATCGCCGCCACCAGACCATAGCCATCGGACCCACAATCCATGACCATAATCACCGGACCACAGCCATTGGCATCCCACAATCGCTGAAGTACAATCATCAGTGAACCACATCGGTGAAGCACAGATAAAGAAGAGAGAAGAAAGAAGTGAGAGAGGAAAGAGAAAGATAGAGCAGAGAGAGCATTGAGTGAATAAAAAAAATCGGCTTGGCTTGATGCTCCGGCCTGGGTTTCGTCGGAGAGGGAGGCAGAAACGTCGAGCAGAGGGAGAGAGAAAGCAGAGAAATGGTGAAACAGGGAAAAACGAAAATGAGAAAGACAAAGGCGAAAAGAAAGTGAGCCCCACTGAATAAAAAAATAATATAAGTTTTACAATTGGTGAATAGTGCGGTCTCAAATATGAGATTGCACTGTTCATCAATTGCACAAATTTTACCATTTAAAATGTTTAATGGAGCAAGCTTCTGGGTCAAAAATGCTAAAAAAAAGCGTCTTTTAGCATATACCAGGCTTGATAAGAATGCTCTAAGACTCTTGATATAAGTACTCATTATTTTTTTAGGTGTGGAAATGGAAAATAGAGGGTTGTAAACTAGTTTGAGCCGGGCGAAAAATGAAAAGGTCAAAATTATTATTAATTTTTTCAAACAGTGTAAATACTTCAATGAAAGACATGCTGCTACTGTAAGTTCTATTTTTACTAGCCTCTCATCTTACTTTCATTAGTTTTTTTTAATGAAGAAAAAGAGGGGTCTTCGGTATGGACTCAACAATTCCACTCCATATGACAACAATAAATAATATCATGTATATCACCAGAACCTTGACAAGGCTATCATTGTGGCCACAATATATTTGTTTGTTTGTTTTTTTTTTTTTTTTAATTTTTTTTATACAAGATAGAATTCTATTCTAGCCTAATCTAAGTGTATATGTGTGTGAAGCTCCCTCCTAGAGACTTGAACCCCGACCCTTGCTCTCCACACCTCATAAGCACTTATACTTGTGGAGTGACCATTGCATCAGGAGTGTGCGATAGTAGGCACAATATATTTGTTGAAGTACTACTACATATATTTTAGGGGTGCTTGGATTTTAATCTCTAAATTATTTTTTTACCACATCAACAGACACTTGTACCGCCACATCATTTAGAAAAAAAAAGACTAAATTAAATGTAAAACACGTGACAACCAAAATCCTTGAAATCCAAAGCCCTAAATCATCTCTCTGTCTCTTTCTTCTGGTGGCACTAGGTCTCTCAATTTTGGTAAAAGCACAAACCTATAGATAACCACAACCTCAAGACACAACAAGAATATGCATTTTGACTGGTGCTCCCTCTTAATACTAACTTTGGCCGTAGCATTGAATCTAGTCATTGGAGCCTTTAAAAGCAGATTGCTTAAAGCTGAAACAGCCCAAGCCTTTCTCAAGGTACTACTGATGGTATTCCTCTGCTTGGTAGAATTTCTTGGCAAGTAGTATCTCAGTTACAATCTTCTTGTTCAAGAGGTTCTGTTGTCATTCCAAAGACTCCCTGATCACTGCATTTTCTTGCTTAGGTGTATAGAAGTATATACCAGATCTGTATTATGTCCCCACATCATTTCCCTACACACCAAGGAGTTTATTGTTAGCATCTGTAAAGTAATAAGGCCGCGAGACGTGTGTGCAACAAGGTCAAATCAACAAAGCATCAGTTTTTTTAGAACTGATTAGAAACTTTCAGTAAAAACGAAACAAAGCATCAGTTTTGAAAATGGAAGGAGTGTGACTTTTTAGATTTAGCATATGGGCTTGCAAAATTAAGAGACCACAAAAGTAACAATTTTAGAGATTTTGGATGGTGAGTCTAGTGACTAAGAAAAGAGAGGGGGAGAAGAGATAAAGATGAGTTTGAGATTGAGATTTTGGATTTTAGAGATTTTGATAGTCAAGTGTTTCAGTCTTTCAGATTTAATTTGGTCTTTTTTGTAAAAAAAAAAATGATGTGGTGGAATAGGTGTTCGTTGGTGTGGCAAAAAAATAAATTTTTATTTGGGTTGTTTGATACATCAGTAATTTTCAAATAAGAAATAACGACAGATACTAAATTGACATAGCAGTGAAAGGTTAGGAATCAAATTGACTTTAAGGACCAAATTGAGATATGGTGTAAAGGATAACGATTAACTTTGTAATTTACTATTTTTTAAATTAGCTAAAGTTTAGTTTAGGAGTTTTGAAATTACGAATTATAAATATCTTAGCCCTATTATTTAAGCTTTACAAACTGTTAAATTTAAGGGTATTTTTTGGGCATCAAAATTGAGGATCCCAAAGGCTAGGGTTAGTACTCTCTCTGTCTCTCTCTATTTAGAACTTCCTTCTATTTCGCTAGAGTAATTTTTGTGATATTTTTCAAACCCTAGGTTTTGGGACTTTACAATGTAAAAAACACGTTTGGATTTTCTTGATCTTTTCTAGGGTTTCTAATTTTCACACATTTTCACTCTAATTTTGTTTCTTTATTAGGGTTTTCATTCTTGTTTTCTTCACATTGGTTTTCTTTTGAATCGGTTTTGTTCGATTTTTATGAGGTTTGTTAGAGATGCTGGTCTTGTGAGTGTGTTGTAATCGTTATTCAATTTCATCTTTAATCAAACAAAGATGAAATAAACCCATTGAACTCATGCATATTCTTGTTGTCATTGCCTATGTGCTTGTGCTTTGGGTTCAAACTTGTATAAGAATTTGCTTCTTTTAATTCTATTCATTGGGTTTATTTGATAAACACAAAAAAAAAGGAACAATTTGAAGTTTAGGTTTGAGTTTGGTTGGTGATTGTGGAGCAAAATTGGTTTCTCTCCAATGGCGGTGGAGTCAAGAGCAGGCACAGCTCTTGCTTTGGTTCCACAAGAAGAAGATTCGGAGTCACAGACGTCTCTTCTTCCATGTGGCCACGAAAGAAGAAGAAGAACAGAACTAGAATCAGAAGAAGGGATAAAAAAACTCCCTGATGTCCTGTTGATGGACATCCTTTGTCGACTCCCTTGTGAACTTGCTTTCCGATGCAAGTCTGTCTCCAAGCATTGGAATTCTCTTGTTTCCCATCCTTACTTTGTTCACCACTACCATTGCCACCGCCACAGCCACATCCACTCCGAGGGCATTATTATTGTGTTAGCTTCTAACAAACATGTCCTCTTGGCTCCTACATCTAATAAGAGTTTAAATTAAGTTCGGAGCTGGCATAAAACACTGCTTTTAAGCCAGCCAATGAAAACATGCCATGTTGTTATGTGGCTTATTTCACAATTCTTATCTTCCTCTTTGGATTTTCTTTTTCTCTCCGTTCCCTCTTTAACTCTCTCTTCTTGAGTCTTTTTTCTTTTTCTTTTTTCCTTTTCCATAGCATCAAATCCATTGCTCTTATCCACACTAATCCATGCATCAACACAATGGCAATGGGCATTAAATCTAAAAGTAAAAAGAGAGCCAAGAAATAAGCATGTCAACCTCAAAAAGTAAATGCTTTTAATCTTTAAGCTCCCAAAAAACCTAGATTCAGCATCAAACAAAACCCACAAAAATTAATCATGAAATATCTCATTTATATATTTAGAACCACTTGAATTCATTTAAGATTAGTTCTAAACTTAACATGAAGAGCTAAAAATCCTCCATCACAACACAAAACACAATCAGTAATATTATAAATAAATTAATAAATAAATAAAAGCCAAAGAAACGTTTGGAGTATCACAGTCACTCACATTGGTACTTTGAAACTACCAAACAGGCATACTCTATTCTAATTTCTCAGATTGTGAACCCAAACAAACAAAGAATTAGAATGTAGAGTAGCTCCTCTGACCAATTCATAGCAATAAACAAACAAAACCCATAGGTACAAATTCTAGAACAAATTTCGGCCCATTACGGTGTGTTTCGGCTATGTTAGTGCGTTTCAGTGAATACCAGCAAAAATGCAAGCTTTGGCCGGAATGAGTTTTGGTGTTATTTTTCTTTTCCTTCAACTTGTTTATGTTTAAAACTTTCAGATTTAATGCCCACTGCCACTGTATTGATGCATGGATCAGTGCAGGGAAGATGAGTACACAAGAGAAGGAAAGCAATGGATTTGATAGTATGGAAAAGAAAAAAAAAAGGCAAGAAGAAAGAGTTAACAGGGGGAACGAAGAGAGAGAAAATCTAAAGAAGAAGAAGAAGATGAGTGGGTCCATGAGAGGAGAGAGATGAAACACCAGAATAAATCAAATAACGATGTGGCATGTTTTCATTGGCTGGCGTAAAAACAGTGTTTTGAGCCAACTCCGGACTGAATTTAAACTCATTCAATAATCCTGGCAAGAAAGCACTGGTAGTCATCAATATTCTCAATTTCTTGCCTTCCCAGAACATCATCTTTCCATCTACGCTTCCTTCAACAACTTATTACTGGTATGCAACCTTATTCTACTGCGCTTCGACTTGTCGTTGGAGTTTATCATCTGTAATCCCCTTACAAGACAATGGCTCGCAATTCCTCCAATCTTCTCTGAGGACTATCAGTGGGGAAATTCTTACCTAGTCCGGGACTACAAGGTCACCAAGCTGACCTTGTAGTCCCAGCCAATAAGAACAAGACATGTGAAAAAAATTGCTGACCTCATCTAAATAGTACAGCTTATGGAATGATGTGCTGATTTAACGTGGCTGTGCTGATGAAAAAAAAAAAAAAAAAAAGCTCAACATTTGGACATCAAGTTAACGTTAATGTTAACGTTATTAACAGCCACAAGTTAGACTTCACGTGGCCAGCTGTTTTCCAGTGGAAAGTTAGGACAAAGACAAACTTTTAGGGTTCACTCTTGTGAACAAAAGCCACAAAGTTTACTTCTCAGCAGTGCCGACAAAAAAATAACTGCACAGTGTGAGTGTGTGACCACAAACAAATAAGTGATTTTTTAGTGAAATCAAGTGAAAAGTTTTAGTGTAAAGAGACAAAATCTTGTTCACATAAGCATGGAAGAACCTAGTTTTCAAAGTAATAGAGGTATAATTTATTTTGTCTTTTTGTGTTTTGTTTCATTTTTTTAAGAATGTATTATGATTTGTTGTGATATATTTGCTCCTAAATAAAATATATAGAAATGTAATGAGGTATGAACTTAATGTTTTTTTTTTTTTTGGTGAAAAATTTAATGCTTTGTTGTGATATGTTTGCTACCAAATAAAACATATAAAAATGTATTGAGGTATGAATTTAATGCTTTTTTTGGTGAAAAATTTAATGCTTTGTTGTGATATGTTTGTTCCCAAATAAAATATATAAAAGTGTATTGAGGTATGAATTTATTACTTTGTTGTGATAAGTTTGCTCCCAAATAAAATATGTGTAGTGATATATTTTTTTTATTATATTCTAAATTTACGCATGTGTATATAAATATATTGGTAGCTATGTCTAATTTCTAATTATATTTGTGCCTAGAAGTGGGGAAGCTTTGTAATAAAGCATACTATAAGATAATTATTGTATTGTAAATTCCTTAATATTTTATTTCTAACATTTATATTTCATAAAAATTATTGTAGTTATTTGCAATTCAAGTGATATTGAAGGAATTGAAGATTGTTTGATTGTTGAACGACTAGAAAATAGTGATGACAATTTGTTGGATAAGGTGGCATATACTGAAGTTGAAGCATACAATTTATACAATAATTATGCATTGCGAACAGGTTTTAGTATACGGAAAGGAAAGCCTAGATATTTTAATGGGACAAAGAGCATAAGGCAACGTGAATTTCTATGTTCTAAGGAGGGTTTTAAAATAGATGAAGATCCTTGTGAAGAGAAAAATTGGAAGAAACTAGAGACTAGAACTGGCTATAAAGCATTTATTCGTTTCACAATTGAAAATGATGCGTGGAGGGTTACTGCATTTAATCCAAAGCATAATCATAAACTTGCATTACCATTAGAGAGACATTTGTTAAGATCGGGTTGTCATATTTCAAAACCTATGGCAGGTTTAATTAATTATATGGTAAATGCTGGCATAAGTACAAAGAATACTTATTTGTATTTAACAGAAGAAGTTGGAGGGAATGAGAATGTGGGCTTCACTGAAAAAGCCCACATTAATTTACAAAGCATCCTTTAATTTACAAATTTAGAATATTTATAATGTGTAATAATAATTTTGTCTCTATATAGGAAATAGATTGTGTAAATGTTCCATTTACAACTATGTTGCAAGGTACCAATGTTATAACGCAACTTAGTCAGGTAAATTAACACAATTGATTATTTATTTGAAATGAAATAAAATATCCATCAATTTTATTACTTATTTCTTGTTCCTAAGGATGACTTACTTTGTACAATGATTTTTTTTTTTTTTTTAACAAAAGATGGTCAACAATGTAGAACAGCAAGGTTGGGGCAATCCAAGAGTCTCTAGATAAGAGAGTTCCAAAGGTATACTTCATTATTGATTATTTTAATTAGGGTTTGGTTTTTAAGTGTGATCGAATCAATATGCTAATATGATTTTTATATGTTTCTAGTGGGAAGACCGAGGATGTCATGCAGCCAAGAACTTTAGGAACTTCACAAATCCAGCACAAATTATTGACTTGGAGCCAAGTGACATTTATCATGACATCAAGTTTCTTTTGGATTTATTTTGACTTGTTGTCAAGTGAAAGTTATGTATTAACTATAGTTTTAATGTTAATGGAGATAGGAGTATGGCTTTGGAGTAGAAAACTATGATTTGTAGTTTGCATTTTTTTTCATTGATTGGTAATACAATTCAGGATCAAACCTTTTTTTTTTTTATCCTTCAAGCACCTTTTTTTAAGATAACAAATAGAATGTTATTGATGTGTACGTAAACAAATTATACAACTTAAAACGGTCCTGGCAATGGCGCATACTATGCACATATGTTTGATGGCCTTGTAAATAGTCTCTTGTAAATTACAATGAGAATAAATTGGGTCAGTGGTTGTGCCGATGCTATTGGCCATTTTTTTTTTTTCAATCTTACAGACTTCTAGACCAAGTTTCTCTTCAATCTTACGGAGAGAGTAGCTAAAAAGAAAAAAAGAGGCAATAACTCAAAAAAAAATCCTACTGTTTACAAATCTCCAACGACTTCTCAGACTTTCTCGCCGGACTCATTTCCAAAAGCTCTTGTTGTAACTGTTCTTTTGAACAGTAAGATTGGGATTTGATTTTTCTTTATTAAATTTGGTATTTGAGAGGGAGTGGTGGTGTGTGTTATCGTTTATTATTTTTAGGGTAAAAACATAAAAAAATTTCAGCTTCCACAGTCCACACTACAACGATGTTCTTGGATTTTTTTTTCCTTAAAATAAAATTTATTAATGATTGTGTTTGGTAGAGAAGAAAATCAAAAGGAAAAAGCCACATAAATCTTCTCCACTTGTGTTTGGTAGCCTAGAAAATTAAAAGGTAAAACACCCCTTTATCTCTGTTGCAATTCTCACTTGCTGTTTTGGCCTCCCCTGTTCCCACCTACTACAAACAGAGTGTCATGTGTTCAGGCCGAAAGTTGTGTTCAGGGTCATATGGCTAACGCTCCTTCCAAAATCACCTTTAAGCACGTATGATTCCATGAAAATGGTGATTACAACATAAATTTGGCATCAAGTTTTTCCTTCTATTTTCTTCGGAACCGAACAGAGGCTAAGAACTTCATTGATGATTCAGAGCACTACAGACATAAACGTAAAACAACAATTAATTGAGTGAGTGTAACACACTTTTTGAGCTTTTGAAAGGAGAAAAAAAATTTGTACGGCAATGGAAACAGTGGTTAATGAAGAAATTTACAATTGATTTCACATCCAATTTCTCGGCAATTAAACAGAGGCTAACACTAATAAATAAGTTCAGTAACTTAGAAAGAGAGAGAGAAAGAGATATTAGAGAGTGCAATTTCATTGTCACCTTTTGAACCTTGTGGATTTTCTTGAACCCGTGCATGCTGATGATCTACAAAATTAAACACAAAACTTGAGAGACGAATTTCTAAGTTTTCAGTGCTAAACAAAAAAAGAAAAAAGCTACAAGAAGGTGAAAAAACCAGTGAAACCATGGCTGTGTCGGCTGAGAGAGAGTTGCAAGAAAGTGATTTTCATTTTTGTGGTGAAGAGCAAAGTTATTAAAACCGTTTCGGACCCCGTTTCGGTTTGTCCAGTGGAATGGAATATTTCGGTATCGGCCGATTTCGGCGTACCGTTTTAGGGTGTTTCGAGGTTCCTAAAAATTAAATTATATATATTCTTGTAGAACATAAAATTGTCAATTCTAATAAATAAATAACTAAATATGAACTAATACAAATCATTTAGTCTTAACTCTTTTTTAGTCTTAACTCTTAAGTCTTAAACATCAATATAACATCATAAAATAAGAAGATTTACAAGACAAAAACTAAACATCAAATGATACAAAACATTTAGTCTTAACTCTTATGTCTTAAACCTCAATACAACGTCAAACAATAAGAAGATTTATAACAAGTCTTTACTCATAACATAAGACCATAATAACTAATAAGCTAATCAAGAAGATTTGGAATTTTTTTTTTTTTTTTTTTTTTTTTTTTTTTTTTTTTTTTTTTTTTTTTCAGGCCAAATCTTGTACCGGCCGAAATTCACATCTCGGCCAAAATTGTCCGGAATGGACCAAAACGCCCCGAAATCTAACCCGAGGTGGAACATGGGTTATTCCGGTACCGGTTTGCATACCGGAACGAAAAATTCCGGCCGGAACGGAACGGAATCAATAACAATGGTGAAGAGGATAAATAAAATATTCAACAAGAAACAAGCGGGATGATTGAAATTTGAAATTTGAAATTGAGGATAGCCCGAAAACTTTTGAAACCGGTGACAAAACAATTGAAAACAGCTGGCTAATGGGAAAGTTAACGGGACGTTTGGGACTTTAACATTAACGTTAACTTGATGTCCAAACGTTGAGCTTTTTTTTTTTTCATCAGCACAGCCACGTTAAATCAGCACATCATTCCATGAGCTGTACTATTTAGATGAGGTCAGCAATGTTTTTTACATGTCTTGTTTTTATTGGCTGAGACTACAAGGTCAGCTTGGTGACTTTGTAGTCCGGGACTAGGTAAGAATTTCCCCTATCAGTTGGGGGGAGAAAGAGATATTTTGGTCAGCCTAATTTTTTGTCAACAGGAGAATTATCCATATAGCAACAGATATAAAGTGGTACGCATTCATTTTCCTTTCAAAGTTACTACTACTCAGATAAAGATAGAGATCTTTTCCTCTGAAACTGGTTTATGGTGCAACTTGTTTGTTGAGTCACCACGATTATTGAATCCCTGCAATTCAATTCTAGGCAGGCTGGTGTTTTTCCATGCAATGGGATGCTGCATTGGGTGGATGCAGCTCAGGAATTCATCAAAGGCTTTCTTGTTTATGATCCATTCAACGACATTGGCCACCTTCGTTATATTGATCTACCCATAGAGCAGGACTTTTCACCTAAAGACCCCGTCTTCTTCGGAGTGTTCCGTGAATGCCTTCGGATAATCCAATGTAGTCACAGGCCTTTTCATAACTGGATTGGTCCTCGTTTCGACTATTACTGTTTATCTGTTTGGGAACTTGAGGATTGCGTCAATGCGGGTGCATGGTGCTTCAAATACAAAATTGACTTCGTCCACAAAGTTTCAGAATATCCTAAAGTTTGCCCTGTTATGAATTTCCTGGCCTTCCACCCAAATGATGCTGCACTTGTCCACTTGCAATTTGGAAATCGATTTCTCTTGTACAACATGCACAGTCAGGTTACCAAAAAGATCGACAAACTACTAGTTGAGGAGGAATTCTCAAATGTTCGTCCTACTATATTCCTATTTGGGTACCAATCGTGGCCAACACCAATTCCTCGACACCCATTGGAGTTGAAATAAAGTTTAATATGCCATTCCAGTGCCCGTTTGGTTGGGCTTTTTCAAGCCAAAAGTTGGTTTTTACAAAAAAGTGCCCCATTATTTGCGTTTGGTTGGAGTAAAACGCAACTTTTTAGAAAAAGTTGTGTTTTACTCCAACAAAGAAACGCGCAAGCCTGCTTATGGAACAACTTTGGTCCATAATCTAAAAGCTGGTGGGCGTTTTCAATAGATCCGTTGGGGATCTTCAGCGATTATCAAATTGCCTCTCCCTTTTTTCACGCGGGCGGACAAAATCCATCAGAAAACGTAAAAAAAAAAAATCAGATTAGACAACAAATTTGGACAACAACAACAATCCGAACAACCAATAGAAATCAGATCAGATCAAAACAAAATCCAGTTCTTACAATAAATTTGGATTAGAACAACCAAATATGAAAAAAAAGAAAAAGAAAAAGAAGAAGAAGAACAACAACAATTCGATCTGACCCAGTCAGTGGTGGGGAGGAGGATGAACAGCGGCGCGCACCTCGATATCCTCCGATCTCACCGCGCGCACCTTGATCTCCACCGATCTCCACCAGCGCAGCTTGAACTCCACCGGCGCAGCTTGATCTCCACCACCGGCGCAGCTTCGAATTCTCCTCTCTCTCTCTCTCTCTCTCTCTCTCTCTCTCTCTCTCTCTCTCTCTCTTTTCTTTGAGTGATAAATGTGTGGTTTTATTGTGTGGTGGAGGTTATAATATGACCTTTAAGTTTTATGTGATCGTGTGATTTTTTTTTTTTTTTAAATTCAAACGGGTGGTTTTTTTTTTTTTTTTTTTTTTTTTTTTTTTTTTTTTTATAGTCAAACTTGTGGTATTTAATATTAAGAAATGAAAATTATGAAATGCTACCATAATATTTTCACAATAAATTTTAAGTAATTGATTGTTATTAGCTAATATTGGTGAGTAAAAAAATAATTGATAGTCTATTTTAGTTAATTTTTATATTTTTTACTAATTTAATGTTGTCATATAGATTTATTGTGAATTTTTTGTAAAAATATTGTGTCCATATATATATATAGATAATTAAAACAAAAAATTCTCTTATATATATATATATATATCTTGTCCTTTTTGGTAATTTATAACTCAAACCTCTACTTTTATAAATGCTAGCCAAACACTCAACTTTTTCAAAAAACACTTTTTAACAGTTTTTACCAAACACCCAGCTTTTTGAAAATGCACTTTTAAAAACTCAACTTTTTCATTATGGACTTTTACAAAAAGCTGAACCAAACTCATCCCCAATGTCTTGTGTTATGCCTATGATGAACGTTTTTTTAAGTAACTGAATGTCAACCTGTTATTTTCTTTAATCTTTTAATTGAATTTCAGCATTTCATTGTTTCTCATGAATTTTGTATTATTGTGGAATCCATTATTATTTTTATTTTTTTTAATTAAAGAAATAGTGAGCTCTTAAATCATCATTGTTAACGTGTATAGTATTGTGGGCTTTAGGCCCAGCTAGATTGCTTGTATAACACACATTCTTGTACTACACTCTTACTTGTACTGCACTCATATTTACTTATACTATACTCATATGCCTCCTATATAAAGGCACTCGTGTATATTATTTCAATGAGAAATACAATACAGTCATTCAGTATTTCTAACATGGTATCAAAGCCACTGCTCTGACCTTTTTCTTAGTAGTCTTGTCTCTATTAGTGTTACTCCATTCTCGCTTCCGCCGTCACAGCAACTGCTATAGTCTTTTGCCGTTGAACCTCCAACGTCTTCCAGACATTTTCCTTGGGTTCTGGACCTGTTGCAATTGCCATTGAGGAGTTCCACACAGACCACTGCCTATTTCGCACCGCCGAAAATCTTGCTCCGATCAACTTTCTAAAGGTACCACTAGGATCGTCTTGCACTGATCTACACTTTTGAGGAAACCATGACACCATCGAAGACCGCATGCGCCCTCACGCGCTGCCCAAAGAACCTGCACTGCAGCTCACTTGCTCCACGCGCCATCAACCTTCCAGGCTGATGTCATCCGTGACGTCATCAGTACATGTCAGCCCTAGCTTATGTCAGCATCCAATCTCTGCTGACGTCATCGTCGTTGACCGTTGACCATCATTGACCGTTGACTTTGACTGTTGACCAGCGTTGACTTTTGCAGCCCAGGTTCTCCTTACTCAGTTTTTCGCGTAAATTTCATTTTTGCACTCTGTTTTTGCATATTTTGTCTCTAAATGGATAAAAAGGATGTTTTTCTTCCTCGCCCCATCAATATAATATTTGAGGGAAATAAGAATTACTTATCTTGGTCTCAAGCTATGCGCAGTTTTCTTAAGGGTCGCATGCTCTGGTAATATTGTACTGGTGTAATTACTATTCCTAACAAGAAGGCAAATGAAGATGATACAGCTTTCCTCATTCGCATGATTGAATGGGATAGTCACAACCACATGATCCTCACATGGATTCGAAACACTTCCATTCCCTCCATCTCCAATCTGTTGGGCAGCTTTGAAGATGCAAAATCAGCATGGGATATGTTGGCCAAAAGATACTCTACTAAAGAAAAAGAAGTGAGGTTTGATCGATATTGCTAAATGATATCCTTGCCTATATACTCAATTGTTTATGGTTCTGCTATTTGATTTTAATTTATTGCAATTGGATAATCTTCTGATGACAATTTTATGCTACTGTCTTTGTATTTGGGAGCACTCAAATATCTTGAACATAGCAGGACTTTCTCTGATGGTAATGATTTAGAATAGAGGAGCCAGCAGTGAGATTTACTGGCCTTGAAACATTTTCTTTTAGCTACATGGCATATTCTGGGATTATTTTTTTATTTTTTTATTTATGGTTTGAATAAAATTGTTTTTGAAAGTGTGATATATAATTTGAAATTTCTAAATGTATTTAATTTAAAACCAAACTTCAGTGATGAATGAAGACGAAAATCCAAGAGTAGAAGTGGTGCTTACATGGCTTCGGGTTTTATAAATTTGGGGTTATTTATTGAGATATGGTCTATTGGTTTCAATGTTTGCACTATTTGAATCTATTTCGCAGCCAATATACTGCTTGATCTTAGCGACATCCACCAAAGTTTCCCAGAGTCAAGAAAAAAAGAATCCCCACCCCCCATCCCCCCAATTTTTTTAACATTTAATAGTATGCATATATATAAGGATTTAAAAAATAGACCCCAGAAAAATTATATTTGGCCCCCTCAAGAAATTATATTTAATAGTACAGTTAGCCCTTAGCTTCCGAAAATCTTTAGAGTTCTAACAGCCCGATTCATTTTATACCGTAATAAGCGTTTTTACTTCTTTTATATATGTTCAGGAACTATTTTTATAAATATTTTATGGGAAAAAAAGTTAACCAATGCCATAAAGACATTAATTTAAAAACTATTTTTAGAAATTTTTATGGGAAATTAATAAAGTAATTAATTTTTTTGATGAAATTGAAAGTGGTAAAAAAATTTCTAAAAAAATTTATTGACAATCACCCTAAATGCACACATCAACATGACCCTATATATTTTTTTGAGAAGATCACGAACCTATATATATATATATATTATGATTTTTCACAAAAAATTATAAGTGGTAAGTTATTATTTGTTTTAATTGAAACCTAACATTGAAATTACTTTTATACCCGTCAATAGTATCCAATACTTATTTGTCACTTACAATTTGTTATAAAAGTATCGTCAAAATATTATTAACATAACATTTTTCTTCAAGTAATGAGATTCAAGATAAATATGAGTGAAAAGAGTATCATGTTACCATATTCTGAGAGTACCTAATAATAACTCTATTTCTTAGAGTAAAACTACATTGGTAAACAATTTTCATAACCATTTTTTCAACACTTAGGTTGCTGTTTTTTATTTTATTTTATTTAGAGAAGCAGTTGAGTTGGTATGTATTTGTTGGTTTTCATTTGGGTGGTGAAACCAATTTTTTACATACCTATAACAATTTGTCAACTTGGCAGTTGTGAATTTTTGTGTTTGTAAACTTATTGTCTTATTAGGTAAATAATGACAAAGGTGGAATTTGAACCATAGACAAAAGTAAAAGATGTTATGCCTAGATTATGACTTCAACCCTGGTCAATAAGCCCTCATTAATTTATTATATGTGAATATGAAGCCAAAAGTAAGGGGATGTAAACTAGTTAAGTCAATTCAAATATTAAAATGTAAAGATTGTTCTTTTCTTTTTTTCTAACACAAGTCAAGTGTGAGCATCACTATTTGTTCAAGTTTGATTCATTTTTTTTGTTTTAAATAAGTTAGAGTTTGCTCATGAACCATTTGATTAGCATATTTTTTTTCACAATGGAATATTCAGCTAGCTTAACTTGTAAGGTTTCTTGTCACTGAATAAGAGATTTGGGATTGAAACTATGTATATATCAAAAACCAATTGTCGTCTTGCTCTGATGATAAATAGTGATCACCATAGAGTTGACGCCATAGGGTTCAAATTCTATCCTATCTAAAATTAAAGAATAATATATTTTCACATATATAGTAAACACTACAACAAAAATTTTCACAGTTTTCTCAAATCTATGGTAATATTTGCAACTAAATTATAGTTCAAAATACATTATTTGATTTTATTAGATAGAATGACTTTTTCATTTATAAAATTATAAAAATTAGATTCATGAACATTGTAATGTTTAAAATTATATATAATTCTTCCTACGAAATGGACCGTTATATTATCAATGAATCACAAATAATTTGATATTTTATGAGCTTATTTACAAAATTGAACGGTCTTTTTTTTTTTTTTTGGGACAAATACACAATCTAAAATCTCAAAGTTTTTATGTACATTTTGTATGACTCTAATTCCGACGGCCTTGGCCACTAATCTCAAGGCCCCCTTGCCTCCCCATGGATTTTGGAAACATAAATCCTAGAGATTTCCTGTAAAAGCTCAAAACACACACACACACACACACACACACTCTCTCTCTCTCACTCTCTCTCACACACACACACACACACACACACACACACACAGATTTGGAATTGGAAAAGATATGAAATGATATTCAGGCGAGAGGTCTAAAAGGAAATATATTTATAAGTTATCGCTCACGAGATCATAATAATGTTTTTTATTTATATTGCCCACAGGATCATAATAATATCTTTTATTTATTAATTTTTTTAAAATAAAATTTTTTAAATAAGATAATTATTTTAATTTGGGTGTATACTTAAGAGGATAAGGTAATTTGAAGCAGCATCGATAGGGATCTGGGAAGTATTGAAGTACAGTTTTAGCAAAAAATTGGAGTCTCACTAACTGTCGAATTCAATTGACATAAGCCATTTTATTAGATAAGTAGTGAAATTGTTGGAATTAGAACCACAGGCGTGAAGACTGTAAAGTATGCCATGTTATCATGATTGGGTTATCATCAGTGGTAGCTCCAAGATTATTTTTTAGAGGGGTCAATAGTGTTGGAACTAGAAATTTATTGTGGGGAGTAAAAAATAAATTGATTATTTTTTTTCTGTATATATACAACTTTCATATTATATACAATATAGTCTAAGAAAATTATTAATAGTTTAAAGATTGGTAAGACAACTACCATTGAATGCATAAATAAATATAATTAACTAACTAATCATTTTTTTTGTTAAAATTAATAATAATTTATTATATTTAATATCAATTATATAAAAATATATGACAAAAAAGAATAGTAAAACACTAGGAAGTAGAATTGGGAGTAAACATGAAATTAAGTAAAAATAATAATTGATATAAGTTTTTGCTTTTAAAGTGTATTTATTTATTTTCTAGAGAGAATTTTTGTTTATTTATTTTTAATGAATGAGCAATTTTCAGAGTAGTGCTACTAACACAACACTTTCACAGCAAAATCTAGGAGGCAAGTTGTTAAAGGTATGTAAAAGAGTGATGTAAGTTGTGAGTCTAGATAAAAACCAGTTACAACTTGCCACTTAACCTTTATTGTAAATTTATTGTGAAAATTATTGTGAAAATAGTACTAAGATAATCATATTTAAGCTCATTTTAGTAGGGTTTAAACAAAATTTAAAGTCAGAGTGTTCAAAATTTTATTTTTGGAGGTAAAAAAATAAAATTTATACATATTAAAAAAAAATTGGCTAGGGTTAGGGGGTTCATTTAAACCCCCTAGGTTGGCTATATCGCCGCCCCTGGTTATCATTTGAACCATGATCAATAACCCTCGTTAAATAATATATATATATATATATATATATATATATATATTTATATGATAGTTAACACAGGAAAGTGAAGTTTGAAGATGTCTAGGTTGAAAATAGTAAGAGATATTAAGTGGTTGAACTGTAAGACTCTTAATATAAGCTCTCATTATTTTTTTAGGTGTGGAAATGGAAAATAGATGGTTGTAAACTAGTTTGAGCCAAGCTAAATATGAGAAGGTCAAAATTATTATTATTTTTTTCAATTTGTGTAAGTACTTCAATGAAAAACATGTTGCTACTGTAAGTTCTCTTTTTACCAGCCTCATTTTACTTTCATTATTTTTTTTATTCAATAAAAATAGGGGTTTTTGGTGTGGACTCAACGACTTCACTCCACGTGACAACAATAAATAATATCATGTGTACCATCAGAACCTTGTCAAGGTTATCATTGTGAGCATAACATATTCGTTGAAGCACTACTACCAAAATTTTAGGGGTGTTTGAATTTTACTTCTTAAAGTTTGGGAGTGTTTGAATTTTACTTCTTAAAGTTTGGGAGTGTTTGAATTTTATACTTTGAAGTTTTAGAATTTAGGAGTGTAAATTCCAAACACCTCCAAACTTTAGGGAGTAAAATTTAAATTTTGAAACATCAGGGTGTAAAATTTAAACACTCTTAGATTTCAAGGATAAAATCCAAATTTTGAAATTTGAAAGTGTAAAATTCAAACACTCCAAACTTTAAGGGCGTACTTTGCAATGTACCATAATTTTAAATTAAAAAAAAAACCATTTAAAACTTAAAAGAGCAATTTACCATTAATAAAAAAATTTCCTAGGTTCTAGGCCTTTTTTCTTTCTCTTCTCCATTTTACCACTTTATATTTTAAATTAAAATTTTCAAACTTTTATAACTCATATAGAGAAAGATCCTAAAAATTAACGTTATCTTACCTCTTTTTCTAAAGAAAAAAAAAATGTTTGACTTACCTCCAATACTTTTTTAAAAAGATTTTTTTTTTTTTTTTTGTTTTAATAAGAAACTACCACATCACCTGCTAACTAAATAAAATGTGGAGATTAAAACCTACTACCACTTGTCATATATATTCAAAACAAAAAACATTTTCAGTTAAAAAAGTATTGGATGTAAGCCAAAAAAAAAAATACATCCAGTTATTTTTATATATTTTCAGAAAAAAAAAATCAGGAGTTTCAATTTCAAATACAATAGTTTTTTAACTTTTTTTCATTCACATAAGATAGTTTTCTAAAAAAAAACACACAAAAAGAAAGAAAAATCCTAAAATTAAGACGCTATCTTTATCTCACTTTTAAATACTAAAAAAAAAAAAAAAAAAACTAGCTTTATTATAAGATTGACTTACGCACTTATATTATGTCCTCCTTTATAGGGGTCATTCTACCGTACCCCCCCAAAAAAAAGGGGGGTACGGTACCCACCTATTTTTGAACCGTTCATTTACTTTAGTTTTAATCTTGACCGTTGATATAATTTTGAAGGTTTTTTGGTTACCAGTGAAACCGGTTTTCTATATAAACAAAAAATTAAAACAGCCTTCCTCTGTTTCACGTTTACTTCTCTCATAGCTGTGTTTGCCTCTCAGCCTCTCTAAACAAAAACCTCAAATCAGCCTCAAACCCTCTCTAAACAAAACCCTCAAATCTGAGGCGCACCCACAAAACCTTCAGAGCCCGGCGCACCCACAACCTCAAAATCGGAGGCGGTTCTTCTCATCCAATCCAACTCGGCGGCGCTTCATCTATTCCCGTACGAGTCGGCGGCGGTTCTTCTCTTCCATTCTAAATCGGCAGCGACACCCACAATATTCAGGTTATCTGTTTCCATCTCAATCTCCAACTTTTATTGACTATTCTTTCTTCTGGGTTCAACTAATCACTATAAAAGTTTAGGGTTTATATTGGGGTTTTCATTATACCACGTTTGGTTGCTGAGAAAAAAAGGTAGGAATCGAAAAAACAAAAGTTGGGTTTTTTTTCAGTGAAAGAGTAAGACGAATGGGATAACTCCTTGGAGGGTGAGATTCCAAAGGGGATTTTGTTAGGTTGTGTACTTTGATGCCGATGTTTGGTTGCTGGGTTTATCGGTTCCTTGTGTTATGTTTTTGTTTTCATTTCATGAGTTTCAAGGGGAAATAAATTAGTGTTTACTGTGCAATCTTGTTCATAGCCAGGGATTTAGTTGTTACAGATCAATTTTCAAACATCAGTTGAACCTTGGTGTCTCTGAATTTTGTGATACTGTTACTTTTGTCCATAACAAATTGTGAAAATTCAGAAATAAAAAGCATCAAGTTGTTGGATTTACAAAAGAAAAAAGGGTGATGGCCTTTACAGACATTTTGTACGCATGCTATTCTTGTAAAACTCCCATTGAAGTAGAAAATATTTGAAATATATACATCATCTGAATTCAAATTAATATATTGGGGCCAGCTGACAATAGTGCCAATTGTTGTAGGGATGTCCATATGGTTCTCATTTCTAAGTAGATTGATAATGTTATAAATAAAAAATGATCGTAATGATATCTATGCTTGGTTATTTTTCAACTACAGGTTTAAAATTTTGCTATAATATCTTGAATGAACTATATCTAAGTGTGTTAATACCCATTGAGATCTCTATCTGCATGGTTTCTTTGTCTGGAGATTTATGAGCTAAAACATGCAGGGCATGCGAAAGAACATTGTTATTGGCTCTCACGTTTGGGTTGGAGATCCAGAATTAGTTTGGATTGATGGACAAATGATAAATGTAAATGGAGATCCAGAAATATTCTGTTTAATTATTTCTTTTTTAGTGATAGTTTTATTAGCTACTAACAACATTTGATGGTTGTTCTAACACGCTTGGACACACAAAACAGCTTTCAATCTATGTGGTACTTGAAACATGGCTGACAGAAACTTGGGTCCTTCTTAGAGGTTTTTGCAGAATTGTGATAGCATTTAAATATAGGTCTAGACAAGGGCGTTAGGCCTATTGTGTTGTCAGCTGATTCGGTGGCTGCATTTTTTGAAGCATATTAGATGCATGGATAAATTTTAGATAGGTTTTCCATTTATAGTCACAGTATGGTAATATGCTCTATGATGGACGTTAATTCTGCCATGGTTATAAAGAGGGATATGCTGGTATGGAAGAGCTGTATTTGTGGCACTGTTTTGACTCCTACCTCTAGAAGTATTTGTGCTTGAGAATCATACAATCAATCTTTTTCATCTGGCTTTGTTCCATTTGATGCGAAATACATTGTTCTGAGATTTGATCTGTGTGTGTGTGTGGGTCATGTGCTTTGAGTTTGTGAATTTGTTTGTGGCCTTTCATGTGCTGTACCTTTTACATGATGAATAATTGTATTCATTACTTATCCCACCCACTCCCACAAAATATATGTGTGTGTGTGTGTACTGCTTGCCTTTATCCTTCTATACTTCTCCTGCATTATTTTTATTATTCTCTCTACATTATGCCTGTATGTTTAGCATTGCTTAGTTTTCAGCTTATTCGGCTAGGTACAACTTTTTAAATTTTCACTTTGGTTTTACCCAGCTTATATTTTAAGCCAATAAATTAAGCCATCCATGTGTTCATTTGTTATGTGCTTTGTTTTTTTTTTTTTGGGTGAGTTCACTTTCTCTTTTTCTTTCTTAAACCTTTTGTTTAATGTTATCAAGAATCATTATGACTTTTTAGGCGTTCCAAAATTGGCTTGTGGTTGTATTAACTGTTGCTCTTAAAAAAAGGGAACATAGAGTAAAGGAGGAATTAAAAATAGTAGAAAAGCCTCGTCACATTCCCAGTGAAAATAGGCTGTTCGGGAAACATTTTCTTGCAAGTATGTTCCTGCAATATGTTTATTTTATATGTCAAGAGAGTAGGCTATAGTATATGAGAAGGACAAGGCATGTCCTTATCTTCCTAGAATTGTGTGCTTTAAATTGTTTGCAAATATCATGAACTTTATGAAGGATCTTTCCTTGAAATGGCTTTTAAGTTTTTATTACCTTTTACAATTCCTTGGTGTCAATATTGGTGTTATTACTTGTTAGTTTACTTAAATTGTTGTCCTCGATATCTTAATTTTTTTCTTAACCTTTTTTTTTTTAATTATTTTTTCATGTAGATATTGTTCATTGGATCACATTCCATACTTGGGAGGGCAGTTGTTGTGAATGCTAATCCTGATATGATTTGGAAGCATGAAAGGCCATTGGTTTAAAGCTACGTGTTTCTCTATTGGATCTAGTCGACTTTTGTTTTTCGCTTGGAGAGGTGTACGTGCAAAAGAAGACTCAAAAATTTGGAAACCAACTTTGGCATATTAACTACTGTTGAAAGGAAGATACAAGTACAAAGTACAAAACTCAAGAAAACTGAGTGAGACTGAAGAAGAAATGAGGTCGTTTTGTGTAAATGAGGACCTGATGACACTAAGTGACAAAACTATGTTTTGCAATCTCTTTAGTAATTGCTTTAGTGAAATGCTTAGACAGATTAGTTCTAATTTCTGTTATGAATCAAGTCCACATGTTGGCTTCTAATTTGTGGTTAGATTAAAATAGTTTTCCTGCTTAATCAAGGAAGTTAGTTTTGCTTATTTCTTTTCCAGATTTGTATATAAGGGATTAAATTTTTTCTATCTATTCTCAGTTGCTTGTAATCACTTTTACTCATCAATAAGAAAACTCAGTTCTATTTAATTTTCTTCATCTCTAAAAGCTTGTAGCTTTTGCATTTGGTTAGAATTTGTGAGATTTCTTTGGTAGTGCTGTAACTTTTGCGTTTGGTTAGAATTTGCTATGTAGATCTCTTTGATACATGTGGCTGGAACCTGGCATGAGATACCATAGAAGATACGGTGCTTAATAATGAGAGAGATGCCACTTATCATGTAAAAAATAGCATTCATGTGAAGAGTAAAGTCAAGATCATGTGGACATTAATATAATTTGTGTTTTTATGTCATTCTCAATTTTATTATTTGCAACAAGCAAATTCATACACAAAGAATAACTCCATTTACAAGGATAAATATTTTGAAATACATTTAAGGCCTAAAAAGCTAGTATCAGAACTCCTCCTCTACATGCTATTCGCAAAACAGAGTAGTATACATTACATGTATTCATCAAAATAAAGCCATCAACTGATTCTTGCATTCCCCAGAACCAAAATTGCATTTGGAATTAGCCAACTGAAAATTTGAAATTGAAAAGAAAGTTATTAACTACAGTGGTATTCCATTGTAATGGTTTGTGTTAAACTACACAAAGACCTCCCTGACTGTCGTTCCAAGGGGTCAAAAATCTAATCCCTCCTTGATGGCATGGTAAACTTGAGAGATTTCCTATACTCTGTTCCTTGCCTCAATTCACATCTCTTCTGTGAGTAGAAAGTTAATGGAATCAGCCCATTTGGAGAGTAGCTTGGAATATTTATCAACTTGATGAATCTCCCTGAAAACTGCAAATCTTGCATATAAAATGGCTTAGCATTAAGCTTCAAAGTTTCTAACAGTTATTTACTTATTTTCACAAACAATTTTTGTGCATTTCCAAAAAAAATTAAAATTAAACAAAATAAGGAACTACTACCAATCCCAAACCACAATACAAAAGGGATTATATTAAACCAAAACAGGTAACGGGTGAATCTTAGAAAACCAAACAAAATTGTTAAATTCATGTGTTTCCAAGCTTCCCTACGTTGTTTTCTATAATCTTAAACTCAAACTAAATTGTTAAATTCCAATGAGGTTGATTTTTTGTAAAGAAATCAAGCAAAAAAATTCCAATGAAACTTCCTTGAAGTGGATGACCTTTGGCAAAGAAATCAAGGATAGGGTAAAAAAGATCATAATACCAGTTCTATAATCACTTTTTTTTTTTTTTTTTTTTGGGATGAGCAGCTGAAATCTAGATGAATTTATATGCTAGATAGACAATCTCAAGAAACAAGATATTTTTTTCCCCTTGAAACCCATGAAATGAAAACAAAAATATAACACAAGAAATCGCTAAACCCAACAACCAAACATTAGCATCAGAGGACACAACCTAACAAAATCTCCACTATTTACTTTTATTACTTGTCCATCAATCCAAACTAATTCTGGATCTCCAACCCACACGTGAGAGCCAATAACAATGTTCTTTGGCATGCCCTACAGTAGTTGAAATTTACAATATTATACATGTTTAAGATCAAAGCTGATACACAAATATAAATTTTCTCATCATTTTTTTAGGGTAAGAATAGAACACACACACACTCACAAGTAACATAATAGAAATTTGTTATATGCATACACAAATGCTAGCATTGGTGTGTGCCACAACAAACATTGATGTTTACATTCAATAAAATGGAAGCTCAAGATGGATTTCATGTTTTAGCTCATAAATCTCCAGACAAAGAAACCATGCAGATAGAGATCTCAATGGGTATTAACACACTTAGATATAGTTCATTCAAGATATTATAGCAAAATTTTAAACCTATAGTTGAAAAATAACCAAGCATAGATATCATTACGATCATTTTTTATTTATAACATTATCAATCTACTGAGAAATGAGAACCATATGGACATCCCTACTACAATTGGCACTATTGTCAGCTGGCCCCAATATATTAATTTGAATTCAGATGATGTATATATTTCAAAAATATTTTCTACTTCAATGGGAGTTTTACAAGAATAGCATGCGTACAAAATGTCTGTAAATGCCATCACCCTTTTTTCTTTTGTAAATCCAACAACCTGATGCTTTTTATTTCTGAATTTTCACAATTTGTTATGGACAAAAGTAACAGTATCACAAAATTCAGAGACACCAAGGTTCAACTGATGTTTGAAAATTGATCTGTAACAACTAAATCCCTGGCTATGAACAAGATTGCACAGTAAACACTAATTTATTTCCCCTTGAAACTCATGATACAATTATTTGTGAACAACATTATCAATTTGCAGTCAATTTAAGGGCCTTCTTAGCACTCTTAATTCTCAGTCGCTACTCACTAGTGTTGTGTTTCCGCTGAAGGCAGGACCATGTGAAGCAGCAATCGAGATCTTTGGAATTACCATTAACACTAATAGGAAACAGCAGATTGTGATATTTTTTGTCAATTTCGAACATGAATGAGGTTGCCCTGTTCTTCATTGAAAAAAAGAACACGACAAACCAGAAGAAGGAAAGCAGTCACCTCAATTTTTCACCTGCAAGATCAATTCGTGCTTCAAAATGGCCTATCCCGGATTTGCTTTGTTGTTTTGTACTCCTAAGAATTGAAACCTGAAAGATGTTATTAGAAGAAAATGAGAATTCTGCTTTTATAAAGGAGTTTACTTTAGAAAATCAACCGAGGTTGATAGATTGCAGGCAATGATGCAGCATTTTGAGTTAATTACCAGGTTGCTGAACAAGACTTCTGTTGTTGTCATACCAAAATGCATTCATTTTATTAAGAACGTAAACAGCAGGCAATACAAACTATTTAACGTATAATTTCTTTGGATGATCACAATGTAGGCCATTCATTTTCATGAAAAACTGCAACTGTCTCTTGGCATGTCACATTAATTTTTGCATTTCATACTATTCCGAAGTCTCTCTCTCTCTCTCTCTCTCTCTCTCTCTCTCTCTCTCTCTCTCTCTATATATATATATATATATATATAAGTAAAGAAATATAATATCGCCACTGGCTTTTATATTATTATTTTTTATTACATTAGTAATAAAATATCTAATTAAAGAAGAATATAAGTAGTATCCAGGATGAATACCCTCATAAAGTTCACTGCTTTTATATTCTTGTATCACAGACATTGACATCAAACAATTTTCATCCTATTTGAGCTGAAAACCAATACTAACTAATAAAACAAAAAAGAGAAGACAAACATACAAAATGAAGAGAAATTTGAAATCCAATAATTTAAAAGATTATGTTACCTTGGGCCCTTCCATCGAGTTTCCAAAATATCCAATTCCAAAAGACAAGGAAGAGTAAGCAGCCACAATCTCTATAGCTTTCAGCTTCGCTGAATTTCCTGGAACCTAAAACAATATTTAAATACATAATACTTCCAGACAAGATAATGAAGAAGAACTAGTGAGGAGCTCACCAATATAGGAGCATCAGCTTGCATAAGTAGAATCCCAGCACTTCTATCAGCACCATGCTGTCTGCTCTCATTAATAACAGAGCGCAACACTTTCATGCAAGCAGAGGCAAGACCAACCTGTGAACTAAGCAATGATCATAACAATGTCAGATTCATTTACTGGCTTTATGTGAATAAAAAAACTCATTTACAGAAATTGCATAATTATCAGTGAAAAGAACAAATAACAAAAGCTCTCCCTCTCTCTCTCAATTAACTAGATAAATGAAGGGAAAGTTAAAGATCTTCAGAAACAAAGCAATCGTGTCCAAGTTTTGAAAGTGGTAAGTAATCACAGCCACTGTTTCAAAATGCACTAGATTAACTTACCCATCCTTAGAAGTAAAAAAGAATTCTACAGCTGAGTATCAGTGAAATTATAGATGCAAACTTGACATATTCAACAGGATAAATATTCTCTAATCTCATTAGGGTTAGGTTTGGGGATTAAAAAAAATGAGGTTGAAAAGATAAAAGATATTGACCTCATCAGCCTCTGCTATAGTTGCTGGCAACGCAATGCCCTTGGACTTTGCCCATGTTCGGGCTCCTTCACCAACCAAGAAACTGTGTAACATGATGTTTTTTGCAGGTGTAAGTTTGAAGTAAAAAAATAATAATAAAATAATGAAAAGAAATTATGAGGCACATTTACTCATTATGCAAGTATAACTGATTTTCAACAGGAGTGAACTATGTTCTTTTGATAAAATCATCTAATGTCAAACTATTAGCAAACTGATGTATCCAAAAATTTAGAAGTGACTATTTCATAGAGATTGATATTATAAGCCAGAATATAGACATCTAGAAATACAATAAGGCAGATTTTATATAATGGATCTACAACAATGATTGAGCACTAGTTCACACATATGGATAACCACTGGTTTCACTCTCAACAACTCCTCCAACAAAAATGTCATTTGTACAATAAGTTGTCGAGTTGAGCCTTACTGGGTCAAGTTTGACTAGTAATGTTCATTGTGTGGCTTTTGAAATATAATGTACATTAGTATGGGTCTCTGAGTGAGTTGACACACCAGCAGGCATGGATGATTTGGTTGAAGAACCACCTGTGGGTTTGAAATGAACAACATTTTTTGTCTGAGTAGCCTTGAAAAATGATGCAGCAGCTGATGGAGAAACAATGAAGGCACCAGCTGCAACTGCAGTTGCTCTTAACACAGAATCTGAACCAATAGTAGGCTGCATTGAAGATTTTTTTGAAGATACTTGAGATTTTGCTGTGGGGCCCAATGATCTAATGGGAAGTGGCTTTGTAGGGATCGAGCCTTGTTGAGAGCAGCCTTGGGCTTGCATAGAGCTGCTGCCAACCTTTGCAGCTTCAGCTGTTGTAGTAGGAAGCACAGATTTACTTGCTGTATTTGTGACAGCTGTTCCAAATTCAAGAAGAGTCATCCAAATATGGAACAAATAAGTACCAAAAACTAATTGCGTTAAAAAAATCAGAAAGAAAAACATAGTAGACAGTCAATCATGTAAATTAAGATAATCAAATTAATTAAACTTTGTAAATTTGTGAGTTCAGCTAAAGTAGTAATATTAGAGCTTTAAGACCTGTGCATAATTTATCTGATCCTCTCAGGAATCATCATCCGGTCACCTTGTCAAAATCTTATCTAATCAATCATTGGCCTAAACTCGACAAAAAAGACTATGATGAGAAAACTATATCAACTGTTATTGTCTATTGACCTTCCACCACAACCTTAGTGTTAATTAACAGCTTATGGAGGTTTTCAATCACCGTCCCCCATGAAAGATGTGATGTGCTCACCAAGCAGTACCACAAATGGATCCAATAAATCAATAAACCATGCAGTGCTAGAATATTTCATAATTTTTTCTGGCCAGGCATTTCAATAAACTAAAAACAGAATACAATGGAGAAGAAAATTACCAGGGCGTGTTGATGTTAAGTTTTTAACTGGCATATGAAGGGCTACGGACACTGCATGATGAACTGCTAATCGTGCCTCATAAAGTCGTGAGCAAGTGGAGTTGGATTCCACATTCAGGTTCCCCATTTTCTTCCTAAGAATGTTCCACCTCTGCATATGTTGCAAAAATCCATAACAAGCACTAGAAAAGAAATAAAAGGAAAAATTAAAACCCTAAGAGAGAGGGAGAGTGATGGAGATCAGAGGTTTAGTTTCACTGGTATGACCTACACCCTACCACAGGTTCAGATAATTACCTTGATCATTAGTAGAAAAAAGGTAAGGAAAACTATGACTCCAAAACTATCACCAAGAGGTAAATGCACAACTTACCTTATCCTTAAGATCACCAAATGGACAATTCACGGTATGCACTAATGAAAATCAAACAAAACTGATAGCAGATGCAAAACATCCATTGCCAGGGTTTGAACCTGGGAAAACAGGGTGATACCCAGACATCCTGACTGGACTAGATGACAACGGATTTTTGTTGTATTGTAACTAAATTTCAATCGGTGCAATTGACAAAAGTCATCAATGACATAGAAATAAGGAATGTAAAAAAGAGTCACATTTGCAAATAATAAGTTCTGCTATTACATTATCCAACTATATACTAAAAATATTGCATTTAAGACTACAATAAAAATATATTGTTAAGATACAGCCTAACTATTGGAAATAATAAAAAGTGTCTAGAGTCAAGACCCTTTAAAATCTACACATGATTTTTTCAAATCTAATGATAGCAACAATATTAAAGATGACGATGATGAAAGACAACACCACTCTTCCTTATTTATGCATTAATCATTTTCCTCTGCACATTACCAAACTACCTCAAGCGTCTCTCCCTCGTCATCTTATCAAATATGGACCACCCCTACCTTTAAAAACAAATTTCCTCATTTTTTTCAAATCTCATCTAATTTCCACTTATTTATCATAATATTCTCATTTCAACTACACTCATTTCAATTTATGAATTCAACTAAGCCAAGTTAACCCAAAATTTCAGTACCTTAATCCCTCTTCTTGGCCTGCATTTTCTCATCCACTAAACACAAACTCCCAGTAAGGCAGAGTGAGAAAGAGAGTTTGGCTACATATTTTTCAAACCCGTTTGGTTACTGAAAACAGTCAAAACACAGCAACAAACAACAGTATGAATTTTCTATTTCCATGTCTATTGACTAAATTCTTTCTTGAATTACAGTTTCCATTCCCCCAGATATTCCCAGCTACCAAACAAAGCAAAAGGCAAGAAAATAAAATAAGACGTTTCAACAATGACCACCCATATACATACCAGTAAGCAGTTTCTGGTCTGAGCAAGAGAGTCTGAAAAGCCTCTCACTCTCTCTGTCTTGCCTTAGCCTTAGCCTTAGGTTTTCTTTTCTTTTTTCTTATGTTTTTCCGTTTGGACTTTGGAGACCGGAGTCGGACTGCCGGGTTTACATTTTGGACTAAACTTTTCTTTTTTTTACCTGTGGGCTGGCCGGCTGGAACAAAAGGGGGGCCAAGTCCAAAAGTATACTGATCTTCCTTTTTTTTTTTTTTTTTTTTTTAAATTAACCTACTTAAAAAAGGGTAAATTACAATAACCTACCTTGAGGTTTGGGGTATTACCAAACACATCCAAAGATTTTAAAAAATGACCAATTTCGTCCTTAGTCACTAACACCGTTTGTGCAACGTTTATTAAACTTTTTTTTCTTTTCTTTTCTTCTTCTCTCCCTACACGCCAGAAAATTTCTTCTCTGTCTCTAACATCTAACAACACACCAACAAAAATCACAAAAAAAATCCCTTTCAAACTAATAGAAATCTAAGCCAAACAATACACATAAATCTCTATGTAAATTCTCAATGAAATCTTCTAAAAAATCCCAACAGAAACCCCAAAAAACCAGCAAAAATCTTAGCCAAACAACATAGACAATCAACACAACCCCAACTATCATCAACTTCATATGAGAAAACAGAAAGAACACACCATTTCACAAGATCCGCTTCATCGTCGATCTTCATCGTCTCCGACGAAAGACTACCCAAATCCGAAATCCAAAGGCCAGCCGTAATCCACGACGCCGCCACAAAGAGGATGAGAGAGTCTGTTGAAGGCAAGATCCAGATCAAAGCACCACCAACATCACCATGTGGGTTCCGATCTGAGAGAGAGGGACGGAACTCCGATAAACGGCGTTGATGGCATCAAACTTGCAGTGGGAGGTGTTGCCGGTGACAAACCCACTCTTCGATCTATTAGCTGGAGGGTCCTAGACGACGTGTAAAACACGGATTGGTAGTATGAAGGCTGAGAAGATGATGGATCCACTGAGAACAAAGGTCTAGTAGTGTGTGGGTCTGTGTTAGCCATGAGAGTTTCAGAGATTTGAGAGAGAGCCGGAGGTTAGAGAGAGATTTTCTGGCGAGAAGGGAGAGAAGGAAGAAAAGAAAAACAAATGGTATAATAAACGGTGCACAAATGGTATAAAAAATAAAAGGTTGTGTTTAACTGCAAAACTTTTTACTTTATTTTGACAAAATTTGTGTTGTTTTTTTGTAATTTATATTATTTTTTCAGTTTTGTAGGTAATATTAAAGATTTTCTTTTTCTTTTTCTAATAAAATTTTGCCTTTTTTTTTCACTTATCAAGCACAATGGTACTTGTTAACATTTTTCAAAAAAAAATTAGACCAAGGGAGCCTAGCCCCACTTGTGTGTTTAGGGGCATGCATGCTCGGCAAAAATTAATTGACTTACCACCATGCTGATTTAAACACAGTATAGAGATGTAAATTGACCTTTTAATAGCCAATTATGTTCAAATTACACGTTCCAATATTTTATAAGAACAAATACCAAATGGCTTTAAAATGACGAGGTTGTATAAATTTTGCGAAACCTTGAAACAGAAAGATAAGTGCATTGTGATATCAATAAGTCTTCAATAGCGAAAACATTTCATTTTTATTAGGGCCCTTTCAAATTTAGCTAGTGGAGACTCTGCTGACGCAAATGAGGCTCACACTTATCATTGTGGACAATATGCTAAACTCTCAACGACAATTATTTTGATAATTTTTTTAAAAAGGAGGTTGTTCATTTTTGGTAAACTCGGTCAATTATGCTTAATTGTTTTTAGCTTTTCTATTGGTAATTTTTGTTATTATGAAAATTTTGTTGGGATGTTTATTTTGTATTAGATGATTCTAAATATAATAATAATTTTATGAAACAAAACTGCATAGACACTTTAGTTGGGGTGGTTATACTCGTGTTCGACACAGTCCTTTGAAACTTCTACACACGTGGATCTAATGAAAATGTCTAAAAAATATAAAGCATGGTGTAGTATCCTTGATTGATGACTATCTCATACTGGATATGTAATTTCAATTCAAGTGTTTACTGAAAATTTTTAGATTGTCAACAATCTTTGCATTGGATTTTTTGTATAACTTACTAATTGTATAGTCACCCTATTTCCAACCTTAGACACCACAATAAACACACAACTGTGATTAAATTGCAAATGTTGCATAAGATCAATTAAAGAGCACATAAAGTTATACCCCCAAAACCTAAAAATTACCAAAATACCTTAGAAACCTAAAAAATGGCCAAAATAACCCCAAAGCCTAAAAAATAACTAAAATAATCCTGAAACAAAAAAAAATGACCAAAATACCCCTGAAACGTAAAAAAATTGGCTAAAATACCTTTAAACCTAAAAAATGACCAAAATAACACCGAAGCTTGAAAATTGACGAAAATAACCCCAAAACCTAAAAATGACCAAAATACCCTCTAAACCTAAAAAATGACCAAAATACCATCAAACCTATAAAGTGATAAAAATACCCCCAAACCTTTGAAATGACCCAAATAAACCCAAAACCTCTAAAATTGCCACAAACAACCTGAAACCTCTAAAATTACCAAAAATACCCTAAAACCTCTAAAACGACCAAAATATCTCTAAAACTATAAAACGAGCAAAATACCCCGCAAAATATCAAAAATGACCAACATACCACTAATCCTATAAGATGAGCAAAATACACCCGAAGCCTCTAAACTTACCAAAATAGGGGTTTGGGGTATCTTAGTCATTTTTTAGGTTTATGGGGTATTTTGGTCATTTTTTATGTTTAGGGAGTATTTTAGTCATTTTTTATGTTTAGGGAGTATTTTACTCATTTTTTAGTTTTAGGGGGGATTTTGGTAATTTTTTGGGTTTAGGTTGTATTTTTATCGACTTATAGGTTTAAGGGGCTTTTTTGTCATTTTATAGTTTTCGGGGTATTTTGGTCATTTTTTAGGTTTTGAGGATATTTTGGTCATTTTAAGGTTTAGGGGTTATTTTGGTCATATTTAGGTTTCAGGGGGGTATTTTAGTTAATTTTTAGGTTTCGAAGGTGTATTGATCATTTCTTAAGTTTAGGGGGTAATTTGGTCATTTTTAGGTTTAGGGGGTATTTTGGTCAATTTTTAGGCTTCGAGGTTCTTTTGGCCATTTTTTAGGTTTCAGAGGTATTTTGGTAATTTTTTAGGTTTCGGAAGTATTTTGGACATTTTTGGGGTTTAGGGGATATTTTGGTCATTTTTAGGTTTTGGGGGTATTTTGGCCTTTTTTTGAGTTTCAAGGGTATTTTTGGTAACTTTTAGGTTTCAAGGGTATTTTGGTCATTTTTATATTTCGGGGGTATTTGGTCATCTTGGGGTTTCAGAGGTATTTTGGTCATTTTTTAGGTTTTAGGGAAATTTTGATCATTTTTGGGTTTCATTGGTATTTTGGTCAATTTTTTTTGGGTTTTGGGGGTATTTTTGGTAATTTTAGGTTTCAAGGGTATTTTGGTCATTTTTTTATGTTTTGATGGTATTTTGGTAATTTTTAGGTTTCGGAGGTATTTTGATCATTTTTTAGGTTTAGAGAGTAATTTGGTTATTTTTAGGTTTTGGGGGTATTTTGGCCTTTTTTTGAGTTTCAAGAGTATTTTTGGTAACTTTTTGGTTTCAAGGGTATTTTGGTCATTTTTATATTTCGGGGGTATTTGGTCATCTTGGGGTTTCGGAGGTATTTTGGTCATTTTTTAGGTTTTAGGGAAATTTTGATCATTTTTGGGTTTCATTGGTATTTTGGTCAATTTTTTTTGGGTTTTGGGGGTATTTTTGGTAATTTTAGGTTTCAAGGGTATTTTGGTCATTTTTTATGTTTTGACGGTATTTTGGTAATTTTTAGGTTTCGGAGGTATTTTGATCATTTTTTAGGTTTAGAGAGTAATTTGGTTATTTTTAGGTTTTGGGGGTATTTTGGTCAATTTTTAGGTTTCGAGGTTATTTTGGCCATTTTTTTAGGTTTCGGAGGTATTTTGGACACTTTTAGGTTTTAGGGAAATTATGGTCATTTTTGGGTTTCGTTGGTATTTTGGTCAATTTTTTTTGGGTTTTGGGGGTATTTTTGGTAATTTTAGGTTTCAAAGGTATTTTGGTCATTTATTATGTTTTGAGGGTATTTTGGTCAATTTTTAGGCTTCGAGGTTATTTTGGCCATTTTTTAGGTTTCGGAGGTATTTTGGACATTTTTTGGGTTTAGGGGATATTTTGGTCATTTTTAGGTTTTGGGGGCATTTTGGCCTTTTTTTTGGGTTTCAAGGGTATTTTGATAACTTTTAGGTTTCGGGAGTATTTTGGTCATTTTTATATTTCGGGGGTATTTTGGTCATCTTTATGTTTTGGGGGTATTTTGGTCATTTTTTAGGTTTTAGGGAAATTTTGATCATTTTTTTTGTTTCGGGGGTATTTTGGTCATTTTTGAGTTTCATGGGTATTTTGGTCATTTTTTTTTTGGTTTTGGGGGTATTTTGGTAATTTTAAGTTTCGGGGGTATTTTGGTTATTTTTTATGTTTTAGGGGTATTTTGGTAATTTTTTATGTTTTAGGGGTATTTTGGTAATTTTTAGATTTCAGGGGTATTTTGGTCATTTTTTAGGTTTCGGGGGTAATTTGGTCATTTTATAGAATTTGGGGGTATTTTGGTCATTTTTTGAGTTTCAAGGGTATTTTGGTCATTTTCATGTTTCGGGGGTATTTTGGTTATTTTTCTAGGTTTTGGGGGTATTTTGGTAATTTTTAAGTTTCGAGGGTATTTTGGTCATTTTTTCTGTTTTGGGAATATTTTAGTCATTTTTTTTATATTTCGGGGGTATTTTGGTCATTTTTGGGTTTTAGGGCTATTTTGGTCATTTTTTTGGATTTTGGTGGTATTTTGGTAATTTTATGTTTTAGGGGGGTATTTTGGTCATTTTATTGTTTTGGGGGTATTTTGGTCATTTTTAGGTTTCGAGGGGTATTTTGGCCATTTTTTTAAGTTTCAGGGGTATTTTGGTCATTTTTTGGGTTTTGGGGGTATTTTGGACATTTTGTAAGTTTCTTGGTTATTTTGGTAGTTTTGAGGTTTTGAGGTATTTTGGTCATTTTTAAAGATTTTAGAATACTTTGGTCATTTGCACTTTAGGGGCATTTTGGTAATTTTGATAAATGGGTAATTGGGTGGGTTGGGGTTTACCCATAATAATTGGGTTGGGTTGAGTTTGAGTTAGAAGCAATTAGTTAAATGAGTTATAATGGGTAAATGTGTTTTATATACCCAACCCAATTTTGCCCACCCCAAACCCACCCATTTGACACCCCCACTCAAATGTGAGAAGAAAATAACGAAACCACCAAATGTGATAAAAGAACTGTTACATGTGATATTGAAACTACACAATGTGAGGATGAAACCGTCAAATGTGAGAAAAAAATAATAGAACTACCAAATGTAACAAAAGAACTGTCAAATGTGATGTTGGAACTGCACAATGTGATGATGGAACCGTCAAATGTGAGAAAAAAAGTAAGGGAACCACTAAATGTGACAAAAAAACTAACACGTGTGATGCTAGAACTGCACAATGTGAGGATGAAACCGTTAAATGTGAGAAAAAAAATTAGGGAACCACCAAATGTGACAAAAGAATTGACACATGTGATGTTGGAACTGCACAATGTGAGGATGAAATCGTCAAATGTAAGAAAAAAGGTAAGGGAACTACTAAATGTGACCAAAAAAGTGACACATGTCATGCTGGAACTGCACAATGTGAGGATGGAACTGTCAAATGTGAGGATGGAACTGTCAAATATGAAAAAAAGTAAGGAACCACCAAATGTGAGAAAAAAACTGTCACATGTGTTGTTGGAACTACACAATGTGAGGATAGAACCGTCAAATGTGAGAAAAAAAAAAGTAAGGGAACCACCAAATGTGAGAAAATAACTGTCAAATGTGATGTTGGAATTACACAATATGAGAATGAAACCGTCGAATGTGAGAAAAAAATAAGGGAACTACCAAATGTGACAAAAGAACTGACATGTGTGATATTGGAACTGCACAATGTGAGGATAGAATCGTTAAATGTGAGAAAAGAAAGTAAGGGAACTACCAAATGTGAGAAAAGAACTGTCACATGTGATATTGGAACTGCACAATGTGAGGATAGAACCATCAAGTGTGAGAAAAAAATAAGTGAACCATCAAATGTGAGAAAAGAACTGCCACATGTGATATTGGAACTGCACAATGTGAGGATAGAACCGTCAAATGTAAGAAAAGAAAGTAAGGGAACCACCAAATGTGAGAAAAGAACTGTCACATGTGATGTTGGAACTGCACAATGTGATGATAGAACCGTCAAGTGTGAGAAAAAAATAAGGGAACCACCAAATGTGAGAAAAGAACTGTTACATGTGATATTGGAACTGCACAATGTGAGGATGGAACCGTCAAGTGTGAGAAAAAATTAAGGGAACCACCAAATGTGAGAAAAGAACTGTCACATGTGATGTTAGAACTGCACAATGTGAGGACGGAACCATCAACTGTGAGAAAAAATTAAGGGAACCACCAAATGTGAGAAAAGAACTGTCACATGTGATATTAGAACTGCACAATGTGAGGACGGAACCATCAAATGTGAGAAAAAAGTAACCTGGTGTAGCAGGTTACCTATTAGGTGGGTACCGTACCCCCCTTTTTTTGGGGGGGGGGGTACGGTAGAATTACTCCCTTTATAGTAGGACATAACCAATTTGGAGGATTTTGATTCTCAAGAAAAAAAAAAAAAAAAATCTGGATTCTAGAGAATCTTCTTCGTACTAGATTTCCTACTTCAATTTGGACTCATAAAACCACAGGTACAAGTTTACCGCCTATGTTTATTTTATTTTTTTTGAAACAACCGCCTATGTACTCAATATATAACAACCTTACATAAATTCACACAAGTTCCTATAGTATCTATGGCTTAGGCGAGTAGAGCAGTTTAGTCTTACAGCTTTGCTTGCAAGAAGTGTGGTGCCTTCTGTGAGTGAGGCTGTGGTGTGTATCCCTTGTCCAAAACCCGTCGTCTGAAGGGTTGACTTCCACGGTAAGAGGAAATAATGGCAGAGGAACTAGACGACCTGTGGAAAAAACTGACTTTCACTGAAGATGAAGATGTAGGGATAGTATTAGATTGCAGTAGCACTAAAGCAGCTAAAGAAGTGGGTAAGTGTTGTGTTGTGATGAAGATTCTGACCCAAAGATGCGTAAGTTTGGATGCGTTGAGAAAGAATATGAGAATGTTGTGGAAGACAAATAAAGCAGTCCAAATCTCTGAGATTGATGAGGATCTTTTCTTGGTGGAGTTCGGTGATGGTAGGGATAAAAAGAGAGTGATTGAGATGTGTCCTTGGAGCTACGAGAAACAGCTTGTCTTGATCCAAGATTTTGAAGGTGATCTTACCCCAAAGGAAATTGAAATGAGATGGGCTCCGTTTTATATCCAGATCTATAATCTCCCTTTGAAGAGCAGAACGAAGGAAACCAGAAGGGCCATTGGCTCAAGCTTAGGGCGGGTTATGGACGTTGATGTCCCAAAGTCTGGAGTCCAATGGAGAAAGTGCCTCCGAGTACGGGTGAGGATTAACGTGATGAAACGATTGATGCGAGGTAAGAAAATTATCGTTGAGGGTGGTGAGAGTAGGTGGGTGAGCTTTAAATATGAAAGGCTCCCCAATTTCTACTATAGATGCGGCCTCTTGAACCATGCTCTAAAGGATTGCACTGAGGGGCCTGATCACAGCAAAGAAGAAGGGACAAACATTCTTCAATACAGAGCGTGGATTCGAGGCGATCCGGTATGGCAGAGTGGACCGGAGATGTTCAAATATGGGGTTAGAAATGATGCCGTAGGTAGCCCTAAAAAAACAGAGATCAGGGCCATGGTTTTAAAAACCGGAACGGACAAAGAACCGGAAAAGAGACTGATTACCGGTTTTATGGTCGAACCGGGGTCGGACCGATGGTCGAGCCGATGATGTCATAATTAATATAATTTAAATATTTAAATAATTTTTATATGAATCTTGAATTTTAATAACTTATTTTAAGAAAATATAAAATATAGAGTTTTTTTTTCTTTTTTTTGCATACTACCTTTGTTTTCTAATTAGTAATTATTGACAAAAAAAAGAAGAAGAATAATCTACTATTAAAGTTTTATATTTTTATTTTTATAAATAATAGTTAACATTAAGTCTTTAACTATTTATCTATTCATTTTCAAAGAAAGAAAAAACTATTTATCTATTCAAAAAAATAAAATACCCCAAAGTCAAGTGATTAGACAACTCTTCTTTAATTATTAGGGCCAATCCATCATTCCATTCCCAGCCATACACGTATACTCCTCTTTATTATTTTTTATTCTTTAAATTTCCCCTCATAAATGATAAATCTAGCACCCCACAGGCCCACACCGTTTACTATCAGCAACTTTTTCAGTTCTCATTGTTTCGTGACTTTTGTCCTCCAGTATCTCCGTCTCTCTCTCTCTTTTTCTGGAAGTTAGATCTCCATGAGCTCCTCTCATTTTTCTGTCTCAACGAAGAGCTGTGGATACCTCATACCCGTCCAAGAGGCTGGTCTCAACACCAAGCATGAGCATTCAGTAATTTTCTCAATCTCACTCTCTCATGCCTAGCAGATCTGAGAAAAAAAAGAGATTTTTATAGCAAAAAATCTGTCCTTACCCACTTAGACCAGTAGATCTGAGATAAAAGAAATTTTTCTAGCAAAATAAAGCTTCATTTCAGATCTCTTTTAGTCTTTTATCAATTTTCCAAAACCGGTTCAACCATTTCGGTTTTTGGTTTTTCCGGTTAAACCGACGGTTATCGGTTATATTCGGTTTTTCTTGCATTTTCGATTTTTAAGCATAATCGGACTGGATTACTGTCTGGTTCTTGGTTCAACTAGTTGAACCGACCGGTCCGGTTCGGTTTTTAAAACTATGATCAGGGCGGAAAGGCAGCCGGAGGCATCGTACATACCGAGGAAGGAAACGAGGGCTGGTAGGGATCATGAGTCTGACAAGTCTAATCTAAAGGCCAGAAACCTGATGCAAGGCAGGGATAGCATAGGTCCTTACACACTCGTGTCAGAAGACTTGCGTAAGAAAGAAACCCTCACAGAGGGGATGGGAAAGGTCAAGGGAACAAAAGTTTCTTTGGGTAGTCAGGGTTAAGTACTAAGTCCTGGTCAAACTGAACTAATAGCTGGCATGCAGTGGGAGACAACTAACTTTCATGAAGGTGATAAAATGCAAGTGGGGGCTGTAGAGCCAATAAAAAAGTTTGAAGCGAAAGTAGGGGGTCCAACTAACATGTTTTCAGACTTGGGCCCTCGTGTAATGGGCTATGATGGAAATAAAGGGTGGATAGCTGAGGAGAGCAGGGAGGTGTTGGTGGTGCGTGTGATGGGCCTAGAGTAGAGAAGTTCGCTGGAAAGAAACCTACTAAGCTGAGCTAAACCCAAAAAAAGCTATCTGGTAAGTGCTTTAAAGTGAAAAGCACGAGATCGCCCTTAGATGACGTGACCAATGTAGTTGGGACTCAGCCCACTCAACTGAGTAGTCAAGGGGGTAAGTGGGCTAGGTTGTCACGTGCGGTCCATGAGGTGAAGGAAAAGGATCTTGTGGTGAGTAAGGTGAGGGCCTACCCATCAGTTGAAGTCTTGGATTCCCCAGCTCACAAACGCAGAGCGGTGTGTAGCAATGGCTCTAGTCAAATCCCATCAGTGGTGGCTGTTCCTCAGCCCCGCCATTCACCATGAACTGTCTGAGTTGGAATTGCCGGGGGCTTGGGAACCACCGGTGAGTTCGAGAGCTTTCAAACTTAGTGAAAGCAAAAGCTCCCAGAGTGCTTTTTTTGATGGAAACCAAGAAAAAGAAATCTTATTTAGAGAGGCTAAGGTGTCGTTTGAAGTATGACAATCTGTTCGTCGTCCCAAGAAAAAATTTGGGGGGTGGATTGGCTTTATTATGGAATTTTGACTTGAATTTGCATGTTAGGACATTCTCTCTATGGTACATTGATGCAGTGGTAAATCCAGGAATTGATGACGCCTAGCGGCTGACGGGGTTTTTTGAAGCTCCGGAAGCAGTCAACCTGGAAGATTCTTGGTCAGTTCTTCGCCATCCTATTTCTCAATTTGTGTTGTCGTGGGTGTGTGTGGGAGACTTTAATGAAATTCTTAGAGTGGATGAGAAATCGGGTGGGGTTGTTCAATCTAAGAAAAAAATGCAAGATTTCCGCAATTGCTTGGAATTTTGTGGTCTAAAGGATTTGCGCTACTCGGGCCTGCCTTTTACCTGGTGCAATAGGAGGTATGATTTGGGTGTAATTTGGGTTTATCTGGATAGAGCAGTGGCAACAACTGAGTGGATTTTAAAATTCCTCACTGCGAGGCTTCTTCATTTGCTGGGGTCATCATCTGATCACAAACCCATATGGTTGGCCTCTGATGATCCCCATAAACGATTTTTTCGGGCAAATAAGCCTTTCAGATTTGAGGCAATGTGGCTTAATGACGAGCGGTGTGAAGGAGTGGTTCATTCAGCATGGGATATTATTTCTGATCGTGATCCAATGGGCAAGGTATTGAGGAAGGTTAGTGATTTCCAAACCCAACTCGAACTGTGGGATAAGAATGATTTTGGGAATGTTAGGATAGCCCTAGCACAAAAGAGGAAGGAGTTGAGCAAGGTTAAGGGTGAATCCATGTTTGGAAGGGCTCATGCCCGTGTGAAATTACTTACTGAGGAAATTTCTAAGTTGATGTACTTGGAGGAGCGAATGTGGAGCCAGAGGTCAAAAACTGAGTGGTTAAGATATGGTGATCAAAATACTTACTTTCATTGTCGGGCAACGAAGAGAAACAAGAAAAATTTTATTTCGGGGCTGAAGAATGATCAAGTTGACAGGCCACAAACGCGTTGACCCCTTGTGATAATTTAGATCAATTAAATTAGCCCAGTTATTAATTAATCAAATTAACAGATAATATCACGTGGCAGCACAAACAAATCACCAAACTAAGATATGCAGCGGAAAATAAATAACACGGTGATTTGTTCACGAATGGGGAAAACCCTAAGGCAAAAACCCCACCGGGTGATTTAAGGTCAACACTCCCGAAACTCCACTATTATCACAACAAGCAGTTACAAGTAAGGAATCCCAGTACCTCACCAACCTACAGTTGAACTCTTACCCCAATACCCAATTGGACTTGTTCTGTAGTGACAATTTCTCCAGTTTAATGCACGGCTCCCAGTACGTGACTAACCAATGTGATGCGCGGATCCCAGTACGCGTCTTACTCCTTTGCACGAATCCAAGTACGTGACTCACTCACCAACTTGAGGAAGAAAGAATGTTGGCTGCAAAGTTCTTCAAATCATCAGAGATGAACTAGGGCACGAACTTTGTCTCACAGATCACAATTTGCATGAAAGAGAAGAAGCAACTTGTATCTGGTGATTTCTGCTTTTCTGCACTTTGACGGCCCTTAAAATAATCCTTTTATATGTCTAGGGTTAGGAGAAAAGAAGTCTCAAAGACACACACACGGATTGGACTTGAAACAGACCTGGAAATCTGCTTTCTTTAATTCTCGACAGATAGAGGTGTCGAGAGGTGTCGAGACAGCTGTCGAGGCTCGGGCTAAACAGCTTCTTTAAATCTCGATAGATGTATCTGTCGAGGTATCTATCGAGCTTTAAAATCTTGCACTTTCTTGCTTGTATCTTGGACAGACTTTGACGGCTTCAACACTTAATCTTGAACCACTGTTTCTTGAAGTGTTTAACACATCCTAGATCTACCCAATTACAAGTAAAGTGCGTTTTGTCTAAGGATAAGCCAATTACATAAAATAGCGACATATGTTCACAAGCTTGAACAACTACATATGTCCTAACAATCTCCCCTTTTGGCAATCCGTGACAAAACCACAACACACAAATGAAGATATGAGAGAAGTCATAAATCACTCAACTCATATTCACTTGTTACATACAGTAAAATCTATCCTAACACAAACTCTTGAAAAACTTTGCAAGAAGAGAGTTTATGGCAAGAAGACTTTGACAACCTGTATTTCTGAAACACTTATAAACAAAACACATCAAGGCATCTTTGTGTAAAACAGAAATAATAGATTGCATACAAATAAAGAAACATGTGTATAAAGACAGAAAAGAAACAACACATGTAGAGGTAGGTGAAAAAGAAAACATACATCATCATATAGAGAAAGAGAATAAGTACAATGTATGTAAGTACATGATCAATGTATCTCTAAAAGATAAGAAAAGAAAAAAATACATAGATCACCTCACTACATCCCTCAATCCACACTCCCCCTAACAAAAATGTCCTATGCTAACACTCCCCCTAAGTATGACTACTCTCATACAAAACTACTCCCCCTTTTTGTCACGAGTGACAAAGGGTAGAGTGTCAAGTAGACATCTCATCCGATGAGCTAGCATCTCCATCATCATCATCGTCGGAAGCATCATCATCATCGCCATCATCATCACCCTCGGTCTCAGTCGACACATGAGGTGGCGGAGGAGAAACCTCTGAGGCAAAGCCGCCCATGGTTGCCTGTCACTTGGCGATGCGACCAACACGGACATTCACCTGATACAACTCTGTGGAGAGTGTATCGAGGCGAGCATCCATGCGCTGTAACTGCGCCATGATGTCTCCTAACGTGACGTCGCTAGAGGAGGAAGAAGCAGACGCACGAGCTGATCTGGAGGTGGTCGGACGAGTGGAAGGAGTGGCAGCATCCGGCTGTCGCGATCGGAACTGTGCCTCGCTACGTTTTACGGTAGCGGCGTCTATGGCAGACATGACATGGTAGTGATCGGATGAGGGGAAGGGAATGGAAAAACGACTTATGATCCTCGTGATAGCGGAAGGGAAAATGAGCTTATCACGGGTGACCGTATCTCTATAGACATCTATGATAGAAAAGATGAAGTGAGAAGGAAAGTCTACAAAGAGATCCTCAAGGAGGGACAACAAGAACCGAGCACGAGGCTCTGTGATCGAGTTGTAGTGAGAGAGTGGGTGCAAAACAAAAGTCATCACCATGTTAAGGAATCTAGGACCTTTAGCAAAAGGTCTACATGGTGTGTACATGTGATCTCCCCAAGAGGTAGGACGTTCACAGAACGCCGAGATCATCTCGTCTTTGGACACAGTCCAGAGACGCTCACAGCTAGGGTAATCGGGATGATCCACCCTAGGTACATGGAGAACCTCAGAGACTAGCTCTAGGGTGACACAGAAGCGCGTACCTCCAATGCAAGAATAGAAAGAAGGTACTGAAGAATCTATCCCGTGGATGTTGGAGTAAAACTCCTGAATCAACACGAGAGGAGATGTGACCGGGACGTCACACAGTGACTCCCAACCCCGAGTGTGAATGACATCGGGTAAGTCAGTGTCGGCAAAGTCTGCCAAGACGACGTGGCGTTCCGAATGAACACCGCGTTTAGAAAAGTTCTCCGAGAAGTCCTTATGGGCTTTCTCATCACGGAACCGGACAGAGATAGGGGTAGAGTCAGAAGAAGACTGTCCCTTAGAACGCAAAGGGTTCTGGGACGGAATGGACTTACGTTTAGGAGCCATAGATGCTACTAACGCAACCATAGAAGAGGGGGAAAGAGGAGACAAACAGAAAAGTCCCAAACAAATCAATATTGGCAGAATGAAATATTGAAATGAAAAGAACGTATGCATGAAAATGCATGAGCATGTGACATGCAACTCAAAAACATTATGGGCTCAGCCCAATCCAAACCTAACAGCACACAATAGATTTGCACACATCTAAATGCATGAAAATACAAGTAGAATGCTAATGTGATGCAATGCATGTGATTTTGTAGATTAAAACTAGAAAACCAACCCAAAAATTTCATGAAAACCCCAACAATTTTGAAAACTCCCAAAAATTTTTCAAAAACACAAACCTAGGGTTTTAAAACAATGCAATGCATGAAAATGAGGGATAAAATGCTTACCAAATGATGAAGAACACGAAGAATCACTTGAGAAAGCCTTGAGAGAGGTTTGGAGGGAGAGGGAAGTGTTTTGGAAGAGAGAAAAGAGAGTTTCGAGCGAGAGAGATCAAGAGAATGACCTTAAAAATCGCGAACATCCAATATATAGAGCATCAGTAATTCTCGACAGCTGAAGGTGTCGAGAGCTGTCGAGGTAGCTGTCGAGGAAAGCTATCGAGAAAAGCACGTGGACAGATGCAGCTATCGAGGTCAGCTATCGAGGGAGAAGAAACAAGCAAGTGGGAACCTCGATCGATCCAGAAGCTATCGAGGAGCTATCGAGCAAACAGAAAGTTTCTCGATCGATCCAGATGCTATCGAGGTATCTGTCGAGACTGCGATAAGAAAGAGTCTGAGGATCTCGACAGATAGCTATGTATCGAGAGGTATCGAGGAGGTGTCGAGATGCCTTTCAAAGCAGTTTTTCAAAAGAGGAAAAACACAGACATGAATGCAATCATGCATGCAGCTCAACCAAAGATACAATCAACACATTAAGCTCTCAAAATCATCTCTCAACAAGAAATATGATGCACATGTATCTCAAAACACGCACACACACACTAAACAAGTCTAACCAATTTTATTTTTCAAAAACAAGTTAAGACAGTTTAGTGAACATACATTAAAGCATGTCAACCTTGTGATGGCCAAATCACATTGTACCTGCACATGTATCAAGAATAGCAAAGAGTGTTGCGTGTTGTGTGTGAAAACATCGCAAGATTGTATAAGTGTCTCAATGTCATGACGATTTGAGATATGAGAAAATCACTTTAACTCACACACAATCATAACTGTTTGATGGGGACTATCACCTTTGAGGTACATCCTATAACTCCCACAGCTCCTAAAAAACACGCTTGCAACCATATTTTAAAGCATTTTTAATCTTTTTGCTTTTTATTTCTTTGCATATTTTCTTTTAACAAGCATATCATGTATGGGCATACAAGAGAAAGAAAGGAAATACCCAATGATGTTAAGCTTTTGACACTGTACTTTTGCTATGCCGAAGCATACAAGTGTCCTTGACATTACACTTTTGCTATGCCGAAGCATACAGATGTCATATTATGATTGGCGAGTAACAGTGGTGAGATGGTTATTTATGCCTTTCTCTTAGGATTTTCTAGTTCAACCCGTCAAAAAGAGTGATACGAGTGTTAAGAAGAAGAGATTACTTAACCTTACTCATCACAAACAAAGAGTTACAAAGCTCACTCGCTTAGTTGTGCAAAAGAGTGCTCATCTAAGTTATAGATGATACAAAGTTTAGAAAACCCTGTTTCAATGGCCATTACAAAATTTTGCATGAACTAATGCACACAAACACACACTGTTTTTGTATTTTTCATTTTTCAATTTTTTTTTATTTTTATCAAAGAAGCAAAAAAATAAAACACAAAACTGAAAACACACAAACAAAAACATGCTAAAGAAAGCAAAACAATGCATAAAACTAGATGCACATGCATGAGGAGGAGGAAAGATAGAATGAGATCAATCCATGGAGATAACACCGATGTTTTGACGAAGGAACTCAAAACGTTTGCTATCCAGAGGTTTGGTGAACAAATCAGCTTTTTGGTCATCGGTGTGGATAAACTCAAGAGTAAGAACACCATCTTCGACAAGCTCCCTAATGAAGTGATGTCGAATCTCTATGTGCTTGGTTCGAGAATGTTGAACCGGATTCTTAGAGATATTGATGGCACTGGTATTGTCACAATAGATGGTGAGATGTTCTTGACGAATACCATAATCATGAAGGAGTTTTTGCATCCATAGGAGTCGGGTGCAACAGCTACCAGCAGCAATGTACTCAGCTTCAGCAGTGGATAATGAGATGGAGTTTTGCTTCTTGCTCATCCAAGAGACCAAGTTATTTCCCACATAAAAACAACCTCCTGAGGTGCTTTTTCTATCATCAGCATTCCCAGCCCAATCAGCATCAGAATATCCAGCTAAGACATTATTTGTGTCTTTGCTATACCACACACCAAAGTTGGCAGTAGTTTTGACATACTTGATGATTCTTTTTAAAGCAGTCATGTGTGACTCCTTGGGATTAGCCTGATATCTAGCACACACTCCTACACTGAAGCTAATGTCAGGTCTACTAGCAGTAAGGTAAAGAAGACTACCTATCATGCTTCTATAAAGTGAAGAGTCTACACTTTTACCTAACATGTTAACAGTGAGTTTAACATTTGGGCTCATGGGGGTTCTAACAGAACTAGCAGATTCCAAACCAAACTTTTTCACAAGATTCTTAGCATATTTAGATTGAAAGATGAATATACCTGAATCTTGTTGACGAATCTGCAGTCCAAGGAAGTGAGACAGCTCTCCAATCATGCTCATCTCAAATTCTGCTTGCATGAGTTTTGAGAATTCTTGGGCAAGCTCATCCTTAGTTGATCCAAAGATGATATCATCAACATAGACTTGAGCAACCACCAGCTCACCAGCTGTTCTTTTGATGAAGAGAGTTTGATCAGCCTTTCCTCTTGTGAACCCATGGGATATCAGATATTGAGTCAATCGCTCATACCAAGCTCTAGGTGCCTGCTTTAATCTATAGAGGGCCTTTTTGAGATACATCACATGATCTGGAAAGTGGGGATCAATGAAACCTTTAGGTTGAGCCATATAGACATCCTCTTTAAGCAGTCCATTCAAGAAGGCGGTTTTCACATCCATCTGATATAACTTGAACTTCAAGTGACATGCTAAAGCGAGAAGGATTCTGATGGACTCCATACGAGCAACTGGGGCAAATGTTTCATCATAGTCTATACCCTCCATCTGAGTGTATCCCTGAGCTACAAGTCGAGCCTTGTTTCGGATTACATTGCCCTCCTCATCAGTCTTATTTCGGAATATTCATTTGGTGCTGATGACATGCTCGCCCTCCGGTCTGGGAACTAAGGTCCACACGTCATTCCTCTGAAACTGAAGCAGTTCATCATGCATTGCTTCTACCCAACTTTCATCCTGAAGAGCTTCCTCAACTTTAGTGGGTTCAACCTGTGACAAATAACAAGAGTAAGACACAAAATTAGCAACACATTTATCGACTGTGCGTTTCCGCAATGTGAGTTCATTCATGTTTCCCACAATAGTTTCTGGAGGATGATTTGATTTGATTCTGGAGGAAGGTCTTTTGTCTTCAAGACACTCGGAATCTGGTGATGTATGAATGTCGGCTGGCTCTTCTACAACACTGGGAGTACCAGGAGTACTTGGGGATGCAGGCTCTTGTTCCATGAGCTCTAGAGCTCTCCTAGGTTCTGGAGGGAGAATCTCTTTAGGAAGTTCCTCATCAATTTTCTCAGGATTGATATCTGAAGATTCATCAATAACAACATTTACAGTTTCCATGGCCTTCATGGTTCTTTTGTTATATACCCGATAAGCCTTACTTGTAGTAGAGTATCCCAGAAATATCCCTTCATCACTTCTGGAATCGAACTTTCCTACATTCTCTCTATCCTTTAGAATGAAACAAGTGCTTCCAAAAATCCTGAAATACTTCACATTTGGCTTTCTTCCTTTCCACAACTCATATGGAGTCTTTTTGGTGCCGGGTCTGAAGTATACTCTGTTCACTGTGTGACATGCAGTGTTAACTGCTTCTCCCCATAGATTTCTAGCAAGATCCTTACTGTGCAGCATGGCTCTCGCCATCTCCTGGATAACCCTGTTCTTTCTTTCTACTACACCGTTCTGCTGAGGAGTAATAGGAGCAGAAAATTCTTGAGATATACCTGATCTTATGCAGAATGACTCCATGTATGAGTTCTCGAATTCTTTACCATGATCACTTCGAATTCGGTCAATTTTCAGGTTCTTCTCATTTTGTAGTCTTGTGCACAATGTTTCAATGTGCTCAGGAGCATCAGACTTGGATCGTAGAAGAATAACCCAAGTGTACCTGGTGAAGTCATCTACTACAGCCATGATGTATCTCTTACCTCCAAGAGATTCAGTTCTTGTAGGACCCATAAGATCTAAATGCAATAGCTCCAAAGGTCTGGATGTAGCTGATGTCTGAGTGCTTGGATGCTTAGCTTTCGTCTGTTTTCCAAGTTGACATGGTCCACATACAACATTGTTCAACCTACTCAGCTTTGGCATCCCTAGAACAGATTCATGCTTAGATACAATAGAAAGATGTTTGTAACTAGCATGCCCCATCCGTTGGTGCCACAAGTCTTCATTTGGCAACCGAATACTATTGCATACAATATCAGCATCAGGTACCAATCCATAACAGTTTTCTAGAGTACGAACACCACTTATGAGTTTCTTTCCAGCTTCATTCATAACAAGACATTTTCCTTTGGAGAATAACACCATGAAGTCTTGATCACATATCTGGCTTATACTCAACAGGTTAACTCTTAGGCCATCCACATAAAGAACATTTGCAATGTCTGGTAGTCCAGGTAGAGAGATAATCCCTTTCCCTTTTATCTGTGATTTGCTCCCATCACCAAACGTGACATTTCCACCTTTCTTAGACTCGAAGACCTTGAAGAGGGATCGATCTCCAGTCATGTGTCTTGAGCAGCCACTGTCAAGGTACCATAGGCACGTGTCCATCACTTTAAATGCGGACTTCATCATGAAGCACACTTCATGTTTAGACAACAGATCACTGGGAATGGTATCTTCTCTCATCTGTTTTTTCCGAGCCAGGCCTTTAACTTTAACTCTGTTCAGACAGACTCCTTTCCACATTTTGAATTTGAGACAGTCTAGTTCCTGCTTGTATAAACTGAGATCTTTTCCAATAATCATCATGGAGAGAATCAAATAACTTTTAAACTTGTGTTTTTTGAGATACTCAAAGAAGAGAGATTAGAAAAACAAGATGTATTCGATATCACAGTTCTCTTCAACTGAGAGACTGACTTTTAACCATGACAACCGGGGTCAATGGATCACACACAATAGATTAAACCCTAATCAGAGTGTGCTTGCTCTGATACCACTTGACAGGCCACAAACGCGTTGACCCCTTGTGATAATTTAGATCAATTAAATTAGCCCAGTTATTAATTAATCAAATTAACAGATAATATCACGTGGCAGCACAAACAAATCACCAAACTAAGATATGCAGCGGAAAATAAATAACACGGTGATTTGTTCACGAATGGGGAAAACCCTAAGGCAAAAACCCCACCGGGTGATTTAAGGTCACCACTCCCGAAACTCCACTATTATCACAACAAGCAGTTACAAGTAAGGAATCCCAGTACCTCACCAACCTACAGTTGAACTCTTACCCCAATACCCAATTGGACTTGTTCTGTAGTGACAATTTCTCCAGTTTAATGCACGGCTCCCAGTACGTGACTAACCAATGTGATGCGCGGATCCCAGTACGCGTCTTACTCCTTTGCACGAATCCAAGTACGTGACTCACTCACCAACTTGAGGAAGAAAGAATGTTGGCTGCAAAGTTCTTCAAATCATCAGAGATGAACTAGGGCACGAACTTTGTCTCACAGATCACAATTTGCATGAAAGAGAATAAGCAACTTGTATCTGGTGATTTCTGCTTTTCTGCACTTTGACAGCCCTTAAAATAATCCTTTTATATGTCTAGGGTTAGGAGAAAAGAAGTCCCAAAGACACACACACGGATTGGACTTGAAACAGACCTGGAAATCTGCTTTCTTTAATTCTCGACAGATAGAGGTGTCGAGAGGTGTCGAGACAGCTGTCGAGGCTCGGGCTAAACAGCTTCTTTAAATCTCGATAGATGTATCTGTCGAGGTATCTATCGAGCTTTAAAATCTTGCACTTCCTTGCTTGTATCTTGGACAGACTTTGACGGCTTCAACACTTAATCTTGAACCACTGTTTCTTGAAGTGTTTAACACATCCTAGATCTACCCAATTACAAGTAAAGTGCGTTTTGTCTAAGGATAAGCCAATTACATAAAATAGCGACATATGTTCACAAGCTTGAACAACTACATATGTCCTAACACAAGTGTTTGGATAGAAGGGGATGATCAGATTGGAGAGATGTTTATTAGCTATTACTCTAAGCTTTTCTCCACGGCAAAACCCACTGAGATGGAGTCAGTCCTTAAGGGGGTTCTACCAAGAGTGCCGGAGGCTATGAATACTGAGCTGCTCAAGTCTTTTGTGATGAAAGAGGTTCTAGTGGCTCTAAATCAGATGAAGCCGGATACAGCCCCTGGCCCTGACGGTCTTCCCCCTTTATTTTACAAGAAGTTTTGGGGAAAGATAGGCAGGGAAGTTTCAGAAGCTGTCCTCTTAGTGCTCAATTCAGGTACGATCCCATAAAATCTTAATCAAACCTTCATTTCATTGATTCAAAAAATTAAAAGCCCCAGGAAAGTCTCAGACTTTAGGCCTATTAGTTTGAGTAATGTGCTGTATAAGCTGATTGCCAAGGTCTTGGCAAATCGGCTAAAACCTCTATTGCCTAATCTGATCTCTGAAACTCAGTGTGCCTTTATGTCTGAAAGACTTATTACTAATAATATTCTCATTGCACATGAGACTCTGCACTATTTGAAGAAAAGCGAACTGGAAAGATGGGTTTTATGTCCATGAAGCTTGATATGTCAAAAGCGTATGACCGTGTGGAATGGGTCTACTTGGAAAAGATCATGGAAAAAAATGGGTTTCAAAAGGAGGTGGATTAATCTGATTACTTATTGTTTGTTGATGATAGCTTGGTTTTTTGTCGAGCCGCAGTTGCTGAATGTGTAAAAATACAATCTATCCTCTATAAATATGAACAAGCATTGAGATAGAGTATTAATAGAGATAAGACTAACCTTTTCTTCAGCTCCAATACTTATCCTTGGGTTCAAGAAGCTGTTAAAACTTTCTTGGGTGTCCCTGCAATCCAGAGATATGAGCAATATCTGGGTTTGCCTTCTCTGGTTGGTCGGGCGAAGAAAAAGTCCTTTAGCCTCATCAAGGAAAGGATTTGGAAGAAACTTAAGGGGTGGAAAAAAAAACTCTTGTCTCAAGCTGGACGTGAAGTTCTCATTAAGGTTGTTATTCAAGTTATTCCTACATACACTATGTCTTGTTTCAAGTTGCCAAAAGGTCTTATTAGAGAGATCGAGACTTTAATTAGAAAGTTTTGGTGGGGATATAGAGGGGAGCAGAGGAAAATTTTTGGGTTAGTTGGGACAAAATGTGCCAACCAAAAAATGAAGGAGGGATGGGGTTTAAAGAGCTGAGCAGGTTCAATGATGCATTGTTGGCACAACAGATTTGGCGATTGGAAAGTAATGAGATGTGCCTTTTTCATAGAGTGTTTAAGGCTAAATATTTTCCTCACAGCTCTGTCCTTAATTGTGAAATCTCTAACAAAGGCTCCTATGCTTGGAAAAGTAGAATCCAGGCGAAACATGTAATAGACTTGGGCTCAGTGTGGAGGATAGGGAATGGGCATTCTGTGAACATTAGGGGTGATAGGTGGATCTCGCATATTGCAGCTCCAAAAATTATTTCCCCAGCGTCGGGTCTTCCACTTGAGTCTAAGGTTTGCGACCTTATTAATGGAGAGAATCATCAATGGAACTCAGCCTTGATTGATCAAGAATTTTTACCCCATGAAGCTAGCTTAATTAAGGGTATTCCTTTGAGCATTCAGGAGGTCCCAGATAGCAAGGTATGGATTGCCTCAGCCCATGGTGAGTATACAACCTGGTCTGCATACAAGTTTATAGCTCTGTCAGAGAGGAATTATAGACCAAACTGCTCATCCAATAGAATTAGTAAACTATGGAAGGGCATATGGATTGTAGGTGCCTCATAAGGTAAAGCATTTAATTTGGAGAGCTGCGAATGAAGATCTGCCTACTTTGCATAATTTGGTGCGAAGGAAGGTGGTCCAAACTGCCGACTGTCCAAAGTGTAAAGATGTTTGGGAGGACACAGTAAATACGCTATGGGGCTGCAATGGGTTGTTTGTGATTTGGGAAGTTGATGTGGAACTAAAGAAGAGATTTAGAACTAAGTTCAATGTTTTTGCTGATCTGTGGGCAGTGTTGCTTGAGCTAAGAAATAGAACCGATGTGAACCTAGTTGCTGTAATAATGTGGCTAATTTGGAACACAAGGAATTCTGCTAGAATGGGGGAATCAGTCACGGAGTACCACAATATTCGAGCTAAGGCTGAGGCTTTCTTGTTGGATTTCAAGTCAGCTCAAGGGCAAGAGCAGAGGGCCTCGTGAGCTGGTGCACGAGCTGCTAGGTGGGTGCCTCCCACTCCTCCAATCTATAAGATAAATTTCGATGGAGCTCTTTTTAGCGATCAGGGTGATGCTGGCCTAAGTGTGGTGATTCGTGACTCAAATGGTCAAGTCGTCGGGGCCTTGGCTGAACGTTTCCCTATCCCCAAGTCAGCTGCAATTGTTGAAGCATTAGCTTGTCGTAGAGCTCTAATGTTTGCAAAAGAATTGAGCATCTATGAGCTAGTTTGTGAAGGTGATGCAAAGGTAATTGTGAAAGCTCTAAGAGCTAGGGAGGTGGACAATCCGGAATACGGTCATGTGCTGCAGGATATGCTGGTTCTAGCTTCTGATTTTAGCTTTTGTGAATTTACTCATGTAAAACGTTTAGGCAATACTGTTGCCCACTATCTTGCCTGACATTCAAAGTTAGGGAACGAGGTGCAGGCTTGGATTGAGTCCATTCCTGATGATATTGCCCCTCTTGTAATGAGGGATTTATTGTACTCTTCTCAACGTTTGAATGGATTTTTTAGGCCAATAGGTCTGGATTCTCACAAAAAAAAAACTTCCTCACTGATTTCTTAAATAGTGTGTGTGTATATATATATATATATATATATATATATAACATTATAACCCACAAACCGACACGTACAAGGATTATAAGGCAGGCCAGCCTTATAAATTTAAGGGAAACTACAGTTCACAAGCACTCATAAATTTAAATCAAATTCCTTCCAAGAGAGACAGAGAGTAGTTGTTGTATAGGTTTCTATCCTATACAACCTCGCTTTGGTTCTGCAAGAAGAAGATTCGGTGTCACAGACGACGTCTCTTCTTCCATGTAGCCGCAAGAGAAGAAGAACAACAGAAGTAGAATCGGAAGAAGAAGAAGAAGAAGGGATAAAGAAACTCCCTGATGTCCTGCTGATGGACATCCTTTGTCGACTCGGTCGCCAAAGGGCTTTCCAATGCAAGTCTGTCTCCAAGCACTGGAATTCTCTTATTTCGCATCCTTACTTTGTTCGCCACCGCCACTGCCACCACCACCACCACCGCAACTGCCCCAGCGAATCCGAGGGCCTTCTTATCGTGTTAGCGATCGCTTGTTACGTACAAGCCCTCGTGACTACTAAATCACTAGAATTCCCCAATCTTCTCAAATTTCTTCCCTTCCCAGAGCATCATCTTTGCATCTACGCCTCCTTCAACGACTTATTCTGGTACGCAACCTTATTCCATTGTGTTTCGACTTGTCGTTGCAATTCATCATCTGTAATCCCTTTACAAGACAATGGCTCGCAATTCCTCCAATCTTTTTTGAGGACTATCAGTTGAGAGGAGAGAGAGATATTTTGGTCGGCCTAATCAGTTGTCCGCAGGAGAATTATCCACATAGCAACAGATGTAAAGTGGTACGCATTCATTGTCCTTTCGAAACTACTACTACTACTCAGATAGAGATGGAGATCTTTTCTTCCGAAACTGGTGAATGGTGCAACTTGTTTGTTGAGTCACCACGGGTATTGAATCCCTGCAATTCAATTTCTGGGCAGGCTGGTGTTTTTCCATGCAATGGGATGCTGCATTGGGTGGATGCAGCTCAGGAATTCATCAAAGGCTTTCTTGTCTACGATCCATTCAACGACATTGGCCACCTTCGTTATATAGATCTACCCATAGAGATGGGCTTTGTACCTGAAGACCTCGTCTTCTTCGGAGTGTTCCATGGGCGTCTTCGGATAATCCAACGTAGTCAACACGCCTTTTTACAGATGGATGCGTCCTCGTCTTTACTGTTTTTCTGTTTGGGAACTTGAGGATTACGCCAATGCGGGTACATGGTGCTTGAAATGCAAAATTAAATTCTCCGACATAGTTTCAGAATGTCCTAGCGTCGGCCGCCCCGATTGTAATTTCCAAGCCTTCCACACAAATGTTGCTGAACTTACACAACATAGTTTCACTGTTTTTCTGGTACAACATGCACACTAAGGTTTTGATAGAGATCGGCAAACTACCAGTTGAGGAGGAATTTTCAAATATTCGCCCTCCTATATTCCTACTTGGGTACCAATCGTGGCCAACACCAATTCCTCGACGCCCATTGGAGTTGGAATGAAGTTTAACATGCCATTCTAATGTCATGTGTTATGCCTATACGGAGTGTTTTTTTTCTTTTCTTTTTAAGTAACTGAATGTCACCCCGTTATTTTCTATAACTGAATTAGTATTTTAATTGAATTCCAGCATATTACATTGTTTCTCATGAATTTTGAATTACTGGGGAATCCATTATTATTTTTATTATTTTTTCGATACCATTGTTAACAATAGGAAACAATATTATATTAAGTTGATAAGATAAGGCTAATACATTAGATAAAATAGCTATAGGTCCAAAAATAACTTTGATTAGTTCTTATTTGTAGGTCCCTGTATCAGAACATTCGAATTTGATGAGTTTTGGCTCAAACCATCAATATATTGAGTGTATAAATCTGCGTTAGATTTCGCAATTAGTGAGCTGATAAATCTTATTAAAGAAAACGTGAGGTTCGATCGATATTGCTAAATGATTTCCTTGCCTATATACTCAGTTGTTTATGGTTTTGCTATTTGCTTTTCATTTATTGCAATTGATTAATCTTCTGATGACAATTTTATGCTTTTGTCATTGTATTTGGGATCACTCAAATATCTTGAACATAGCAGGACTTTCTCTGATGGTAATGATTTAGATTAGAGGAGCCAGCAGTGAAAATTACTGGCCATGAAATATTTTCTTTTAGCTACAAGGCATGTTCTGGGATTTTATTTATTTATTATTATTTATGGTTTAAATAAAATCTTTTTGAAAGTGTAATATTGAATTTGAAATTTCTAAATTTATTTAATTTAAAACCAAACCTTAGTGATGAATGAAGACGAGAATCCAAGAGTACGTAGTAGTGGTACTTTGACTACTTTCATGGGTTCGGGTTTTATAAATTTGGGGTTGTTCTGGCTTATGTTACCCTCATTTAGCATACAAGTTGGTTCAACTGTTCAAGTACCCAATAATTCATCGAGATTATGGTCCATTAGTATCAATGTTTGCACTATTTGAGTCTAATATTTCACAGCCAATATACTGCTTGATCTTAGCGACATCAACCAAAGTTTTCCCATAGTCAAGAAAAAAAGAATGCCCCCAAATTTTTAATTTTTTTTTTAAAATATTTAACAGTATGCATATTGATGGGGATCAACTAAGTACAACCCGTCCTTGGTTGTCGTCCATGACTTAATCACGTCCGAGGAAAACCATCAGAGAATGACAGAATGTATGAACAAGATCCTTTGCTAAGAATAATGGGATCCGGTTGAAAGAACTCATCCATGGACGACTATGTTCATAGACGACCATATCTATGGATGATTAAATTGTACTTGGTAAATTCTACAAAGGATTCTTCAAAGGTTCTACATAAACTAACCATGACATGTTGCTATTTACACGCGGAAGAGATTCCTCGTGCTACGTTCCATATACCCCACTTTTTCTAAAAACCACCCACATTACCCATGATGGTGGTATATCAGAACAAAATGACCCACGTTTAACTCTCTATAAAAGAAGCAAATCCCATCTACCAAAGGTAAGTTCTAACCATTCACTATTTTCTGTCCTTGTGTCATAAAGATGAAATTGGCTTAACCATTGGAGGGTCCTTGACCGGGTCACACTGGTTACCTTTGACAATTCTTTCTTTCTTTTTAGGATTTACAGCCATTACGAAATATTCCAGCATACTGATTTTCGTGTATCATCAGTTGATGCCGTCTATGGGAAAGATACAAGAGGAGTCAAACTTTTTCGTATACCATCAGTTTAGCTTTTTTGTTTTCTAAAAGACAAAAAAGCTGCATGGTTCGGACTAAGTCACTGGCCACTAGTCTAGGACACCAGAAGAGTGGAAACGCTTCTAGTCATCCAAATCGTGCACCACCACTACCTATGACCATCCAACAGCAATTACAGTCCATGGCAGCAGCGATGGCAAAATTGACACAACAGAACCAAGAGTTAACTAGGGAAGTTAACAGACAACCTCAACAACATGGTGGAGAAAGGTGTTAGGATTCAAGAAATGAAGGCCCTGAAAACAATGTTGAAGGAGACCAGTCCAGGGGTACCGTCACTCGTAGGATACCACATTTGAAGAGATAAATGGACTAGATGAAAAGAGCTATGGAAGAAATGAAGGATTCAATGAGGAGAGCAAACCATGTGGATGATCTCATCTACAAGATTAATTCCCCTTTCATTGCGTTGATCACCAGTCATCCCTTGCCTTCTAAGTTCAAAATGCCTACTCTGGACTCATATGATGGAACGCGTGATCCTTGCTACCATATTGCTACATTCAAGACGACTATGCATCTCCAAGGTATTCTAGATGAAATCATGTGTAGAGCTTTTCCTACCACGTTGAAAGGACCAACTAGAGTGTGGTTTGGAAGTTTGCCACCAAACACCATAACTTCATTTCAGGAGTTAAGTAAGTTGTTCGTTAACAACTTCATAGGTGGACATAGGCAGAAATGCTCCTCGTCCAGTTTGTTTACCATAGAGCAAGGAAAAAAATGAAAGTCTACGATCTTTTATCAGCTGCTTTAATAGGGAAGCCCTATTAGTGGACGAGATGGATGACAAGATTCTCTTGGTGGCTTTTTACAATGGAGTCAGCTCAAATTTATTCATTCATAAATTGTATGACCAGGAGCCGAAAACGATGGCTGAGTTGATACATTTAGCCCAAAGTTTCATGAATGCAAAAGACACAATTATTGCCAAGAGAAAAAAGATATGTGAACAACTGGAAAATAGTTATGTGCATCATCCAGAGCAAGGTCCTCATCTAAAGAAAGCCCAAGTGGGGGAGAAAAGAGATCGGGACGGCAAGAAGGCAGGATCGTCATTAGGACGATACTCTAATTACACTCCCTTGAACACTTCGCTTAACGAAGTGTTGATGCAGATAAAAGATGATCCATCCTTGAAGTGACCAGAGAGGATGAAAGAGATCCTAGCAAGCAGAATAAAAGCAAATATTTTCGCTTTCATCGTAACCACGGACATGATATAGACAAATGTTATGATTTGAAGCAACAAATTGAAGTTCTCATCAAATAAGGAAAATTAAAAAAATTTCCTTGGATGATATCACAAGGACGAGAGATAGCCGATGAAGGGCAAGGCAGAGGAACCAGTACGTCCACCATTTGCAAAAATAAAGATTATTATAAGGGGCATGTCAACAGGAAGCTCGTCTAGAGCTAGGAAGACTTATCTATGGGAAGTTCAGATATCTGGACGACCACCAAGGATGATCAAAGATGATGAGCCAGCCATTATTTTCACAGATGAAGATGCAAGACGACTACACCACCCTCATGATGATGTGATTGTTGTTACTTTGATAATTGTAAATTATACAACTAGAAGAGTGTTAATAAACAATGGGAGTTCAACAGATATCCTTTACTATCCAGCCTTCTAGCAAATGAGAATCAACAAAGAATTACTTCGTCCAATAAATGTGCCATTGATCGGGTTCGGAGGAATAAAGGTTCTACCAATAGGTACCATCTCCTTGCTAGTCATGGTTGGCTCTTACCCACGACAAATCAATAAAGAAGTGAATTTCCTTGTTGTAGAATTCTCATCCTCATATAATGCTATCATTGGACGACCAACTTTGAACATTTGGAGGGCTGCAACGTTCACATACCATTTGTCAATCAAGTTTCCAACAGAGTATGACATTGTAGAAGTATAGGGAGATCAGTTAGCTACTAGAGAATGTTACTTAGCAATATTAGCTATGGACTAGCAGATGCAGACAATGAACACTGAAGAAAGAAGAACGTTTGCTGAACTAATTGAAGTATTGGAGAATGTACCACTGGATGAGTCCAACCCATAGAAGTTTACCTGAATTGGGATGAGCATGGAGGAAAAGACAAAGCAAGACCTCGTTGAATTCCTCAAAAGAAGCACAAATGTTTTTGCTTGGAGCCATGAAGACATGCCTGGGATTGACCCAAGTGTGATTACTCATCGCCTAAATGTATCCCCGTCCTACAAGCCAGTTCATTAGAAGAAGAGAGTTTTTGCCTTGGAACGAGATAATGCTATCAAAGAAGAAGTTTATAAGTTGGTCACTGCAAAATTCATTCGCAAAGTTTATTACCTTGACTGGCTAGCTAACGTGGTGATGGTCAAAAAAGTTAACGGCAAATGGAGGATGTATGTGGATTTCACAGATTTAAACAAAGCATGCCCTAAGGATAGCTATCCTCTTCCACGCATTGATCAATTCATAGATTCTACAACTGGACACCAGTTGTTAAGTTTTATGGACTCCTTCTCAAGGTTGATGGACGAAGCAGACTAGGAGAAAACATCCTTCATAACAATCTAATGATTGTTTTGTTATAAAGTGATGTCATTCGATTTGAAGAATGCAGGAACTACTTACTAGAGGCTAGTCAATCATATGTTTCATCCACAAATTGGGCAGAATGTTGAAGTATATGTAGATGATATGCTGGTCAAGAGCACGAGAGAGCACTACAACAAAATGTATTTTCAGTGACAAAAATATTCATCACTAAAAGTCCAGTTTTTCGTCGCTAAGGACCTTTAGTGATGAAATCTACTAATTAGCGACGAAAACATTTCGTAGCTAAATGTTTTCCTTGCTAAAAACACTATTTAGCGACGAAAATATTTTGTTGCCAAAAACACTAAGTTTATTAAATCATATTTAGTGACGAACAATTTCTTCACTAAAACTATTTTTGGGTACACATAGTGACGAAAAAGTTTGTCACTAAAACTATTTTTAAGAAAATTTAGGCACATATAGCGAAAAAAATTTTGTCACTAAAGCTTTGTTTGGGTAGTGAGTGTTTGCGTCTGCGTTTAGAGTAGTTGCGTTTTTTGGTTTTTTTTTTTTTTTTTAAGTATAGCGCCAGTTGCAACAATGCCGTCAGGCTAATAAACAATAAATTCATTAATAAATAGTAACCAAAATATATTTTTTTATTATTTTCAGTTTTCAGCAAAATAAGTTGTATCCAAACGCACACTAAAGCCATTTCTTACAAAATTTTGCTACATTTAGCGACAATATATTTCGTCACTAAAACAATTTTTGTTGCTATATTTGTGATGGAGAAATTCGTCGCTAAAGCTTATTTTCTATTTTTTTTTTTCATGGTTTTGATATTAGACTGTTAACTGTCATTACATTATTAAAACCTCACATTTGAATAACACATTTATTTCAACAACACATTTAAAAAAAAAGATCCATACATTCCACAAGTAAAAAATAGAACAAGTATCCAATTCAAACTCCTTCCATACAGTGATTGTTTGCAACACATACAATAACACAAGATGTTTTATAACAATACAAAAAGTGTAGTATAATATAATTATAACCAATAGATGATGTCCTCATATGTCTTCAAGTAATGCCAAAAGTAAATCCCCTAAAACCCACCAATAAGAAATCTACACAAATATAAAAACAATACTACATTAAAATTGTAAAGTAAAAACATTAACTATATTATAAGAAACATTTCTAACAATACATTAAGAGTGGCCACACCAATGAATTAAAATCACAACTCCTAATGTATAAGTTGTAGAAAGAAAATATAGATTTTCAAGTGTAATATAATACAATTAGTTTCAAATAATGCATCAGAAAAAGTAGTCACACCATGTAGTGCAGGTCAATAGCTAACATAAAGTATTAACCAATAAGTGTTTTAACTTGAAGATGAACCGCCCCCATAGGTAAGAGCGTCATCATAACCCTTGCTCCTCAAAAAGTTAAAAATATTCTTTTGGACCTCTTCTTGCTTAGCTTTCTTTCTTAGCTCACGCCTCTTGGTCCCTAGCTCTCTCTTTTTGGTCCCTAGCTCTTGCCTCTTTGAGCTCAATTATCTCACTTTCTAAACGATGTACATTATCTACCGAGGAACTAGATGAGACAGTGGTTACTAGAGAAGAGGAAGGTCTCATGCCAAGTCCTTTTATAATACCAGACTTCTTCTTAAAAACCAGGTTTGAGATCTCGTCTTGGGTAACGGGAATTGCATGAGGATCTTGATAATGATCCTCTTGCACTTTGAGAATACTTTCCTATCATTTGAAAGAGAGAAAGAAACAAACAATCACAACATTAATACTACATATGTTATAGGTTTACAAACATAATAGGGATGGAATGATACACATACATATGTCGTTTCATCCTCATAGTGTATTCACATATTTGTCTTTAGATTGAAATGAACATCTTTGAAGATTTTTGCCAATTCAGGAACTTGACCGCCATTATTATTTGTCTGATTAATTAAAATTCGAGTGTTAGATAGATATAGTTAATTAATCACAACATGTAATATACTAAGGTCTAAGAAAATGAAAAAATACGCACCTCCTCATCAACCCTAACTGCAAGTGCCTTTGTCTCGCATCTATGTTTGCCTGAAGTTTTGTTCCTATTTTTAGAGTTTTTTTTTTTTTTTTTAATTTTTTTTAATAAAGAACATTCAAGATATTGATTAGATCATGAATAAAACAGTATACATTTACTTCATTTAAGTATTAATCTAATCATTTGACAATATAATATAATAAACTTTGGATAATAATAATATATGCATAAATAATTTACCAGCCATTCCTCGTTGGTCAATTTCCCATCATTGAGTCTAGTCTGTTGCTCAAGTGTGGCATTCTTTTGCGGTGGCTTCTTACATAGTCAGCACCATGAGATTGTATGAGCTTTTTTTAAGCCTGATGCAAATTGTTGAAGCTGTAACTCAATATTCTTCCACATTTTGTATTTGATGTTTTCGTTACTAAGTTGAAATCTCCTTGTAGCTCAAACTGATCCTGTAAAATTAATTATATATGTATTATAAAAATAACATTTATCTGAATTTAATATGCTTAGTGACAATAAAGACGAGTTAGATGTTATCAATGTAAATTTACCGCGATATTTTGAAGCACCACATCTCTAGTAGCAGCAATAACACTTTTCCAATTTTTCACGTTGTAACTGGAAAAATTACTTTGCACTTGTATGCCAATTTGATTGACAATCTTGCATGCATTCTTCCCAACAGGAGCAGTATACTCTGCAGTTATACATACTAGCAACTTACCACTTTTTTCAACAAGTGCTTGTACTGCTATACCACGTGTTGTTCCACGGGTATTTCTGCTAGTAGATCCTATTTAGACATTATCAATATTAAAAAATTATACATACCATGTACATTATAGCTCAATTAAAAGAAGTATAATCTCAATAGTAAAGACAGGTTGCAGTTGTAATTAAGTATATTCTATGTAATTACCAGTCGCACTAGTTAATGCACTGGTAGCCTGCACCTCTGCACTAGAAGAACTTTGGGCGGGAGGATTTGCTTCAGGAGGTGTTTTTGTAAATTGGACCACCGGGCTAGATACCTCAACTTGTGAGCGTGTAAGTCATCCTGGTACTATCTGCAACTAACAAGCATACATATAATGGAACAATAAAGTCATTACAAATAATGGAACAACAAAGTTATTATCTAATGTAATAATTCTAATAATGTTACATCTATTGTAGCAAACAATAAATTACATTTGTAGTACCTTATGGATTAAAGAATTATATGACTCATCGTCATTGTCATCAGCACCAATAGATGGTCATAATCATCATCTACCACAACATTAACTCTACTTCTTTTCCTTTTTGCACAATTGGATTAAGCAGAATCCTTAGAGAAGTTGAGATATGCTTCAATCCCAAAGCATCTCTCTTGGTTTTGCCTCATTTAAATCTAATCTTGCCATCTCATACCTCGATATATTAGGAGTGTATTTGGCTTTTTTGAGTATTTTTTGAAACTATGTATTGACATGGAAAATAAGTACAATTGCTGCTAACTTAACATCGTAGTCCACAACATTATCCATATCAAGCAATTCACAAGTGCAAAATTTGAACACAATTGCTACTAACTTAACACAACACAACAAATTACCGCATCAATATCTATATCAAGTTCAAGATAAGTACAAAATAGATAAATACAATTACTACTAACTTTACATATCATAGTTCACACCATTATCCATATCAAGCAATTCACAAGTGCAAAATTTTAACACAATTGTTACTAATTCAACACAACAAATGACTACATCAATATCCATATGAAGTTCAAGATAAGCACAAAACTTTAAAACAATTGCTACTTAGACAAGCATAAAACATTTAAGACAATTGTTATGAACTCCATATATCATAATCCATATCAAGATCAACATTAGGTATGTCATGCTCTTCATTTTGATTAGCATCTCTTGAAGTTCCACCTTCAAGAACAACCGTAGTTTCAACATTACCTATATAATACTCAATAATATTATCTTCAACATTGATAGGGACAACACCAATGTTGGAATGCGTCATTATCTTCTGTATTATCATTGGATTCTCTACCCCCTACTTCCGGGACATCAAACACTCCCCTATGTTGGATGGATTGCACAATTTTCCAAGGTTTACCCAATTTGGTATCTCGAAGGTAGAAAACTTGTCTCGCTTGACTAGGAAGTATAAAAGAGTCATTTTCATACCACCGACTTGTAACATCAATGCTTGCGTAGTGTGCATTGATTTTTATTGTTCTCCTTCAACCATTGGTATCAGTATTGTACCGTTCACACTGGAACAAAACAACTTTATGGTGAAACACATACCCTAATTTCCAAATTTTGCACACATGACAATAAAAGTCCTGCATTTCTCCCTCATGGTCCCCTTTGGTATATACGCCACTGTTTTGGGTTACATAACGATTGTCTAGGTCCCTTGTATGGAGCTTTACATCACTGACTATACAAACTGTGTACTCCTTCACATGTGGCTTAGGACCATTTGCTAATGACCATAACTAATTAGTAGCTTCTGATGACTCGTTAACTTTCAATTTATTCATCTATAATGGCATACAACAAGTGATATTATTAGTAATAAGCAATGATGAAACTATTTAAATGATTACTTTTTATTAGTGTGTGATTAAATTTTAAATGTCTTACACGTTCTCTGAACCACTTGGGAAACTCTTGTCGTTGGATTTTAGTAATGGTTTCTCTAGTAGGATTATGCAACGTGCTTTTGTGTTCACCGTTAAAAATAAGGTGATTTACTTTTAACTAAGCATTGCAAATAATAATCAAAACTTGATCAAACAATATATGTATATGAAATCACATACTTTAAATAAGGTTTTAGCTCATGACTATTGTACAACAAGTACCAATGAGCGGTATCGAGTAATGCACGAGACAAGTTGCCATCATTCCGCCTACCACCTATAGTTCAGGCAGTCTGTGAAAAAATTATCAATTCTTCGCTAGATTCACCAAAATCTTCATTTTTTTCTCTTCAATTTTGCATAGTTTCGATCCCATCAATATACAAAGACTAGTTGTTAATACATTCTTTAAGAATGTAAGCCTCTACAATCGAGCCTTCTGGTCGAGCTTGGTTGGAAACGTATCTTTTCAATTTTCCAAGGTACCTCCGAGGAAAAAAAATTTGGAGTATATGATTTTATATCACATGGGAAAGATGCAACTGATGGATGCATCAAAGAATTTAATTACCATTCAATTGGGTACATCCACCGATATTGTATTGGGCCTCCTAGAATTGCTTTTCTAGGCAAGTGAACAACAAGATGGACTATGGCATCAAAGAATGCTGGAGGAAAGAACCTCTCAAGCTTGCATAGTATAAGAACTATACGTTCTTCTAGTTTCTTCAATTCACTTCGCTTTAGGGTCCTTGAGCATAAGGCTTGGAAGAAGCTGCCCAAATCGAACAATACAATACTAATATCTTTATCCGCAAACCCTCGCAACCCAATTAGAAGAATTCGTTGCAGTAGCACGTGACAGTCGTGGCTTTTCAAACTAGATAATCTACCATTTTTTGCATTCACTGACCTTGATATGTTGGCTACATAACCATCTGGATACTTGATTGATTTCAAAAAGTCATATAAACCATCCCTTTCATTTAGACTTAATGAAAAGAAAGCCTGAGACTTGTCATATGATCCATCAGGATGTTTCAAATGCAATGTATGCCTAAAGTTCATATTTTGCAAGTCTATCTGTGCCTTGTCAGTGTCCTTGTTTTTCCCCTCAATGCCCAACAAAGTATCATAAGTATTTTCACTGATGTTCTTCTCCACATGCATGACATCAATGTTGTGTTTAAGGTTCTTATTTTTCGAGTATGGAAGCTTGTATGAAACACTTACCTTTAACCAATTTGGCTCTCCAATGAGTTGTCTCTTCTTGTTACTTGGATGCTTTCCTAAAATTGTATTTGGCATTCTATCTAGTTGCTCTTGTATCTTTCCCACCGGTAACTCTAAAGATCTCTTTCGTTTCTCCAATAAACCATTATGCAACTGATTATGTCTCCAACGATGTTCCATAGGCAAATAAGTTCGATAGTTAATGAATCCAATTTTACTTTCCAAAGCTTCTGAATATGGTTTATCGTTGCAAGTGTAACAAGAATGATAACCCTTTGTCTTCCACCTAGAAATGTTACCAAATCCAAGATAGTCATGTATTGTCCACAACAAAGTTGCACGCATCTAAAAATGCTCTTTACTATAAGCATCATAAGATTCTACACCTTCTTCCCATAACTCCTTCAACTCGTCAACCAATGATTTCAAGTAAATATCAATCACATTTCCTCGATTGATGGGGACCGTAAATAAGTAAGGACAACATAAAATATGGCTCCTTCATAACCTACAAAGATGGTAGTTTATAGGGGATAAGTATAACAGGCCACATACTATAGTTGTTGTTCATATTCCCAAAAGGTTAAATCCATTTGTAGCCAACCCCAACCTTATATTGCAAGGTTCGAGGGCAAAATCATGATGTTACAATCAAACTCCTTCCACTCCCCACTATCAGCCAAATGCCTTATTATCCCATTGCCCATATGTTTGTCTATATACCATCTCCTGTTCTTAGCTTTTTGGCCTGACATGTACAATCTCCTTAGTCTTAGTGTAAATAGGAAATAACACAATATCTTATAAGGAATCTTCTTACCTTGGGCACATGTATCCTTGTACCTAGGCACCTCACACACTGGACATTTATCAAGGTTTTCATATTCCTTCCAAAATAGTGCACAATCATTTTTGCATGCATCTATATGCTCGTATGACATGCCTAAGTCACGTAATATATTCTTTTCTTCATAAGTTGACCTTCGAACCAAGTTACTTTTTGGTAAAACATTTGTTAGCAATTCTAGCATCATATCAATTCCCTTATTACTCAAGTTGGTCATTACCTTTACATTCAACATCTCAATAACATACTTCAAGATACTATAATCAGTGCAACCCAAATACAACTCACGCTTTACATCTTCCTCAAGTTTGTCAAAATTACGCACTTCCTCATCTTCGGTTGCATTTCTTGGTTCCCCTCTAATTCGATCACCTACAAAGGCATCGATACCATCCATATGATCACCATTTGACATTTCATTATCATGAATGTTCTCGTTCAATACACGAGGTTCTCCATGATTATACTAATTAATGTAAGATTGCATAATCTTACGGTGAAGCAAATGGATACGCACAGTATGAAGAGATTGTCAATAGCAATTCATATAGTGAATACACGGGTGCAGAATATTACCACTCAAGTCAACAACCGCTTTTGTAAAATTAATAAATGCATTGACCCCTTCAATATATGGATGACTTAATCTACCATCAAGTGTCTTACCCATTGTCATTCAACTTTTATCCATGTTTGACTAAAATTGCAAGGTGAATGCTACTTTGGTAAAATACGGACTACTCATGCATAATGTATTCTAACATCTAAGTCTATAAGCTACTTAGATAAAATTCTATCCCATTTATGAATGCACAAGTCTATATTAATACTTAAACAAATATACATTGCACACTCAAATACTATCAATATGAATTTAAACCACCTTATAACACCATGTAAGCCACCCGCTTACTCCAATACAACATCCCACCACAAAACCAATCACAAACATAATAAGTACAATGCTTACAAGTATTGAAATCGAATAAAGTAATATTCATCACTTCTAATTAACAAGTTTCATTCACATTTGCAAGAAACTAAAAATACTTCCAATATGAATTTAAACCACCTTATAACACCATGCAAGCCACCCGCTTGCTCCAACACAACAACCCACCACAAAACCAATCACAAAAATCATAAGTTTAGAGTGTTTACAAGTATTGAAATCAATTAAAGTACTATTCATCACATCTAATTAACAAAGTCCATTCACATGTTGAAAAAAATTAAAAATACTCCTAATATGAATTTAAACCACCTTATATGACCATGCAAGCCACCCGCTTGCTCCATTACCAGTATAGAGTGTTTACAAGTATTAAAATCAATTAAAGTACTATTCATTACATCTAATTAACAAGTTCCATTCACATTTGCAAGAAAATAAAAGCACTCCCAATATGAATTTAAACCACCTTATAACACCATGCAAGCCACCTATTTACTTAAACACACAACTCACCACAAAACCAATCACAATATAGAGTGTTTACAAGTATTGAAATCAATTAAAGTATTATTCATCACATCTAATGAACAAGGTCCATTCACATTTGCAAAAAATTAAAAACACTCCCAATATGAATTTAAACCACCTTATAACACCATGCAAGTCACCTATTTGCTCCAACACAACAACTCACCTCAAAACCAATCACAAACATCACAAGTATAAAGTTTTATAGGTATTTAAACAGATTTTACTTACTATGATCAAGCTAAGCGTACAAGTCTAATTTGTTGGCTAAGATTTGGTCTTTGACTTTCACAGATCTAAGCCTCTTTCTATTCCCCCACAACAACCCAAACAATCACTAACCTTCTCATCACATTCAACCAAAAACCATTAAATTTCTTCTACAGTACATTAAAAAAAAAAAAAAAAAATACAGTCCAATTATGGCTTAATTAACACTTGGTTAAGAAGCTAGAATTTTTAAATATATCATAAAGTTTTAGCTTTTTTGTTCTATCAAACACTCCTAATTAGTATTTACTTTTGATCAATCAACTCTTTATTTGTGAGTATTCAAGATTTTTGGAACACTTGATTAATCTTTTGAATGCGTATAGTCTCTATCCAATCAAATGATTGATTACTTTATATTGAATAAAGGTTGCAAATTTAGATAACTGGCTTGATGGGATTTTTAAGACCTAAATATGGGTGTACTACACTTCTATTATACATTACTTCTATAATCATAAAACTTTACGTCTATTAATCATAAATTCTTGATTATATATATATATATATATATATTTATTTATTTATAGAAGTTTTGGCATTATTACACAAATGGTGTGTCCACTACACCTACTGAATGTACATCACTTAGAATTCTTAGTTTGAACTTAATAGATGTGATGTATGGACAATACCAATTGCTTAAATCTTAAGACATATATGTTTGTTTTTTACCTAACAAAGTTGAAAGATTCACTCTTTAAACGCAACAATAGGCAAGGTACAATTTATCATATAGCCTATTAGAAAAAGTAAAATAAAATAAAAGATGCAAATTGTCATAAGTCATACTCTTTTTCTAAGACTTCTATATAAAGTCAATTTAGCATTATGAAAAACTCCAAAGGGTTGTTGTACATGTTTTCAAGACTCCTGATCAATAAGGTTAGTTTAAGTCTCTTAATCAAAATACCATGGGATCACTTAAAAGAAATCCATTCTTATAATTATCTTTTTGAGATATTCCTTATAATAATTTGGTGTGTATGAAATGTAGATTATATTTATGAGCAGTGAACAATTCTATTAAAAAAAAGCATTATAAAATTCACATTAAAAAAAAAAAAGCTATAAAAACACTCCTAATAATATGAATTTAAACCACCTTATAACTCCATGCAAGCCACCTGCTTGCTCCAACACAACAACCCACCACAAAAACAATAATCAACATCACAATATATAATGCTTACAAGTATTACAAACAATTAAATAGTATCCATCACATATAAATCAACAATATTCATTCACAATTCAAAAAAAAAAAAAAAAACACTCCCAATTCACTCACAATATTCATTCACAATTCATTCACCTTAGTCATATGCCAAAACGCATCTCCTTGCACACGAACAATACCACCCTGCACTATTATGCAAAATGATGAGAATTCTGTCAATTCTCATTCTTCAATCATGTAACTATAAGCTAAAATTTCTGAAAGTGCCAAACTATATTTCAGAAGAGCATAAAGAGGCCATCTTATAGAAAACCCCCATATATTATGCCAAATTGCCAATGCTAAGTTTAAGGAATGCCAACATACTCTCTAAATAAAATAGTAATGATAACAATAATTACAACAACAGTGACTAATATCAACTCAACTAGCCAAAAATTGACGAGAACCAAACACAAAACATTCTTGCCTTGAGCAATTTAGCATGTCTACAAAATCCCAACAAAGAATCATCACCAAACCAAAAAATCCAACCCATTACAAGAAACTAACAAAAAACCCATTACAAGAAACTAAAACAAAAACCCATTTCAAGTAACTAAATAGTAAAAATTCATACTTACACTTACAAATCTTAAAATTTCTCAAACCCATATCATTTAAACAAATCCAAACCAAATTTTACAAAAATAAAAAATAAAAAACATAAACTTACATTGTTCAAATCAGTGGAAGGAGAAAGTAAGGGAAAGGGGGAGATAGAGGAAAGGAAGAGGGGATGTAGTGGAGGAAAAGGGGGAGGGAAAGGGGAAATAATGGAGGGGTGGTGGTGGAGGAGAGAGGGAGGGGTGAAGGAGAGAGCGAGGGACGAAGGAGAGGCGAAGGGTCGGTGGAAGCTTAGGTCGGGGGGGAGCTGGCGGAGATGAGCTCGGTGAGGGTGAGAGTGAGGGAAAGAGATGGGTTTGTGGGAATGAAAAAAAGAAAAGAAAAAGAAAAGAGAGACCTAATCAGTATATGTACAAAGCTTTTAGTGACGAAATTGAATTTGTCACTATTGGGTACCTGTAGTGACGAAATCGGATTCGTCACCGATAACGTTACAAAAAATGCAATATACCTTTCAGCAACATCTTATTTTCATCGCTATTTTCACATTGAGCAACAAAATCGGTTTCATCACTAATAGTGTGACCAACAACACTTTTAATGATGAAAGTTTTTGTTGCAAAAAACTTACACTTTTAGCGACGAACAGATTCATCACTATAGATGAATTAAGTTTCCCACCTATGCTTTCGTTTGACACCTTTAATTCAGCACAATATATAGCGACAAAATCTAATTTTCGTTGCTAAATGTTACTAATTTTTTTTTATATATATAAATAGAGATGAAATATAAATTTCGTCACTATATGGTACTTTTTTGTGACGAAAAAATTTTCATTACTAAAATTCATCACTGAAAATACATTTTGTTATAGTGGAGAAACGTAGCATCTAGACGACCTTTTAGAAACCTTTGACACACTTAGGCGATATGAGACAAAGCTGAACCCAAGCAAATGTGCTTTTAAAGTTGCATTAGGGAAATTCCTTGATATTTTGGTTTCATAAAGGGTGATTGAAGCAAACCCCGATAAGATCCAGGCGATCTTGAACATGGAGCCTCCAAAGAATATCAAAGACGTCTAAAGCCTTACTAGGTGAGTAACGACCCTTAATAGGTTTGTTTCAAAAGCTATTGACAAATGTTTACGATTTTTCAGAGTATTAAAGAAATCATTTGAATGGACAGATGAATATCAACAAGCATTTGAAGACTTATCTTGCTTCGAATCTGCTGCTGAGCCAATCCAAATCAGGAGAGTTGTATCTATACCTAGCAGTGTCTCCCTATGCAGTAAGTTCAGCTTTGATCAGAGAAGAGGGAAAGATACAGAAGCCCATCTACTACACTAGCAAAGCCTTAAGAGGAGCCAAGGGATGGTATTCACCAATGGAAAAGTTGGCACTTTCATTAGTGACGGTAGCAAGAAAACTTAGGCCTTATTTTCAAGCTCATGTAATCAATGTCCTGACAGATCACCCACTAAAGAAAGCTAGAACAAGCTAGAGGTTGCTGGACGACTGATCCAGTGGGCAGTGGAATTTAGTGAGTTTGATGTGCGGTACAAACCAAAAGACGCAATAAAAGCTCAAGTCCATATAGATTTCATTGTTGAATTCACTCTTTCCAGGGACAACATAGTGAGGAACTAGAGGCAAAGCAGAGGGTTGTCCTTGTCGATGGCTCGTCCACACAGTGTGCAGGAGGAATTGAGCTAGTTCTACATTCACCAGAAGGAGATCATTTGGAGTATGCAATTTGTCTACAGTTCTAGACAACTAATAATGAAGCCAAGTATGAAGCCTTACTTCAAGGATTAGAGTTAGCCAAATCATTTGGAGTAGATTCAATCCTTATCCTGGGAGATTCGCAGTTGGTAATAGGTCAAGTGAATAGGACGTGTGAAGCCAAAGAAGAATGAATGATGATGTACTTAAGCAAGGTCAAGCAACGCATCAAAGGCTTCACAACAGCCCAGTTCCAACAAATACCAAAGGAAGAAAACACAGAAGCTAACGTCTTAGCTAAGATAGCATCTGTAGACGAGGTAACAAGTGATCAAGTTAAAATACAATATATTCTTAGCATAGATGCGTTGGAAGTGAATCAGGTAAATGGAGTTACCAACTAGACCACCCTAATTATATCGTACCTCAAGGATGGAGTACTTCCTATGGATAGAAAAGAAGTAGGGAAATTAAGGATAAGGGCGGCGAAGTTCGTCCTTATGGACGAAGTGTTGTATAAAAGGGGATTCTCTCAGCCTTACCTGAGGTGTTTAGATCTAGACAAATCACTCTATGTTTTGAGAGACGTCCATGAAGGAGCTTGTGGAAATCATTCAAGAGTTAGGTCCCTTGTCCATAGAGTGGTTCATGTAGGATATTATTGGCTGTCAATGCAAGCAAATGCTAAAGCTTACATTAAGGCTGTCAACCCTATAGCAACATACCTAGGCAACCATCAGAGTATCTCACTCTAGTGGTCACCTTTTGGCCCTTTGACTAATGGAGACTTGGCATCCTTGGTCATTTTTCCATGGGGATGAGACAAATGAAATGCTTGGTAGTGGGGATTGACTATTTTATCAAATGGGTAGAAGCAGAGCCTGCAGCAAGAATCACTGAGCAGAATGTCAGAAGCTTCGTTTAGAAAAACATAATTTGTCACTTTGGAATCTCTAGGGTTCTCGTCTTAGAAAATGGACGTCAATTTGACAATACACCCTTCAGAGACTTTTGTGAGTAGCTAGGAATCAAGAATCACTACTCCTCACTCATCCACGCACAAGTCAACGAACAAGCTGAAGTTGCAAATCAATCCTTCCTAAAGATCATCAAGACCCGAATTAGGGGGGCAAAAGGTGTTAGGGACATATTTGATGTAATTGGCTAATCCTTTGACAAAATGTATCTTATTTGTAATTGAGTAGATTTAGGATGATTTAAGATTTCAAGAAACATGTTGTTCAAGTCAAGTGTAAAAGCCATGCAAATCAGTCCAAGAAGCAATTAAAGAAGTGCTGTTCATTAAAACTCGACAAATGTCTCGACAGAAGCCTATCTATCGAGTTTTAATGTTAAAGCTCAACAGAAGCTTGACACATGCTGTATCTGTTAAGAATTACGAAATCATAATTTTCAGATCTGATTACACGTATACCCTTGAGTATTTGTGTATGGTTTCTTTTTTCACAACCCTAGACATATAAGGATTATTTTAAAGACGATCACAAAGTGATGTAAAGAGAATACAAGCATATTGTGACCAGAGACAGAAATTGCATTAGTTCATCTTTCTCTCTGTAAAAACTACTGTGTCTTTATGCAAAGGGTTTTGTGACCAAGGAGCTTCCTGATCTTCATGTTGATGAACTAAAGAACTTTGCAGCCAACATCTTCTTAAAGTTGGTGTGTTAGTCACATACTGTGATCTGTGTATCATTGGTTAGTCACGTACTGAGATTCATGCATTGAAAGGGGAGATTGTAGCTACAATACAAGTCCAATTAGATATTGGGATAAAGGTTCAACTACAGGTTGCTATTAGGTAGTGCGATTCCTATTACTTGTAACTGCTTGTTTTGATAATAGTAGATTCTTGGGAGTGATGACCTTAAATTCACCCGGTAAGGTTTTGCCTCTAAGATTTTCCCTATTCGTAAGCAAATCACCATGCCAAATTTATTTTTCGTTGCATGTAGTTTAATTGGTGATTTGTTTATGCTACCACGCTATTGCATGTTAAATTGACTTAATTAATTAATTTGGATAATTAATTAATTAATTTGCCAAACGGGTCAATCCATTTTTCTCCTATCAAGTGGTATTAAAACGGGCACACTCTTATTAGGGTTAATCTTTGCTGTGTGATTTATTGACCACTGTTTGTCATTGATAGAGGACAATCCTTTATTTGATGACACTAGCTATGTATACTGGAAAATACGCACAAGAGCTTTCTTGCAATCTTTAGATAAAAAGATGTGGCAAGTTGTGGAGATTGGCTGGACTAAGCCAAAGGAAGCGCCAGTTGATTAGGATGATCCAAAGATCAAAGTGAAAAACTTCAACAGTAGAGTATTGAATGCACTTTTCAGTGCGGTAACCAATGAGAAGTTCAAGAAGATATCCCCAATTAAAACTGCAAAGGAAGTATGGACTATCCCCTAAACAACCTATGAAGGGACTAAGATCGTCAAGGATTCAAAACTCCAAAGTCTCACTACTTTCTTTGAGGAGATAAAAATGGAGGAAGATGAGTCGTTTGATGAGTTCTATGCCAAGTTAAAGGACATAGTCAATTCAGCCTTTAATATTGGGGAAACCATTCCCGAACCCAAGATTGTAAGAAAGGTGCTAAGGTCTCTGCCTGAGAGATTTTATGCTAAGATCACTGCTATTGAAGAATCAAAGGATATTGATTCTATTCCTTTGATGGAGCTGGTTGGCAACTTTCAAACTTTGACTAGAATTGGGAAATGAAGCAATAGCAAAAGCATAGCACTGAAGGCCAAAATTAATGAGACTGTTGAGTCTTTTGATAATGAGGATTCCAAGATGAAATGCTACATCACTAGGCAGTTCAAGAAATTCATGAAGAATGCCAATGCAAAAGGATTTGATAAGGACTATAAGCAATCTAGTTCCTCTCATTTCAAGAGCCAAGACAGAGGAAAGAAGGATGCTAAGAATGGTGGTCAGTACACTATTCCCTCCGGACCAAAGTGCTTCAAATGTTAAGGTTTCGGACACATAAAACAGGAATGTCCCACATATCTTAAGTTAGTTGGGAAAAGCAAGTCTCCTGCTGCTACCTTGAGTGACACCGAGCTTGAGGTTGAGTCAAATGACAGTGATGATGAGGGAATTTTAAATGCCTTTACTGCTGTAGTTGGTCCTACTAAAGGGATCATAGAAGAAGTGGATGAAGAAGAAGACTTGGTGGAATCCAAGTTCGAGAAGATGGATTATCAAGATGACATACATATAGCCTATACAAAGTTATACAAGGTTTCTAAATAACATGAGAAACTGTATAGGCTATCCACTAAGAAGCTTAGTGAAGTGGGGTTGGAACGAGAGGAGCTCTCTACCAAGGTTGATAAAGCCAAACAAATCATTGGAGCACTACGTTTTAAGAACAATATCTTGGCTGAAAGAACCAAGAAGTTTAAAGCAGTGTTGTTCCAATTTCGAGTTCAATTGGAGAGGACTTCTAGTGCAAAGCTAGATGAAATGCTAAACCTTCTAAAATCAGCTTCTAACAAAATTGGTTTGGTGTATGAACTTTCCAACTCTTCTTATATTGCCTCTTCTAGTAGAACTGTCTTTGTCTCACTTGCTAATAATGTTAATTCTGAGAACAATGAAGCTAAAATTGATATAGCTAGTGAGAACATAGACAAGGGCAAATCTATTCTAGGAGCACCCCCTAAGATACAGAAGAAAAAGACTAGAAACCCTAGGGCTAAGAAAATGAATAAGGCTAAAAATAAAAAGTCTCAACAAAAGAAGCCGTATTTCCCTTTCGAACTTGAGGACATGCTCGTCTAAATTGCTACAAGTGGTTTGCCACTAAAAAAAGCAATAGTATGCTTTCGTTTGGAAACCAGTATCAATTTCCATCCTCTTTGGCCCCTTTTGGAGATCTTCTCAAGGCCTTCATATTCCTTTCAAACTTGAACGGTTTCAATTTTTCCCCCTCACTACCGGATCAAAGGTTCACTCAAAAGAAAGGTTCTTCCAAAGTGTGAAAGGAAAAATGTTCAAAGTGATTTAGTCACTTTTTCTCTCTCTCCCAATATGATGTTGTATTACTTGTTTGTTTTACTTTCTTGTTTTTAAGTCAGTCTAGTTTTATGCTTTGTTCGTTTAACATGTTTTTGTTTGTTTTTTTTTTTTTTTTTTTTTTCAGTTTTACTTTATTTTGTTTTTCATAAATATAAAAAATAAAAATTGAAAAATTAGAAAAATACAAAAACAGGTGTGTGTTTGTGTATATTGGTACTTGTGTACCTTGGATGGCCATTGAAACAAAGTTTTCCAAACTTTGTATCTTTTGTAGCTTAAATGAGTATCTCAATGCACAACTAAACAAGTGAGTTTTGTGGCTCGTGTTTGTGATGAGTTCGATTAAATAATCTCCAATACTTAACACTCATATCACTCTTTTTGACGGGAAGGACTAAAAAAATCCTAAGAGAAAGGCATAAATAACTATGTCACCACTAAAGCCCACCAATCATGAATAACATCTGTGTGCTTTGGCATAACAAAATTGTGATGTTTTGGCTTACATAATTGGGTATTTCTTCTCTCCTTATATATGCCAATGCATGATATGTTTAAAAAGAAAAGATGTAAAGAAAAATAAAAGCAAAAAGCATCAAAATGCTTTTAAATATGGTTGCAAGCGTGATTCTAGGACATGTGGGAGTTATAGAATGTACCTCGAAGGCGATAGTCCCCATCAAACAGTTATGATTGTGGGTGAGTGTATATGATTTTCTCATATCTCAAACTGTCATAATATGAGACACTTATCTCAACTTGGATAATTAATTAATTAATTTGTCAAATGGGTCAGTACATTTTTGGCATATCAAAAGGGATATGGCTGGATGAACTACCTAATGTTCTTTGGGCGTACAGAACAATAGTAAGGACTTCAACTAGAAAGTCTCCTTTTAAGTTGGCATATGGAAGTAACACGGTCATACCCGCGAAGGTCAGTCTAGCTAGCTACAGGGTAGCTCACTACAACAATGAGGAGAATGAAAAACATCTTTGTCTAAGCCTTAACCTTATGGATGAGGTTAGGATGAATGCTAAAAAGAGGGTGGCTCGTTACAAAAACCTAATGGAAAAGCATCATGATGCATTGGTAAAGCCAAGACAGTTAAACATTGGAGATCTTGTTCTAAAAAGGGTATCCCTGGCTATTAAGGATCCCACTCACGAAAAGTTGGGACCCAATTAGGAACAACCATACAGAGTTATTAATTCCAAAAGGCGCGGTTCATACTATTTGGAGGCCTTGGATAGACAAAAGCTAGAGCACCCGTGGAACGTGAAGCATTTGAGGAAGTGCTACCAATGAAGAGGACTCGTTAGGAAGGTCAGCATAGATGAAATTAAGGATTACTTGTGATTCTTAAGCTATGTTTGGTTCGATGTAAATCCAATTCCGAGTGTAAAATGAATGCAGGGGAAAATGAATTCCCGTAAGGAAAATGAAATTTGGGTGTTTGGTTTTGCAATGGAAAATAGTCTGGAAAACGATTTTCGGTGTTTGGTAAAATTCTAAAAATGCTATTTTCCTAAAATGTTTCACATTTTCTCAACTTCCAAACAAAATTTTATGACAGAAAATTTCAAAATATACACTTAACCCAACCAAAAATCAAAGTAAAATCATTTATTCACAATATATACATAATATAATCGATGAAAGGAGGAAGAAAGAGTGAGAGATAGATTGGGAAAGAGAGAGATCGGTATCAACGGAGGATGGCGGCGGCCAGATAGGGAAAGAGAGAGATTGGTACCAACAAAGGACAGCAGCAGCTAGATCGGGTGGGTGTGGATCGGGCAAGGTGGGTGTGGGTTTGTCGAAATGGGGATTGGGTTATGTGGGTAGATGGGTAGCTTGGATGTGGATCAGAGCTCATGGAGGAGGGTAGCTTGGATGATGGCGATGGTGGATCAGAGACTTGCAGTGGTGGAGCATGGCAGTGAGGTTTAGTGGGTGTGATCTCGCCGGTGCTGGGGTGCGATCTTGGTGCGAATGAGCCGGTGCTGGGGTGCAATCTTAGTCGTGCGACGTGATCTGGCTGGAGGGGGCGACGGTAGGAACGGCACGATCTGGGATAGCCTTGGCTTGGCTGGGCGGTCGGAGCTTAGCGTCAGACTGTGTGTGGAGTTGAGGTTGGTGCATGGGCTGGAGCTTAAATAAGGTTGGTGCGTGTATGAGTGGAATGTGTGAGGAGTGAGTAATTCCCGAAAGTATTTGAAGGTAAAATAGGAACTGAAATAATTTTACATGGTTGGCAAGGATTTTTTCGGTCAAACTGAATTTTATTTTCAGTTTGAGTTTATTTTTAGGCGGTGCCAAACATGGACCTAGGTGTAAAATATTTTCTGGAAACCATTTACACCCAAAACAAACACAGCCTTAGTAGTTTGTTTATGTTATCTTTTAGTATTTATGTTCTAGAACAGTATTTTATGTTTCTAAGTATTTGAATTCCTTAAAAAACACTAGCTACTAGCATGTGCTATGGACGATTTCTTGAACAAAGTCCCTTTGTACATAAAGTAATTTGAATTCCCTAAAAAAAAAGGACTACGCACTAGCAAGGACGATATGCTCAGACGACGCTATGTACTAAGTTCTTTGATGTCTATGGATGATGTTATGTACAGTTATTGTATATAAAGTAGCTTGCATTTCTTAATTTAAGCATTTATGATTCTGTGAAATTAACATCCATATGAAGTTAAAGACGTTTAAAATCTCTGGACGCGGAGATATATTGTCACAAGCTATCCTTAGTAAAAAGAGGGGGCAAACTTCCATAAAAAGGCAATGACCAAGGGAAAGAATAAACTTCCCAACGAAACTTGTCCAAAAATTTAAGGATCAAAGAAAAAGCATGCATGCAACACTTTCCATGGACGACACGTCCAACCAATTGTATAATCCAAGCTACAGACAAGAATAACCAAGTGAAATTCCAAATATAAGTCTAAGGACAAGGAATATATAAATATATTTTTCAAAAAAAAATTCCTAAACATAGATGGAAAATACTTGGAATTGAAAGAAACAATAACAACATGGATAAAAACATTCATAAATAAAAAAGGTAGATGACCATCGTCCAAAAACCCTTAAAAAAATTAAGCCTAAAAAGGCAATTGTTTCAAGGCTCGTCTTAAAACATGGACGAGCTAAATGTACTTAGATAAATTCAAATGGTCCAAAACAACGGACCTCATACATAAACTAAAAAAAAAAAACTAACTACAAGGAAACAAATAAAGTAGTTTCAAAATTCTTTCATAATTTACTGGAGAAATTCCCTCCAGACTTGGGGTTGTCAATAGCAGGCTGAGTATACCGTCTTCAGAGCTCGTCTGAAGAAGAGTGCTCCTAGTAGTGACGTTAAGCTTAATAGGGGTAAAGTCCACCTCAGGAAAATGCTCCATTGCGTCCATGCAGAAATCTTCAAACCTCGCAGCATAATTCCTGTTCAAAAGGTTAGTGAACTCGCTGGATGCTTTAAATTCCTTGGTGGCTTCTCCCTTGGCTTCTTTAAGAAGGATGCAGAGCTCGTCACTTCTCTTTTGCAAATGATCAAGACGAGTGTCTTTTTCAACAACATCCGCCTTAAGCTCTTCGATGAGGTTCTTTAACTCCTTCACCTCGTCCTCAACCTTAGCCGTCAACTCAACTTGACTTCTACACTCTGCCAGCACTTCACGAACCCTTACCTTCAACCTAACCCTTTCATGATCCATCTCAGTAACTTGTCTGGACGCTACCATACACTTTGACATAGCCTGTAAAACATAACTGGTTGAAAAGATAAGTGGACAAGAATCTCAATTATGAAAGATTCATGACAAAAAATATATACCTTGAAATGATCATGAATTGTCGTAGCACAGAGTAACGTCCTCGTTAGTCATAGCTTATTGAAACCTTTCCCAAGCAAGATCCTCATTCCTAAGAAGATTCATTGGAGCACTTCTAGGAGGTTTGGACGAAGTGGTTTTAGCAAGCTTGAATGGAGTAATTTTAGCAGGGTTAGACGAGTCTAGATCAAGGATCTATATAGACAGCAACTTGGTAGAAGCAAGAGGGATGACGAACCCAGGCTTGACAACTCCAGACTTGGATAACCCATGTTTCAGCTTCTTGTGGGCTTGACGACTTGGAAGACTTCCTAAGTCTATTGTCTCAGATAAAGTCTTTCTCTTATCTCCAATTGCTGGACAAGGCTGAGAATGAATCCCTTCTTCCATGGTCTCCTCGTATGCCAAGCCCTTCCCCTTATTCTTTTTCATGGTTGCCATTCCTACAAAACTTACGTCTACGCATAGTAAGCTCGTGGGCTAAGGCTTCCACAGTTGGTTCAGGTCTAAGCTTCCAAGTGGCAAGACGATGTAAGGCAACCAAAGAATGGAAACCTCTGTCAATAAACAGACGAGCTTGTTGGATGCTCTCAAGCCAAGATCTACTCAAATAAGGTCATCTTGCAGCTGTAAAAAAAAGGGTTACACAAATACAACGAAAGATAAAATAAGGAGTAAAATGAGACATACCCTTTGGACGAAGATTCCCCATCTCGCCAGTATAGGGAGGAAATGGATCCCTACCTACCTTAACAGGATTTCCAGCCCAAAACCCAGAAATGAAGAAGAACTCCATCTTTCAATTTCTATCAGACGTGGGGAGAGATTTAATTAATCTATAGTTTGAACCCCTAGCTATAAACTGGTAGAAACCTAAGGATGGACTAATTTTAGAGGGTTTATAATAGTATAGGAACTCGTCCACGATGAGAGGACAGTTCCCATCAAATACTTCCCTCCATAAAATTTGCATAGAGATGATAAGCCTCCATGCATTAGGATTAAGTTAGTTAACTCCTAAACCTAACCTATGGAGTATTTCTTTGGCAAAAGCATTAAGAGGCAATTTAAGTCCTCTTAAAAGGTAAGCCTCATAGATATCTACCCCAAAATAAAGCTTACAACACCGTTCACCATTAACGGCCAATCGAGGATTAAGCTCATTTGATCTGGTACCAACTTCTAAGGGAAGTAAGTCTTTTCTCATCAGCCTTAGAAGGGACACCTACAGCACAGCTATATATAGTTTCCACTTCATTTAGAGAGGTAAACAGGGGAGCGCTAGTGGATGTACCAACATGTGACTTAGAGGCCATCCTTGTCCTTAACTCCTTTTGGAGGACTTCCAATGGAACCCTGGACATGTATTGCTCGTCTGTTGTGTTTCCTCCATTACTATTACTGCCACTAGAACCATTACTACTGAGCTATCATAATACTCATCTATCTCCCTATCATCACTATTGCTAGATGAAGAGACTAAGATTTCAGACATGTTGAAAAACTAAAGGAAAACCTAAAGACGATAAGGAGAGGATACCTAGCTCTAAACGAAGAAGGCCTACGGACAGGAGAAGACTTGATGAATCCAATGTAAGAACCTAATATTATGCTACCTAGTGAGAATTGCCTTACCCCATGTAATACCTAATTGATCACTTTGTTGATACCTCTTGGTGACAATCTAGATGAATAGGACTGTTTTGCCCTTAACAAGGTGTTGGACGACAAATGTCAAAGAAGAAAATATGAGAAATGTGAGAGGGTAGGGGAGGAATTACACTCTTTATAGGTGACAGAGCTGGTCGTTGAAACGACGCGACTAGCCCAAAAGAGCCACGTGGCACCTCCCTTGTAGAACAAAACGACATGATAAGCAAACCTTGAAATTGCACCATGTGTCAACCTTAAGGGCAAGGTTCAAAAAACAAAAGAGAGGGGAGTAAAAGCAATAATGACAGACAATGCAAGGACGAGGGGGCAAATAATGGGGATCAACTAAGTATAACCCGTCCTTGGTTGTCGTCCATGACTTGATCACATCCAAGGAAAACCATTAGAGAATAGTAGAATGCATTAACAAGACCCTTCATTAAGAATAATAGATCCAGTTGAAAGAACTCGTCCATAGACGACAATTGCAAGCCTTTGAAGCTTTGAATCCTTGACAGCCTTAGTCCCTTCGTAGGTTGTCTAAAGGATGATCCACTTTTATCTTTCTTCCATTTTGTTAGTGAAACTTGGAGCTTAACACCGCCCGTGGACGTGAGCTTTGCAGAAAGCCGCCAAGCCTACTCCTCGAGATGATTAGTGCATATTCCTAATGAAGTGCATGCATCACAGCAGCACAGCACATTCTTCCTTAGCAGTTTCAATAGACGATATTTTCTTGAACCACTCATTGGTGACTGCACTGAATAAAACATTCAATGCTCTACTGTTGAAGTTTGCTGCTTTGTTCTTGGCATTATCCCAATCAATCGGTGCTTCCTTTGACTTAGTCCAACCAATCTCCAGAGCTTGCAACACCTTCTCATCTAAAGATTGCAAGAAAGCTCTCATGCGTACTTTCCAGTATGCATAATTAATGCTATCAAATAAATGAGGTATAATTAGAGATTGTCCTCTATCCATGACAAACAAGGGTTAGTGGATCACATAGTAAAGATTAACCCTAATTAGAGTGTGCCCGCTCTAATATCACTTGATAGGCTAAGAATGTATTGACCCTTTTGGTAAATTAATCAATTAATTAGCCAAGTTAATTAATTAAATTCAATTACATGCAATAAGCGCGGTAGTACAAACAAATCACCAACTAAGTTAAATGCAGCAGAAAATAAATTTGACATAAGTAATTTGTTTACAAATGGGAAAAACCATTGACGTAAAACCCCACCAAGTGAATTTAAGGTCATCACTTTTGAGAATCCACTATTATCAAAACATGCGGTTACAAGTAAAAGGAATCCTAGAACCTAATACCAACCTACAATTGAACCCTTACCCCAATACTTAATTGGACTTGTGATGTAGTGACAATCTGATAACGCCTTAAAATGTATACTTATTATATATTTATGTAGGCATTATCTCCTTATTACTATGCTTAATTTGTATAATTAAGCCATGATTTGCATTAGTCCCTATTATTTATCTTTATATAATTTCTTGAATAAGATGTCATTCATTATGTGTAATTTTCTACTTTCAGGAAATCATGTGAGAAAGATGAGTTTACAAGAATTTGTGAGAGAATGGAGGCCAAACTAGAATTAAAGTGGAGCTAAAGGACCATGCTTAAATGTCTAAGGAGGTGCAACTAGAGTGCCTGAATCGTCTACCATGATTGGAAGTAGAATTAAAGTGAAGCTAAAAGACCATGCTTAAATGTCTAAGGAGGTGCAACTGGAGTGCTCTAGATCGTTAAGAGAAATTGTAGCTGGACTTTTGGTGACACGATGACCAAGAAGTTGGAAGTCAAGTTATCAAATAAGGAAAGAAATCAAAGAGGTAGAATTTGAAAAGGAAAATTTTGATTTGAGCACTGATCAGTATTTTAGGCGTATCTTTCTTCTCAAAAATCCAATTGACACAAGGCCAAATGGGTTGGAACCATGACTTAAATATCTACAACTTTCCAGTTTTATTTTTTTGAAATTCTCAATTTTTGAAGGCCAAAATTAACTCACAATTTACTGGTATAAACCTGGACAGAAATTAAAATAGTTAAAGTTTTATTTCCTTTGGACAATTGGACGTTAGGGTTTTGAAGGGAGGCTGTGTAGAACAAATTTTGGCAGAGAAAACCTTGTATTTTTCTTTCTCTAATGGCAGCTTAAACTCTTTGCTAGGGCTAAGGGTTGTGTTTCATCTATATGGTATGAATATTCAATGTGATTCTTTCTAAGATTTTGTCAATTACATATTTGATTGTTCAATTAGATTTCTTTTGATATATTAGTTCTTCCATGCTTTCAATAAAGTCAATTGTGTTCTTCTTGCTGTTTAGATGAATTTCTAATAGTTTCAAATAGAAATCAGGTTTTAAAGTGAATGGGTTTTTTTTTCTGAAAACTTTTCTAACTACATTATTAATCTAAGTTATCATACATTCTTGAATTGTCTCAATTCAACAGAATCATAAGTATTTAATTGTATTAGAACAATCAATTATGAACTATATAATTTCTTAGAACACAAAAAGTTTCATATCGATATAGGGAAACACCCCGATGCCCTGATATTTATATTATTGATTTAAATCGGCTTTTATTATTATTCTTGTTAACAATCACCAAACCAAAGTACTTTTCTTCTTCACCTAAATTGTTATTTAATTATATTGTCTTTTAATTTACCCTGCTCCTTATGGTTTGACCTCAGTATTCCAAGAATATATTTCTACGATCTCCTGCACTTAGGAGTGGCAAAGTTGGCACCATTGTCGAGGAGCTGCTGCGTGTTCACAGACAAATTTTTTTGGAGCGAAGCATAGTTGGTGGAAATTCTTCTATTGGTAACTTCGTTCCATTTTTTCCCCTTATTTTGTTTTTATTTTTTTGTTTGTTTTTAATTTATTTTGTTTGATTGGCATTCATTGTTGCATGAGCATTTGGGTTAGAAAAAAGAGAGGCAGATTAGAAAATTTTGAAACTTACTTTGGTAATCTTTTTGACACACATTTGCCTTCACCTTCTTCATTAATCAGGGGTGATGAAACACGTAATAATCATGAGGAGAATAGAAGAACTATGTATGAATTGTTGCATCCCACACAAAATTTTGTTCCTTCATGTATCATGTTTCCACCTAATGCACCACATGCAAAACTGAAACAAGGTTTATTAGCAATACGTCCTGACTTTAGGGGACAAGAAAATGAAAATCCTTATGTCCATCTTAGAGCTTTTGAAGAGGTAATTAGTAGTTTCTGTGAACAAAATTTTATTGAGACATCTATGTTACTTTCTTTTCTTTTTCACTAAGGATAAGGAAAAAAGTTGGCTTTACACCTTGAAACCTAGGTCTATAGGTAGTTGGGGGGAGATGGCCCAAGAGTTTTTAAGAAACATTTTCCTCCCCACAAAGTCCAACAAGTAAAAAGAAGGATAGTTAGTTTTGTCCAAGGAGAAAATGAGACCTTATACCAAGCTTGGAAAAGGTACAAAGATCTTTTCAATTTCTGCCCAACTCATGGGTATGAAGATTGGAGTTTGGTTGGCTATTTTTATGAAGGACTTACACCTAGGGACCAACAGTTTGTTCAACTCTCAAACGGAGAGGACTTTTTACAAAAAAAAACCCGAAGATGCAATGGATTATCTTGATGAGATAGCTAAAAAATCTAACTCATGGACTAGACCTAACCCTATGGACTCCACTGATAGGACTAGAACTAACACTACCACTTCTAATGGAAGTGTTTTCAAGTTAAGGGAAGATGATAACATGAGTGCAAAAATCAACATGTTAAGTAAAGAAATTAAGGCACTCAAAATGAAAGGAAGAGTGTTAGTGCTACCTTTAGAGAAGACCCAATGGATGTGTGTAAAATCTGTCAAGAGATAAACTATGCTACAAATGAATGTGCATCAATTTCATCATTCTTAAATGTGCCAAAAGAACAAGTACATGCATTTAATTCATATTGGCCAAATAATTCTTCATATTCTAACAATTATAACCCAAATATGAGAAACCATCCGTATAATCAACGTTTTGGCCAAATAACCCCTTCCCAAAAGCTGGGTGATCACGATCATGATTGTGATCACCCAGCTTTTTCCAGCAATAGGAAATTTGATCCTTGTCGCTACTGTTTTTTTGTTTGGGAACTTGAGAATTACGCCAATGCTTCTGATGCTGCTGCTACACGAGGGGGGGGGGGGGTTACATAGAGCTTCAAATACAAAGTTTACTTCACCGACATAGTTCCAGAATCTCCTAGCCTCAATGAAATACTCAATGGCATCCGGTCTGATGTGAATTTCCTGGCCTTCCACCCAAATGATGCTGAACTTGTCCTCCTAAAATTCGGAAGTTACATTGTCTCATGCAACATGCGCACCGGGGATTTGAACATGGCCAGCCAAATACCAGATGGGATGGTTGATTTCTCAAATGTTCATCCTCCTAAATTCCTACTCGGGCAACCATCGTGGCCAACACCACTTCCTCCACGCCCATTGGAGGTGGAATGAAGTTTAACATGCCATTCCAATGTCTTGTGATATGCCTATACTAAAAGTGGTTTTTTAAGTAATTGATTGTCACCCTGTTATTTTCTTTAGGCCTCGTTTGAGAGGAGAAAATGGAATGGAATGGAAAGGAATGAAAAGAATAATTTTAGAATTTTCTTTCATTCCTTTGTTTGGGAGTTGTAATGGAGGGAATGAAAAGTCCATTCCTTTTTTTGGGAGTTTAAATGGAAGGGAATGGAATGGGTAGAAGGGAGCACTCATTCCTTTCTATTCCCTTAAAACCTCAAATTTTCATTCCCCCCGAAATTGGGAGGAATGGGAGAGAATGGAATTATATTTAATAATTTTTTTACTATAACTTCCAAAATACCCCTATATATTTAACCCTTTATTTTAAAATAAGGGTCTAATAGTAATATTATCATAAAATGATTTCATTCCATTCCTTTCCCTTACTTAAATACATTCAATTCCATTCCACTCCATTCATTTTCATTCCCTTATAATCATTCTATTCCATTACATTCTTTTATGAACTCTCAAATGAAGCCTTAGTCTTGTAATTGAATTTCGGCATTTCATTGTTTCTCATGAATTTTTAATTACAGTGGAATTAATCCTTTATTATTATTATTATTATTATTATTATTATTATTATTATTATTATTACTTTTCGATACCATTGTTAAAAATACGAAACAACATTATATTGAGTTGATAAGATAAGGCTAATACGTTCGATAAAATAGCTTTGATTAGTTCTTATTTGTAGGCCCCTATATCAAACATTCGAAATTGATGGGTTTTGGCTCAAACCATCATTATATTGAGTGTTAAATGTGTGTAAGATTTTGCACTTAGTTTGCTTTTAAATCTTATCAAAGAAAAAGTTGTGAGGTTAGATCAGTATTGCCAAATAATTTCCTTGTCTATATACTCAGTTGTTTATGGTTCTGCTATTTGCTTTTCATTTATGGCCATTAGTCTATATTATTGGTTAAACTTCTGGTGACAATTTTATTCTTTTGTCATTATATTTGGGAGCACTCAAATATCTTGAAATGAGCAGGACTTCCTCTGATGGTAATGATTTAGATTAGAAGAGCCAGCAGTGAGAATTACTGGCCTTGAAACATTTTCTTTTAGCTACAAGGCATGTTCTGGGATTTTTTTAAAAATTTTATTCATGGTTGAATAAAAATGATTTTGAAAGTGTAATATTTACTTTAGTGATGAATGACGACGAAAATCCAAGGGTAGTAGTATGCAGAAAGCAGCTAGTGCCTAGTGGTACTTTCATGGGTTCGAGTTTTATAAATTTGGGGTTATTCTGTCTTTTGCTACCATCATTTAGCATACAAGTTGGTTGAAGTACCCAATAATTCATTGAGATATGGTCCATTGGTATCTATGTTAGCACTATTTGTGTCTATTTCACAGCCAATATACTGCTTGATCTTAGCGACATCCACCAAAGTTTCCCACAAAGTCAAGGGCAAAAGAATGTAGCACTTTTGGGGGTATCCAAAGAACAATTCTGCAACATCGTTCACGTGCTTTGAAAAATTTGACCCAAAATTAAATTTAAAACACCTAAGTCTAAATTAATATTATAATCAGTAGGTAGACCTCGGATGGATCAATACTTCAATTGACAGAGTGAAGGAAGGGTAGCTCATCCTCATGTACTGGGTCTAACGAGAAGTAAATGTGTAATCTGCGTGGGCCTCTGCGTCTTTCCTGATTGTGTGTGCAATGGAGGCTGTTGTTTAGTATCCATCCTTTTGCTTTATGAAGCTTTTTTTTTTTTTTTTTAGCCTGTGTATATTTGGTATAATTTTAATTTATTTTACACTGTTTGATATTTTTTTTTTATTAGATGCAAATTTCAACAAATTCACAGTTAAAATTTTCTTATATTCTATGTTCTTGCAAAATTTTAAAGTATCTGACATTGTTATGGATCAAATATTAAAATTTCAAAATTTTGTATTTAAAATTGTGTATAAAAAATGGGCTTTTAGATCAGATAATAATAAAATCTAATTGATATAAAACTTGGCATGCATGTTAAAAATATAAATAGCATGTAATTTAAGTTATTTAATAGTGAGATTTTTGAAAAATTATTTTTATAAAAAGTTATTAAGTGGTGTAAGCTACGTTACACCATGTATAACTTGAACCCAACACTACACACACACACACACTTAAACCCTCAATTATCAAAACGCACGATTGACCTCCCCATTTTAAAGATTTGTTACACTTAACTCCCAGTTGTTTGTTTTACTGTTAAAATTTGACAAAATTTTAGTATTGAAAGACCAATTTACCTCTCTACCATTTCTTTTGGACATAACGGTAAATTGATATTTCAATATGTGTATATACACACACACACACACACACACACACACACACACACACACACACACACACACAAACTAAACCCTCAAACTATCGAAACACATGATTGACCTCCCAATTTTAAAGATTTTTTACACTTAACTCCCAGTAGTTTGTTTTACTGTTAAATTTGACAAAATTTAGAATTGAAAGACCAATTTACCCTTCTACCATTTGTTTTGGAGAGGGGTAAATTGGTATTTCAATGTTGAATTCTAGCATACTCAACACCAAATTAAAATATGTTAGGACATATGTGGAACATGTTATGAACATATATCATATAGAATTGGCTAATCCTTTGACAAAACACACTTTACTTGTAATTGGATAGACGTAGGATGTATTTAATACTTCAAAGAACAAGAGTTTAAGTCTAGTATTAAAGTCACGAAGATTGGACCAAGAAACAAGTGAAGAAAAGCTGTTCATTAAAGCTAGGCAGATTCTCAACAGTTGCCAATAGATAATATCCATCGAGAATTAATAAATCTCGACAGATAGCTCGATAGATATATCTATCAAGGTCTCGATAGATATCTCGATAGTTGTATCTATCGAGATTTACGAAATTCAGATTTTTAAATCTAATTTTCGGCCCATGCTGACATGTATGTGTAGAGTTTCTTTTCTCACAACTCTAGACATATATAAGGCTTATTTTAAAGACCGTCACATAAGAAAATACAAGGAGAACATATACAAAAAGTGACCGAGTGCTTATTCTCTCTAAAATAAGCTACTGTATCTTTGCACCTTGAGGTTTTGTAAATAAGTGCTTCTTAATCTTCATTGTTTATGAAGTGCTTCTTAATCTTCATTGTTGATGAAGTGAAGAATTTTGCAACCAACATCTTCTTCAAGTTGGTGAGTTAATCACATACTTGGAGCCCTGCATCATTGGTTAGTCACGAACTGGGATCAGTGTAAAAGGGTGTCGTTCATATATTGAAGAGTTCAAAAGTTCTGAAGCGATAGAAGGTTTCTGCTGTAAGTTTATCTACGAGGATTATAGAGTCTAGAGACAAAGATTTTATACTAAATCTGAAACTTCTCTTTCCTATAGAAAATTGTTTTTCGGGAAGGGTTCCCCCCAGTTTTTTTATTATGAAACTAATTTGTTTCATTGGTTTTCCTGAGTCATCATATCTTGTCTTATTTACTTTTTCGCTGTGCATGATATTGACATAATATTGATGTTACTTTGTTAAAATAAGATTTATTCATAATCAATCTAATTAACAACTTGGATTTAAATCTTGTTAATTCTATCAACCGAGGTCTAAATTTCTAACAAGTGGTTTCAAAGTGGGTACGCTCTAATTGGATTAATTTCCTAAGTGTGATCCTTGACCCCTATTGTCATGGATCGTGTACAATCTCTTTTGATTCCTCTTTTATTTGATGGCACTAATTATGCATACTAGAAAGTTCGTATGAAAGTTTTTTTGCAGGCTCTAGGTGAACCAGTATGGCAAGCTGCTGAAGTTGGCTGGATTAAGCCAAAGGAAGCATTGGTGGTTTGGATGAAGCAACAATTATAGCGGCAAATTTCAACAGTAGGGCCAAGAGCTTTATCTTGTGGGGTGATCAATGAGGAATTCAAGAAAATATTATTCACCGAAATTGCTAAGGAAGCATGGACCATTCTTGAGACCACCTATGAAGGTACCAAGGCAATAAAGACTGTGAAGTTTCAAAGACTTACTAGTAGTTTTGAAGAAATAAGGATGGAGGAGGATGAGACCTTTGATGAGTTTTATGCTAAACTCAAGGATATTGTGAATTCTACCTTCAATCTTGGAGAATCTATAGCAGAATCAATGTTATTAAATATGTTCCGTTCTGGCTGGAATGGCCAGAATATTTTGTACCGCGATGCAATTCGGAACGGTAATACCACTCGTTCCACCTCAGGTCCAGTTTCGGCTAGTTTCGGGTCATTTCAGCCAATTCTGGTCAATTTCGGCCGAAATGTAAATTTCGGCAGGTAGCAGTTTTTAGCCAAAAAAAAAAAACTTAAATAACAAACCCATCAGCACAGCATGTTTCCACATAACACTAATTGCCTGAAGAAGTTCAAATCAAATCTGCTACGAAGCTACCAAATGATATGAAAAAAAAAAAAAAAAAAAAAAAAACAAACAAACAAACAAAGGAAGAAAAGGAGAACAGAAATTTAGAGTAGTTGTGGAGAATGCTCAAATTTTAGCTGCGTTCGAAACTTTCTTTTTCAGTCCTGTACTAAAACTTCTGGTCTAGCTCTCTGAAACTTTCCAAGAAGTACTTCTGTAAGTGTAAGTAACTGATGGGAATATGAAATGAAGAAGAAAGAGTGGAGGAGAAAGTGTTAATCATTGTCTCATTGCACGTGGGTGATGAAGTGGGGTTACATGAAAAGGTAAAAAGAGGGCTTCCTAGAAGCTTCCTATATTATAAATATTAACATATTTATTTACAAAAATACCCAAATGTGAATTTAAAAATAACCAATCTAATCACTTTATCACTTTATAATTATATTTCCTTTAAAACAATATATTACATTCATTAAATGATGATGATATTACATTTATAAAATTTGGCTTAAGAAAAGCAATGAGTAATAACATTTTTTTTATTAATTACTAATATATATATATATATATAAAGTGGTAATTTCGAAACGGTTTAAAACGGTATGCCGAAATAGGCCGGTACCGAAATATTCCGTTCCAATAGACAAATTGAAACAGGCACCAAAACGATATTCATAACAATGAGCAGAATCCAAATCTATTAGAAAAATCCTTAGGTCCTTACCTGAAAGGTTCCATGCCAAGATCACTACCATTGAAGAAGTGAAGGACATTGATCGAAGGACATTGATCAAATTCCTTTGACTGAGCTTGTAGGAAACCTTCAAACCTATGAGATGGGAATAGGTTTAATGGGAAAATGTGGAAAGAGTAGAAACTTAGCTCTTAAGGATATAAAGGAAGAGAGTGGTGACTCTGGAGATGAAGATGAAGATGAAGACGAAGATGAAGATGAGGATGAGGATGAGGATGAGGACTTAACCTTCATAGTTGATAAGATTATCAAGTTTCTTCAATTTAGAAAAAAGGATAAGGACAAACCTCCTAAGAAATCTAAATCTAAGAAGTTGACCCTTTAGGAAGCCTATGATAAGCTATGCACTAAATTTATAAAATCTTAAAAGACTTCTAATCTTTTTAGAAAAGAGCTTAATGAGGTAAAAACTGAAAAAGCTGAACTGTTAGTCAAACTAGATAAGACTACAAGGTTAGTTGAAACTCTTATTATGGAGAACACTTCATTAAAAAAGAAGGTAAAGAATCTTAAGGCTGAGCTTAGTCAAGCTAGAACTCAAAAGGAGAGGATATGATGTCTCCTCCGGCCCTTCCTCTTCCACGACTTCTGGATCAATAACTGTCTTTCTGTCCTAATCTGAGAAAGTTGATAAAGGTATGAAATTCAAAACTGATTTGTCTAATTCTAAATCCTTTGTTAAACCTCACTCTAGGAAGTCTAATAATCCTAAAATTGCTCATATTTGTCATTATTGTGGTGTTTCTGGACACATTTTTCCTAATTGCTTTAAGTTGTATCCTCAAAAGTAAGTGTCTAAACGGTAACAGGTTTCCTCTCAAGGAACTACACCATAGTTAAATAGTTATTAAAAGTTTTGAGTTTTTTAACTCAATTTTAGGAGAATTCTAATTCTTCTATGTCCTTTAGTAGACATATTAGGACACATGCATTTTCATCTTCATGGCCAAAGACTCGTACTGTGTGGGTGAGAAAGAAGCCAAGACTTAATTGTCTTTTCTATTTGTCATCTGCTTTAATTCTTTCTATCTAAAGTAGGACTTTCTTGTTTGATTTCTTATCTGTTTTTGGAATCATGCTTTCATGCATTTGCATATTTCTTTCATGCTTTTATATTGTTTGTCTATTTTTGTTTGTTTATTTAGCTTTTATTTTGTTTTGTTTTCAAAATAAAAAAGGAAAAAATCAGAAAAATACAAAAACAGTATGTGTTTGTGTTTGTGTACATTGGTACTTGTGTACCTTAAATGATCATTGAAACAAAATTTCCTAAATTTTGTATCTTTTGTAGCTTAAATGAGCATCTCTATGCACAACTAAGCAAGTGAGCTTTGTGCCTTGTGCTTGTGATGAATAAGATTAAGTAATCTTTTGTACTTAACACTCATATCACTCTTTTTGACTAGAAGGACTAGAAAATCCTAAGAGAAATACATAAATAACCATATCACCACTGTTGCTTGCCAATCATGAAATGACATCTTTATACTTTGGCATAGCAAAAGTGCAATGTCAAAAACTTAACATCATTAGTTATTTCTTCTCTCTCTCTCTCTCTCTCTCTCTCTCTCTCTCTCTCTCTGTCTTATATGCCCATGCATGGTATGCTTAAAAGAAAATATGCAAAGAAAAATAAAAGCAAAAAGAATCTAAATGCTTTATTTATGATTGCAAGCATGTTTTCTAGGAGATGTGAGAGTTATAGGATGTACCTCAAAGGTGATAGTCCCCATCAAGCAGTTATGATTGTATATGAGTTAAATTGGTTTTCTCATATCTCAAATATTCATAACAGGTAGACACTTATACAATCTTGCGATATTTTTCACACACAGCACGCAAATTCTTTACTACTTTTGATACATGTGCAAGTACAATGAGATTTGGCCATCACAAGGAATAAATGTGTTAATGAATGCTCATTGAACTGTCTTGACTTATTTTTAAAATATAAAATTGGTTAAACTTGTTTAGTATATGTGTGTTTTGGATCTCAATGCTTGACATTTTTCTTGTTAAGAGATGTTTTTAAGAATTTAAAATGCTGATTGGACCTTTGGTTGAGTAGCATGCTTGATTGCATTCATTTCCATGTTTTTCTCTTCCTTGAAAAACTGTTTTTAAGCAATCTTGACAGCTTCTCGATACCTCTTGACAACTAGGCTATCTATCAAGAATTTTGATCTTCGTTTCTAGATAGAAGTTAATGCAATCTCAATCCATCAAAGCTTTTGAGAATTTGTCTCAATAGCTTCTCGTCAGATTCTCGATCCATCGAAAAACTTTCTGTTTGGCCGATAGATCCTCGACAGATTCTAAATCCATCGACTTTGGCTTCTGTTCGATAGCTACTCGACAGCTTCTTGATCTGTCTAGATCCTCTTGCATGCATTGTTTTTCACATGTTTTGCATATTTCTATTATCTTGTCATCCATAGCATCTTGTTTCATTACATTAATGCATTTATATGGATATATTTTGCCCCCTTGATCATCTTTTTGTTTCTCGGATAAAGCTTTATAATTTCTTGTACCCTTTGTCAATCATGGCAAAAAGGGGGAGAAAATGTGGTTTCTTTTAAAGTTTCTACATGTTAGGGGGAGAAATACACGACTTTATAAGGGGAAGTTGTGTTTCATCTTGTTAAGGGGAGTGTTTACCTCCTTGTTGTCGTAGGAGCTTCTTTTAACTTCTTGTACACTAGTCTTGTGACCATTGTTACATACATTGTGCTTATCTTTGATATATATATGTGTGTGTGTGTGTGTGTGTGTGTGTGTGTGTGTGTGTGTGTGTGTGATGATGTATGTCTTCTTCACCTATCTCTACACGTGTTATGTCTTTTCTCTCTTTATACACATGTTTCTCATTGTATGCAATCTTTTATTTCTATTTCACACTAAGATGCCATAATGAGTTTTGTTTAAAGTGTTTTAGAAATACAAGTTGTCTAAGTCTTTCTTGCTATGAACTCTCTTCTTGCAAAGTTTTTCAAGAGTTTGTGTAAGGATTAGATTTTATTGTATTCAACAAGTAAGTATGAGTTAAGTGATTTATGACTTCTTTCATATGTTCATTTTTTTGTTGTGGTTTTGTCACGGATTGCCAAAGGGGGAGATTGTTAGGACATATGTGAAACATGTTATGAACATGTGTCATATAGAATTAGCTAAACCTTTGATAAAACACACTTTACTTGTAATTGAGTAGATCTAGAATGTGTTTAATACTACAAAGAATAAGATTTCGAGTCTAGTGCTAAAGTCATGAAGATTGGACTAAGAAACAATTGGACCAAGAAACAGGTGAAGAAAAGCTGTTCATTAAAACTGAACAGATTCTTGACAGCTGTCGACAGATAATATCTATCGAGGATTAATGAATCTTGATAGATAACTCAACAGATATATCTATCGAGGCCTCGACAGCTGTTTCTATCGAGAATTACGAAATTTAGATTTCTAAATCTAATTTTCAGCCCATGCTGACTTGTATGTGTAGGGTTTCTTTTCATACAACCCTAGACATATATTAGGCTTATTTTAAAGGCCGTCAAATAAGAGAATACAAGGAGAACATATGCAAAAAGTGACCGAGTGCTTATTCTCTCTAAAAGAAGCTACTATGTCTTTGCGCCTTAGGGTTTTGTAACCAAGTGCTCCTTGATTTTCATTGTTGATGAAGTGAAAAACTTTGCAGCCAACATCTTTTTCAAGTTGGTGAGTTAGTCACGTACTTGGAGCCCTGTATCATTAGTTAGTCACGTACTGGGATCCATGTAAAAGGGTGACGTTCATATATTGAAAAGTTCAAAAGTTTTGAAGGGGTAGAAGGTTTCTACTATATGTTCATCTACAGGGATTGTAAAGTTTAGAGACAAAGGTTTTGTACTAAATCTGAAACTTCTCTTTACTATAGTGAATTGTTTTTTGGGAAGGTTTTCCCCCCAAGTTTTTTTACTGTGAAACTAGTTTGTTTCATCGGTTTTCCTAGGTCATCATATTTTGTCTTATTTACTTTTTCACTGTGCATGATATTGATGTTAGTTTGTTTTAACAAGATTTATTCATAATCAATCTAAATAAAAACTTGGGTTTAAAACTTGTTAATGCTATCAACCGGGTCTAAGTTTCCAACAAAATGGACGGGGAGGGGGATATTGAAACATAGTTATCTTTGGGAGATCAATTGTGCATTTCAATAGTTCAAGTGGTTAAGTGTGGTTTTGGATGATAGATTGGGGTGGAAGAGTGTAAATTCTCCTTTATTTTTATTTTCTTTAAGAAACACGGGCATTCAAAAATCTTTGAGCCCTTAAGTATCACCTTAGGTGTATATAGTCTCTTCATCCCACACAAACCAAGTTAATTTGGGAAGAATCTCTTGGAGTGGCCACAAGATTTTGGCAAGAGATTTTTAACCCAAAATATCATAAACATCATAAAGCCTTAAAAATCACTAAGTCAAGTCCGATGGCACAATTTCATGTTAGGTTTCTTCCTGCACTAGCACTAGCAGGGGCGAAGCCATTCTTTGGCTTTGAGGGGTAATGGGCCCCCCTAAAATTTGGAAACAAATTACTAGTATATATATGTAGGAAATAATTTGCCAATCTGGTTCAATAAAATTACACTTGCCTCCCTAAAAATAGCAAGCCCAAAAAATAAGCCCCATAACAAAATCAACAATAGGGAAGTTACAAAATTTAGCCTAATCTACCAATTTTACCAAAATAAAAAAAGCCCAGCCCTTAAAAATTTTTGAAACAAAACTATTTTGTGAATTTAAATTTTTGAAATTTCCATCGGATTCCCAAAAAGAATAAAGAAACAAAACCCTAATGTGACGCTTGGTATGGGGGAATCCACATTACTCCTGACATCTATTCATAGGAATGTGATTCATTGCAATCTGATACTTAGGAATATAGTTATTTCTATGTTTGGTTTCGTTGAGAATCTCTTAAGATTCTTGGGAATGTGAGATGATAATATTTGGTTTATTCCTAAAAATCTTAAATGAATTATTTATTATTCTCATTATATTCTTAGATTTGAATGTGAATTACTAAGTCCTTTAAAAAAAAATCTAAGCCCTTTAAACAAAAAATCTTTCTCTAAAATAATGATGAAAAACAAAATAAAACTATTAATAATTTGTTGAGCAACACACACAACAGCAAAAGTGAATACCTGGCAATAATGGAGGGTTCCCTTCAAATTTTTTTTTCCACACGTGAAGCCTAAATAGGACTTTGTTAAAGAATATATCAACAGAGTTGTCTATCCTGTTTATGTTATTTTTGCGGGAAAAGATAAAGACAAGGAAAAAGATATTGATTATTTGTTTTATATTTTATCTTAATTACTTAAATGATAAGGAAAAATGGTTAAAATTATCAATTTATAAAAAATACAATTTCCTTTAAGCTTGGGAATCTAGACACTCACCTATTTTAAAGGGAATCAACATTCCTACTGAGAGGGGTTTAAAGGGGGAATCTAGATATCCCTAGCATCTGATTCTCTAGCGTGATGTGCAACTAAACATGGAAATTTTTAAACATTCTTAGGAATCCTAAAATATTATTTCGTACCAAACGCCACATAAATGAGAGAGACATTGAACTACAACATAACTTGACGGTAGATTAAGCACACTTCTAGCATGACACATAAAGCTGCGCTCTAGCCTCTAAATCTGGTATTTCTATCTCTCTCACATTTGAGCAGGAGATCTCTATCTTCTTACTTTCTCAATTCCCTCATACTGTCCTAAATAGATAAGAGAGAGGGACAGAGAGCTATATGCCTCTATCTTTCTCTCGTTCAAATCAATAATGATCCATGTGTTGTGTAGTGAGTCAGTACATTGAAAGATGTTTTCTCTACAATAAAAAAAAAAAAAAAAAACTAGTTGATTAAATGGGTCCAAAATTACAAATTAAGAGTCTGTTTGAGATCCGTTTATTTTGCTGAGACTGAAAACTTTTTGCTGAAATAATGCAGATAAAGGTAAAAGTTAGCTGAAATAGTGGCAAAATTTGCTGAACAGTACAATTTGGCAAAAATTTAAGGGCGATGGCATGCGTTCAAACTTATTTAGTTAGCTGAAATAGTGGCAAAATTTGTTTTAACCACAATGGAAGTCGAGTATCACATACTCGACTTTTAATGAAAGTTGAGTATGTTATACTCGAGTTTTAGTTGGCTTTTTCCTCTTTTTTTAATCCACGTCAGATCTATTTTTCAAATGGAAGTCGAGTTTGCTAAAATCGACTTCCAAAAAGAGTCCATCTAACTAAATAAGTTTGAACGCATGCCATCGCCCTTAAATTTTTGCCAAATTGTACTGATGTGGTATGATAAAATACAACTCCAATTTTGTCCATGGAGATCGTCCAGGACAGGCGGCGTGCTCAAGACGAGGTAAGCTGTCTCGACGTGCTCAAGACGAGGTAATCTGTCTCGGCGTGCTCAAGACGAGGTAAGCTGTCGGCGTGCCCAAGACGAGGTAAGCTGTTGGCGTGCCCAAGACGAGGTAAGCTGTTGGCGTGCCCAAGACGAGGTAAGCTGTCGGCGCGCCCAAGACGAGGTAAGCTGTTGGTGTGCCCAAGACGAGGTAAGCTGTCCCGACGTGCTCAAGACGAGGTAAGCTCTCTTGAAGGTATCAGGACGAGAAATTATGAACGACACGTGAACACTTGCAAAATTTATAAAAGTCTAAAATGTCTCCGCATTGTACGAGTAACCTCCAAGTGACCGTTGCGCGCAAAAAGGATAACTCCTAAACAGTTGGAAGTTACATTCAAATACAAACCTCCTCAATTCTAGGGGAGGTTACAAATCCAATAACCGCTCTTAAGACACTATATAAACACTGGCTCAGACAAGGAAAAGGTACGAAAAATCATTCCTAAAAAATTGGAACTTGAAAATACTTGGGAGAAAAACTGACTTTGTCATCGGAGGGTTATTGGCCGGCGACCCCGGTCACCTTTGATCACTTCTCTTTCTTTTTCAGGCTATCAAGGCAATCGTTGGCCCTATCGAACCCGAAGCATCCAGCCTATTGATTTTCTTCGCATCATCATGTACTGTTCAGCAAATTTTGCCTTGAAATAGTACAGTGAGACTCATGAATAGTACCAAAAAGTGTAATGAAACCTATGAATAGTAGCAAAAATAAACTAAATAGTAAAATAAACTAGCAAATTTCATTCATGCGAGACACACACTAAATAAAAATTTTCATCTATGTTCCTGTAGCTATTATAAGTATAGCAATAAATACATGAGGCAGGTAATTATGTTAGGAGTAATTATTGAGTACTTCTAGAGTGTCACAAATGCGTACTCTCCCCTAATTTAGATGTTAGCCCCATCTTTGAGCACCAGCATACTATTTCTACAATTCCAACATATTGCGCGATACCAGCCATCCATTGCACTTGCACAGTTGCACCACAATCACACGATATCATATTGAGAAGTGAGAACTAAATTTCAAGTTTGTAGTACAATCGTGATAGTGGCCATATGCATTAATTAATATATTAATTTATAATCACTTGCATATACTTAAACGTCAAACCTATTATTTTTTTTTTTTAAAAAAAAAGACATAACATATTACAAAAATTCACTTATCAAAATTTTAATAAACCTAACTCTCTAGTTTTAATTGATAAACTATGCAAATGACTAAGGTTACTCCACTTTAGTAAGAGAAAAGAATGTATTTTGTTGATCTATATACTTTTTTTTTTAGGGGGTTGATCTATATACTTTTATGGCAAATCTTGCACTTTTTTGTATTATTGATCTCTTTATATTCTTGATTTTAATTGTTAACCAAATTTTCGTTGTTGTAATACCACGACTTTTTCTTACATTTATTATATTCTTCAAAATAAGATTAAAGTTAGCTATTACTCCTATAAATATATATAATTGATACTCCCTCCTAGAGACTTGAATTTCAGCCCTTACCTCTCATACCCCATAAGCAATTATACTTATAAAGTGAAAATGGGATTGCCCGAATGAAACTTGAAAGTAGTTATTAATGGGTTTGAAGTGATTTTTAGGGATGGCAATAACAACTCGACCAAATAAATAGTAGGGTCGGGTTTGGGTTTTAAAATAAAACCCGAAGCGAGTCCGGGTTGGGTTCAAGTTTTGTTAAAACCTGCCCCGAACCAGGACCCCGATCCATTTAGCCTAAAGGAAAAATTACCCAAAAAAAAAAAAAACCTTACCTACATATATATATATATATATATATCATAACCCTAACCCTAAAATTTCATTCTTTGATTTCTCTCTCAACTTAGCCACCTCTCTCATCTCACCCTCACTCACTCTCACTCTCATCCGCCCCTCACAGTCTCATCTAGTCACCCTTACCCTCACTCTCATTCACTCACCCACCAACTTTCACCCTCACTCTCATCACGCGGTGGTTGTTGTTTGTCATGGAGGAGTACGGATCTCGTGGTGGTTGCTATTTGTCACAGAGGAGCACGAGATTGTTAGATCGAAGAGAGATGTGGTTATGTTGTTAGATCGGAGCATAGAATTGTTAGATTGGAGAGAGATGCGATGATTGGAGGAGCTCTTGCCATTCCTAGTGATATTAAATTGATCAAACACAAACAAAAAATTACTTGGAACACTTAGGAGTTGGAACAAAATTATAGTGGATGAGCTTAATGCTTTGTTACGTTTCCACTTTAATTGTAGGCTAAATTTTTTTTTTCATCCCTAAATTTTACATGAATTTTGTTCTTTTTTTTTTTTTTCTAAACTTCAAAATTTTCATTTTGTCTCTCTAGACTATTATAAAAAAAATAAAATAAAATCAATAGTAGTGGCCTAAAACTAACTCTTATGGGGATTAAAAAAGAAAATGAAAATGAAAAGCAATTTCACAACCCTTTGACTTCATAAACAAGCCAATAATAGAGGAGTAGAGAGTAAAGAGTAAGAACCTTCCACCTATATTAGTGTCCTCACACCCTAATTTTATTAGCATGGTTTTCACTTTGAATTTAAGAAATAGTACGAAAGACCGTCTTATTTCAGATAATATCCTCATTTCCTTTGAGTCTCTTCATAGTATGCATACCCACAAATCCACTAAGGAGGGTTATATGGTCATCAAGCTTGACATGAACAAAGCCTATGACAGACTAGAGTGGCCTTTTTTGGAGTGCACGATGAAAAAATTGGGTTTTAGTAAGAGATGGATCAATCTCATGATGCTCTATGTGTCCACTGTATCATACTCAATTCTTATCAATGATGCACCATAAGGTTTTATAAGGCCATCTAAGGGCATAAGACAAGGGGTCCCCTTCTCTCCTTTCTTGTTTCTCTTATGTATGGAATGGCTCCATGGTTTACTCACCCAATCAGCTTTAAGAGGAGACATTCATGGCTTTTCCCTATCTAGGAGAAGCCCCCAACTAACCCACCTATTATTTACAAACAATAGTTTGCTATTTTATAGGTCAAATGTTGACGAGTGCCAAAAAATATTGGAAGTTTTGCAAGTCTATGAGTTGAGTTTAGGTCAACAAATAAACAAGGCAAAAACAAATATTTTCTTTAGTCACTCAACTAGTGAAGAGCAGAGGTTGATGATTAAAAATACTTTGGGAGTGGAGGAAATAAGGAGTTATGAGAAGTACTTGGACTTGCCATCCCTTGTGGGGGGGAAAAAAAAAAACAAGCTTCAACTACATTAAGGAGCGAGTGTAGAGGAAATTACAAGGATGAAAAGAAAAGCTTCTCTCTTAAGTGGGTGGTTCAAGCCATCCCTACCTATACCATGAATTGTTTCAAGTTACCTATTGGTTTATGTAATGAATTAGAGGGCTTATTCAGAAGTTTTGGTAAGGACAAAGAGGAGACCGAGGGAAAATACATTGGGTTAAATGGGATGAGCTATGTAAACCAAAGAGTGAAAGAGGAATGGGGTTCAAGGATCTAGCATTATTCAATGATGTGCTCCTAGCAAAACAAGCTTGGAGTTTGCTTCAAAATAAAAATTATCTATTCTATAGAGTGTTCAAATAAAACTTTTTCCCTAGTTGCTCAATCATGGAGGCTTTGAGTTCACAAGCAGGGTCTTATGTGTGGTGGAGCATTTTAAAAGGCAGAGAAGTTTTAAAGGAAGGTCTGAGGTGGAGGGTAGGAGATGGTACTTCAATTCATATCTAGTCTAAACCGTGGCTGCCCACAGAATTCCTACCTTACATTACCTCTCCAGCACCATCGGGTTAGGAGAATGCAAAGGTCTCTGCTCTCTTTGATACTTCCAATCAGGTATGGAACTCCAACACTCCTCAACTGCTATTTAATCCCAGAGATACTGAATTGATCCACATATCCCATTGAGTAGCAGACCTACTAATGATGCTCTTATTTGGCCTTTCACTCCAACAGGTTCATACACAGCAAAGTCCAGATAGAGGCTCCTCTATAAGTCTTAAGAGTTTGGACAACAATGAGTAGCAAACAACGGACAACACACTTTGGAAGAAGATTTGGGGATAACAAGTTCAGCCAAAGGTCCGAAACTTTCTGGGGAATGCAACCAAGAATTCATTCCCAACCAAACCTAACCTTAGGCGAAGAACGATCCTTGCAAAGGATTGACCAGTGTAAAGGTGCAACCAAAGATGTGCTTCATGCATTGCGGTCATGTCCACTTCTATCACAAGTCTAGTCTCAAGACGACGCATGGAGTTACAATGCGAGTCCACAATTTTCAAGTTTCCGAAATTTGGTTACACATATTATGGAAACTGGTAAGGACCTGAACCTCTTTGCTACAATGGTTTGGGCAATATGGTATCGCCGAAATTCCATTAGAACAAGTGGGAAGCCATTCCCGATACAGCACGTTTCTCTGGAAGTGCAAAACGCCAGAGCCTCCTTTGTCCGAACCAGTCCTCCACATCCCTCTGATCAGCCCAACCACTCTCCACCTTGATTGATTTGGAAAACTCCTCCATGGTCGAGCCTTAAGGTAAATTTTGATGGGTCAGTATTTAGAAAAGATAACCTTGCTGGTGTTGGAGTCATTGTCCGAGATGGTGTAAGCAAGTAGTAGCTTTCACTTACCTTTTTCTTTCACTGCAGTAGAAGCGATAGCAGCAAAGGAAGCTCTCCAATTTGCCATAGATCTTGGACTCTCATCTATTGTTCTTGAAGGCGACTCAAAGATCACTATTGATCGACTGCAGAGTAAAGAATTGTCATTGGTAGAGTATGGACACCTATTAGATGAAGCAAAGGACTTAGCAAAGCAGCTAGCTAAAGTGGAATTCAACCATGTGCAAAGACAGGCCAACAAGGCAGGCCAGAACATTGCTAGACATGCAAGACATGTTAGAGAGTTTTTGGTGTTGATGGAGGATATTCCTCCACACATTTTTCCTGTAATTCAAGCCGAGTTGGCTTTTGTTTAATAAAATTACAGTGTTTCCTCTCAACCAAAAAAAAAAAAAAAAAGGGTAACAGTACAACAATAATGACATATGACAAAAAATCAGTTATCAAAATTTTAATAAACCTTATGCCCTAATTTTAGTTTGATATACTATGCAAATGACTCAGGTTACTCCATTTTAGTAAGAGATAAGAATGTATTTTGTTGTTCTATTTATTTTTTTATGACAAACCATGCATTATGTATTATTGATCGCTTTATATTCTAGATTTTAGTTGTTAACAACTGTAAGTTTCTTTATAAAACATTCTCCCCTTTCCCTGTGTTTGTGTTAAAAATACTTGGTATTCTCAAAAGAAAAAATTGTGGGTTAATCTCACATTGGAAAATAAGTGTGAATAAAAGAGGTTTAAGCTCGTGCTGTGTATCCAAGAAGTAGACCTTTTGGATAGACACCACTGTAAGTTTATTTAAAAAATACATTCTCCCTTCTCCCTATGTGTGTGTTAAAAATACTTGGTATTCTCAAAAGAAAATATAATGGGTTAATCCCACATTGGAAAATAGGTGTGAGTAAAAAAGGTTTAAACTATGTAATGTGTATTCACGAGTTAGGCCTTTTTGAATATACATCACTCTAAGTTTATTTATAAAAAAAAATAAATTAATTAAAAAAAAAAAAAAAAAACCTTCTCCCCCCTCCCTATATGTGTGTGTGTGTGTGTATTAAAAATACTTGGTATTCTCAAAATAAAAAAGAGTGGGTTAATCCTACATTGGAAAATAAGTGTGAGTAAAAGAGGTTTAAAGTCTGTGCTATATATTCAAGAGTTAGACCGTTTTGGATATATACTACTATAAGTTTCTTTAAAAAACGTTATCCCCTCTCCCTGTGTGTGTGTGTTAAAAATATTTGATATTTAAAAAAAAAAGACTTTAATTTGCTTATATTCCTTAAAATAAGATTAAAATTAGTTATTACCCCCTATAGAAAAAATCTATTGAAAAAGGGAGTTGTCGGGTTGGAACTTGGAATTGAAGTAATTATTAATGGGCGTGGAGTGATTTTTAATTCAACGAACACATGACACAAAATTAGAATGAATTTGAAATTTACTTGGGACACTTAGGAGTTGGCACAAAAGAGTTTGGCTTACCTCCTATACTTTTTAAACTGGAATCTCCTTCTGTTTTACTGAGAAACTATCACATTACCTACCAACTAAATAAAATGTGAAGATTAAAATCCACTACCACTTGCTATTGTGTATTTAAAACAAAAGAAAATTTTCAATTTAAAAAGTATTGGAGGTAAGCCAAACCCAACGTACAAAATTTTAATGGATGAGTTTAATAATTATTTGAGCTTCCACTTTAATTATAGGCCAAATTATTGTTTTTGTCCCTAAATTCTACTTGAATTTTGTTTTTTGTCCCTCCACTTCAAAATTTTCATTTGTTATCTCTAAATTAATATAAAAAGTTAATTTTTCATTTCTAGTTTTATCTCTAAACACTACAAAACACGCGGGTCTTAAGCCGCGTTTTTTTAGCCGTGTTTGTAAAAATGTGGCTGCAAATTGTTTTTGAGCCGCGTTTCATCCAAACGCAACTACAGCACCAGAAGTATAGCTACGTGCGTCGAACGCAGCCCAAGATCAACTCTGTTGCCACGTTTCTTGGTGTTTCAGCTGCGTTTTTCTGGGTTAGGCTTAAGCCGTGTTTGAAAAACGCACCCATAGGCACCCCTGAAGCTGCGTTTATATAAACGAGGCTTCAAGCATCCTTGAAGCTGCGTTTATGTAAACGCGGCTACAGGACCAAGTATAAATTTCACTCATTTTTTTCTCTTCCACCAAAAGATAGAGAGAGAAACTCTAAAAGAGAGAGAGAGAGTAGAGTGAGGAACCCTCGAAAGGTCGAGACTCAACCAATCTCCAAATCGATTCGTTTCATCCGAAACCCTAACCCTGACCATATCGCTTCACAGATCGATGGTTTCAATGACGAATCTTCATTTTGATTGAAGAAAATCTTTGAATCTCAAAAATCGGTGTGACCTTCGCAGTATTGATTTGATTTCGATCGGCGAAATTGGCAATCTCAGCGATGTGGATTTGACCGGAGATAGAGAGAGAGTGAGTGAGTGAGTGACTGAAAAAGACATGAAACAATGCCATCACACGTAGATCTGGACCGTCAGATCGAGCATCTGATGGAGTGCAAGCCGTTGGCGGAGGCGGAGGTGAAAACGCTTTGCGATTAGGCGACGGCGCTTTCCCTGGCCACGACGCTCAGCCCAAGGCTCCTACTCCGGTTGTCAAGGCACCCAAGTTCTACCCAGCTAACAATGTGAAGAAGCCATTCGTTAACAAGCGCAAACCCAAGCCCACCAAGCTCAGGTTTTTATTATGGCTGTCTCTGTGTTTTTTTGGGTTCTTGTGGTTGTTTTGCTTTTTGGGTATTTGGGTTTTTTGGGTAATTGTTTGGGAGCTGAGAAAATGTGGGATTTTTTTTTTTTTTTTTTTTTTTTTGTTTAGATGCATTTTTGAGTTTTTTTTGGTTGTTGGGTAATTGATATTCTTTTATGTATGTAAAGGTGTATATATGTGTTGGGTAATTGTTTGGTAGCTGAGAAAATGTGGGATTTTTATGTTTATATGTGTGTATTAGTGATTTTGTGTATGTATAGTTATATGCGTGTGTTTGTGAGTTTGTTTTGGTTGTTGGGTATTTGATTATATTTATGTATGTAAAGGTGTATATATATGTTGGTTTTTAGAAATAATTTTTTGGGTAATGGATAGGTTGATGAGATGGCGTGGGGAAGCCGTTGTTGTCACTTCTTTGTCTTCCTCGTCTTCTACTTCTTTCTATATACCACCAACAAGCACAACCAGTTACAGCTCCATTTTGAGTGGTAATGTCTCATATTTTAACTGAACTCATAGAATTTAGTCCTTATTTCTTCTTTTCTGGAAGAATAATCATGTTTAGTAGATTAGAATGACCATTTGATATATTAGGATTGATCTATTTGTTTTTCTCTTATTATTCCTTATGATTGAGAAGTTATTGAAACAATGTAAAGAGAACTTGGAATCTATAATTGTCATTCCAATCCCCATCGTACCCGTTATGCGATTCTTTTTCAGTTCTTCTTCCTTTTTTGTTTGGAGGGGGTATAAAAGTTTCCATAATTTTGTCCCTTTTGTTTGTTTGCTTTTGTCTTGTTTTTTTTAACATGAATCCCTTTCTATGGGCTAATTTAATTTTATCTTTTTATTCCAATACATGCTCCAATAGTCTCTTCCGTGGTTTCTTCATCAAAGGCACTGGCTGAAAGTTAATAAAAAATTATAAAGCTTAGACCACAAAGTGTCCTGCTGCATGATGAGCCATTTTGCTTTATTTTTGTTCATTTTCTCTGAGGAAGAAATTTAGAAAACAAGAAACTTTGAGATTCAAAACACCTCCCAAATTAAAAGAGGTGTGTCATCACAGTCTGGATTGGCTAATTGGTCATCACATAAAGGCGGTAATTTCGGTAGGGTTCAGTGCTCACATGCAAAAACACAATCTTGCACAATTAGTCATTGACTAAATGCACGTGTGGGGAGTATCTAAATTTGACTAAACCTTTAGTCCCTGTACATGCTAGTCTATGCAACTGAAGATTTGAAGGACCTAATTAAACGCTTATTAAGGAACTTCGGGGGACACAATTGAATCACCCCATGTGAAGTTTGAAAACTTTATGCATTGAAATTTAGATTTCCCCAATTTGTAGTTTTAGCCTTTTTTTTAGAAAAAAGGGGGTGGGATTTTCAGTCTGTAGTTTGATACTAAAAAAGTTATTGACAAGCATATGCTATAGATTTGCATTTATTTTCTTGATTTGTTTTCCCATTTGTTTTCTTACACAAGCAAGTGTTAGGTTTTGTTTGGGCGGGCTTTGCTTTTTTGCCTTCTTCTTTTTCTTGTATCACTTGTACATTTGTGTTGCAGGTTGGGTTGCACTGGTGTGGCAGCTAAGGCACTATCTGCTGCACTGTGTTGCAGCTTGGGCTGCACTGGTGTGGCAGCTAAGGCACTATTTGGCTGCACTAAGCTACAGCAACTAAGGCACTATTTGGCTGCACTAAGCTACAGTAACTAAGGCACTATTTGGCTGCACTAAGCTACAGCAACTAAGGCACTATGTGCTGCACTAAGCTGCAGTAGCTAAGGCACTATTTGCTGCATTGCGTTGCAGCTTGGGCTGCACTGGTGTGGCAGCTAAGGCACTATGTGCTGCACTGTGTTGCAGCTAGGGCTGCACTGGTGTGGCAGCTAAGGCACTATCTGCTACACTAAGCTGCAGCAGCTAAGGCACTATCTGCTACACTGCGTTGCAGCTTGGGTTGCACTGGTGTGGCAGCTAAGGCACTATTTAGCTGCTAAGCACCAAAGGTCAAGTTTTTGGTGGTTTCAGAGAAGGACTTGGGTTTTGTGTTTTTTATTGTAGCTTGCTTTGTTGGTTAGTTGTAGGTTTGAGACCTTTGTGGTTCGTAGTTTTTCAATTCTCATTGGGGTGCAATGGCATATCTATGTGTTTAACTGCTTTAAAAAAAAATGAATGGTTTTTGCTTCTTTTTTCTAGGTTTAGATAGTTTATCTTTTTATGGTTCATTTGACTAATAGAAATTAATTGTTTCTTTTAATTTTTTGGGTTTTAAGTTAGAAGCTATTAAAGTTTGTTGAAAAAGCTGATGATGGTCATTGTAATTGAATAATTTCTTATTAAATCTAAAGTAAATGAGTGTAGGATTGTGTTTTATGTTAATATGAGATTTCCATTTGAATAAGAAAATTATTTTACCCGAGTAGTGTTAAGGTATTGATGAATGCAAATGTGTAATACCACGTTTTCATGCGCTCTGTTTCTCCTCATTCCCAAATGCATTGATCCTCTTTCTCTTTGTTAATCATTTGATTCTATAAGTAATTAAGTGGGGCATTGTATGTTGACTACAGGTACCAGAACCATTGGTGTAATTAGTAAAATAGATCAAGCTGCATCAGACCAGAAAGCTTTGGCTGTTGTTTAGGCTCTCCTGTTATATCAGGGGCCCTCAAGAGCATCTGATATGCCATTTGTTGCTTTAATAGGTCAATCGATTGCAATAATTCTGTTAATGACTAATGTTTTTACTTACAACAAATGTGACTTTATTTCCTTATTTTTGTTCTAATTCTTGAGAAGTTTGGATTTTGGAGTTTTGTGGCATATAGAGGACAAAACTTATACGAGGAAGTTTTCAAATGTTAACTTATTATTATGTCCATACATATAATTTAAGGTTGAATACCTTTTCTAATAGAACAGCTTATGAATGGATTTACAGTCTTCCCTCTACCATGCATGTTGTGAATTTCCATCTACTTTGGCTAGGTTTGGTTCATTGGGAGGCTTTTTGCCTTCACAAAAATAGCATTATTGTTGTGATATAGGAAAATAAATTTTTGGAATTTCAATGCATAGATGCTTTGTGGAAACTAGAAAGTTTCTCTATTTTTTGAAATATTGTTGTTATTATGATTGTTATATCCTGTTGTTTGAACTGTGGGCATCAATTTTGTGTTTCATTGTTGAGAAAGTGTAGGAAAGTCAAAGGAAAAAAATGTTCCTAGTGTAATTGTGTTCCTTTTGATCTTCTTGAAGGCAAGAGAGAAGCTGAACAACAGCTAGAGAAGCAATTGCCAAAAAGCAGAAGGAGGATGAGGGTGTAGAGCAGGCTGTTGTGAAGTATTCAGGGGTTATAGCTGCATTCAAAATGCAGCCATAGTTATGGGCTAAAGCCGTGTTTTTAAAACGCGGCTATAGTGATGGCCTAAAGCCGTGTTTTTAAAACGCGGCTATAATCCTAGCCTAAAGCCATGTTTTAAAAACGTGACTTTAGCCCACAACTATGGCTGCGTTTAAAAAAAAGTAGCCATAGACCCCTTAAGCCTATAGTCACATGTTTTAGGCCACGGTTGAAAACATAGCCTAAAAAAATGCAGCTATAGATCAAATCGTCCTATAGCCACGTTTTTCTGAGCTATAACCACGTTTTAAAAACGCGGCTATAGAACCTTTTTTTTTGTAGTGAAACTAATGAAAAAAAATATTTTTAAAAGTTTAGGGACAAAAGGTAAGATCCATGCAAAGTTTAAGATTTCTAAAAAAAACATTTTCCACCAAAACAAACTAAACATGGGTTAAATATATATATATATATATATATATATAAAAGATAATCATAACAATAATGGCAATGATTTTAAAAATAAAATAATTAGTACTAGTCTAAAACTAACTCTTATGGGGATTTAAAAAGAAAAAAAAAATGGAAAGTGATTTCACAAGATTTTGACTTCATAAACGAGCCAATAATGGAGGAGTAAAAGAGTAAGACTCTTGCACATATTACCATCCTCACACCTTAGGTTCATAAGTGTGATTTCCTATTGGAATTTAAGTAATAAATTAATGATAATGACATTTTTTATAGTACTCCATATCTGTAGTTCGATGACGTACTTCTCCTTCCTTCCACTACCTACTTATCAAAATATCAAAAAATAATGTGGCCCCTTATCAAGTATATTCTTCTCAAGATTATTTTACACATTTTACTCGATAAAAGAAGCAAAACTTTTCTTCCCTTCCTTTTTTTAAATCGTTATGAGGGGGGAAATATCTTTTTCTTTTCTTTTTTTATATTATTAGTTAAAGGAAACAACAACAAAAGAAGGGTCTAACCCATACACACTTTATCCAAGTGCTTAAACACTACTTGGTGCCCAAGTTAATCAATTCAATTTAATTAATATACAATTTAGAGTTGTTGAGCCATCAGTATCGATCCCTAGCGTAGTGATTGTAACAAAACGTTACTTGTGGTCCTATGATGATGTTGGGTAGATGAAGTGTGAAACCATTTTCAGTAACGTAAAAAAAAAACCCCTAATCAATATCATAATCACAGTTTAATTAAGCACAGGAAAAACCACTAAATACAGAACAACGTCCACATATAATTAGTGTAAGGCTGTAATCCCAATATAATCCAACAGCTCAAGACAACGAACCGATCTTTGATTATTCGATAAGTATATATTATTTTCACGTCCAACCTTGCAACTTGACTATCATTATTAGAAACTGACTGACATAGGAACGTGACCTTTCGCAAGACAATAAGCACCAAAGGACAAAGCAACTTACCAACACCAGATGCCAAATGATTAATCAAAGGAAAAATATGCAAATGATGGGAAATTTTCTAATTAATAGATCCCACCTAAGCACCTCCAAACTACAGCACTTTTAAAACAATTTAATTAATAAAATTTTTTGTTGTTAAATTTTATCAAGAACAGATGTCTTAAGTTGAATTTTTTTAAAAAATAAAAAAGCTAGAGGGCTCTGCCTATGTTCGAACCGACCACATAAACTAACAAGTCAGGTAATAATACGAAAGAGTATTGTGTGGAAAGCTTTGGGAGAAGTATACTTGATTTTTTTTTTTTTTTAATTTTATAATCCAGTACTTTAATAAGTTCAACGGTGGACTCATGATATTTAAATGAATGGTAGTGATATTGATGCATACAGGCCAATAGAATCTAAGTTGACAATAATAAGGATAAGACAATTTAGACGAAAGATTCCTATCACGAGGTTTTTTATTTTTATATTATTATTTGTGTATATATATATATATATATATATATTTTAAATGGTTTAATTACACATTTGACTCAAATTTTTACCCATATTTCAAGAGTCCTTACCGTTAATTGAGTAACTACTAAAAATGTTGTTTTCACTTGTCACACGCTTTGTATAATACTACTTTTTAAATGATATAATGACCTGGGTTAAATAGCTGATGTTGAGTCTATACATCAAAAACTATAATTAAAATTACAACTAAGAAAAAATAAAGGTATATCAGTTAAATAAGATCATGTGAGACTCACATGAACTTGGGTGATTTGGGTTAGATTGAGAGAATAGCTGGGGAAGAAAGCTAAAATCCCCAGTTATTCTTTCTTTCCAGCATTTTCTAGACATCAATAGAGACACTACTCATAATCCATAACCAACAAAAACCCAAAATACTACTTTAGTGTTTTCAATTCTCATCCCTCAAAAGTTCCCAAAATGCTAAAATACAAAACCACACGTCTAAATGCTACCTCCAAAGCAAAAGCCAAGTCCATCACTATATAAATTGGCACTACTATAGCTCAATAGCATTCTTCTTTTGGAACACTAGCAAGTGCCATATGATTTTTCACTCTCCTAAGATTCCCATCCCAATGCCTCCTATTGAAACCTTCATGGCCAGCTTTGTTATCAGTTATCACCAACATAGTATGAATCCAATGCTACTCATACGCCATCAAGGGCATCAAAATGGTGGGTTTAATTTTAATCCAAGTGATGCAGTGCATTTTGATAATAGTAATGTGTTTTTATATTTTCTTATAAATACTAAGCTTTAACTTTTACTAAAGGTGTTTAGAGATACTTTACTAACAAAGGTAGTTAAAGATAAGCAAGGAGCCTAGTTAAGTACTCAAATAGCCAATTAAATGCTAGGAGCTTAGGTTTGTTAAGCCAACCAATGGCATACATTCTTGTCAAACTATAAATGGACAAGCCTAATGTAATTGTAATCAATATTGTTGATAATTGAATGAAGAATGGAGTCTTTAGAGTTTTGTTTCCACCCCAATCCCATCAAGGTCCTCAACATTCCGCATAGTCCAAGTTGGCCACATAAAGCACTCTATCACCACTGTCCTGTCACTCTTGCGTACAAAGATCAAGTTTGGCAATAGGGGGATTTTGTTGGGTTTAATTTGTGGTTGTGAGTGATTTCAGTTTGGATTGTCGTTGGCCGACATTTAGAGAGAAGGGTTTGTTTGATTGTTTGGGTAGCAAGAAAATTAGAGAGAACAATGGGGCTAAGGATTTTCTATTGGTAATGAGGAAAATGTGGTCGAATGAATGGTCTTATTTTATTTTATTTTTTTTTTTTTTTCAATTTTCTCCTTGCTTATGTGGAATTTAATTTCGCACCACGTATAGTCTAATATATAAAATTGCTTAAAATTATTGTTGTTTAAATCATTTAAAATTATTTTATTTAAGAATGATTTTTAAATACAAAACTTTGCCACATCAACATTTTCAATTACATAGTTAATGTCAAGGGCTTTTTTGAAACAATATTAAAATATATATATATAATGCTTAAAATGAAACATTTAGTATAAGGAATATTTTGAAAAAAAAAAAAAAAAGTTAAATTTTAAGGAAAATTTAGTATTCAGTTTCTTCTTTTGAAAAAAAAAAAAGTTTTAATGGTTTCTGATGTCAGAATCTTTAATATTATTTTACAAGTGAAATTAATAAGACTAATTGGCCTACATTGACCAAAACTGTTAGCCCCATTATGATCTTTGATATCATTTTAAAATGTAGCCAGTAGCATTCTGTTAATGTTTGTAATTGTTGCAACTTCCAAGAGAGGTGAAAACCATAGAGTTTTGTCAATGGCTTTTTTACCCCTAATTTTTTCCTTACTTATTATTATTTTATTTATCTAACAACTACAATCTATAGTATGGCTAAAGACCCATTTGGTAAGAAATTTTTAGTAATATTATTGTTGTTTTGTAAAAATATATATAAATAAAAAAAAATATAAAAATACATATAATGTTATTTAAATATTAAAAATGGTTATTTAAATAACAATAACAAAGATCCTAATATATACCACGAGAATACTACAATCCACTGTTTGGCCAATACCCTTTAAAGCCTTTTTCTGCTCTCAAATGGAAAACAGTGTAAAACACTTGTGTCCCAGTTAAGTTTTGCTGTCATGTTCAGACTCCGGGCGATGTTTTGGTCTATTATTTTGTTGGCAGGCTGCGTGCAATGCCGCATGATATAATGACAGCTATTGTTTTTTTTTTTTTTCTTTAATTAATTGTTAATCTTTTTAAGTGGTCAATAAAAGTGTTTTCTAATGAAGAATGGGAGTGTAGATGCAACTTGACGAGAAAACTAATAGCAAATTTCGACTTTACTGCCAAGTTGCCAACCAGCTTATAATGAAACGTACTCTTCATGTTGCGGCCACAACATACCAAAAAAAATACTACTCAACAATTCCTTTCCGTATTACCAAGCAACAGCTATAATCTAAAAATGTGGTTTCAGATATTTCAATTGATAAAATCTTTAATAATTGTATAAAATATTTGGGAATTAATTTCTGTCTATACAAAAAATTGAATGGTGTCTTGATCTAATAATAAAGAGTTATTATCAAAAATGAATGTCATAAGTTAAAACTCTTAAAAAAAAAAAAAAAAAAAAAAGCTATAATCTACAATGGTCAAATAATTGTAAACAAATTGAAATTTCATTATATCATTCACTCAATGAACTTTTTAGATGAGTTTCAGTTAGCTTAATTAGTAAAATTTCTTATCGTTGAATAAGGAATTTAAGTTTGAATCCTACAAATACAAAAAAACTTATTGATGTTTTAATTATATGGGTTTTAGTTAGCTAAACTAGTAAAGTTTTTTATCGTCAAATAAGATATCCAGATTTGAGTCCTACTTATAAAAAAACTAATTAATAAGTTAACCTAATACTAAGAACAATTATTATGAAGTGAATATCATAAATTAAAATTATATTATAAAAAAAAATTAAAAAAAAAAGAAGGAGAAACTCTCTAAACTATCAAATTGTTAAAATAGACCATGTGGCACTTGCAGTCAAATTGGTACCTTTACTCTATATTTATGGCAAATGTTTTCATTTATGCTATATATGGAAGTTTTGAGAGAAGAGAGAGTAGAGGAGAGTAGAAGGAAGGTGAGTAGTGGAGAAGAGAGTAGAGGGAAATAATTATCCTCCACTTTATTTTTATGTTTTTAAAATTAAGTAAGGAGGAAGAGAATAATTAATCTTTTTATTTGTAATTTTATTAATATAATAAGGGCAAATTTGATAATTCATTTGTTTAAGTACTTTTATACTCCACTCTCCCTCTAAATCTCTCTAATTTTAGAGAATTAAAAATGAGAGATTAGAAGTAGTTCAAAACTCTTCAAATCTCTCCCCATCCTTCCTTAAAAAACATCCAAATAAAGGTAATTTAATTATTCTTCCTCCCTTCCTCTCCTCTGCTCTCCTTCCTTCTCCCAACATCTAAACATAGCATTAATTCATGAACAGAGGGGTTAAGGGGAAAAAATTCCAAACTAAAGCACAGACTAATCCCTCTCAATCATAGTTCTAACCAAATGAGGATAAACAGAAAAACTTGTGTTTTTAGTGGGAATAATCCATGATAGTTTCAAGGCACAATAAAAGAGCTAAAGAAAAGGGACAAAGTGAAAGCCATAGAGGGTCCACCCCCTCTGGCAAGGTGCGTGTGACCCCACATAACAACAACAATACACTGTGACCCCACCCGTGACTGGCCCACATTTCCCGCCTAATTATTATATAAAAAAAGGTCCCTAGGTACGTAAATGAAAAGATGATATTACCAAGGTATATTTTTGAAAAAATCAAGAATATAATCTGACCGTAAGTTTGTGAAAGAAAGTGGTTTTGTAATTTGCCTGTACAATATAGCACAAAGCTCGCCCGTGAAGAGAGGCTTTTTTTTTTTTACTGACTTGAACATCTACATATACCTAGTTTTATAAGACTGTATAAGGCTATAAAGATTCAAACAACTTTCAAAATAACGAAGTATAAATACTTATAGAATGTAAAAAATGTAAAAAGTAAAGGTTGAAGTTCAAGTTTTTAAAAAAAAATTTTACAGATATATATACTTAGATTATATTAAAGTAGAATTTTTATCTTGTATCAACAAAAAATAAAAAGTTTAGAGGTAATAAAAACACATGGTTGAATTTATTTGGACCATTTTGTGATACAAATAAATTCAACCATGTGTATATTTCAAAAATTCACAATAATTTATTTTTGTAGAAAGGCCCCAGTTTAGGGAACATAATGAATATTCTCAAGTTCAATTCTCCATGTTTGTAAATTACAATTAAAAAAAAAATGAAAAACCTTTCAAAATAAAAAATGAAATATTTGTTGCCACTAATGAAAATTGATTTAGATATTGTTGACAGTTTCAACATTAATATCTCGTCGATTTTTAAGGAGCTTGATAACCCAAGAGATAATGATGGAGATAACAAGATTAGATTCTTTACTTTGATAGTCATCTAAATCTTTATCTTTATATAAAATTAAACAAAAAGGAATAAACAAAAGTTTGAAGATTAGAATTTAGAACTCTCTTCTAATTCGATTGGGACATTTGATTCCAGGACTTCACATCTTTACAAACTACTACTCAGCCTCTAATCTAAACCCACCTACTCACATAACTATAATTAGAAGACTATTAATTATTACATAAAATTGAAAACGACAAACTTTGAGACAGTTGAAATCTCTCTATCTCAAAGCCTCAAAACCTTTCTCCCTCCTCACATGATTCTCCAAACCACCTGCACAGCCACATAGTAGTTATCACTTATTAGCATCAAAGATCATAAAACCCATGTAGATTAAATTTTAAAAATTAACATAAATAAAAAATTCAGCAATTAATCAAACACTCTCCAATTTATATTTCTAATCAAGAATTAAAGTATATATAACTTCTGCCATTTGCACTGGTTCCCTTTGCTGGAAAAAAAAAAGTGTTTAACTTGTATGTTAATAGGAAATTTCCTTCAAATTGTTTTTCTATTTGTTTTTCCTTTTGTGAGGTTGGGAAATTTCACCCACTTGTTTTTTTCTTTTAATTATTTTTTGGGTGTTTGTAATACAGAAAACGAGAGGAAATAATAAAACAAGGGATATAATAAATATAAATAAGGCGATCAGTTTCTGAAACTGAACCATGAATTAATATATGTAACTGGAATTATCAGATATCACAGGCATTAAACTCCAAAAAGCTGTTTCGTACACAAATAAAATAACAGAAACCCACATCAAATCAAACCGCTACAGGTGTTACAAACTCCAAAGCAAAAACAAAAGCCAGAAAAAGGCACACACATGACCCAACCTCACATACAATATTCAATTAAAAAACAACGAGTATTATTATAATTAAAGAAAATTAATTAAGCAAATTTGATCCAGGACCCAGAAAGCAATTTACCTTGTGGTTTACAACTAGGCGGATCTTCAAAGAGTGACAAAGAGAGTTGCTTGTGAGCAACCCCTATGTCAAACAGTATAAGCCCTGATTTGGGATCATCAACAATGATATCTTTCACAGGTAGCCATAGGAAAAGCTCTTCTTGGGACAAACCAACAACGCCTATGAGACTTCCATAGCTAAGATTTGCCCTCACAACACTGTCAAAGTAGACCCTATTCTCAAACTTGGTGAGACATGGCCCATCTAGAAACACTTCTAGGGTACCATTGTCTAAGAGCTTGTAGGACTTAACCTCCTTTGGAAGTAGACCAGGTGGTAAGCCTTTGGAGCGAAGAAGGTCATGGATGGAGGAGGTGTAAGAGAGAGAGATAGGTAGAGAGAAAAAGATCAGAAAGGCACATAGAAAGACTGAGAAGTGGGTGTTAAAGAAGTTGGCCATGGTTGATTAGAATTTAGAACAAAGAAGAGAGAGAGAGAGAGAGAGAGAGAGAGAGAGAAATGAGGTTTAACGAGTGGTTTTTGAGGGAGAGCTGGAGGGAGGTTGGAAAGTGGAAAGACTGTTTAAAAAAGGTTGTATTTGGGCGATATTGAATTACTGTTCTGCCCTTGTTTGGTGACTAAGTGGGGCCAATTGGGTTTTGTCATTAGGGTTTTAATTATTTTTGTATTGTATCACCTTATGAACCTTAATTGGATATTGGTTGTTTATTCTCGATATGGGAGTAACATTTTGGTACTTTTTTTACCCAAAAAAAAATATTTTTTGGTACCTTGCTTAATCTTTCATTTATTTGTCTTCTAAGCCTTTATTTATTTATTTATTTATTTATTTATTATGATTAACACCAATTTATGTGAGCACTGTACTAATACTAAAAATGTATATTAGAACCACCATTTATTTTTGGTGTGATGATCACTTCATAAATATAAGTGCTTGTAAAGTATGATGGGCAAATGTTAGGGTTCAAAATTTCAAAAGAGAGTTTTACACATGTATTTAGATTAGAATGAAATTAAATTTCTATCCTATATAAAAAAATATATTCATATTTAGTAAAATTACTTTGGGATTAGTTTTACTTATTCCCTTTTTTTTATTCAAAAAGAGTATTATCCGTTCCTCATAAATTCTCTTGCATCCTCATCTAGTCAATTCTGCAGTCAAATGACTCAGATCCTACGTACTTCAATTTGATGATTCTCACAATTTCATTAAATCGTTGAGAATTTCCATAGTTATTGGCCAATGACCACAATAATGGGAGAGGACACTACTGCATATTTTTCTGTACTTTATTTGGCTATCAATTTTGCTACTATTTATAGTTTTATACTCTACTCTAGGAACAAGTAAATAAGTCATGAATAAGAATATGCCATTCTAAACTCCAATGCGGTCCAAATAGCTCAATCAATGTGCATCCACATTGGTCACATTTCATCACAGATATGGACAGCTAGGTTAATTAATTTGCAAGCCTAAGTTGTTAGTTGTTACACCATCCAAAACATTTATTACCCCCAAGAGAGAAAGTTATCAAATTAACCAAGGTTTAACTGTAAAAAGGGTATTTTAGTAAATCCATAATTCATAGTAAGGACAACGGAGTGTCACACAAAGTAACGGTTGTAGCTACAGTCAAAAAGTCAGAACCCAGAAGGCCCCTTGACCCTTCACATCAATTTTTAACTAAACGGACAGTGCAAAAGGTAAAGCCATTTTTTTCTAATACAAAAAAAAAAAATAAAAGCTCACGCGTTTAGCCAATTTTGCATTTATTTAAACCTTCTCATGCATGGTATGAGACTATCTAATTATTAGTGGCGCTTTTCACAACTTAAATTCATTATTTTGAGACTTGCATGTGTAATGGGTCAGAAAAACTTCCTATCATAAAGTTACACCTCCGGTGATGTAAAAAAAGTAGATTCACACTGCACAGATGTGCTAGGATGTTAGCACTATATTTTTTGGTATGTATTGGGACACAGATTAGGCCAACCAGTGCATGAGCAAGGCATAGGAATCATGTCAGTGATCTAAGCTTAATATCCGGGGAGAAAATTACGAAGTTTCCACACCTTTTGACAAAAGAGGGCAATGAAAATATTATATTTTCCTTTATGCCACTGTAGTATCACGCAGTGACAGTGCTTGGACCATAAAAAGTTTCCAGAGATAATGATTACGTTACCCATATGGGACCTTTAGTAGGTGCTAGCGGCTAAGATGCCATATCATACAATACACGTGGACCAAGGAGCGATCGCCTATTTCACACTGGTTTTTGGGGATTGAAATTGCGTGCAATACAAATCTGCATTGTTTTATACGCAACAATTTTTACTTTTACTTTTTCTACTAAAAATAAAAAAAAATTTCCTTTTTTATAATTAGAATTTGGTTAGGATCTATTTATTTTACCGAAATTAAAATTTTTTACTTAAAGTAATATAGATAGATAAAAGTTAGTTGAAATAATATAGTGAAACTTATAAATAGTACTAAAATGTGCAGTTAGACTCATAAATAATAATAAAAATAAACTTAATAGTAAAATAAGCTAGCAAAAATAATTTTTGCCAAAACACTAAATTTCACGAAAGTTAAGTTGGTAGATTATTATTTATTAATTGGTTTTTATTATACTAAATATCAATTAAATACTATTTGTTTGACTTTCTATTTTATATACTTTTTTTATTAAAATTATTCTTATTTTTTGAGATGTAAAATTGCTATTTAAGTAGTTGTATTAGATTTTATTTACATCTTTTTCAAAAGTTGTTAGAGAAAATTTTATCAATGATTATTTGACATATTAATAATAATTGGGGGGGGGGGGGGGGAATAAATTTTAATTCTATTTGAGTTAAATTTCTACGAGCTCAATATTTTTTGGGGTCTTCTTGCAGGTGGGGAAAATGAAAAATTCACCTTTTTTTTTTCAAAAAAAAATCTTCATTTTACAGTTTTAAAGATATTTTTATACAATTTTGGGGGCATTTTACTTATGCAATTGGGGGCCTTAAAACCCTTCCAAAAAATTGTATAAGTGGGGGCCTAGGCCTTGAGAAAATAAAAATATAATTAATTTTGTTGACAATTTTTTATATTTTTCATGAAAGTGATATTAAAATTTTCTTAAAATTGTCAATTAACAAATGATTTAAGAGCACCTGTTAATATGACTTTTTTATCATTTACCATTAACAATTTGTCACCTTATACATGTGTGAAATTTATTATTACTTTTAATATGTCTCTAGACTTATTGATACTAATAGAACTCGCAAATGTAGTCATTATTCTTATCCCACTTAAAATATACTCATAGATTGCGTGAAACTATCCGTGCAATAATGGGATTCGCTAATATTCTATCCTCACAACTTCAAACTTGCAAGGAAATTAGCCATAAGAATTTCCTTTCCAATCACTAAATCATCTTTGGTAGTCTCTCACAACGTTTTTAACTTTTTCACTCTTTTAATTTATTTTTAATTCAATTCAAAATTGTCAAAACAACTTTCAATCTAAATCCTTCAAAACTATCCCACATTGCATGGGATCTCGATCCGGTTTTTCCATATATGCTTTTTTTTTCTTTTATACTAACAAATAATAATTCCATATAAGCATATGGTTAGTTTTATTTTACTTCTCGAAAAATAGCTGAGTTGCTTCTCAAAAAAAAAATTTATCTAGCTGAGTTTGTGGGCTCCTGTGATACCAGGTTGCCGGTTGAAATGGCCCACGTGTGTGTTCTGCAGGTCCCCGCGCGTGACATGTTCGTGAGAATCGTGACTTCCTCTATGATGGATGTATCAATAATATCATTAGAAGGGCCCAAAAATCGAATATGGATTTTTTTTGCAACACTTTAATCAAATCATTAATAGTACTCTTTGATTTTTTTTTCTCTCACTTAATTCGTTGCATTCTTCTCAGGGGTATTGTTACAGTTACATACTATTTTTTAATATTAATTTTTATTTGAACTCACAATTAACATCACTTTTTTATATATCAATAATTACTCATCATATCAATAATTTGTAAAAAAATTTGTATCTATAATATTACTTTTTCTTTCCTAGTTATAGAAATGATGAGTTCTTTGAAATGGGGAAAAAAAAAAATCTTTTTATCCAATTTATTTTCTATTTATTATATTCAAAATTAGCTAACAAGTACATCAATTTATGTGTTATTTAATTTTCACATTCTCATTTGAGTAATATTTATTGACATTCACTACAATTTTTTTTTATACAAAATAGAAATTCTAATCTAGCATAATATAAGTGTATGTGTATGAAACTTCCTCTTTACGACTTGAACTCCAGCTCTTTCCTTCCACACCCCACAAACAATTATACTTATAGAGTAACCACCGTACAAAGAGTGTATAGTGATACTGCAAATTCTTAAATATTGACTCATGGTAATTCTTCATCTAGTTAGTTCTTATTGAGCCTCTGCCTAGGCCAACTCCAATTATAATTTTTATTGATCTTCACTATTAAGTTAAGTCAAGTTAAATAAGAATGGATTGATTCCCAATACACTTTGAGTAGGAAGATAGCATGAAACCATTTTAGCTCGAGCTCATAGCCCTTGAGTCATAAATTGTAGCAGAGATCAAGCCAATGATCCTCAACATTGAATCCAACACTTCCAACTACACATGTACATCTCGTTGGAAGATATCAATAACCGATTCAAGATCAAGCTTCATATCTCTTGGATTATAGAGTGTATTAAAGCTTGAATTAGGGGAATTCATTGTATTCTTTTCTTATAATGAATCATAGAGAGAATTGTACCCACTTTCATACATATCAATACTATTTGATCATTTGTTACTCTATTTCTTGGTGTAATTTATCAACATGAGAGTTGTGTGTATAAGTATTTCATGACCTAATACTGTTAAAAGTATTAGTTAAACGATTAAATTTACCATATTCTAATAATATAAGCTTTTAAAACAATTAGTAATTTAACAACTATATGAATTAGGAATTTAGGATGTCTTTGACCTTTTCTTGATGGTTGATACTGTCGACTAATTTATCAGCTTATAACCATTAACATGATGACATGATTTCTCATGCTATTAATTTTTTTTAATGCTGGCACCTATCATCTAGAGATTTTTTTTTTTTTTTGAGAAAGTATTATCTAGAGATTGACAACCCGCAATTCGTCATTATACCAAAAAAAAGTGAATCAATGTACAAATCAAGTGATTGCCTTATTTCAATATACCTACCACAAGTATCCTTTTATGCATCATAGAGTTATGTGGAAGACAAAATTTAAGCAAGTTCCTTAATTGTTGTATGTTAGATTTCTTAATTAAATTTATGCATTATTTTATTGCATTGACCTAAAAACTTATTCCTAAATTTTATCCTCTATGTGTAGCGTATTCCAAATTCTAGTAATTTTGAGCTATACATAAATTTTTTTGCTGAAGAAATAAATAAATATTCCCTTTGATTAAAAAATATTTTCATCATGCATAAAAATTATAGAAAGGACTAATTTCCTTCTATCCTTTTTTTTTTTTTATTGTATTCTTACTGTTGATTAGTGGTAAATGTTGTTGTTTGACAGTTAGAGTGTAAAGAATTTGGAAAAGAGGGGCAAAAAAGATTGATAAATATCTGTTCCTCCCCCTCTTCATTATGGATAAAGGGAATGGTCATCTACAAGTTTGAGTAATTGGTACAGAGCTAACCTTTTTTATAATCCAAAAAAAAAAAAAAACAAGGATAGAGAGGATGTTAATTTGAGTTTGAGAAAAAGTGATAGGTTGTGGATGTTTTTGCTTTCAATTTTTTAAATAGTAGTTTGGGTAGGTAGGAGAGAGTGAAAGGTTGTTTATTCTTTGGTTACGAATTGAAAATTAAATTTATTACTTTTTCTGCAAACTTAAATAAAGTGGATATATATATATATATATATATGTGTGTGTGTGTGTGTGTGTGTGTGTGTGTGTGAGTGGGTGTGTGTGTGTGTGTTTATAAAAAAAGGACTTTTGAGCTTTTCCAAGAAAAAAAACAATTGATAAGAGACAACTGCAATTTTCAAGTGATGAAAATTGGCTTGATATAACAGTATAGTATACATATATGATATAGATTTGCGATATTTGCATAAATCTTTGTTGAAATTGATTCTTTTTTAATACCAGAGAATAATTATAAAAAAAAAGCATACAGTAATACTTTTTTTTTTTTTTTTTTGAGAAGGAGTATACAGTAATACTTAATAGGCATTGTTAGAACAACTTCATCTCATCTTTTATTTTTCATTCTTTAGATTTGAACAATATCTTGATCACTTGATCTGTTGAAGGTTGCTAAGACTCGAGCATGGATTTTTTTTTCTTCCACCTTTCACTTCAGTCTTTTTTTTTAGTAAATCACTTCAGTCTTTAATAAGTATATAATCTAGCTAGTAGGTAGATATTCCGCTATGATTTTTTACGTATTAACAATTTAAGGTATAATAAATATGTAGGCGAAAAAATCAGAACCAAAGTGCCTTACAAGTTTATATACGGTGGTCGGTCGGTAACTTGTCTCTATCACTTTACTATTTTGTGGTACTGAAAGTGGTGATGGTCTCATGGGGCATATTTGATTTTTTAAGTTTCAATTATGATCGAAGAGGCTTGGTCCTAAAAGGTGGAATAGAAGTGAAAAGGAAGTGGTAGTGTTCAGTGTCAATTACAGGTTGCGATTCATTCACTTGAACTGTCTGTGAGTGAGGGTGATATTCACACACACACACACACACATATATATATATGATTGATCTTATTCTTATTTTGTCTTTTGCAATTGTAGAATTTCTTCTTAATCTTAATTAAGAGCCAAAGAAAACAAAATAGAATCATAATCCCCGCAATGAATGTAGAACATAATTTTAAGTTGTTGAGATCATTTGCACCAGTCTTGCATATAATCTTATTAAATTGTGGTTAAAAACTGATATTAAAATAAATAAATTAGTTAGCCAACTTTTCATATTCATCATGTATAAATAAAGCCTTTTCTTTTCTTTTTATTCTATTTAAATATTATTATTCTTTATATTTTTAAGTATGAGCCTTACCACCTTTTATTTTCAATTTCTTTCTTCTTAAGCTCTCTATCATCTCACACCTTTAGGAATGCCAATTTCTTAATTTGAAGAGACCATGGACGAAGACCGAAGAGGTTTTGGCAGTATGGACTCCATCATGGCTGCAACTCCATTACAAGAACCATTGGTGGAGTCTCGCGGGTGCACATTGTTGGTGTCTTTGATTCAACGTTCTTTATCTTTGACACAACCTCCATTGTAGCAACCAATGTCTGATTTGCCATAGCCATTGCGGTGGTACTTGGTATGTGGGTTATTTTGGGGTTTGAATGATTTTGGTATCTGAAAGGGGGATTGGAGTTTGAGCCATCATATGTGGTTGTTGCGATTTTATTTATTAAACTTCTCGATAATGAGGATGATTGTGTGATTGTTGGAGATGAGAATAAAAAAATTGTTGAAATTGGAGGATATTGAGCTATAGTGCTTGCTTGGGGACTAGCTTTGATAGAACTCATGGAAGGCTAAAATGTAAAGGCACCCCCATAGGGCTTGAGTTAGTTGCAAAAACACTCATGATGTTTTAATTCTTCATTATGTGATCATATTAAAAATACTTCTCAACTGATTTATATCACTACTCATATAATAGACCCATGATCTTTTCTTCCATAAAAGTCAACAAAAGTTAATCATAGAGGTCAATTTAACAAATATGAAAACGTCATAGAATTACAACGAAGAATTGAAACTCTAGGAAGTGTTTTTGCAACTAACCCAAACCTTAGTGAGTGTTTTTATATTTAAGCCTTTATAAAATTTACCAATGACTTAAACAAAGTTGGTGTTGAGCAAAGATGCTTGTGTGATAGTCGCAAAAGAGAATATTTTTTTTTTTCAAAAAAATGGGTATATTTAACTATAGTGGCTCGCTTGGTTTGTATTAGACTACTAGGTTTTACAAAATTTACCAAGTACCTAAAAGTATAATGGGTGTATAATATTGGGTTTTGGTTTGCTAAATTGTGGAGAAAGCTAGGTTTTTCCGGATTTGATGCCAATGCTCAATTAAATTGGCTTGGGTTCTAAAATATTATTATCTCTAAAGGTGGTCATTAATAGCTCAAAGGCTCAATATTAGCTGGGGCTTGGAAGCATCCAATGCACCAAATAAAAAAAGTGAGCTAAAATGATTGGCAATATTTGAGTTGGGGGAAATTACTGTAAAAAAAATGCCTCGGGGACTCAGTCTGCAATTAAAAAATATTAAAATGATACTAGGTTAGATGCTCGAAAGAGAGTATATACCTGAAAAAGAGACACCCTAATCAAACCACAACCACGAGGACCAACATAAAGGAGTTCACAGGTCAATCATTATTATATCTCCAATGATGCATCATTAATGTGTCGTTTACTGTAACACATTGCCAAAAAACACCTATGTGGCACAGTCTTTAATTCAATGGGATTATGAAAATCAGGGTCTTTCTGCTTAACCTGTCTGTCTGTATGGCGATTGTTCGTTCGTTCGTTCTGGGTGTGTTTCCATAAAATGGCAGGCTTTTTAATTTGTTTAAAACTATTATTTATATGTATTGCGAGAAAAATATTAAAATTTTTTCCCTTCTTTACATGGAATCCTTGAGGATCTATTATAGAGCTTTGTGTTTGACAAAGCCAATTTATTAACATGCCCTACACTTTGAATTTTAAAGTGACTGACTGACTGACTGACTGATGAGGAATATGTTCTTCTTTTTGGTTAAAAGTCAGAGCAAAATGATGCAGTAGCAGGGATAGCACTTATCAGAATATAATGAGAATTGGCCCAATTTATCCCGCAGATCTTTTTCCATTTATGGGAGAAAATTGCGGTTAGGTATGGTCGTATGGGACTGAATTAGGGGTGGCAAAGTAAACCCAAATCCATTTGCCTACTCAAATTTACTCACTCTAATTAAATCCAAACCCACCTAATTATTAATTGGGTTAAATGAGCATCAACCTAATTAGACCCAATGATTATTGGGTTTTAACTAAAAACCCATTGAACCCCATTTCACCAAAAAAAAAAAAATATATATATATATATATATATATATATATATATATACTCATATTTAACACAGCCCTTAAAAAAAAAAAAAAAAAAAAAAAAAACCCAGCCCCCAGGCATTTCCGGTCACTCAAGCTTAAGTTACTCAACACACTTTTGAATGATACACAGACTCTACAATAAAAATAATTATTTAAAAATTTTAATTTAAAAACATTTTCCTACGTTTTCTCGGTAACCAAACAAGATTTTTCAAGTGGAAAGCTGAAAATGAAGGAACTCAGTGAATCACTCTTGAGCTGTTTGAAACTCCGATCGAGTTGAGCTTGGCCGACTGCGAGCATCTCGGAGACCTGGTCTCCGGTGGCGGCTTCTTTATCGAAATACTCCTTGATCGCCTCCACGATCTCCTTCAAGTCCTTGTGCCTCACCACCATCCTCCAGTCTGCCATCTCTCCGGCCGTGTAGCTCATCGTCATAGTAAGGATCGAAGTGGTGGTTCCAGTGAGGAACGTCGAGAGACTGATCGCGTTGGTGGAAGAAAAAGCTTCAGAAGATTGCATTGAACTTTGGTCTTGTTTATGGAGTAGCCATGGATTGAGAAGGGTAAGAGTCCGACTGGGAAGCCACAGTTGGTGAGCTCAGTGTGGGTATTTGTTGCAATGTTTGTTTGCCAAGAAACTGAGAGAAAATAGAAAAGAAAAGAAAATATTTTTTTATTTAGATTTTTAATATAATTGCTGACGTGGGTGCTTATGTGGAATTTTTTTAATCCCAATAATGGAGACTGGAAATAATGGAAAAGAGAATCCAAGAAAGTGTTGAGATTTTCACTTTAATGGCATTTTGGTAATTTTGATAATTGGATAATTGGGTGAGTTGGGGTTTACCCATAATAATTGGGTTGGGTTGAATTTGGGTTAGAAACAATTAGTTAAATGGGTTTTAATGGATAAATGAGTTTTATATACCCAACCCAATTATGCCCACCCCAAACCCACCCAAATCCACCCATTTGACACCCCTAGACTGAATTGATTGATTCTTAACATAATTTATATATGGGTTTTTTAAGACAGTGTGATCTGCAAAATATATATAAATTTCAGTGGGGGCATATCTAGAGTTTTTAGACTCTGGAAAGGATAAGGAATGCCATGGGCCTCACTGACCTCATTAATGGAGAGATAGTTATGCCCCATCCTGACCCATTACAAGCCGGTATCATTATTGTCATTTTTTTTTTTCGCTGAATGATATCATTGTTGTCATTGATTATGTTTTTTTTTAATGTAATTTATTAAATATCACTTGATTGAGGACAAAAAAAAAAATTAACTGTGAACGAGAAAATTGTTATAATTATTAGTCCTGTTGAAAGTCGAAAAGATTAGAAGTTTTTCCCTTTGTGAGCAGGGAATCTAAAAAGGAGATAAAAGCAAGATATAATATAATTACTTGAATCGTTCAAGTGATAGGCGTTATAAGTTGAAACTTTCTCTCAAAAATAAGTAATGGTACATTTGGTATACTGAATGAGGATTAAGATATAAATTGTAATCTTTATTACTAGGAATAAAATGTATTGTAATGTAATAACTAAACCTATTCATTAATTTGATTGTAAATTATAACATTATAATGAAACATAACATTATAATGAAACTTAATATTTATTTTAGGAAACTTCTTACTCATACAATAATATCTCCTTAAAAATTGTTATTTTTAAATTTAAGAGAAATATGTGTTATTTTTTATGATTTTTTATTTTGATAATTATTAGATGTATATGAAAAGTTTGTTTATTTGGAAATATACTAAGGAATAGCTAATACAACCTTTTAAAGAGGAATAATTATTCCCTATTTTGAAGAATAGCTATTCATAAAGAATTATTATTCCTTGTAATAAAAACATAAGCAAATTAAAGAATAATTAAACCATAGGAATAACTATTACTCCCTCTATCCCACTTTGTTTGTCCTCTATTCCGTTTTGGGATGTCCCAAAATGTTGTCCTATTTCTAAAAATAAAATTAATTAATTTACCAATATTCCTATTATACCCTTAGTTTATTTTCAAAACTATTTGAAAAGAAAACTAACAAATATTTAAAAAATAAATCTAATTGAGACACATTTTTAGTTATCTCATTAAGAATAACTCTTTTTAAAAAAAAAAATTGATAAATTTATTTAAGGGCAGTTATGTAAATTTATACACTTTTATAAAGCAGATAAAATAATAAATAATATTTCCTTAAGAAGTTTGATTTTTCAAATAGGACAAACAAAGTAGGACGGAGGGAGTACATTACAGCGTCTATTACAGTCTACTAAACATGCCCTAAAAGACGCCAACTCAAATTACCTTTTAAAAATAATAATTAACATGTTAACAACTTAATGTATAATGTATATTTCCCTTGTTCTCTTTTTCAAATTTAATTTTTGGGGCTAAAATTGATCCATTTTTCAAATCCTACTTTTCAACAGATAAAAGAAGTATTTATGTTCATTTTCCTCACTTTTTTTGTTGTTGAAGCAAAGCTATATATGTGGGAACAACATTTTCCAGGAAATTTCATCCCCGTGAGATATGAACATTTCAATTTGAATAATGAAGTTTCTACTTTCCAGACTGCAATCCCCTAGGGTTAAAAATCTGAGTTGTGAGATATTGATTGCAATGAGACCTCATAAAAAGGTGCACATGGTCAAAGCAGCGTAAATCAGTATTGACGAAAGGAAGCAGCAATAAGCAAACATTTTTAAAAATGTTTTCTCGGGAATTGAAAAATATTAAATGTTTCCAAAAATAGATTGTTTAATGTGTGTCTTTAGGGCACACATTGACGAAAATGGCATGAAGGAAAACAAGGTATCTTTATGTTTGTATCCCGTACATATATCATGACCCTAGTCGCTTTCACTCAAAGATAACTAGTGATTGGTACATTCAAAGTCAGAATCTTCTTAACTTTTGCTACTCTTTTGACCAACATCATTTGCCTGGCATGATCAGACCGTCTAATTCAACAATCAATGGTTGTCATTTTTTTTTATCAATGCTGTACCTGTACATGTATTCATTAACAACTGAACAAAAGGTCAAAATATGTATTTCATACCATGATAGTATGTGAGCCTCTATAGCTCAGTGGCAGAGCGTCAGTCTTTTAAACTGAAGGTCTATAGTTCGATCCTGCATGGAGGCAATTTTGATGTTTCATTTTACAGAGAAATCTCTTTTAAGTTTTATCTAGAAAATAGGAATTTTTGAAAGGTTCTCACTTCTCAGTGAATTACTTCTATAATTATGCCTTGATTATATATTTAATAGACTCATTACACGAGTTCGTGTAATAATACTCTTTTTTAATTTTTTTTTTTTTTTTTTTTTTGGGTTTAATGTTTGAAAGTGATATATAGTATTTTTTTTTTTTTTTTTTTTAAGAAAGGTAGTGAAGAATGATATATTGTATTTTTTTTTTTTTTGAAATGTTAATTGAAGTATTTGAATTCAAATAAATAATAAATACAGATAGGAATCAGACATTTAAATATAGAACAAGAATTAGTAGTTTTTATGTGAGGTAGTGAGTTTTTCTTGGAAGAAGTAATTTTGTATTTCTTAATTTTTGGGGGTAAATTGCAAATTACACCCCTGAAGTTTAGGGTTGACTTGATTTTACATCCTAAAGTTCCAGAAACTTGATTTTACACCCTGAAGTTTGGTTCTGTTAGCAATTCACCCCTTACAATTAAGTTCTGCTGTTAAGTGACATATCATCATGCTTATGTGTTTTTGCGAAATAAGCATAAAAACTATGTCGTTTCAGCCTAAAATTAAAAATACCAAATCAGAACAATCACTCACCCAGACCACAACCACCTCCTCTACCCAACAACAATCACTTACCCAGTCCTTTGCCCAGTAACAATCACCCATAACACAGACCCAAATCACTGCTGCACCACCTGCCACCCCATCAAAATCACAACAAATCCATAGCAACCACCACACCATAACCCCCACGACAAAACCACCACATCAGCCACCTGCTGATCTAAACAAACCCAATCAGCACCCACAGCAAAAACCCACATACAACAACGATCCCAAAACAAAAATTTGGAGAAAAACCCACCATCAATCCATGTCAATCTTTGTTATGATCAGAGTTGCCACTGCCGCCGAACCCTAACAAACTATCACCAATTTGTTTTCTATTTCACTCAATGGAGATAATCTCACAATCCACACCAATCTAAGCTCCATGCCAATCTAAGAATGAGGACAATTTGGTTCCAGCAACAAATCAATCACCCAATTTTTTTTTTTACAAAAACCCCACCAATTCCAATCAACAAAAACCCCAAAAATCTAAGACTTACAAAGGCCAAATCTTAAAAGAGACACACGAGAAGAGCAGCTCACAGAGCTGGGGAAGTCTAGACGTCGCCACCGAGGCCTCCTGAAGGCGTCGCCATGGTCGCCTGGGTTCACAAGAGTCGATGGGTTCGTGGGGATTGGGTTCCATTTGTCTAGGTTCACTGGTGCGGCTGCATGGGGCTCATCGAGTTAAAGAGATTCCTTCAAAGAACTGACTCATGGTAGAAGTTGCAGAGCAGAGGAGCTGGATTTATGGGTTCTACTTTGGATTTTAGAGTTTAGTCTTCACAGTGTCATTTAAGTTAGATGCTAGTGTTTTAATTTTAGGCTGAAGCGACATAGTTTTGATGCTTATTTGGAAAAAATAGAACACATCAGCATGATGATGTGTTACTTAACAGCAGAACTTAACTGTGGGGGGGTGAATTGCTAACGGAACCAAACTTTAAGGTGTAAAATCAAGTTTTTGAAACTTTGGGGTGTAAAATCCAATCAACTCCAAACTTTAGGGGTGTAATTTACAATTTCCCCCCCCCCCCCTTTTCTTTTTTTATAAACATAATTGAAGTATTCGAATTCAAATAGATAACAGATGCAGATAGGTATCAGACATTTAAATATAAATTAGAATAACTGAATTTTTCCTTTTTAATTTATTTGTTTTGTTGGTTTAATGTTATAATGTTTAAAAGTGATATATTGTATTTTTTTTTTTTTTAAGAAAGGTATTGAAGATAAAGGAATGGAGAAGATAAAGGAAAAAGCTTAAAACATAATTGAAGTATTTGAATTCATATAGATAACAAATACAAATAGAAATTAGACATTTGAATATGGGATAAGAGAGCAGTTTTTATGTGAGGTAGTGAGTTTTTCTCAGAAGAAGTAATTTTGTATTTTTATTGTTTTTTTGATAAACATAATTGAAGTATTCAAATCAAATAGATAACAAATATAGACAGGTATCAGACATTTGAATATAAATAATAATAATAGTTTTTTTCCCTTTTGTATGTGAGATAATATTATTCTTTTAACATTTTTTTTGTTTTTCTTTTTGTGTAGGAAAAAAAAATCAAACTAAAGGGTATGTTATTTCAAAATTTGTATGAGGATATTTTGCACTTCAAAAATTGAAGATGAAGTAAGGAAATCCATTTATAAGTAGTATAGATACTATTAATAATATGATTTTTTGTTTGGTTTTTAGCATTTTGTGTACTAAAATACCCGCACATAAATTATTAAACTCTCTAAAATACCCATATCTTTTAATTCAATAATTTTAAATTTAAAAACAGAATCTAATTAAAAAAGTAGATTTTTTAGTTCAATAATTTTAAATTTAAAAACACAAATTGGTTAAAAGAGTAATTTACTATTTTTAAAAGAATTCCTAAGTTTTAGGCTTTCAAACATTTATCAAAATCCTAAAAATTAGAAAACTATCTTTATCTCACTTTTAAACATTATTTCACTATACCTAAAATAATAAAAAATAAAAAAGAGCCTTATTAAAAAAATTGAGTTTGCACAACATGTTTTGTTAGTTTATCAAGAATCACGTATTTTTTGCTGAAATTTATTATATAACTTCCCTTATCAGGATATGAGTTTCCTATGTTATTTACATTCTAGAAATTTGAGCCACATACTACTTTTTCCTATGTTATTTACATTCTAGAAAATAGTTTTTGAAAACTATCTCATTTTTTAGTGTTTGGTAATGACTCCACATTACAAGAAATTTGTGTTTAGGCTGTTTAAAAAACTCTATATACTATTTTCATGTTTGTGTGTTCTAATAAGTATTAATGTTTCCTAAAAAAAAAAAAAGATGTTTATCTCACAATAGTTGTGTGTGTTAAAGTTTCAGTCCTTATAACTCCAGACTGCTATTGCAAAAGTTAGTCTCTTTTGTAATGGTACTCTCGTTACGTAATATATTATAAGCCTATCTAAAAAACTCTATACACTACTTTCGTGTTTGTGTATTCTAATAATTAATATTGTTTCCTCAAAAATAGAAAATTGGGTTAGGTAACATTTGTAAAACGTCACAAAAAACCCAAAAAAGGGCACTGTAGACGCAAATGGTCTACAACAAATTTTTTTTTTTTTTTTCGGCAACATTTAAAAATGCCACAATATTGCCGTCACTATAGGTCTATTACAACATTTTTAAAAATGTCACTACATTTAACTCTTCAACAGTGTGTTTGGTATGCATAACTTTTTACTCTTTTTCTCTTCTTTTTTGGCACACTATTAATAAATTATTTACACTACTTAATTTTCTACTCTTTTTGCTGGAAAACTAATTTTTAACTCAATTCAACCATAAATCTTCAATTTTTCTAGTAACTCCATATAGTAAATATGTTGTTTCAATAAACTATTTCTACTTCCCACTAAAATCACTCACGAAAATTTAGTAACAAGAGAATAGTTTAATCCCACAGGGATGTGTTACTAAAGCAAGATACATGGATGAGTAAATAAGAGGTTACGACTTAGGGATGCCAATTTTGTCCCGCTCCACTTGATCTGCGCCTCTCCGTTTTGCCCCACATAGATTTTTCCCGCCCTGCAAAGGTGGTAGGGAAGGGATGGGGCTAGATTTTAGCCCCGCATAATGGGGTAGGGCGGGGATGGGTTTAGACTTTTTAGATTAAACCCTCTAAACCCATCCCTGCCCCGCCCCGCCCTGCATTGATAAAGATTAATTTATAAATTTGTCATATCCTAAAACTTTACTATTTGAACAAACATATCATCAACTTATTTTGTTCTATCCAACAAGGTTTTTTGCCTTCTTTTTTTCTTTGCCAATGTTGGAAATAACGTACCAATTTTAATATTTTCTTTTTGTTGGAAAAACACAATTTTGTATCTCATACAAAACACGCAGTAGAATATAACAGATTTACTTCATTCATGTGAGATAACATGCAAAATCTGAATTTTAGAAACAAAGAATGAGAGAGCGTACCTTGATGGAGTGAAATTAAAAACAAATGAATATTGGACTTGAGATGTCTTTCAATCTTCACTCCAATTCCACAATTCCAATTCCACAATTTGGCCAAGATGTGTAGTCTCTCAATCAGTTCTATATGTGATCTTTCAAGAGAATAACTAAGTGTCTCCCTTAAGAAGAATTTCGATACTTTCTCCTTTTTAATCACACGTATATCACTGCACTTAAGCAGTTACATTTATTTAATAACTCTTATTAAATAAATAACATATTAGCTAATTGGGTTAGCCTTTTAAGTTAGCCCAATTGGATTTTAGTGTGTGGCTTGGAGTGTGACCAAAAGGGACAAATAAAGCTCTAGCTCCAATGGGCTTTGGACTTATCTGTTAACTTTTGACAAGCGTAAAGTTACCATTAATTATATTTAATACCACTATATAAATATAATTGTACTCTATATTTTATTAATAAATTATATCCCAAGACTTTATTAAACATTTAACCCCTTCGTGAAAATATTCACAATAATACAAAGTCATAATGTGTAATTATCATTTTGAAGATTACTACATCTTGATCCTTGAGTGCTCAATTTAATCCTTTAAGTTATTCATATATATATTTTATGAAATCTAATTTCATTAAATATAAAATTTAGTAACTCTTTACTAAAGTGGTTAGGCCTAACACTCTGCATAACCAAACTCATTAAACTTATCTCAAAGGAATATTTCAAATCTCTATAAAAAAAACTATGAATTCCATTTTGAGAATATATATTCCTTCAACATTACCTGTGGTTGCTCAACATATTGAGATTTTGACCATTTGTCTAGATCTCACTCCTAATATATTAAAACAACCTACATTTCATGATCGGGTTCACTATTCCCTCATGATTAAAAGTTTATGTAAATGAGAAGAAGTGAGATTTATTATTCAGTTGACAGTCGTTAATAGAATAATAAATTTCACAGCGGTCCAGTTCAATATGTTTTATACACTTAAAACATATTAACATATCAACTAGAAGTCTCCACTTCCATGATTAAGACAAATGATCTTAATTGACATGTTATAGTCTTCGTACATGAAATGTCCAATTTCATCACCGCCTACGAACTAAGATTTTGAGTTTAGAAAGAGCTTGTGATTTATATCTCCTGTGACTAAATCACATAAATCACATACTAAGCATCTTAAGAACTATATGATAATGTACAAACATTCATGCTACCATTATTTTAGATAATAATAAAACAAGTTAATTACATAAAACATAATGTCATATATGATGTCATACATAGCATACAATAGGATTTTAGAGCACTAATCCTAACATTTTTGTCTTTATTATAAACAAATTTATATACAATTAAATCATTGATTTTGTATTATGAAAATTTTTTTTTTCTTATGATATTGTCCTGTTAAATACTTTAAAAATATTATTCAATTTTTGCTGGAAATTAGTTTGATTTAATGGGATATATTCATTTGTAATTTCAAGTATATTTTTATTAATGAAACATGTTTTATTAAAAACAATTGTAATAATTGTAGACAAATTAACAAGAAGTAGAGTTTTACGGGGTGGGATGGAGCTTTGCAAGGCCCCAAGTGAAAGGGATGAGGAAAGAAAATTTTTCTCGTTATGCAGGGTAAGGCGGAGATGGGGTAAGACAAAACCATGTGGGGTGGGGGCGAAGACCCCATCCTTTAGACCTGCCCCGCCCCATTGCCATCCCTAGGTTACCTAAATATTAATATTAATTTTTGGTTACAGAAATACTAGCCCAAAAATAGCCAAATATTAATACAACATCAAATATTACTCAAAAAATACTCTACATAATGTATCTACAATGCTAGCCCATACACATCCAACATGTACAAATAAAAATCAAATAATTAAAGACTAGAGAGTTGAACACAACATATAAAAAAATCAAATACTCTACATAATGTATCTACGGACAACAGAAGATAATATTTATAGGAGATATGTGACACATGAGAAAGAGATTGTTTTCCTTTTTTTTTTTTTTAAGAAAACAATATATAGAAAAAAAAAGCCTTATTTTTATTAGAGTTTCATTAATTAAAAATAGTTTTCCGTTGAGCAATATTTTATATGGTACAAAATACTAGAAAATGTGAAAAACTATTTTTATAGATGGTTTTCCAATGAAACAAACAAAGTGTAAAGGTTGGTTTTACTTGCTAAAAATGAGTGTGTTTATGTTGCTTGTTTTGAACACTTGCCTTGATCAATTTGTTTTAATTAACTGATGGGATAGTCAAGATTTTGTATATGTTGAAAAGATAAAAATAATTATAGTCAATGATGATTATACTGTGTTTCTTTGGCTCCTTCGGGTTATTCAGGCATTGAACTATCCAGGGTGTTGTAATACCTTGCTTGGTCACATTGTCAATGAGACTAAGAGGTTAGGGGGTTTTTCGAGGTAATGTAGGTTTCAGCATGTTCGTCAAAAAGGGAAGAAGTTAGCTCATGGTTTAGTTAGAAGAGCAATTTTCTCTACAGACACTAATGTTTGGGTAGAAGATCTGCTTGGGGATTTGAATGATGTATTCCAATCCGATTTGTCTTAATTTTTTTAATAAAGTTTCGCTTACCTTTCTCTCAAAAAAAGAAAAAAAGGAGTATAGTGAAGGCTGAGGATGGGGGTATGTATGAACTGGGTTGGGTTATGAGTATTTTTCAACCCAATCCAACTTTGAGTTAAAAAATTTGCAAACACAACTCATGGTAGCTTTAAAAACCAACCCAATCCAATCCAGAAGGATTGGGTTAGGTTGAGTTGTTTTGGTTGTCAAGTTGAGTAATGGATCATTTTGTTTGGCTTCATAAATGATAATGGAAAATCTCTCCTAATTCATTATTCAATAAATGATTAAAATCTACACAATTGGACTTGATGTTCAAACTTTATAAAAAATAGTACTCAAGATACTAAAAGAATTAGATTAACAAACTAAAATTAAATCAAAATACAAAAAATAAACTAAACATGAACCTAATCCTATAAAAAAATTTAAAACCCAACCCAAGCCTTCAACCTAGGAAAAGAAAACTCGGGGCATTGAGTTGCATTGGTTGGTGTTTTTAATTTTTCTTATGAGAAACAAAAAAATTGGTTGGTTGTATGCAAATTCTTAGCTGATGAAAAATCAGTCAATAAGGGGCCGTTTGGTAACGTTGTTTTAGTAATGTTGTTTGTGTTTTTTTGAAATACATGTGGGTAAAATAGTGTGCAAAAATACGTGTAATGTTATTTAAAAACTAAAAACATGTTATTAAACAATTCTACCAAACAGGACCTAAGTGTGTAAATTCTTAAGTAGTAACTAAATTTAAAGTGAGAGGCACAACAGAATAGAAACCCCAATATTTAGAGTAAAAGTCTTTGCTTATAAAATTGTAAGCTTTTTCATTGGAATTAAAAATTAAATAAAAAAAAAAAAAGAAGAAGAACATTCTCTTAGAGTACGTTTACTATCAATTAAGCCCAATTATTAGCCCATCAGCTTAATCCAAGAAAGTCCAGTATAGGCCAGTCTTGGATTGCACCGGCCCAACTTTGACACACTAGCAGGGCCTGAACATAAACAACGCCGCTTTAATGCTAGCAATGTTTTTATTTTTATTTTTTGTTTTCGCAATGTTTATTAGTTTCACTCTCTCTCTCTCTCTCTCTGGTTTTGAATTCATGGGACTATTCTGCGCCTCTCTTGTTATCTTCCGGAATTATCAAAAACACTAACCGTTACCGGTAACTTCTTTCAAACGTTGTTTCTTTTATGTAATTTATTTTATTTTTGAATTTTAGCATTCCCAACTGTTATTGCATCCCCAACATCACATTCTTGGAGGAATTTTTTTTTTTTTTTTTTAACTTTTGAAATTAATTGTTCAAGGAAAGCGTTAATCTTCAAATGGGTTCTTGTAATTACTAGCTGTTTTGATGCATTGTTTCATGGTTGGTGTCGGGGACGTTTTGCGACGAAGGCCAAGCTTGCAACAAAGAGCCCAAAACTCCCCTTGGGTTCGTTAAATTTGTTAATTATTTGGAGAGTCAAGCCCAAAATTCACATGTGAGGTACACAAAGGCTAATGGTGCTTTATGGAAAAAGAAACCAACACAAAATGAAAACACAAGAAAGTGCAGAAACTAAGTCTTCATCAGTCAGAAATTTAAGCCCGCAGTCACCGAGAGGACGAAATTGAGGGAGACCCTGTGCAAGAGAGGGAGAATTCCCCTATCTCTATATTTTCATCTCCAGGCCTTCAAATCGCTCACGCACTCAATAGCTTGCTAGACTTTTGCGTCAAAGTTGTGGGTTTTTTTGTAACGAAAATTGTCCCTTCCTTGTGGGCTGGTGGTGTATATTTATATCAAGCTTTGGAGGATGCTTGTAACCAGTCCTTTGGTTGGGAGGAAAGCCTTGGACCTTTCAGATGCTATTTCTATGACTTGGTGTATCATGTTTTTTGCTTAGCGAAATGTTTGGTTGCTTTTTGCATGATTTTGAAAACCAAGTTGTCTTTCTTCATAGCTGCTATCTTTGGTTTTTGTAGCCTTTGGAAAACTACATTTGGGTGGCTGAGTGGGCTAGGCTGTTCAGCCTTTTCCTTAGAGTCAGCTATGCCTTAGTGTGGAAAAATAGAGCTGACCTGAAAATTAGAGGCACAGTCACCCAGAACATGGAGTCAGATCTGAGGTAGAAATTTCTGCCACTGGACCTCCTTCATGGGCCCTAAATGCCCCCAGCGTCCCTGGCCCATTTCGTGCCACATACGGGCTGGGTCTGCGCAAAGAGTCCAATGGGAACTAACCCACACCCACTGAAACCATTGCTACTCAATTCTCCAACCATTCGCATGGGCTTGGGTTGTGCAACAAAGCAGAATATATTGATAAAATTCATTAGTCGGACCCGCTAATTAATTGGGCTTAGTTGTTTTTGTCAAGCTATAAAATTTGTCGCGAAAATGACCATTAACAGTTGGCTAGTTCACTTGTGAGACATGTTTTGTAGTGATTACGTGTGATGAACTTTCCAATTGCTCTGTATATTTTTTTTAGGCTGTGTAATTGGTTTAACTCTAGGAATTTGATTTTGTTTTTTTGTCACAGATTGTTATAAAATTTGATTGATGGTGGTACTTTTAAATACTAATATATCATTGCATTTGATTGCTATTTCAAATGGGTACCTTGTCTTTTTTAGCATTTGATATAAATTATTATTATTATTATTATTATTTGATGAGATGATTTTTTTTTTTGATGGGATTGATGAGATGAAATTTGATTGTTGGATTCAATGCCTATAAAGAGCTCTAGTTCACACATAAGGAGAGGAGGATAAATGTGAAGAAATACATATAACTACTTATTCTTTTAATTTAATGAGGAAAACTATCTATTTTTCCAGTGTTAGGTAACAACTTTAAAAATGAGCTTGAAAGCATTTTCTGGTGTTTGGTATGCACAAATTTTTTATAACGTTTCTTGTATAATTTAAAATATGTATAACAAGTGATTTAAGTAAACCCAACTAATGTAATCAATATAAATAATAAAAAAATCAAGAATGAATTTGGTTTTTAAACTAAAATTTTGACAACAAATACAATCAAAATTAAATACAATTAAAATTATGTGTCTAATTTTCATAATCTCTACCATTCAAATTGCTTGTATATGTGTGCATACATATATATATATATATATATATATATATATTAGGACAAATAATGTACATAAGAAATATAAATTGATCACTTTGTCGGACAAAAAACAATTACAAATTACTCATAAAAAATTCTGCATAATATATCTACAACGCTAGCCCATACACAGGACAAGGGTATAGATTACAATTTATATAGTAGTTTAAAGAAATCAATGGCTTAGCGTTGAATTTTGAGGAAAAGATTGAAATCCACTTTATAATATTAATATCCTAAGCGAAAAAATGCAATTCCCCAAAAAAAATTATCATTTATTATACTATTATTTGTAACATTATTAATTTATTGTATGGATTGCCCTATGTAAAAGCAATTAGCCATATAGCACTATGTTGGCAAATTTTCGTCTTTTACTTTGTTCATTTTTTATTTTTCTTTTTCATTTTCATTTTCATTTTCTTTTTTTCTTTTCTTTTTTGTTGTACTTTTATGTGCAAAAAAGAATGAACTTCTACCCATCAAAAAAAAAAAAAAAAAAAAAAAGAATAAACTTTTACATTTATCCATATGGGAATCCATCAAGCCAAAAAAATTTTAGAAAACAAGAAAAAGAAAACATAGCTTAAAATTCAGAGAACTGTGTTTCAGAGGGGAAGGGAAACCAAGAGAAATGAGAGAAGAGAGACGAATAGAGAGAAATCTATGGGAAAAGAAGAGATCAGACAACGTGACAGTGATGGTGTGAGAAGAGAGAGAAAAAGTAAAGTTAAGAGAAGAAGTGAGAGAGCTATAAGATGCATTGTGCAAGAGAGACATTGTTTTCAAATATTTTTTTTGGAAAACATCCTATAGAAAATAAGTCTTATTTCTGTTAGAGTTTTCCTTTGACTAAATATAGTTTTCCGTTGATCAATTTTTTTTATACTACCAAACACTAAAAAATATGAAAAATTATCTTTATAGAAGGTTTTCCAACGAAACAATCAACATTCTTTTTCTCCTTACAAGTCTATATACAAATAGACTTGATGTTATGCATCCTTGTGTCTTTCTCACAAAGCCTCCAATCCTATTCATTCGCTAGTTATAATTGCAAAAGATGGAACCAAGAGTTTCCTTTATTCTATCTTTGATTGGTGGCACCTCCGACTTTTTATGAATGTATTTCATGGATAATTTTTTTTATATGTTAAAATATGTCTCAAAATCTTAGGGGTGTTTAATACAGTAGTTTGAGATGAGGTTTTTATAGTTTTTTGAAATTTGTATGAGTAAAAAAGTGTGTGAAAATATGTGTAAAGTTGTTTAAAATATAAAAATGTGAGTTTGAGATTGTATAACAAACAGGCTCTAAATTTTCAGTATAATCTATTTTTGTTTGTCTGTTTTTTGAGGCATACCAGCCCTTCTGGAACACAAATATAATACACCCATTTCCCTGCAGATGAGATCTTTCTTGCCAATGGATGATAGACAGTGTAAATCAGTATTTGACGAAAATGGCTCAAGGGAAAGGTCAAGGTATCATTATGTTCGTATCCCATGTGTATATCATGACCCTAGTCGCTTACAAAGCCCCTGGTCCGGATGGACTCCATGCGGGGTTTTTCCAAAGGTTTTGGCCCACGGTGAAAGAATCTGTCATGAATGAAGTCTTTAACATCTTTGAAGAAAGGAGAATGCCCGATTACCTCAATAGAACAAATATTGTTCTCATTCCAAAAATCTTGAGTCCGGAGAGCTTGGGTAATTATCGTCCCATTAGTCTTTGTAATACAGTGTACAAGATTGTCACTAAGATTATTGTTGCAAGGCTTAGACCTCATCTTGATAAGCTAGTTTGCCCGCTCCAATCAGCTTTTGTGCCGGGGAGGAGAAGTGTAGATAATGCTATTGTGGTGCAAGAATTGATTCATACCATCAGCAACAAAAAGGGGAAGGGAGGTTACATGGCGATTAAAGTGGATTTGGAAAGGGCTTATGACAAGATTGAATGGAGTTTCATCCGAGAAGTGCTTGCTAATGCTAACCTTCCCGATAGTTTGGTAAGCCTTATTATGAGTTGTGTATCGACTGTCTCTTCTTCTATCCTCTTTAATGGTGGAAATGTTGAGCCTATTTTCCCTTCTCGAGGAATTAGGCAGGGTGATCCTCTATCCCCCTACCTCTTCATCCTTTGTATGGAAGTTCTTGGGTATCTCATAGAAGATAAGTGTAGTGATAAGAGGTGGGTTCCGGTCAAGAGCTCTAAGAGTGGGATAGCTTTTTCTCACTTGTTTTTCGCGGATGATTTGGTTCTCTTTGCAAAGGCCGATCATGTGAATTGCTCTACTATTCGGGATGTGCTCGATGACTTCTGCTCTAGATCGGGTCAATCCATTAGTGAGAGTAAGTCTAGAGTTTATTTCTCCCCAAATGTAGATAGGGATACAAGAGAGTCCTTGTGTGATATTTTGGGGTTTAAATCTACGCCAAATCTTGGAAAGTATCTTGGTTTTCCTTTAAAGCATAGAGGAAGGAGCAATCAAGATCTAAATTTCATCTTGGATAGAGTTAAACATAAGTTGGCGGGGTGGAAAGCCAATTTACTGTCCCTTGCTGGGAGAACAGTTCTCATTCAAGCCTCTACTTCTACAATTCCTGCCTATGTCATGCAATGCACGGCTCTTCCCAAGAAGTTGTTAGATGATATTGATAGAGTTAACCGTAATTTTCTTTGGGGTTCTTCGGACTCTTCTAAAAGAACGCATTGGGTGGGTTGGCACAAGGTAACCAAAGCCAAAGAGCGGGGGGGTCTTGGTATCCAATCGGCTAGGGGTAGGAATCAAGCTCTTCTTGCCAAGCTTAATTGGCGGTTTCGGATGGAGAAGGATGCTTTGTGGGCTAAGGTTTTGAGAAGCAAGTATTGCAACAATTGTCGGTTACATGCTAGAGCCGAGGAAAAACTTCCTTGCTCTAGAATTTGGCAAGCAATTCAAAGGGGGAGTGAGGTTTTCCATAAAGGCATTCGGTGGGTTCCGGGGAGAGATAGTAGCTTAAGCGTTTGGCATGATAAGTGGTTTGCAAGGGCCCCTTTAAGAGCCTTAATTCAAGGTCCCCTCCTTGAAGAAGATGAGAGACTCCAAGTTAGTGAGGTTTTTGGCCCTCTTGGCTGGGATTGGTCAAAAGTTTCTGCCCAAGTGCCAAATGATATTATCATGGAAATAAATGCCATGCCTTCCTCTTTGGAGACCTCTATCGAGGGCGATAGGCTGATTTGGAATGGTGATAAGCATGGGGATTTTGAGCTCAAATCAGCTTATTCTCTTGCCATTTCTTGCTGCGAAGAGGAAGAGGATTTCATGGGGTTTTGGGTTTGGAAGGTGGATTCTATTCCGCGTATTAAGTCTTTCATGTGGCAATGCTTGCACAATAGCATTGGTGTGGGATTGCCTTGTTAAAAGGCACCTTAGTGAGGTGGATAGGTGCCCCATATGTCTTACTGAAGTTGAGACCATTATTCATAGACTTAGGGACTGTGAGATGGCAAAATCGGCTTGGATCAGCTTGGGGGTTCGGCCAAACAGCAGGTTTTTTGAGGATGACCTCCATATTTGGCTTGAGAAGAATTGCAAAGTCTATGAGAGTAGAACTCCTAATCAGCCTCCTTGGAGAATCTTGTTTCCTTTTGTCATTTGGTTGTTGTGGAAGGAAAGAAATAATGTTGTGTTTAGAGGCCAAAACTTTCGGCCAAATTTTCTTAGTGAGGCTGTTTTCCAGGCTTTTGAGTTTTTGCATTGTGCTATGAATTCTAAAGTTGCAGCTAGCAGAAGACTGATCCAGATCAGATGGGAGAAGCCGTCTCCTGGTTGGGTTCGTCTAAATATTGATGGTTCTGCCTTAGGGAATCCAGGTAGAGCTGGTTGCGGTGGCATCATTCGTGATGCTCGTGGTGACTGGCTTGGTGGGTTCTCTAGATGCATTGGAACTACTACAAGCTTCGTTGCTGAATGTTGGGCTCTTCGCGATGGTCTCAAGCTTTGCATTAGCATGCATCTTCAAGCTGTTGACATCCATATTGATGCCAAAGCTGTGGTTGAAGTCATGAGAGATCAGCCTTGCTCTAACCGGGTTGTACTGCCCATTATTGATGATTGCAGACAGCTGTTGACTCATCTTCGTCAAGTCCGGATTGGACATTGTTACCGGGAGGCTAACTCTTGTGCGGACTTCTTAGCTAGGCGAGGGGCGCTTCAAGAGTGTGGCTTCTGTGTGTATCAGGACCCCCTGTGGACCTGCTAGCTTTTTTAAGTGCAGATAAGGAGGGGGTCTGCTGTGCAAGGGCTGTTCCTGCTGGTGTAGGTGGCTGTTAGGCCTTTGTTTGTTGTTTTTTCTCTGTTTGGTCTTGTTGTCTTTGTTTTCCAGATTACCAAAAAAAAAAAAAAAAAGCCAGAATCTTCTTAACTTTTGCTACTCTTTTGACCAACATCATTTGTCTCGCATGATCAGACTGTGTAAATCAACAATCAATGGTTGTCCTTGCGATCAATGCTGTACCTGTACATGTATCCGTTAACAACTCAGCAAAAGGTCAAAATATGTATTTCATTGCGTAATAGTATGTGAGCCTCTATAGCTCAGTGGTAGAGCGTCAATCTTGTAAACTGAAGGTCTGTAGTTCGATCCTGCATGGAGGCAATTTATTGATGTTTCATTTTTCAAAGAAATCTCTTTTAAGTTTTATCTACAAAATAGGAATTTTTTAAAGATTCCCAGTGATTACCTCTATAATTACAGGTTAAGTTCCTTTTCTGCAGGCTTGATTATATATCTATCTATACTATTAATAACATGATTCTTTGTTTGGTTTTCAACATTTTGCATACTAAAATATCCTCACACAAATACTTAAACTCTCTAAAATACCTATATCTTTTATTTCAATAATTTTAAATTTAAAAACACAATATGATTAAAAGAGTAATTTACTATTTTTCGAAGAGTTTCTAAGTTTTAGGCTTTCAAACTTTTATCAAAATCCTAAAAATTAAGAAATTATCTTTATCGATTTTGCTTTTAAACATTATTTCACTAAATCTAAAAAAAAAATGAGCCCTGTTAAATAAATAAATAAATAATTGAGTTTGCACAACATGTTTTGATAGTTTATCAAGAATCCCGTATTATTTTGCTAAAAGTTATTACCTAACTTCCCTTTTTAGGATTTCAATTTCATATGTTATTTACATTCCAGAAATCTGAGCCACAGACTTTTTTTTTTTTTTTTTAAATTGGGGAAATAGATAAGGGCATTAATAAAAAAGAAAAAGATATATAGGGTGGAATAGATTGTTTGGTTAGTTATGTATAAAATTATCTAATTGTAGTAGATAAATATGATTTTCTTTTAAATTAGAATGTTATATTTATCTTTTAAAGTTTCTTTTTTATATGACTTGATGTTGAATAATAAAAAAGAAAAGAAAAAGAAGATGATTATTGTCCAAAAAAATTGTTGAATAATAAAAGAGGTTGAAACAATCTTTTTATTATGGGAAATTTCACTTTAACGCTCTATTTGTTTTAGCATTAATGCTTTTTGAAAATTTGATCATTTTTCATAAAGCATTTTTTGAAAAACTATCTCATTTCCTAGTATTTGGTAATGACCTCAAAAATGAGCTTTAGAACATTTTCTTGTGTTTGGTATGCATAACTTTTTACTCTTTTTCCCTCTTTCCTTGGCATCTGGCACACTATCAATAAATTACTTATGCTTTTTAATTGTCTACTCTTTTTGCTGGAAGACTAATTTTCTACTCAATTCAACCACAAATCTTCAATATATCTAGCAACTCCATATGGTAAATATGTTGTTTCGATAAACCATTTCTTTTTTTTCTTTTTTTTTTTTGAGAAATAATTACAACATGCTGCTAACCCCGCAGTTCGAACCCTTTCCCCCCTAGACCCCCAAGCACTTTGTACATGGGGAGGTGCCAATTTGGCTACAAGGCCATTGGCTAAACCATTTCTACTTCCCACTAAAATTATTAACGAAAATTTAGTAACAAAAGAATAGTTTAATCCCACAGGGATGTGTTAGTAAAGCAAGATACATGGATGAGTAAATATGAGGTTACGTAAATATTAATACTATTTTTTGGTTATAGAAATATTAGCCCAAAAACAGCCAAATATTTTTTGACGGGAAAGACAGCCAAATATTAATACAATACAACATCAAATATTACTCAAAAAATACTCTACATAATGTATTTGCAACGCTAGCCCATACACACCCAACATGTACAAATAAAAATCAAATAAAGATCAGAGAGTTGAACCCAACCTATAAAAAATTAAATACTCTACATAATGTATCTATGGACAAAAGAAGGTAATATTTATAGGAGTTATGTGACACCCTAGAAAGAGATTGTTTTTCTTTTCTTTTTTTTCTTTTTTTTTTGGGAAAACAATCTATAGAAAATAAGCTTTATTTTTATTAGATTTTTTCATTAATTATAAATAGTTTTCCGTTGACCAATTTTTTATACGCTACCAAATACTGAAAAATGTGAAAACTATTCTTAGAAGGTTTTTCAATGAAACAAACAAATTGTAAAGGTTTTTTTATTTTTTATTTTTGAGAAAGAAGTGTAAAGGTTAGTTTAAGTTGCCAAAAATGAGTGCATTTATGTTGCTTGTTTTGAAGACTTGCCTTGATCAATTTGTTTTAATTAACTTAGAGCATCTCCAACAGGTTCGGTATCTCCATTTTTGGTGGAAAAAGTGCTACTGTTCACACTCCAACAGCTTCTCTATACACAAAACTTTTCCAAATTTTTTTTGAAGTTGCTACAGTCATTCTCTTAATCTAAAGAATACTGTAGCAACTCCAAATCAATTTTTCTCCTTAAAAGATTATACCAGCTACTATTATATTACTTCTTTCTCTCTCCCCCGGATTTCTTTTTTTTTTTTTTGTTCTCTCATTCTCTCCGTTTCTCACCTAATCCAAACACAAAACACAAAACAAATCCAATTCTTAAAATAAATTTGAATCAGAACAAGCACATAAAAAAAAAAAAAAAAAAAAAAAAAAGGCCGATCTGACCCAGCCTGGTGGTGGGGAGGAGGACGAGCGCCGGAGGGGCGGCATGTCGATCTCCACCAGCTTGTCCTATCGGCAGCCTCGATCTCCACCGGCGGTGGGGCGGCAGATGAGCATCAGTCTTTCTCCACCAGTCCTATCGGCTTTGTCCCTTCGGCGATCACGATCACGATCACGATCTCCACCAGCGATCACGATCTCCACTATCGGCTTTGTCCCTTCGGCGATCACGATCTCCACTAGCGGTGGGGCGGCGGACGAGCTACAGCCACTCTCCTCTCTCTCTCTCTCTCTCTCTCTCTCTCTGATGTGAAACAAACAAGGCTGCTGGAACGTTCTTGAGGTGAAAAAGAAAATAAAAGAAGGGAGGAAATGATAGGAGTGGACGGAGGAGAAAAACAAGAAAAAGAAAAAAGAAAAAAAAATGACACGTGTATGGATGAAAATGTAATGAAAGAAAGAAAAGAATATAAAAATTAAAAAATCTTAATTGAAAAATAATGCTATAATATTTTCACAATAAATTTTAAGTAACAGGTTTTTATTAGTTAATATTGACAAGTAAAAAAATAATTTCAGTGGCGGGTTTAAATTAAGACTAGTAATAACTTTCCACATAAATTTTGTTATAAAAGTATTACAAAAAATGTTGTGAATATAACATTTTTCATTAAAAAATATAATTGTTGGAAATGAATATATAAAGAATAAATGATGATAAAAAAAGAATAAAGAATGAATGAAGAAATAATATTTAAATGAGATAAAGAATGGGATAGAGAATCTATTGGAAAGTGTATTTGAAAAAGTGGATAGTTAAAATGTAAAAGTCACTGTTCATTCTCCAAACAGTACAAAATTTTAGAGAAGCTGTTGGAGATGCTCTTATGGGATAGTCAAAATTTTGTATCTGTTAAAAAGATAAAAATAATTATAGTCAATGATGATTACACTGTGTTTCTTTGTTGGTGACTTTGTTTTTTGATTTGACGTTAGCTCATAATAAATGAGCAATAATTTAATTGACATAACTCTTTCTTTCTCTCCCTCTTATAGAGTAAGGTTTTTACTTTTTATGCAACCTAGATTGCAAGAATTTTTATGCAATCCACTGCGTGGTAGTTTATATGCAATCCACTAAGCTATATGATTCATTAAAAATGTAATGTGACTATAAGTACACTTGGACTTTTTTTTTTAATCAACACCTAGTGGGTAGCATTAAAATTCCTTCAATAAAAACCTTTTCCTAGATTTTTTTTTTTTAAGAAATTTTCCTAGATTATATATATACATACATAAACATAGTCCAACTTTTTGCTACCGAATTCTTTAATTATATCAAACTATAACTAAAATGAATTTTAAGTTTATCTTTAAACACTTATGCTTAAGCGTTATTTTATTGTTTTAATAGAAATAGGAGTACAATGAAGTGTGAAGATGGGGGGTATGTATGAAGTATGAATAGAAAAAAACCCCGACCTGCGGGTTCTCAACCCAACCCGTGAAGCAAATGGGGTGGATTTAGGTTTTATAAATGATGATGGTGGAAAATCAGTAGGCCGAAAGGCTCCGAACTACGGTGGTGGCTTAATGACTTGAAAAGAAAGAAAGGACTACCAAGGATGATCGGTGTAACCTAGTCAAGAACCCTCCGACGGTTACATCAGTTTTCTCTCTAGAACACTAAGATGGGAAACTTTGAATGGTTGAACTTACCTTGGGTGAATGTGACTTTATTCTTTTATAGAAAGTTAGGAGTGGGTCTACTTGTTCAAATTCACTACCATCATGGGAGATGTGTGGAGTTAATGGAGAAAATGGAGAACGTGGAGCAGATTACGGGGAATCATCTCCACGTTTTAGGAATGGTTCATCATGGTCAGATTATATTGAACCTTTGAAAAATTCTATTAAAATTCACTAAGTGTTGTCTAGTCATCCATGCCCTTGGGTCATGGATGACTATCCTAAAATTGGATGATCTCATTACCCATAGACGGATCCTATTCATGCTCGTGATGCTTCTGTTAGGTTTCTTTCCTCGCAAAACCTTCTGGACGTACTAAGTTTCATTTGGCATCCATGCCCTTGGGTCATGGACAACTATCTTGAAGTTGGATGATCTCGTTACCATGGACGGATCCTGTTCATGCTCGTGATGCTTTTGTTTGGTTTCTTTCCTCTCAAAACCTTTTGGACATGGTTTGGTCATGGACGACCACTATGGACGAACTAACTTTAATTTGAACCCTATTAGTTGCCGCCCTTATCCTTGTGTCATCCATGTTATTGTTGGCTTAACACGTGGTAAGTTTTCATTGGTTAGAGGATTCTCCAGGTGGCATGTCTGGGTGATTTGAAATTAGACATTTAAGATGTTGACACATGGCATAATCCTGATGGCTTACCAATAGCATCGTTTTTTTCTTCAAAAAATTGCCACATGGTGCATTCTAATTGGTTTGTGTCATTTCAATGTCCCACCCTACTTACTATAAATAGGGTAATACCTCTCCTACCCTTTCACATTTCTTATATTTTCTTCTTTGACATCAATTGTCCTACACCTCATCTAGAAGTTTCCTTTCGTCCTTAGTCATCCTCATTTAGAATTAGGTATCCTCTTTTCCTTGTTTATAGGTTTTTCTTTAGAATTCTTTTCAAAAATGTCTGAGATAGTAGTGTCTTTGTCTGTCAATAGTGACGAAAGGGAGATAGACGAATATCAGGACTAGAGTAATGGCGATGATAGTAGTGGAGACAGTAGTAGTAGTGATAGAGGATTTTCAGATAAGCAGTACTCGTTTGGGGCCCCTCGGGTTCCTTTAGAGATTCTCCAGGAGGAGTTTAGGCGAAAGACGGTGTCAGGGTCATCTACTGGTCCATCCACTAGTGTCCCAGCATCCATCCCCTCCCAAAGTGAGGAGGAGGATATTTTATATTATTGTGCCGTAGGTATTTCTTCAAAAATAGATGAGAAAAAGCTTTATTCACTTAGGGGTAAATTTCAAATTCTTGACAAGCTTAACCCTTGTCTTGTCATCCCTAATGAATGGTGTTGTATTCCAAACTGTGGGGTTGGTATATATGAGGATTACTTGTTAGGGGGTCTTAGGTTACCTCTCAATGCCTTTTCTAGGGAGATCCTCCATAGGATAGGTATAGGTATGGACCAACTTAACCCCAATGCATGGAGACTCATTGTATCCATGCAAGTGTTATGGAGAGAGGCCTTTGATGGGAATCGTCCTCTTACTATGGATGAGTTCCGATATTGTTATAAAACTTCTAAAATAAGCCAATCCCTAGGCTTTTATTAATTTTCAGCCAGAATTTCTAGCTGTAGGTTGATAAGGTCCCTTCCCTCGTCTGATAGAAGGTGGAAGACGAAGTTCTTCTTCATCTCAGGGTTTTGGGCAAGGAGCCTTGTCAAGGTAGGTAAGGACCCATTCCCCTACACTGGTGAGATGGGTCGTCTACATCTTAAGGGTACATTGTTTTCTATTGCTTGTCTTACTTGTTTTATTATATTTATCTAGCTTTATTTTTTTTTTTTTTTTCCAGCTTTAATGCAACCCCCTTTGACCAGATTCTTCCTAGACTGCATCCAATGAGCACACTCATTTACAGATAGGACCTTTCACTTTTTGGTGACACTTCGCCGTCTAGCGAGTTGGGGACTTGCACCCGAGCCTACTGAAGAAGCACTAACCCATGAGCTTACCACCCGTCAATGTAAGGTTTTTTTTACTGCACTTTGGCTAGTTAGTCCATCTAGACTCTAATGAGTCCTTATATATAAATATATATATATATATATATATATATTTTTGTGTGTGTGTGTGTGTGTGTGTGTGTAGGAATGGCAACCATGAAAGAGAACAAAGGGAAAGGTATTGCTAGTGATAAGGTTGTAAAATCTGGGGATGAGGCTCTTGACCAAACTCGTCCTCCCACCTTGTCCATAGTGAAGCTCATCCCTCTAACCTCATCTGAAAAGAGGAAGACGGTGTCTAAGAGATTGGACACAGATAATCTCCCCAACTGTTGAGGTAACAAGAAACTGAAGGTTTACTCTTCGACGCCGCCCATGACTCTTGTCGTGGTTCTTGACCATACTGCTCCTATAGTTGACACTTCTCTCACTTGTCTTGACGCAGATCTGTCCAAGCCACCTCCTGTTGGTCCTCTTGATAGTGGCCCCATGACCCTCTTAAGAATGAAGGTCTTGCCTGGAACAAATTTAAGCAGGCAATGACTAATAAGGACATTGTCATCTACTATGACATGTCCATGAAGGAGTTTGAACTATCCACAGTTCATGACCTCTTCCAGGTGTTTTGACTCTTCCTTAGCCATGCTAAGATTGAACTTTATTCTCTTTATCTCACGTCCATATTTCCTAATTCAAGCTATGTCCACATTTATGCTAGTGTCCAGGCAGGCTTATGAATTGGACAAGGATAGAGTCAGGCTAGAGGCGAAGTTCCGTGACATGGAGAAGGAATCTAGACGCAAGATGGGGGAGAGGATAAAGCTAGAGGGTGAGGTGAAAGAGTTAAAGAATCTAGCTGAGGAGCTTAGGACTGATATTATGGAGAAGGACACTTGTTTAGTCCACCTTTAGAAGCAGAATGACAAGCGTTGGTCCTTTTTGAGAAAATCTAGAGACAAAGTGATTAAGGAATTCAAAACGTCCAAGGAATTCACCAATCTCTTGGACAAAAATTATGCTGCGAGCTTTGAGAATTTTCATATGGATGCCCTTGAATCATTTCCTAGGGTGGACTTTGATTTTATCAAGCTCCATACTGCAACTGAGAGTTCCTTACTTCAGACGAGCTCAGAGGACGTGAATATCGAGGATGATGCTTCCACTCCTCATCCTGCTAAGGACAGCCCAAAGTCCGAAGGCGATGCCCCCTAATAGTTTATCTCAGTAAATTTAAGTTTCAAGCAAAAATTTTTCTTTCCTTTATTTGCTTTCTTTTTTCTCTTTTCTTTTTAGGGTCTGTTGTTTTGGACCATTTAAATTTCTTCAAGTACATTACCTCATCCATGTTTAAGGACGAGGTTTCATACAATTGCCTTTCTAGGCTTATTATTTTAAAGGGTTTTAGGATGATAGTCGTCTACGCTTAGTTTATTTATAAATATATTTCCGTAAATGTTTGAATACTTGTTTATTTTTTGTTGCCAATTTTAATATCCAAGTATTTCCTCATCCATAGTTAAGACTTTACTTTGGGGAGGCCAAATATTTCCTTGTCCTTAATTTGGACTTATTTCTAGAATTTTTAACTGGCTAAGTTTTTCTTTTCGTCCATAGTTTAGATTACTCAATGGCTTGGACATATGTCATCCATAGAAATTCTTTGTATGTTGCATGCACACCTTTCTTCATCTTTTGTTATTGGATAAGTGTATTGGGAGGTTTTTGTTCCTTCCCTTTGTACTTATATTTTTACCTTAAGATTTTATGATAATTTTCCTTTTCCTCATCTAAGAATGTCTCATGACAATACATTTCTGCGTCTAGAGATTTTAGATGTCTTTAAATTTCTATGGACTTTAGTTTCATAGAAAATCAGCAACACTTAAGTTAGAAAATTGAAACTGCTTTATATACAATAGAGAACTTTGTACATAACATCATCCATAGACATCATTCATGTTAGTACCTAGTTCTTTTTTAGGGAATTCAAATTGCTTTATAGACAAAAAGACTTCGCTCATGACATCATCCATAAACATAACACATGCTAGTAGGTAGTGTTTTTTAGGGAATTCAAATGTTAGAAAACATAAAATACTACTAGAAAATATAAGTGCTAAAAGATAACATAAATAGACTACTAGTGGTCACTAGTAATCTTTAGTCTCATCCATGCTAACCTTCCCGACAAGTTTCACTAGTAGTACTTCCTCAAATACTTCACATGCCACAGATGCTTTAGCCTTCGTCCATCCAAGGCTTCCAAATAGTACGACTCTCATCTCTTATAGTTGATAACTCTGTATGGTCCTTCCCAATTAGGTCCCAACTTTTTATGAGTGGGATCCTTTGTAGCTAGAGACACCCTTTTTAAGACAAGGTCCCCAATGTTGAATTGCCTTGATTTAACCAATGCATCATGGTGCTTAGTTGTCAAGTTCTTGTAACATGCCACCCTTTGTTCCACATCCATCCTTAACTCGTCAATGAAATCGAGGTTTATACGGAGTTGCTTCTCTTTCTCCTCATCCTTATAGTGGGCCACCATGTAGCTAGCCAAACTAACCTCTACAGGCATTATCGCATCATTTTCATATGCTTGCTTAAAATGAGTCTCTCTAGTAGGAATCCTCACTATTGTCCTATAGGCCCAAATGACATGGGGTAATTCATCTGGTCATATCCCTTTTGCCCCCTCAAGCCGAGTCTTAATGATCTTCAACAAGAATCGTTTTGCAACTTCTACTTATCTATTAGCTTATGGGTGAGAGGGTAAGGAGTAGCAATTCTTGATTCCCAACTGCTCATAAAACTCTCTAAAGGGCGTGTTGTCAAACTGGGTCTGTTGACTGAGACGAGAACCCTAGGGATTCCAAAACAGTAGATAATGTTCTTCTAGACGAAGTTTCTAATGTCCTACTTGGTGATCTTTGCCAATGACTCTGCTCCCATCTATTTAGTAAACTAATCAATCCCTACCACCAAGAATTTCATTTGCCTTGTCCCCATGGGAAAGGGACCAAGGATGTTAAGTCGCCACTAGGTAAAGGGCCAAGAAGCCACCATTGGAGTGAGTTATTCTGATGGTCGTCTAGGTATATTGCTGTAGCGTTGACACTTGTCACACGCTTTGACATAAGTTTTGGCATCTACCTGCATGGACTGCCAGTAGATCTGGCCTTTGAGTGGTTTCCACAAGCTCCTTTGTGGACATCCTTTAGGATGTAGTGGGACTCGTCTGGAGTCAATCACCTTAGGTAGGGCTGAGAGAAACCTCATTTATATAGTACTTCATCCATGAGGACAAACTTAGCTGCTCTTACTTTTACCTTCCTTACTTCTTCTTTATCCTTGGGGATTAGTCCAGTTGGCTATCATGTTTATTTGATTCACTTCTAGAACGTCTATACTTAGGATGTACTGGACTTTAATTTGATTGCCCACCATCTCTTCTACAGATGCTGCCTTGGCTAGGACATCAGCTTCCACATTTTCCTCCATTGGTATTTGTTGAAATTTAGTTGTTATGAAGCCATTGATACACTACTTAACTTTGCCTAAGTATTTCTTCATCCATTCTTCCTTGGCTTCACACGTTCAGTTCACTTGGCCTATCCCCAACTATGAGTCTCCTTAAAGGATCTTATCGTCCATCTCATCTACTAATAGGGCTTACCTATTAAAGCAACTAATGAAAGTATGCAGGCTCTCGTTTTTTCCTTGTTTTATGTTTTGTAAGCTGGACGAGGAATGCTTATGCCTTTAGCCCCAACAAAGTTGTTGACGAACAACATAACTCCTGGAATGAAGTTATGGTGTTTGGTGGTAGCTTATCAAACCATACTTTAGCTCGGCCTTTCAGTGTGGTAGGAAAGGCTTTGTCACATGATTTTGTCTGGAATACCTTGGAAATGCATGGTCGTCTTAAATGTGACAATGTGATCACAAAGATCCCGTGTTCCATCATATGAATCCAAGATAAGCATTTTGAATTTGGAGGGTAGAGGATGACTTGTGATGGACGCAATAAAAGGAGAGTCAGTCTTATGGACAAGGTCATCCACGTGATTTGCCCTCCTCTTGGAGTCCTTCATCTCCTCCATGGCTCTTTTCATCTAATCCATCTCTCTCTCCAAGTGTGGTACCCTATAAGTGACGGTATTTCTGGACTGATCGCCTCGCTTAGCACCGTTCTCTACCCCTACATCTTTGAATTTTGCCAGGGTTCCTCGCCGCGTCGTTGTCAACGGTGTCTATTAACTTCTCTAGTTAACTCCTGATTTTGTTGTGTTAAGTCTGCCATTGTGGTTGCCATGGATTGCAAGTGTTGCTTCACGGTTAGTGATGGTGTTGGTGCACGGTTTGGGTGACTAGAGGCTTTTGAACTCTCCTAGTGTTTTGGACTGGTGGCCATTTGCCTAGTCCGAACCATGCAATCTTGGAAAGTAAGGCGGTTAGCATTTAGAAACTTTTCTCACTACCTATTTTCCCACAGACAGTGCCAACTGATGATGGTGGAAAATCAGTAAGCTGGAAGGCTCCAAACTATAGTGATGGCTTAATGACCTAAAAAAAAAAAAAGGACTATCTTGGGTGATCGGTGTAACCCGGCTAAGTACCCTCCAATGGTTAAGTTAGTTTTCTCTCTAGAACACTAGGATGGGAAACTCTAAATGGTCGAACTTACCTTGGGTGAATGTGACCTGATCCTTTTATAGAGAGTTAAGAGTGGGTCTACTTGTTCGCATCCACTACCATCATAGGAGATGTGTGGAGTTAATGGAGAACGTGGAGAATGTGGAGCAGATTATGGGGAATCCTCTCCACGTTTTGGGAATGGTGCATCATGATCTGATTATATTGAACCCTTGAAAAGCTCTTTTAAAATTCACTAGATGTCGTTTGGTCATCCATGCCCCTAGGTTATGGACGACTATCCTGAAATTGGATGATCTCGTTACCCATGGATAGATCCTATTCATACCCATGGACAAAACCTTCTGGACGTGGTCTGGTCATGGACGACCACTATGGATGAACTAACTTTAATTTGAACTCCATCAATAAACTCAACTCGTAGCGGGTTCGAGTATTATGCATACTCGGCTTGAACCCGCCCGTATACATAATATTATTAAAAAAATTTAAAAATCTAGGTATAAATACTACTCTTTCTCATATCTAAATTCATATCCCTAACCCTAATCCCTCACCTCTCAGCCGCCCCCTATCCTTCACTCTCAACCACCCTTCCTCTCCCTTACTCTCACTCTCACTCTCACTTTCACTTGTTGTCGTCGGTCCCCCCCTCCACCTCATCGGTTTCTTCGGTCTCTGCTTCCCTCATTATGCCGCTCCCTCATCCACCTCGCCGTAGAGATCACTAGCTCCTCCCTCACCACGTTGTTCACTCCTTCACCCCGCCGTAGACGCTGCTCCTTCCTCTTTACCTCTCTTACCTCGCCATGATTGGAAAAATGAGGGATTTTTGTTGGTTTTTTGTGGTTCTATTTTTGGAGTTTTGGAGGGGTTGAAATAGTGGTAGGCTTAGACTCTGATTTGATCTGCATTTTTTTTTTATGAAATATCTTATCTGTATCTATGGTCTGAGACTTCGATCTGTTGGGGTTTTTTGTGGTTCTGTTTTTGGAGTTTAGAGGGGTTGAAATAGTGGTAGGTTGAGACTTTGATCTAATCTACATTTTTTTTTTTTTTTTTTATGAAAGATATAATATGTATTTATGGTCTTAGACTCTAATTTGTATTATTGAGCTGAATCTTTGTCCATTTTACTTTGTTTTGCATTGCTCTTGTGATGGCTTATGTTCATGTTATGCTGTTCTAGACAGCTTAAAAATTCAGACAATTTTTTTTTTATTGGGCCATAAATTAGGCTTGAGGTGGCGTGGTTGGTGGGGCCTGCAGGCCTATGGAGCCCGATAGGGTGAGTTTAGGGTTTTAAAAAACTCATTTAATAAATAAGGCGGGTTCGGGTTTCAGAAGCGGGCCTGCGGGGTGGGTTTGGGCATAAAGAAACCTGCCTCGAACCCAAGCTATTGTCATTCCTATATATAGTTGGGTTAGGTTATGAGTATTTTTCAAACCAGTCCAACTCTGAGTTAAAAAATTTGCAAACACAACTCATGGTAGCTTTAAAAACCAACCCAATCCAATCCATGAGGATTAGGTTAGGTTGAGTTGTTTTGGTTATCAAGTTGAGTAATGGATCATTTTGTTTGGCCTAATAAATGATAATAGAAAATTTTAACCTATTTAAGTTAATTATTCAATAGTTTCTTAAAAAAAAAAAGTTCATTATTTAATAAATGATCAAAATCTACACAATTAGGCTTGATGTTCAAACTCTATAAAAATGGTTCTTCTATACTACTATTTAAGGGGCTTCCCCTGTTTGAATAGGATTTTTTTGTTCCAAAATACCCCTACATCTGGACAAATTTGGAGGACAATCTAGTAAAATTGCATTTCTAACTTCTAAACAACCCAGTATAGAATAACTTCACATCCACTAATCCACTACTAAAACCTAAACAATAGGGTTAGACATGTAAAATTAGTAATTTAAAAACTCCTAAATTTTTGCTAAATTAAAAAAAAAAAAAAAAAAAAAGCTTTTCCTCCCACCTCTACATTTCTCTCTAACATTAGTAGTTGTTGTTGTTGTTGTTGTTGTTTTTTTTTTTTTTTTTTTTTTAATACCTAATTGCCAAAATGAAATGGCCTCAAGTTTTTGTAACAAACTCAATTCCTTCCTATCAAAAGAGAACTCAATCCCTTTTTTGTCTTTAGTGCATGTTTAAGATTTTCACCGCAAACAAACTCAATATCTGTTTTGTTTTCAATGCATTTTTAAGATTTTCACCGCAACAAACTCAATCTCTCACAATCCAAGGTATGTTTAAGATTTTCACATAGATTTTCTAAAAAGTAGTAGAGTGCCATCTTTATTCTTTACACTGGACAGATATTTTCTAAGGGTTTTTTTTTTTTTTTTTTTTTTTTTTTTTTTCATTTTGCTTATGATACCTTTGTATGAGATTCTTTTTATTATTATTATTATTATTATTATTATTTTTTATTTTTTATTTTTTTTATAACCTTCTATATGAGATTCGTAACATTGTGATATGCCATGCTATGGTTGACATTGTGTGCCTAATACAATCATGTATAGAAAATATGGTACATGTTTGTTTATTCATACAAAACATAGACGAATGCCATTAATTCATATACTTCGGATATTAATTTCAAATTTTTTTTATATATATTTTTGTTACATATTTATACCAAAATGTGGAATCTGATATGTTTTGGTTGTTTAATTCTATACATTAGTGTTTAAAAAAAAAAAAATCTTTACATTAGTTGCTCCTTTCCACTATTGTTGGTAATTTTTTTTGTAAATAATAATAAAACAATTTTTTTCCCTCTATCTAATGTTATCCATATTCCTTAAAATTAGGCACTTTCACATCTCTTTTAAATTCCTCACGTTTAAATTTCTTATCTGAAGTGGTTGTTTCATTTTAAAATTTCTCTCTCCTATTTTCTAGCATCAAAGGAATCGAAAACGGCCTATTCACTTATCTTCTTGCCCTACAAAAATAGATTTTTTCAGTTGTTTTACAAAAAGGCCAACATTACATTTTTGGTTACACAAATGGTTTCCAAATACACAAAGCCAATGGTGAATCCTTTTCCACTATGTCTCCCATTGTTTAGGTTTTTTCATTTTTCATTTTTATTTTTTACTTACAACTTTGAAAACACATGCTTTCTGAAATAGGAATCAACGAAGTTGATCAAAATTTTATACCAGTGTACCAAGCTCTAGCGCCTTTGTTGGCTCCATTGACGACTCATTAGCCGACAGCTCTAGAGGAAAGAAGTCCAAGCAAGGCACTGCCTTGGTCATGCAAATTCAAAACACCTTTGTTTCCCTCTCCAATAGTATGTTCAATTTGAAAATTTGAAAAATTTAAAAACTTTATTACTGTTGTTGAAGAAAAAGGAAAAAGAAAATACAAAACCCTTTCTTTCACATTACACAGTATAAAGTAGAGAAGAATCCTTCCCATCAAAAATTGAAATTTCAGGCATAAAACAATTTACACTTTATGTCCACCCTTTTAATATTTAGCTTTTGTGTAGTTTTTCCATTAACCTCTTCAAATCTAAACGAGTCATCTTAAAATTCAATGTTTAAAGTGTGTGTCACTTATTCATGATTTAGCCAAAAAGAATGTGGGACTTTACTTTAAAAGATGATTCTCCGAAAAAAAATTTTAAAGGATTTGTTTAAATATTGTGCAATTAAGGTTATCGTCTTATTGTAGGTGCAGATTTAACAGTAACAATATTTTATTGTATGGTACTCCTTTATTGTTTTTTTGTTTTGTTTTTTGTACTATAATTCGTAAGTATTAGGGGTACAACCGTACAACCAATTATACGAGACCCAATAGATTTTATTAATCATTTAGTCTGGTGTATAATTGACTTATGGAAGTGGATGCAGAGATTATTTTGATGTTAAATTTGGATAGGAATTAGGAAGAAAGGGCCATTAGGTGCCTTTCAAAAGAGAAGGATACTTTTTAAAACTATTTTGTGAAAAAATTTATTCCTAATCCAAGCTTCAAAGTAGAAGAAAGGCAAATATTTTGATGTTTCATTTTAATGTAGGAATAACAGAGGCGGTTGCAATATTTTCATGAGATGTCAAAGAAATGAAAAGTACAAAGGAAGACTACTACTTTATTGTTATTTTTTAGGGTTCTATCTACTGGGCTTTTGACATGTCATGAGCAAAGAGGTAGTCAATTTGACTCCATGCAAAACATACAAGACCAAGATGGAAACACACAAGGTGGTGGTGAAACACTTTGAAAAAAATAGAAGAATAATGTATCAAGCTTTTTTGTGTCCCTTCTTATCTAATAGGGGAACAAAGAGATCAAATTGGCAAAACAAGCATCTTTGTTTGTATGTTACTCATTTGGACTTAGGTTCCATGTAAAGTAGTATTTTGTATGTTCTCCCCATTTTGGATGGTTTAATTTTGTATAATTTTAAAAATACATTTATTTAATCGAACGAGTGATTTAATAATAAGACAAACCCAAAGGATAAATTTATAAATTTAAAATTGTTCATAAGTTTCTGATCCCACTTACAATTTACAAACTTATATAAATAGTGTTTCAAATTCTCTAAATTAAGTAAAAAAGAAAAAGATTTAAAAAGTGATGGCAAAAAAAAAAAAAATTTTCCAGAAATAGGATAAAGATTCCATACTATAACTATTTACAGTTATAGTTTAAAATTTTATACTTTTTATTATAGTTTTATAATAATTTGTATCCATTATAATTTGAGGTTATTACATTTTTCAATCACAAAAAAATCTAAGGGTGTAATGAAAAATTATTTCACCTGCAAATGAATAATACTCATCACACCCCTAGGTTTTTTTGTGATTGAAAAATGTAATAGTCTCAAATTATAATGGATACATATTATTAAAATTTATCCAAAAAAAATAGAACAGCCTCTGAGCACACACGTCAGCGCGTGCTTAGGGGCTAGTAAGATACTAAAAGAATCAATTTAACAAACTAAAATTAAATCAAAATACAAAAAAAAAAAAAAAAAAAAAAAAACTAAACATGAACCTAATCTTTCCAAAAAAAAAAAAAAAAAAATCTAGAACCAAACCCAAGCCTTCAACCTAGGAAAAAAAAAAAAAAAAAACTTAGGGCATTGAGTTGCGTTGGGTTGGCTTATCAAATTGGTTGGTGTTCTTAATTTTTGTTATGAGAAACAAAAAAATTTGGTTGGTTTTATGCAAATTCTTAGCCGAGGAAAAATCAATAAATAAGTGTGTAAATTCTTAAGTAGTAACTAAATTTAAAACGAGTGGCACAACAGAATAGAAACCCCAATATTTCTATACTATTATATCTATATTCTATATTATCTATAATCTATACTACTATTTAAGGGGCTTCCCTTGCTTGGATTCCACATTTTTAATGACCAAAATATCCTCAAATTTACCAGTTTGTAAAGCTTAATTAGTAGGGTTAGACATGTAAAATTATCAATTTAAAAGTCCTAAATTTTAAATAAATTTGAAAAAACATTACCTATAAAATAGGAACACTCCTACTAACCCACTTATTCTAAGTTTCTAACACGCATTTCTAATATTATATTAAAAAAAAAAAACACAGCCGTTCAGTAAAAAAAACAAACAACTAAATAGTAAAATTTCTAATATTTTATTCTTAGAAAAAACCTCACTTTCAGTAAAAAAAAAAAACAACAACAACTAATGGAATACCCTTAATTTAATAAACTTATCTTTATCTCTAAATCATAAGAAATGGTTTAAAATCTTAAATTGATAAAAATTGAAAACAAAAAACCTAATGAAAAAAGCCACATTGTATCAAAAAAAATTATTTACCACGTTTCTATTTTGAAAAAAAAAAAAAAATCCTACGTTTTGTAAAAAAAAACTACCCAGGCTGCCCTTTTTTTTTTTCAAATTCCAAAAAAAAAAAAAAAAAAAAAGGCTTAACACGTTTGAATTCCACTCCCACATTTTACTCTTAACAAATTGCTTGAATTCCACTCTCCCATGTTTTACTCCTAAGAAACTGTTTTACTATCAGATTTAAAAAATTTAACTTCCCTTTAACTTCTTTTGCTTATCCAGTTTTTATTTTATTTTATTTAAGTTTCATGTTATATCCTCCTTCCCTTTCATCTTCTTCTTCTTCTGGAAATATCAAAAAAAAAAAAAAAAAAAAATCGATTACTTGCCTTCCAAGATTATCCAGATAAGTATATAAGCAAATATTCATCTTTTACTTATCCTTTTTTTTAGTTTTTCTATTTCTTACATTCAATTGCTGCTTTAAAATATTGTATTTGTTTTTGCTCTCAACGTGTCTTCTTTTGACTTCCATTCATTGTTATCCAATTTTTAATGATTTGCAGACTACGGTGCTCTTCTTCTTCTTCTTCTTCTTTTTTTCTTATTCTTCGTGAATTTTTGCCCCGGGTTGCAACCATTGTCATATAGAATCTAAGGTGAGTTGGGTTGCTTTTTTATTTATGCTGTAATAAATTTATTTTATAATTTTTTTGAACAAAAATTTAAATGGATTTAATCTCAATTGCAAGCCAGGCAAGACTGCTTCTATACTGCTATTTAAGGGGCTTTCCCTGTTTGGATTCTTATTTTTTTAGTTCAAAAATGCCCCTACAGTACTATATTTAAGTAGAGACAAAATTAAAGGACAATCTGGTAAAATCTCATTTTTTAGTTCAAAAATGCCCTTACTGTCCTATGTTTAAGTAGAGACTAAACTAAAGGACAATCCGGTAAAAATATAACTGCAACTCTCACTAAAATATTGCCTAAAAAATAGGACCACTCTCCTATTAATTTTTAAATTGATTTATTCACTTATAAATTAAATTTTTTTAAATAAAATTAATATATATAAAATAATTAAATACAATTTTTTTCTACAAAATAGGACCACTAAAAAAAAAAAAAAGTCTCATCGCACGCGCTAAGCGCGTGTGATGAGACTAGTATTATTTAAGGGGCTTCCCCTGTTTGGATTCCTTAATTTTTTGTTCAAAAATAACCTTACACTTCTATGTTTAAATAGAGACAAAACTAAAGGATAATCTGGTAAAAATACAAATTCAACTTCCACTAAAACGTTGCCTAAAAAATAGGGTCACTCTCCAGTTAATTTTTAAATTGTTTTATCCACTTATCAGTTTAATTATTAAAAAAATAAAAGCACAAAGCCTTTTCTTCGGTGAGAAAGTCATCACTGTATTTCTTTTCTATTTTCATTTTGTAGTTTGAAGATTGAAAATGGGTTTTACTATTTGAGTGTTGTTGCTTAAAAGATGAAAATTGTTCGGGAACCTAGAAGAGATCCCATGGGTCAGGCTGGAGCCGACTTTGTGGTTGAGTCTACTACTGTTTTTACCAAAAGGAAAAGGTTGCTGCCCATTTGAAGGTTTGCCTTTCCTTTTTTATTCTGTTGTAAGAAATTATGTGTTATACATCAAAAAATTTTTTGCTACTACCACTAAAAAAAAAAAAAAAACCCTCATTACACACGCGAAGCGCGTGTGATGAGGCTAGTTATTATTTAAGGGGCCTCTCCTGTTTGGATTCCTCATTTTTTAGTTTAAAAATGCCCATACACCCCTATGTTTAAGTAGAGACAAAACTAAAGGACAATCCAGTAAAAATGAAACTCTAACTCCCACTAAAACGTTGCCTAAAAAATAAGGCCACTCTCCTGTTATTTTTCAAATTGATTTATTTACTTATAAATTATATTTTTAAAATAAAAATTATATATATATATATATATATATAAAATAAAAAAAAACACAATTTTTGTTTTGCAAAATAGGACCACTAAAAAAAAAGCCTCATCTTCGCGTGTGTGATAAGGCTAGTCTATACTATTATTTAATGGACTTCTCCTGTTTGGATTCCTTCATTTTTTTAGTTTAAAAATGCCTCTACACTCCTATATTCAAGTAGAGACAAAACTAAATGACAATTTGGTAAAAATGCAATTCTAACACTAAAACATTGCCTAAAAAAAGGATCACTCTCCTATTAATTTTTAAATTGATTTATTCATTTATAAATTATATTTTCAAAATAAAAATTATATATATATAAAAAATAAAAAAATACAGTTTTTTTTTTCTACAAAATAAGACTACTTATAAGAGGTTTTCCCTATTTGGATTCCTCATTTTTTAGTATAAAAATACTCCTACACCTCTATATTTAAGTAGAGATAAAACTAAAGGATAATCTGGTAAAAATGCCGCTCTAACACCCACTAAAACATTCTCTAAAAAATAGGACCACTCTTTTTTTAATTTTTAAATTGTTTTATTCACTTATTACTAGTCTCATCGCACACGCGAACTTTTTTTTTAGTAGTCTTATTTTGTAGAAAAAAATTGTATTTAATTATTTTATATATATATATATATATATGATTTTTATTTTAAAAAATCTAATTTATAAGTGAATAAATCAATTTAAAAATTAATAGTAGTTTTTTTTTTTATGCAATATTTTAGTGGGAGTTTTCCCTTTTACCGAAATTGTCCTTAGTTTTGTTTACTTAAATATAGGACACCTCTAGGGGCATTTTTAACTAAAAAAATTAAAGGATTATCTTTAATTTTGTCTCTACTTAAACATAGGACTGTAGGGGCATATTTGAACAAAAAAAATAAGAATTCAAACAGGGAAAGCCCCTTAAATAGTAGTATAGATACATTAGATTCTCAAAATAAAAATTATATATATAAAATGAAAACATAGAGTTTTTTTTTTTTGCTAAAAAAAAGGTTTCATTGCAAGTGTGAAGTATGTGTGATGAGGCTAGTTTAGAGTAAAAGTCTTTATTTATAAAATTGTAAGCTTTTTCATTGGAATAAAAAAAGAAAAAGAAAAGGAAGAACATTGTTTTAGAGTACTTTTGCTATCAATTAAGCCCAATTATCAGCCCATCAGCTTAATCCAAGAAAGTCCAGCATAGACCAGTCTTGGAGTGCACCGGCCCAACTTTGACACATTAGCAGGGCCTGAACACAACGACGCCGCAATGTTATTATACTTTTTTTGTTTGTTTTTGTTTTTGTTTTTGCAATGTTTATTAATTTAACTCTCTCTCTCTCTCTCTCTCTCTCTCTCTCTTTCTGCTTTTGAATTCATAGGACCATTCTATGCCCCTCTCGCTATCTTCCGGAATTATCAAAAACACTATTCGTTACCGGTAACTATGCCTTTTAAGTTCCTTAAATTCTATTGCAAACGTTGTTTCTTTTATGTAATTTATTTTATTTTTGAATGTTAGCATTCCCAACTGTTATTGCATCCCCAAAATCACATTCTTGGAGGAAATTTTTTTTTTTTTTTTTTAAACTTTTGAAATTAGTTGTTCAAGGAAAGTGTTAATCTTCAAATGGGCTCTTGTAATTAGTTACACATTGTTTCTTTTGATACACTGTTTCATGGTAGGCCAGTTCTTTTGTGAGACATGTTTTGTAGTGATTGCATGTGATGAACTTTCCAATTGCTGTATATATATTTTTTAGGTTGTGTAATTGGTTTAACTCTAGGAATTTGATTTTGTTTTCGTTGTCACAGATTGTTATAAAATTTGATTGATGGTGGTATTTTAAATACTAATATATCATTGCATTTGAACGCCATTTCACATGGGTTTATCTTGTCTTTTTTAGAAATTGATATAAATTATTATTATTATTTGTTGAGATGAAATTTGATTGTTGGGTTCAATGCCTATAAAGAGCTCTAGTTCACATATAGGAGGATAAATGTGAAGAAATACTTATAACTACTTGTTCTTTTAATTCAATGAAGCCTCATGGTTCAACTTCTACTTATTCTTATTGTTGTCTGCATTCTTCTTCTCCTTACAAGTCTATATACAAATAGACTTGATGTTATTCACTACGATGCACGGACGCGGCAAAATGGGCGCCGCACCCACGTCTGACGCGGGGTGCAGCTGGCGACGCTGCTGCCTGCATGTCAGTGCCGCGTCAGTTTTTTATTATTTTTTTATTATTTTTATTTTTTTTTCGCACTTGCTGATTTGTGCCAACTCAGGCCGAACCGGGAAAAGAAACTGCCGAAACACACCGAGTCAGGCCGTTCCGGCGCCGAACTGACATGGCTGAGTGCAGTGCGGAGGGCGGTGGAGGTCTTCCTGGAGCCGAACTAAGCATTGATCTTCAGCTTTCACTTCCCAATTTCCTCATCGGTGATAACGTCGAAATCCAAGTTCAGGTGCTTCAAGTTTCTTATGAGCTTGCCAAGTGGACCTTCCACCTTGATAACCTTAGCGTTCTGGGATGTCCATGGTCTCTAATGACAAGATGGTCTTCATTTTTTTTGGCTCTGTTTGTCTCTAGTCTCTAGTTGCGGCACTGAGAAAGAAGAATGCTGGAGGAGGTAGCCAAAAACCCTAAATGATATGTTTATATATGTGTGTATATATATATATATATATATATAGAGAGAGAGAGAGAGAGAGAGAGAGAGAGAGAGAGAGTAAACTTAAACGGCTAAACCCTTTGGGCCTGTATTCATTATCTATGGGCTGATTTCTGTTGAGAGAGTGGAAAAACAATTTTCAATCCAATCTAAGCTACTTGGGTTGGTAGTTCTAAAAATTAGCCCAAAAAGTATGCTTAGCAATATATTAAAAATATAAATAAAAATATTTTAATCTCCGCACCCTCCGCACCCTACTTTTTCAAAAATTGCCGAGTACCGCATCTGCACTCGCACCCGAATTCGGAAACACACCCGTGCTACATAGGTTATGCATCCTTGTGTCTTTCTCACAAAGCCTCCAATCCTATTCATTTGCTAGTTATAATTGCAAAAGATGGAATCAAGAGTTTCCTTTATTCTATCTTTGATTAGTGGCACCTCTGACTTTTTATGAATGTGTTTCATGGATTAATTTTTCTTATATGTTAATGCTCATATGTCTCAAAATCTTAATTTTCAGTATAATCTATTTTTGTTTGTTTGTTTGTTTTTGGGGGCATACCAACCCTTCTGGAACACAAATTTAATACACCCTTTTCCCTTCAGATGAGATCTTTCTTGCCAGTGGATGATAGACCAAGATATTATAAATGATTTCTTATGGATTACCTCTTAGCTAGAATCAATATAAAATAGACTAGAAAATATTATGGATTTCCAGTTGTGCAAAGAAGAAGTTTATATCAGATTTGACACACAGATGCACAGACAACTCTGCATATGACACCTAGAGCCTTTCAAAGACTGAAAATAGGACAGTCATATTCTTCATGTTGAAGAAATGCTTGATGATGATATACTTCAGGATAATGGACAAGGTCAAAGAGAATTCTAGAAAATATCACATGGTGTTGTTGTAAGGGTTTCCAAAAATTTCTATTTGAACTTGAGAAGATGCCCTTGGGAAATTTAACAGCTGAAGTGAATTGTTCTGGAGTTGCATATAATTATTTTGTTGTTGCTGGTTGCTCGCTGCAAAAGCATTTCTTCCAATGAAGGAGATGACCATCTTTTCAAGTATTCTTGCATTTTCCAGTAAAAACTGAATCATCTTCATCTCATTGCTTCTTCCAACAAACCCATTCACCTCAACTTTCTTGAGACTGTGTTGCAGGCACTGGTATGGCAGATTTTGTGATTGCCAATAGCTGTTCTCTTCTAAGTCAAATATGTTTGGAATGAAATCTTGGAGTGCATTCTGTATGGTTAAATGAATAACATATAAAAGCCTTAGATTAAGAAGTTTCCAACAGAAAATTCCAAAACAAACGGGAGAGTTTAGTAATGCCCACCCAAACAACATTCATAGGTCTATGCATATCTAGAGTCAATCTCTCCATGTTGGGGCAACTCCTTAATAGGCAAGCTATTCCAGGATATTCTTGTTTTGTTAAGCCCACTACAATTTTTAAGCGCCTAAGATTTAGGAGTTGAATTGGCAATTGCTGTAGCAAATTTTCACCAGTAGGGAGAACCTTACAGATGAGAACAGGAAATTTCATCACAGAAGATATACCAAAATTAAATATGTAAAATTACATAACGAAGAGCACAGATTAGTACCTGAATGCACCAAGTGCTCAATGTAAGAGTTTGACAATGCTTTATACTAGTCAGCAGTAAACCTAGAGCATCTCCTTGTATATGGTCTCCATATTTCTGTTTGATGTCGATTACAACATCGGCTAGATGCAATGCTTTTCGAACGGTTGAGTTCATAAGGTATACTCCTACCACAGTCAGCATCGATAAGTCTGGAGTTGATATGTCTATAGGAAACATGGGCCACTCATCTGTTTTACAGTTGATCAGTGACAATCTTTTGATCTTCATGTCTTGGTCACTTACCATAAAGTCATTAGGAATAATACAGTATTCCAGGCTTAAGTCTTCTAGAGTGGGACATTTGGCTACAAGCTCTCCTATTGTCAGTACTGAGCAGCCAAAAAATTTCACCTGCTTAAAAGATAATCTTTGAAGAGAACCAAAAACTACAAAAATAGATGGACTTAGCTTGCAGTAGTTGAGAATAAAAGTTTTCAAGTTTTTGGGTGCAAAATTGCCATGAGGCATGTCATATATTTTATCCCAGCCTGTGGGCTCAAACATTTTCCCTTTGGAAAAGTCTAATTCCAAAATTTTGATGTTATTTCTAAAAGCAAATTGAACCCACTTGTCAATTCTTTTGGTGTATTCACTGTGTGCATCATAAGCCTCAGTAGAGTTTTTTAGTGGCATGTTTTGGTCATAACAGATAGATAATCGTAATTTCTCAATGGTGCATCCAGTGTGAGGCAGGAGAGTTCGGTCCACAAACTCCTCGAATTTCCGCCTTGCTGCTCGTACTGAATAACATAGGCATTGATGAGCACTATCGGGGGTATGACCATCGCCATATTTGGGATAGCAGATTTCTCTCCTACATACATACTTTCCCATCATCTTAATTTCATCAAGATATAAGTTTGATGGTACCATTGAGATGAGGGCCAGTACCATGCTTTTCCAGAGTCTTGATAAGAAGCTTACTGCAACTAACTCCTTTAAAGGCAGGAATGAGAGGATATGAAGTATAATTGCTTCTGGTAAGTGGCTTATGTAATCAATTCCTTCAGATTTGTTCTCTCTTCTACTTTGCCTACCTTCATTTTTGCCTTTGTTGTTACTGTTATTGCTGCCTCTAATTTTCTTCATTTATGAGAACTGATCTTTGATTGAGAGCTGTGTAAAAAATTGTTAGCATATCAGGGAGGTATGAATTTGAATATCAAAATCTAAAGGAAGAAAACTTGTTGCTTGCCTATATACTTGGTGAGCTATTTATCATCAATCAGCTAACTAGGCTAGATGGGAGTTTAATTTCATGGACGAGTTAGTGAATCAATGAAGTTGAGGCACAAGAATCAATAAACTATACATTATATCAGAAGAGCACATGTGATGGTATGTTCCCTTATGTTATCCTTTGTGCCTGACTCCTTGCTTAAAACTGGTTCATGTTCGTAAGGGGTTTTAATTTTTAACCTCCATGAAATTTTTAATTACATGCAAAAAGAAAAGAAAAGAAAAAAAGTCTTATGGAAACTTTTGTCAATTCGTTTCAATAGTCAGATCATGGCAAATCAATCATGTATTTAGATAGTGAGCATTGAAAAAATATTAAAGTCCAAACAAGTTTACTAATCAGTAATATAATGGAAATTGCTTTCTGGAGTAGGATGTTGTATTTGAAATGTAACAAAAGTAAAGTTAAAAAAATTTAAAAAATTTCTGATATGAATGATCTATTATGTGCTTCATAAATGGAAAATAACTCAAAAAAAAAAAAAAATTATGAGATAGAATATCCAAAAAAAATCAAAAGCTGGGAAGTTCATGGGAAAGTAAGTCAGTATCATTTATCTTGGAAACATAGTGGAGTAGTTAACAAATTAAGGCTTACCGCTTACCCATAAAATTATATTTATTCTTGAACATTGGTGATTACTATCATATTCTTTTCTTCTGCTGCAAAGTTCCAAACAATCTAGATAGCAAAGTTTTGGTGGTCACCAAATCGAGCTTACCCATTAGTTTTTCTTTAAAATGAGTGACTTTGATTATTTGCTAGTATGAACTAATCCATGGAGATTCCATTGACAAGATATTCATTAGAGAGATGATTATTGAAGCTAAAAGAATAATAAAGCATGAAAGGCAACCTTAAGCCATTCTTACCTCTAGCGATTGTTGCAGGGGAGTAATGGAATAAATTGGAGATGCTAATTCATCATCAAGGGTTGAATTAACATGAAAGGGAGAGCAATGGAGATGCATGGAAGTTGAGAGACTGAGGTCATATATAGATATCAAAAGATAAGTCAGTCACAGAAAAGAGATGTTTGCAACACTGCAACCTCTTTTCGGCATGTGTATATATTGCTTGACGGCTGCCAACCTACCATTGCAGTGTCTTGCAATGATTTTAATGCCATTCTTGGTAAAAAAAAAAAAAGGTATGCTGTTTTAACTCTCTTTTTTTTTTTTTTTTCATTTTTAATTTATCTTTTAATAACAACGTATTAGAACATAATTAATAGTGTGTTAAAGAAAGAATATGGAAATAACAATATTTTTAGCATTTCAAATGGGTTAATGTTATCATATATGGTGTTTCTTTTTTTTTTTTTTCATTGAATTATTTCATTCACTTTTTTTTATAAGTTTATTTCATGTAGCTCTAAAATCATTAAAATTATGATATACTTTTTTGATACCTCTCTCTCTGTCTCTCTCACTATATATATATATGAGTTGGGTTCAAGTTACATCTGGTGTGACACTAAGCAATATTACACCACTAAATAACCTGTTATTGAATTCATATTTTGAAAATCCCACTGTTGGATTTCACTTTATATATTTATGGTGTTCTTGCTATTTTTTTTTTTTTTTTAACATTTTCCATTTTAAATGTATATTAATGGTGCAATAAATTCATTTAATTCATTTTCATTACACATTATTGAAGTTTTACATTAAATATAGAGAATTTATGAGAAGATAATAAATATTTTTCAAATTATAAAGCCACGTTTCCTTCATGCACTGAGGAGCTTTATGCAATGGTTATAGTTATTTCTTGGCAAAAATATTGTTTCCGTCATTGAAGTTCATATGAATTTTTTTTTTTGTCCCTAAACTATTGACAATTTATTTTTTGTCCCTAAACTATTGAAAACATTACACTTTATGTCCTTTTTTCTACTTCAGTTAACTTTCTATCCTACATGTTTAACATAATGCCCGTGTGACATTACTTAATTTGACATAGAGTACTAAATAAATAAAACTCTCTCTCTCTCTTTCGCTATATATGTGTGTGTGTGTTCTTCTTATAAGGAAATGAAATAAACTAGGACCATTTCTTGGATGCTAGTTTTATACATTTTCCACCTTAGATGCAAATGCATTTAATTCATTTTGTCGTATATTTCATATTGGAAGTGTGACACTAAATATGGAGTATCTTTGAGAAGATAATAAATATTTCACAAATTACAAAGCCACGTTTCCTTCATGCTGAGGAGCTATATGGCATGGCTATGGTTATTTCATGGCAAAAATATTGTTTTCGTCCTTGAAGTTTATATGAAGTTCAGTTTTGGTCCCTAACCTATTAAAAGTTATTTTTTTGTCCCTAAATATTATTGAAAACATTACGCTCTATGTCCTTCTATGCAATTTTGTTGACTTTCTATCCTACGTGCCTAACAGAATGCCTATGTGACATTACTTAATCTGAAATGCAGTACTAAATAAATAAAAAACATTACTTGATATGGCATGGACAAACACATTAAAAAAATTAAAATATTTAGTAATGGCCGGCTTTTCTGGCATTCCACTATGCCATCAATACTTCCAATGTCAAGTCCCTCAACTGTGCAGATGTTTAATCCAGCTCCAGTCATGACTCCTATTCCTGTTAATCTAAAAAGGTAGTAGCAAGCATAGCCACTCTTACTGTTTGGCATGCATTTATGTTTGCCGTATATGGTCCAACTTTGTGGCGTTCCCAACACTTTAAGGCACGATTGATGCAACTGCAGAATTATTGGAAATTAAAAAAGTTATGAGCGCATCAATGATATTCACGAAATTGTAAAGTAACCTACTGAATCTTTGTTTTGGGGTTGGCTTCAATGGGAAAGAAACAGGTTCATGAAAGACAAGTCTAGAGAATATGTAGGGAAGAGGCTGCCAGGGAATATTGAACTTTAAGTTGCATGTGCATTAAAAATTCCGTATGGTTTATTTTTTAAATTCATTAAAGAAACAAAAGAAAATTTGTAACTATTTCCCTATCCCCAAAAAAAAAAGGGTTTAAAGCTTAGTGAAACAGATTAACAACCCAGGTTTGAAGTCCTTGCTAGCTGCTTCTCAATCTGTAAGCTGAAGTTATATTATACCAAGAAAATGGCTATGATCAAATTTGTTTTTCTGATGAGCTTTCATAATTTTTTGAAGTCTAACATTTTGAGAGAGAGCTAAGTTAAGATTAGAGCTGAATTAAAGATGGAAAGCTATGATCTGTAGCTCCCATGTGCTATTCAAAAGCTTGTAGCTCTCTCTTCTTCCACATTGATTAGAAACGTAGTACCTTAGCAATTTTGACTAGTGTGGTACCCTTATTTGATACTTACATGTCTTTCTGATTGGTATGGTTGATGAGGTTCGGCCATGGTTCTGGTGTTTGAGTTTTGATTTTTTGGAAGCTTATGTTTGTTTGTTGAGTAAATGTAGGAAAGGAAGGAAATTGATATATTTAGAGATTTTAATTTTAATTTTAATTTTTTTTAATGTTTTGGTCCATGTCATATAAAACAATGCTCTCTTTTATTATTTAGTGGTGAATGCTAGATTAAGTAATGCCACCTAGGCATTTTTTTAGACATGTAGGTTAGAAAGTTAACAAATGTGGACAGAAGGATATTATGTAATGTTTTTAATAGTTCCTCATTCACCATTCCTACTAGTGTGGTAATTAGGATTGAGAGATTACAATGGAATTTTTTGTGGGGTGGCATGGGTGACGATTTCAAACATCATTTGGTGGGATGGGACACGGTGTGCACTCTGATTGCTAATGGGGGTTTGGGAGTAAAGTGGTTTTTATTTATTTATTTATTTTTTTATGATGTGGAGCCTCACCAAGGTAGGGCTCTTTGGACCCACCCTTGGAGAGTAAACCACAGACACAACCCCATTGGCCAGAATTGTGTATTAGGTAATCTAAGGGAACTCCTAGTTGGGATCGAACCTAGGATGTCTAAGTTTACAACTCATTCTAAGCCTCCAACTACTAGGCTGCACCTTGACGAATGAGAGTTAGGTAGTTAGTCACCTTTAATCAAGTTCTGCTAGGGAAATGGTTATAGCATTTCGAAATGGAGGAAACATGTCCTTGGCAGAATGTTGTAGCTGTGAAGTTCAGTGAGGATTGGGGTGGTTGGTGTACAAAATCTGTTTGAAGAGCTCATGGATGGTGTTTATGTAAGAGCACTAGGGGTGGGATAGGTTCATGCAATACTTTCACTTTTAAGTAGGCACTGATAGAAGGGTCCATTTTTGGCATGACAGTTGGTTTGGAGATCTGCCTTTGGGGGAGGCATTTCCAGTCATGTTATAATTGTTCATTAGCTAGAGATATGTCAGTGGAATCCATTTTGGTAAGACAAAATGAGGGGGATGGGAGGGGTTGGGATGTTTTCACTGAGACTTTAATGATTGGATGTTTGAATTGGTATTGTATCTTCTTTATTCAAATCTCCCACTTAGAGAAGTTGGGGACCAATTGCAGTGGAGGTTGAGAAGAAATATAGAGTTTATTGTTGGGCACTGTTGACTGTAATTTTGGGGAAAATACTTGTTTGATAATCTCTTGAAGTGAGGTTATATGTTTGTTGGGTAGTGTTGTATGTATTGGTGCATGAGGATATTAGTGAATCATCTTTTGTTACATTGTACTGTTGTGTTTGATTTGTGGAGTTTTGCCTTTAGATCACTTGGCGTTCAGGGGGTGATCCAGGAAAAAGGTTATTGATCTTTTTTTTGGGTGGAGAAATTGGGTTCGGATATCTGGAACATAGTTTCATTATGTTTGATGTGGACAATATGGCGGGAACAAATTTTATGTTTGGGGATGTAGAAACTATAGGGACTCATTTATGAGCTCTATTTACTAGTTCTTTATTTGATTGGTCCCACGTTTGGGGATTCACCACTACCAATTCCATCTCAAAATTTATAAAGTCATCGTCTTTATGTACATTATTATGCTTATCTGTAATTATTTAGACTTCTTTATGCCAATTGTACATGAAGTAGTCTCTTGCAATAAATTTTCTTTTACTTATCAAAAAAAAAAAAAAAAACTATTGACATTTTTGGGACGAAAACCTAACTTCATGTGAACTTTAAGGATGAAAACAATTTTTTTTCTTTTTTGCTTCTTATTATTCATGATTCCTTATAAAAATAATAAGACGACAAGAAGAACGACAACCAAACTTTAATCTTAAAAATTTAGGCTCAGTTATAGATCTTCAACAGATTAGTCAGATTGCATGTATTTATTTTTGTCATTCTATTCTATCCGAAGTCCTACTCTTTGTTACTCAATTGGCATGTCATTTTCTTAAAGTAAAGTCTTATTAGTTTTAATGTCTTAAAATAATAAGTCTTTACTTATAAAAAGAAAAAGAAAAAGCCCTAGCTCTATTACGTCGAACTACAATGCAATATGATATAGATATGTGAGGTGCAATTATTTTTTATAGATGCATTTTTGTTTTATTAATTATTTTTTTAATCTAAAGCCTGAACTACAAAAGCTGAAAATAGGTTTGAGAGATTAAACCCACAAATGGTTCAATATACTAAGCACTTTCTGAATAATTCTGATTCATATTTGTGGCATGTATTTTGATTTCCTTAAAAAAAATTTGTACCTAGCATCTCCATGTGTGCAACCCCTTTTCACCATGTTTGTATTATATATTTTGATTCCCTAAACATGGAAAGCCTATATTGTCATCCCAATTTAATCCCACTGTATTTGAGAAGTATTGCTGCCTCAATACCTAGCTCCTTACACGTTTTTTTTTTCCCAAAGAAAAGAGAGAAGCCAATGTGAAAGAAGGGACTATACAAAATGGCTGGGGGAGGAACTAAGGAGAGTGTCTTATCTCAGAGGAATAGGTTTGTTACTAATTAGAGGGGGCTAAGTATTGAGTGTGGTTGCTGTGCCTACTTGTTTAGTTCTTGGAGTTAAATTGTGGTAATTTGTAGAGGGTGCTTGACTTAAGCAGCACTTGATAGTAGGAGAATCAATCAAAGTTGCAAACCCCAAGTCTCACACTAATATATTATTGAGAGAAGATAATCTGAAAGTGAATAACTTTCTGCTGCAAACTACAACAAACCCTCTGCCATCATCTACAATAAACACCCCCACCAGAAAACTAAACTTAAAACCAACCTCAATACCCTTAGTTGAGTAAACCTATTTAACGTCCCTCTCCTCAACCACTGCATAAGTTATGTAATTGACCCAACCAACCTATACCCAATTTTCCAACTTTTTATCATCAATAGATTATCCCATATCATGTAAAGCCGGTCATCTATTACCCATTATTTCTGCCTACCTAATACCAATACCTCATCTCTCACAAACTCGTATGCTTTGGGAAAGCCAGAAAACATATGGGGAGATTCATACACCCCTATCAACACAGAACTCCCTAATAGCAATCAGGGAGATACATTGTTTAAAATAGAATCAAAAGCATTCACTCTCTCAATTATAATGTTGGGAGACACGAGCAGTAGGAGTAGCGGATGTTGAGGGTCTGATTGTATGGGATTGGGGAGCATGAAATGTCTTATGAGTTGCATGGAAGAGGTAAGGGATTGTAGGAATGTGAGCAAGACCTTTAAGTTTGTCAGGATGACTATCGTGCAACCAAGATGATTTGTAGGATGAACAAGGGAGGGTGGTTTGTGGAAATTTGTGAAAATCATGCAAGTCGTGAAAAGGATTAAAGGAGTTATTCAGGTTCTAGGAGGAATGAGTGGGAAAGTTTTGACACTGTACTGAAGGGCTATCTATAGGTAACACGTAAAAATGGGGAAGAGGGATTTTCATGCTATGCTGGTGAAAAGGTGCCAATTTTTGAGGCCCTTCACAGTGGTGTTCTGCGCATTGAAGATTAATTGCTATACATGATTGTCTCCCAGAACCTACTCAGGTAAGGAAACAAAGCATGTTATTCTAAGAAGCACAGAGGTAGGTAATTCAATGTTAAAGCCTAGTAGGGAAAATAGTCCTCATCAAGGCTATTCCATCAACATGTGGCCATCTTGAAATTTCAATTTTCAAACCGATGCTTTTAAAGAAATGTTGCATATCACAGTTGAACCAACAAGAAATATGCAAGTTTGCTGGGCTGACCTGAGTAAATGGCGGCTTGGTGGGTAAAGAAGCATGGGTTCAAGCCTAAAATTGGGATTAAAATAAACTCAGATCTAAAAAGTGAAGTATCAGTTAGTAATGAGGAGAAGCTTGGACCATGAGAATCAAGGCTGAAGAAATAGAGCTAGCACAAGCTCCACAGGACATCATTCGGTTATTGAATGAAGAAGTTACAACATTTTCAAACAAACTTGGATCTTCTTCTACCTAGCTTTTTCAAGACCAATTGATGGAAGATCATCAGGACGCATTAGTGAAAAGGAAATAAGTTGAGGGGCGATGATATTGTTGCTGATCTATGAGTTGTTGGAGGAAGGTCAAGTCAAGGACGAATTTTTAGCAGCAAAACCAAATGCAATGAACCCAAATCACAAGGAAGCTTCAATCAAGATGAGTTTGACCGCAATGCAGTCCAGGTTTCGTGGGTAGAAAATCTGCAAAATGGGAGCCTGACTCTAATCCTGACGTTGTATTGATACTTAATGCAGAAGGGAGGAGGTAAGCCCCTTACTGTATTGTTAAGTCGAATGGACCCGATTACAAGTATGCAACAAAACCTACTGCTAGTGTCCCAACAGGAAGAATGTAAGCTTCAGAATGGGTGGGGAGGAAGTTGAGAGGCGTTAACAAGTACTTGGGTTTTCCAATTTGACGGGTTTGAGGTATAATCGTTGAGGGTATTGTAAGAGGCCAACACGGACGGACAGTTCTTGTCATACAGTGAATCCAGCATCAAGCGGTATCCAGGAGCTTAGAAATATGGTATCCATTGTTAATTATAATGAGAGAAGAGTAGGGAGCTGCAAGAGAGAGAGAGTGCCTCAATGCCAAGGTTATCAACTTACATCAAATGATGTTATGTAAGATGTCCTGGAATCTTGGTTGAACGACCATAATAAACAAATGGGATGAAGAACATGTTGAAGATTAGAAATATGATTTGTTTTGTTGTCAGAAAACCATAATTAACAGCATGGACCTCAATATTGTTAGGAGCCTTTCTGTTGATTAGGTGGTACTTGATATAATTCATGCAAGGGGAGTCTTGTTGATTTGAGACAAATGAATAGTGGAAAGAATTGACATTTAGGTTGGTAGACTTTTGTTGTCTTTCTTACTGAGAAATATAGATGGTGGTTTTATATTGGCGTGCAATGGGGTTTATAGCCCGATTGATAATAGAGAATGGAACAACTTTTGGGAGGAGTTGAGAGAAGTCAAGTAGAAGTGGGGAATGACATGGTGTGTGGTAGGTGACTTTTAATGTGCTTAGATTTCTTAGCGAAATACTAGTTTGTATTGTTGTAATGGTTCTGCAATGTTGGAAGTTTTCTAAATTCATAACAGAACAAAATTTTGTTGACACTTGAGGCAGGCACATTTACTTGGTAGATAATTATGATCCACCATCCATGTCCCATGTTCACCTTGCATTGGTTTCACTGGAGTGGGAAGAGCATTTCATGGATGTTGTTCAAAGGCAAATGCGACAACTAGTTTGTAATCATAGCCCTGTTCTTGTAGGGGTAGGGGTTATGATGTGAGGTCTGTGTGCTTTTAAATTTGAAAATATTTTTGCTAGTGGATGGTTTTATGGAGAGTTCAGAATTGGTGGAATGGGTGCACTTTTAATGGCCTCCTAAGCTACACTCTAGCAAGGAGACTTAAAACCCGAAAAGAAGATTTGAAGGAATGGAGCAAATGGTAATCTGGGGATATGGGACATACTAAGCATAGATGAGAAAGAAGAAAACGGGTTGTCATAGGAGGAAGGGAGCTAGGGAAAATTTAAAACCAGAAGTGGGGAGGGGTGGAAATTTTGGAGGAAGTTTCAAGGAGATAGAAGGGCAATATATATAAAAAAGCATACAACAACACTAGGTTCTTCCATAAATTGGTGACTCACATAGCCACATAGGTGAACAAACCACATTGAGAGCTTGGAGGTGAACAGGTTTACTTACAAGGAGGAAGCAGAGTAAGAAACCGGATTGTCCAATTCTATGAATCTTTGTACGAAGAATTGGAGGATTATAGACCATCAGTCGGCATGTAAGATTTTGCATCGATTGAAAAGGAAGATAAGTTGTTCTTTGAGTGGGAATTTGGGAAGGAAGAAGTTATAAAGGCTTTCAGGGAGATGAGGGGAGATAAAGTCTTTGGACTTGATGGATTTACAACTACATTTTTTCAACACTATTGGTGGGTGGTGGAAGGAGACATTATGATCAGGCAAAATGGAATACTCCACTCTATTTGATGGAGAGAATAGGTTTTGGTGATAGGTAGAAATGACGGATTCACTTTTGTGTGACTATAATATGGTTTTCAGTGATGGTAAATAGCTCCCCAATAGGTTTTTCCAACAAGTTCCAAGGGTCAATGACGAAGGGAAAATTAGGCAATTAGTTACATGTGGTTGTGATGGGTTAAGGTTTAGAAAGATTTATGGATTTTGGGTTTAGAACCTCCTAGAAGAAGGATTAGGGTTCTAAACAAAAAAGTTCAATTTATGGTTGAAACGAGAAGAAAAGCAGAAATAGAATTTTTTTTCACATCTGTGAACAACATCCATGAACAATACCGCAAGAAAGAGAGAAGAAAAAGAAAAGACAAGAAAATAATGGGAAGAAAGAGAGCACTAAGGCCAACTTACCTTAATACTCATAACACTCAATATTTTATTAATCAAACTTCCCTTGTTTGAGTACAAAATGAAACTTAATATAGGCCTTAACTTCTCCGAGTAGTAGGACTTCTATTTTGACTAGTAAACCAAACCCTAATTAAATTGAACTAAAGCCCACACAAAAAGACCCATAAGCTGTATATGATACTTATTCATAAAAGAAAACCCATGGCCCATACCCAACAATTGTAGAATTATTAAAATTCCCTTGACTCTGGAATAACCAAATAAAATATAAAATAAAATATAAAACCCTAGTTAACTATCATGAACACTTATTATTGGGCATTGCCTTAACCTTAGGCTTCCAAAGTGGATATTTCTTCTCCAACCATGCTATACTTGTGCCATCAATCTATGGCAAGGTAATCCTCCTTTACCTTTGCCTTTACCTTTTATATAGTTCATGGGGGTATTATGTAGAATGTTGAGGAGAATTGGGAAATCACTTGGTTTAAAGTTAGAAAGGATACAAATAATCTCGCATTCACTATTCACTAATGATACCATTTTGTTTTGCGATGGTAGTGTGGAACAATTCCTTTACATTAGAAATTGTTGGTGTACTCTTCAATGGAATGACTCCTATACATTAGCAATCATCACATCTTCATTTTATGGAAAACCTAACCTCTTAGCCAAGCTATAGAAGTTGTTGGTGTGCTCTTCAATGGAATAACCCCTCGCCCCATTTGGAAAATTGTAAGTGAGCTCATTGCTTGTAATTTTGTGGTACAGAGTAACGAGTCATAACATTTTGAACGTTCTCCCAAGATCGAATGCCTAATGGTGAGCTTTTTGATACTCTTCCCATTGTATTCTTGCTATGCCTTTGAGTTTAGCCTTTGTGAATAAGAGTTTTTGTTGTTCACATAAGCTATATTAATTGAAAAAGCTTTCATCTTCGTCTAATGTCATGTTGCTTCCTTGGAAAATTGTGAGGAGATCGAAGGTCCCTTTTCATGGACTTGTCTTGGAAAAGATTGTCTCTGGATAATCTACAGAAGAGAAGCAGTATTGTTTTAGGTTTGTACTATGTGTGTCAGGGACATTTTTGCAACAAGGGGCAAAAATGCGAGAACAGCCCAAATCTCCCTTTGGGTTCTTTAGAAGTGTTTATTGTGGAGATTCAAGCCCAAAATTTTAAATGTATAATGAATAAAAGGCTAATGGTGCTTTGACAAGAGAGAATCAAAATGCTAATTACAAGTGCAGAAAAAACATAAAAACATAACAGGTCTGAAACTTCAATCCACAGTCAGTGAGAAGAGGAAATTAAGAGAGGCTATGAGGAAGAGAGAGAATGTTCCCCTGTGCCCATATTTCCACCCCTAAGATTCAGAATTGTGAGAATTTTTCCTAGCTCAATGGGTTTTTGCTCTCAAGTTTCAGCTCTATGGGGAAAACATGGTTGGTTCAATTTTGAGCTGAAGAGAGTTTTATATAGAGCTTGGAGTATTGCTAATGACTAGTTTTTGCGTAGTGGAAGAGGGTTTTATCCCCTATGATACTAATTTGTTGTTTTGGCTTGAGTTGCTTTTGTTTAGGGAAGAGTTTGGTATGCTTTTAGCATGATTTTGGAATTAAAGTGGGTTTGCTCTAATTGGTTGCCTTTGGTCAGAAATTTCAGACCATTGGAAGGCTCACCTAAGTGATGGCTAGCAGATGGAGTTGGCGAATGGTAGCCAACTATATTTAAAAGCAAAAATGGGTTCGAGTAGAAACTTTAGGCCATAATCAGCCAGAGCATGAAAGTTCCTTTAGGGTGGAAATTTTAGGTACAAGACCTCCTCTATGAGCAAGAGGTGCTACTAGTGTCCCTTGCCCACTTGGTAGCACACATGGGCTCGACTTATGCAAAAGGTCCGAAAGGAATTGACCCATACCTTCTAAACCACACTTCCTCAATTTCTCCAATAAGTTACATGGGTTTGGGCCATGCTTAAAAGAATAAAATAAATTATAATACATGAATTGATTCCACAAGGAAGTTGGATTTGGTTGAATTGGGCTTTTAGAAAATGTGTCATGAAAATGGGTATCAACAATGTGTAAACGGAGTGGGGGAGTTGCTGGATCATCTTCTTTTTCACTATCCTATAGCGCAAGTTGTGGTCCATGGTGTTTTGTTCGTTTGGAGTTCAATGAGATATGCCTTAGAGGGTTCTAGATTTGTTAGCATCTTGGCAGGGTAATTTTGGCCGGCATCGTAATATCACTATTTGGAAGATTTGCCACATTATATTATGTGGTGTCTTTGGTGGGAATGTGAATGGTCTATCCCTGAGATTGAGTCCCTTTTATTTCATACTTTGCCTGATTGGAGTATAGCTTTTCAATTTTTTTTTTTTTTGTGTGTAATCTTTTTGATATGTTTGAGCATTGTGAGAGACTGATTGTATTGTTCCCACTGTACACCCCTAGTGTACTTGGGCTTGTCTTGGTTTCAATAAAATTTTTATTATATATACACACACACTATGCAACCAATCAAAGAACACCTTTGGATTGCCCTCTCCAAACAAATCATCAGCTTCTAGTCTATCACCACCATTTGCACCAGCCAATCTAGGCTTGCCTTGAGATGATAAGGCTGATTTGTGAACAGAAAATTGGATTGTGTTTGCTATGGTGGCATCTGGTTTGTGCTTGGTCCATAAGAATTTATGGAAGACAAAGGTGTTGAAGTTGAGGGAAATATTGGCGCTGAACTTGGACTTGATTTATAGGATTTGGGTCTTGATCATGGTGGGTTCAACAAAAATTTACCAAGAATGATGGCTGATAGTCTATCCAAAGTTCCTTTAATAATGGATAATTTCTTCAAGCTTTCCTTCCACTGAATTCCCTTTCTCACGCAACTAGTTAAAAGTCTTCTTTAGTCTTGATAAGAAGACTTAAACAGAGACTCAAATTGTTAGTCACAATTATTTTGGATGAGAAATTTTGTCACGTAGTTGGCGGAAGAAATTTTTAGCAAAGAACATGTGGTAGGATTTTTGGCTTTGATACCAAATTGAAATAGGAAAAATTGGGAAAATTTGTGAATTTTGGGTTTAGAATCTCTTAAATGAAGGGTTAGGGTTCTAAACAAAAAAGATTTGATTTATGGTCAAAGAGTGAAGAAAAAGATGTGGAAATGGAATTTTTTTCATATCTTTGAATAGTGTCTGTGACCAATACCTTGAAAAGTACCACAAGAAAAGAAAGAAGAGAAAGAGAGGAAAAGGAACACTGAGGCCAACATGCCTCAATACTCAAAACACTCAATATTTTATAAATCAAACTCCTATTTTTTTAGTATAATAAGTCACTTGTATAGGAGGAAATTTGCAGACTAGCAGAATGAGAAGAAAGAATATCATAAGCTAACATGCAGTCGGAACAAAATTGCAAACTAGACTAGCATTTCGAGTTTTAGAGACTCAATCTCAGTCTAAAACTCAAGGATTAAAAACTCGATTTCCACTTGGTGAGTTGGAAATATGATGCCAGATAGATCTCGAGTCTTATAGACTCAAGTTCTAAAAAGCAAAACTGAGTCTCTAAGACTTGATTTTGGTACTTGAAGAACAACAGACCTGAAGAAGAACAGAGGAACGATTTGACGACGAAGAATAGCGATCTAACGACGAAGAACAGAGGAACGATTTGACGAAGAACAGAGGAAGAAGCAATAACGCTGGAGCTCCGATTGGACGATTGAATGCTGGGTGAGCGATTAGACGATCTAGTCTTCAAATTTGCACGAAGAAGAACGTTGTGTCAGAACTCAAAAGAACGTGAGGAAGAAGAAGTTAAAATGGTGAAACTCGAGTCTTAAAAGTGAAACTCGAGTCTTAAAAACTCAAGTTGCACGTGAATTTTCTTCCACATCAGGTCCCACCACTTACAAATCGAGACTTAAAAACTCGAGTTTTATCTTGAAACTCGAGTTTTAGACACTCGAGATGCTAGTTTACAACATTGTTTTAAAACCAGACAACTATCTAAATTTTTTGATATTTAATGTTATTTGGAAAAAAAATTCCTTGTATAGACCTTAAATGTCTCCCAGTGAAAGTAGGTTTTCTACTTTGATTAGTAAACCAAATCCTAATTGAATTGAATTAAAGCTCCCACATAAAGGCCCATGAACTAAATAAGACTTACTTCTTAATAAAAGAAAACCAAGGCCTAGAGCTATTCCCATACCCAACAATTGTAGAATTATGAAAATACCATTGACTCCAGAATAACCAAATAAAATATAAAATCCTATTTAGCTACCATGGATGCTTACTCTTGGGCTTTGCCTTAATCTTAGGCTTCCAAAGAGGATATGCTATGGTTGTGCCATCAATCTAAGGCAAGGTGACTATATAATGTTTGCCTTTATTGCCGCATTCCGTTCCTAACAAACGTTCCTCATTTTGTTTGGAATTTAACTACTTTGTGTCTAATTTTGGACAGTATGGAGGGAGAGGAACCAGCAAACTTTGGAAGAGGTGGAACTCTTAGTTGTTAGATTAACATCGTCTTTAATGATATCATTGTTCAAATGGTCGTGTTCTAGGCCATAGCGGGATCCACACTATTATGGATTTTATTATTTTTCTTTCTTTTTGATTGTAATTCTCATTTATTTTCCCTATTTCTTTAGGACTATTCCATGTTTTCACCAAGAGTGCATGAGATTCTTCCTTATTATTTATTTAAAAAAAAAAAAAAAAAAAAGAGAAAATGTATTGCTCCGTGTTCCTAAGATTTTCTACATACGTCTTTTAAATAGAGGCATATTAAGTGAAGTTGCCTTATATCTCTTGATTCTCTTAAGAAATGTATACAAAATTTAGTACATATGCTTTTATGCAATGTGGGTTGGTAACCATAGCATCTTTGATGTAAGAACAATTGGGGACACCTATATAAATATGCTTGTGGTGGGTTTAAAGTTAAGAGAATTTGTGAATCTAGGGTTTGATAAGATGGGGGAAAAAGACAAGAATTATTGAAGTAAACAAGTTGCTAGAAAATTATGGACAGTGGTAGTTTTTAGGAATAAAATGGTAGTTTGATGAGCCATTTGATTGCTATTTAATAGAGAAAGTACATGGGGCTTTAGGTTTAGATAGGTATGAGGACGACTTGATCTGAAGCTGTTAGAAAGAAGGGAAACAGAGAAAATTATGGCTGTTCACAAGCTGTCTGAACAGTACCCGAGAATAGTACCATGAGAAAGAGAAAAGAAATGAGAAAGGAGTAAAGATTGCACTAAGGCACACATGCCTTTCACAACCAAAATACTGAATTCCTATTATTCAACCCTCTTTATTCTTTTAGTACCCTTGAATATATAGGCCTCTTTCTTGTCCTAGTAGCATTAGGATCTAGAAAGCATGAATGCGGTTGGGAGGGTGACGCACCCGAGTCCGACGCGGTTACCCGCACGTCGGTGCCCCATCTGAGCTTGTTTTTTCTTTCATGGATTCGCGCCAACTCAGCTTCGATTCGCGCCGAACCAGGCCAATTCAACCAAAATCGTGCCGTATTGGGCCGTATCGGCTGGCGACCGAAACGGCTGAAACAGATCGAAACAGCCGAAATCGGCCTTGAATCATGCCGGAATAGTCGAAATCGGCTTTGAATGAGGCCCAAACACTCTAAATCTGTCCTTCCTCAATTTTATTTTGAATATATATTGCTTCTTTTGTGTTTTCTTTTTGGTTTTGTGTTTTGTTTTGTATTTCTTGCCTTCTTATTTCTTTGTTTTGTGAATCAAGGCATAGTAATATGTTTTTTAAAAATATTTTAATAGTAACAATATATAGAAAATATAAATAAAAATATTTTTAATAATTTTTTAATTGCTGAGTCCCGCCGCACCCGCACCCGCACCCGCACTCACACCCACACCCGCACCCGAGTCCCGAAACGCACTCATGCTTCATAGATTAGGATCCCGACTTTGAGTAGCAGACTAAAATCCTAATAAGGTCAACAAAAGATTAACTTGGAAATAAAGGAAATAAGCCTAGGATGTTTAGAATCTCCTAGATATTTCTATATTCAATTAAATTACCAAAATACCCTTACTTCACAGGGATTGCATTGCATAAACTACAGTTCTGCCCTTGAATACAAATTTAAACATAACTTGTAAAATAATAACCCAAATTAAAAACTGTTTTAAGTATAACTAGGCCCTTAAAACCATACAACTTTTACTTAATTGGATTTCACATGTGGGACTTATAAAATAAATCTTTTTTTTTTTTTTTTTTTTTTGAGAAACAAACAAACACACACACACACACACAAGGGAGAGGGAAAGAGATTCTAATACAAAGGCATACCACGACTCCACTAAAAAGCCATGGTAATTTTTAAGGGAGGGTGGGGCAAGTTATACTACACACCAATTTGAAAATCCATTTGCAATCCATCAACCCATGTTATCTATCGCATTAGGTGGAAGCTATTTTATTTTGTAGAAATTAAGTACTCGGTCTTAGGCTTATAAAATAATTCTTTGAATTGTCTATATAAAATATTTTTGTAAAATATATCTCTCTAATTTTATTTCTGCCACTGAGTTGCTTGATCAGAGTTGGAATGTATGTAGTCTGATTTAATTTTAACTTGCATATGTAAGAGGTTTGTGATGTCCCTCTATAGTGTCCATATTTATTTTGGAAAGTAGAGTAGACATTTAGGCTACAGAGCTTAGTCTTGAATAGATGAATTTGTGAAATAGTAATAAATTAATTTTCCATGGCTGGATCTCTTTCTGTATTTGCCATTGATTGCTTTCAAATGTTGAAAAGGATAATAGCACATATCGTATTTATAGGAACTTTGGTGCCTAAAATAAAGGGGCCATAGGAAGCACTTGTGCTTCATAGCTCTCAAATAGTGGGATATGTAAAAGGTGGTTTTTTTTTCTTAAATAAAAGTTTTTGTTAAATAGTCACTGGTTCTATTATCCTTTTTTTATATATTTTTTTAACCTCCTTAAGCTTTGATTGAGTAAATCAAGCCATTTTAAGATGGTTGTTTGATGTCAGCTCAAAATAGATAATAAAAATTTACCTTTTTAATCTGCATGATTGAAGCCTGTGACACTGAATGGCTGAGTTTATTTTCCTTAAATCCTAAACCATCCACAAAATTGAACTGCTGTGCTCATGGCTTTCCACACAATAGCACATCACTTGAATGGTGGCATTATCTTTGTTCTTTAACTTGATAAAGTTTGTATAGGCAATTAAACCAGGTGCAAATTGGTGCTTCCCCTACCTTATTTCTGGTTATCCACCCGGATTGCTTTGCTCATTTTGGGAATGTGTGTCTTATAATAAGTGGCCTGATGGGTGATGTGGTCTGTGTCATTTGTTATTACTGCTAGCCTACTGGTTTAGAGAGGATGCACATAGACCATACTGACTTTCTTGATTCCTTCACGGTTTTTGAATTTGTCGTGGTGCAGAGCTGGACTGAACCATTGGCTTGAGTTATAAGAACTGCACCTCTTTAAATCTGATGTTTTTGTGTGAATTACTTCTATTATTATGAATGCCTCTCTCCATTTTGAAAAATACCTCTTTTGTCTGCTAACAGCACACACTCTGGTAGACTGGTACTAAGACCTTTTACTTTGTCATTACAGAAGGAACTATCCTATTACAAAGATCCACAAATTTAAGCAGTACTACCACAGAAATTTTACTCACATGGCCAAGCACTACTATTTCAGATTCATGTTATCTTTCCTTTTGATGTTTAAATGCCCCTGAAAGTGTAACATGACTCAGCGTTGGTTTTCAATGCAAATATTTTTGTGAGGATTGCTAGTTTATCTTTTTTGTTGAAAATTAATTTCTGGTGGAAATATTTACAGAATTCCATCCCAGCTTGTGGTATGTGTCGTCAAATTCTTTGAAATCAGAAAGCAATGATTTTGAACCGTGTCATGCATAGTGCCATTACCTTGTATAAGTTTTATTTCTGCTCTTTGCCTCCATAGGTACATGAGCAATACATAGTTACATACTATGGAATGTTACTCTTTTAACTAAAATTATTAATCTGCGTTCAGGGTATGTTGGTTCTTTTACATTTGAGAGTCATTCCTGAAATTAAAAAGAAACTTCATATCTAGTTGAAGATTCCTCATTGCAGCCAATGCTTGTCTGAAATCTCCTAAAATATTTGTTCTTTCCCCTCTAGAATCTAGAGAAATATTTTCTTGTCGTGCTTCCAAAAGCCAGTTTTGTATACTTGCACTATCTAAATTTATTATTATTTGTATTTTTACTTTACCAAGAAATCGATCCCTGAATATAATTGATGTCTTTGCAAGGTTTGAGAGTCTATTCTCCCTCCTTTTCTATGAATGAATGGTGAAGTGAAAGACATGGGCTTGTTGGAGTACGTTTTAGGTTATGAATGGACTACAAAGGAAGATTAACCATTTGACATTATTTTCCTGAAAACTTGTTGAATCCCATTTATTTACTGGTTCTTCTGGAATGCTAGACACTGGGAAATTGTTCAATAATCATATTGGGCGGTCAGAGAGTGGAGGCTTCTGCTCAGATTAAACTGTCTAATCACTATTCACGAGTGTTTAAATTGGGCTTGAGTTACTTTTCTTAGTATTGTGTTGGGTTACTAAAATCCCATTCTACAACGTGCTTGGTAGAATTTGGGGGTGGGTTTGTCTTAGTCATCTGAGTTTATTCTTAGTTGGTTGGGCCTGGTTCGTCGATCTGCACATTTTCGGGTTTCATTGGAACCAGTTTTCTACAGTCTCACATTTTATGTTCATATGGGTATGGATAGTCTAATAACACGAATTGAACACTTTTAGTCTGGTCTGGGCTTGGACCTCGCCACAATTCTTTGATATAAAATGGGCTGAATTGGAACCGGGGTAGAGTATTAAGATTTTGGTGCATTGCTAAAGAGCAACTAAGGCCTGTTTGGTACACTTACTCAAACACATGTTTTTAGTTTTTAAACAATATTATACGTATTTTCATCAACTAATCCACACGTATTTTCACACATGTTTTCAGTTTTTAAGTGCATGTACCACACCCTCCAAGTTTTTTTTTTCCCCCTAAAAACAACCAAGTCAGTTATGGATTTTCGATAGACTAATCAGGCCATTCATCTCATATTTTTTTCTATAATTTTAATACAAAATCATGATCTTTGTCACTTTTTTAATTAACATGTCATTTTTTTAGTATTATTTTTATGTTTTTTAATGGTATTTTTTTTCATTCTCTCAACTTGAATCAAATAATTCTTTCTCATTTTTCATTCTCTTTAACTTAAATCAAATCATTCTTTCTCATAGATAATTCGCTAAAAGGGTGAAGTGGTGGGTGGGGAGGAGCTATGTTTCTTTCTTGTGCACATAATGCAAAGTTGGAGTCATGCATTATTATTACCAGTGGTCCATTGGGTCAGGTGGTAATGTGGGTGGGATGGAATTTTGGGAGGCTGTCGAGCAAGGAGAAATCCAATAACATATAAACAACTTTTTTGGTGAATGCACATTACCCATGCCAAAGCTGTTCACTTCATGTTCTACTTTACTGCCTTTTCTTTTTCTCTATTTTTAAGCAAATGATAATTTTATCAACATGAAGGGAGGGCCTCCTTTTTCTCCATTGTGACAAAAGGGCTATAAAATTGGTTGCATGTGAAATGAGGTGGGGTAATGTGATGGTAGGTCGAAATTCGAATCTATCCTAGCAATGACAAAGAATCATATAAAAAAAAAAAATGGTATTGCATGCAAAAAAACAATAATATAAGTACGGTGATTATGTTCAACTCAAGCAGCTTCTCTCTATCTCTCTCTTATTATGTAATTTTTGTCTCATGTGCTAACCAAGATATTTTGTTGAAATTGTACGTAAAAATGCACAATCCCCCCCTCGCTCCTTTCTCTTCCTTTGTCCACAGTCCACACTATTGAATTTGGTACTTTGGAATTAATTAATCATGCATGAAAAAAGGACTATATGCCTATAACATTCGAAGTGCTTTGTTATATCAAATGTTCATAATAATGTATACAAGTACCTTCGTTGTGACATCAATGCTCACGATATTCTTGGGGAATCTAACGTAAATATGGTGTCTAGATTCAGCTTTCTTACTAGCTTGAATCCAATCCATTGGTGTGGAGGGAAAGAGCATGGCTTGATCTCTTTACAAGCGCAAAGGACACTATGATGAAAAGAATAGTAAAAAGCAAAGAAAAACCTTGAAAAATACAAAGGCAGAAAATCTCACATTTAAACATATATAGTCCTTTTTCAGGTAAAAACAACCTCACCAAATAAGACTGTTTTAATGCTAGAAAAAAATATCATAGAAGAGTATAATATTTCCTCTCCTTTTGGGACCGTTCACTTATTATTTTTTATTTTTAAAACAAGTATTACAGGATCTTCCTTTTGCTTCGTAAAATATTTTCTAAAAGTCATCATGCATGTGTGATCCAAAGCATAATGGAGCATAGAATAATAATGAGACCAATCCCCATTTGAAGAAGAAAAAGGAGAAAAAAAACAAGATAAGACAAAAGTTAATAAGAAGACAAACTCTCATGTCTCTAAATAGATTCTTCTTTGAAGCAAAAGCATTACATCCCCAGATGAGACTGATAATTTCAAAAACAAAAATTAGTGTGTTATAGCAAAGAATTTGCTCCTACTTTCAATTGGGTTCCTTTAAGTCTTTTCGGCAGTAATCATACAGGAGAGTGTTACCTAAAGTTTGAATTATCACCATTTTCTAGCAGTCATGTGGTCCATTCATAGAATGAGAACAACAAGAAGTAAACAACAATATAATTAGCTCTCTAAAAGAGTGGTTCTCGTAGCTAGCTACCTCTTTTTCAAACTTGTCTACTACACTCTGCCTAACCATATTATTATGTTTTCTTCCCCTTTAAAACCACATCATCAACACAAATCAATTTATTATTTCTTGTTTAATAGCTTTGAGGATGTAGCCATTGGCTAAGAAAACAAGAGTTAGTTAATTTTGCATTGTTTTAGATATTAGGAAGACATATATATGCTCCTCAACAGCCCTAACTGAACGAATAATGACAATTATTAATCATCAATAATACTTTGAAGCGGGCAAATATTGTGGAATCTTAGCAGTAATCTAATATACAAAAGAAGCATGCACAAGCATGTCCGACTCATGAAAGTTGAAGAAAGGAAAAGCCCAAACACAATGTGATTCAGGAGTTAGACTTAGCCTACTATTTTAAGTGGTCCAAAGGCTACAATGAATAAAACCTGACTCAATTTTAGAGTGATTTTACAGTAGATATGCACATATATACTATTCCTGATGGTCCAAACTAGATAACAATTATTAACCAGTAATTATGCTTTAATACTCCAATCATGCACTAAAGAATCCAAGCATTTCACTTACATTTAATAGAGCATAGAAACTAAAAACCCAAGCACATTGCATTTCAAAAGCTAACACATGATTGGAGTGGTCCAAGGCTTCAATACAACCTGCCTCAAATATGGGGTGAATTTAATCTTATCAGGTTTTCGGCTTCCACTTCTATAGTAGCATCATGCGCAGACCCCATATTGAAAAGATCAATACCCCTAAACAAGTTAGAAATAAGGGTAAAAGAAGAGAAGAAACAAGAAAGAGGAGGGAAATTTTTTTTTTTTTAATATGTATAAAAAAAGAGTCTCGGTGCTAACCAAAGTGTGTCATGAATGTAATGCTTGAGGTCACCATCCTAGACTATGACACATTTTTTTCCTTATTTATTTATTTATTTATTTTTGCTCTTTCTTTTGGGTGACTATGAGAGTGCAATATTAATTTGAAAACAAAAGGAACATCCTTTTCTTTATGTATTTAAGAATGTTTTAAGTAGTAATCAGTGATGAAACTTGGTTTTAAGACTTCGTTTTAATAGCTTGTGTGGTCAAAAAAGATAAGATGTGGTTGGAGTGATCCATAACTAACCAATGGTTGTGTTTAGGTGACTATTCTTTATCCATGTTGTCTAAGTGTCCCTTGTCAAATTAATATTCTGTAATATCTTTTCACTTATCTATTTTCAACATCTACTTCCTTCTTATTTGTTAATCCCTATTCTTTTTTGTTCTATAGCTTTCATGTAATTATCAGGTGTTATTTGAATTCAACAGTGCTAGATGTTAGAAGGACAGAAGACATAAACTGCTCAACAGTCCTCAACAAGATAATATTAAAAAGAGTTTAAAGAAATGAAAGAAAAGAAAGATACCATTACTACTAATAATACTATGACATTGTAGTCATTTAGTGAAGAATCTTAGCCCTATGCTAATATATAAAAAAGCATGTTCTCTGTAAACACATTAAAAAAGCTAAACCATATGTATAAGAAAAGAAAAGGTGTCTGTGTATATATTTAATTTTTAGGACCCACAAAATTCCAAGGTTATGCTACAACTTGCTATAACAACACGCCACAAATGAACCTAATTATGATTGGGTTTGTCATTAACCAATAAAATTTGGATAAGTTAGGTGTTTTGTCATGGCATGATTGTGTTGTGTGATCTTTTAAACTAATGTTGAAGCAGATTGTGTAAGCCTTAATGTCGGTATATGAATCTTGTCATAATGCTATTTGTTAGACATAGATACTTCATTCAAATTGTATAAAAATCTGACTTTGATTAAGTAGTTTCAATATACTTGTTTGTTCTCTGTTATGACACAAGCCCAACATCCAGGGCTACAAATTTAAACCACTTTCCTATCACAATAGTTGCATCTTTGTTTCTTTTCTGCCATAATAGTTAAATCTCCTGCAATTATTGGAACCAATTATATGCAAGTGGGACTTTTAACTCTTAGAATGAGTACAAGAAGCATGCTTCCTCGTGGCTTCTAGTTCTAGACTTCTAGTTAACCCAACACGTAAAGTAGGTTGTCGGCAAATAAAAGAATATGCATTTAAATTTTATTTATATAAAAAATTTAATTGATATTTTGTCTTGATAATAAAAAACAATCATTATAGAGCAATCACCATCCATAAATAAGTGTGTTTAAATTAGTGGTAAAAGGATATATTTAAATTAGTGGTAATTCATAAAACCATAATTGTATATTATTTAAATAAATCATATAATTCATTAAATATTTTATGTGACTAAAAGTACATGTGGATGGTTTTATCAATCACCATGTGGTGAGTTGAAAAAATTTTCTTTCAAACCGGTTTGGAGGTATAGTTTTTTATTTTTATTTTTAAAGCGAAGGTTATAGGACAAAGCTTAGTTCCAATAAGGTTGGGAGCTATCTTACTCTAATATATTATGTAATGGACAGAGTTTGGCTATAACTCCACTCAATATTTTTTTTATTGGAAGTGAATTTTAACAAATCCATCATTTGATAATATTTTCTTCTTATATCTTTTATGCTTGCAAAATTTCAAAAGATCAAAGATAAATAGCTATGTCATCAATTGAATATTTAAATTTCAATTTTTTGTAGTTCAAAATTATATTTAAAAAACTAAGTTTATGAATTAAATAGTAAATAACATCTAATTAATATGAAAGTTGACATGTGAAACATAAAGAATATGCAATTTAATGGCTAGATTTTTAAAATATGTAATCATGTTAATATTTTTTTAGTAAGAGTTTGTAACCATTAACTACAACCAAGTTTATAGTCAAACTTTATCCTTATGTAATGAAGTAAGGACATGCTACATATGATTTTACTCACATGACTTTTTAATGAATCGTATAACTTGTTTTAATAATACATATGAATAGAACTTATAAATTATCACATAATGAATCTCTTTCAATTCATTCAAACCAGTTTGGAGTCAATCTTTATGGAAGAAGGCTATTTAATTAATGATATAGTCACAAGATTTTAAGACCACTGTGGATGACAAGTATTTGGGCCCAAACTGGGCCGATCAAAACCCATGATAAGGGCCCATGTAGGAAACATAGATTATATCCCTCACGTGCGGGTGGGCCAGTCAAAGTCAACATTCTTTTAGGAGGCACTCGTGTTTTGTGTCCACTGTCGGACGTGTCCACCGGAGTTGTGCCGTTTTAACCACCCAAGTCGCCTTCATCGTGCGTGCTCAACCCTACAATTTCACGTGTGTTTTGGCCCAACAATACTGCACCTATATATATATATATATATATATATATATATATATCTTTTCTAATAGTATTGGCTCCTCATATTAATATTCTAATAATGTAGTATGATATATATTTTGTTAATATATACACATGTTACCCACTACGGGGACTTCTTTTTTGTTTGAATTCTCAACTTTTTGACTCAATTTTGGATAATGGTAAACTGAACTATCTAACACTTATCATGCATGATGATTAAGAAAACACCCAGATGAGAGGGCAAAAAAATAAATTAAATAATAAAAGAAATTAAGGGAAAATAAAACTTGTAGGGTTGCAGCTCTTTTCTGACCAAACAAACAAATTGCAGTTCTTATATATGGAATATTGTAATGCATCCTTCAAGCGTTAATTTCACATTTGGAAAGACAGAGTTGCATGCTTATATTTATACAATGAAAATTATTATGTCTTTGTTTTCTTCTTCTTCTTCTTTCTTCTTCTTCTTCTTTTTTCTTTTTTTGGGCTGCTATTGGAATTAATAGGCTGAATTGAGTGAGGTTCAAGAGGTGCTTGGTATTTCCTTCCCCGTATCTATCTATTAAAAAAATGTTTAATTGAGTTAAATGATTAATATTATTATTTTTTAAAGGATTTTTTTAGATACAAAATAACTTGAAATAAATTCAACACCTGACATCATTCAAACTCATAAAGAAAAAGAAAGCAAAACTTTCCTAGCCATATCAGCCATTACAATGTTTTCAATATTGGATGGAATTAATATTATTATTTAATTTCACACTACTAATTTATTTTTTAGCTCTTTGGTAAGTCCAACGAAATAAATCTACAATTTTGCCGAGGACAAAGATGGCAACAAAAATCCGACCATAAAACCTTAGGTATAATGATAATAATAATTATTATTATTATTATTATTATTATTACTGTTTTCATCCAAAAAAAAGAAAATTCTCTTGGTTTCATCTAATCTTATAGCTATATATCTATCATCTTACTCTCAAAAATCGCGATTCCCATGCCATTCTTTCACTTTTTCAGCTAATTAACTTTTCTTGCAACGAGTATGACTGCTTGCTGAACAGTGAATCATCTATCAATCATCCTCTGATTAATTATTGTCACAACTTTCATTATCCATCGATTAATTTTTTTTTCCTGAAATATAAATTTTCACTTTTGATTTGTCATCAAGCTCAATGCAGTTATAAGTGCTCGCTATCTCTGTCATTGTTGGACTAATTGTCGCTAAAAGCATTGCTAATTTTTTTTTGTCAAGTAGTCTCAACACTTTCCATCTGATCCCTATTCATTCGTTCATTCATTCATATATCTTTCAATCACACTCAAAACTGTGTTTTCACCATCGCTGTTTAGATGCTTAGGAATCCTCTCCCCCTCACTGAAACCAATTAAGCTCTCTCATTATGTTTTTGTTTTATTATTGTTTTACTTACACGTGAACCAATTAATTATCGTATAAAATGTCATAGATGTAGCTTTCCACCACCAAATTATTGCAATGACGGTCGAAGCAGCAAATGTCACTCCTACTCTCATAGTGGGGGAAAAAAAGTTCATAGAAACTTTTTATAAAAAAAAAATATTGAAAAAATATATATATTTGGTTCTGTGTGTTATAGCTTATTTTGCTTAAGAATAAACTAATAGAAATATTATTGTCCTTAAAAATACAAAGATTGTAGGAAATTTTACATTAAAAAAGTAATGAAAAAACAAGAAAAAAGTACAAGTGGACAAATTATGGGGATAGAGTAGAGCAATACTTTTGAGAAAAGTACTTCATGAGATGCATGAACATGAAGCCTACTATGCATCTTTTCATCCATTTGAGCAGGCTTATAATTATGAATTCTTAAGTCATTAACTGTTTAAGTTTAATACCGGTTTGTAAAATTTAGAATAACTTGTTCAAAAATATCTAAGAAGAAAAAATATCTTAGAAGAACCATCTCAATCTCAAAGGAGCGTTCTATCTTGATGATACTAATATCTTCACTTACTTTTTTCACATCATTTTTATGTGTTTTTGTTTTGTGGTAACACTATCTTAAACATTATGTTGTTTATCTATTCTATCTCCAAAATCTAGCCAAACATATTACTATATCTAGGAACAAAAATGAAATCAAAATCTAGAGCAGCAATTTGATATATGAAAGATAATACCCTGGGGCGTTTTTCACAGCTTTTCCCTCGCAACGATGAGGAATTAACCTCTGAGCGAGACATGTTTGACCCGCACATCCTTTTGGACAGAGAAGTGCCAACAAAGCATAAGCAGCTTTCGTTTCCCCAAAGCGCAGTAAGTTGTTCATTATTTAATTATAGTACAGTAATGTACTGAGAAAGTACTACTACTATCGAGAAAATTATATTTATATATATAGTCGAGCTTGAGCCTTGAGCACTTTAGCTAGTTTTACAGGCCTATTAATAATTTGGGACAAAAAAATTGTAACCTAATGATTGAAGTAATATGGAGATCAGAATAGCCGTGAGTGATGGTCTCCCCCACTCAACTCCATCCACGACCACGATAGCAATTGAAATTTGGAAAATGTCATTGTTATTACATTACTTTCTCCACATGAAAATAACCTATTATGCCTAGACCACCTACCATTGCAAGTTTTGGCAGCATCTGATTTCCCCTTAGATCTTTTTTTTTTTTTTTTTTTTTTGTGAATAATTTTTTTGATAATTACATGGTTGAGAGTAGAGAATTTTTGAACTTTATATATACCAAGTAAAATACAAGGCTTTTGGTAATTTTTTTTTAAATAGTTAAATAAATGGTTGATTTTCACTTAACATATTTATCTTAAATTGATATTAAATAATGTTAATCAATATTTTTAAATATTGATAATGTGGAAAGTTACTCTATAGTTTATAGGATCACTTGACCATAAAATTCTTAAAATTCAAAAAATGTTATGATTAAATAAACAGTTCAGTGTGTTTTTTAAGTTTAATAGTTAAAAAAAAAAGGATATAAACCTTATATATATATATATATATATATATATATCAATCGAGTTACAAGACTCTTAACAATGGTTCAAATTTTAATGCTTCATGAATATCTTAAATGGTTACAAAACAAAAATCAATATCTTTTAAAATATTAATAACATTACAACATTTGAGTCATTCCTTTAACCATAATTTGATTAGGAGATGAGAATATAATGGATAAAATATTCCTTCCATGCATATATTTGAGAATTAATATTTAATAGTGAACAATAAATTCATAACTAGTTTATTTGTATTTTTGTTTTATAAACTCCTAAATATAAAAAAAATGAAAAATATTATTTTCACAATATTTTAGTAACAAATTATAAGTTGTAAGTTATTACTAGTTCTAATTTGAATCGAGTATTAAAATTTTTTTCTAATCATTAATAATTGTCCCTAATAATTTATCATTTAAAATTTATTGTAAAATATCATGACATATCATTTCTAAAAAATATAGGCATGAAAAAAAAAAAATACACACAAAATAAACTGTTGGATTTGATCCCATCCTTCTAAATTTAAGAATGTCAATTTTCACAGTAGAATTTAATCCAACTAACAAAAAAAGCATATCCATCTGAAGTGGGGTAAAAAATAAACAGTGTTATAAGTTGGGGCCGACCAAAACAAAAGTTAAAAACGACAGCCCCACGTGGATCTCTGTGGTGTGATTGGCGAAATCCAAAGGGGTCCCATTTCTCTTTCTGTTTTTTTGGTAGTATTAAAAGAAAGTGAGGTGTGAGTGACCCCTTAGAGAACACGTCAGGTCAACGCTGGAGCTTGCCACGTGTCAAGATCCTAGGTGCGGTCCCCCCCTTGAAGAAATATTTCTTTTACCGGATTCCACGCTTCTGGGGAACCGTGCACGGACCCTACACCTACAGACAGACCTCTCCCATGCTGACGTCGATATGTCTCCTTCCTTCCTTCGTTACGCAACTCCTATCCTCGCCAATTTCCCCTTCTTTTTTTTTTTTTTTTTTTTTTTTAAGATGATTTCATAATTGAAATCATAAAATTAAAATTCTAGATATTTAGATTGATCGGAATTTAATTAACTTAATTAGTAAAATTTTTAATAATTAAATAAGTAATTTAAGATTTAATATTTACTTACACTAAAAATCAATTAATATCTTAATTTAATGATAAAAAATTTTAATAAAAAATATATAAATTAAAACTCTAAAAAAAAATGTTTAAATTAAAAACATAGTCTTAGCTTCTATTATTATTTTTTATGAAGAGAAAATAGGAAAGAAATACGGTGAAAATATAAAGTAAATTTCAGTTTAGTAATTATTTTTACAACTACATTTATACCAAGCATCTCCATCCGAGTAGGTATTTTCTCACCAAGTTAGAAGGGCCAAGGTTTTTTTTTTTTTTTTTTAATTTTAACTATATACTTATTCAAATACTATTTTTTACAAACTTTATAGCATTTTTCTATCTTATTTAAATATCATTTTTTATTCTTTCTTAAAAAAAATTTACTCATTCCTTCAAATACACTTTTTATTCTTTCACATAGTTATTCTTATCAAAATTTCTCATTCAAACACAATTTGAACTAAAATAATATCTTTCTAGCCTTAAGTTGCAAGCCTAATTTGAGTCTGACATTTTGTATTTCACTGTAAACTATGAGGGAGAAAAAAAGCACACTTTAAATATTTCTATTTGTTTTTCTATTTTATAAAATGGCCTTTTTTATGAAGATTTGAATTGACCTTTTGTCATCTTTTTTTGAAAAAATAATTTTAAGAAAATGGTAAATTACAACTTACCCACTTGTGGTTTGATCAAAATTTAAGTTGTCTATCTGTAATTTGAAATTTAACACTTTTTCCATCTGAAATTTGACTGAAATTTAAGTTTCTTACATGTAGTTTGAAATCTCGTAATACAAGTGTTCTACTGGATTCTTTTTTATCTTATTTAATCTTGTTTTTTTTTTTTTGTGTTTTTAGAGAAAAGAGACATAAAAGTTGTCTGCCTGTAGTTTAAAATCTCATAATGCAAGTGTTTTACTGGGTTCTTTTCTTTATCTTATTTGATTTTGTATTTCTATGTTTTTTGTGTTTTTAGAGGAAATAAAACATAAAAATTGAGCAAATTTACATATTTAGCCCGATTTTAATAGAGATAAATTACAAATCTCTAACTGAATTATCTTTAGGTGAGTGAAGTATCAAATTTTAAATCATAGATATGTAACTTAAATTTTAACTAAATCACATGTGGATAAATTATAATTTACCCTTAAAAAAAAAACCTTAATATTATATTCTCCGTGGAGAGGAGTGTTTTTTTTTTTTTTTTAAATTTATGGATGCAATGGAGTAAGTGTTAATACAATTCCAATCAACACAAAACGTTATGGACTTTATCCTATGATATAAACTCTCACAAATTCACTCTATAGGGAACAAAATTGGCTTTTGCCATTTTTAAAAAAAACAATCCAGTATTTTGCCCCATTTTCTAAACTAATTAGGAAAAATGCCCCTCTTTTGAAATTCAATTTTTTCAAAATTGAGTTTTAAATAAAAAATTTGGAGCCCTATAGTGGCATTTTTAAACTTGATTTTTATGAAATCGAGTTACATGCAATTTTTATGAAATCGAGTTACATGCAATTTTTTTTTTATCTATAACTCGATTTCATGAAGATCAAGTTTAAAAACGCCACTATAGATCCTTAAAACGTCACTATAGGCTCCTTAAAACGCCACTATAGGGTTTAACTCTATTTTAAGAAAATCAATTTTCAAAAGGCATTTTTCTAATTAGTTTGGAAGAAGGGGCAAAATGCTGGATTGTTTTTTTGAAGAGAAATAATATGTCCACAACATTTTTACAATACTTTTACAACAAATCCTAAGTGGCAGGTTGTTATTGGTTATTATTACAAGGGCAAAAATATAATCTTAGTGTTAAGTTCAAATTTGAACATATAATAACTAATCACCTATGATTTGTTGTAAAAATTTTGTGAACGTAGCACCTCTCTTTTTTGAAAAGAGCAAAAGCCCATTTTCTCCCTCTATAGGTCCAATTTTATTATTTGTCTCAGAAGGGACAAAGCTCTCGTAAATTATCCTACAGTCACTCTTCAATTTTTATTTTTATTTTTTTTCCTAATAAGTTTTCAATTCAAGAAGAAATAAGAAAAGAAAAGAAAAAATAAAAAAGAACTAGTTGATTTTTAGAGAAATAATCATGACAAAACAATGCCAATAAAGTTTTACGGCCTAAAGTGCAAAACGTGGTACAATATGTGGTTGCCCAATCACTTTCTTCATGATGACAGAAAGAAGAAATTTTGAAAACATGCTGCCTGCCATTTGGTGAGCATGAGCACAATTCGTTACCAAATTTTTATAAATAGGGAGAAAAAAACAAAAACTTACGAAAGTATTTAAATTTTTAAATAAAGCATACGTATGTAACTATCCTTTATATGTCAAAAAGTGTCTATTATGTATATTGATATCACTGTAGAAGATAAGAAGGTAATTGGCCGTAGCTAGGTTTATAATTTATAATATATGTTTACATTTAAATAACAAGTCTTATCACTTAAGCCAAAATAGTTATTAGGTTAGGATAGGGATCATTTAATTTCAAGCATTTTTATTTTTTTATTTTTGAAACCAAAACCGAAACAACTATCATTTGATTAAATTAATGAGAATCAAAATGCAACGCTTAACCCCCGCACGCCCTTGGTGCGATGGTCATTTCACAAGTATAAGTGTTTATGGGGTGTGGGGGGTAAGGGCTGGGGTTCAAGTCTCCAGAAGGGAGCTTCACACATATATACACTTAAATTAGGTTAGAGTAGAATTTCTATCTTGTATTAAAAAAAAAAAATCAATGCTTCTAATGGAGGTGGAGGAGAGTCCTCTAGCCAAACAAATTCATCATATATGCATCTAGTATATCGAGCTAAGGAGTGTGCTACACTATTTGCAATACGATGCACACAATTAATTGACATGGAATGTAGACCTGAGGCAATGTAGTGAATATCCGCATACAAGTGTCTCAAGCGAGAGTGAATAGGCCGTGAAAAAGAAATGGGTTTCACGACAGTTATAGTATCTCCCTCAATGATCAGCTTTAAGAAACCTAAGTCGACTGCAAACTCCGGTGCTTTGCGGCAAGCTAGAACCTCCACCTCTTCACTATCAATTACTATTGGACCTCTTGCTAACAAAGAAGCCATAACTTCTCCCATCTGATTTCGAATGACTGCCCCAAACCCCAACGCATTTATGTCATGGAAAGTAGTAGCATCAAAGTTAAGTTTGAAACAGTTTTTATTATTAAGTTGTTTTTTTCTTTAGAAGTTTTATATCCTATGAAAAATGTATGCCATGAATAAAATAAGTTCGTGAAAAGTTTATTCAAATTAGTATTTTGGAGGTTTCATTTCCATTAAAGAAAACCATTCTTAGCTTTTCATTTTGTAGACTCAACATTAATCTTTTTCCTTACCCTAATTCCAATCAAAATAGGTAGGAGAGGTAGATAGAGAATGAGAGGTGGTACAAATAAAATTGAATTTATTAACTTGGTATCAAAGTGAGGGATGGATGTGCAAGTAATGAAGACTACCTTAAGTCAGTCTACCCTTTAAGAGAAACAAGACTATTGGTCTGTTTGGATTAAAAATGAGGGAGGGGGACTAGAGTAGATTTAGCCTAAAATTAGTTTATTTTTAATCAACTCAACTCTACTTCCCTCCACTCCCCCTCCTTCTCCCCTCCATCCAAATGGGCTATATAAGAGAACTAAGAGTGAGAAAGAGAACTTTAAAGGAAAAGAGAGAGAAAAAAAAATGCTTCAGTTTTCTTATTATGACTCAATTAATTACAAGGGTATTTATATAGATTCCCAAGCTTGATCACTAATGGTTGGCCAATTTAGCATGTGCTAAAGGTGTGGAATTACAATAGTACATGATAAAGGTTTGGAATTACAATTAGTACATGGTAATCAATTTATACCAACTAACATCAAACAACTAAACCAATCGAGTTTATCCTAATAATTCACACGTGCTAAAAACAACTAACTTCCCTAACTAACTATAAAACATGCATGTGATCAATTCAATTCTACACATGCTCATGCTTAACCAATTAGGGTTCCTGTAAGGAATATCATCATCTTGAGGAGCTTTCTTGAGTAATTAATATAACCTATGAGACACACTTAACCCAAAAAACCTAAGTTTGATGGGTATGTGCTTAATTGTGTTATATTAATCACTCATTCTTCTCATCATTATTTAACATGAGACTTCACTCACATGTGTATACCCAACAATCTCCCTCTCACATGCGAATCTCTACCTCTCTATAGGCTTCAAGACCTCTTCGTGAGCCATGAACGTGTCCTACACACTCCTCCCTTGCCTTATGGGCTTTTTTCGTCATCAACACATCATCATGGGCCTTTCATATGCCATCCATGGAGACCACATGTCAACCCTACACATACATCCATGGAAACCCCCTATGTCCATATCCATGGAAATCTCATGTCACCTATTATTTAGCATCATTAGCAATACTCCTTTGTTGGGTCTTTTCTTAAGATTGTTTTTGTGGGCTTAAGCTTTTTAGGTTAAATTGTGTCTCTATATATTATATTAATTATTTAAGGAAGCTCTTCAATGTGTTTATCTCCCCCAACCATTCAAACATGTGCACAATGGTTGCACATAAGGAGTTTCAAATGACTGATTGGCAATATGTCACAATAGGGTTGATTTTGTTCTTAAAAAAAAAAAAATGCTTGTCACTGCCGACAATAATAATAGTAAGAGATCTTTGAAATTTTTAAATGGGTTTAGGAAATAATCAGGTCTAAACTTTTTGAAAAGGGTTTGCATCTAACACCTTAAGTACCCAAAATAATCAGGTCTAAAATATCTTTATTATTAATTTTATTTAATAAAACTAGGGTTTATAAAATATTTTAGGTAGTTTTTTTTTTTTTTTGAATGGTTAGAACTTGAAGACTTGAAGTTCAGTGATATGAAATAATCTAAAACATTAAATTGTATTTTTAGCATTTGCTTGGTGCTTTGAACAATATGAATATGATAAAAATTGAATAGTTATAGTTTTTGATGATGTTTATATTGTATTACAAATGCGATAAATTTAGTGTAAAGTGAATACTAATTCTTAAATTTAATTAAATACAGTAGTATTTTAGGCGCCCAATTTTGTGTTAAACCAACTTTTTTTTTTTCGATGGTCATAGTGTTAAACCAACTTGATCAATTCAGTATTCACCCATTGCATTGTAAGATATACGGGTGGGTTTGAGATTTTCAAATATATATGGTTAAACTTTGGGGATTACAAAAATTTAATAAGATTATTTGGTATTTAAAACTATTTAAAGAGTTAGACCTAGTAAAGTTAGACCCAAACCCGTTAACCTACTCGAACGCTGAATAAAAAAAAATAAGGTAAGGGTTATAGGAATAGAAACCCATTTTAATTCAATAAGTTTTTAACTCATACCCGATTTTTGGATTTTGTTGTGGTTTACCTGAGAATAAATAAATTGTTTTAAGATCTATTTTTACACACTACACCCATCATTACTAATTTTCATATTGCCACCGTCATTATCACTGATATCATCATTGTCATATTACTAATTTTCATATTGCCACCATCATTATCACTGATATCATCATTGTCATTATCGCTATTGTTGTCACTACCATTATCAATACAGTCATCACCACTATTACCACCATCGTCACCATCGCCGTCACTACTATCACTGTCGCTAGCACCATTACCATCACCATTACCCACAATTGTTGTGAGCACCGCCACTAATCATTGGCATTACCATTTTACCACTACCATTGTCACCACCGCCACTACCAAGATAAGGATACGAGCATTATTATCATTGTTGCAACTAATATAATGCTTGAATTTATAATTTTTAGATACTGGTCATTAACTAGTGCAATGTAAAATTGTGAGGTTTTAAAAGTTTATATGGCAGTATTAGAAGAAAAAAGAGTGAAAGACTACGATTTTTTTTATATACATTAAACTTATACAAATAATGAAAATCTAAATTAATATGATTGAAATTTACCCATTTTAAATGACTTCATTTTGAAAATTCTTCATTCTAACACAAGGAAAATTTAGTTTCTCATTATACTACGGTGACTCTTTCTTTACCATACATTTGAAAGAATATTGTTCAAAGTATAATATATTTTTAAGTTAAAAAGAAGAAAAAAAAAGTTGTGTTTGTTCTCTAAAATTATCATTTCCAACTAAAAGAACTTAGCTAATTAGCTCCTAACTTTCCTAATGAACTATTAATTTAAAAGCACTCCTTTGCCATGGATCGGAAAATTTTATAGCAATTTCCTCTTACAGATAAATCATGTTCAATAGAAAAAAAAAAATCATGATGCTAGTATTATTTCCATTTTATTTTTGGATATTTCGATAGTCACAACAATAGGAATAGAATATTCAAACCTTGGGTTTATATTAGGGCCCGTTTGGGAGTTCATAAGAGAAGAGAATTGAATGAAATAGAATGATCATAAGGGAATGGAAAGGAATGTATTTAAGTAAAGGGAAAGGAATGGGAAAATATGGAATAAAATAAAATTAAATAACCATGATTGGATGTTTTAAAATAAAGGAATGAAAATGAATGGAATGTAAGTAATATTGTTTGGGAGTAACATGGAGGGAATGGAATGAAATCATTTTGTGACAATATTACTATTAGACCCTTATTTTAAAATAAAGGGTTGAATATATAGGGGTATTTTGAAAGTTTTAGTAAAAAATCCATTAAATCTAATTTCATTTCCTCTCATTCCTCTTAATTTTGGGGGATATAAAAATTTGGGGTTTTAAGGGAATAGAGAGGAATGAGTGTTCCCTCCTATCCATTCCATTCCATTCCATTCCATTCCCTCCCACTTAAACTCTCAAACAAGGAAATGGACTTTCTATTCCCTCCATTAAAACTCTCAAATAAGGAAAGGGAAGAATATTCTAAAATTATTCTTTTCATTCCTTTCCATTCCATTCCATTCTCTCTTCCCAAACGAGGCCTTATAAAAAAGAACATGTAATGCCACCGAATTACCAAGCCTTGACAACATACTCTAAGAATCATAATACTAATTTTAAGATGGATTTGGAAACTCATTAAGGTTGTGTTTAGTTGGCATGAATTTAAAGTGAGAATTCAAAATTCTTAGGAGATACTACAATTATGAGTGTTTTGTTAACTAATATTGTGGGAGTTTAAAAATTGTAAGGATATCTCAATTCCCACAATTCATGTGAGTCTAAAATCTTACCTAAATGCTAAGAATTTTAATTTCCTGCATCCTGCATTTAATTAGAATCGTAACAAATCACTCCTAAAACTAGTTAACATTCTATATTAGGTTTGACCTACCATAATGACCAAGTGAATTGTTTTCCCACCATTAAACCTTTTTTTTTTTTTTTTAAGAATCCCATGAAACTTATATTAAAGTCCAAGATTTCTACAATGAGTTTCTTAGAACCCACCGAGTACTAAGTATCCGTTTGGATACAAATTATTGTGTTTACGTTTATTGCGTTCACGTTTTAGCTCTTTTTTTTTTCCTTCCTCCGCAGCCTTTCAGCTTTTAAGGGACAAAGGCTACTGTTCATGCACTGTGTATGAACAGTAGCCGTAACTTTTGACCAATTTAACCGTAAACAGTGTACTATATACTGTTTATGAGACCCACAAACTTCACTTTTCAGTAATTTTTTCATTAAAAATTGGTCCTACGACACTATTCACATATTTTAAAATTATTTTGCTGCATTATTTTCAGTTTTCAATTTTCAATTTTCAATTTCAGCAAAATAAGTTCTATCCAAACGGACCGTAAGATTTAATTTCTCAAAAATTCAAGTAGTTATGAGTTTAAACTCACAAGAATCTTAAATTCTCAAAATTAAATAAAATCTTACCAACCAAATAGGCCCTTATGAACTTCTATCATCCTCTTTTAGTTCATAAGTTGCTTCTCATAAAACCCCAACTTCGATCTCTTGTAAACATTGTCAAATGGTTGAGAATATAGCACCGAAGTTACAAGTACATAAACAATTTTATGAGAAATTGGGGGGTGGGGGGTTTGTTAAGTTAAACTACCATTTCAACTCTAGCAACAACGAAAGTTCATTGTTGAAGTTGCTTTCAAATGTCTACTGATTACAAACCCATCCAAATCCAAATATCAGCCTTATCATCAATGTCAGACAATCAAGAAGCATTATGCTATTGAAATGATAGTATCTGAACAGACTGAGGTAATACTATATTGGTAAGTGGTAAGATTGGACGTAAATGCTACACTTGCCTGAACCTCACAGGCTCACACTATGAGAAGACAACTAGATTAGATGGTTTTTGTCATTCAATTCCACCTTCTTTTTAACCATTGAACTTTAAACATAACTTTCAATCGTGTTGTGAAAAAGGATTCTTGACAATATCCAGTTTATGTCTGCCAGATTTTTTTTTTCGTAAAACCATGAAACTATTGGCGATTACCAAAATGGTATCTTTCACTTTTTTCCTCTCACATAAGCAGTGTCCTAGTCCTAGACTCCAGTCTTTTGATGATGTAAGACTGTTTCATTCGATATTCATCAAACATTCCAAAAATCTTATTAACAGTTGATGAAACTTGGAATTTCTGAGTTTATGCCACATCTTTTGAATCTATTGAGTTTTCCACCCGTATGTCTCAAGGATTAACCAAATCTTTTTATAATTTTGACTCCTTTGTTTTAATTATATATATTTCAAAATATTTCTTTTGCAATAGCATTTGACTGTATACTGCTGGATGGTCCATTGGTCCCATGAAACTTTTATATGAAATGACACCACTAATTTAAACCGTTTGTGTGTCCAATAGCAACAGTGGGAGAGCAGGGCAAGACTAAGGCCAGCATCCCCTTGGATTTTACCCAACTGACCAAGTATTCAAATCCAATGTAATTTTTTCTTTACGTTTTGTAAAATTACCAAAAACTTGTATGGTAAAAATAAGTGGTCCTACATGGTCGATGACCAAATTCGTCTCTGACTGTATCTGTTTGGTGTGGAATTGGCGTGAACATATTGATATTGTGTCCCTTTGGATGCGTATCGAAAAATCAGAAGACAAAGACATCACATATGATGTGATACAAGAACACAAACGACCAAAAAAGAAAAGGGACCTTATCTTCAAGCATAATTGCTTTCAAAGTTATTTTTGGTTTTTGTTTTTTGTTCTTTCAATCTGCAACCTGAAAAAATTGTCTCTATGTTTTTTCTGGGATTGTCTTGGGAGGCACTATTTTATGGTTATTTGTCTGGCAGAGAGTTGAAAACATTTTCTGAAATCAAAAACTGCTTTTGTTTGCTTTCTGATACAAGGGGATACAGGGAAACAGCATTCTGACTCTACCTTATCTGTCCTTCCACTTCAATGCAAAACTTTCTTGGCCTCAATCGCCAGTTCTTGTCTTTTGACACCTTCAGCTTGTGCTCACTCCCGCCTACGTTTAGTATTGATTTCATCGCCGGAACTGAGATTTTGGCTGAAGTCCTACCGTCCTAGAAATACTTTTTTTTTTTTTTTCCTGAATTTACTTGGGTGGATTTATACTATAATTTATCGGTTTGATTGGGAAGATAGAAAAGTGAGAGTAATTTGTCGTTTAATATAAAGTTTTCAATTATGTGTGCTTGGACGGAATGATAAAAATGTGAAATTTACTATTATGCCTTTATAAGAAAACAAGATAAAGAGAAAAATACAAAAATGTACTACTACCTATTTGTCCTTCAATTTTTTGCCCTTCCCAACTAAGGTAAAATGCAAATTAATTTTCTCCCAATTTTCCAATCACCCGATTGTTATCATAACCAAACACTACCTTAAAGTCATTTTAGCACAAGGGTAAGTGGGTAACAAAAGTTTTTATTTTTTATATCTATTTCTTAAGTATTGAGATGGTAAATCATTATTAGAATTAGAACAATATTGAGTCACCTTTAAGATTGTCTTTATTGTCAGTTATCACTAATCACAACATACCATCATAATAATTTTTTTTTTTTTTTTGGGTGATAAATTAATGTATCCTCAACCTTAGGTTTTGATAAGTTTAGAAACACAACTTGTTCCACAGCATTTTGTGAGTAGTGAATAAAGATGATGTTAAAGGTGGTTCACATGAAAGTGAGTTTTTACTAAGTCAAATTACACTTTTTCACCCATTACTGATTACACTTAAACCTCTGAACTATCAAAATACACATTGACCCCATAAAGTTGTAATTCTATTCCAATGTCCCCTACTGGTTGTTTTGGTGTTAATTCTAATAGAATTTAGATTAAAAAGACCACTTTATCCCTCTACAAAAAAGATGACTAAGGGGTAAATTTGTCTTTCAATACTAATTTTTGTTAGAGTTAATAATAAAACAAACAACATGAGGTTAAGTATAATGTCTTTTTGAAATTGAGGGTCGATTATACATTTCAATAGTTTAGGATAGAAAATTATAATTACCCCTTTTTACAACTAAAAACTTGCTATCTCAACAAATTGTGAAAGAAGTAATGACTTAGGTTTATAGTATAGGATTTTTGTTTTAAGATGTATGCAATTTAGCAAAATTCATTGGTATATTTTAATAAATTGTTCTTAAAATATTTTACAACTATTGAGGGAAATAATAAGTTTTTTTATTTATTTTTAATTTTAAGAACATAGCAGGAGGATAGGAGAATAACTATGATTGGAAGAATATCACTTTATACCAAACTTTGTATCCTAAGACTTATTGTATTATTGCACAAGCAATATGGCTTAAACATTGCAGCATACTTGGTCAAGGTTGAATATAAAATCTAGATTTTGACCTAAAGAATTTTTTAAAAAGGGAATCCCAAGATCTGGTGCAAGAGAGTGCAGACATATTTCAATTTTTTAAATTACGCTTGGAAATGATCATAGACCTCAAATAGTGTCTTTAATATGATCCCACCACATCCCTTTTATTTTCTTGAAGGGCCCTAATTTTATTTATAGCCATCTCATAATTTTATCTATAGTCATCTCTAATAAGACTAATAAGCCCTAATTTCTGGACCAACCAAGCACATGCAAGGCTGCATGTTTTGTTTCAATGAAAAGGGAATAGCTTTATTAAATTCATATGCTTTGATCAATAAATAGAATCCCCATATGTTGATAAATGTTGATATAGTTTGAAAATTTTGGTCTTCATCTTTTTTCTATTTGCAACATGGTTAGACTTTATTTTATTGGTCACTTGACATTAACATACAAGGGGAGAAGATATGGCCCGACCAAGAGAAAAAGATGCTTCTATTTCATAATACAGTAATGTAGTTTAATTGCATAGAGAGAGAGAGAGAGAGAGAGAGAGAGATTGTCTTGTGGACAACTCACTAAACAAATGGATTAATTTATTTTTATGGGACTGTGATATATTCTTAGACTAACTCAATTACTATTGGAAAAGTTGGTGTCCTTTTCTTGAAAATTATAGAAAAAGATAGGAGTTCAGAGGAGCTGGCTCTCTCTCTGCCGTTTTAGTAAGTTAGATAACCCATGAAACTTCGGTGGTCATGATTCATGCCAAGAATTAAGAATCAAATTCCCATGAAACGTGATGATTATTGCAAGAAACAATAGCTGAACAACTGGAATAAAAAAAAAAAAAAAAAGATACTACTAATTAATTCGAAAGAAAAAGAAGAAAAGCTTTCCTTGAACCAGGAACTGTTTTTGTACACAGGCTACCTCAAAGTCTCTATGCATACTAGACAAAGACTAAAATATTTAAAGAAAAAAAGAAGAGGAGGGTAACATAAAAACATGGGGTTAAACCTAAAAAAGGATAAATTAACTTTTTTCCTAAAACATCACAAAAACAGTTCTAAATTAACTACTTGGTCTTGGTCTTTGGCCACAGTCCCTCATTCCCTTTAATCTCCATTGTTCCATTTTTTGTGTCCTGGGACCCATTTGGGACATTTGGGACTAAAGTAGCTTGAAACAACCCTCGAGTTCATGAGCTCAACAATGGGTGCAAATTTAACACACCTAGGGGTCTTATATTGATTAATAGAAGCCCCTAAGCTAATTGCATAGTCCATGAGCTTATCAAAGGTTCCGGGCTCAACAATCTTGATCACAAGGGGCCCAATTGACTTGTCAGAAACACGGCCTTGGCGGTAAACACTGTTGAGGGACTCTTCAATGGTCAAGCAACAATCTTCAAACACTGATGGTGGAATTGGGGTTGACCCATTAAGGCTAAGCTCCCAAAAAAGCACATAGTGGCCTGGGATGTTCTTGGTGTCAGCATAGCTAGTATATTCAGAAATAGTTGCATCAAACGGCATTAAATGGTTCACAGCGTTTTTCACCGCATTTTGAAGCTCAACTTCATCAGTCTTGTCAGAATCAATGCTGAGGACCACATTTTTCCTGCATATGAAGTTGAACTGAGGTGCCTTGTTCTTGAATCCAGCCACTCGGAGCACATCACCAACTCTATAGCGATATAGTCCTGCAACATCAAATATATGTTAAGCAAAATCAAGTGCCATATGTTACAAATTTTATAATTAACCACATTAAAAAAATTATAAAAAAAAAAATTACCAGAATAAGTTGTAACAACAAGCTCATATTCGTGGCCTAGCTTGACATCAACTAGATCCACCAATTCTTGCTGTTCTTTTTCAGTAAGAGCTTTGGGCACGTTGGGAGAGTTGGTGACCCCATTGTTTCTGTGGACAGGAAGGAATTCAAAATAGCACATGGTGGGAATGAGGGTGTAGGAAACTTCACTAGGCTTGCAAAGAGGATTAAGGTTTACACCAAAGTAGCATTCAGAGGAAGCATACATGGTACACACAAGTGGGAGGTTATTGCTATAGTAATCAAGAATTGGAATGTACTGTGACATGGTCCCAGTCACAATAACATCCACATACTTAGTGTTGGGCCACAACCTAGTTATAATTCCTTGCCAAGAATCTTTGCTACACTCGGCTTCAATGAAATCTGCCAACATAGGATCAGGTTTGAGGATCTTCATGACAGCCTCTCTAACACAAGGGTCAGTAATTTGGGGGTTCATAGTTCCACTTCGAATATCATTGCAAAGAAGGGTCCAATGCTTTTCAAGGAACCGGATTGCGCGAATGAAGCCAGAGGCAAAAACTGCGCCAACCCTTAAGACTTCTTTGTTTTGGTAAAGGCCACAAAGAAGTTGTGAATACATGCTTTGGTAAGAGTCAGGGCAAAGGATGGTTTCATTTGGGCTCGTGTAGTTTGTGTAAGGGTCATAGGGCCTTTCTTTGAAGTGGGAACTTTTGTAATAGCTAGTGAGAACAGGGCGAGCCAAAAGGCCTCCAGGTGTCTTAGCCTCAGATTTTATGAACAAAAAGTACATTCCTTTGCCTTTGTCTAGGCCAGGAACAAATTGGCTCATCACAGGCATCAATAGGCTATAGAGCAGTGACCTCCTCTCTAGCTCTTCTTCTATTGTGGGCATCAATTTTCTCTCTCCACCTGATGTCCCTGAGCTACAAAAACCAAAACCAACACACACAGTTAGCCAACCATCCTAAAAACCAAAAAGCCATTCTTTTTTTTTCTTGTTCTTTTTTTTTATGGTCCTTTCACAAAAATCATTGAAAAACTAATTAAAACAAACCCATTAAGCCAAACCATACAAAAAAGTCAAAACTGTTAAAATTAAGCAAGAAACAAAAATAATAACAAGTAACATATAAGATATATATATACACCTTGTCAAGAACTCAGAAATGGGCCTTGAGCAGAGGATTTTGGAAGTGTCACCATTGGCTATACGATTGATTTCCTGTTGGATATCCTCGTAGGTGCTGACAGGAATGACTTTCTTGAAGGTCTCACGGTCATTGTGACCTTTGAGACCATGTTTCACCAAGTACTCCACGTTAGCATTGCGTGTGAGTATTTCACCAAGAACACGTTCTTGAACTTCATCAGCGTTAGCAGTGACATCTTCAATGAACTGAAGTGTCTTCTTGTTTTTCTCTACAAGATTGTAGTCGGTGGGTTTCAATGAGATCTTTGGAGCCTCAGGCATGGTGTTTGTTCTCTCTCTCTCTCTCTTTTTTTTTTTTTTTTTTTTGGGAGCGTGATAGAGTGGTCAGGTAGCTATGAAGTTTTTGGCTGAGAGAGAGAGAGAGAGAGAGAGAGAGAGAGAGACAGAGTTTGTTATAAAGGTGAAGATGGTTGTGTGTGTGTGTGTGTGTGGGAAAAAGAAAGAGAGAAAGTGGGTTTATATAGAGAAAGATATCAATATGGCTCTATTGAAGTAAACGACTAGTACATATTGAAGGGCATATGTGTAAAATGTTGCATTTTATTATCATTTTGTTTTTTCCATTTATCATGATGCTTCCATGACACATAGAACCATGGAACTTCCATGCATTCACTAGTCAAATTAAAACTATGGATGAAAAAGCACCAACTCTAAAAGCAAGCAAACACGCAAAAATTCTACTTTGAAGTGACTTGGCATCAAGCATTAGGGTACTTTAGGTCCTTTGATCTTTTAGTCCCATACCCAATTGACCAATTCTCTTTTGTTGTTCGCAACGTTCCATGAACCCAAATGTTACATTACCACTTTTTTTTTTTTTTTCTTTTTTCTATTTTTTCATGCTTAAAATTTTAATTAAATCCTTTTAAGTTAAATTTTGACTTTTGCACGCCAAAGGTTTTTATAAAAAAAAACCATTTTAAAATTGTCTTTCTCTTTAAAGGGTCGGTGGTGACGGGTGGTCCTTCAAATGCTCATGTTGTTGTGCTCGTCATACAAGGAAGAACGGGAAACCATTTAGAATCCACCTTCTCAAGGTGTTTCAACTACAAGGCGTTATAAATGAGAGAAGTTTTTGACCAGCAAAATCCGGTAAATATGCTAGATAGTACACCGGTTTCATGCTGCTTGTAACATGGGTGTCTTACAAAATACCCTAGCCTATTTTCTTATGGCCTGTTTGGATGGAAGGATAGAGAGTGAAAGGGAGTAGAGTAGAGTTGGCTAAAAATAAACTAATATTGTGTTAAATCTACTCTACTTCCTCTCCCTCTCCTTCAATCCAAACGGACTATTACTTATTTTGTTAAAGTCTACTTGCATTTCTCTATAACCAAAAAACAATATTACCTTGCCCTTTCTTTCAAATAGTGATCTCATAAATCTAGTGTATATAAGTTACCTTAAATTTAGTTTATTATTTTTATTTAATAATGTTTTACCTTAGCAAATAGAATGTAATAGAATGATTATAAGAGAATAGAAATGAATAAAATATATTTAAGCAAAAGAAAGGAATAGAAAAAAAAAAATGGAATGAAATGGAATTAAGTAACCTTAATTAGATGTTTTAAATAAAGGAATGAAAATGAATAGAATGTTAATCTTGTTTGAGAATAACATAAAGGAAATGGAATGAAATCATTTTATGACAATATTACTATTAAACTCCTATTTTAAAATAGATGGTTGAATATATAGAAGTATTTTGGGATTTTAGTAAAACATTCATTAATTCCATTCCCTTCTATTACTCCCAATTTTGAAGGGATGAAAATTTGAGATTTTAAACTCCCAAATAAGAGAATGGACTTTTCATTCCTTCTATAAAAACTCCCAAACAAGGGAATGGAAGAATATTCTAAAATTATTTTTTTCATTCTTTTTCATTCCATTCTATTCCCTCCTCCCAAACAAAGGCTAAGTTAACAAATTAACTTTTTGAAATTAATATCATGCATCCTTAGTGTGATAATTATTAAATAAGTACAAGTTCTTGTAGGTTTGGTGGAATGATAAAGACCTAAGTTCAAGTTTCTATAAATAAGTTTTACACGTATACTTAGATTAGTTTAAAAGTAGTTTTTCTATCTTATATGAATAAAAAACAGTAAAAAAACTATTTGGATTCCACCACAATGTATTTAACCCACATGTTATAAAGAAAAGAAATGATACTATCACCATGCACAAGACATTTTCTCATTGTCCTCTCAATTCAATCTATCTTTTTTTGGATATTTTAAAAAGCAATAAGTTTAAGAGACAATGGTTTTGCTAAGTTTTATCACTTTATGGTCTATCATTTGTGATTTGTATCCCTATCACTTTTTTTTTTTTGGCTAAACAAAGACTTTTAGTAAAAGAACAAACTAAGAAACAGAGAAAGCATCCTCCAACAAAACATTCACAACTACAAGAGGAGTGGAGTTAGAACCAAAAAATCCAAGTACTCTGTTACAAAGAGACCAATGTCCAAGTTAATGAGCAGCTTTGTTAACCCTTCTAGAAACCCAACTAAAAGAAAATGAATGTACAAAATACGCTAAGTCCTTAGTTTCTAACAAAATATTAGTAATATGCCAAGTAATAGAAGCACGAGAGGTAGAGAGGCCTTGAATACAAGTTTGGCAGTCACTTTCAAAAACTACATTAACAAGATTGTATTTTACAGTAATGGAAGCTACCTATCATGACGCTTCTACCTCCGTTTGGACAGGAATATTGGTGTTCACTTTACAAGAAAAGGCAAACACTAATGGCCTATTTGGAAGTTTAAAAAAGGAGAGGGGGTAGAGTAAAGGGAGGGAGAGTAATTCAATTACCTTATCTGGAAGTTTTTTAAGGAATGAGGGAGAGGGGTTTCAACTACCTCTAACCTCTCATTTTTAATTCCCCCAAATTGGAGAGATTTGGGGGGAGACTAGAGTAAATAAATTAATGACCAAATGAATTCTCCAATTTACCATTTCTAAATTAACAAAATTACAAACCAATTATATAAATAATCTTTGTTTGTTTCCTGAGAAAATTTTACACTAGAAATGACAAATCTTCCTAGTGTTTTTTTACAAACCAAACACAATTTCTACTAAATTTAGTATCTTTACAGTTTCTATCCAATATTTTCTTAGCAATCAAACAAAAAAGAGAAACCCAAAACCGAATACTACACAAAGTCTCTAATTGCATAGATCCAAAGATCCAATACCCAAATCCATAAACTAATAGAGCAACGATCACAAAACACAAAATCAATCACACCCAGTTTCCCACATATTCTTGGCATCCAAACACCCCCACGAAATGAAACCTTAAAAAAAAAAAAAAAAAAAAAAAAAAAAAAAAAAAAAAAAAAAAAAATCAAAGACTAACCTCAGCAACAAGGTATTCGATGAAAGGCTTGATTGGAAAGGACCAGGGAACCCCAGGCTAGGAAGTGACCCAACTAATCTTCTCTCGAGTATCGCATGTGGGTCAGTGTCCCCCTTTCCATCCTAATTTTTAAAACATCCAAACAAGAGGAAGGGCTAATTACTCACTTCCCCGTTACTAATTTTAAAACATCCAAACAAGGTAGAGGATAACCATTCTTTTCTACTCTCCTCCCCACTACTCTCCTCCCTCTCTAAACTTCCAAACAGGCCATAAATTCCAACTCCAATCCCTAGCTATCAATGCAATAGTTGAATCCTCAACACCTACTGCCGCATCACAGTTGATCTTAATTGCATCCTTCTCAGGCTTCACCCAATAGATATTGGCTGAAGGGGGAGGTGGTGATCTATTGGATTTGTTGGACACAACCTTCCAATGCTCCAGAAATTTTCTTTGAACACCTCTTTCCAATTTTTCTTTCCTTGGTTTGATTCCCTCATGCACTGCTCTGTTCCTCAATTGCCACAAAATTTTTAATATCAAGGCTGCATAAAGGGTGAACTTCTCTTGTTGGGTTTTCTCTACCATCAAATCTTTTTGGGGGGTTGACAATAAAATTAACAAATTGGTGTGGGTCATAGAATTGAATATTCAACATTCTTAGACCCCAATTACGCCCAAACCACAAAATTTGAGCTACTTGGCAACAAGTAAACAAATGAAGAGAAGATTCAGGTTCAAAATTACACAATGGACAATTTACATCAATATTTGATAAAAACTTGGATAAGTTTAGCTTTATTAAGAGGAGTAATTTTTAGGTACTCCTAGAGTACGAAGAATGATGCTCCATCTTTTCATATTTATGGTAGGGTCCACTCATTAAATTCATGGAGGGATCCACCATAAATGTAAGAGAAGAGAGAACCATTTCTCCATACTTTGGAAACACCTAAGAATTTTCCCATTAGAAGTATATAAGTAGCAATTCTCTATAGGTGCATTTTTAATCTATCATAAATATTTGCCTTCCATATATTGCTTATATTTTTATTGTTCAAAGCAGGAGGATTTTCACTTCCAAAAGCCAATAAGCAGATTTGTATCCTTATCACTGTCATTACTCTCAATAAAATAAAATAAAAAGTAAGAGAGATGCTATGTAATTATGTATGGTAAAAATTGTATGAATTTTTATATTGAATAAATCTTGTTACATATTCCCTATAAATCATGTTTTAAAAACACTTCTTTAATTAAAATTATGAAATAGTAAAATTGTATTTTAATTTTTTAATTTTAAATAAAATCGTGTTTGAAGCTCATCTAAAAGTGTGTACAGTACATGTGTGTAATAACGGTAGTGTAATAATCATGGGTTGTGAATCTTGTGATATAGAGGTGCTTGTTAACAACTTTTTTAAAAAAAATTTGATAATTTTTTCTTTTGTTTTTCTTATGGTTTTATCTCATTTTTTTCAACTTTAGAAGTACTATTTAGTATTTTTTTTTTTAATGCCTTTTCTGACTTTTCTAAAAATTTATTTATTTTTTATTTTTTTTTGGTAACTTAACAGGCACCTGTCATTTTAACATTTTCCAATAACCATTACCTTAGAGATTTCTTGTTAAAGTATCTAAACGGGACAGCGCCAGCTGGCTGCCTAACTTATTAGGATGACACGTGTACGAATGGCAGCTCCGTTGCTTCACGTAGTTTTTTATTTGGTCGGAGGAGGAGTGTTTCCTCGGCAAAAAGTCGGCTGTAGCTGCAACAAGTACAATAGTCATGTGTTTTATTTACTACTTCTACTTGCAACATTTTCTTACATTGCTGCTGCTCCTCCCATTTCTTTTGATCAAATTCAGTCTGGTCTCAGATACACAATCATGTCCGTATGATATTGTCTGTGTGTATGTACATCAGTGTACAAAAATAAGAGAATAAAGAAAAGGGTCTCTGCAGGGTCGGTTAAATGGGTTTGGTAGAAACGAGCTGCAAAATTTGATTACTCATTGCCATTTGTAGGTGGGAAGAAAGAAAGTGAAAGGGGGTTTGAAATTTTTAGTATGGTTAACCTAACCATGACTCAAGAAGTGGAAGATAAAATAGACCTTTAACAGAAAATTGTTCTAATTGTGGTTTTGATTTTCTCTATCTAGTTATTTCCCCCCCCAAAAAAAAAAAAAAAAGTTTTTTTTTTAATTTTATTTTATTGGTATAGAGTGCCGGCTTAAATGAAAGCATAATTGGGGCCAATATTTTCTCAATTTGTATAAACAATTTAGTTCGGTACACATTGAGTTTGATAAGTTGTATTAAGTGTATGAAACTTTATTCCCATCCCTCCAAAAATAAATGCACTTTTCAGAACTTTGGATTGGCTCTTCAATGGCTACAAGGTTAAAGGTACTAAATAGGGCTGAACAAAGCTATAGCTTTGGGACTCTGTGATCCTCTAGGAAACGTATATTATTTACCTTTAATCAATTCTAAAATGCCTAATTTGAAAATCAATGAGATCAAGTAGTGCAATACTTTAGCTAAAAACTTGGCAAGTAGTGTTGATCAAAAGGGATCTTTTTTTTTTGCAGCAATAATACAATCTGAACTTTGATTTTCAAACTTGGTAACTGTGCCATTTCAAATAATTTTTTGGCATTTATGTACATACAAATTGTATATTGACAAGGTACATTAATAAAGGTTAGATCATAATTTTTTGGCACCCCTCAATGCTTTTTTTTTACAGAATTCTTCAATAAAGAAAAGAGAGAGAGAGAGAGAGAGAGAGAGAGAGAGGGAGAGAGAGAGAGAAAAAGAAAAAAGAAAGAAATATTTTCTGACCCTGCACATAAAGTATGTTTGTTTCAATTGCCTATTCAGAAAAATCACGCCAAGAAAACAAACGATATTGCAGTGGAGGCAGCACCAGGAGTCACTTCTTGTCCTTGTAATCGGGTACCTAACGTATCCGTATGTTGTTTTGGGTCAAAAGACAAATTGAACACAACACACGCCACCAAAATGTCAACAAAGATTTTAGCAAACCATTTGATACTTATGCATAACCGAACATATTTGACCAATTTTCTTCAATGTGACAGCCATATATATATATATAAAATATTCTAATATATTTTTGTACAAAAAAGTTGTGTAACAAATTAGTCATTTTCACTTCCCATTACTTTTATTGAAGTGATCTCCCTCCACATTGAACAAGAGTTGGTGCTATTACATTTGAGCCAACCAATTTGCCCTTGACTTTATATTCCATCGCTAAATAAAATATGTTTTTAAAACAAAATGATTAATAGTTATATCATTTTAGGCCATAATTGCAGTGAAAAAACAGTCAAAACGATTTACAAAGAAAAAATGATCAAGAAAATAAAATAAAATAAATTATTGGATAGAACCCAATGTGAATGTTCTACTTCAATGCATCAACCACAGTAAAAAGTATTTTTCGCACCAATTTTTTAATCCCCATTCACCCTTAATTGAAGAGAAGTTGTTGGATAAAAGGTATTCAAGTTGACGTCACTGTCATATTATCACATAATCCTCCACCTAAGCATATGTCAAATCTTGACACGTTACACCGCCACTTGTTCACCTCTTTTCACTCTTTCTTTAACTCACCCTTCATAAGATCACCCTTTACCTGAGGGATGGCACGTGTTGTATACCCAGCCGAATTGACCGGTCAAACTCTCCGACTAGTAATATGATCGGATGGCTAGGAAGCTATATATATTTTAAATTAAAATAAAAATAAACAAATAAATAAAAGTGTGAGACCCTCTTGCTTGGCGGGAGGAGAAATTGGGGGAAGGCGGGTGCACCAAGGCAGCAGGTAGGCCAGCACCCAAGTGGGACGCATTGTGCTTGGTGTGAGCGAGGGATTTTGGGAATGTTGTGTGAGTGAAGAGTGAGAGAATGTGGGTGTGTGTATGTGTGTTTTATGCGTGGGAAGGGACTATGGGAGACACAGACAGTAATGCAAATCTTTGACCGTTGACCTTTTATCCCATTTTTTACATCTTTATTTAACATCTCGAGGGAAATGGTAAGAATGTGTATATTAATAATCATAAATAGTTGTACTAAACTTGTTATTAAAAAAAAAAAAAAAAAAGGAAACGTGCATGTTAAAAATCCTAATATCCTTTCTCTTCTCCCCTGTCCCCCATTACCCAAGTTTCTATTTTTTTTGTTTTTTTAATCAAATAAACTATAGAAATCTGCAAGTGAATAGAAGGGTTTTTTTGGAGTAAAAACTGCACATAAGTCAGATAGGTCCATTAATTATTGGATACATCGTATGATTCAAGCCTGAAGTCATGCACTTTTCTTGTTAAACCTATATATTATTCATTATCTTTATGGCAATGCATGTTCATTGTAATTAAGGGGTTCACGTGAAGGATGAAATATTTTGATTTGGAGCCAAATATTGAAGATTGGGCACCCTTTCTTTTGGTAAAGGAAGAATATTTGTTTGAAATAATAATTGTTAAATGTGTTTCTCTTGTGGTTAAATAAATGTATGTCACAATCTATATATGATAGTAATTAAAATCACCAGAATTCAATTATCTTGGCAGAGGGAATCAAAATGAGATAAGGTAATAAAGATGCCAGCTAATAAGTTCATAAAGGATAAGATGCCAGTTAACCCTTGTTGGTACAAAAATAGTAATATAACGAGAAGGGAATACGATGCCAATTAACATAGAAAGATAGAACTCTGTGACTGATAACATCAAGAATCAAGACGATAATTAATTAGCTAAGCTTATAATAACATGGGTTAGTCATGTGCAAACCTAAAACCCTATAGTAAAATTGAATGATAAATTAAGATATGGCTGAAAGTGATATAGAACTATATATGTAGTAGACATGGTGATTAAAGCTAAGGATAGGGATAGATCATAGATATTTGGAGAAAATTGAGTACATGCATGACTCTATCAGATGCTTTTTAGAAATTTTTTAAATTAAGTTACTTATGTTTGACCAATGTATATATAATTGCAGTAAATATGTTTATTGTAGGGCTGCAGCCAACTCCCGCTGGTTGATTCTGACTACTAATGTCCTCTAAGAGGAATACTGCACGCACCTATAATTTTTTGGAAGTATGAAACTATGAATGTGGCCAAAACCTATATAAATAGACTTAAGAAATTTAGAATCCCATGAGAATGAGTTCACACTGAAAACTTCTTTTTTTATTTAGAAAAAGAAAAAAGAAAGATTTTTTGATATTTTTGATATAATCATTGTGGCCATGATTTTTTTAATTAGACTTAATTTTAATTATGTTGTTTCTACTATAACATAATGAAAAGGATGTACATCTAGCAAAAGTAAGAAGAAAAAAAAAGGTGTGCATATTGATGTGAGTTACAATCATAATTAATCAAATATCCAAAAACTAGCTAGGTTACGTAGATATAAAAGATATAAATATATATATATATATATATATATTTGTTGAATATGGCACGTATGTAATATGTTATGCTAATGAAATTTATATAATATAAGACATGGACATGTTTTTCAATGACAACTTAATTAGAAAATGACAGGGACGACATTACGTAGAGGCATGAAGCTTACTAACTGTGATAGGTATTGATAACCTTCTCATATGGACATGATCAAAGGTTGAAGTTCTTAGAGTGAAACTCAAGGTTCAATAGCTTCTAAATGACACCCTAGAGTCATTATTTACATTACCAGCATATACTTTTGAATATGCTGTAATTAATTTCGAGAAAATATGCATATAGATTAGTACAAACTATTTCTTGAAGTCACTCTCTAATTGCATATGTAGTAATTCAGTCAATAATAGTATCACATCGTCTGGGGGTAGTGAATGTGTGAATGAGATCTTGCAGCACGAGGTGAAGCTATAAATTAAATGAAAATCCAAGTGATTTTAAAACAAAATTCCAGGCTAGAGCACATTGAATTTCTACATTTTGGCCAAACCAGCTTTTTAAGACATGATTAACTTTGTGAAACCTATAATGTGGTCCCTAATATCATGTTGCCATTTGGGTGTAACATGGAGAAAATTGTTACAAACAGTACTAACATAGAGAGACATTTCAACTATCCATAAAAAATTAATATTTAAAAAAAAAAAAACTTCACTGGATCGTTAAGGCAGGAATGGATCCAATTCTAACGTGACATTTTGGTTAATTACCATGATTACCTAAAGTACGTGGGTCTGACTCAAGTTTAATTCACTATATAAAAGATTCAAAGATTCATATCAATGTATAAATTGTAAACTATTTTCTAATCACATGCAACTTTTTACTTTCATATGCGAGAGTCAAGGTTAAAGGTAGTAGTGGTCCTTTTTGACACACCGAAGAAAGGGCTTTGAAGCTTGTGCTTTGAAAATTTTTAACCTTCCAACTTGGTACAAAATCACGGTTATACATGCTAGGTTTTGCTTTAAACATTGCCCACAGTAAGGAGGCTCAGCTTCCAATTCTTGTAATGATGGACTCAGGTCCCTGAACATGAACATCTATGAGTTTAGCAGCCCTACCTTGCTGCATTATTGTTGGAATCTTTTTATCTTATTAAGGTGAAAAAGTAATCAAGTAACAAAATCATGAATGTGATGAAACATGTTGAAAACAGGAAAAATATGGCTAAGAAGTCTACAGGGGGCAATTGCTCGCTATGCTTATTATGTCTATCAAATTCTATCCAATGTATCTCTATGGCCCTCCCTATTGACATTTTGAACCTAATTGGCCCTACTAGTGGGTCTAAAGCTACTTCTGTAGTTCTGTTTGCTTCTCATGCAAGTAAGTCCTAGACACTACTCGGAAATTTGGACCAGTGAGTCATTATACAAACAGAAAAATTATCTTATATAGATATTTAAACTTAATGCAGCAATAATAAAGAAATTAATTATGTTTGCGTTTTGATTTGAGGGTTTGAGCCAATTATTTTTAGGTCATTGACATTATTATTATTGGGGCAAAGTTTCACATCATGAAGGACTTGGAATTCAGTGGCACATTTCTTGATATAGCTAAGTGTACAATTCAGTACATATGGAAATTTGGACCATAAAAATTGTTTGCCTATGAAGACTATCCTCTTGGAGATATGTGTTTGCTATTGCTTACTCTTCTTCTGCTTTTATGGCCTAACATTTCCCATTGCACATGCAATATAGCTCATTTTGCCGACATGATCAAGATCTTCATGATCATCATATGTAAAAAGATAGAATTGAATTGACAGTGTACAACTATATATATATATATATATATATATATATATTTATGCAAGAGGCAAGTACTTGGCTCGTACTATATATGTGTGTGTGTATATATATATATATATATATATCATGGACGTGTCCATGCAGGCTTAGAAGAGGAAAAGTATTTTTTTAAAAGAGAAAAAAAAAAGAAAAGAAAAGAAAAAGAAAAATCTAAAGTAAAAGTTTACCTAGCTTTATGTGGATAATTATAAGTATGATTCCATGTCCTCCACTTCATGCACCAAATAGATAACACAGTACAGCATTACTACAAAAGCAAAGCTCAGCTGTCAAAATTTTCACCCTCCAATAGAACAGTCAAAAAAATCCACTAGCACAAAGTTACTGCAAAATTAGACACCCTTTTTGGCTTAGTTCAATCAGATATGATGCACCCTCATGAGGGTCTCATGGACTAGTGAAGTCCTTATCCATGACTTTATCCGTTTGTGTTAAAACCATAAAAATGTTGCCGATAACTTTGGCCTTTTGGATGTGCTTTCCATGGCGCTTTTTATCTTGTTTTCTTTCATTGTCATTTACCTATTAGTCGTACGTTGGTGCTTCAATTTCACTATCAAAAAACAAAAACAAAAAAGAAGAATATTCATCAAAAAAGAAAAGAAAAAAAGAGGGTGCTTAATCCCCTCCATGGATCGATGGTGATTATGGGGGTCTTTATCTGCAAACAGTTAGTGCACTCCTGTCGGTCAAGTGCCCCAAAAATTAGGGGACACTGTTCATGCGTCTGCAACTTAAAATCTGAACTAGTAACAGAATCCAAAATCATTTATGTCTATGTGCCTTTCACCAACAAAGGAAGTTCTACCTATAATTCTGTTACTTCAAATACTCACATAAGGACTAGCTAGACTCGATCAGGATCAAATTACCCTTGGCTTGGCGTAAAAGTTACTTGTACCCTTAGCTCAAATGATATTTTGACATGCCAAAAGGATATGATTCTTCTTTATCATTGTAGTCCTAGCAATTGAATGATGTTTCCGTCAGTGATTCTCAAGAATTTTGCATGTAAGTGCATGTATGTTACGAGTGGTTCTAGAACCGCAAATTATTCTATAACGTTTTACCACAATTTTAACTTGGTATTTTGAGTAGTTGACTATCACTTACAGATGACTCATTATTTTTTTTTTCCACTTAACCACATCATAGTTATGGCAAAGAAATTGTGTATTAGTTTTAGGTATTAGATTTTTTTCGTATAATGACTCATATTCCAAAATTGTCGCAAGTTGTTAATCATAACTTGTAATAAATTTGAAGAAGACACAATGGAAAAACTTTTACATGTAAAAATTTGAATCATAGAAGGGAAAGAGTTGCTTTCCATTGGTATGAATCTTACAAAACCTTTATAGGTCCAGTTAATATATATCTTGTTAGGACATATGTGGTTCAAGCTGTTTAAACATATGTCATTATTTTATGTAAATGGCTTATCCTTTGACAAAACGCACTTTACTTGTAATTGGGTAGATTTAGGATGTGTTCAACGCTTCAAGAAACTGTGTTTCAAGATCAAGTGTTGAAGTCATCAAGTCTGTCCAAGAAACAAGTTGGAAAGTGCAAATTACTAAAGCTTAACACCTAGTTTCGACACATGCATCTATCGAACTTTAGAAGCTGTTTTAGCCCCGAGGCTCAACAGCTTTTCGACAAATCCTTGACACCTCTATCTGTAGAGATTTATGGAAAACAGATTTCAAGTTCTGTTTTGATTCCAATCCGTGAATATGTTTTTGGGACTTCTTTTCTCCTAACCCTAGACATATAAAAGGATTGTTTTAAGGGTCGTCAAAGTGACGCAAGTTACACAAGCATTGAGTAATTGTTGTTCATGCAATTTGTGACCGAAGACAAAGTTCATGCCCTAGTTCATCTCTTGTGAAGAAGTTGCTATATAATGTGCACCGTAGGGTTTTGTAACCAAGCATCTTCTTGATCTTCATCATTGGATGATTTGAAGAACATTGCAGCCAACAACTCTTTCTCTAGTTGGTGAATTGAAGTCGCGTACTAGGATCCGCGTAATTAGTTAGTCGCGTACTTGGGAGCCGTGCATCAAAAGGAGAAACTATCACTACAGAACAAGTCCAATTAGGTATTGGAGTAAGGGTTCAACTGTAGGTTGATAAGGTACTTGAGATTCATTGCTTGTAACTGCTTGTTATGATAATAGTGGAGTTTCGGGAGTGGTGACCTTAAATCACCCAGTGGGGTTTTTGCCGTTAGGTTTTCCCCATTCGTAAACAAATCACCGTGTCATTTATTTTCCGCTGCATACTTTAGTTATTGGTGATTTGTTTGTGCTGCCACGTGAATTTGTATGTTAATTTGATTAATTAAGAACTTGGCTAAGTAATCAATTTAATTAATCACTAAGGGTCAACGCGTTTTTGGCCATCATATCTTTAGAATACACAATAATCATTCATTTTAGGAAATCTTTTAAAGAAAATTGAAAAAGCTTTCATAAAAATTAATTACTTTTTCGCTTTCTTATAAAAAATTCTTAAAATAGTTTCTTAAAACAGTTTATTAAAAATTTCTTAAAAACCAAGTCTATATTTCAAAGATCTTATCTTTAACGCATTTAAGTCAAGTTTCTAAAGAGAGAATACAATTAAAGTACACATTCAATAACTATGAAGATATTTCCAAAATACAAATATACAGATTCGACTTTGAAATTTAGCACTCATGTTATATATAACATATAATAGAGCTAACAGTGTCCTTAGACAAAGATTTATAGTTGACTAGAAGTAGTCCATGTAAGCGCATAAGCATATTACTATTGAAACAGTGTGTAGGAAAAAGAGAAGTCCTCATATTTCAGAAAAGCTGAAATGAAATCTTGTTTGTACAAAATCAAAAGCAAACAAATCCTAAAGAATCTAATTCAACTGGGTTCTAGCTGTACTCAGCTTTCTAGACCTTGGCGTCAACTGGTGACATAGATCAAACATTTTGCCCATAGCTTTTTAAGATATGATTACCATTAGGAAATCTTATTTGAGGCTAAGATTATAATCATGTTTGCCAGGTATGTGGAGCAAAAATAAAACTTGGTAAAAGGGATTTATTCTAGAATACATAAAAAATAATGAAGTGCCAGCACTAGATTAATGGCTATATGGCCTACGCAGAAGACCTAATAAGGAATGCTTCCTAATTAGGAAAAAACGACATTTAACAAAATCATGATTGGTGCCTGGCCAAATTTATTTAAATTCTGGAGGCATTGGGGGTACAAAAAAGAAGAACCAACCAAATGGGTGACTTTGGTTTAGGCCACAAATCACATGCTAGTACTAATAAAATGAGTTTGTCGGCTACTTTGCTTGGCCTGGATTGGAAGACAAGTGATAAACCTTTGTGCCTAGGCTCAAGCATTTTGATAATGGCCTAGTTTTGTAGGGGAGGAAAAACATTAATCTATAATTGAGAAAGATGAAAAGAATGATAAAAGAAATTGAAGAAAATTTCAACAATCAACCAAATCAATCAATAAGTTTAGGGGAACAAGAATTTTCACAAATTATTTTACAAGTGTTGAAATAATACGAAATAATTGATGCTAATAATAGCAATGTCTATAATAAGTACAATTAAAAATAATGCTGTTTCAATTGCAATTTGTCATAGTAATTAGTAATTGTGCGGAGAAAGCCAGTAAACATTGTTTTGTGCTGGCTTTACTGTTTGAAAGATAATTAAGGTGACTAGGGGGGATTTGTGATTCCAAAGCAAAGGACTGTCCATCGCTAAGTGTGACCTTAGATTCCCTATAATTGTTGTTTTTGGTTTCCTAATCAAAAGCAAGTGCATCAAAGTGATATAGACTATGGAGTTAATGTCCCATCCTAGCTAGAGGTCAATTTGCTTAGGTAAAACCTTTCAGCCCATCGTTTCATGTCGCTAAATGGGCTATCTAGTGGGACCTAATGGTGCGAGCAACCGCTTGACCACAAGTACGCAAAGAAAAAAAAAAAAAGAAAAAAAAAAAAAAGAAAGCCTCTTTCTCTCTTTCTCTCTTTTCTCTTTTAAATGATGATTGCAGTCATATGGAGTAGGGGCATACTTGAGCTTGCATTCAACAATTTTCATCTTTCTTTGCTCTTCCTTTTTGAGCTTTTTCATTAAAATTGTTTTTGATAATATAGGTGTGACAAAGAGGAAGAGATATAGACATAAGAGGAGGGAGGGGGTGCTTGAGACCAGTTAAGGTGGGGAACATATTCATATAGAAGTTGAAAAAAATAAATAATGTACATTAGTAGCTAGGCTGCAAAACAGTGTTCCTTTGCGTTGAATAAGATTAGGGATAGCCATAATTTTCCAATAAAAACAAATTTAAGAGGGAATTGTGGTCCACGAATGTTTGGAAGAATTGTTGATTTGTCTAGATAGTGCTGTGGAGAAATGAAGATACACATAAACCATGTTCTAAAAAATTTTCTTTGTTTAGAATAATTATATGACTCTTGTGTTTGTGAGGTGTGGTTGAAGGATAGGAGCTTTGGTAAGGGGGTTTGGTCCCATTTGCATATGCATCTAAAAAGGGAGAGAGGTGGAATGTCATGTCCCCCCTACAATTGATCCCCATGAAGAATGTAAAGGAAATTGCATAATTGTGTCTTGTTTAACTATCTTTTTGGCCCCTCCTCCTTTGCTTTCTCATCAAAGGAAAGTGGAGGAGGAACATAAGCACAGCTCTGTGCATGCCCCCACACCACCTGCTCAAATGAATCACATCTCTGTTCCATGATGGTACGTTTTGGTTAGAAGTACCTAGACATTGGTGTTAGCACCACATCCAAATTGCCACATAACTAGTAATACTACTCCATTCCCTTTTTATTTTTTATTTTTTATTTTTCCAAAAGTGTATACATATATCTATGTGAACTCCTAGATTCAGCATGTCAAAAATATACATACACTATACACCTTTTTGGACAATCATCATGAAAAGGGCAATACCCCAATGGACCTTTTTTCTTTTTCTTTTTCTTTTTCTTTCATGTCCATGAATACCCTAATACTCCTCCTAGTTGTCTGTTTTTTTTTTTTTTTCACTCCTATTTTTTGGGGGCAAGAACAAGGGATAGTTGATTAGTAAAATAAATAAATAATAATGTTTTCATCCAATAGGTGTCTTTTTTTTTTCTTTTTTTCTTAACTTTGATAATTACAGTGGAAGGAGAATTTAAACCTGGACATATATGTTGAAAATTCAGCTATCTATCTCTTTTCTTTTTTCCTTTTTTTTTTTGAGAAGCTACTTTTCTTTTTTTTTTTTTTTTGAGAAGCTATTTTTCTTTTTTTTTTTCTTTTTTTGAGAAAGTTTTGCCAAAACATGTGTTGCAGCTATCTATTTTCTTTTCTTTTTTTCTTTTGTTTTTTTTTTTTTTTTTCTAGAAAGTTTTGAGAAGCTATCTGGTTGTTCTTCGTAGCGTACGTCTCTTATGCGTGCTTTCCTCTTAGGTTAAAATTTAAAAATAAAAAATAAAAACCTCTTTCATCGTTGAAAAACGTAAACCACTTTCCATGCAAGCTCTAACTTTCAGCACCTGAGTGAACCAGCTGACGTTTCAATGTGCAATCCTACGTCTTGCAACCTGACGATATTTCTGATGATGGTGACCTATTGACTGTCATTTTCTTTATTAACCCGCGATTTATGATAGCTTGCTTAATCAGAAACCACAATCACATTCAAGGACTATAGGTGTGATTGTGACAAGTTAAACACCTCAACAACTTCCAGAGAATCAGATTGGATTCACCTTATCCTCAGAAAAGCATATTTGATTCAAACGAAAGGCACAAATCTATCAAGCTTCTTAGAAAGTCAACCTGATTCCTGTATATCTTGAACATGTTTATGGGTCCTTTGTATTTGCATTTGGAAGGAATTGTTTGATGGAACTCCGCATTATTTTTACGCGAGATATAAAGTTCTTTATAGCATTTCCAAACATAAATACATTTATGCTTTAAAAGGGATACAACGCATCCTAGACCACAAAAGATTAGATGCAAAGCACACAAGCATAGTTGCTAATAGTAGCCAAAACTGCACGCCCTATGGCCCTCCCTATATTTTCTTCTTCGCATTCTCTCTAGCCATGATAAAGTTCCTTATAACATTTCCTTACACATATAAACTACATGCTGCAAAAAGGATACTGCACACAAAAAGATTAGATGCAAAGCAAAGCGTTGTTGCTAACACTGTACAAGTGCACATCCAGACATACTATGGCCTGTCTTTTCATCTTTGACATCCTTCCTTTTACTTTGGCAGGTCCAACCTTCCAGCAATTGTAAAACAATCATTAATGGCCAATCATTCAAATATTGAAACATCTCCGTTCCAACTGCACGAAGCAATTACATTAGGCATGATTGGATGAAAAGCAACATCTATGCATGCCTCCTCATATGCTTTGATTTTTCTTACAAGTTTGGAGGACCTGTAATTGTAAAAGTAAATAGAACCATCCGAGGAGCCTGAAGCAAGCTTCTCCCCATCCAAGCTGAAATTGCATTTGATTGGAAATCCAGAGACACCATGGTTCTCATACCTTTTGTACTTGTCAAGCTTGAAAGGAGGACTAGAAGAGAAGATTGCAATATAATTTGCATTTGACTGGGCAACAAAAAATGGATCAAATGGGTGGCGCCTAACACAAGGACAGGTGTATGCTTCCACATAAATCTGCTAGCAAAGAAAGAAGCTTTATAAAATATCTAATCAATTAATAAAAACAATGTAATGGAATGAACATTCATTTGATCTTAAGACACCTTCCAAATCCAAAATGCATATAGCATTGTAAACACAAACATTCTAAACACAATATCAACTGTATTAAAGTACACGCATAAACCAAAATTCTAAGAATCCCCAGGATCAAAACCTGTCATTAATACATGGCAGCAGTATCTCGACTATTTTGTTTATCAGACCTTATCCCAAATTTTGTATGCCTATTAGGAATGGACATCGTCAGTGGCCAAGGGAAAACAGAGACCTCTCTTACTTTCACCAAGCAATAAAAGTGAAAACTAAGATTCGCACAGTGGAATAATATGTTGACATGAGGCTAAAGTATTACCATCTTTTTACTTAACTGAAAGGACCAATACTAGAATTTCAAATATTGATTTTTTTTTTTTTTTAAAGGAAGAAAAAGTGTATGATTGGCACAAGACAAAAGCCTTAGTGGGTATTCATACCAATTTGATGTAGGATCTTTAGAAATTCGTCACTCATTTAGGATTCTTGATAAGTTCTAAACTATGATGCACGGACACGGACACGGACACGGACACGACACGGACACGGACACGGACACGGCGATACGGCAATTTTTGAAAAACAGAGACACGACACGGCATAGACACGGCAATTAAATAATTAATTAAATTATATATTGAGGCATATTTTTTAATATTTTTAGACATAAAATACATTTATGTCTAAAATTTAAATTATGTAAGAACTACAAATAAGCAAATTAACACCCAAAGTAATACAATAATATACATAAAATTTTTAGAGGACAAACCAAAAGTTTAAATAGGCTACATTCAACATCAAACTAGAAACATAAAAGGAAACTAAGTTTTAAACTTTCAAGATTACCATAGAATAAGAAGTTCAACATCAAACTAAAAACATAAAAGGATAACTAAGTAATTCCATCATTTGATTTTTCACTTTCAGCATTCATTTTAATAAATCACCTACAATATTTAAGTAATTTAACTTTAATAAATAAATAAAACTATAACATTAACATCTAACAACATTAACACATAATATAACAAGCTAAATTGTGTAACCGTGAGAGAGGGATTAAAAAAAAAAAAAAAACATTATAACTTAATAAGTAATAACTTATAAGGTAGTAAGTCACCCAACCAAATACCAAACAAATATCTGAAGAAAAAAAAAAAAAAAAAACAGAGAGAAGCTTAATGGTCGGACCTGAGTTGTCCGCGCCGAGAGAGAGAGAGAGATCGGACAGTCAGGGACGGCGTCAATGTCAATGCAGCTGGCCGATCGGCCCGACCTAGCTCCGGCGAGGGACAGAGGGCAGCGGCACAGCGGGCAAGGTCAGAGGGAGGAGGGGACGAAGGGAGAGGTTGAGATGTGGGTTTCGGGCTTCTAACTCCTAAGTTCTCACTTCTTAGACTTTTGTTTTAGGGTATATCATGAGATCAACGGTTCCAGTAAGTCCATCTGTCAAAATCTGCGATTTTCCTTTTTTTTTTTTTTTTTTCACTGCTGGCGTGTCGGACGTGTCGGCGAAAAAAAAAAAAAAAGGACGCGTCTCGAACACCGGAGTCCGGCAAATCGTGCCCGTTCCGGTGTCCGATACGTGTCAGACACTGACACTTCGCCAGAATTGCCGTGTCCGTGCAACCCAGGTTCTAAAGGGATTCTTGAATGGGGTTTAAAATTTAAAGGTTTAGGAAGTATTAGGTAATAAAAAGGTTAGATCTTGACTAAATCTTGGTGGAATAATAAGATAGATTGTATCTTCACTAAATCTTGAGGGAATAATTAAAAAGATTGGATATATCGTGACTAATCCTAATGTGCAATGCCTTTCCGTACGACAAGAATTTTAGGTGCTATAACAACCCACACTTTTAACTATCCCTACTTTTATACAGCAATAAAAATTACTTGTACATGGTCCTGTACCAACTAGACTTGGGTAAACGCCTATTTTGGTCCCTAAAGTTGAGAAGAGGTTCCAATTTGGTCTGTAACATTTAAAAAGGCACAATCAGGTCCCTTCAATTATTTAAATTGTTGGCTTGTTGCAATCAAGTTCTTACATCTGTCTCACTAGTGCCAAGAGATGATGTGTCCCATTAAATAGCTGAAATGACAATACTTAGTGATGATTTCATAACTGGAAATCCACATAGACCATTTTGTTCCCTTCAAGTGTCTGAAAAGGCTTGCCTCTACCTGCTTCCCTTCTTCCTCTCCTGCCCTACTTTATGAACTTCCAGTTGCCAAATCATCATAAAGTTATGCCATGTGATGCAGCCACAGAAGACTAATTTATTGATACTTTAAAATTGTCTATTTAAGATTGTTTTATAGGGTCAATGATTGAAGTCTAATTGAAGCAAAGGTTACATGGATTTAAGGGTTGAGTTATAAGTATTCTAGGGTTGAGATAGTTTTTAATTTGGGCTTTTATTAGACAAGTTAAGGTTAGTTTTGTTTTGATAAATAACTTAGGTTAAGGTTAGTTTGTATTTTGCGGTATAACTGTAATTTCCATAACTCCTGCACATTAAGTTTATTTTGGCAATTTAGTAGAGTTATGAGATTCTACATATTTTATGTTTATTTGCTTTGAATGTAAGTTAATCTTTGATTACATTATTGGGTTTTGGACCTTTTGGTTTACTAGTCAAAATAGGAGTGCTAATGCCTAGTAGTACAAGAAAGAAGTCCTATATGTTTATGCTCAATGTAGTCAAAGAATTGGAGGAGTTGAGTAATAAGAATTGATTATTTGGTTATGAGAAGCATGTGTTACCAAGTGTGATACTTCTCTTACTTCGTTCCTTTCTTCTCTATTTTCTTGTTTTTCTTGTGGCAGTGTTCATATGGCCCCTCAACACCATAAATTTTACTCACAGTATGAACAAATCAAAAATAAAAAGAATTATATCCTTCCTCCTTACAACTCCAAATCAAGTGCTTCCTCTCACCTGTCAAATCCTAAAACCTCAAGCACTTTATCTACTAAAACCATCAAATAACTCATCAAACCAAACTTTGATTCCTAAACACAAATGCTGTCCAAAATTTTCTAGTTACTTGTTTGCTTCAAGAGAAATAGTATTCTTGCCCTCATTTCTCCATTTTATCAAACTCTGGTGAAATTTGAGCCTGACCTTTTCTTCTACATATCTAAAGCCTAGATCCACAAATTTCCATGAGCCTAAACCCACTACAAGCACATGAGTACCCATTTTCTAAATTTGTCCTACTTCACCATATCAATTATTTAATGTGATACGCCATCTATTGGCATTATTAATGTAGATGAAAGGACTTGATTGTGACCAATTAAATGATTTACGGGACTTACCAATGTTTTGTAAATTTCAAGAACTAAAGTGTCTGCCCATTAGACTCTCAGTAGGCAAAAAAAAATTGTGTTGCTGACTATGTGGCCTTGGTCATTAATCCTTGCTAAAATTACAAACTTCCGTTGTGAAGGAAAACAAAGTGTTTGTTAAGCAGCCAACATGTCAGATGCCTCTTCAAAGGAAAGAAAGAGCAGCGTCAATTCTGACATGATTGTGAATTCTATTTAAAAGTGTTTTGTTAAAAAGCTTCCATTAATTCAAACCACTATCAAATAACAAAAGCATGATAACTATACTAAAAGCACCACGGAGCATATAATCAAAAGTCAAAACCAATTCATTTAAGTCAATGACTCACCGATTGCTACAGTACAAAATTTTTCTTTGAGATTAACAAAACAAAAACACCCTGCAAGTTTTTAGTGTCATTATAAAAATCACATCCTACCAATGACTGAGAACAGGAATAATGAAAACATAGAAGTTCCAATAAAAGAAAATTTCCCTAAAGGGCAATAAACTCATGGGTGGATAAAATTTCATACTGGATATTTTACCGACTCAAACTTTGAATAGAGTTTCTAGCTGATATGAATTTTTCTAAATACATTGTATTTTTTTCCCCCCTTTTTGGCACTACCGATGTGTACTTCCCATGTACTATAATTGCGCCCTTTTTGCTCTTTTCAAATGAGATCATTGACTTGTAAAAAGAAATTGTTACCTATCCACAAAAGAATCATACTGGATTATACCCAACGAATTGATATGCTTAGCAAGGCTTTAAGGACATATTCTGAGCAAGATATGAAGTTAATTAAATGGATAACAGTACTAATGAGTATGGAAAAAGATATTTTTCAACAAGTTTCAATAAGTTAAACCCCAAAATTAAGATAAGTGGGTTATATAGTAAGCAATAAATGAACACAGTTTGGGATAAAAGAGTTATGATCCACTCCACAATGCCTCTGTCACTTCCATTAAGCAATGGAACAGTGAATCAATGATGCCAACAAGATGAGAAAGAAACTTCCACTGACAGTTTAGGAGGAAAATGTTGAGTGACTCACTTACCTGATTAGAAAGTGGAACCTGTCGCGAGACATCCCAAACAATAATAGAATTTTCACTGACATTGCTTCTAGAAACATCACTAGAAGAGATAAACTGCTTTCCATTGATGGCAAATTCAACATCAAGGATCGAGCCTAGACTTCGTATATATTCATGGACCACCTTGCTAGTTCTAATATCCCATAATCTAAGATGACCCTTTGCTCCCCCAGAAAGGAAGATGTTGCAGTTGTCAGGATGGAACTTTATGACGCCAACAACTTGATCCTCCCTGAAAACCTGAGTCTCTATTCCCTTTTCGATATCAACTAACCTTGATGAGCAATCATATCCACAAGAAAGCACGGACAATCCTTTTTGTGACCATCTCACATCTTTTACTGCTGCATTGTGGAAGCTTAACACACGCACCTTATTCTGATCGCTGCTCCATACATTCCATATACAGATTGTCTGATCCATCCCAGCGGAAGCAAGAAGATGGGCTGTAGACTAACTCTATTCAACAGATCAATGAGGCAAGCAATACATACAATAAGCATAAATATTGCTCAATATTGTTATTAGATATTGTAGTAGACACATTGCAACTCAAAATAAATTAAAATTACAGATTACTTGATAAAGTTACCTGCAAATAATGATAACTTCAAACTGTAGGGTACAATAACAATACAAAATAGGGCGAGTATTAAATCAACATCTTATTAACAAAAAGAACTTACCATGACTTGGTGACCAATGTATAGCATTGACAGCCTTTGTATGGCCATGTAGAGCGATAGTTAGCCTCTCAGATATTCGTCCTAGCCGTGTGCGATCCTCTCTTTGATGTCTCAATGATAACAAAATATCATGCGGTATATTTGAATCTGAAATACTCCCAAAAACTGAGAACAATAATAAAACAGCTTAGACTAGCAACGGTAACATATTTCCACCAATAATAAAGAAATTCATCTAAATGCAAGTTTACCCCTTAACACTGAATGCAATAAACACCTAAAACAATATAAATATTTCGTATACTTATGTGAAACACATGATATAGACCTTGATTAGTTAGTGATAGCAAATAATATGACATGTGAGAAGTATTAACCCAAATACTACGAAAGAGGCCAATAAGTACAAGTTTGGTTCCATGTCTTGATTTGTGCATATCACACCATGCTATATAGACAGATCTCCATTAGCCATGTCAACAGCAATGACCAAATCCATAATGGCTGACAGATGCAGTACACTTTCAGTTACTCTCTCATTCTGCTTTTAACACCATCGGACAATGGCAGACAGGTGCAGTAATTTAGCTCATGATTCAAGAAGTTAATAATTTTGTACTTAAAAGAAAGCAAAGATTAAAGTACAACAGATTGTGATCCTCTAAAATTCCTAAGGTAACTCCGCCATAGAGTTCTTAAAATCCTAAGCATTCATTGTTAAATGAGTAATTTCAATTTTTCCACATCAATGCATTCAAACAATTAACACTATTTCGGCATCTATTTAAGTTGTTGATGGTGTGTCAAAATTCAAACCACTCATTTAACAATGAATTTTTAGAACTTCATTTATCTTCAAAGCTTATAGGAGCTTTTATTTTTCTGCTTAAGTTCTGGAAATTCGACTCTTTGAGCACTTGACTAATCTATAAGACCATCATAATTACTAAAACAACTTTGGTTACCAACAGGGTTGAACGCAGACCATATGCTAAGAGATGACCAACCACCAATCAATAGGTCTTCCAAAAATTTTATGTTACTACTTCACTTGGTATGACGTTAGAAACACAACTCATACCCTGTCTTCCAAAAAAGAAAATGTGTGTCTTGCAATCTTTTTTTTTTTTTTTTTTGGTTTTGTTTTTAAGATGCCATTGAACCTCACCAATGCAGAGCCCTTGACCCTTGCAGAGTAAGCACGAATACACGACCCCTCCCACCAGAACCGTGTATCAGTTAATCCAAGGGAACTCCCAGCGGGGATCGAACCCAAGTTGTCAAGGTCTAGCAAACTTACAAGTTACAAGCAATTTTCACAAAAACTTCCATTATACCTAAACCATGGCCCAACCAATATACATTTCACGCGATAGCATTGCTCCCTTGAAAATGGTACTATTAATGATCAAAAGGTACAAAAACTATCATCTTTTAAACGCATTTGGACATTCGAATTTCGGGTATAGTCCCCCCCCAAAAAAAATGACAGAGATATGGGAAATTGACCTTCAGCTTTTAAATAGTTTCATAGAACATATTTAGCACCAAAAAATAATCTCGTTACTGTGGTATCATTTCTAGATCATTATCATTTGATTAATATAAAAGTTATCTATCCACACTAATAATCAACCATAATCTATCCTTTCAAATTAACCATAATGTAAAATACTAAACCACAAAATATTCTACAATTAACAATGATTTAAGATAAATTTATCACACTAATCTGAAAAAGGTAGAAAGCAAGTACCAGAGGCAGAGGATGATGTGGTGGTGGAAGGTGGGTTCGGGTTCGGGTTCGGGTCGGAAACCCTAGGAGACGAACCGAAGAGTGCGCGTTCTCTTTTGGAGACGTATCTGCCAGGAACCGGAGCTTCGGTTTGGAGGTTCGGGTTCGGGCTCGGGCTCGGGCGAAGAGGCATGTAATGCGGTTTGATACTGGTACTTGTTGTGGTAGTGGAATACGGGCTATCGAGTTTGGGTCGCTTGGAAGAAGGGAGTGACAGGATTTGATGCTTGGTTTCGGATTTTTCTTCGTCTTCGTCTTCGTCATCTGAAGCAGTGGAATACGCATTGTGAAGAAGATCCATCGCTAATTAGGATTTCACAGATTTCTCTCTCTCTCTCTCTCTCTCTCTCTCTAGCTCCTTTCGAGAAAATGGCTTTTGCGGTCAAATTAATTGGATACGGCCCAGTATGATGGGCCGTAAGACCTCAAACCCAATACTTTTGACTGGCATTTGGGCTTGATTGCTTTCTTCTTTTTCTTTCTTTTTCTTTTTTTGATAAGACTCAATTGTTATCTCAGTATCATGTAAATAACAGGGATGGGCTCCTCTCCCGTTTCTTTTTCTCCCGTTCTCTTCAGTTTTTAAATGGATGCATGACATCTGGCAGTTATATAATCTGAGGATGTTCATTAAGCCACGTCACATGAGCAAAATTTTAAAAAAGACTCCTTGACTCCTTCCATCATCTGCTTCCCACTAAAACACATTCACTGCTCTCCTTGACTCCTTCCATTATTTCCTTTCCACTAAAATCCTGTAATATCGCTCTCCATCTCTCTCGGATTTTTGATACAGCTTCAACATCACTCTTGCATGGTATTTCTTACCTTTTCCTTTCCTTAATTTTTGAAATGGGAAGATCTAAGATAGCCGTTCAATCTCCTTACTGGGGAGACCGTTCGCATCGTATATTCTTCCGAAAGGGAGAAATTTGACCAAAGAAGTCATTTCTTGCTAAAGCTGGTGCTCTTTTTTCAGTTTGTGTTAAATTATTAATGAGTTCCATAAAGAATAACAAGATAGTGGTGGAGCACATGTGGAAAAAATTTGAGAATACTTATGACTTCCTTCATTTTGCATTACTATGTAGCAGAGCAATTGTATTGAAAGCTTCCTTTCTCTTATTGAAATGTACTAGCATTGAGGATTAAGTTGAGCAACTTGTGAAGAAAAGTAATAGTAGCCCTTGAAATGCTGTGAAGGTGTTTGTGAAAATGCTTAGGCTGGTGGTAGCTTGTCTTTTTGTAAAAGTACCTCATCAGCAACGGTGAATGCAAGGCTGTGGGGTCTTTTTTTTTGTTGGGCTGTAGGGTCATCTTTTTTGTTGGGAGAATGCAAGGCTTGTTTTTGCAGTTCCTACTCATGTAACCATTGTACATTATCTTGATTAATGAAATTTTTTTGTTGGAGTTTAGTACAAATGGGGTCTCTCTATATTTGTTTCTTCTTTGTATCCTTGCGTGAGATATTATAGAATAGGTATAAAAACATTAATTGCAGGAAATTTTCATGGAGCAATTTGACAAAAATTGTTTGCTTCTAGAATTGCAAATGCATTAGACTTTGTGTTGGAATCTTGCAATTTCTTCATTGTGCCTCTCTAGAGTCATCACTATGACAGTGTTGTTGTTTTTGCTTTCTTGTTTGAGTGCAAACCTTGGAAAATACTTTGCTGCATGAGCTACAAGATAATCACATCATAGCAACTGGGATATTGCACTTCTCTACACAATTGCTTATCTCATATTGGCTTAAAGCTGAGTTAAGCAATTGATTACAAAATTACTTAAAGATATAGCTAATACTCCATTAATTTCCAAGAGAGCATAAGTACAACTAGCTGATATTTTTGCAAGAAACTTTAAAGAAATTTCTCTCAAGACACAAGAAAGAGAACAATGGGTCATTTGAGCTCTTCAACTTGGATGCTACAAAAATTTCTCCAAAAGCTATATTACAAACAATGCCAAAAATAGATTACTTTCCATGCTTAAAACTTAGCACCACTAGTTGTAAAATTATCACACAATGCATATATGTGATGTCCTACTTCTACCAAAAATAATAAAACAATGAAGAGCAATCTGAGGTAGCCATAGGATGCAAGCAATTTAGTTTCAGCATAAGCTTCTAAGTTGAAGGAGATGGAGCTCATGGCTGTACAAAAAAAGGATCATGTTTTGGGCATCACTTCCTCCCCTGCAATCATCCAACCTCTTATTAGTCACTTAAATGAGTAAAACTATGAGATGGTAGCATCTAAGACACTCCAAAAATTCAATTCCATACTGATTTTTTTTTTTTTTTTTATGTTATGTTTTTTAAAGAGAAAATTTATGTTGTGGTATCAAGTAAGCAATAGTTTCTTGCACACACTCAATTCAAGTGACAATTTCAACAATGGGATATAAAATCACAATAAGTACCTAAGGTTTATGTCATGGTGGTGGAACATGTGGTTGGAGGAGTTAAGCCAGATGTGAGAGTTTGGATTTTTTTGCTTCTATTTTTTTTGGCTCCCTTTTCAAGACAACCTTTCAACCGTTTTCTCCCACGTGAAACTTCCCTTCTCTTTAAACCTTTTGCTTGTATGGAACACGTGCTCTTGACAGCTTGATTTTCGCAAGACATTGAGGAAGGCGTAAAGGTCTCACTCGGAGATTCAATCTTTAAATATTCTTCTACTTTTGCATCTAACTCACTTGCAAGACTTAGAAGGAAATCAGATGCCTCTTTAGATTCAGTAGCTTTACCCATTAATCTAACATAAGTGGTGCATAAATTTCTATAACGAGCTCGCATTTCTAGCTTAGGGTCACTTTGTACCTCACACTCATGAATATCCAAGACAATTCCAACCCTTGCATTCTTGGTCCATCTCTTCAATATGAATTGTTCAGGGATCATTATCTTAATCTTCATCTCATCAAGTACTTTCAAAATATGGCTACACATAATTCCAACAAACTCAAAATTTTTACAACTACATGTAATCAAACCATTTGAAGATGTAATTGTATGTTGCCTAGAACCTTCACAATTATGAACTTTATATGTAGAAACTAGTCCACTTTGATGAAAAGTGTCAACAACCACCATCAATGACTTTTCAAACTCATCTTGGAACATATTAAAAACAGCTCCTGTATAGATATCTCTGGCATGTCTCAACAAAGGAATATTAACCTTCAAAGTGGGAATTTTTTGGCTTATGTCATAGTTTGCACAAACTTCATTATAACGGACATCATCAACAGCCCTTTGAAAATGTTTGAAAAATTGTACTATGTCCAAATCAGACTTCAAATAATCTTTTAAAAGAGAGTTGAAACTCTCACTAAGCTGTGTACTTTTCTTACCTGCAGAAAAGGTATTTCTCCCATACACCATAGCCCACTTTTCTCGCACTTTAAATAGATCTTGCAGCCACTCATTTTCTTGAAGATCATATTTTTCCAACATATTCTCCCAAGCACTAATGAACTCCTCTTCATACTCACCATCATATATGCAACTTCTAAAATCAGCATTGAAGGTTTTTTGGCTCTTAAATAGATGATTAAGATTTTTAAGAGCATTTTGATAAATATGCCATAAGCACAATCTATGATAAGTCTCTAGCATCACTAAAGATATTGCCTTTGCCATTACAGGATCTCGGTCTGTAAATATTGTCTTTGGCTTTTTACCGGACATACACTCAAAAAATGTATGAAATAGCCATTCAAATGACTGAATTGTTTCATCATATAACAAAGAGGCCCCAAATACAACTAGCTGATAATGATGATTTACTCCAACAAATGCTCCAAAAGGTCGACACTCTTTATTGGTCCGGTAAGTTGTGTCAAAGAATACCACATCACCATATATACCATAGTCTAATATCATTTTGGCGTCAGCCCAGAATATGTTAGTGATTTGGTCTTCAACATCCAATTGAACTCAAAAAAAGAATGATGGATTTTCTGATACTTGACTAAGAAAATAATTCAAAAGACCCCCGACTTCACCTTGCTTCAAATCTCTTTTCCTCTTACTCCTCAAATAATTCTTATGATCTTGCTTAGTAAAACCAAGATTTTCTCTTCCTCCAACTTGATGACTCATCAATTCATGTGCCAGTTTAGGTGGTATACCTGAATTATCTGCCAACTCAATTTCAATAGCTTGAACATCAGTAATAACTCTTTGAGAAGGTAACATGTGTATACATGACTTATCCACTAACTCATGATTGTGATTTGATTCAAAATCAATGACTCGATATTTTCCATTAGCTTGAAGAGAAATGGTTAGTCTTGCTAAGCAACCAGTTCTAGTTTCTTTTCGAGGCTTTTTCACATCCACTCGCTTGTCTTTTTTCCTGTAGCCTTCCTTATAACAGACAAATCTTCTACTTGATATTACTCCACTAAATCTATCCTCATTTTTCCATTGCTTTCGAATGCTAAATCCAACTTCTTTAGCATATTCATTATACCATTGGTGAGCATGCTTTTCTGAGTCAAACTCCATTTTCCAAACAGAAATTTTCTCTTGACAATCAAAATTCTGCATAATATTAGCATAAATATCTTCATTCTCTTTATCACCTTCAGGGCATATTTGTTCATCACTAATTATAGACATTATACTGACTAGTAACTTTGAAAAGAAGAGAACACCTAAATAGAAATTCAAAAACCAAATTAAAGCAAAACAAGTTAGTGTTGTTGATAAAACAGTCAATGATATAAAATTAAAACAAATAATAAGAAACTAAATATCCATGTTTACTTGCTGCATTACTAAATATTGAATTACTAGTATTGAACATATCCCTGTTTTTTGTGCATTGACGAGAGCATGGTAGCAAGTCAAATTAATAGATATAATCACTTGAGCATGGTAGCAAGTCAAATTACATTTATGAATACTGATTGCAATTGTTTTGATTACTTAGGAAATAATTTTCAAAGTCTAAAAGCTAAAATAGTAGTGAAGCAAAAAGAAAAACAAATCCAAATCAAACAGGGAATTCAATTATCTGTTACAAGATCAGTTAAAGACTTAGCAAAAGAGTATTAAAACTATGCGGAAAAAAAAAAACACAAATAAATAATGAAAAGAATGATTGAGCACCTATTGGAATTCAGAACTTTCAATTCCAGTCAAGTTGTTAAAATCAACAGTGGTTCTGTTTTTTGGTCTCACTAGACAGGGGATTGCTTTGTGGTCTCACTAGAGTTGGAATGATGTAAAGATTTTTATCTTGGGGACACTTAGTAGAAAGCAAATATTCTTTGCTGGGCTAGAACTCGAATGACTGGAAGATTTTGGAATTGTTAGATATTTTAGCGGGTTGCTCAAAGGTTTTAGCGGAATGGCATTTTGTGAAAATTTTGAGCGCGGGAAGCAGAGTTTTGTGCTAATCTCTATTAAATGAATTAAAATTTTGCTCATGTGACGTGGCTTAATGAACATCCTCAGATTATATAACTGCCAGATGTCATGCATCCATTTAAAAACTGAAGAGAACGGGAGGAAAAGAAACGGGAGAGGAGCCCATCCCTAAATAACAAAGCCAGGAGATGTTAATCATAGACTAAGATGGGTATGAAAATATCTTATTTAGTTAAAATTGAAAACTTTTCACTGTAAGTGTAAAAATAAAAATATTAAAAATTAATTGAATAGTACAATAGAACTCATGAATAATATTAAAAATTATAATGAGACCTATTAATAATACAAAAAATAAGCTGACCTTTTTATCACTTCTCAAACAAATTCTAAGTTTTATTGTTACAAACTTACAATTTTATTCAAGTAACTTTTTTTCTCCCAAAAAATTATGCTCATTCCTTAGTAGTTAGATTTGCTGTATTTTGGAAATACAATTTCTCTAAGACTTCGTTTGCCTCAACTAAATTTCATTTAAAAATGGAATATGCATCTTTTTAAAGCATTGAACATTTTAAGGTACATTTATACTTTTAAACAATAAATTAAATAAGATAACAAAAATTACCTCATCCAAACAAACACGTGACCCCAAATAGCTTATCAAGGTCAAGTTTAGATTGTCTTTGGAAAACTTAACATTAGACATGGCAAAACGGGTTGAAATTTGTTGGCCCAACCCGAACCCGCCTGTTTTCAACCGGCCCAAACCCGCCTATTTTGTTACAAATTAAATATGAGCCAACTTGCAGCTTGCCCTTTTTTTTTGTGGGCCAAACCAATCCAACCTGTGGCCCACCTTTTTTCACTTTTTTTTTTTTCCTAAAAAATATTTAAAAAATTTATAGCATTAGCAAGGTGTGCTAGACTACTCCTAGGTACATAACATTATTATAAAACGTACAATGAACTTGTGTGTTTTGACAGTTTTGCCCCTTATTTACTGATGGTGAACCAAAATTTGGACTATCTCCAGTTCGTCCATAGTGTCGTCCAAGTCCATAAAGGATGTCTTAGTATAAAGAGGTCGTCCAAAATAAGAAGGTCGTTTAAAGAAAATAAGGTCGTCCAACACGGAAGCACCTGGTTGACCCCCCAATACTTAGAAATTTTCAAGATAAATTTATATCCAAAAGCTTATAATCTGAACTATGTTCTACTATTATGAAGTATGAGCAAAATCCTTATTCATCGCTTTAACTTCCTACTAAGTTCTTAATTTATAATGGCAGTTATAGAAGATAAGTCTGAATCTTCTAACTCCTATAGCAGTTGTAAATGATAAGACTAAACCTTCTAACTTCCATCCAACTTGAGGAAGTTACTAAACAAGTAACCACTCCAAAACTCACTATATAAGAACTCATCCACATCAAATGTAAGTAAGTTTCCACCACTCCTAAAGTTGGAATTCTTGAGTTCTAGAGAAAAAACTAACTTCAGCATCGAAGGGTTCTTGGCCAATTCACTCCGGTCACATTTGATCTTGTGTTTCTTTCTTTTCAGGCCTTCCAAGCAACCACTAGCCCATTGAAGCCCGGAACATTCAGCCTATTGATTTTCTGTGCATCATCATTTACTAAATAAAATTAAAATTTAAATGAAAGGAAAAAAAAAATACAAAAGGAATAGTAATATACTAATATCTATCTAAGTATCTAACATGTCCAAGTTTTTTTTTTTTGGCGAAAAACCCTTTTTAGTCCCTACATTTTCACCCGATTCCTATTTTGGTCCCTAACTTTTTTTTCCACCGCTTTTAGTCCCTGAAATCAAAAAAGTGATCTCGTTTTTGTCCCTACCGTTAGTGCCTTAACAGCAAAGTCTTACGTGGCAGATGGTACTTGACGTGGTGCTGACATGGCACTGATGTGTCAATTAAAATATTATTAAAAAATATCATTTGGCATTTTTATATGCCACGTCAGCATTTAAAATTTTTTTAAAAGCCACGTCAGAAAATTTAAACCAAAAAATAAAATAAATTGAAAAACAAAACTTAAATTTTTTTTTTTTATTTTTTTTTTTTTACTTTCATTATTTTTTGGGAAGAACTAAAGTGTTCTTCGTGTTCTTCCTAACTCCAGAAAAAAAAAAAAAAAAAAAAAAAATCAATCTCCAACAAACCCCAAATCCAAATCCAGCAACCAAATCCAAATCTAGTAACCAAATCTACTCCATCAACTCCAGAAAAACAAGAAATAAATCCAATCCACCAAATCACAAACAAATAAGAAATAAATCAAAAACACGAGCAAACCCAGAACAAAACAATAGCAACGATACCCATACCCACCAACGATCCCAGATACCCAAACCCAGATACCCACCGACGATATTTCCATTTCCCATCCAAACACCATCCTCCACCGAAACCTCCAAGAAATTAAACCCATAAGCCCAGAAAAACCATCAAACCCACATAAAACCATCAAACTCAGGTAAGAAGTACACAAACAAAAACACATACAGAAGAAAAAAATGGGTCACACTTCAAAAATCTTTTTTTTTTTTTTTTTTTCCTGTAATGGACGCAGGAATCGCTGACGCTGCTGAGCCCACAGTCGTCGTTGCTGCGGCGAACGGCGCCGAACCCCCTGCTTCCCATGATGACAGCACTGAGTCTGAGCCTCTCGACCTCGAGGCAAAGCCTCTCCTTCATGTCGTGATCCTTCGCGATGTGGATCTTGTAGGGGATCTGCACCTCCCTCAGCGGCTTCACCAAATCGGCGGCTTTCAAAGCGGTGAAGGCGTCGAAATCGTCCTCCAACTTCTTTTGATTGTTGGAGGAAGAAGACGGGGTCGGGGTTGCGGTCGAAGTCGAAAGGGGAAATGGAGAGGTCGATGGAGCCCCAGTCAGCGCCGAAGAGGACAGAGGTGGGGCTGACGTGGAGGAGGATGATGGCGTCGCCGGGTCGGATGTAGTGGTGGACTCGTCGAAGTGACCCATTTTTTTCTTCTGTATGTGTTTTTGTTTGTGTTCTTCTTACCTAAGTTTGAGTTCTTGATTTGGGTTTGGTATGTGAAGAACAAGAACATAAAATTTTAATTAAAATTTTAAATTAATTAGATTTAAGGTTTTTTTTTTAATTTAAATTTTTTATAAAAAATTTTTGACGTGGCTTTAAAAAAATTAAAATGCTGACGTGGCATATTTTTTTTAATAATATTTAATTGCCACGTCAGCGCTACATCAGCGCCACGTCAGCTAACAGGTTGTTCCGTCTGCCACATAAGATTTTGCTGTTAGGGCACTGACGGTAGGGACGAAAACGAGATCACATTTTTTATTTTAGGGACTAAAACAGGCGAAAATAAAATATAGGGACCAAAGTGGGAATCGCGTGAAAATATAGGGACGAAAAGGGGTTTTTCGCCTTTTTTTTTTTTAATCCAAGTCTGTCTATTTGATTTTAATATAGTATTAGTAGTAGTAATGTAATATACTAATATCTATCTAATCTAAGTATATAACTAGCACAAAGCCACAAACGTGGCCACAATGAGTCAGTGACAATTGACAAAGTGGCAAATAGTAAACAAAACAAAATAATTCAATAGACTCAAACAAAATAATTGCAATTTTTTTTAATGATTAGGAAATTGAGCATTATGAAAGTTGTCATAATGCCAAAAAAAAAAAAACTCAATTGGACTTGTATGTAGAAGAACCTAGACTTAGCAAAAAGAAAAATCCAAAGTTGAAAGTTCTCTCTTGATAGAAAGAATATTACAACCGGTTTCCAAAGCTTTCTTTGATGGCACGAGATCTCATGAACACAGGAAAAAAAAAGGATCTAAATCAAGTTTTAGCACATGAAAAAAATTTCTTACTCCATATCGATCATGTCTTTTGCCTGAGAACGTGGAAGCTACGTTGTACTCTAAAAGTTGGTTATATGGGATTTAAAGGTATTTTAATTTATTAATAGAATCATATAAATTATACATTTTTAACTCTTTATTAATAAGCTTTGATTTGCTTTCATGATACACTTATGTTATATTAAATATTGTATTGTAGATGAAAATATTGATGAAATTGGCCAACTTGAGCTACAATTCACAAGCATGAATATTTGTAGTGCTAAAATCTACTACCGATGTTGAGTAGATTGAGGAATAATTCTTATAAAATATTTACTTGTTCTTCTTTACTTTAATTGTTATGTTCATTTTTAAAGGTTTTTATTTTATATTTAGTTTAGTTTTCTATATAATCTAACGTTATTATTATTTTAAATGCAACAGAGATTTGTGCACTTAAGAAGGTTGATAACTTGACATGATCCATAACATTTAGTTTTGTAATTATTTTATATATATATATATATATATAATATAATATAATATAATATAAAATTTGTCGGGCCTTGAATTATTGTGTGGGTTGGGGAACCAAATATATTTAGTGACAAGGAGTTAGGGAATGATTAACTCCAAATCGTCCATGTATGTCATCCTGAGTTGAAAGGCAGCAACAGCAATATACAACATGAGGAACAAGACGGGTCGTCTAACAATAGTCGTCCGTACGCAAGGGTTGTCCATAGGAAAAACTCATGGACGACCCCACAATACTTAGGAAAATTCCAAATATAATCTGTTTACATAAATGACCGTGTGTTATCATTCCAAGGCACAAGTAATACCTGGGTTCACCACTGTGTCGCCCAATTAAAAGTTTAACCGTCAACAGCAGTTACAGAAGGATGAAATATAACTCCCACGGCGGTTGTAGAAGTTATCCTTGAACCCTTTGATCTCCTAAAATATAGGAGAAGCTGCAAATCTAATAACCGTTTTTAGGGCGCACTATACAAACGCCCATTCAGACCAGATAAAGGTATGCTTTTCAATTCCTAAAAAGTTGGAATTTTAAAACTTGAGAGGGAAACTAACTTTGGCATCAGAGGGTTCTTAGCCGGTCTACCCCTGTCACCTTTGATCATTAGTTCTTTCTTTTTCAAACCTTCAAAATAGTCGCTAGCCCTTTGAAACCTGAAGCATCCAGTTTACTAATTTTCTTCACATTAGAGGGTTCTTGGCCAATCTACCCCAGTCACCTTTAATCATTTGTTCTTCCTTTTTTAGGCCTTCAAAACAGTCGCTAGCCCTTTGAAACCCGAAGCATCCAGTCTACTGATTTTCTTCACATCATCATTAGCCTAACAAATAAATGCAACCCATCAGACTAACTAAAATTAAACTAATTAAACTTAAATTAAATAACTTGAACTTATTGAGTCAGATAAAAAAGAAAAAAAAAAGTTCAAAACCCTACCCCACATTCAATGTTCAGGCACTCTCATAACCTCCCTCAATCCCTCTCACACCCCTAATCTAGCCAAATCTTGGTGCAGTCCCTGGCCTCCCCACGCTCATCAGCTTCGTTTCTAACCACATGACTCTTCTATTTTAATTATCTCTTTGTCTATATAAGTGTGTATCAACTATCAACTATCAACTCAACGTTCAACAACTCTCTCTCTCTCTCTCTCTCTCTCTCTCTCTCTCTCTCTCACTTTTTTTTTTTTAAATATGATTAAAGTTATGGTTTTGAAAATCTCAAAAACACTCTTTCCTTTTTTCTTTTTTTCTTTTTTATAGTTTTGTTTTGTTTAATATTGAATCAATGCTATTTTATGAGATTAAAGCTAATAGCCTAGAGTAGACATTGCATTTTATACCCCTTACGATTCGGACGTCGTTCCCTAATGATGATTAAACTCTAAGGCCCAATGCCAATTTAGAGCCCAATTAGATGTTAAATTGACTTGAGGAGCATTAAAATGGAAAATATAACCTTTTAAGTGAGAAAATCTATTTTTAGAAATAAAATAACCAAAATAGCCCTCGGCCTACGTACGTGGATCGTAGCTTGCGTACACAAGCCAGAGTATGTGTACATAGGAAAGTGCCTGCGTACGCAACTAGGGTTTCAGAAGTATAAGAAATGCAAGTTTTCTGCAATAATGGCTAAGGTTTGGAACGAATCCCACATCGTCTAGGAGCCATTCCAAACCCTTTTTATTAACTATAAAAAAACTTTATATGGTACATTTTCAAAACACACAGAAATCACATGAGAAAAACCTAAGATTCACTCGGCAGAAAATACGAATCAAAAGGACCTTTTGCGTTAATATGCACTTTAGTCATTTTTTTATTTGATTGAGACCTTGCGAGTTCCATGCCACCGGGCTTTAAAATTTAAGATTGCTGGACCATGCCACCGTCTATTGATTTGTGAATAATTAACATGGGGGGATCAAAATCAAGCTTCCAAAGCCACCATGAGGTATTCTTTTGAAATTACCCTTTTTCTATTTTTGCCTTTATCTTTTCTTTAATTTGTTTTTTTGTATAGTTTATCTTTAGGATATCAGAGAAAATGGATTTTTATGCTAGTTTTAGGAGGAGGGGGATGAATGCCTGGGTTGCCAAGGAGTTAAGCATGTTAGGTTATTAGAAACCTACAATACAAATAGATTGTTTTTTTTTTTGGTCTGTTTGGCTTTTGCTTTGTTTTGGTTTTTAGGTTTTCAATAGGCTAAGGTTTGGAATGAATCCCATATCGTCTAAGAGCCATTCCAAACCTTTTTTTTCAACTATAAAAAGTCTTATATGGTGCATTTTCAAAACACACAAAAATCACATAAGAAAAACCTAAAAGAGAGTTTTTCACTAAACACCCTTTAGTCATTTTTTTTATTTGATTGAGACCTTTTCTGCCTAATCCTTTAAGTTTAAGATTGCTAATCACTTTTCTATTGATTTGTGAATAGATTAACTGAGGAGAATGATCAAAATCAAGCTTGAAAGCTTCTTTCTCTGAAGTATTCTTTTGAAATTTTCTTTTTCTATTTTTGCCTTTATCTTTTCTTTAATTTGTTTTTTTGTATAGTTTATCTTTATATATGTATTTTTATGTTAGTTTTAGGATTTCTTAATGTATTTAAGCATGTTACGTTGTTAGATTTACGTTTTTTTTTTTTTTTTTTTTTTTTGGGTCTTGTTTGGCTTTTGCTTTGTTTCTGTGTTTTTAGGTTTTCTAGGTAAGGATTTGTGTACGCATGATCTAGCCTATGCACACAGGTTGAACTCATGCGTACACAAACTTGTTCTAGCGTGCATGATGCTCATTACCTAGAAATCCTAATTTTTTGTTAGCGTAAATGCACTTTTAGTCCCTACATTTTGGAGTTTTTCCATTTTAGTCCCTACATTTTAATTTTACCATTTTTAGTCCCTAATTCAATTAACGCGTTTCATTTTAGTCCTTTCCGTCAGTCAACCTACAAAAATAGCTGAGGTGGCAGCCGGAGTGCACTGTTTACACAGTAAAATGCTGACGTGGCGCATAAAATAATAATAATAAATTATTTTTTATTTAATAAATGCCCAGTCAGCATAAAATAGTAATAAAAAAAGACATTTTCATGTTTTTGTTTTTCTACATTCTTTTAAAATAAAATAAGAATTTCTGATGTTTTTTCTCACCCATGTCTTGGTGTTTTGGGCCTCTTGCATGCACAGATAATGAACGGAGATCATAAGGTGGTAGGTCATGGATAGTGGGTGATATATTAATTTAGGTTTTGTTTTGGTCACAATTTAAAACCTAATTTGGGTTTATGTTGGGTCCCATATTCAGATCCAATTGGGTTTTGGCAGTGTAAGATTTGAAATTTATAATCTCTCTCTCTCTCACGGCAAATATAAAATATTGGTTAGATTTAAGTTTAATGAATTTGGTTATTCAAAATGTTAGGCCTAATCTGGTTTTTGGTTAGTAAGGAAATACTAAAGTATATTATTTATGCCAAAAAATTGGATTTCATAAGGGTATGTGACGGAATGATCTTAAAGGATTAAATGCGGTCGAGATCCTTGAAGGAGGTTAAGATGTGCTTTAATCTTCAAAATGGGTCAATTTATCATTTTCCCCTGACTCGGCAGTGACTACTACGAATATTTTATGAAAGGGTTGCATTTAATAAAGTTTTGGGATATAATTTATTAATAAGCCTAGAGTGCAATTATATTTATATGGTGGTATGCAATATAATTAATGGTTAATTTTAGTAAGGTAGTGAAAGATCGGCGGTGGAGACTAGCGATGGAGGTGGAGAAAAGCCCAAGACCTAGCTCGGTGGAGTTAGATCAATGATGTTGGTTGGGTTTTTTTAATGGCCACTCCAAGCCACACACTAAAAGCCAATTGGAAATGCCCAATAGGCTAACCCAATTAGATAATCAATTAGTTATAAAGGGAGAAACATACATAATAATTTATTAGAGAAAAAGACACATCATTGTGAAAGTGTGTGTGTGTATGTATGAGTAAAGCCATGTGATTATTCTCCCTTATAACTAATTGATTATCTAATTGGGCTAGCGTATTAGGCATTTTCAATTGGCCTTTAGTGTGAGCTTGAAGATTAGAAGTATTCCAATAAGACACTAACTCCAATGGGTCTTAAACTTTTCTGTCAACTCTTGATAAATCCAAAATTATCATTAATTATATTTAATATCACTATATAATATAATTGCACTCTAGGTCTTATTAATAAATTATATCCCAAAACTTTATTATATATGCAACCCCTTCATAAAATATTCGTAGTAATACAAAATCATGAATATAGACTGCTACTTTGAAGATTACTACATCTTAATCCTTAAGTACCCGATTTAATTCTTTAAGTTATTCATCATATATTTATGAAATCCAATTTCATTAATATATACTTTAGTATCTGCTTACTAAAGTGGTTAAGCCTAACACTCTGAATAACCAAACTCATTAAACTTATCTCAAGGAAATATTTTATATCTTCATTAAGAGATTATGAATTCCATCTTGAGAATATATGTTCCATCAACATTAAATATGGTTTAGATATATTATATTATATATATATATATATATATATAATATAATATATCTTGACATGAATTTTACACCTATTGGTTTAGATATATTATATTATATTATATATATAATATAATACATCTAAACCAATCCAGGAAGTCAAAATTTGAATTCTAATATCACTTCCTTAAAAATAACTAACACATGTAAGATGGTCATCAAGGATTTTCACTTCAAGCCAAGTGGTGCAAAAAAGTTGGTTCACGCACACGACAATCTTCACGGTTGTATCACTTAGGTTCAATAACCATTCAATAACCATATTAAGACACGGCACAATTCAAATTATATATCAAAGGCCACTTCGAACAAAACAAGAGAATATTCATCCTTGGTGTGAACCCGATATCATCAAGAAACTGTTTTTCCTTTATTCTAAAATTCAATCATATGTTATACAAATATGATATGAAAAACTAGCTCTGATACTAATTGTTGAAAAATTTGATTTTGTATCTCATAGAAAACACACAGTAGAAGTAGCAAACATGAATCTATTTCATTCATGATTGATAACATGTACTATGAAATTTCAGAATTTAAGAACAAAATAGCGTATTCTGGTGTGGTGAAATTCAAAACAAAAGATTAGAAGTACTTAGAAACACTTTTGATCTTCACTCCAATTCCACTTTACGCCCAAGAAGTGTGATCTCTCAATCAGTTTTCAAGGAAGAATAATCGTGTGGCTTCACTCACATATACACACACTTTCACAATGATGTGTCTTTTTCTTTAATAAAAAACTATATATGTTTCTCTCTTTATAACTAATTGATTATCTAATTGGATCGGCTTATTAGACCTTTCTAATTGGGTTTTAGTGTATGGTTTGGAGTGAGACTAAAAGGGATCAATAAGACACTAGCTCCAATGGGTTTTAAGTTTTTCTGTCAACTCTTGACAAGTCCAAATTTACTATTAATTATATTTAATACCATTTTATAAATATAATTGCACTCTACGCCTTATTAATAAATTATATCCCAAGAATTTATTATACATGCAACCTTTTCATAAAATATTCGTAGTAATACAAAGTCATAAATGTAGGCTGTCACTTTGAAGATTATTACATCTTAATATTTGAGTACCGGGTTTAATCCTTTAAGTTATTCATCATATATTTATGAAATCCAATTTCATAAATATATACTTTAGTATCTCCTTACTAAAGTGACTAGGCCTAATACTCTGAATAACCAAACTCATTAAATTTATCTCAAGGGAATATTTTATATTTTCGTTAAGAGATTTTGAATTTCATCTTAAGAATATATATTCCATCAACACTAAATGTGGCTGCCCAACATACTGAGATTTTTATCGTGACTTTAGATCTCACTCAAGATATATCAAAGCAACCTACATCTTATGTTCAGGTCCATTATTCCCTCAGAATTAAGAGTTCATATAAATAGAAGTCGTAAGATTTATTATTCATTTGATAGTCGTTAGGAGAATAATAAATCTCACAGCGGTCTAGTTCAATATGTCTTAACTCTTAAAACATACCAACATATCAATTAGAAGTCTCCACTTTCATAATCAAGACAAATCATCTTAGCTGATATGTTATAGTCTTCGCAGATGAAATGCTCAATTTCATCACCGACTACGAACTATAATTCTGAATTTATAAAGAACTTGTGATTTATATCTTTAATGACTTTTCACATAAATCACATACTATACATCTCATGGACTATATGATAATATCAAAATATTCATATTATCATTATTTTAGATAATAATAAACAATTTTATTAATCATAACGTTAAATCATACATAATGTCATACATAGCATCATACAATAGGATTTAAAGGCACATATCCTAACAATCTCTCACTTGCCCTAAATACTATTGTACACTAATCTAACTCACATTTCCTCCAAATGTGACTCAAAAGCCCTTTGTGGCAAGGTTTTGATAAAGGGATCCGCTAGATTACTTGCACTATCAATCTTTGCTGCTGCTACTACATCTTATCGAGCAATAATATCTCTAATAATGTGGTATTTTCTTTTAATATGCTTTCCTTTCTTATGATTCATTAGATCTTTGGATTGTGCAACCACTCCACTATTGTCGCAAAACAATATGATGGAAACTTGCTCCATTCTCATAACACCAAGATCAAAAAGGTATTTATTAAGCGAAACAGCTTCCTTTGCCACATCACAAACAGTAACATATTTAGCTTCCATGGTAGAGTTCGCAATACAAGATTGCTTAACACTCCTCTAACTTATGGCTCTACCTCCCAAGTTGAACACACAACCTAAAATGGACTTTCTGAAATCAAGATCTAACGGAAAATCTGAAATTGTATAATCAATAGGAATCAAATCCCCTCACTACGATAAAAAAACATATCATTTCTCGTTCTTCGTAGATACTTGAGAATATGCTTTACAGCTTGTCAATATTTAAGTCCTGGATTTAATTCATATCGGTTGACCATGTCAATTGAATACCAGATTTCTGGTCTAGTACATAGTATGGCATACATGAGACTTCCCACTACAGAAGCATAAGGAACTTGTCTCATTATATTTTCTTCCTCAAGAGTCTTAGGCCTTTGGTCAATAGACAGAGGAACTCCATGTCTAAAAGGAAGTAATCATTTCTTGAAGTTTTGCATGCTAAACCGTTCTAAAACCTTATCTATATACCTAGTTTGTGATAATTCTAACATCTTATTCTTGCGATCTCACCAAAATTTGATCTCTAGAATAAAGTTAACTTCACCCAAGTCTTTCATTTCAAATTGGCTTAACAATCAAACCTTTATTGATGACATTACCTTTACATCATTTCCAATGAGACAATGAGTAGAATACCATCAACATAAAGCACTAGGAACATTACTATTTTATCTCAATGTCTTTTGTACACACATGGTTCATTAAGATTTTGTTCAAAATCAAATAATTTAATTGCTTGATCAAATCTGATGTTCCATGACTTAGATACTTGCTTAAGTTCATAAATGGACCTTTTCAACTTGCATACCATATACTCTTGGTTCTTCGCTATGAAATTTTCCGATTGCATCATATAGATTTCTTCTTCAAGATTGCCATTAAGAAATGCAGTCTTGACATCCATTTGCCAAATCTCATAATCATAATGGGCAGTAATGGATAAGAGAATTCTGCTAGATTTAAGCATGGCTACTGGTGAAAAAGTTTCATCATAGTTAGTACTTTCTTTTTGTATATACCCTTTCGCCACTAGTCTTACTTTAAAGGTTTTAGCCTTTCCATCTATTCCTCTCTTCCTTTTATAAACCCATTTGCAACTAACAGGTTTAATGCCGTTAGGCGTCTTTACAAGATCCCATACTTGATTGGAATACATAGAACCAATTCAGATTTCATAGCTTGGACACAATGATGTGCATCTATATCATTCATTGCATCTTCATAAGTGTAAGGATATGATTCAGCCTTTTTTGGGATAGCTTCATAAGTTTCTCCCAAACTTATAAATCTTATAGGAGGCCAAACAATTCTCCCACTATGACGAGACACTTGTGTACTAGTCATCTCATGAGTAATGTCTTGTGTATCTAATGCATCCACATCATCCCTAGTTTCATCCATTAGTTGTTTAACTATAGATTCATTCATTTAAGATAAAACAACTCTACTTCTAGGAGTATAATCATTCATATAGTCATTTTCTAAGAATTTGGCATTTGTGCTAACAAATACTTTATTATCCTTATGACTATAGAATAAACCTCCAACAGTTCCTTTTGGATACCTTACAAAGAATAGTAGAATACTACTTCTGTTTTAGACTATAACTTATCAGACTTTCCTTTCAACACATGTGCTAGACAACTCCAAATATGAAGATGTCTCATACTAGGCTTACGCCTAGTCCACAACACTATAAGTGTTTTAGGAACAGACTTCAAAGGTACTAAATTCAGAAGATATATTGTAATACTTAAAGCATATCCCCAAAAGGAAATTGGTAGAGTCAAATAACTCAACATGGATCTAACCATATCTAAAAGAGTCCTAGTCTTTCTTTCTGCTACATCATTTTGTTGTGGAATTCCAGGTGCAGTCAACTAGGATATAATCCCATTTTCAGTCAAGTAATCCTTGAAATTCCCAAGAAGGTATTTACCATCTCGATCAGATCGAATGGCCTTTATGCGTTTACCTAATTAATTCACAACTTCAGCCCAAAACTCTTTGAACATTTGAAAAAGTTTTGGACTTCCATTTTATTAGGTACTCAAAACCAAATTTAGAGTAATCATTAGTGAAGGTAATAAAATACTCATAACTACCTCTTACTTGGATTGACATAAGACCACATACATTTGAATGTATTAGTTCTAGCAACTCTTGGGCTCTTCTACCTTTTGCATTAAAAGGTCATTTGGTCATTTTACTCTCCAAACAAGATTCACAAACTGAAAAACCATCAAAGTCCATGGGCCCTAAGAGTCCATCTTTGATAAGTCTTTGAATTCTGTTTGAATTAATATGACCCAAATGCAAGTGTCAAATATATGTATCACTTGTAGAAGGAAACTTTCTCTTTAATGATTTTACATAAGAGTTAATTTAGTTCAAAATTGTATAATTCATGCTTATCAAGAGTTAAAATATAAAGACCATCTACAATATTTCTAGAACAGATAAACACTTTATCCTTCTTTATTACAACATTCTCTTTTAAGATAACATAATATCCATGTCTACCTAAATAAGTCGCAAAAATTAAATTCCTACGAACATTAGGCACATATAAACAGTCTTCCAATATTAAAACTCTAGATTCAAAACATAAATTAAACACTCTAATAGCTATAACTGGAATCTTGCTCCCATCAGCCAAGGTACGAAACATTTCCCTTTCATTCAGCTTTCTAGTCTCCTGAAACCCTTGGAATGATTTGTAGATATGATTAGTACAACCTGAATCCAGATATCAGGAATCTGTGGGATTCTGTACCAAACATGTTTTAAGAAGGAATGTACTTTTCATATCTTTATTCTTGGTAGCCTTAAATATTGGACAATTCCTCTTCTAATATCTTTTCTCACCACAATGGAAACATTTTCTTTTATTGGCAACTCGTAAGGCAACTTGTTTACCATCTTTCTTGGCGAAATTCTTCTTCTTCTTCTTTTTACCTTTACCTTTGGACTTAGGTTGAGAAGTAGAAGTTTCAGCCATATTGACATCAACACTAGAAGTACCAAGGATGCTTTCTGCTACCAACTCATTTATCAATTCAGACAATGAACAAACCTTTTTGTTCATATTATAGTTAAGTTTGAATTCCTTGAATGATTATAGTAGTGACTGGAGTATCATATCCACTTGGGATTCTTTATCAATGTCGGCACCTAAAATTTCCAATGTATTCAGATTATAGATCATCCTAAGACAATGCTTCCTCACTAAAGTACCTTCAACCATTTTGGTATTATAAATCTGTCTTATAGTTTTTTGTCTTGCACAACGGCCTTGCTCACCAAGCATCTCTTTCAGACTTAGCATTATGTCCGAAGCCAGTTCTACATCCTGCATTTGTTGCTATAGAACATTTAAAATAGATGCTAGAATATAGCACTTAGCCATCTCATTAGATTTCTCACAACGATCATATCGTTGTTTTTTCTCAAGAGAAGTATCTAATGATAGAAAGTTAGGACATGGTTGAGCAAGCACATATTTATGTTCTTCAATAGTAAGAACAATATCCAAATTTCTTTTTCAGTCAACATAGTTGGATCTAGTCAGTTTGTTTTGATTAAGAATAACAATAAGTGGACTAAATGATGCCATAATTTAAAATATGAAAATAACAAACATGAATATAATTAGTAAACTAGACATTATCAATTGAGCTTATAAACATATAATATGGAACCTTAATAAAACCATAATATAAAATATGTAACAACAACCTAATCTCATATTCAATATCCCTTAGCATAGAGTGAATATTAAATACTATGATTGATTGAGAACTATTCTTATTATTAGTGCTATCATGATAACTCTTATCAAATACTAATAATATGCAGTTTTACATTTAACCTCTAAGTAATAATAGTAAGAACTCAGCATATAGGATACTATAATACTTAGTCTAGTGTATACCATCGTCTAGAATCATATGTAGCCACATTTCATCTCCCTTAACAGGTTTATTTTGTAGTATCATGATACAAAACACCCTCCGCATGGAATGTAAAGCTCAAGGCTAAGACAAGGCGTTTGATCAAACCACTATAAACCAGGTAGTTCAATCTTGTAGCACCATGAAATAAATACTTTCCACATGGAATGCTAAGCTCAAAGTAAAGACAAAGTATATATTTCATACTACTATGAACAGATAATGAAGGTCGTAAGGTCCAACCCTTATATTTTTCTCCCACTAGAAATTTTGAATTAAAGATTTTTAAGACCAAGAACTATAATAATGCTAGAAACCCTTGAAAACATAATCCTAATCTCATTAGGAATAAATTTCATAAATTTCATAATCCTAGCATTAATATACAATTTGATCATAAATATATATATATATATATATATATCACTAGACTAACATCTACATGTTAATTTTTCAAGAATGAATGCTATTCATTCATACATGTACGTCTAGCAAAAATAAAAAACAATTGACAATATTAATTATAAAGCTTTATATAAATGAAAGCATGTTAATGGTAGATGATAATGTTACATTGGTCCACGAAATCATGCAAGATCAAAAGGCTTTATTATAAACAACATAACATGCCAATATATACATCTATATCCAACCGGTGCAATATCAAAGTGCACGCACATGTTAGTTATTGAATTTACATTCAATAACTATATATTCTAGGCCATAAACTTCTAGTTGTTTTGCATGGCTCCAATTAAGACATGGCTCCACTTCAATAACTATCCTTGAGAGTAGTTATTGTCAATGGACAATAACTACTTTCTTTCAGTGGACATCTTGGCTATATTATAGCTGTTCTTAATTGTAATGGCTTGGCGCATATATATATATATATATATATATATATATATATTAATCAACTAGAAGTTTATTGAACTTCAATTTATGTATCACATATATGAATCATGGCATATGAATTCCAATGCTAATAACATAAATTCATAAAAACATGATTATCAAACAATGTCTACACAAAAGAACACATTCAAGGACACAATAATACAACAAAATTTACTACAGAAAATTATAACACCAAGATAACGGTTTTCTTAAATTCTATTGTTAAGATGTGTGCCCTTAAATCCTATTGTATGATGTTATGTATGACATTATGAGTTTACAAAGAACTTGTGATTTATATCTTCTGTGACTTTTCACATAAATCACATATTTTGTATCTCATGGACTATATGATAATGTCCAAATATTCATGCTACCCTTATTTTAGATAATAATAAAACAGCTTTATTAATCATAACATTAAGTCATATATAGCATCATACAATAGGATTTAAGGGCACACATCTTAATATATGGTTTAAATTAAGATTTTTTAATTTTAATGTCATTTATCCACATTTTTATGTATTGTTGTCATAGGTGCTATGTTGCTGAGAGGTAAGTAAAGGGTGAGTCATGCATTAGCAATGTTCATGCATTTGTGTTAAGGTTTCACTTTGATGATATGATGGAACATACTTAGATGTATGATTAGGGTTTATGATATGTTTTCCTTACTATGATGATATGTTTGTTGTTATGCTTGGGTGGCTGCCTTGTTTGATACATGATAGGATTTCGCATGCTAGGGTTTCTTTTGTGTTTGGCTCTCTTGCTTTAGGTTGATAAGTATGTTGTTTTGGGATGAATGATGTCATAATTGTATGCTTAGATGCAGAGGCGACACTACATTGAAGTCAGGGTGTTCCCAGGAACACCCTGACCTGAAAAAAAACTTGAAATTTTTTTTTTTTAAATTTTTTATATTAGCTCAATAGTAGGAACACCCTCAACCACAGAATCAGGAACACCCTCAAATTAAAAAAAAATTATATGTTCTACTTTCAAGCTAAAAAAAAAAAAAAACCCAAAAAAAATTTTGAACTACAATATGAAAAAAAAAAGAAAAAGAAAAAGAAAAATTGTATCAGCCAAGCCCACGGCAAGCCCACTGCCCATGCCCCACGGCAAACCCACCAGATTACAGAGGTGGGCGTAGCAAACCCACATGTAACAAACCCACGGATTCTCCGAAAAAAAAAAAAAAAAAAAAAAAAAACAGAGCAACGCCTCAGACTCAAGTCAGTCAGTCCCTAAATTTCTAAATCAGAAATCACTAAAAGCATTATAAAAAAAAAGAAGAAGAAAAGAAACCACTAAAGCCTAAACCAAACCTAAACTCAGTCAGTCAAAACAACGCTGCTTGAGCTCACAGCAACGCCTAAACCAACAGACGGATCGGATCGTCACAGCAACGCCCCACCGCGTCGTCGCCGCTCGCTCGTCCCTCCGGCCTCCGCGTCGTCGTCGCACAGCTCGCCCCTCTGTGGCGTCGTCGTCGCTTGTCGGCGTCGCTAACCTCATCGGAGATCGGACTCTCTCAAGTCTCCAGGTACTTCGCAGCTTCGCTCTCTCTTTTTCTCTATGTCTGTCTCTGCTCTTTCAGTCTCTCACTCTCTCTCTCTATCCGAATGAAATGAATGAATATATGAAATAAATGAAACTCTCTCTCTCTCTCTCACTTTATTCTGTCTTTAATAAGAGTATAAGACTAACTCCCTCTCCTTTGATTGATTCTTGAACTGTGATTGGCTATTTTGGCAATTTGACCGAACTTTATCTTTCAACCTTTAACTTTATTAATTTTTTTGTCTGTTTATTACTTTTTTGAATTTGGCTTTTATCAGTTTATCACGGATGTTGATGTTAGTGTTGGTGTTGGTGTTGGTGTTGTTGACTTGTTGTTGGTGTGTGTGTACCGTGTAGTGTGTAATGTGTTGGTGTTGGACCTGTTGGTCTCTGTATTTATTGTCTTTTAGTGTTACTTGTCATTGTGAAATTTTCTGATTGGCAGGATATCAGGCTTGTGTTGACAGTGTTGTGCTTGTGTGGGGGTAGATGGGCACATGGGGGTCGGGTTGCTGGTTGCACGTTACATTGTTTTAGCTTTTAGTTAGTGCTTTAAGTATTGTGGTGCACATAGAATGTGTAATACGCACATTAATGACTCTTTTAGTGTAAACAATATAACAAATTAAAGCAATATAATTAATGAAAAATAAATTAAAGCAATATAGTTTATTGTTAAGTTAAACAACAATAATTAAAGCAACATAATTAATCAATACGTTATAAAAGACAAACAAATTAAATTAAGTTAAGCTAAACAATAATTAATAATTTTATAATTAATTAAACAACAATATGATAAATTGTATTTTCTAAAAGACAAACAAATTAATTATTAATGAAACAATTTAACAACAATAATTAATAATTTTATTAATATTTTAAATGAACTTATAGTTTATTGTTTATTCTTTTGCTAGAATTATGGACAAATATTTGATAAGAAAATCACGTACTCAAGATTCATCTCCTGTGCAAGATTCATCTCCTGTGCAATATTCATCTTCATCTTCATCTTCTAAGCGAATTCGTGTCGACTTTAACTTAGAAAATCTTCCTTCAGATCCTGGGCTATGACAAAAGATATCATCTTATCATCCTAATAATCATGATGAAATAAAAAGACATTATTTAACAAATGGCCCTTGTCAACTTGTTCTTCATGATTTCCCTACATTAAATTTTTCTGGAAAGCCCCGTCGATTTAGATCCGAGTGGTATGTAGGTAGAAAATGGTTGGAATATAGTATAGACAAGGATGCGGCATTTTGTTTTTATTGCTACCTATTTGGGCAAGATGTTGGTAAGCAAGGAGGAGGTGAGACTTTTGTAACGAAGGGATTCAAACTTTGGAATCAGCTTGTGAAGTTAGATTCCCATGTTGGAGGAGTTAATAGTGCTCATAACCAAGCTGTCAAGAAGGGTGAAGATCTACTGAAGGAAAATCAGCACATTCAAAGTGTTTTTGTTAAGCAATCAAATCAGGAAAAACTTGAATATCGAATTCAATTAAATGAAATAGTTGATTGCATAAGATTCCTTTTATGCCGAGGACTAGCTTTTCGTGGTCACGATGAATCTCAAGGTTCAAGTGATAAAGGAAATTTCCTTGAGCTTCTACAATTTTTGGGGGATCACAATGAATTTATCAAAGAAGTGTTGCAAAATGCTTCGAAAAATTGCAAGCTTACCCATTCTGATATTCAAAAAGACATGGTGAATGAAATTGCACGTAAAACATCCAAAGTCATCATCAAGGATCTTGACAATGGGTTCTTTTCAATATTATTTGATGAGTCACGTGACATTTCAGTGAAAGAACAAATGACTCTCGTTCTTCGTTATGTGAACAAAAAAGGAATTATTATAGAGCGGTTCCTTGGCATTGCACTCAAATATGCTATTGAATGTTTACTTTGTAAACATAATTTGAGTTTATCGAACCTACGTGGGCAAGGTTATGACGGGGCTAGTAATATGCAAGGTGATATCAATGGTCTCAAAACTTTAATCTTGAAAGAGAATAAGTCAGCATTTTATGTCCATTGTTTTGCCCATCAACTTCAATTGACACTTGTTGCCGTTGCTAAAAATCACATTAACATTGCTGATTTTTTTTATGTGGTTAGTAATTTAGTAACTGTTGTTGGAGGCTCTTGTAAGAGACGAGATGCTCTTCGAGATGCACAATTTGCCAAAATTAGAGAAGATTTAGAGAATGGTGTACGTAGAAGTGGGCAAGGTTTGAATCAAGAGACAAATCTTAAACGTCATGGTGATACACTTTGGGGATCATATTATGGGACTATTCTCAACTTGATTTTGATGTTCTCTGCTGTTGTTGATGTACTTGAGATTATTGAAGAAGATGGCATCTCCGACCAAAAAGTAGAAGCTCGATCTATTGTCAGGTCAATTCTATCTTTTGAATTTGTCTTTGCTTTACACTTGATGAAAAACATTTTAGGGATCACAAATGAGTTGTCAATAGCTTTGCCAAAAAAAAAAAAAAATCAGGATATAGTAAATGCTATGGATCTTGTTAAAGTGTCTAAGCAAAGATTGCAAGTGATGAGAGATGATGGATGAGAATCTTTATTGACTGAAGTGTCTTCATTTTGTACCACACATGATATTTCTATCTTGAACATGGATGAAATATTTGTAGTTAGTGGGAGGCCGCGACGCAACACTCAACAAAATACAAATTTACATCATTATCGTGTTGAGCAATTCTACACAGTCATAGATATGCAACTTCAAGAGCTTAACAATTGTTTTTTTTAGGCGAATTTTGATTTGCTACTTTGTATGGCTTGTTTGAATCCAAGTAATTCATTTGTGGCTTTCGATAAGGAAAAATTGATACGTTTATCTAAGTTGTATCCCTCTGATTTTCTTGGGACAGATATTTTGGCACTTGGCATTCAACTTCAAAATTACATTTTTGATATGCATAGCAATGACTTCTTTTTAGAGCTTCAAGGAGTTAGGGAACTTGCTAAAAAGTTAGTGAGCACAGGGAAGCATGAGACGTATCCATTAGTTTATTTGCTTGTGAAATTAGCTTTGACCCTTCCAGTTGCTACTGCAACAGTAGAAAGAAGTTTTTCAGCAATGAAATATATAAAGAATGAAATGCGCAATCGAATGGGGGATCAGTGGATGAATGATTGTTTGGTTGTGTATATTGAAAAGGATGTAGCTTGTAGCATTGATAATGAGACTATCATGCAACGATTTCAAAATATGAAAACTCGTAGAAAGCAATTGTAAATTTTATGTATTTGCTTTTTTTTTTTTTTTTTATTGTTGTAGTTTTCAAGGTATAAAATTTTCTTTTTATTAGATCGTGTAATTTGTGCTTGTTGAGGAACACCCTGAAAAAATTTCCTGGAGTCGCCACTGCTTAAATGTCTGCTAGTGTGTGTGTGAGTATAGATACAAGTATCAAGCGTGCTTTTAATAAGGTTAAAACATGCAACACAATAATGGGATGCCAACCTTAGGGTTGGGTGGTCTTGAGTGCCTAATACCTTCCCAAGAACGTACCTAAACTCCGAACTCAATCTCTGGTAGTAAGATCAAAGGTTATTCCTCGAAATGATACTATATTCATGGTTCTTAGACCATATAGCTAGATGGGGACTCCGACACTTTCCCCCCCATTGTGTCCACACCTAGTAGTAACAACGTAAAATGTTCATTTAGTTTTCAATTTTTATATGTAAATAAAGTTAGGGTTTTAAAAAAATTTATAATCCATGTGCTTGGCTACTTCTATTGGTTGGTTTCTTTATTAAAAATTAAAAACTTAAATACTCTATAGGTCATGTGCTTGTTGTGTTTATATTTTATAAAATATTTTTCTTTTGTTTAAGTTAGTTGCTTTTTAATTTATTTATCGTTGGTTTACTTTTTTATTATTGCTGATATCTGTGAACTTGAGTTGTTATTTTCTTATTGATGTTAGGGTTTTGAAAAAAAGGATAACCTCGTGTGCTTGATAGTGATGTTGGTGTATGTGTTTATTTTTAACTGCGATGTTGGTGTTTTTGTTAATTGTTAACTGTGATGTTGGTGTATTTGTTTATTATTGCTTTGTTATTCCGTTTTTACTTTCTTATTGATGTGTTTATTGTTGCTATAGACTAGACTCTTTTTCATTTTTTTTTTGTTGCTAACTTATTGTGTAATGTTGCCATATTTTTTATTTATTGTAAAATAGACTTATTTTGGTGTTATTTTTTTAATTATTGCTAACTTATTGTGTTTACTGTTGTTTTATGTTATATTGTAAATGAGTGACATGAGAAATCCTAAAGGGCCAAGATAATGAAGGGGGCCAAGAGGCAACCAATGTACTGGAAGACAAAAGCAAACCCCCACTCCCACTAATAGTAGGTGACGCAAGAAAAAAAAGATCTATTGTTTGAGGTTTTTTCACTAGGATGGAAGAAGGGAATCCTAAGAAATCTAAGGCAGCTTGTAACTATTGTGGCTCAACTTATGCCTGTGATACTTAGTTGAATGACACTACAGTCACATACAATCACTATGTAAGAAATATCCTTATAGGGAGGTGGAGAATAACCAATCAACCTTAGTATTCAAACCTAAAGAAGAAGGAGAAAGTAGTGGGAGACTTGTGCCTTAAGTGTATAATTTTGAGGAATGTACGAAAGTTTTGGCTAAGATGACTATTATAGATGAGTTGTCTTTTAGGTTTGTTGGAGGGGGGGGGGGGGGGGGGGGGGTCTTGCTTCTAGAAGGTTTATGTATGTTGCTCAACCTAGGTTCCATCCAATCTATTGCTGCATAACAATGGCAAAAATTTCTTTAAGATATTTTTGGATGAGAAAAAGAAGTTGAAAGAAGCTCTTAAAGAGTAGTGGGTATGCCTTACCACGGATGCATGAATATCCATACAAAATTTGAATTACATATGTCTCATTACCCATTTTATAGATAGTGATTGGAAGATACACAAGAGGATTTATAGCTTTTGTTTAGTGGAGAATCACAAGGTGAGACATTTGGGAAGGAGAATGAGATGTGTTTGTTTGATTGGAGGATAGACAAGATTCTAACAATTACAGTTGATAATGCTGCTTTTAATAGTGGGCTCATTTCTTTTATTCAAAAAAAGACTAAGCAGAGGAAAACAACAATTTTAGAGCATAAATTCTTGCATTTGAGGTGTAGTACTTATATCTTGAACTTAATTGTTTGTGAGGGGTTAACAAAAATGGATGAGACAATAGTGAAAGTGAGGAAATCTATGCAATATGTGAGATCCTCTCCACAAATACTGAGTGCATTTAAGTTATGTGTGGAGAATGAGAAAGTTACCTCTAAAAGTCAATTGTGCTTGGATGTGCCCACTAAGTGGAACTACACCTATTGGATGTTAGAGAAAGTCGAGAAGTATTAAAAGGCTTTTGAGAGATTGGAGGAAGAAGATTCAAATTATCTTAGGACAATCAAAGAGGAGGCAAAGGAATAAGGAAATGATGTACATGAGGTTGCTTTGGGGACTAGATGATGTGAATATGAAAAGATTAGGATCTTTAAGAAATTTCTTAAAAATTTCTATGATGCAACCTTGCAGTTTTCGGGTGCTAATTATATCACTAGCATTTTTTTTTTTTTAAATTTTTGGGAGCTCATGTCTATTTATGACATAATTGACTAGAAGTATGAAAAATAAGGCCATTTTTGGACAAAAAATGGAGTACATGAAGTCCAAATTTGAAAAGTACAGAGTAAACTTTGATAGTATGAGTCATTATTGCATGTTGGCTTAGCACTTGATCTTCGATACAAGTTACAGTATCTTGAATATTGTTTGAGTTACTTTGTATAAGAAGAAAAAGGCAACTAATATGGCAAATAGAGTAAAAGATGTATTGTTGAGTTTGTAAGATGCCATACTTAAAATCATTTGGGGAGTAGTAGTTCTATTGCTGCTGCTACACAAGCACAGTGTCAAAAATTAAGTGGATCAATGGATCAATGAAGAGAGATGATTTTAGTGTAGTTGTAAATGTGAGGCAACAAGGATGATGAGATTTAAAAAATTGAAGGGTTTTGATTCTTCAAATAACAAATTAGAGGTTGATAAATACTTAGCAGAGAGTTGTGTAGATGTCTCAGATGAGAAGTTTGATATTTTGGCTTGGTGGAGGGTTAATTCTCCTTAATACCATGTGCTTTAAAAAATTGCATGACATGTTCTTGTAATTCAGGTATTCATTGTGGCCTTAAAATTTGCATTTAACACAATTGGTCATCATGTTCTTGATACCTTCTGGAGTTCTTTGTCTCCCACTATGGTGGAAGCCCTCATTTGTGATCAAAACTGGGTCTATTTTTCATTGGCTCCAATTAGCCTTCGAGCTACTATGGATGATGTTGAAAAGTTTGAAAAACTTGATAGAGGTATGTTTATTATTATTTTTATTCAAAACATATATAAATGTCTATTTCTTTATTTTTTTTAAAAAATTCTGAATGCATATTTATATCTTTACTTTTTTTTTTCCTTAAATGGATGCCTTGAGTTCTTGGCATAAGTATTGTTTTATTTTACAAATGACTTTTTTTGTGTTTTTCATTTTTTGTTTGTAGAACTTGTGAGTGATATTACTTTTTTTATCAGAACTAGTCATGCCCACCCTAACACCGATTGAAGTTGATGATTGAGGATTGCTCTTTGGACTAATAGTATTGATGATTTTGAGACTGACTTTATGTTGTTATTTTGCTAAATGAGGTTAGGTTTTGTTGATTTTTATTTTGACAACATATTGATATGTGGACTTACTAGAAATATTGATATGTTATATATGTAGACAATGGCTTATATATAGATATGGGTTTTTATTTTGAGTTTTTGACAGTGGCCTATTTATAGACAGTGTATGGTATTAGGCAATAGACAATGACATATGACTTGTTAACATTGACGTAAGGTCAATTTATTTTGAGTCTTTGACTTATTTTGAGCTGTTGGCTATGTGTAGGTATTCACGTATGGATAATGCATGGACATTGATATATTACTTATGAAATTTGCACAAGTTATTTTATTTTTTCTTGTTGAAGTTATTTTTTAATCTTGTTTGTTTTTAAGCACTAGACCAATTTTTTGCTTTATATTATATCTAAATTCTTTGCTATCTTAATATCTTGAACATGTTATGGACAATCTATTTTTAATATTTTGTAAAGGTTGTTTATTAATCTTGTTTGTAAGGAATGAATATGTGTATGAAATTTTGGATTTATGAATCTATGATATATATTGTTGATAGGTTGTATTTTAATGAGTATAGGTTATGTATTTTTTTTGTTGGATAAAAAGTGTAGGTTATGTGTTAGTTATTCATAAATTCTGTTTGTAAGAGCACTAACATCAATTGTGCTATACCAAATGCCTTTTTAACACACTAAAACTTACTTTATCTATTTTAATACACCATTTTACAATATGTCATACATCATATCTTTTATTTTAAGATTAACACATTAAAATAATATAACCAATTCATTAAAATAATATAAACAATCTAACAAAAATACTCATTTTTCACTTTACCCTTTTATCATTTATTTCACTTTAATTCATGAAAATTACTTGCTCAGTAGAAGTTGTAAATGTCAAAGGTATAGTTGTGGATTTTAATTTCTCCTCTTTAATGTCCATAAAAAGCGATGGCAATTTTTTCTTTTATTTATTTATTTATTTAATATATTTTTTATATATCCTTAATCCTCGTCATGTTCTTTCATATATCCTTTGGGTGAAGCTTCAATGATAGCTATATCTAAAGTTACAGAATCCTTAAATTAATATTCTTCTTTTGTTTCATTTTCTCTATCTCTGGACTCCATGTTTCCAATATCTTTGTACCTCTGTCTCTCTCACACTCCAATCCAATCCCAGAAAAAAATAGATCAAGTCCAACCACTTGATCAATCCAAGCCAAATTCAACCAACATCCAATCAAACCAAACATAGTGATCAACATGACTAGAATCAACATGACTAGAATCAACAAAGACCAAATACTAGATAAATGGAAACCTAAAGTCAACCCAACCACCACATTCACCTTGACCACAACCCAATTTTAAGAGAGAGAGAGAGAGAGCCATCACTGTCAATCGACCCAAAACACCTAATCACCCTAAAACATTGACCGAATGGAAATAGCTTCGATGAGAGAATTTTTATGAGGAAATCGGTAGAGAGAGAGAGAGAGAGAGAGAGAGAGAGAGAGAGAGAGAGAGAGAGAGAGAGAGAGAGAGAGAGAGAGAGAGAGCAATACCCAAGCTTTAGAGACCGAGAGATCAAAGAGTGATGGTGAGACATGAGAGAGGAGATAGACAAGATAAGAAGAAGAAAGAGACAGAGGGTGAGGGTGAGAAGAGAGGAATATTTTATCAATAAAAGAGAGAGAAAGCTGATTAAAAATGCAAAAAATAATAATAATAATAATAATAATAATAACATATATAACTGTACCATGCCATTGATAGAATGACACTATAGCAAATGCCAAATTTGTTTGGAATTTAACATATCTGACGAGAGTTGGTTTTTGGTGTTTGTCATTTGTAAGGAATGGGTATGTGTATGGATTTTTTTTTTAATATTTTAATTTGGGATAGTACTGTTGTGGTTATATTTTAATGAATAATAGAAGTAGGTTACATAAGATTTTTTATTATTATCAAAAGCAAGTTATGTAAGATTAATTTCAGGTATTTTAATGAATAATAGAAGCAAGTTATATAATATTTTTTTATTATTATCAAAAGAAGGTTATGTGAGACTAATTTAATGTATTTTAATGAATAATAGGAGCAAGTTATATAAAAAAAATTTTTGGAGCAAAAGTAGGCTAAGCAGGTTGTGAAAAATTAATTTGTAATAAAGCAGGTTATGAATAATTTATTGTCCGTGGTATTTGACTTTTCTATTGGTTCTTGGTCACTATGTGTAAAATGCATTTATTTTTTTGCATTGTATGGATGTGTAAATTGTAAAAATCCCAAAAAGGGCCTAAGTAGGTTTTTTTAAAAGGTCCAATAACAAAGAGGATGTGTAAAGAGCCCAAAAAGGGCCAAAATAGGTTTTTGAAAAAAAAAAAGGCCTAATATTGCAACATTTTGAAAAAAAAAAATCCCAAACAAATTAAAAAAAAAAAAACCCAAGGCCCAATTGGCCCAAACAATATATTTTTTTTATTTTTAAAAAAATTATGGACAAAACCTAAAAACCGAACAAAACAAAAATAAAACCGAAACCGATTGATTTTCAGCCATTTCGGTCAGTTTCACTTGAGATTTTTACAAATCAACAGTTTTAGTTTCAGTAGCACAAGCACAAACAAGCTGACTAAACCAAACCGAACCGATTACACCCCTAATTTGATTGTTATATATATGATTTTAGATATGTATTTGAATGAAATATATGTGCTTGAATAATGATTATAGACAATCTGAATATGCTCTAAATTTGATACATAATCAATGAGGATTATTCATTGGCACCGAAAATAGTTTCATTTAGGGTATCACGAGCTTATCGTATTTCTGGGCCCAGCTAATGGATAATATACATTAGCACGAAACTAGTTTCATTTGAATTTGATGCCTAGTTGCAGGAATATAATATGACCATAATCATAAAAGATTGTTAATAATATGAATTCTATTTGAGTATTTGAATTATTTTTACGCACATGAAACTTGTTATGTTTTTTAAACCCATAGTATATTGTAATTTTTGATATATGTGAATTTTGTCAATCAATATGCTTGTTTCAGCTAGTTTGGATTTATTTATTATGCCAATCTTTTGAAATATTTGATTTTATGTGTAATGCATTGTTTGTATCTAATGATCCAGCATTAAACTTCTAACTCAAACGAATAAAAAAGAGGCTTAATTACACTTTTTTTTTTTTTCTTTTTATCCTGCTCAACTATAATGTTCTCAAAACTTTCAAAAAACACAATTGATGCCATAATTTTTTAACTTTATTTCAATATTCCCAGTCATCTAATTTGAGGTTTGCTATGAAGGAAAATCTAGAACCCATATAAACACATGGGATATGAACAATTGAGGGGTATTTTGTTAATTTTTATCATATTAAATCACTAAAATACCCCTGGGTTCTCTTTTCTTATCATCAACTCCTCCACTACCACCGTGTTGTGTGCATAAAGACCAATGGGTGTTAGGGCTGGGTCAGCATCTTTAGTGGCGAATCAAAATTAGTTTGGCATATAATGATTGGGTTTGTGTCTGAGTTGACAAATTGGGTGTCAAATTAGGTTAGGTTTGCATTTTGGATTGGATTTCCTCCATTGAAGGGAAAAAAAAAAATTATGAGAAGTTTTAAATTTTCTCAAGAAATTTTGATGGTAGTGATCAAGGATTCAAGATGGTTACAATGTATTGTTTGAATACGATATATTGTATTTTTTAAATTTTGGATCCTTGTATTTGAGATAATCTTGGGTTTGGTCTAAGATTTCGTGCAAGCAAATTTTATTAGAGGTAGCACCAAAATTGATGGCATGGGGGACATTAAAACAATGTTTTAAAATTGGAGGAAAGGTCAATCATGTGTTACAAAAATCAAAGAAGACACTGTAATCGCGGCGAAAAAATAAGATGAAAGAGTGTAATTTGCCTAAAAAAAATGGTAGCATATCTGAAAAAAAAAATCTCTCTTTTTTATTTCTTCTTCTTTTTTGTTTTTTTTCGTCCACACTCAACTGAAAATGTGGGGGTAAGTAAGAGATGGGCGCGGGCCCAAGCAATTATAAGAGGCCCACAGACGAAGCTGTGAGAGCCTTATTAGCATCCATCTGTACAAGAGAATTTCAAACAAACCGAACAATTGGGCCGAGCAAGAAAAATAACACCATGCGCCTTGGGTCCAAATGTCCAATATAATTAAAGGCCCAAAAGTTCAATATCAGACGAAATGTGCTTTATACAGAGACAGGCAAAATCGGGAGCCATAACAAAGATACAGCCCATTTGCTGCTGTTTGCAGAATGGGCCTCGAACTCATGATTGAATTCTTACAAAAAGACATGATCATGGGCTCATAAATTCCAGAAATGAATCGATATTCGGCTCAATAATCCTTCCAATAATTATCATTACCAGTTTTAAACCCATTCTACAATTTTTGGGTTTTGAGTTTAAAGCCCATATTTGTCTAAACATAAATATATTCCTGCCCCTAGTCCAGCATCATGAGCTCGGTGGATAGACCCTCATGAACCGGGGCTGGACCAACTAGAAATATCACAAGGTCTGGACCAAATTAGGACTCCAGGTTTAGCCCATTTGGTCTATTTAGTTATAACCTTTAAGCCATGAATTACATTGGATAGCAAGGTGTCCAAATGACACATTAATGCGCATGAAACATATTTCAACTAGATTCTGCATGCATTATAATTTTGTGAAAATTGTCCCTCCAAAATTTTTAAATAGTTATGATTGGATTTGAACCAATTAAGTTCTCTCTATAATGATTGTTCTTATGATTAGTCAAAACATTGATTAATTTTTTTGTAAGTAAAATTCAAATCCAATTCTCTTATTTGATAGTAAGAGACTTTATCAATTGAGGTAACTAGAACCCATTTTCTTTTTAAAATTACTTCTAGCGTATTTAAAAATAGTTCTTGTTAAAATCAAAGGGAAGTAAAAAAAATATCGCAGAAGCACTGAAGCATGAAAGGAAAAACTATAAAGCCATGACATATAAATTTTTGATATATAATGGTATATGATGAACCCTAGTAGTATATATAGAGACCAACACAACTAGGGTTTGGTGTAGATGAGCTTTACACCACAATCGGATCACTTGGGGCAACACGTAATGAACCACTATACTATCTTTTAGCAGTTCCAATCTATTTATAAGTACTTCAAACCCCTTTGAAATTGCTTTCGACCCAATTCAAAACTACTTCTAATCTATTAAAATGTAACCAAAATTCTCTTACCAAAACTTATCTTTAACTTAAGAATAAACTTCAATAAAAGTTTTACCATACTCCAAAAATAAAAAATATCTTTCAATAGATTTTCCTAATTACTAAATTTTTATACTTATTTAAAAAAATGTAATAAACATTAACACAATTGATCTTACAATAAAAATTTTCATTAAAGACTATATATATATATATATATATATATATATCAAGTCAAGAAACTATCTGATACTTGAATACTTTACCAAATGATATCTTTTTATTTTTATATTCAAGAGTTCACACAAAAATTTCAAAAAAAGAAAAAGAAAAAGAAAAATGATAGTATTAAATTTAGGTAAGAACATTTTATTTTTATCTAATTTTGATTATGTTAGTCGCTTCAGTTAACTTAACTAGTAAAATCTATTGTCATCAATTAATTGTATCTATAATTGGCATCTTGGCATAATGATAAAGAATAATTATCATCATAGAATAAACGTCATAGGTTTAAATCAATTGTGTCTATAATTTTTCTATTATTCCTAAATATACTTGTATGTATGCAGGGACTTACATCCTAGAATAATTTATATATAGAGAGATATTGATCCCAGCATTCAGTTAAGTAATATAACTATTTTTTGGTAATTATTTTCTTTGAAATTGTTGAAATGGCCCATTGGAAGAATGAACTATGAGTAGCCCATTTATTTTTTCAATTTCTTTCAATCGGAGCGTATATTTGATTTGTTCAATTTTTTTATCCATATGGTATTTGTATATTTATTTACTTAGAAAGACTGGTTTGAATAGAAAGAGGTAGCCCTCAATTATAATGATGACAAGTGAAGAAAGGGAATGTAAGGAGTAGGTCCATCCAGTCCCTCTTCTTCGTATTACCATCATGAAGCCTTTAAAATAACTCAAATTGCTTTTGCATGGTAATGGTAATTCCCAAAAATTTTAAAATATTAATAACACATTTTATGATGCAAAAATGAGGTCATGCTGTGCACCTATTAGACAAGAAGGCCTACAGTCTGATCCACGTGGCTTAGTCTCACAAAAATCCTCTAAGTTCGATTCTAAATGTATGTGCTTCGAAAAAAAAATAAAAACAAAAACAAATCAATGGCTATTCTTCATGATTGGTTTGATGATTGCTGATATTAATTTGATTATCTTCAAGTATGAAGAAAGGCATTTGAGTCAGAAACAATATTGCGTTATTTGGGTTCTTTTGTGGCTTAAGTTATGGCCCAAAATAAGGTCTTAAAAAATTATAGCAATAGTTGGTGAGACATTAGAATGACATTATGGTATAAAATGATAATATTGAGTAATAAACCTGTTGCCAAATTGAAAAAAAATATATAAATAAACATTGGAGCAATCAAACATATGATAATATACATTGTGGAAATTTTGTGTTAAAGTTAGGTTTCACTGGCTATTCCTCAAAGAAAAAGAAACTTTAAGAGAGCATTACAGTACTGGTGTCAGAGGACAAAGGGAAATAATAATAATAATAGAATGGGTATTTTCAACAAAGCGTAAGCAGACGAGAAAGGCAATAAAATAGCTTTTAAACAAAGTCTTCAAATATTGTAGGATTATAATCAGGTTGTGAAAGCTTTTGCTCGATCACTAGGTTGGGGTCCATTGATGACCAAAGGAATGTTTCATCAAGAGAGTCAAGATCCATGTCAACCCACCGGTGGGGGTAAAGGACTCATTTTGATGATAAGACACATGCCCACTAGTCAAATTGTTTATTTACTCATCATCATCCTATTGAAAATTTAGGTCTTTCTTTTATGGTTGAAATTGCAATAACAAATTTTCAATTGAGAAAAATTCAAACAAAGTCAATGACAAGAGAGTTGGTCATCTAAGGCACACAACACAAGCCTGAAATATCTAAAATTTTGATGAGAATTTTCAACTAGGTAATCCCACTTAATAAACAAATAATATAAATTTAAAAAACTCAAAAAGTTAAAGAAGGATGTGATGATCAGCTATCCTATGTATAGAGGAAGTAGGTAAGGATAACAAGTATTTGGACAAGTTTTCACAAAGAGAAAAATTTTACATTAGCTTTAATACCACACGTTTAAAGCTTTTGTTTTTATGTCACATTATCATCATGATGATAATTCGAAATACTAAGAACAAGTTAATTTAATATAAGTAGTGACTAAACCATTTGAGGATCTTACTGGAATAAGAAACTTTTTGGATTTGTCTTCATTTATTTTAATAATATGTATGAATTATTTTCAATTTTTTAAAATTCTTTCCATTAACCCTTGTCCCTTTGGGAGGCCAACTTTTAAAAAGTTAGAAGATTGTCGAAGACTATTGCTATTGTACGTATTTAATTCGTGTAGCCCAGATGATCTAAGTGGAGGTCTAGTTGGCCCTTAAAGAAAGAGTATATGAGTGGGCTGAACCACAGTATTATAATATTTATTTTTTAAATGCTTAGCTAAAAAAAAAAGAGTACAGTTATTAGCCTCAAAATACACTAAAAAACAGAGGAAATGCATAGCATTTAGTAGCCAAAAATTTATAAACAATATAGCTTACCAATACAACTTTCAATTCGGACCAACAGGTTTAATTGCTCTTTTCTTCTGCGTTGTTTGTTTTGTTATGTGAAGAATGTTGCGTTTCTAATTTGTCTTCTAATTTCTATGAAAATTTAAGGATAAACATGGTTTTGTCAGCACCCCTAGGGCTTGATCTAAGTCAATAGGGTTTGTCTTAATCGGCCAATTGCTTTCACCTTTCGGCAAAGGAAAACTCTTTGAAGAACATAATTGAGGGAATGCTAGAAAGTCTACGTAACAAAACAAAAGAGAGATTGAAAGAAAGAAAGACAGAAGTGAAAGTCTACGTAGATAGGCACGTTACAAATTTTTGTCAACTCAAAATATGGCACGGTTGAAATTCTGTTTAATCACAAGAAATATCATTCGGTGCAGATCGAAATTTCTCATAATAGATGGGCCATTATAAAAAACTAGCCCCACGTTCAAAGGTGTATCTAATATATATAATGAGAGGCCGCGATGCACCCAAAGCATTCACTGGATAAAAATCTCAGCTTGTCAAACAAATTCAATGAATTGTTATATATGTAAGGTGTTCACATCAAGTTATGAAATGCTACAAGAGTTAATCCTATTATCATACCAAGTTTGAATTTCTCTTGCTTTAACTTTAAATCCATATTTTAACATGGTTATGATCAATACACATATTGAAGCAGTTTCAAAATAACAAAAATAATAATTTGCCTCTTTTTTTTTTTTTTTTTTTTTTTTTCGGTTTATAGTATAAGCAACCTCTAATTAATATTTTTACTTGTTTTTATTTAGCAAATTCTTCTCTACACATATGGTTCTTACTTGAGTGGTTTAAGTATTGTTTTAATGAAGAAGAGAATGAAAAAAAAAAAAAATGAAACTATATAAATAATATACTGTCAAGAACTTACTCACGTTGCCAAGAGCTTATAATTTAGTGCTTGTAATACAGTGGAATTACTTTGTTTCCATTATAAAAAATTTATGGTTCAAATATTTTCATATACTTGTAACAATTGAATTATTAAAAAAAAAAAAAACCTTACTCTAATTAATTGAAAAACAACAAAAGAAGACTCAATGAGTATCATCAATTGAAAACCTATGTGTTTATTAAATGCAGAAGACTTTTTCAATCAAAATCTATTATAGTCAGAAGTTCCCAAGTTACAATATTCCTAAAATTTAAGTTGCACTCACTATTAAGATAAGGAGGTCTACCTGATGGTTTGCATATGGCCAGCTCAATATAGTTTAAAGTTTAAAGAAAAACCTTTAAATAAGCATTTTTTTTTTTGTATTTTTAAATATTGTCTAAATAATATTTAGTGAAAGTATTATATTATAATTTTTTTTAAAAATTCATTATTCTTACTTTTTAATATGACCAATTTATTTAATGGCGATTGATGTGAATTTCTATTAATCCATAATTTTGGGCCTTCTTAGAAGTGGATATGTTTTTTTAAATTAAAAAAAATCCACTCATTGGACCCACATTTGGGAACTTTTTTAGTTTGGAGCCCAAGATATGGTGTAACTGTGTAAGTGGCCTTGGTTTACGGCCGACCTTGGATTTGTAAAATCTCTGTTCCTTGCACGCAAGGATCTATTTTATACTTGTTCCCACATTGTTGCAATAATTTTTCCTGTAGATATAGCATTATTAGGTGTACTTAGATTAGATGAAAATCTTATTAACGTGCTAGGTTTTCTTTTCCACTCGATGCCCATAAATAACTTATTTGGTCTTATTGAATTTTTTAATAATTTAGAGATATAATACTCATATAATGGTAACCATTCATTAGAGTAATCAGTTTGTTTTCGTAAATAGACATGAATGATTGGTATTATAACAATTGAAATATTTTTACTGAGATCACTAGAGATATAATACCTGGAATAACAATAGAGGTACCTTAAAAATATTTGGAAGTTATAATTTGACGTGGTCCTCGTTCATGTTAGTTTTCTTAAAAGGGTTTTGTTAATGGATATACTTAGAACACTCTTAGGAAATTTTATAATATCACTTTCATGATAAAATATAAGAAGCCATAAAAATTGGGTTAGCTACTTTTTATTTTTTTATAAAAAAAATTTCTAAAGTAATGTTCTTAGGAAATCTATTAATTTTTATATTGCTAAAAACTATCTGCTTATGTGGTGCAAATTTAAACTTGTCAATGACTGCCACTTGTGAGCATAGAATTCTAGCAATAAAATTAACACGTGCTTATTATTATTTCTAAAGTTGACAGTTTGCTTTATTGACAATTGCAAGAGTCAATTACTAGCCAATTTCTAAAATAATAATAATAATCAAGAGTCAATTAAGTGTTCCTTGGGCGTGCATTCAAATTATATCTCCTCAAAAAAAAAAAAAAAAAAAAAAAAAAATTTTGCTGTTTTCCACAGATGGCAATTGGTTAACTCAAGAGTCAAACCAGTGGATCTAGGCCATTCAATTTGCTTTGCAAGTTCACGAGTCAAGCTGAAATAATGACAGTTGATTTCTCTTCAATGTTTAAACTAATATTGACTTGTGACTTTGGCACACACATGGTCTATTAGGTGATCACTGCAAGATTCTATCACATCAAACTAATTAAGACTAGGTTAGTGTATTTCTGACATATCAATGAGGATTAAGCCCCTAAACAATTAATCTAGTTGTGTGTGAGAGAAGGAGACTGTCACATCCAAGTTATTAGATTAAGCTAGTGTTGATTGACTCATTTTTTATTTTAGTGCCACAAGCCAATCAGTAAATCTAGTTGTGTCATTTGTGTCTGTATGTGTGTGTTTGGTGAATGTGTTTTGAGGAGTAAACCTACCCATTATGAAAGCAGAGCGTGTACGCCTGGCGTGTTTCAATCCATCTTTTGTGGTTGACTTAAACAAAGAGAGTAAACCCAAAAAAAAAAAAAAAAAAAATTCTATGCAGTCGTTATTGCATATTCCGATACATATATCTCGTAAAATCATATTTTAAAAACATAATTTTAATTATAATTATAAAATAGTAAAATTGTGTTTTTAGTTAACATGATATTGTGTGTTTGGTATGCACAATATGTACTATCACCGCTAAAAAAAAAATTAAAAGAAAAAGACATGCAGGAGATGAGAGGAGACGAGGCATGTTGTTGGAATGACAAAAACACATGGATGTAAACAGAGAAGCAGCCTTCTTTCGCCTCCTGCTCATGCGCTGTGCATTTGTTTTATGTTTCCATCAATGTGACTCATAGACCCCACAGACTCAGCTTGTACTTCATCATAGTCTTTCTTGTTCTTCATTCACTCATTCGTGTGGGTTTGTCCCCTCTTCTCTCTCTCTCTCATAAATTAGGGAGAGATCACTACTTTGTGTCTCATGTATCTGGTTGAGCAAGCCCCTTTCAATTTGTCAGCATTCACACCTCCAGCTTACAGCAATATGACATCATTTTCACATTATATGATGATTGATAGAATTTTGTCCATTTATGTTCAAAAATATGAGGAAAGTAGAAATGACTAAGGATTTTTTATTTGGTAAAATGCAAAATTGATCCTCTAAATTTCTTCAGATTTTATTTCAGTTTTCTAAGTTTGCTTTTGTTCATTTTAGTTCTCTAACTTTCGAATTTATTCAATTAAGACTTTTCCATAAACTTTTGTTATATGTTGTGGTTGATTTTTCAATCTTGTAAATTTTTCTTTAAATTTTTTAAATTAAAAAAATTCAATTAATAATTGACAAATATTTTCCAGATTTTTTTTTCAAAAAATTTTAACAAAAGTTAACGGAAAGACCTTAATTGAATAAATCAAAAACTTAGAGGACTGAAATGAACGAAAGTAAAGTTAGAGGACTGAAATGAAATCTGAAAAAAAGTAAAGTTAGAAGACTGAAATGAAATTTGAAAAAAGTTAGAAGGTCAGGGGCTGTTAGGTTTTTTAAAAACAGTCACTCATCACTCTTCACTCAATTTTCGTCACTTGTCACTTGTCACTTGTCACTCGTCACTCGTCACTTGTCACTCGTCACTCGTCACTCGTCACTCGTCACTCGTCACTTAAAATACTGTTAGGATTAGTACCCTTAAATCCTATTGTATGATACTATGTATAATACTATGTACATTATTATGTATGACATTATGTATGATTTAATGTTGTGATTAATAAATTTGTTTTATTATTATCTAAAATAATGGTAATATGAATATGAGACATTATCATATAGTCCATGAGATGCAAGTATAGTATGTGATTTATGTGAAAAGTCACAGAAGATATAAATCACAAGTTCTTTGTAAATTCAGAATTTTAGTTCACAATCAGTGATGAAATTGGGCACTTCATCTATGAAGATTATAACATATTAACTAAGATGATTTATCTTGATCATAGAAGTAGAGACTTTTAGTTGATATGTTGCTATATTTTAATAGTTAAGACATATTGAACTGGACTGTTGTGAGATTTATTATTCTCCTAACGACTGTCAAATAAATAATAAATTTCACGACTTCTATTTACATGAACTCTTAATTCTGAGAGGATAATAGACTTGATCATGAAGTGTAGGTTGTTTTGATATATCAAAAGTGAGATCTAATGTAAGGGTCAAAACATCAGTATGTTGGGCAGCCACATTTAGTGTTGATGGAACATATATTCTCAAGATATAATTCATAGTTTCTTAATGGAGATATAAAATATTCTCTTGAGATAAGTTTAATGGGTTCAGTTATTCAAAGAGTTAGGTCTAATCACTTTGGTAAGAAGTTACTAAAGTATATATTTATGAAACTGGATTTCATAAATATATGATGAATAACTTTAAAGGATTTAACTGGGTACTCAAGGATAAGATGCAGTAATTTACAAAGTGGCAGTCTATATTCATGACTTTGTATTATTACGAATATTTTATGAAGAAGTTACATGTATAATAAAGCCTTGGGATATAATTTATAAATAAGGCCTAGAGTGCAACTATATTTATATAGTGGTATTAAATATAGTTAATGGTAACTTTGGACTTGTCAAGAGTTGACAGAAAAGCCTAAGGACCATTGGAGCTAATGTTTTATTGGTCCCTTTTGGTCCCACTCCAAGCCACATATTAAAGCCCAATGGAAGCCCAATTAGATAATAAGTTATAAGAAGAAAAATATACAAAATTTTTAATATATGAAAAATAGAAACATCATTTTGTGAAATGGTGTATATGTGAGAGTGAAACACTCTATCATTCTCCATTTAAAACTGATTGAGAGACCACACTTCTTGGGCATAAAGTGGAATTGGAGTGAAGATTAAAAATATTCTCGAGTACTTCAGATTCTTGTTTTGAATTTTATCACACCAAAGTACGCTCTCTTGTTTTTGAATTCTGAAATTTATATATTACATGTTATCAATTATGAATGAAGTAGATCCATTAATTTTTCGCTGCACAAATGTATATTTCCATCAAATACCCTAACTCCCTAAAGGTGGCACGTTTGGCACATTGTTTCCAACTTCTCATAACTCAATTTTTTGTACTTTCTGTGGCACCCATACTTGAGCACCATGTCAAGCAATTCTGTTAATCTACCCGCCTCACACTCATTTCATTTCATTTCATTTTCTTCACTACTCATTTCATTTTGCCACCACCACTGTCACAGTGAAGTGCAACCAAAGAAGTACAAACAACAAAAATTCTCATTAATAAAAATTCCCCTAAACCCAGAAGCCATTTTCTGACTCTCAAAATATGCAGCAACAAATCAAAACTCCATTCATACTTATTTATGATACACCACCAAATATTAAAGAAAAAAAAAACCTGTGTAGAAAAATAGCAAGACCCATCTCTCACACAATCATTTTAATCAAAACACATACCCAACAAAGCCGGACCGACGACAAACAAAAACAAAAATACAATCATTTCATAGATCCTTTTTTTTTTTTTTTTTTTCCTTTTGGATCGACGACAAAGCCGGATTGAGTCAAATTTGAAATCTCTGATTGACGACCAACGGACCTTCGACGTAGCATTAGTGGCCCAAGGCTTGGTCATCAGTGGCCCAGGTGAGCCCTCCGACGAAGCATTGGCCTAAGACTGAGGCTGAGACCCATTTGTGAATTGTTCGTCGGATGGATCATGTTTCTTCAAAGGTCTTATCTCGTTGTCGTGTTCGCTGGTGAGCTGTGGTCGATGTAGGTTGGATGAGGTGGGGGCTCGGTCGATGTGGCTGGCCAAAAGGGATGAAGTGTGAAGAGGTATGCTTGGAGTTGGGAATGGAGAAGAGTTTCTGTGGGTTGGGTTTTTGGTGTGAAGGAAAAAGCCGTTGGTGGGGATTGTGAAAAGGAGAGCCGGACTTGACAAGGCACTGACTGTGGGTCCCTCAATGTGTGTATATTTACAAAAATGATATCATAACTCTGTTTCCATAACTTGAAAAATATCTAAAATGTGTTTTCAGTTTCCATAACTCATCATTCAAAAATCAGAGAATTGAGTGATGAAAACAAAACTTGAAAACAAATCCAAAAAAGTTTTCTCTCTGTGGGTTTCACCATTTTTGAGTTATGGGTGATGGAAACCCAAAAATCAAACAGCCCCTTAGTTTTGCATTTTAGCATTTTTATTTTTAGAGTGATACTTATAAATTGGAAAGTTGTTACTCAAATAGTTAAATTGCTTTGGAAGCTTGCACATAGCTAGCGGAGAAATTGCTCAAACCTACAAAATATGTCCATGATTATTACTTACATGAGTTACGCGGGTGTTATTTGTTTCACCATTACTGATATCAACATTGTCATCATTGTTTTGGGGGTGGTGTAAGGTAGGATAGTAGATGATTTGTTACGTACTAATGTAATAAATCGAGTAATTGAGAGGTTTGCCAGCTATGGGTTAAGTTTTTAAATCATTCTCTTCTTACTTATTTTATTTTAATATTTGGGTTAAAAGAAATTAAAATAAAATAAGGAGAGTAAGGTTTATTTTATTACTCATTGTTATTCATTATTGATAGCTGAATTAAAATTAATACAAGGCTGATTAATTTGCATCCAAATAAAGATGAACTCCAAGTCTCCAACTGCTTATAATCTATTAATAAAAATAATTATAACTCATCCAAAAAAAAAACCTTATTTGAATCTTAAAAAAAAAGATTAACTTATTTGAATCTATCATAACAAATAATATAATCTAACTTATTTGAATTTATTGTAACAAACTACAGACATTAAACTCATCTAATACTAATAATAAAAAAGAAATGTGCTACATTTACAACATTTTCCCAATAATTCATAGGTGATATTGTGTTAAATTCTTATTGGTTCTAATTTGAACTTATCTACTAAAATTATACTTTTGCCTACTAATAATAATTTGTTATTTAAAATTTGTTATGAAAATATTGTGAACATATCGTTTTTTGATAAAAAAGAGGATACATATTATTGCACTACTATGAAAAACTAGCGTTGTCTTGGTATATATATAACTCTTCAAAATTCTGATTATTCAATGGATAGGTATGGTTTTGTGAAAAATGAATTTTTTTTTTAGTTGAGTATAGCTTATCTCGGAATATTTATAGCGTCTTTTTTATATAAGCCTGTTTATTCATCTTTACAAAATTTTAACTTTAAAAATTCATTTGTTAAAAGTGTTCTTAATAAAAATAAAATTGTTTTTGAAATAAATAGAATTTTTTTTTGTATGATATGTCTGATAATTGTGTCAACAAAGATTTTTTTAATATAATATCATTAACTGGTGGTATAAGATGATTAGCTGAGTTAACTCATTTTTCTTTCCTGATTACTAGAAATTTTCCACAAACGCGATTCCCACTTTTTTACCTAAAAATTCTATCTGAAACAATCCATCTTTTTGGGTTTAATGGTTTTGTTATGAAAAGTATACAATTAACTTTTTGAGGAGAAATTGATCCAATTTAGAGTTTTTTAAATATTTTTTTTATTTACGTTTTATATTACCTGCATCCACAATTTTATCCATTGGGCTTCTAAATCATTTTGAATAGTCTTTTTTGTTGTTGATAAATTTGATAATTACAACATCGGAAGGGTGATCATCTAAATCCTGATGTCTGTGTTTGACATAATAGTACTAATTGAGTTACAAAACTTTTAATAATATTAATAAATGATACTTTCTCATCCTTTTAGCATTTGACGAACTTCAAGTATTTGATTATTTCTATAACTCCAACTTATAGGGTTTTCTTTTTGCGTTAAATGAGGGAAGTTCAACTTTAATTACCATTTTAGGGAGCTATGAAATGGTCGAGTTGTCACGAGTCATTGCTCCATTTGCACTTGCTTGACCTCCGATATTGTTGCTTTTTAGTATTGGAGTTCTCTCATTGCACAATAGCCTTTTGGTTGGTGAGCAGGTTAAAGAGTGCACTCAAGTCAAGGCCGCCGCGAACGTCTTAGTCATTTTCTTGAATATCTTCATTTGACTGGTAGCTGAAGAACCCACTACATTCTCCAACTATTACGACCATTACTCCTTCAAGCTTGATTCTGATACCATATGATAAAGATCAAGTAATGGATTGATTTTGTAGTTGTGGGCTAATAATTTTTTTGACTATTCTTTTCTTCATTTTCTCTATTTTGGTTAAGAGAAATAAGAAGAATATAAATTTCTTTGTGGGAAACAGCTAGATATATTACTTATACAATAATAGGGGAGAAAAAAAAAAGACACATGACAAGATGCTTGATGCCTTTGCTAACTATTGAAAGATATGGTAGCTAGGGCATTTAGCTTGTAATTAATGAATAAAGATTGGTCTATTCCCCCATTAAAATTTGTATAATGAAAAACTACTAAGAATTCTACTACGATCATAACAAAATTTCACAATGAGTTAAGATGATAACCTACCATAGGTCAAGATAAAATGAAGGTCATATACAGTGCATAAAACTTCCACTCTTGCAGAGTCAAGAATAAGCTATGATATGTTATTTTACCCCAAATTTATTAGAGAGGCTAATTCCCAAACTTGAACCTGCAACCTATCACTTTTGGTGGAAGACATTAATTTGTCATTGCATCAAGGTCCATAACACAAAAAAATGGTATTATGAAAATATTGTGAGATTTTGTTGTGTCTTTAGACTTTCTTAGTTAATAAAATACTTCAGGGAAAATTGCATTTGAACCCTACAGTTTAGGGGTGTAATAGATTTAAAAGAAAATAAAAATTCACCTCTATATTCTATTTAAGGGGTACTTTCATTGTGATCGTTGTGTGTTCATAGTTTTCATTTTACTCCTTGAGTTTTTAGCACAATATTTTAGTTTGGTCCTTATTGATATCTCATCTAAAAACTTTGATGACATGGCTAATGAAATGCTATAATGGAATATTGACAGATGACATGACTATAATAAGAAAAAAAAATTAACTACTAATAAAAAAGCTATATCAAGAAAAGAAAAATCTTCATTTCCCAATTAAATAAAAAAAACTCAACTCTGCTTTATTTTCTTTTCATTCATTTTCTTTTTTTGGGAAATAAAACATTTTCATAAGAGCATCCACAGCAGTGGAGCTAAAATTTTAGCTCCACAAAAAGTTACTTTATCTATTTTATCTATACACTTTACACAACATGCTGCAACAGTGGATCTATTTTAGCTTTTAACATAGTAAAATAATATAATCATCACAATAAAATAATATACCTACTACAATAAAATAATATATCTAACTACTAAAAAAAGTATTCACAGAACTACAACCAAATCTACCCTCAGCCACAGCCACAGCCACAACCGCCACAACCACCAGTCCACAGCAAAAAAAAAAAAAAAAAAAAAAAAAAAAGAACCGAAATCTCCAATCTTCTTCCTCAACCCAGACCAAACAAATCACCAACCACAAACAAAATAAAAAATCACCAATCACAGAGCTGGGCTCTGATCGGCGAAAAACCAAATCAAAGAAAGCTGTGAAAGAGAGCGAAAAACCAGATCGGCGGAGGTGACGTTGAGGCCGGCGGAGGTGTGGGTTTGATCGGCGAAAAACCAAATCAGAGAAAGCTATGAGAGAGAATGAAAACCCAGATCGGCAGAGGTGACGTTGAGGCCGGCGGAGGCGTGGCTCTGATCGGCGAAAAAGAAAATGAGGCTGTGAGAGAGAGCTTGAGGTGGAGAGAAATGGGAGTGACCGTGAAAGAGAGAGAGACAGAGGCGTGAAATAAAAGAAAAAAAAATAAACCTATATTATTTTAATCAGAAAGTTGAATAAAATATTAATTTTTTCTTATAGCTTTGAGCTACAGTGCTCATATATCTATACATGAGCACTGTAGCAATTAAGCTAAAAATTTTACCTATACCTCCACTGCTGCAGGAAGGTTTTTGGTGTTTTGGTGGAGTTAGAATAGCTATATAGCTGTTTAGTTCCACTGCTGCAAGTGCTCTAACAAACATGATTTCTTTTCATTTCATTGCAAACAGAGAAAGGGAAAATATCTAATAAATTTAGAACTAACTTTCTATCACTTCCCCACATTTTCTCTTCAACTAAACAACACAAAACAAGAACTTGAAATCGAAACAAAACCATTTTAATTTCTTTTTAAATTTCCCCAATCAAACGTAACAAAAGTATTGGCAAAAAGGCCAATAAACTCTATAAAATCTCCTAGGCTTACATTGCAAACAAAGAAGAGACACCAATAAGATCCATAACTTTTAGTCAAATTTTGTTTTCTATCACTTTCCTACATTTTCTCATGATCCAAACAAAAAATGTAATTACAAAAAAAAAGGAAGTAACTGGTGATTGGTGGCGCTTGTGATATAGTTACGTAATCCCCAATTGTTGTCACAACAAAACCCATGTAAAATTTAAACCCATTCCCATTTCCAAACCATTGTCTCACCACCAACATCCATGCTGGAAACTCATCTCGAGTGTTAGGAACCACCGCACCACGCTGCCACAAACTCATCTCGATCTTTTTATTCTGCCGCTCGATCACCATCCTTGTCTCAGTTACTGTGCCGCTATCAAAATCACAACATTGGACGATTGGCAACAACTGTGGACTCACTCTACCCATCAATTGAAAGGTCACCGCACATTGATGACCCACTCCGACAGTGGACTGTGATACCATCAGTGACCAAGTCATGGGAGTCCCAAACATGAAAGCACATAAACCAAGATCCAAAAAACTTTTTAAAATACAGGTATGTGTTTCGATTTTGGTTGTCTAATTAATTATGAGAGTGCAGTAAAGTTTTTTAACTCAAGATTCCTACTTAGTGTATAGGTGTTTGGTTACCATGAAATTGTGGATTGAGTTTTTCTTTTTCTTTTTTAGGTAATTGGTGAAAGATTTATTTATTTTTTAACATTCGGACATATCTTTTTATATATTATAATTTTAAATTCTAATTAAAAATTTATTATTATTTCATTTATGATGTCACCTTTTAATGTGCCACGTTAGCCATGTTATCAAATTTCATTATTAGTAGGAGTGTCCACGAGTCAGGTTGGGTCGAGTTTGTGCCCAACCTGCATCCGACCCGACTAAATCTAGTGGTCAAGATTTCAACCTGCCGCTGATCGGAGTGGTTGATCGGATCGGGCAGATCCGACCTTCAACGGATGGTCGTCGGTTTGGTCAAAGCTAGAGATTTGAAAATCAGCAAAAATCCAGCAAGTTAACGGCAAAAATCAATGAATTTTTGTGATATTTTTGCTGGATTTGGTGAAATCTCACTAGATCCTATGAGATTTTGCCAAATCTAGTGAGGTCTCGCCAAATCAGGTGAAGATTTCATGGATCTAGCTGAGATCTTGCTAGATCTAAAAAATCTCGCTGGTAAATGCTATGTATCTAGGTCAGCTTGAGTTTCTTTGGATTTTGGGGAGAAGATTTGAGACTGGACCGATGGTTTCAGATTCTAGAGAAGAAGACCCGCCACTGATCACTGGAGTAGTTAGGTCGGTAGGTCCGGTCAGATTTATCGGGTGGAGCTGGCCATCGATTGGGTTGGACAACCCTAATTATAAGAACTAAAATGTGCAAAAACTCAAGGACTAAATTGAGACATAATAAAAATACAAGGACCAAAATTAAAATACCTCCTACATGTAGAGTTCATAAGTAATTTTTAACTAAATTAAACCTTTTAATTTGAAAAGGATTAAAAAAAACCCCAAATTCCAAATTCTCTACTCTTTATTTTTTTTGGCTGACATGCCAAGATGTGATGAGAAAGAGATTTGCTTCAATCATTGAAGTAGCCATTAAGAAACTTAAATTAAATAAAAAATAATTTGAAGATTTCCAATTATTGACCAAAAAAAGAAAAGAAAAAAACACTCATGCAAATGCATAAAGTTGTACAATTTCCTTCTACGAGTTTCATATGTTAAATTGTTACATGATAGTTTATTAATAATAGATAAAAAAATATTCTATATTTCCTAATTATTAAATTATAAAAAGTTATATTATATTTATACTATACACCATACATATTTACACACATCATAATTCACACAAATTTGTAACTTTAGCATTTTCCAAATAATAATAATAACACACAAGCAATATTAAACACTTAGTTTCTAATATATAATATATATATATATATATATATATATATAACACTCAATTACACACACATTTAATATATATATATATATATATATAATAATAGGTAAAACTGAGAGAAAATCTAATTAGACTTTAAATTGGAATTATATTATAGTCTAATTTTACATCATGTGTCCCATCTAATCTAAGTTTTTAAATTTTTGTGCCAAGTGAGTTAATTCAATGTAAAAATTGAATTTTAATTAGAGTTTAATTTTGTGTCATGTGTTCCATCTAATCTAAGTTTTTTAATTTTTGTGTCAAATGAGTTAATTTAGTGTAAAAAACGAAGAGTCCAATATAAGTAAACCATAAAAAAAATATAATTTTTGAATGAATTTATATTTATGAGCCTTTTTTTTGTATAACTAAAAAAAAATTCAAGTTTATAAGTCATATATATATATGTATGTATGTATTAATAGCCAAAGTTAAGAGAAAATCCAATTCAATTCTAAACTAGAGTCTAATTTTGCACAACATGTCTTATCTAATTTTTAAATTAGTGTGTCAAGTGAATTATTAGGTGCAAAAATTAAAGAGTTTAAATTCAATTAGATTCTAAACTGAATTTTAATTGGAGTTCAATTTTGTGCAGTTGTTCCATCTAATTTTTTAATTTTGTGGCAAGTAAATTATTGAATGCAAAAACAGAAGAGTTTAGATCTAATCAGATTCTAAGTTATATATATATATATATATATATATAGGAAAATTATTATGTACTCCCGGAGTACCATAAATGCATACTCCCTCCTTTCATATGAATGATAGGTCCTACCACGAATTTAATTAGTGAGACCCGTCATTCATGTGAGAGGAGGGACTACGCATTTATGGTACTCTAGGGGTACACAATAATTTCCTATATATATATATATGTGTAATTGTGATTATTTTTAAATATATCCGTGCATATGCACGAGGTTACACATTAGTTTATAATAAAAGAGAGACAGTCATAACTTACAAACTCTCGCTATTTTAAAACTATCCAGTATAAGGTGCTTTTGTAGTTTCCAAGCTATTTTGTTTTTATGGGTTTAACTTTGCCTCTAATAGATATAAAGTATATAGATGAAAACTTGATGAAAATTAGCTTAGGAAGCATAATATAAGAAAGCTTGGATTTGTGTAAAAACACAAGAGTTTGTTCAGACCACCAAATAAAAAATACGGCTAGATTGCTTTTATTTTAACTTAAGCTAAGTGCGAAATAAGAGTAAATGAGTGCAAATAACCGATACAACTACCCTAAGCCATATTCATGCGAAATCAACAATAAAGATAAGTTTAAAGAGTAGGAAAGAAAAATGAAAACACAAGATAACACGGTGATGTGTTATCGAAGAGGAAACCGAAGAACTCTCGACGAAAAACCTCTCTGTTGCCCTTCAAGCGGTGAATCAATCCACTAAAGAATAAGTTGGAGTAAATGAATAACAAAAGACCCTCCAAGCCTAATCTACCCAATGTATTTGAGCCCTTCAAGCTCTTGTTACCAACTAACTTCTCGAAACCTTGTCTTCTCTAACTTTCCTGGATCCAAAAATTTAGCCCGATTGCATCCTTTAATAAATGACTCCTTCCAATACTTCTCAGCAGCACCAAAATCTCACTTGATACTCAGATTGGGTGTGGTAAGTGTTTGGACTATCAACCTCTCATGGATTTAGAGATGGAGAGGTAGGAGTAGAGGAAAATCACGAGAAAATGTGTAGATAATTGTAGGTATAACAATTTCTAACTTTCAAGTGTATTTTCTAGGGTTTTCTCTTTGAAAAGTACTCCTTACAATATGTGGACAATGAGGGTATATACAGTGTGGTTAAAGACTTCGTAAAACAAAGCATGACAAATTAGCCAAACAGAATGTTTCGCGAGTATTTTGCGAGAAGGCCTTACTCACTACCCTCGAGATACTCCGAAAATTCCAGGCTTGCAGGACTTTTCGCATTCCAATCATGTGCTCTACACGTGGCTCTACACGTGGTAAAACAAATTCATTTCTTCATCGTTTTAAGCTTGGGTTTTCATACTCTCTCACACTCATCCTTTACAATTAAAATCCCACATAAAAATATGGAAAGATGATTGAATAAAATTACAATAAAATTTAGTACAGAATTAAAGCCAACACAATATAGTTGTAAATCACAACTTTACAATATAAACTGAGGTTGACTTTTAAGACCTTGCTTTGCTGCATCTACAGTATCATCCAAAGAAAGTAAACCTTGATTAGATTAATGTAATTTGAGCATCTTTAATGATCGTGTGCGAGGTCCATTTGTGGTTATATATACATAGAATTTGTGGTTATAATTCTGTAAGGTATTTATGCTCAAAAGTGGGTCCTCGCTGCAATTCTAATGCAGGGATCTAAAGAAATAAAGAATTATGTAATTCAACAAAGTAATAAAGAATTTGGTTTGAACGATTGAAGATTTATCATTATATATGCTTTGTGTTATTATCATAGTGGAAATGGCTGGAAACATTTTTCTGTGCATTGCGCGCGTGTGTGTATTTATTATATATATATATATATATATATATATATATATTGGGAAGAGTACCATTTTTATTATAAAAAAAATTGAAACTATTTCTAAGAAATAATAACATTTATTTATTTATTTTATAAAAGTACAGTAATTTTCAACCCATAAAGTATGCTTTGCTAATAAATGAACAAATCTATAACCTTATTTGCAAATATGAAAAACAACAATTCGACGAAAGTCTTAAATAGTGGGAAACATGTCGTCTATCGCTGGAGCTATTGATGAATTGGGAACTGTTTGCTTAACGAATTTTCTTAATGTGATTACTTAACATATATCATCATTACTAGTGAATTCCACCATTTTTTTTTTAAAAAAATCTTATGATTCTTGATCTAATCTTAGAATCCGAGACCCTTACACTGATCCTATCCTAACAATCATAGGTAACACTTGATTGTTTGGTGTATTCACACACATTTTTGGTTTCTTACTTTGCTAGTGGTTATACGGAAGATGACAAGATTTATATTGAAATTGAGGAGTGGAATGGATTGCGTCAATGCTTTAATAAAAATCTTCATTCCCATTGTGCCATAGAAATGTCGGTGATATAGACATATGCCATATTTGAGAGAGAGAGAGAGAGAGAGAGACTAGTATAAGTGTAAACATGATACCTCCCTACAAAGCGAGATTTGCGGTGTCCCGTTAATTTAAAGGACTATGGTGTTTTTTTTTTTTTTTTTTACTATGATTTTCAATTTTGGTCATTGTCAAGTTAGTAAGAGTCCACCTGCACATGAAAGGAAATAGATCAGAGCTTAGAGGGCTTTGTCACGAATGTAAGGAGTGCAGAATTTGCGTTCACTCTATATGATTCAAGACTCTAATTGGTACAAGTTATGACTTTTAAACATGGTCCAACTCCAACCAATTGGATGATTTCAAAAAGAATATACCGATATAATTAAGAGAAGTATAGCAAAGGTAATAGAGCAACCAGGAAGATAATCATAGTTCATACATATAGAAATAGGAATGTATCCTATTTTGACCCTTCACTTGTCAACTAACCCCACTCATTGTCCCAAAAGAAGAATGAAAACATGCTCTCTCTCTCTCTCTCTCTCTCTCAATTTCAGAGATACACCCAAAATTTAAAATAAATAAAAAAAATCAAAGGGAAGTTCTATACAAAAGAATACCTCTTTAAGATTAATAACTCAGTATAATTGTTTTCAATTATTTAATTTATTGCAAATTTTGTTAATAATAATTTTCCAACCAAGTTTCATATTCATTAAATTAATTATCATATATTTACGTGTAAAGTTTGCATTTTTCTTATTGGAAAGTTAAAGATACAACTTCCTCAAAGAAAAAAGAAGAAGAAGAAAGTTAAAGATACAGAAACCATAATCTAAAATTCTAGCTCATAGTCTAGAATTTACGAAGAGATTTTCAAAGGGCAATAACAAGAATATTGGGATCTTTTCACTAGTTTGAAATGCAAAATAGTATTCTAACCTTCGTTGCTGACTTCCTGTTAACAATCCTATCATTTATTCTGTCCATTTATCTTTGTTATGGGTCGTGTGAGAACAAGCACACACAATTTATAATCTAGTAAGATCCTTGATCATCCCGAATTTGGTGACTTTCTCTGCCATTTGATTTTTGGGCAAACACATAGGTGATGAGTTGCTGGGTTTAACGGTCATAGTGGCATGATATATGTGGTTTAATAGGAATGCAGTTAGACAAGTCGACGCCAGACAATCTTCCGCTGCGATTTTGCTAAAGGCCAGGTAGTTGGTGGAGGAGTTTCAAACTTCGAATTTCAAGCTAGCTCGGACTGAAATAGAAGACACAGTGCAGTAGTGGACACCCCCGACAAATTCTTGGTACAAGATTAATACTGATGGGGCTATTTTTGCTAATTCTCATTCAGTGGTTGTCGAGGTTATTATTCAAGAATACAAGGGGCAGGTGGAGGCTGCTCTAAGCAAGAAACTTTATATTCCATTGGGGCCTTTGGAGACCGAGGCTAAAGCATTAGAGGAAGAGGTCTTTTTGCTTGGGATATGGGGGTACGAGACGTTGTGTTTGAGAGTGACTCTAAGATAATTGTTGATGCACTAAGTGGAGTTTGTGAAGTTCCAATAGCTATAGACAGCATTATTGGAGGGATTAGAATTAAAATGCAAGATTTCTAACGTGTGAGTATCTCTCATGTTAAGTACCACAACAATCGCCTAGTTCATTTTTTGGTTCAGTATGCCAAAAATATTGATGGTTATGTAACTTAAATAGAAGAAAATCCTATTATAGTTGAGTCTACGTTGGCTTATGATGTAATGTGTTTAGCTTCTTCTTAATAAAGTTGCGATCTTTTTATCAAAAAAAAAAAAAAAATTATAAATCACAACATTCGTTAATCAATATGCGATTTTTTTGTTATTATTCATCTATGATCCTACTTACATTCTAAGATATTATTTTTTGCATTAACTAAAATCACATATCTTCATAATCTTAGATTTTGTTTTCTTCTTCTTAAAAAAAAAGTATTTATATTCACCTTAGATTATGATTATGAAGTACCTTAAGTATACCAATTATAATATACTTATGTGGATGAACGAATCTCTCTAACACGAGAAGGTATTGTCCTCTTCAGAAATGGCAGATAGCCTATTCTCAAGGTTTTGCTCAATCCCACGTCGGGGAGAGACGCCTCCCACATGTACCTTATAAGCCTGAGCTAAAGGACACATGTGTACTACTACTTCACATGTAGTACACATATGTTCTTCAGCTCAGGCTTATAAGGCATATGTGGGAGGCGTCTCTCTTCGATGTGGGATTGAGCAAAATATCTGCCGTCTCCGAAGAAGACAATACCTTTTCGTGTCAGAGAGATTCGTTCCTCAACAACTTATATTATTTTTTTATGCCAATCAAAATTTTGTTTAATTAATTTGGTGCTATTTACTTATATCATTTAACGTTTTTGGAGTTAATTTGGTCTTCAATCTTATATTTAAACTTAGCTTGTCTCGAATCAAATATCCTAATTTTTCCATTTATCTAGTTAATTTTGTCTAAAATCTTATTTTTAAACATAGCTCTTTTAGACTAAAATATCATGATTTTTCCATCAATAAATGAAATATATCTTTAACATAATGAGGTAAGTAGACTCTGGTGCTTTGAGAATGACATTCAAGAGAAACAAAGTCCCAAAATAAATAGTTATTTAATTTTATTTTTTAATTACAAACAGTCTTAAATTTTTCTTGGATTTTTTTTTTTTGGTTAAAGAAAATGGAAAAAAAAAAATGATATACATATTTTTTGGAGGGGTGTGGGGAGTTACGTGTAAGTCTGGGTAGGCCAAAATGCCAATGATTAGGATAGGAGAATATTCAATAATAAGTCACTTTCAGGGCTCTGACTCTTAGGAGAAGGCGGAATGAAGTGGACCCCACGTGTCTTCGCACGCGTGCACGCCGTGTGGACCCCTACTCGTTGACCCTATCTCTCAAAGTCATAATTTTCTAAGCATGACGCCAGAGTCAAAATTATATTTGGTATCTCTTACTAATAATTTTTGCTGTTTTTTAGTCAAAATATTTGAGCACCTCGATCTTTTTTTTTTTTAAATTTTGGCATCACTAAAAATCATAATTTTATTGTTGGTTTTGAATATAGTTTTTCTTTTCAAATTATCATATATATATATATATATATTTTTTTTTGATAATTTCGTTACAAATATAATTTCCTCCCAAAAAAATTACAAATAATTATTGAGAAAATGAGATTTAAGCTTAATTCTGTTTATAAAGATGACATATTGATGCTTACACTAGATCTTTTCAAAAGAAAAAAAACAAAAGTCAGAAACTTACATATATTATTTAAAATATCCAAGTTCTGATGTTGAATTACTGGCCAGCTATTTAAAAGCATAAAGAGTAACGTGGCAAGCTCAGCTCGATCATGGAAACATGTCGTTTTTCATGGTCTTTAAGTAGAGGCAAGGTTTATCATTATCGGTTAGAATAGTGTTTGAAATATAGTGAAGGCCATAAGTTATCTCTATGCATTAGAAGTAATTTAAATTGCATAGCTTCTTCTAAAATTTACAGTAATTTTAAATTGAATCCTAAATTTAAAATAGATTTAATTAAACCATGAAGTTTCTAAATTGTTTCCAAAATAACGAAAGTTCATATAAGTAATAAATTTATCATATGTAAATATCAAAAAAAAAAAATCATGTGAATCAAATGCAACAATTTTGCATAAAAAAGCTTTACAAAAACTTTTAAAAAATCTTGGCAGAAATATACAATTTAATGAAGCTGTGATCATTTGGTAAGTCGTTTTGCAATAAAAAAAAAAAATGTTTTGCAATAAAATGTCATTTGGAATTCATATGACATGCTGTTTAACATCCACATAAGTAGGGATGACAAAAAATTCTCATTCTATCTCGTGTGGATTTTCTTGACTCGAAAGAGGTGATAGGACTGGAATGAGTTTTTACTTGTCTCATCGTGCCTTGCCACATTCAAAATGAGTATATATACATTTTATTAAACATATGATATCATATTATATATATATATATATATATATTCTATTATGATTTATTTTTGTTGTGCATATTCTATTACTATCACCATAACTTTTCCCTTTCATCTTTCACAAATACCTTCAATCCACCCCGAACATGGCTAGCCTTGCGTGGGTTTTTCCTAACCTGAAAAAAGAGGACAGAGTTGTGGGGATGGGCCACCGTTGATCTAATTTTGCCTTATGACCACCTCTACAAATGATTCTCATTTGCAATTTACTTGATTTTTCATTAATATAGTTAACGATTATTGATTTTTCTAGGGGATGATTTAAAATAATATTTAAAAATTTTATATTCAATTAAAACATTTGGGAGATTATATAATTTATCCTTTAAATTATTTTTGGATTTGGTGTTTTTTGTTTTTTACTATATATTTTTAAGTGGTGGATGAGAATTTGAATTTTGAGTGTTTCTATTAAAAATACCAAACTATTATATTCTGTTACAAAACTTTTGATCAAATAATTCTCTAGAGTATATGATTTAGTAGCCATTGGATAGCCCATGTTATATTATGTTCAAACTCTTGTCGCAAACTAAATAAGTTGGTAAAACGTTTCGGACTTTTTACCCTAAGTTTAAGCTTTTTTCTCCCCCTTTTCTTTTGGATAAATTTGATCGTTACAATGAGGGAAGAGAATTTGAAATTTGAATCCTTAACATCTCCATTAGAACCCACTAAAAAAAATACCAACTAAGTTATAAAACTGATGTCGGCTCTTATTTTCTTGTTAACTTAAAAATATCTTTTGTTAAATAATATATTAAGGCGCCGTAGAGGAATAGAGATGCATGACAGCAATTGAAGATATTATTTGATCTCCTAGGATATGACCTAAGCTCCTAATCAAATTCCAATTGTTCTTGACTACAAAGTAGTATAGTTGATGTCAACGCGATCTTATCCTTGACTAAAAAAATAATATACTTTTATTCGAGGCACGCATTCAATTCCAACATTATTGAGAAATGAGTTTGAATTAGAAAAACTCCTACCCTAATTGTCATTAGTCACCAAGTAAAACAAAACATGAGACATTTACCAACAGAAAATGCTCAATGGATGTCTTTTTCGACGAAAGTTTGTTCCCAAGTCACAATTTACGTTACTATGAACTTGAAATTGGTACGACAAATTTGACGCTTCCACTATGGTTTTGATTTGCTGAGTTGATTGTCAACTGCCGTCAGGTGATCCCATTTTGTGACAATTTGGTGAGGTTTGAGGTGGCCAATTTTCTTGGTAAAATCTTTTCTTTGAAAACACAAGGAAATGATTTTCATTACATTAATATTGTTTATTATGGAAAATATTGATGGCTGCTAGAGCATCGTATTGTGTAAAATATCACCTAATGGAAAAGAAGTCGCATGCTGGTTCTATATCTCACTTAATCTAGATTGCTGTTGGTTCCCAACTCAGAAATCCAAATACTATATGAGGAAAATAGAAATTGTTTTCTTATTGTTAAGACGTTGATAGTTAATGGCATTTGTGCTAGATTATATTTGAAGCACATTATGTATTTATTTTTCATCCATGAGACATGTTTCATTCGGAATCTAATGTCTGTGTGTGTGTATATATCTTTTGGGGTCTTTCTTTAGAAAGACTACTCTTCCTAAGAGATTTTAGATTCTTAGAGATAGCAAAATCTATTTAGAATGGCATCTCATGAAATGAATGTCACTAATGTAGATCTCTCTCTTTCTCCTTCTCCTACTCCCTCCTTAGCACTAAGCTCATTTATTAAAAAGGACAAAGAAAAAGTGATCAAAATTAATTCCCACACTAGAGACTTATCCCCCCAAAAAAAAAAAAATCCAACACTAGAGCTTCTAGGAATTATTATTATCGTCATTATTGTTTTGCAATAACGTACATATATATCAGTTTGTATACATAAAATAGACATAGGATTGCAAGACATAATTCTAGGAGATTCGCTAGCTATTAATTAGTCATACGAGTAGTGAAGTTTGAAGGCAAAAACACAGTCCATAGTGGGTCCTATAATCAAAGATGCGAAGAGGATTCTCACAACTTTCCCAAGCTAGATCAGTATTTCTATCTCATGTTTGCTTGGCTCACCGCTTGGCAAACCATGCACATCATGTTGGGGGTGACAAGGCTCAGATGTACAAGCTGATGCTACTTAATACTGATATTAATCACTGAGTATTATTTCTTATTGTTGATTCTCAAGAAAAATTAAAAAATGGTTGTATACATAAAATACATTAAATTTGGTTGGATGGTTTCTGAGATTCTTCTCTATAGTCTTTTAACACCCTTATCATTTGTACTTTGTATATCAAGCCGTGTATTTTGCAACTTGCTACCAACCTTGGCCAGAGCTTTAGTCATCCACTGAATAATTATACGATCATCATTATAAATGAAACTATACTGGGTCACCAGCTAAACATTATTATCATTTTACATGATGATTCACATATAACAATGAAACCCACATTTTTTTTTATTTTTTATTTTACAAATTCAGTTAGTAGAATACCTAACAAGTGAACATTAATCAAAGTCTTTCATATTATCTGGCTAATTAGTTAATAGTTACATATACGAGTATCCTTTAGAATTTATCATAAAATGACTATAGCATATCCACGGAATGACTAGAATACCCATTTTGTAGTGCTCTATGATTGGCAGAGTGGCACCTCCTTGGTGTGCGCCCAACCTGGCGTGAGTATAGTGTTATTTTCTTAATCATTATTTATTGAATCTAAAAAAGAAAAACATTCTAAAGACAAGGAAATTAAAAAGAAAGAATGTAGGGAATAGAAAATTTTAGCATATAAAAAAATAAGGTTGATGTTGAAAATCATCAAAGAAATGTAAAAATTCAATTGCGCAATGACCTTTCCTCTTGTCTAATCACTCACCCCCCCCCCCCCCCCCCCCCCCCCCCCTGGGAAAATGTCAACCACATTCCGGTTACTTCTTTCTTTCACTCCCTATACATACACACACCAAACGGGTTTAATCCGCTAGTATAAATATTTGAGATGCAGCGAACCGTTTTCATTCATTTTATGCACACCATAAAAGCTCAAAGAGACCCAACAAAACAAGGCCAAGAGTTTGAAGAATCTGAAGCCACAAGTAGTACTCCAGAGAAAGCTAGCTAGCTACTGCTAGAGAAGAAGCAAGAGAATACATATTATATTAGCAACCACTTATAAACATAAAGAAGCATGGCAGATGAGTTCAACACAAGTGGGAACTGGTGGGATTCAACATCAAGAAGCAGGTTTGAAAGCGGCACATCATCGTCTTCGGGGCTCACTAATTTGGGGAGCTTTGTATGGACAACTGATATGGCTGAAATCAAAGCAAGGACTAATACTATGGATTCCATGTCGTCGGTGTCTGGTAGTTCGGTGGTTTTCCAGGAGCCCCAGAAGCTGCAAGGGCATGAGTCAGCTGGTGGTGGCGACCCAAGCTTGCAAATGATGGGTTTAGGCCTTTCAACTCAAGCCATGGATTGGAACCAAAGCTTGCTGTAAGTACAAAATATAGAACTACTCTTTCGTCTCTAAGAAACCCTACAAGGAATCAATCTTTCATATCTTTTTTTGATATTTGCTTTTTTAATGAAAAGTAAGCATGTGGAACTGAGTAATAATTTGATATGTAGTATGTAGCATTAGATAAGATAATCAAGAATTTTTTAACTTTTTTATGTTGACAATCACTTCCACCCTTAAAATTTTGGAACTAAGGTTTGGTTGTTATTGTTGTATATGTTGATAGTCGAGGTGAAAAGGCAGCTGATAGTAGTTTCCGTGCCATGCTTCAAGAAAACTTGAACTCGAACACAAACTTTCAGCAAGAAACTGGGATGGGATCCTCTCAAGTTCAATGGAGATCAGAAAAAATGTTTTCAGGGATGAGTGGGGGAGAGTCATCCTCAAATGAGTTTAAGCAACTTAATCGTGGTTTTTCTTTAGATCAACCTTCCTTTAGTCCTCAATATAGTTCTGGGGATAGCACTGTGACATGCCAAGGCTTGCCTTCGAGTTTTCAAATGGATTCATCGGCTATGTATGGAAGCCCTTCAACCATATTGCAAGGACTATTGGGATCAGATAGTAACCAGCCTCAACAGCCTTCATTTGAGAATCGTCCTATGAATTTTTCTTATCCGGCGAACTATGGGGTGAATTCTAGTGAATTGTTGCCATCTTGGTCGGCAAAGGTTCCTCCGTTTTTGAGAAGTTCACCACCAAAACAGACAGTACCACATAACCAGTTGCATTTCTCTAACAACGCCCCGTTTTGGAACGCGTCTGAAGCCGCCATGAAGGATGGTCGTGCGAGCTTTTTCCCATTGATGCAACAGCAGTTTCCCACAACAAGCTTTGAAGAAAAACCAAAGGTAAGATTATGAACATGGTAACTGGGGAAGGAAACATAGATGATGTATTAATTCATAATTAGGGTTTCAAGTATGGGGTTGAAATCTTGATAGATTCATTCTTTAGCAGAATATATCCGAAGTTCGGGACTCAAGCACAGTGGTGAAGAAAAGTGGCAGTGAAGCCACATCTAAAAGGCCTCGGAATGAAACACAAACTCCTTTACCGGCTTTTAAGGTACAATAAATAAGGCTTTGGACAAGAGCAAGCTTTAAGCTTTTTTTTATTTTATTTTTTTTCTTGTTTTCTTTTCCAATTTAATTCAATTTCATAAATATGGATGAGAATTGTTATAGCTTTGGTAATACTAATAGGTGAGGAAAGAGAAGATGGGGGACAGAATCACTGCGCTCCAACAATTGGTATCACCTTTCGGAAAGGTAAGGCTTCTGAATTGATCAATCTCCTTTACTTTCTCAATGAGTAGAGAGAGTGATCATTTTCTTTCTGGATCCTGAATTCATACAATTACAGCTTTTACTTTGATGGATCTTTAAAATCATGTTATATTGTGTCAGACTGATACAGCCTCAGTGCTTTCTGAAGCCATCGAATACATCAAGTTTCTCCATGAACAAGTTAGTGTGAGTCCCATATGTGCCTTGTTACATTTTAACAATGGCTTTAGTAATTACATTATGATAGAAACACTTATAGACAGAAATTAAGTATCAGCCATTTCTGATTTATGTCTGTATTTAAACCATATTAGGTCTTAAGCACACCTTACATGAAAAGTGGAGCTCCCATACAGCATCAGCAGGTACAATATTCTCCATCCTAGCTGCCATCTTTTAAAGCCAATGGCAACCCTTTTTAATTTATTATTGCTTGTCCTTAGGAACCAATTTTCTGTCTCTTTAATAAGCATTTATTTTTGTGTTTTCCTTAATGTAGAATTCTGATAAATCTAAGGATCCAGAAGGACCAAAACAAGACCTTAGAAGCCGAGGACTTTGTTTGGTACCAGTTTCAAGTACATTCCCAGTCACTCATGAGACCACAGTTGATTTCTGGACTCCTACATTTGGAGGAACTTTCAGATAGATGGTGAAGAAAGTTCAACTTATTAACTGTAACAAATATACATCTTATCAAAACCCTAGCCAAGTTGGGAGTGATAAGATCAAAGAAAAAAGAGCAGAAGACACAGAAAGACCAAATTATTGTACTAGTTTGAGTTGGCAATAGAAATTGAAGAGAAAGAAGAAAAAAAAAGAAGGAATTGACCCTCCAAAGGACAGACCATTGTTGGGCCAGCTAGAGGCAAAATGATGCAGGCTTGGCCAATATTGGGATCATTGGAAAGCATATTAATTGTTGTTGTAATAATAATAATTCAAGAATTGTGATTAATTAGAGGTGGGCTAGCTAGCTAGGAATGAAAAAAAAAGCTAGCTGCTGAATTTAGGGAAAGTTTTTAAACTAATTTTTAGAGAAAAAAAAATTTGTTGTTATTAGTAGCTAGAGGATAAAGGAGCTTTTGTTCTTGTTGCTATATTGTGAATAGAGCTGGCACTACCTTTAATTTAAGAGTAAAGGAAGGAGAAAAAATTTGAAGGAATAATTGAATTATAGAATAGGAGTGAGTGTGGGGATGTCATTTGATTGGAAATCTCACTTTTGATTTTTTTATGTGTTTGGAATATGTTAGTGGAAGTCAGAGGGAGGCCCACATGCTCATCCTTTCAGATTTTTACTAATTTATTATTTTGAAATTATTATTATTATTTTTTTATAAAAGTTAAATTAGAAAATGTATGTCCAGATGCTATCAGTTATGCTTTTGTGCTTTTTATCGACTGGTCACATTGAGGGGCTTCCATTGGAAGGTAAAGAGAAGCCAAAACCCATAAATATTTTTATCCTTGTTGGACTTCTCGAACCCATAAATGGTCCTCATTGAATCTCTGCAGATAGTTGGCTATTTTTTTTTCTTTGTTTTTTTCCCCCCAAAAATTTAACAACTTTTAGTGGTCCGTAGCTTGATTTTGTATTTACAATTGTAGAACATGTAGGTATTGGTTTGAAAGAAAATAGAAAAGAATCTTCATCTTGAATATGCAATTGAGGTACATTTAGTTGCCTTTCCTTTTCCATAGAAAGAAAAGCTTCAAACCAAAGTGAACAAGATAAAATGATCACTTTTATTCTTAATGATCAATGTTGACAGGCTTTGTTTGCTCATTTTATAAAAGGAGAGAAACTTTTTCTCTTCTCAAACTGAGTTGTTTGTTTTTATACTTACGTTTGAGCAAACAATTATAAGACTGGTCCAGAACTGGGAAAAATAGCAACAAAGCAAGGTCATTTTTTAGACTCGCATAAATCTTGTTTCTTTTTATTATTTTTAATTTTCCTTGAAGGTTTTATAATTAGTGGCATTGTAAGAATTTTTTTTTAACAATGGCCCTGGATGTGACAAAAAATTCATAAATTTTGGTTGAAATAACCTTGAAATGGTCGAATTATCATGAAGAACCTTATATGATTGTATCTCCACGTACGGGAGAAAGATAACACATATATTAGATATACGTATTCTTGTTCTTAAATAATGTAAGTCTCATACATTTGTGTGATTTACACCTTATGCATGAGAAAATATGCACAAATTCAATGCATAAAATAATTATTATACAATTAATTTTTTATAACAATTAAAGATAAAGAAAAACCGGAAAAAAAAAAAAAAGAGTGAAAGATCTTTGATTAATTTGGAAATCTACTTGATTGGTATATAAGTATATCTTGATACCTACTTTACTTCCGCACTGGCTTTAGCAACTGTTGGCTGAAAGTGTACCTTCACAAGTCATAACATATGTCTGCTGGTCCCCGGTATTTGTTGTCGCCTTGTGATTAAGCACTTTAAGCGAGATTAATTTTTTAATTTTTTTCTAGTAAGTTCATCTCTAGACTAGTTAAGAAAATGAATGGCAATAGAAAGCAGCATCTAAGTGATTATCATTATTATGCCAATTTAGGCTTTCATGTGACTCCAAGACACTTATAATCTGATCTAGATTTGTCTTCACTAAGACGTTAATCAATTCCTATAAATGATTCCTTTCAATAGTCCTACCATGTTCAGTGTCAATAACATTATTTGCAATTACTTTTATTTGAGGAATCAGTTCTGCTATGGACATTATTTATTTGTCTAGGAACCATTTTTTTTTTTTTGGGGGGGTCAAAAGCATAAATCAAAAATATTTTGAAATGCAGTAGCACGAATATATGTGCTTTCCTTCTTGCTTGACACGCCCATCTCTTCATGTCGGAGGAGGATGGTGAAAATTACAGAAGAAATGGACAAAGAGTAAGAGAATTCGTTTCTTAGATGAGCTTCGTATAGATCTTTTTTAATCTACCATGAATCTTCTCAGCCTAGCAAGGCAGCAAATATTATGGAAGAAAAAGGTAGAGTTTCCAAACTACACATTTTTAAAAATTAAGAATGTTAATTCTCATCCTATTTAGGGCAAGATAAAATAGACAAAATTTAGTTACAAAATTAGTTGTAGTCTAAGATTACAATTTTATTCAATAAAATAAAAATTACTACATATTTAGAAAATCTAATCGTTGAATTGTATGTTTTTTATGCTCTTAATATACATGTTAAATTTTATGTCAATAAGATATTATTTACTATATAATCTATAAATTTATATTTTATGCATAATTTTAAATTACAAAAATTTGTCATTTAAACAACTTATCGATGTCATAGCTATTATTCTTTAATTTTCTAGAAATTTTGCAAGTATGAAAGATATAAAAAGAAAGTGTAATCTAATGATGGATTTGTCAAAATTCACTTCTAATAAAAAGATATTGAGTAAAGTTGTAACTTTAGACTACAAATAATTTTGTAGTTAAATTTTGTCCAAGGCAATAATAAGATTGTGTGTATGTGGATAAGATTCAATCCAAGTCTCATATTCAGAACAAAGATTTTATTAGTTAAATTAACTAGAACCCATTTAGCAAAACAAAGTAACAACCCTGCTCCCAAAAAAAAAAGGGTCAACTAATTCATTAACATAATATATACCACTCTTTAAATTAAGGCAATCAATTCATAGCCATGGTCATAAGAAAATATTCTTATATCTCATAGGAAAATGGTCATCTACATTCAAAATAAATATCACAAAACTAAAGACATACAGACAATAATATTATTTAAATTTTAATTAAAAGGCTGGCCGTTCTTACATTGTGAAATTCAACAAAAAAAACTTTAACCGTGAAATTGATATTATATAGTATATTTTTTTCATTTCATTTTCTCTCGCCAAATGCTACCTTGGTCGCAACTCCTCTTAAGCTTTCACACCCTAAACTTCATGTTCTTAGCTAGCCTTGTTGTCATGCCTTCATCTGTCCCTCCTTGTTAGCTTCCTCATCCTGCCTCTGGGCTTCGACAGCGTGTAACCATCTCCCCTTCACAGATTTAGTGTAGAGTCTAGTGTGTTCGGTCAGTCTCAATGCATGGTTTCTAAAAACTGATTGTTGTGATGCAATTTGAAAAGCCCCCTAAGACTGATTAAGCTACCCCAAACACATCCCTAATTTCAAGTGGTCTTTATTGGTCCACTTCACATATAAGATTTATTTTTTGATCTAATAGAGTGTATAAATTGCCACATTATTTGAAATTTTAAATGATATAGCATTCTATACACCTTTAGATTTGTAAAATTTATATAAATGATAAAAAAAGATCAATTTCAAATGAAGATGATTCTTTTCCCTAATACCACCTCTTAAAATTGGAAAATACTAATATTTGACCTTTCAAACAAATCGATTTCATGATTTAGATTAACTATTATAAATTTTAAAGTGTACAAATTAATTATCACTTCGCGTTTGTTTGTTTTGTGATGATTTGCATTTGCGTTTGCGTTGGCTGGTCCCATGGCACTGTTTATAGACCAGCCAAGCACTAAAAATGCGTGAAGAGTTTTTGCTAAAGTATTTTTGTCAATTAAAAAAATATTTTACTATAGTGTTTTTAGCAATAAATTTTCAGTTTTCGGCAAATAAGATGTATTTAAACACATTTTTCATTAAAAAATTGTAGTCCATGTAAACCATTAGAATAAGAGAGAAAAAAATCTTAATGATGAAATAGACTCTCTTTTCAAGTAAAATGAAGACGATCTTGTTCCATATTTCAAGTCCCTCTCCTAAGGCTTCCCGTTACAGTTGTCCATTGAAGTTTAGGACGACCAGTACTAGTAACTGGTTTTTTTTATTTGTATTCTTTTTTTTTTTTGGTTGTTTCTAAGCCACCCAAACACAAATGGCAATCAGTGAATTTTAATGATACCTTAGACATAGAAGAAAGAGGAGAAAATAGGATCTTGCAATTATTTTGGGGCACAAACGATTTTTCTAAGACTCCATAATTTCCTTTCCTTTTACCTAAAGCCGTAACATGTTTGCCAATAATGTCGCTTCACTTTTAATTTGTTTGCTGAATGATATTTGCTCCACTTTCACATGTGGTACTAATTGTTTTTTTTAATTCTTTGATGTGTACAATTGCAAACAATAACAAATTAGCTGAATTCATAATTATTAGCTTCCCATGCGACCGGAGATTTAAGGTGATTGCTAAACTCTGTTTTGTATAGATTCTATAAATATCAAGATTTTCCAACTCGTCCCTTAATTAGTAGTATATGGTATATGGTATTTTATTATCCTCAAAGAGACCATGCAATTAATTAAGTATTACAAAACCAAATTCACATATTCGACATTGCAGGACAAGATCATCTCTATTTCATTGGAAATAAGAATAGCATTTTTTACGATTAAGATTTTATTTTTTAAACATAATAATATACAAATTGTTTCGCTATTGAAAATTTTAAATATTTTGCAAGTCTCTATACTTTTTTAAATTTGTATCAATGTTTAATATGAAGCATGAAATTTCAAACGAAGATGGTCATTTTTCTAAATAGTTTCAAATAAAATTAATTATAGGAGGAAATTAAATTGATAAAATAGTAGTCTGCGGCTGCTGCAGCATTTTGGGAAAAATATGTACGTAGAGAGAATCCAGTTTGTATACGACAACTCTTCAGTGCAAGTTGCATAATTGCAGCAGCCAGCAGCAAACTTGAACTTGAATTAAACAAAAAGTACTTCCACTAATAATGACAAACATGAAATGGTCCAAAATTTATTAGCCCAAAATCTAGTAGTCTAAATTGTAAATTCTCACACATTTTTCTTTTGAATATGAACATGAACAGAAAACAATAAAATTGATAGAGAAACTCATAGCTAGGCGTGCAGATGATTGATAGAGATAAAGTAAAGTAGACCAGTGGAAGAACTCAGCAAATTAAGCTATACGTACGTGTCACACTGAGATAAGGATTAGCTTCAAGTTGTAATCCACCATCCAAACAATGCATGCGATGCAAGTTGCAAATTCTTGGTCAATCAAGTGCTCATCAACACTCACAAATAACCATTTCCCAGCTAAATACAATGGAAAATCATGAAGCTCATTATTCAGTCATTCTGAGTTTTCTTTTCTTCTTTTTTTATTATATATATTGATATATATATGTGATTTTGGTAGCTAGGTTAAGTCTGCATTATCATTTTTAGAGAAACTACAAAATTAGATTACGTAGTAGTTAATGCAAATCCTGAAATCTAGTTTAAGGAACTAGTGGATTGGTCATAGGATCAAATGCAAAAGATTGATGTATTCATGTACACAAGAGCCAAGAGGTGGAAGATCTTACTGTACAGGATTTATTCTGTTAATACCTACGCGGCGGCTGATGATTTGTGCATGAATGCCCACTTTGGAATTCATTAAGCACCCAATACAAGGAGTTGGGCTAAATATGTGCAAGCCCAAAGTGAGAGAAAGAAGCATTTATGAAATAATCTTATGAGACCATGCTCTCCAAATCAGGAACCCAATGACTTATCTATATGGGTTGGGCTTTGTGTCCGCAATCTCATTAGCCTAATGACTAATGAGCCTTTCCTAATAATTCATTTCATGATCATATGAGTCATGACCCTTCTCTTCTCTATATGAGGTTGATCAACTAATGGGCCAAATAACTTCAAGAATTGGATCATACGAATCATTTTTTTTTTTACCACATGAATTGGAAGTAATGGAGCATTGGTAGCAGTTTAGTAAAATTTTTCTCTACATTTTAGAATAAGAACCTACTTTACATTTTAGCTAACTACTTTTTCCTTTCACTCATTTCTTATTTTGAATCCTATTTATTTAAATATTACTATTTCTTCATTAATTTTTTTTACTATTTTTCTCATTTTTCAAAACAACAACTTTTCTTTATCAAATCACCAAAACACAAAAACAATAAAATCCTAATTTGGGAAATGAACAGTGCAAAATCTTAAAATAGGGAACCGAAATGGGAGGCCGACATGGGTTGTTTTTTGGGTGATTTTTTTTTCTTACCTATACTGACCCCTTACCTTAAAATAAAGAAATTGCTCCAATGCTCTATAAGACCCATGTTCTCTGCATGTTGCGAACTTCGTGATCCACAATGATTTAGGTTTTTATAAGTCATCCCATCTCATCATACGGATTAAGCCATTGGGTGGACAATTACTTGATCAAATATTTACTTGAAGCCTAATCCACAAACACTTGAAAGACGTGTCAGGTCCAGCTTCATCACCATGCTAGAAAATCAGTAAACCGTAGAAACTTTTGGCCAAGCAACGAAGCACATGTTGATATACTCTAATCAAGCCAATTTTTGGATAAACTTGGCCTTGGCACATCAAAGTCAGTTTAAAGTCTTCGACATTCAAAACATGGACCAAGCCCGCATATTCTTTACACTATACAGGGTAAAGTACAGGAACCAGAAAAATTTTCTAGTGGGAGTCGAAGACCAAAATGTTATAGTGTATATATATACACACACACACATTCTCATATGTAGTTATTTATTCTTTTTCTATTTTGCCTTAAAAAGTGAAGTGAAGTTTTCATATTTTGTGAGAGATACTAAACTAAAATCATAGAGAAATAGTTAATTCAATTTCCTTTTAGATTTTTTTAACATCAAATGTTTTAATTAGATACCATTTTTCATATAAAATTTAATAAGTAATATAATATTGAATAATTGAAAAACCTATATGTTTTATATCAAAAATTAAATTTAAATTGACCCAACCAAATCAATTAATTTAAGTTCTATTGGTATTGGCTAATTAACGGATTTGATTTCAATGTAAAAAAACAAGGATTTCGTTAAATTTTATCACCCCCTAAATTACTTTTTCAGAAAAAGAAAAATAGAAGTAACTGAGAAACCAAGACATCATCTCAACATAAAAAATATACCAAAATACACTTTTGGCATTTAAAGTTTGGGGTTGTTTTAATTTTGGCAATTTACATTTCAAAATTCTCATTTTGGCTCTTAATGTTTAATTATGTTTTCATTTTAGCGTTGTCATCCATTTTTGTTATTTGTTAATAATCTTATCTATATATCTATATTATAATAATAATAATAATAATAATAATAATAATAATAATAAAATAATAATAATAATAATAATAATAACAATAGGTGAAGCGGAGAGAAACTCAAATTAAAATTTCAAATTAGAGTTCTAATTTTGCGTTATGCGTCCTAAATTATTTATTCTTAAAGAGTTATATATATTTCTTAATTTTAGAATCAAATGTGGGATCACATTATAAATATTCACCCAAGTAGGTTATTAAGTACAAAAACCAAAGAGTCTAAAATAAATGAATCGTAAAAAAAAAGTGCTTCACAATAATTTTTTTGTAAAAAAATATGGACAATTTACATTTTATACCTAATAATATCCTTACAAAATTTTTTAAAGAGTAAACAAAATATAAAAATGACTATCAATAATATTTAAATATTATATATATTTATATATGAATTATATTATGTATCTTGTTGTATATCTTTAAGTATATTCATACATATGCATGGAGTTACAAGCTAGTTGTCTATAATATACGTACACACACATAATGAAATTCATGTATATATTCCACAGTAATTTAGAGCTAATATTTCAACCATCTATAATATGTTTTTCTGCTTATAGTAATGAAATTTCTACATTCCACAACATCTTAGAACTAGTATTTTTTGAAATTCTTAAATATAGTATAAGGGTACTTAAGGCTCAAATTATTAACGAAAATAAATGGCAATGGCAATGCAAACATGAAAATAAAATCAAACATAAAGGGTCAAAATGAAAACAATTAACTTCAAACTTTAAGAACTAAAAATATACTTTAGTCTAAAAAGATACTAGATAAATTCCAAAAACGGAGCTTTAGGAGGTGAGAAAAGCCTTTGATTATGAAGTTGTAACTTCTTTAAAGGGATGGATGCCAACCCCTTCTCCACCCTAAGAAAACTATGAATTGTGTACGGTCAAATATATTTATTGGGCATATCTGTTAAAATTGGGCGGTGTCGGTAGTGACACTGTTGGTCAATAATATCTAAATTCCAAAGGCTGAATCTGACTTGGTAATCAATTTTTAATTAGCATATTGAAACATACATCCAAATATGTACCTGCTAATCACTTATCTATATGTAACATCAATGTTAGGTTATTCATCTAGAAAAAGAGTAACATCAATGTTAAGTTAACCTTAAGTTTTGATTTATATAGAATTTTTTTTTATGGATGTGATTTTGTTTGTCATTAACGTCTACTTTAATAAAAAGTATTATTTCCATAACATTTTCACAAAAAATCTTATGATAACTAGTTTTAATTTGAACTCATCTCTGAAATAACTTTTTTACTCACCAGTAATAATCGGTAACAACTTACCATTTAAATTTTTTTGTGAAAATGTTGTGGATATAAAATTTCTCACATCAAATCATGCCTTGAAAAATAGAGAAGTTAATATCTTGAAAAATAGAGAAGTTAACTTAGCTACGGAAGGTTCAATGTCAACAATGGCCTACCCGTCCCAGTCAACTAAATAGTCGATGGATTTAAAGCTTAAATTTCTGTTTGGTTCTAAGCAAGAAGGCACTATCTTAAAAGGGAAAGAAAAAAAAAATGGTCATTGGAAGATGAAGAAAAGATTCCAATTTTAAGGGTTCTCATTTCAAATTGCTCATATTAATTTTACCATATAACAAATCGAAGGTTGATTTACCAAAACAGTGCCTTGGATCAACCAATAAAGGCTGAGTTTAGCCGAAGCACACTGAATTGCAATTACCTCGTGCAAAATTAAGTTATATGGGTATGCCATTTTCGCTTTAACTGCATTGCATACCTTTAGTTATGCCATTTATCCCTCGAAATTTTCTATAACCATCACAAAATTACTATCTTTCAGTAGATTCAGCACCCTTTGAAGCATTCATTGGACCATGGATCCATAATTAAAAAGGAGAATGCCGGTCACATGGATCAGAATGTGTCAAGTGATCCAGAACTGATGAACATATAAATGTATATCGCCATCAAGGAGGGCTTTCGGTGCCTTGGCCATGCATTAGCTTTGAGACCAGATAAAATCGAATCCTTTTATGTTCTTAGTTAATATATACGCTGGAAAGAGGGCAGTGATGCACAGATGGATGATCAATCAAACTTTTATCATTAAGAAAAACCACTGTGCTGTGTAACACACATACAAAGCATAATTCAAACAACACAGATATTATTACTTGCAAGCACAGAAATAGGAATATGGAATATTAAGACTGAAAAAATGGAAAATGTTATCCAAATGATATCTTTATGTTGAATTAGAAAACTTAAGCAGCACCACCCTTGAGCTTCTTTGTGATGGCGGCAATGTACTTCCCTTGGTGGAATGCCTGCTCCAACTCAAGCTCAGTTGGCTGTCTTGAACCATCCCCAGCAAAAGTTCCAGCACCATAAGGACTTCCACCTTTCACTTTCTCCATTTCAAACATGCCAGCTCCAAATGTATATCCAATGGGTACAAATATCATTCCATGGTGAACCAGCTGAGTAATTGCAGTCAACCTATGACATAATATATAATATGCAGTTTAATTTCACCCCATTCAAGATTTTTAGGATATTTCAGATAGATTAATAACTGAGTCATGGAAACTTACGCTGTAGTCTCTTGTCCACCACCTTGAGATCCTGTGCTGAAAAAGAGCCCTGCAGGCTTGCCTGCAAGCTGTTGTGATCTCCATAAACCTCCAGTTGCATCCAGAAATGCTTTGAATTGAGCGGCCATCATTCCATATCTTGTTGGGAAGCCAAAAACAAGACCATCAGCATCGGTAAGTTGATCAGGTGTAATGATTGGTACATCACTCTTTGGTGGCGCACTCATCTTTCCCAGCACCTCCTCTGGTAGTGTCTCAGGGACCTATTCCACCAGTCAAATATTGTCAGGGAATTTTTCAATAATTACGTAAAACATAGAGAACAAGACAAACATAATGTAAATTGGCCTTCCACTAAAAACCAGGGACCACCTAGATAAACAATAAGGGCCAGTTGCTTGAATTTGCATACAACAACTAAAAGATATTTGTGATTTCTAGATGTACCAACAAAAAAAAGAAGGAAACTTGAAGCTTTGGAGGACAAAGAACATAAAGGATCACTGCAAAGTGTTAAGCTAATCATGACATGTTCAAATATTGAGCATACTAGGGATGAGGATACTATAATGAAAGAACAGATAAAATAAAAAAGAAAAAGGAGAGCAAGATAAAAACTATAAATGATAATACAAGTATGCACGAGAAAATCTAATGAGTTATTGGGTGCAGGAGAAGCAACTAAGATGTCAAATTATGGAAAATGAACCTTGACATTGACACGGTAGCACATTATTGCAATGGGAGATCCTAAAAGCAGAAGGTGGCAACTTAGTTCACATATCATTAATTGATATAATATTTGAAGGGTCACAAAAAGACATGGCATTGAAAGGGGAACATGCAGAGAGAGAGAGAGAAAACTTGGGAAAACAATAAAGAATGCAAAATGACCCTAAAACGCTGAGTTAAAGCACAGACAGTGACATTCAATTGCAAACAACCATTGAAACAGGGTTCAAGCTCAAAACTTCTCAGAAATAACTAACAATTCAACAAGGTCAAAAGTTCATAAGCCAATTTACACTTTTTCTTTCCCATGGCAAAAAGATGGAACTTCTTTCTTGAAAACTGATTGTTGCTCCCCATTAGTGCATTGTACCGTACACTAAACTATTACAAAACTATACCTGGTACTTCATAAATGACATAACATGCAATGCATGATATGTGATGCACATTCTTACCTGCCATAGTTTGGCTTCCACTCCTTCAACAGATGCAGCCCCTTTCCTTATCTCTTCTGCTAGCTTCTCTACATGTCCGTACATGGAATAGTACCTGTAGCAGCAATAAAAAGTTATCAGGAAATGAGTCATTCGATGATCAGAGCTTACCCGTTGCATACTTGAGAATTGGCTGTAGAAAGAGAGAACAAAATAAAATGGCATCTAGTGCAAAACATTGACTTGCTTGAATTTTTTATTTTATTTTTATAAATGGTAGTTTTCATTAATATTTAACAGCATAAGGGGAGAAATTCCAATTATATTATAGAAAGGATCGTAATCAAAGCCCCATTATTATTTGCAGATTGCAAATCACTGGGAAAACAACTAGGGCAGATTTGATCCCTAATGCACTTCTGAACTGGCAGTCTTCCATAGCCAATTACTCTGATTATTTGGCTGAATATAAAATTTTCAAATCTTCTCAGTTTATTATTTCTTTTTACTAATTTTTTGTGTGTGTGTGTGTGGAACTTCCCACACACACTCCAACATTGTGGGCAGATTAAAGCCCAGGGCAAATCCAAGAAGCCAATGTAGCAGATGAACAAGAAACTCACAACATGGCACATATAAATGTCACTCTAAATAAGCAATATTCAAGAATCACTAATGCCATAGGAAAAAATGACACTAAACCACTCCCATGCATGTCCTCTTTCCACTTTGTGGTTCTGCCACAATTAATTGCCAAGCTCTGACCTTTAAGCTCCTTACTCTGTTTCTTAGTTCAAGCATTATAGGTGGTCAAGGACATCCTAGTGACCAAACAATCATGAGCCTCTGTTTGGCCATTGGAAGAGGATGAGAATGCGAGGTGACGTGAGCCTTCAAGAACACCAAACAGCCTTCAAGTGATAATGGCCCCTAAAGAATCATGGCAGACATTTCTGACTACAGCAAGGTACTGAAGAGCCAAATGACCAACTAAAGACACTTGCTCTAAGTGCAACGCTATGAAAAAGACTTCTAAAACTTTATATTTCCTTATCAATCACCTTTCTTATCCTCTACTAGCTCTAAATGAATTGACTAAACAAGTGCTTGAACTTTCCCTGCTGTCAATATTTTCTCCCACGGTGGAAAACCCCACTGACCATAGCCAATGACCTCATTTAACTGTTCTCCTCAGAGTCAACCTGAGAAGGGATACAGGAACCTAAATAGAACTAACATTAAGAAATCCAGACAAAAAGAGTAGAATATTTGAGAAAAATAAAGACATACAAGACTCCTTGAAATGTTAGTCTTCCTTACCTTAGTTTCCCTAGAGAACACTCTCTCTCTCTCTCTCTCTCTCTCTCTCTCTCTCTCTCTCTCTTACATATGCATAATACACCCAAAGACCAAGAAGACTGCTGCCACATTAACAAGACTTGGGATGCATTTTCGTTGTGGATGTTTTTGTAGAGGAGCCAAACTCATCTAATTCTAATTTATAACATGTGTGCATGGCTGGATTAAACAAATCTCATGCTTATAAGAAAAGAAAGGGCTACAGTATAATGTAACTTGTTAGATATGGCACTTCTAACCCACGAGCACTTCGTCCTCCAACAAGAATCGGTGAAGGATAAGGTTGTTGATTTAAACCCACTGGATGTGTGTGTAATTTAGTAGCTTACCAATAAGAAAAACTATTTAGCATGGCAATTTGGACAACTGTATTCATGACAAAAGTTGATGTAATAGATGACTCAAGTAAGAAGCCACCTAAGGTAACTTCATTATATAGAAAAATGTACTTCTCCCTCACTTTTTCTTCTATGGCTTTGGTTGTAGATATCTTGGAGCTCCCACACCCAGGTATATGGTGTCCTGTTTGAGATGGTACTTTCATGCATTTTGAAATGCCTAAATAGAATAGGAATTCAGTGAAGTTTGACTTGATAGTGAACCATATATATTTTTCTCTGGCTCCCATTACAACATTCAATTTCACTCTAGAGTTTACAATATTTTGTAAAATAACGGCTCAGTATTTTATCTAAAAGATTTATATGTGCCTAAACTATTTACTTTTTGGTGAACTTCTATATAAAGAGTGAAGTCACAGCACAAACAAGTAATATTTATACATCTCATTATTGTTTATTCACATGCCAACATGCTTTAGCCCAAATGGCATTTCCTTCCTTGAAGTACATAATTTAGAGTAAGGTCATGGGTTCAAAACACATAGGATGCATGTGTGACTTTCCAACAAAAAATCAGAAAAACTAAACTCAAAACTTAGTCATTTACATTCAACAATTTTAGGTTCAGATCTATAGCCATCTCTGCAAATAATATCAATTAATGGCTTTCTGGCTGAAGAGTTAAATATTCAGCATAATAAGTCTTTCACTTTTCCTTCAGCCATTTTCTGAACATGTCTAATTCTTCTTTTTTAAGAAAAAAATTTCCTGAAAAAGGGATTCTAGCAATTTGTTTCTGCATTTTAGTGCAACTGCACCATAATGAGAAACACATTGAACACTAAAGTTTTTTTGAAAATTAATCAAACTCATTCTGATCACCTTTCTATGGTCATTAAAGAGAATACATTTAACTTTATTTCCTAATAGAATCTCGAGATGATACAAATCTCTCCTACATTTGTGATGGCTGAGCATCACGAATACATTTCCTCATACTGCTAAAATGTTAAACCAATTTGAAATGCTATGATCCTGGAGATCATGATGTCAGCAGCACAAATACTTCTGCAGACAATCTAATCAAGTGTCAAAACTAGCAGTTTCTCAAAATTTGAGAAAATCAACATTCTCAAAACAGCTGTATGCAAAAAATAAAGATCTTCATGGAGATCATGATGTCAGCAGTGCTCACATTCTACAGTCAATCTAATCAAGTGCAAGAACTAGCAATTTAAATAAAAATTTGAGAAAATCAACATTCTCATAATGGCTTGATGCAAAAACAAATTTCTTCATGGATTCACTACCATCCCAATCCAAAGCACAGACTTAAAAAAAAAAAATTAATTCAAAGAATTCAAAGTCCTAAATTTATACCAATGAATGATATATCAACTTGGCCATTCCAAATATCATTGGGATTATCAGATCTTGATTTGCAAGAGGTTAATGTTTTTTTCAAGTAAAACAAAAAAATCCCAGATAGTTAAAAGTTTAGGTATGATGTACCAAGAAAAGTACATGTGAAACCAGCCTACAGTCTCAATATTTAAAGGCCATCAAGGAGATTATATTCATTTGTTTTTCAAGAACAGATTAAGCAAAAATACCAAAACAAGATGATCAAAACCCAAAGCAGATTCTTTTCAATAAGGTTCTTGAAAACCACGAGACCCACTAATTGAAACAATTCAATATGCAAAAACCTGGCCTAAACAAAGCCTATTATCTACAAAATCATTTCTTTTCACTTCAGTTTTCAGTCCAATCACCCTCACACAAAAGATAAAAAGAAAAAAAAAGTATAAAAGGGTAATCATTTGTTTATATTTCTATTAGAGCAGTAGCAACCATTACAACCAAAGAAAAAAACCCAAAAAACAAAAAAAAACAGATCCAAGAAAATCACATTTGCAATCCACACAACAATTTCATAAACAAATTACAGAAACATCAAACCGTAGATCAATCTTCAATTTCAGCAAAAATAAGGAATACCCAATTCATATAATCAAACACAAAACCAAAATGTACAAAAATCCCAAAAAAGAAGAGAAGAAAAAACAATTAAACAGAGCAAAAAAAAGGCAGAGTATTAGCGAGAACAGAGTACATGTAAGAGTTTAATATTTGAAAATTGAAAAAAAAAGAAAAAGAAAAACAATATGTATATATATAGTTGGATTGATACATACACAATATACACTTTAGTGGCCATTGATGGAGTCGTTTCAGTTCTCTGTGATTTCTCTGAATTTTGCTTTATCTGATGTGTTTGAGCTGTGTATATAACGTTGACAAGTGCGAAAGTGGGAGAGCCAAAAGCCTTATTTATAGTTAGTTGCACATTGATTGGATTGGTTTAAAAGGCTGTAATTTTCCTTTTCTTTTTTTTGGGAGAAGATAAATGCTCTAATTTTCAATTATTTTCTAATTTAGTATTCTGTGCACTAATGCACCTCCCCCTCTTTTTTTTTTTTTTATGAAAATTATTATTTCAGTGCACCGTGTGTATTATGTGATATTGTTGCGATTGCATAAGAGTTTTTTTTTTTTTGGTATTATATATAGAGTCCACTCTTAGAAAAGAGTTGTAATACTAAATTATTACTATTAGTGCGATAAAAAATGCCTTCCACAAAAAGTGATAGATCGCACATTTGAATTTAGGAATTAATCTCTCTCACCAAAATAAAAAATAAAAAATAGAAAGAAAGAAAGATTGGGGATAGAACGTTGACTACCAATCTGCTGGCATAATCCTTATAAAAATGGGAGTTTTGTAAATGGTATATAACCTATATTTAAGGTTCTCCAATTAAATTTAGGTTTGCAAAGACATCCAAAGAATGAGAGTTTTGTGAAGAAAAATGTTATATCTACAACATATTTATAACAGTTTTATAATAAATCCCAAATGATAGCTTGTTATTGATTGTTATAAATGTATAATAAAGTAACTTGTGAATTCAGATTAGAACCAATAACAACTTATCACTTATGTGGCGTTTGGTACGGAGGAATCCACATTACTCTTGGCATTTAGATTCCTAAAAATGTGATTCCTAGAAATTACATTCATAAGAATATAGCTATTTCTATGTTTGGTTTCATTGGGAATATCTTAAGATTCCTAAGAATGTGAAATGATAATATTTGATTTATTCCTAGGAATCTTAAATGAATTATTTATTTTTCTTATTCTATCCTTAGATTTGAATGTGAACTACCAAGTCCTTAAAAAAAAAAAAAATTCTCTAATTAAATAATGAAAACCAAATATAAACTATTAATTATGAAAAATTCATTAAAATTATAGTCTATTATTTCAAAATGACGGGTACAATACAAAAATAATTATTTAAATCTTCAAATGTTTTTATTCTTAATAATAATTTTAAAAGAGTTTAATCCATAATAATTTGTTTTATAGTTTATCTTAATTGCTTAAATGATAATAAAAAATGGTTAAAATTGTCAATTTATAAAATATACAATTTTCTTTAAGCTTGGGAATCTGGATTCCCATCTGTTTTAAAGGAAATCCACATTCCTACTGAGAGGGGAATCTACATTTTCCTGGTATCTGATTTCTTAACGTAATTTGCAACCAAACATGGGAATCTTTAAACATTCATGGAAATCCTAAAACATTACCCTGTACCAAATGCCACATTAGAGCATTAGCAATGGGGATTGTCAAAAAATTCCATTTTACACCCTAAAAACCTACTTTCTCTATTTTACCATCTCATTTTACAACTCTCTCAACATCCAGTTTCTATTTTTACAAATAACTCATTAAAATAATATAAAACATACAAAACTTGCTACAGTAATTTGAGAGAAGAGTGGAGACTTGAGAGAAATAGATGTTGGAGAGAGAAGATATTAATTTAAAATGATACAACCTTGCTACAGTAAGGTTGTATAAATGCAAACTTTATTGTAGCAGATTGCAAAAAAATTTTAGGTTTCCATACTCGGTTGGAGCTTCATTTTATGGGTTTGTTGGGTAAAATAACAACTGAGAGGTGTTTACACCTCTCAGTGCTAGTGCACTTATGATTTATTGTAAATATTTTGAGGAACTATTGTGAATATAGTACTTCTTTAAAGAAAACTATGTGCAACCTATATTTAAGATTCTCTAATTAAATTTCAATTCATATAAGCCTCTAAAAAATGAGACTTTTATGAATTGTGCACATTCTAGTTTTTAGGTTGAATTTAATTAGAAAAGTACAATTGTACCTAAATTTCGACAAATAAAAACATTTATCCCTAATTTATTAGTTAATTGAAATGAAATGATTAATTACTTGACAGAGGGTACTTTGAAGGGGGTTTGTATCGTGGAAATCATGGCCTTGGAAAATGGGTTTTTTTTTTTTTTTTTTAATTTTTAATTTTTTTGTGGGGGGGATCAAAATGATTAATGATGGAATGGTGGTGTCACGCTCATCATCATGCTTTTGCAAACTAATTCTAGAAGATGTTATTATTAATTTTAATTGATTAGTAATTTTTGGGTTTGGAGATTGATAAGGTACAAGTGTGAGGACAAAGAGAAGAGTGTTTGATTAATTGATGCGTGTGGACATGGAGAACAGGGTGGTTGATTTTGTACAAGAGAAGAGACGGCCATTGATTTGTAGCTGAGGTGGGCCATTGAGGGGGCAATTGGTGAATCCGAGCCGTTTGATTTGGTCGAGGTGGTTTAGTTATCTATGATGCATGATGATGTATTGGGGAATCAATTTTTGTTGGAGATTAATTGGAATTGGGGGTCCAATTATATGTGAGTTTATGAGTTTAGTACTTTTAGACTGTTCCAATTGGTTGATGGCATTTGACTCTAGGCAATTTTTACGTGTGGACAAAATGAGATGACGTTTTGCACGCTGCATGCTGACCCAAACCCACATATCATGAATTTTTACATATATACCCTATAAACAAGTTGAGTGATTCATTCCCAAACAATAATAATAATAACAATAATAAAACAACAAATCAAATCAAATTTGAGTGACGACCACGTCTAGGACTCTTGAGTTTAGACTTGCTTTTCCTTTTGGGAAAATTTAGCACATAATTTTTTATGTAATAATTTTTTTACAATTCTGATACAGTATATAATGAGTAGTAGAAAAAAAATTTGAGTATATGTGAAAGTGCTAGCCAATCAACCATAATATGGCACATACAATAATTATGAAAAAAGGATGTAATAAATGTTGTAGTCTTTAATTTTTCTTTTATCTTAAAAAAATAAACAACTTGCAATTTTCAAATCATATTATAGAGTTGTTGGCTTATAGCCCATCCTTATCAATAAAGAAAAGTTGGAAATTCGATAATGATAGGTAATGAATGTTATTAATTATTGGTAATGCTACCCTTCAAATTCGGATGCAAGTCTAATGCAGGATTATATTTAGATCCCCAATTAATCTCTATATAAATTTGTTAAAAAATTGCCATTATTGGTTCATTATTTTAAATCATTGATGAGTTTTATCTGTGAAAGCATCATTTACTTTAATTAGGGAAATGTCTATTTCGTAGGATGTAAGCAAAATGATCGGCTGAAATACATAATGTAGTATTATATGATTAAAAATTAGGAAAAGTTAACGGATGTCTTAAAAGTATTGGTTTAATAAATTTTTTTTAAAACTTTTTATTATGAAGAAAAAGAAGTAATTAATTTTTTTGACAATTTTTTTATATTTTTCATAAAAATTGGATCAAATCTTTCAAAAAAATAAATAATTAACTAATGTCCTAAGAGTATCCATTAATCAGAATCAAACTTAAAAATTTATTCAACTATTTTGTAATCCTTAATAAAAGGTATGATGTTTAACATAGTGACACTTTGAGGAAGAAAAAAAAAAAGATTAAAGATAAAGACAGATACAAACTCTAGATTTTTCAGTTTGAAAATTGGAAGTTGGTAGAATGGTCGGCATGCATGCATTCTCAATCCCCATGAAAGTCATAATTGGATTTTTTTTTTTTTTTTTTGAGAATCAGTCATAATTGAAAATTAGTAAATATGTATGTGCTGGAAATAAAAAACTATATGCAGGCTTGAGTTTACTTTTTATTTTTTTAACAAAAATAAATTTGCAGTAAGCCAATTCATGTGTTGGTCAACAAAATGCAACTCCTTGTGTTGTGAGCTCGTTTTAATGGCAGAAAAAGTTTGCAGAAATTGGTTCAAGAGCCACCATATCTGAATGAATGAATACCATCATTGTTTTTGTTAATGTTTAAGGTTCCAGAGTGTTTGACACGCTGTCCAGTCCTCATGTATAATGGATCTCACCTAACGTAGTTTTTGCTTCTTTGTTTTTTTGGTCAGAACTCAGAACCCATTGAATTAGAATTGTTTATACAGCTTGGAAAATTTAAATCAGTCACTAAGGCTAATTGATTACGGTTGGTTGCTCTGCTCGCCCTTTTTTATTGCCACAAAGTTTATGTCCAATTGGGTGGTATTCTTTTATGGGAAAAGTTAACAGTGCACTTTTTTTTATAGTTTTATTAGCCTCTGAAGTCTGAATAAACCACATTAAAAAAAAAAAAAAAAAAAAAGCCCAAAAGAAACAACAACAAATGAAGGAGAGCTGCCCAGTTTGTTTTGTTTGTTTGTTTATTTTTTTTAATTTTTTAATTTTATTTTAAGAATTAAAACTTCACCGGTAAACAACATCTAATTAAGTGGGCATGCTGTGAATCAAACTTGAGACCTCTCACATTGAAAGCGAGAATCATATTACTAGACTAAATGCCCAGTTGGTAGTAGCATTTGGTAATTAATAGAGGGGGTAAAAGGAAACATTAACTAGGATATCTCTAATATAATTTCTGTTTTGGAGATAATTGGCATTTACGATGTTGTACTTGAATGGGATTACTTGACTTGAATTCAGTCAAAGTGATATATAGCAACACGATAATCCTACAACTATTTTATTGACACTAGCTTGAAGAGAATCAAATGGTCTACATTTGGAAAAATTATTAGGTTCACTAGGAGAATTGTTGATGTGGTCCTCTTGGTTTCTCTAACTAATAAAACACTATTATATATGCAAATGTGACATCATCTAGTGGTTTTTATCACCTTATTTCTATATGACATCACACATTTGCATAAATGATATTATTTAATTGGTTGGGAAGACTATTTCAGTAATCCTCATAGTTGACCTAATAATTTCTCCTATTCTTGGTTTTGATCTTTTTTCTTTTCCCTATATTTTTGCTCTATTGCTAATTATGTTGCTTGTAAGTTGGTATTTTTTGAGACCCATGTTATGGTCCATTTGGATTGAGGGAGAGGGAGGAGGAGGAGTAGAGTAGATTTAGCACAAAATTAGCTTATTTTTAGCTAACACTACTCTACTCTCGTCTACTCTCTCTCCTTCCCTCCTCCATCCAAACAGGCTATTAGCGTCTCTGTTCTGTTGGTGAATAGTCTTCCAGCTTTTGGGCCTACATTAGTGGCTGATGAAAATTCTTGATATAATGACGTGATGCTATTCAATTAAGTTTCTAAAGTTTTGATGCAGGCCTTGACTTGCTAGGCTAGTTAAATGAAAGATTCTTTCTATAAAAAAAAAAAAAAAAAAAAAGGAAAAAGAAAAAGAAAAAGAAAAAGAAAAAGAAAGATTCAACCCATGGATAAAAAGGATATATACATAGTTGACAACTTTCAAAATTGACTTCACCCCATCCTATGATCATATTACTAGATTCGAATAAACTATCAATAACGTGATTCTATAATTAATTTTAATTGAATAATAAAAATAAATTAAAGATAATTGGACTTATAAAATAAATGACCCATATTACTTACGTAGTTGCTACGTAGGTATGTTGTCACTATACTCTTGAATTAAGTTTTACTCAAATAAATAAATAGCTTTAATATAACAACGCCTATGTACCGGTACTTAATAAAATGAAAGAAACAATAATAAAAATTGAACCCCAAATTTAGATATCTTTAAGAATTAATATGGCAATTTTTGCTATGATAAGTTGTAAGAGATCTTTTTTTTTAGAAGATGATAAGTTGAATATGATATTTTGATGTTGGAAATTTAAAATATTGTCAATTCTTATTTTTAAATTTCTTTGCCATAAATTTCAAAAAGAGAAAAAAAAAAAAAAAAAAAAAGAGAAAAGAAAGTATTAAACAAATACTAGTATATGAGTACAACACTATGACTGTTCAAACTCAAAGTTTAGATGAAATTGAAATTATGACGAACAAAACAAACAAGACACGTCATTAAAAAAGAAACAGGGGAAAACAAAGTCGAGGCGTGCAAACCATCTCTCCTTGAGAACAAAAACTCAAGAAGCACCGGTAGATTTTGTTTTGTTTTATATATTTTTCTAATAATCAAAATTTCATTAGTAAACAAAATACAATGAATGGGGCATTCCAATTGTCAAACTTGGGGCCTCTCTCTCTCACCCAAATCGTGAATCATGCCACTAGACTAAATGCCCAATTGGTGGAAGTACTGGTATTTAAAAGAAGGAAAAAAATATGAAGCCTTAATTAAGATATGTTTAATATGATTTTTGTTTGGAGTTTGGCATTTATAATGGTGTGCTTGAAAGGGATAAGAAGATGCATCTTCTTATCCCTTTCAAGCACAAAAGGGATAAGAAGATATATATATATTCTTATCCCTTTCAACCAAACTCAAACAAAAATCGTATTAAACATATCTTAATTAAGGCTTCATTTAAATATGTAATCTCATTACATGCGCTTTGCGTGCATGATGAAGCCCTTTTTGTTTTTTTTAGTGTCAAAATTTTATCTTATAGGAAAGGACTCCTCCTTCCTTAGAGAGGAAAAAAAAAAAAAAAAGAGATTTTGTTTAAAAAAAAGATTAAACAGAGGAAGAGCGATATTTGTTTACATTTGATTTTAGTAACTAACTTGATGTTTAGAAGGGATAAGGAGAGATGAAAGTACTAAATTTTAAAGGATATGGATAAGTATGTAAAATTTAGGAGTGTTTAAAGTAGTACTTTTACATAGTTAACCTTATTATTTAAACTTTCTAGACTTATAAATTTGAGGGTATTTTGGTACAAAAAATGATAAAACCCAAACAAGGAATCTAATTATTAATAGTACTAGCATATAGCCTATGCAAACGTATGAGTGCATTTTAATTATAAACACAATTTTTATTATAAAAATATAAATAATTAGTCAAATTATTAAAAAAAAAAAAAAACATGCAACATATATATACATATAGATACATTTAAAATTAAATACAATTTTTATCATAAAAATATAAATTGTGAGGGTAATTGAGCCGAGCAAGAGTGTTGGCTTTTGGGTTATGCCTAAGGGTGTCCATAGATCCTGGAGACCCGATCAACCTGTTGGACCTGCCCAAAATCGACCGGCACAAGCCCAACCTGACCAATTCGATGGTCGGCGGCGGGTTGTCATCCTCAGAACCCGGATGGCGGGTTTCCCCCCCAAAAGCTCGAGCAACCTGACTCGGCCATAAAAATCCGGCAACATTCAAAGATTTTTCGACAAAAATTTGCAAAGACTGGTGATATTGTTGTTTATCCGACGAAGAGGTGCTTGAAATCTACTAGATCTAGCGAGATCTCATCGAGATCCAATCCAGATTCGAAAAATTCGGCCAAATATCAGCCAAATCTAGACCGATTCGGTGAAATATTGCCACCGCCGATGAAACTCGAAACCGACCAACGCAAACCCAAAACCCGACAAATCCGAACCGGACAATCCAACCATTAATATGGGTCAATTTTGGTTTCAGTTTTCTCCCACCCAAAAAATTTGGGTTAGGTCTAGGTCGGGCCCAAACTCGACCAGTGGACACCCCTAGTTGTGCCCGAGGACATATAGGGCCCGTGGATGGTTGAAAGGTTTAATTAGGTATTGGGATCAATGTGCCTAGGATAAGGAAAAATAATAACAAACTGGTGGTATCTCCTGAGGAGCCGAGCTTCCTCGGGAAAGCGTTGTGAAGGGTTGGAGCCTGACCACCCTGAGAATGTTGTGCAAGAGGTAATCATTCTTTTGAAGATAAGATTTAGGGGAAGAAGCTAGTAATAAAGGAAGAAATATTTGGGAAGAAGGCTGCTACTTCCACATTAAATTCTCTACACCTAACCAATTGGCCACATTTATGTGGAAATGATACTTGAACGATGATATCTCAGTTTACAACTACTTACAAAGTTTTTAGGGGGGTTTTGATGAGACATGCATCCAAGGGATTACATACAAGATCAACAAGTGGAAGGCTAGGATGAAGGATGGGGGGACTATATAAGGAAAAGGCCTCCATAAAGAAAGGGGAATGATCAGAGGGAGAAAGAAAGAAAAAAAGAAAAAAAGAGAACATCTTGTACTTAGAAAAATTTGAGTGAATATAAGAACACTTCATCCTCAGACTTGACCAAGGAGTGTTATTTTTGTTAAATTGTGTCTTCTTGTATTCTTGCCGTGAATCCATTCAATTGAGGCCTATACCTAAGTTGTTGAGACGTTTTCCTGTAAAATCCACTCTCTAATAAATATATTGTTTTGGGCTTGTTGGGCCATTATCCATCGTTGGTGGGCTGAGGGTCTAATTCCAGTCCTTACATAAATAATTAGTCAAATTATTATTTTTTAAAGTAAACTTAATTAGTCACATATTAAAATTCTCCTAAATTTAATAATGCTTATGATAATTTTTTTTTTCAATTTTTGATAAGATAAAACATGTGGTGATTTTTGCTGTGTGGTAATTTTTTATTGCGTATATGTGATTGGTTTTTTTATTTTTTATTTTATTATTTTATAATTTATCAATATTAGATTCTTAGTATTTTGCACTCATTAACTTACTTGACACAAAGATTAAAAAACTTAGGTGGACACATAATACAAACTTAAGTGGATAATTATGGTGTAGTTCCCACATAAATTTAGATATAGGGCACAAAATTGGATTTTAATTTCAAATTGTAATTAAAATTTTTTTAAGTTTTACCTGTTCATATATATATATATTGATAAGGGCATTTTTGTCTAGCAAGAAGAGGGTTTCCTCATCCATCAGAACAAACGAACTTTGCTCACGGCTCTGTAGCCAACCACCATCTACCTCATCAGCTATCTGTCGGGCATCACCCAATTAGCCTGACGGTTGGCCCATACGTAACAACCTTTCGACGGAAGCTTAAGCATATCGACGGAGAAGTGTCGATACCCACTAGACCCTTGCATCATGTACCAGTAGACAGAGTACCCATAACAATGGACGGATGACCATGTTGTTAGATGAGCATGGTAGGTCCTATTAGTTTTTACTTGCTCCTCACTTATAAGTCTCTACATGGAAATAACCCACTCACCATGCCGAAAGACCCTACTACACGTTTGTATCTTCCTATTATGGTAAGGAGAGCCCTGAGATCATGGAACCTTAATTCCAAGATCCTCCCTATAAGGAAAAACCCTTCATACAGGGGATCTTGGCCAAGCCCTACACCACTATATAAGAACCAAACCTCTTACTCTCCCAGGTACGCAGAAAAATCCTTAGCTCTCTCACTATAGAATTCTTGGAGATTTCTCATTTATTAACTTAAATTTCAGAGGGTCTTTGGCTGGTACTCCACCGGTACTCTCTGTTTGTTTCTGATTTTCTTGTTCTTCAGGTACCCATTGGAGCATTTGAGGACAATCAGCTCACTGACGATTTTTGTGCATCTTATATATATATATATATATATATATTTTTTTTTTTTTTTGAGGCCATTGCTTGAAGATATTTGAATGGTCTATACTCTATACTTGGTTTTGATCTTTTCCTTTTTTCTATGTTTGCTTTGTTGCTAATTCTGTTCCTTGTGAGTCGGCTGTCTTTTTTAGACCCATGTTAGTGTCTCTGTTCAATTTGTTAGAGGCTCTTCGATTAGCTTTTAGGCTTGCGTTAGTAGCTAATCTAAGGGTGCGGCTTATGTCCAGTGCTCCAGTGCACTAAAATTGCACCGATTGTGACACGTGTCCATTTTTGGACATGTGTCACAATCGCAACGCGGCTAGTGCACTAGAGCACTGGACATAAGCTACGCCCCTAATGTGATTCCTTGATCTAATGATGTGACGTTAGTCAATAAAGTTTCTAAAAAAAAAATCTTTAATATGATATGATAACGCTATTAGTTGTACTGATGGTTAATAAAATGAAAGAGACAAAAATAAAAATTGAAGCCCAAATTTAAATATCGTTAATATGAAAACTTTGGCTAAGATAAGTTGTATAAGGTTTTTATTTATTTAATTTTTTTAATTTGAGAAGATGATAAAGTTGTATTTGATGCTAAGAATTAATAATAGGGAAATGTTAACTAATTCCCTTGTGATAATAGTTAATAATTTATTTAAAGAAAGATTTTATAAGAAAAAAAAGTAATAAATGTTTTGACAGTTTTTTCCATTTCCCATAAAAATGGTATTAAAACTTTTTTAAAATGAATTGTTAACCATTATTTTAATGGCACTCGTTAGCATAACCCTTAAAAATATTGTGGATTCTTCTTTTCTATTCCTTCGCATAAAATTTCAAAAAAAATTGAACAATATAGAAAAAAAGAAGAAGAATAAGAAGTCTTCAAAAATACTAGTATACGAGTACAACTTATGAATACTCAAAGTTAAAATCAAATTGAAATTTATGACCAAAAAAAACAAACAAGACACTACTTAAAAAAAGAAGAAGATTTGAAGTAGAGGTGACCAGCCATCTCTCTCCTTTGGAGAAACTCAAGATGCAAACGGTAAAAGGTAATAATTTATGAAATATTTTTATAATTTTTATATTTCTTATAAATATGGTATTAATTTTTTTTAAATGATCAATTAATAAGTGATTTAAGGACACCTATTGATGAGATTCAGATTTTGTAAGCATCAAAGCTTCGCTAACAAACAACATCCAATGCATGCGGCATTCCAAGAAAGCAAAATCATACCACCACGCCAAATGCCTAATTGGTGGTAGCACTGGTACTGTGGTACTTAATAAAAGGAAAGAGGAAAACAAATAACCCTTAATATTTTTTTTTTTTTTTTTTGAGAATCGAAATAACCCTTAATTAACATATCTTTAATATGATTTCTGTTTGGAGCTTAGCATTTATAATCGATGTTGTGCTTGAATGGGATGACTTGGCTTTAGTCAAAGTGATACAGCAATACCATAATCCTACAACTACTTATATGGACGCTTGAAGATATTTGAATGTTCTATGCTCGGTTTCCACCTTTTCTTTTTTCCAGTGTTTGCTTTATTGCTTGTGTTTTTTAGACCGTGTATGTGTCTCGGTTTGGTTGGAGGGAGTTTTTCTAACTTTTAAGCTGTTGATGTAATGCTGTGGTGTTGTTCAATAAAATTTCTATATTTTTACTCCAAAAAAAAAGAAAGATATCCTAATATGACAATGTTATGATAAATTTTACGGGTAGTTAATAAAATGAAAGAGACAAAAATAAAAATTAAAGCCAATTTTAGATATCTTTAATATGACAACCTGACTATGGTAGGTTGTTGTAGCCATATACTAATATTTGTTTAACTTGATCTTTGGAGGGTGCTTCATGAAGCTTAAAAAAAAAACTATTTTGTTCTACATAGATGGTAGGATCTTCTTCTCAATTTAAATAGGGAAAATTGAGCTTTGTCATCCTAGAAGCATATGAGTAATGGGTACTGATGACCCAATAAATTCTCATTGTCTAAACAGGTCTTTGGACGACCAAAACACCTTAAACACGAATTTAATGCATGAGTAGTTACCAACGAACGCACATGTTAACATGATCATTGAGAGTATCATCAAATCTCCTCATTAAATCATAGAATTTACACTATAACATACTCTCATATATCGCTATCTCTCACAATCATGTAACATTCTAGAAGACCTCTCTCTAAATAAAACTGTGATTCTTATTGGAAAACAATGAAAAGAGAGTACAAACCGTGTAAGCAAGCTAAAACCATGTAACTAACTCCCTATTTTGGAGGGAAAAAAACCTATTCTAATATTGCACATGTACTTATATCATAACTAATTTCTAACTCTCACACAATCCGGCTTCACAGCTCCAAGTCAATGCATAAAATCCTCATGAAATGGCACTGCTTCAATTGTTTCTAATAACTCTACAATTGCCAAGATTGATTTTGCAGTGTCCACTTGATCACTACACTTTCTAGCGGCTACACTAGCCTTTTGATTACTCCTTACAATTCTGATTGCAACACCCTGTTGTACCTCATATTGCTGTAATCTTTGCTCCTCATTTTTAACACTCCCTCTTAAGAGCAAAGCTCTTGCATCTTGATTCTCCATTGTTATTTTAGGATACTAAATACAATGAACAAAGATATTGATTGAGCCTAACCTCCTTAGCAGCCTTAGGTAATTATTTACCCCAAGTGCCTTAGTAAAAATGTTAGCTAGTTGATTCTTGGATAACACATAAAATGTTTTAATTGTCTCATATAGAATTTTATTTCTAACTCTATGGAAATCTACCTCAATGTGTTTAGACCTTTCATTGAACACAATATTGGCAGAGATGTGCAATGCTGCCTGGTTATCACAGTACATCAATGATGGCTTTTCATGTGTGATGTGCAAGTCACTCAACAAGTATAATATCCAAATTAATTCACAAGTAGTAGTGGCCATGAACCTGTATTCTGCTTCTACAGATGATCTAGACACCACGCTCTACTTCTTGGACCTCCAAGATACCAAGGCATTGCTTAAGAATACATAGAAAGTAAGAGACTTCCTAGTATCAGGGCACCCTGCCCAATCTGCATCACAATAGACCTTAAGTTGTAAATTTGACGCTGCAGGATAGAATACACCCTGCCCTGGTGTGCCTTTAATGTATTGTAGAACCCTTGTTGCTGCCATCATATGTGGTACCCTAGGTTGAGAGTCTTGAGACAAAAACTAACTAAGTCTATGCACTGCACAGGTGATATTTGGCCTACTTATGTGGCGTTTGGTATGAGGGAATCTATATTACTCTTGGCATCCAAATTACTAGGAATGTGATTCCTAGAAATCACATTCACATTCATAGGAATGTAGTTATTCCTATGTTTGGTTTTATTGGGAGTCTCTTAAGGTTTTTAGGAATATGAGATGAAAATGTTTGGTTTATTCCTAGGAATTTTAAATGAATTATTTATTTTTCCTATTCTATCCTTAGATTTGAATGTGAACTATCAAGTCCTTTAAAAAAGAATTTCCTTTAAATAAATAATGAAAAACGCAATATAAATTATTAATTATGACAAATTCATTAAAATTTTAGTCTAACGTTTCAAAATGACAAATACAATACAAAAATAACTATTTAAATTCTCAAATACTTTTATTCTTAATAATAATTTTTAAAAGAGTTTAATTCATAATAATTTGTTTTATATTTTATCTTAATTACTTAAATGATAAGGAAAAAATAGTTAAAATTGTCAATTTATAAAAAATACTATTTTTTTTTTAAGTTTGGGAATCTGGATTCTCACTTGTTTTAAAGGGAATTCACATTCTTACTGAGAGGGGTTTAAAGGGGGAATCTAGATTCCCCTGACATTTGATTACCTAGTGTGATTTGCAACCAAACATGAGAATCTTTAAACATTCCTAGGAATCGTAAAACATTACCCCGTAGCAAACGCCACATTAGAGTTAAGTACATCAACTTCCCAATTAGTCTCCTATACTATCCAACATCTTTAATCAATTCTGCATTACCTTTAGATAACTTCAATTGCTATTCCATAGGTGATTTTACAGGTTTGCATCCAATCATTCCTGCCTCTTGAAGGATCTCAAGGGCATACTTCCTTTGATTCAAACTAATTCCTTTCTTACTTCTTGCAATTTCCAATCCTAAGAAAAACCTAAGTGAGCCAAGGTCTTTAATCCCAAATTTCTAGTCCAATAGTGACTCTAAGGTTGCAACATAACTTGAATCATTGCCTGTGATAATCATGTCATCTACATAGACAAGCAAGACCGTAAACAAAGAACCTTTTGCATGAACCAAAAGTGAATGATCAACTTACGATTGTTGAAAACAAGCTGCAAAATGGTGACTGAGAGTTTAACATTCCATTGCAAACCAATGGAGTGGATGGATTGGAAGATAAGGACTCCCCTTTACTGTGATAACCAGGTGGTAAGCTCATGTATACCTCTTTTTCAAGATCCCCATGAAGAAAGACATTATTAATGTCTAGTTAATGCAGCGGCCATCCCTTAGTAAAGTCAAGACTATCGACGTTGGGCTACAAACAGATGGAAAACCTCCGGGCCTTCGTTCGACCACCCGCTGTGGAGATGCACCTATGTGCACGGGTCCCGTTAGAGGCTCTTCTCGATAATGGTGTGGTTCGCGTGGAGCTTCGGGTGCCCTCTCTCTCAAGGAAGGTAGGTCTACCTTTAGAGGTGTGGTAGGAATCTTAGCCAAATTTTAGGTGATTACCAAAGGTAAATGAAGTTGCCACCAATCATTGGCTTTTTCTAAGGTGTGATTGGTCACCTGTTTTCAGTTGATTTTATTACCAATCCTAGGTTAAGAAAAATGACATTTTTCCTAATTGAATTTGGACGGCAAAAAATTTTGATTCTTGAGTTCAGAAGTTTGGTTACATGTGGGGAAGATGTTAGGTACCCCATAATTCCTGTCCAAGGACAATCATTTGTTTTGATAAAACCTTAATTTTTGAAAATTGGCAGTAAAAAACATGATTTTGGCATTGGCTTTCGGGGCTTTGCATGCATGTGGGGCTTTGAGGTTTGGCGTTTGAATGGGTATAGTCCCAATCTATGTTTTCCTAAGCCATTTGGGCAAAATATCAAATTTCGATGGCGAAAATCTAGCGACATGACACCTTACTTTCGCGGCAGAAATTAGGCATCGTTTTTCCTTAAGTGACATGGGCTGTGACAATCACAACGGAAGGGGCGAGCAGATATATATATATATATATATATACACACACATATATCATGCACAATGCAAGCACACAGAGTAGGAAAGTAAATGCCTACATCCCTAGAGTATGGCCCAAAATATAGGTGCAGGAAAGTAAACAGGGGTCACCATACTCTAGAAATGAAGACAAATGGTACATGAGATGATATACGTAATACAACCTGTCTAAGAGAGAAAAAAGGGAGGAAGGAAGTGGGTTTAAAAGAGTACATAACCAAATGGGAGAGGCTAGACCCCTAAATCTATTGAACATAGCCATTTGGCTTATATTCACATGCTCGAATTCTTGCCCTTTTTGCTTGCGCTTGGGAGACCTTGTCCTATCTCCATGCGTCCCCACTCCATGTGTGTACATGAAAAGGCAAAGGCAAAGGCAAAGACAAGAAATCAGCAGACAAGCAATGGAAGGAAAAGATGCAAAGAGTATATAAAAGAGGCATAAAGCAGATAAGCATGATAGACATGGCAAGCAAATAAACAAGAAGGCGAGCAAACAAACGAGAAGGAAAACGAAAGGTGGTGTCCCCAAGGGACAAATTTTAGTTTGGATCAAATGTCCATAACTTCATTTTGTTGAAGCATGGATGACACACTAGCAAGCAAGACTCATGCATGGACATGTGAGAAAGCGTGTATAGATGCATAGAAAGCCAACGGGTGGTGCGAACAAACATGGTAAGCATAGCATCGCACGGAGCGGAATGGAAGGGTATGTACAAAGCAACCCGGCATCCGGAGATGCTTCCTAAATGGTCACATCCAAATAAGGCCTCATAGGCGACGAATGTAACCAAACAAGATCAAGCTCGCAGAGGGCATTAAGCATGGCAAAGCCTAGAACAAGAGAGGCCAACACAAGCATAAAGCATAGAAGCAACCAAGCATAGACATGCACATAGGATGATCCAAACCCTTTGATGTGGGCCTTGGTGTATGGATGATGACAAAGATCATAGGGTCTAGACCGGGTCCTAACCATTAGGCCAAAACACAAAAAATTGCGATAAAAGGAACAAAAGAGCTACAATAGCACATGGCATAACAAACAAGGTCTAAGCCTAAGCACATAAACATGGCGTGAAGCACACAAGCACCTAGATTATGGCATAAAGCATGTAGAGAACATCGATCTAAGCATGTAAACACACCGATCTACACACATAAGTATGGAAATGCGGATGTAAGCATGTGGATATACGTCTAAGAATGTAGATTTAAACATAAAGGCATGGGAGAACGCAAACCCAAGCATACAAGCATGTGACCGACATGGACATAGGCATTGGAGCATAGAACATGCATACAAATATGTTGATCTAAGCAAGGCATAGCTGAAAACATAATATCAAGCATGTGAGCATGTAGACCCAAACATCAGTACATGGCAAAGAAAAGATCTAAGCATCTAAAGCATGACATAAAGCATAAAATATGTAGAAGAGGAAACTAACACATGAACAAACATGGAAGCATATCGAAATAAGCTAAAAAGCAAGCTCAAAGCAAGATAAAGCAAGCTAAAAGCATGATAAAGCAAGAATCATGTTAGATAAAATTATAAATCATGTTATTAAGGTAAAAAGAGTAAGATAAATGCTAGAAAAAGATTTAGAAAGTTGGGGTGTGGATAGTAGCTAAAAAGCTACATACACACCCTTAAACCCCAAATCTAAGGTGTAGAACCAATGAAAAGAAGATTGGGTATAAGGGCAATACCTTGTATTTTTGGTGAAGAGAAGAATCAAGAGGCTTTGATTTTATTTTGTGAGTGTTTTTGTGTGTAAAAAAGTGTTTGGAAGAGAGAGGCAATGTGTAGAAATGTCCAGGCAGAGAGCAGGACATAGGAAAGTCTTTTTTTTTTTGGTCTAAAGGTGCCTGGGCCCTATTATAGCCCCAGCACGAATTACAAGGTGATAGCCCTTTAAGGGCCACCCCCTTCAAATGGTCCTAGATGGGGTTAATCTTGATACCTCTGGAAAGATTTTAACTTCTAGTTTCTAAAAGGGTATAGAACTCGAAAATCCAACGGTCGAATTAAAAGTTATAGCTTCGGGAAGTTAGCTGAGCATTGATTGGCGCATTAACCTGATTTTCATGATATCTCGGTCGTTCTAACTCTGAGTTTGACCCATAAATAGTTGTTGGAATGAGAATTTTCTAATCTTCGCAATGGCGTTGGTTTCAACTCGTTCTGACAGTTGGATTAAAATTAGGGTTTCTAGGGCCTACTAGGAGTTAACTTCGGGTCAAACTTGCCAAAAATCTCTAAAAAGCTTGAGTTTGATGTAAAACAATGAAACATGTTGTTTTGAGGGGATTTTGACTTTGTTTGACTTTTGGTCAACCTAAAGTTTACTAGGGGCATTTTGGTCATTTTAGCTAAAAAAGGTACTTTGGGTGCTTCGGTGTCCGAACAGGTTGCGCCACGTCATTTTGGATGTTCTTGCAGCTCCATGGAGAGAAAATAATATTTTTGAATTTTTCAGGATTCGGTATGCAAATCGAGGGCGGACAAAATACAATATCAGCAAAGAGCAAGCAAAACTCTAATTGAAACAATTTCGGCTATAGGAGAAAATGTTTCCAAAAAATCAAGGCATTCCCTTCGTGTATAGCCTTTAACCACCAAATGTGCCTGGTACCTTTCCACAATCCCATTAGGATTAAGCTTAATCCTATACACCCATTTACAGCTAATAGGACTTTTACCAGGTGGTAGTGGGGTAAGAACCTAAGTGTGAGTCTTCTCAAGTGCCTCAATTTCCATATCCATCGCTACTCTCCAAGTTAGATCTTGAACTTCTTGAGAAAAACTAGTAGGCTCTTGATGACAAGCACTGATGGTCATAAGATAGGACTGGTAAGGTGGATCCATATGATTCTCTAATTTGATAGATTATGTGATATGTGTAGGTGTGTGATTAGTCCCACATTGGGTATTTACTGGGTTGAACTAGGCTTTATTAATATCTGCAAGGAGTCTCAATTGTGACTAGTCCTTTTGAGGTATAGCGCAGATGTGGCTAACGATTTTCTTGAATCGTTACATATGGTATCAGAGTCGGCCTGGTAACCTCATGTAGGCTCGGAGACACTACTCTACAAAGTGGGGGAGATTGTGATGCTCCAATTTGATTGATTGTGTGATGTGTGTGGGCATGTGATAAGTCTCGCATCGAGTTTTTATTGGGTTGAACTGAGCTTTATTAACAAATATAAGGAGCCCCAATTGTAACTAGTCTTTTTGAGGTATAGTGTAGCTGTGGCTGCTTTTTCTTAGGTTGTTACAATCCAAATATGAGTAAGTCAATGACTTTACAATATTATATGGTAAACCTGGAGGATGAGTAATAGCAGCTGTGTTGCAAGCATAGTCTTGTAAGTAAACAGGTGTCTTGTGAGCCTTGGTGGATTTTTTGATAGGTGGTGGTGGTGCCACAAGTGGTGTAGGACTAGGAGCAATGAAAGAAGCTAAATCAGAATGAGAAGAATCAAGACTTGCAGATTCAAAGGTAGAGGATGGAGATGTAGGAAGAGTTGTAAGTTGATTATCTAGGACTTGAAAAGATGGATCACAAGTACTAGAATATTGAGTTGGAACCTCTGTAATGCCAATGGGAGTAACAAAGCCATCTGTACAATCTTTACCAGAAGAATGAGCTTCAACTTTAGAAATAAAGGTAAAAGAATCGGAAAAATCACACTTATCAGATGCAAAAGGGAATATGTGATCATAAAAAACCACATCCCTGGAGACATTGATTGCATTAGCGGATAAATCAAGAAGTTTATAGCCTTTAATTCCAAAAGGATAACCCAAAAACACATATTTCCTTGCCCTTGGTGCAAACTGGGACTTGTTGTGTGATAGAGTTGAAGCATAACACAAGCATCCAAAAACCTTCAAATGTGAATAAGTTGGAATATGACCAAAAAGTACTTCAAAGGGTGTTTTGTGAGATAAAATGAATATTGGCAGTAAGGATGCAATAACCCCAAAGATGCATAGGTAAATTAGATTGAAATTTAAGAGCTCTTGCTACATTCAAGATGTGTTGATGCTTCCTTTCCATAACAACATTTTGTTGAGGAGTTTCAACACAACTAAGTTGATGTAGAATACCTCTTTGGGCCAAAAAATTGTTTCATTATGAATTCTGTACCATTATAAATTCTAATGGTTTTTTTTTTTTTTTTTTAACTTTTCTTGAAAATTGAGTTTCAACCATTGTACAAACTTGCTCCATAGTGGCTTGAGTTTAAGACTTATGTTACAGTAAGTATACCTAAGTACACCTTGAACAATCATCCACAATAGTTAAGAAAAACTTACAACCATTTATAGTAGAAACAGGAAAGGGACCCTACAAGTTACAATGAATCAAATTAAAGTAATTACTAGAAATATGAGTAGTTTTATTAAAAGGTAACCTCTTTTGTTTGGCTAAAGGACATATATCACAATGAAACTTCTCAGTAGGATTAAAAGAGGTACATGATTGTTATTAAACAAAGCCAACATGTCATTTGACAATTGTCCTACTCTAGAATGCCATAAATGTGGCTGAATTTTATTAACAAAAACTACAGCAAAAACACGTGTTGAAGTTGAACAACTCTCTTCCAACAGGTAAAGATCATTGCATTTCCTACCTAGACCAATTGTACTTCAGGGAGCAAGGGCCTGGATAAAGCAAAGATTTCCAAAGAAAACAAGCCAATAAAGAATGGATTTTGCTATCTAGCTAACTGAAATGAGGTTGAAATTGAATGAAGGAACACAAAGGACATTACACAAAACAAGCTTTTCTGAAATTTGGACAGTCCCTATGTGTGTAACTAAAGCAGTTTCACCATTTGGAAGATTAACATGAGTATATAAGGTAGCAGTAATAGATGTACAATAGAAAATAGAATGGATCATATGATTTGTTGCTCCTGTATCTATTACCCAATCAGTCTCACTAAAGGCTTCCCTATTGACTGTTTTTTGCATAAAAGATTGAATGTTCTAAATTGGGAGTGAAATTAGATTGAATATTTGATGTGAGAGATGGTGTACCTAAAAAAAAAGATTTGGGTACCTTTTAAGGCACCTCTCTTTTTGGGTAAGTGGTATGGAGTCGCCACTTATTTTTTATGTATAAAAAATAAGAAAAACTAAATACAGATTTATATGACTGAATGTTCCATTCATTGATTGAATAAATAAAAATACACGTTTGAAAATTTGAACCTTACATGGCTTTGGGTCCCAATTACAATCTACCAAATATACATGCCTTTTTGTCTTAGTTACAATATACCTAAAATAAAAATAAAGATAAAGCCAAGTCTACTTAACCAAAAATCTAAATCTGGAAACTAGGTTACGGAATGAGAAGTGTTAGGCATCCATTCTCCCCAGACAGAGTTTGGTCTTCTAGACTCTTGTGACCAATGTACCATTTTACGTATGACATGAATGATATGTTAAGTACATGTGAAATAAAAATTAAATTACACAAATTTATTATGAATGAAGTCTCTTCTTTTGAAAATAATCAGATCTGTTTTGGTTGGTAGAAAAATTGATTTTTGATTTGTCACAATACCAAATCTTTTTTGTAGTGTGTAGAAAAAAGTGGTTTTTGAAGAAAAAAATTCAGATATATTTTTATTTAATAAAAAGAAAGTCTTTTGGCTGGTTTAAAAAATTCAAATCTGTTTTAAGAGATAAAAAAATGGTTTTGGAGTTTTGTAAAAGATCAGATCTGTTTTGTACATGTAAAAATGGTTTTGATAACTAAAAAATCAGATCTTTTTTTCTTATATGTTAAAAAATGAAAATGATTTTTCTTTAAGAAGAGAGTTTCACTCATAATTTAAATTTATGCAACAAACACGAAAACAATCATGTTTCATCTTTTTCTTTATTTCAAAAATTGGAATGTATTAAAAAATTAGATTTGTATCTTAAGAAAGATACAAATCAGTTTTGATTTAACAAAAACTTAGATCTACATCTAGAAAAGATGTAGATCTATTTGTATATTGAGAAAAATTCAGATCTACATCTAGAAAAGATGTAGACCTATTTTTATATTGAGAAAAATTTAGATCTACATCTAGAAAAGATGCAGATTCGTTTTTTTGATTAAAAAAAAGTCAGATCTACATCTTATGAAGATGTAGATTTGTTTTTATTTTATAAACAAGTATTATTCACATGCAAAATTTTTGACATTGAAGAAAAAGATTATAAAAATCATATGGAAAAAGCAATAATGCTTTAAACAAGACAATTACGAATCATTCATGTTATGGAAATAAACATTCATCAACATAAAAGAGAGCATGGGAAAGATAGGGTAAAGGAAACAACCTCTTGCATGAGTACTCTTTATGCTTTAGAGGATGTTTTAGGGTTCAAAGAAACTTATTCAGTTATCCTTGAAACCTAAAAATTCTAATTCTTGTAGCAATTCTCAGAGAGGATCAAAGAATATCGACACTCTTTTAGTCTCAAAACGTATGCTCTCAGAGCGTAAAAAAAAAGGTGCTGAATTATGAGATTCAGTCTTTATTTATAGAGGTTAGAAATCCCTAAAAAATAGGTACGGACGACTAGGGTTTGAATCCGGACACATCCTTTTGCGAAAATGTCATTAAAAGTGTGCATTATCGTTACCTGAAGGCCGTTAGGCCAAAACCCATATGATGGCAATTCAACACTTTCAAAGTTCTGTGCAGCACTCTGAAAGTGCCAAATTGGCCCTTGGATGCTGAATGTACTTTCGTGTTCGAGTGCCAATTGAACTCTCTTTCTAGGGTTTTTTGGCCGATCCTTGTACCTAGACCCATTTTCATCCTCCATCTATAATTTTTTATCTCTCTTTTTTGGATAATTTAGGCTTTTTAAGAAATATTATCTTGAATCAGTTATCTTGACCCATTATCTCGTGGATAAATCCCTTAAAATAGATCTTGATAAAGTTCAGATTATCCACAATTTTATTGTTATCCAATCATTTATTTTATTCCTATGCATGCATCTCTATTTTAAACACTAATTATCAATCAATCACAAAATTATTTAATTAATTTTAATTTCTTGACAAATTAGAATTAATTTAAATTAATCGTGTGTGGTCGACTCTTCCTAGACACAATGCATATGGACCGTGCAAACTTGATGATACAATATGTTTCGATTTGATGGTCCGATTTGGAAACCGAGAAAACCTTTGCGATCGTTAGAATCTTAAGATCATTTTTCATGATATGTAATGAATGACATGATGCATGTAATGCAAAGAAAAAATGATGAATGTAACTCAAGAATAGAATGATGCATGAAATGTAAGAACAGAATGATGCATGAATGATTCTTTTTGTACATGAATTGTCATTTGAGTCATTCTCCTTGATCAAATCATTGGTACAAAATTGAGTGTCTACACCTGACATGAGCAGAAGCCACATCAGAAACTACACTAGAAGTTCCTGCAACACCAGTACTTGTGGTGATTGTGCTCACAGTGGCTGCATGATGTCCATCACCAAGATTACCCCCAGTATTGAGAAATACCAATAACTGCTCACATTGTGCCTTAAGGACACTGATTCATTGCAACAAGGAAATTCTCTGCATTTGCTACTGGTTTAGAGGAGACTTGATTTGCATTGGCATTTGATTTCCCTTTTGGCTTGTATCCTGGTGGATAGCCATGTAACTTGTAGCATTTTTCAACTATGTGACTAGTCATGTTGTAGTGAGTACAAAAAGGCTTCTCCTTTTTGTTATTTCCTTTGTTCCAATTAGCATTCCCCTCTTGAATTAGCATACATTGCTACTGCATTAGACTAAAGTGTACCAAAACCTCCATGTCCAATGCTTTTGTGAGATTCCTCTTGAAGAACTAGTGCATAAACCTTGCTTATAGAAGGAAATGGATCAAACTTGAGAATTTAAGTCTAAGAGTCTCAAAATTCTCATTCAATCCCATCAGAAACCTCATGACATAAGCTTTGTCATGTGAAGCACTCAACACCTTCATAGCTCCACAAGAACACTTTGGAGATGGCTCGTAATTAAGCAATTGATCCTAAAGCCTCTTGAATTTGGTATAATACTCTGTCATTGACATCTAGTTCTGAGAAATATGAGAAATTTCTCTTGGTAGATTGTAAATCTTGGGACCATTCCTTCGTGAAAAGAGATTTTGCAATTCAATCCACATCTCCCTTTCTATTTTACAATACATGATGTTGCTGGATACATCTATATGCATAGAATTGATCATCCACGAAAGCACCATAATGTTATAGCTTTGTCAATCTTCATACAAAGGCGAATCCAAATCTGGTATTGGAATCTTTCAATTGACAAAGCCAATTTTCTTCTTCGCAGTAAAAGTAAGAAACATTGCTCTGGACCATGAGTGATAATTCTTCTGAATGGCCTCTCATACTTTTGTGGGTAATGAAGATATATATAGTGTGGGTGAAGGGTAAGAAAGTCACACCTAAAAGTCCTCCAGGCAGAGAGTTTCGTGGGTATCTCACGAGAATGCCTTACCCACAAGACATTCGCGAAATCCTCTAGTTGGCTTGACTCTTCAGCTTCAGCATGTGCTTCTCACGTGGCTCTTTCAAGGGTTAGCTTCTAGTGAAACACTTACGAAATCTATTGATTCTTCATTTTATGCTTGATTCTTCACCAACTTTATTCTAAACCCAATACAATAAAATTCCACAAAATACAAGAAACAAATTAAAGCAAATACAACACTTTTTGTCATGGAATAAAGCCAACATAAAACATAGTGTTAAATCACAACTTTACACTAAGGTTCAAACTAGATTGTGAAGGCTGAGCTTGAATTGGATCAGATGGATTGTTTGACTCAATGGACGCAATTGAAGAAGATTCAATGCTCTGATACCATGTAAAATTCTAAAAGACTCTCTCTAAAAAAATTGTGATTATTGAAAAACAATGAAAAGAGAGTACAAATCAATGAATTATACATCACCACTACTCCTATATATACATGATGTAAGTAAGCTAAAACCGTGTAACTAACTCCATATTTTGGAGGGAAAAATAGTTATGAAGCTAAATCTATTCTAATATTACACGTGTACTTATATCATAACTAATTTCTAACTCTCATACAATCTGGCTTCACTGCTCGAAGTCAATGCATAAAATCCTCATGAAATGACACTGCTTCAATTGTTTCTACCAACTCTGCACTTGCTAAGACTGATTCTGCAGTGTCCATTTGATCACTACATTTCCTTGTTCTAGTAGCTACACTAGCCTCTTGATTACTCTTTCCAATTCCAATTGCAACACCTTGTTGTACCTTATATGGTTGTAATCTTTGCTCCTCATTTATAACAAATCATCATCTGACTTTGTCATTAGAGGCTTATCGGCTGGCACCACACTAATGACCCAAGCAAAGAGAAATTACTTTGTTATTGTTTTGCAAGTCTCGGATTTATTATCATCGGAATCCATCTGGACGAACCTATCAACTGACGAATTCGGCTTTATCAAGGACCAATGTTTTGGAAATTGGAACCCACCATTATCTCAAGATAGAGTTTGGTTGTTCCTGCCCGCAGCATGAGAACACTTTCCTTCTTTGCACAAGATGGGAAAGATGGAAAGCCTCGTAAAAAGCTTGGTCATCCTCTCCCTAACTATTTGTTGCCTGGTGACGAGAGAAATCACATTCTAAGGCTTTGATACCTGTGGGAATTACGACCAAATTGCTTGGTCAAAATGTGAGCCCTACAAATAGTTACTCAACTGATAGCATTTTACCCTCTATATTTGAGGGTTTTGTATTAGCTATGGACTCGTCACTTAATTTAATTGAAAGGAAAAATTAAGAAAATCTCAAAAATATATATCACTCAATTTTCACCGTCTTTGAAGAAGACTTCTCTAACCAAATTCGACTAGAACATCTCAAACATATAATACTGGATCTATATCAGCTAACATAATTTCCTCTTTCCCTATCTAACTATCATAGAGTCTAAATACAAAATTTCAAAATAAAATAAGAATTACATAGAAAACTCCTCAATGGAGGCCTTCATGGTTAGCTTCTAAATATTCCAAAGCACGAGCAACAACAAACTTTGCTAGGATAGGAGGATCAGGATGTGGCGCACTGTGGCAGTCTTCATCACACTTGCTCCAAATCCTCCAGCTAGTTGTGAAGAATTAATATTGGATCTCTGGATTAATTAACTTTTTTACTATTGGTCTACCACATCCAGAAAGGATAAATTCGAGCAATGGGCCAAGAAATCTTCCAAGCATGTGGATTTCCATACTTCTTCAGCACATAGTTTGTTGACCATTCCACACCCCATCCCCACAACATTTGCGCTCAGCATCACATAAAACTTTCCTCTGGGTTAGATTAACTTTCGTAGGCAAGATGTGTTTACAAGCTCACCAAATGAAGAATTTTGATTTTATTACAAACCTTGGCCGCCTAAATTGATTTCTAGATTTTATTGCTTTGTGAATGCTTGGATGATTGACCATGAGAAAAACTCAGTTGTTGGTCCTGGTTCATCTTGTCCGTGTTTTTGACCAAAAAATTACCTATGCTTTTGTATGCCCTTATTGGATGTCTTGATCCATCAAAGGTACTCGCCATGATCTTGTATTTGGATCAGTGAGGTTCTCAATTGTTTCCAATGTTGACACTGTTGAGCACGGTGACACCACCATAAAAGATGATGGGGTTGGGAGCCATTGGTCTTGCCAAATTTGAATCCTAATTCAAATGAATATATTCATTTCTTTTTCTTAGAAATCCTTACAAGTCAGTTTTTTAATGTTTAACATCAAATGTGCTCTTTCCTGGTTATCAAAAAAAAAAAGTTCCCTTCCTTTTGAGATATATTTTATAAAATAATTAGCCAATAAAAAAATCGTTTAACCTTTTATGCATTTAAGAATTTTATCTTTTCTAAAAATGATGGTGTTCTGAATTGATCACCAAATGGAAATAAAGCTGTTGAAAATCAATCACCAAATGGAATTAGCAAAGTGATTTTAGGGTCCTTGTCTCATCCTTTAGTGAGTGTTTGGTTGCAAAATGGGGGTGTTTTCAACTGTATAGATTAGTCAAAATATAATGGAGAAATGTGTGACAAAGATATGGAATGAGATATAATTTTTTTTTTTTTTTTTTTGTAGCAATTTGAGCTAATGGAGTATAATATTTTAGAATAAATTTTGTACAACAAAACTGTGATCAAGTTTTATTTTATTTTATGAAGATATAGCAACAGATAGCTTAAAAATACTTTGTAACAACTGGTTTTTTTTTGGGCGTTTCTTTTGATACAAATAAAAGAACAACCAACATACTAAAGAATACTTAAGTTTACAATCTAATAAGATGACACCTCTTGATGTTTCCATCAAAACATCTAAGTTTTAAAATTTTTTTCCTCAATTATTGAATTATTAAATCGCAAAAAACTATCGAATTATTAAAATAAATATGTTGGATAAATTAATGAGTACCGGTCTGTCAAATCAGCATGCATGTAAGACTACCACTCCTAATGTGATAAATTGTGGTATACATAATATGAGAGGTCGGTTTGAGATCCATTTATTTTGCTGAAACTGAAATTTTTTTGCTGAAAGTATTGTAGATTAAGGTAAAAATTAGCTGAAATAGTATAGTAAGACTCATGAGTAGCACCAAAAAATGTAGTGAGCTCATGAATAGTTGCAAAAATAAGCTCAATAGTAAAATAAGTTACAAAATTAATCGTGCCAAATGGACACTATATATTCTCTAAACAAATTAATCAACAGTGTGTAACTTTTAGAAAGCATATATCACTTTGATCTCAAAACCTGTTACTAATAAAGTCTGAACTGTTTTAGATCTTGTATTACTATTGTTGTTGTTACTTTGTTCTTTCGTAATTCCGACGCTCTCAAAAGGGCACATTTTAGGGTATATGCCCCTTCAAAGCAGATTGATGTTGGCATGGGAAAACTTTCAATTATTCAAGAGGATACTGCTTTCTTCATGGGCCCTTTTGTCCTACAAATAAAGTTAACTAGCTTTTCATACTGTGATGAGGAAAGGATAGGTTTCCCTTAGACTATCATGAGAAACCTCCATCTCACCATTATTATCCTTCATAATTCATAGATGAGGCCCACTTAAGACATAAAATGAAACATTGGCTTTTGCTTTACGAATCCTATACACTGTCTTCTTCTCCATAATGTTCAATCCTATTGCCTTGTTCAGAAAGTTATAAACAAAATCTTCATCATTAGGCGAAAAAGAGAAGAGGATGGATTTCGTTACGGAAAATAATAAAAGGTGCTACTAATTTTACTATGTAAAACTTACAAATTGTTGTGGTAATGAATTTGATTGGTAGGCTTCAATAGTTTTATAATTGAATATTTGAATTGACCTTTTTTATGATTAGTAACACATTAGTTTGTAAGCTCAATATAGTAAAACTTGTAATATTTACATAATTACCCTTTTTATTATATTCGCCTTGAAAGGCTGGCTTTGCCATGTGGCATCATAGGGCCCGTGTCCACTCTAGCCACATGGTGGTACCACAGCTCTCCGATCAGCTTGGCCACCACTTTTGCCAGCATGCGTTCAATTTTCACTTAAACTTGACTGGAAAAACAATAATTTTGCTGCTACACCTCAAATCGGTATGCACTCATTGAAACAAAGATAATGAAACGTGACAAATCTTGTACTGCAACATATATTTTACTTATAGCTCTCATCTGAAAAAGTTCAAAATTATGGTTTTAATTTTCTAATTTTAAAATTTTACTAAAAAAAATAGTTCTAGGCTTGATAGTAAAGAATGAAAAATTTAACATGCATAATAAGCATAAAATTTAACATTATAATTTTAAAAAATTCGAGGATTGTAGCATTTCCCAATTCTATCCCTCACATTTTTTGAGCTCAATTCTAGCTTGTGCAAACAGGACTTATCTCACATATATATTAGGAGACATAAAGTTAATGATAAAAAGCATGAGACGCAGTGACTATAGGATCCTCATCAAGGCTATTTACAGTGTGACAATTACATCGTTGGTTGAAGATGATTCATGCTCCATGAAGAAATTACCTCAAGTTAATCTTTTTCTCGTATTTACAGATAACATGTTGGCCTATATCCAGAATGCTATTGCACACATGAAATACTAATGTGGACGCAGTAGTAGTACAACACAAATCTGATATAGTGGAGAACGCATTGCATGAAGTCATGGACCAACAAGCTAGTTCCAAAAGCTCTGTCTTCTTTCCACAAAATCCATCTCTGAAAAATAGGAAACCTCATTTGTTTATCACCACTCCTGCATATCAAATAAGCAAGTTAAATCTACCAAAATCCCCCTTTTTTTTTTCTTCCCATTTTGATCGTACAACTCCCAATTAGATTCAATTAATCCGAGAAACTTGTATAACCTGGCTAAGACATATATACCACCTGTGTGTATGACTAGCTTTTTTCAGGTCCTAAATGCAACATCTCAGAGGGCATAGTCCATCACCAATTAGAATAGAGATTCGAGACTTTCAAGTACAAAGCAGGAGAAGGAATTGTCACGAGTGAGTGGTGACTAATACTAGAATTAATCATGAAAAATTTGATACCACAAATATTTGTTGTAAAGTTGTATTGGCCACTCACTGCCAATATATACCATATATATGAGCTTCCACATCGATTCCATTATTGGAACATCATTTTCTAGTCTTAAAAGATTGCTGACCAATGACCATTCTGCTAAACTGGCAGTTGATTGATAGTGAATGACATTGCGACAAGAGATTTTTTTTTTCTTCCTTTCGGTCCAAAATGTAGTACTAGTGGGATTGTCATTTTAACCATTAGGGCTTGGGCGATCAATTTCATTCCTGTGTTATTAGTTATTGGGCACTACACGTGTAGACCTCATCCAATTTGACGAAGAGTAACACACCTTACTACATAAACTATACACAATTTAATGAAGTTATGATTTCAATTCAAAAATTAAAATGTGCGTACAATGTATTGTACGTAATAGACAATGCCTAATAAATATTGTCCTTTATTGAATTCAACACAATAGACAAATAAGAATTATGAAAAATGAATTCAATCTATTTAAAGAAAGTTTTTATGGGAAAATGAAATAAACAATAAGACAAATAAAAAAAAATAATAATATTGATATATATGTACGTGTTTATATCATATTATATTATGTATTACCTAATATAAATTTTATTGTACCAGTATAATTACATTAATTGGATGACCTCTCATTTTTTTTTTTTAATTTTAATATTTTTTCCTTATGCCATGTGGCACACACTAGAAGTACATTAATGTATTCGTTCTATAAAACTCTATTTCTAAAAGAGAAATATTATGTTTATACTATTTGTATAATAATTTCACAACAATTTTTTTTTTTTTTTGAGGAGAATTTCACAACAAAACTGAGTTGTCTAGTTGTTACTTGTGTATAAAAAAAGTAATCTTAGTAGTGGGCCAAGATTATAATCAATAGGAGCTTACCATCTAGAATTTGTAGTAGTTAAAAGCCTGTAACTGAATTGACACCTCCCCATGTACAAAGTATTTGGGGGTCTATAGGGGAAAAGGTTTGAGCTGCGGGACTGACAGCATGTTGTAATTATTTATAAAAAAAAAAAAAATTTTAGAATTTGTAGTAAAATTGTTGTAAAAATGTTATTGACCCAACAAATATTACTAGTCCAATAAAATTCTCTTTCCATAATTATTTTTAATAATAAAAGCAGTGCCATATATGTCATGCTTGCGCTCTGTGGATCAATATAAGTGTGAATAATAATAATAATAATAATAATAATAACAGCAATTTTGTCCTAAATACATGGATGTGTTAGGCAACATTTGAAAATTTAGAAGAAAATATGATAATTGTCCTAAGAATAGGAAGGTATTTTATTATTTTTCGTTTGAAAATGCTACCAAAATAATACTATAAAGGATATTTATCTTCACTTTGGTTCACAAATTGCCATCACATGACCCTTGGTCATCAGTTGTTAAAGACCAGGGCGAGCACTAGCCAGTAGCCACAAAATGCCGCTTCACATTCGCTTGGGGGTTCGTTGCTCACTTTTGCAAGTCTTTATAGCAAGTTAAGTGTCTTGTCAAAAAAAAAAAAAAAAAAAAAAAATTAAGTGGTTGTTGGTTAACACAAATTTTTTTTTTTTTGGGAGATGTTGGTTAACACACTTTGGCACGCACAAACACACAAAATTCTATTTATTTACTAGGTTAATAACCTAGACGCCTCTTATTTCTAATAGGAGACTTGCACTTTAATGTGACTTTCTTGCCACTAAAGTGGGCTGGAGTCGCAACAACAACCTTTGCTAATCAAGGTCCAAATTGATAAGAACAAAAAATTGTAAAAAAGAAAGAAAGTAAGAAAGAGGGAGGCGCATATTAATTCAAGACCCAAATCCAAAATTGATCTCTGCCAATCCGATGAAGATGCATGTGTCGAGACTCGAGAGTCGAGACCATCTCCTTCTCGATGTTATTGAGGTCCTTGCCCATGGACCATGGATCTGGGCCCAATGACCTTGGTCTTCTTCGACATTATTTGAATGAAATTTGGATGAGAATCTATTGGTGAAGCTCTTAATGAGAAGGTTGATTGTGCAGTCCATTGAAGAGCAAGGACATAAGCATATTGGTAACAGTTACGTCGAGTGAGTTGTTGATTCCATCATGTTATTTTGTACGAAAGATATTTACTTTAACGGATGTCATGTTATAGACTTAACCCAACAATATTTGGTTTTCTAGCAACATCAATTTATAGTTGTGAAAGGAAAGACAGAAGAACTTTTTGATTCACAATTTGAATTCTCCTTAAAACTACTAATTTCTTCACTAACAATTGGTCCTGGTAGCTTAGACGTGGCTTCGATTCATTTGTTGTTTGAGAAGAATTCAAATTTCTTAACTTGTGCAAAATGAATCATAAAATTCTAGTGTCAAAGAAGATTGACACAACATACTCGAGTATTGGAATACTAGCATACTAAGTTACTAAAAATATAGTGAACAATATTCTTGACACACATAATAGAATGATTCTTTATCGAGCCTCTAGTAGTGTAATAGACATCTCATTGGTTGAAGATGATTGATGCTTGCTCGATGATGAATCTGCATCAAGTGATTTTTTTCCTATAAGAAAACCAGGTACTTTTGGTTCAGATAGTATACTTTCGCTGCCTAACATCATAACCACAGATGACATGTTAGGCCTATCCTCAGGATGCTGTTGCACACATAAGAGACTAACATGGATACAACGCAACATCTCCGGTAGAGTGCAAGAGTCGTCAGAGCACATATCAATTAGTTCCAAAGGCCTACCTTCTCTCCATAATTTCCATGCCTAAAAAAAAAAATTGAAACTTCCATCACTAATTGCTTCATTATATGTAAAATATAAATGCAAAGTTTTTGGATCCTCACATGTCCAATGAGATTAAGACTATGGTTTGGATGGTAAAACCCTCGATTTTTCTTTCCACTTATTATCTCTAGCAATAATATCCCAAAACTGAAAACATCAGATTTTATTGAGAAAAGTCCATCAATGGCATACTCAGGTGCCATGTATCCACTGCAAAACACCATTAAGAATGAAATGTGTCAATTATAAAAAATATAGACTAATAGTGGCCATAAAAAAAATAAATTAAATAATTTTTTTAAAACTAATACTTACTAAGTTCCAACTACTCTATTTGTGTTTCCTTCTGTTTGATTTTTCTCAAAGGTTCTAGCCAAGCCGAAATCTGATATTTTTGGGTTCATCTCACTATCAAGTAACACATTACTTGCTTTAAGATCTCTGTGTATAATCCTTAGTCTGGAATCTTCATGAAGATAAAGAAGCCCCCTAGCAATCCCATTAATAATGTGGAACCGCTTAGACCATGGTAGAATTTTGCCTCTTGCTTGATCTAACAAGTTTCTAAGTTATGTTAGTAAGAGTCTATCTTGAAATAAAACAAATAAAAAGTACAAGTTCTACTTTCTTTGGAAAAACCATAACAAAATTATATATTTAACTAAAATAATTATGTTTTGAGAGATCCAAACCAAAAATGAAGGAGTCTAGACTTTTGTTGGCCATATATTCATAGATTAGCATTTTCTCCTCTCCTTCAATGCAACAACCAAGAAGCCTAACAAGATTTCGATGTTGAAGTTTGGCAATCAATTGTACTTCATTTATGAACTCATTCAGTCCCTGCCCCGAACTCTGTGAAAGCCTCTTTACAGCAATCTCTTGTCCATCTATTAGTGTACCCTAGAAATTCACATTTGTAGGAAGGTTACCATATACTGAGTATGGTAAGTGCTACTTTTTCTTAGAGTTCTCAAACAAGAATGTTATAAGTTACCTTGTAAACAGGTCCAAAACCACCTTCCCCAAGCTTGTATTTGCTTGAAAAATTGTCAGTGGCTTTTTCTATTGTAGCTAGGTCGAAGAATGGGAGCTCCAATTCTTCTTTTTGGCTTTGAATGCTCCGATCTATGATCACACTGTTCTCCATTTTTTCTAATATAAGAAAATTGGGATTTACATTATGCGAGAAATAAATATGATAGCTATAACTCATTTTGGAGCAAATACATATTAGTCAAGCCAGACTATAACCTGATCAGGAGCCATTTAACCAAGCCAGAAACATAGCCTGGAAATTTACCAATAATATGAAAAGCATAAAATGACTTACTCCTAGCAAAACGTCATGGTTTTGCTGATTCAATGATATTGCTCCATTTGGGGTGGCAATGGTTAGCGGCGAAGCTAAGGAGGTGCCAATTCTCTTAAGAGTACTAATAAAATCGTATAGTATTTGTAAATATATTGCAAATATGACCATGGGCCCGACCTATATACCTGGTCTGTGGCCATCCTGCTCTTAATATGACCATGTGATTATTTTGGCTCACAATTCAAACCCATTTCTTAAACAAGGAATCGGTAATTTTGATGAAATTATATTTGTCTCTAACTCAAGTCGGGGTTGCCAAGTTATATGGACACTACAAAAGGGTCAAGTTCAAGGAAAATCTTGGTTAAATCTTAATCATGGATATATCTGTAATGAATTCTTTCACATTGCTGTGCATTTTGATTATGACCAAATGGATACGCACATATCATAGTTTTCCTGTTGTTCGGAAAATTAGGAACTCCATACATTTGTAAGAAATTCAATTAAACAATATGGCAATATGTTTTCTGCAGGTAATAGGTCACATTACCTTTGAACTTTGTCCTGCTTTTGCAAATGAGATAGGCAATTATGAACATCCCAGAAACTATGGCAGCGACAATTGCAACTAGAACTATCACTATAACCCCCGTCTTTTGCTCCTTTTTCGCCTCTCCTGGGTCGGTATGGAAAATTAAAACACAGCCAAAAAAAAAAAAAAAAAAAGAAGCTATGGCAACAGATATTCAAAAGAGATGTAAGAAAGAAGACAATTAGATACCTAACTCTGAAGCAGGCATTCGAACATATAGATCCTGCCCACCATCTGAAATTTGTCTAATATCAATTAGATCACCATACCAGATGGCACAGCCACTGCCTCCTCCTCTGATATCCGAATTTGTATAAGCCATACATGAACAATTGTTCAAGCATTTGATCCTGCATTCTTCAAGACTCATATTTTTGCTCACCCAAGAGTTTTTAGCATCTGGCAACTTGAGCCCACCAAATTTAAGAAACCCATCTTTATCTTTATCTTGGCAACTCAATTGAGTCCTGCGGATGCATCCTTGAGACCAGTTCTCTGGGTTCCATGTTTCTTGTGATTTAGGCAGGAATCCTTTCATACACTGACAGATTGGTGAATAACCAATGATACAACTTCCATAGGCACCACAAAGGTTGTAGCTGTCACAATTGTCTCTAGGCACAGATGCATACAGGCTCCAAGTTGAATCTGCTTCAACCCAAATAAAGCGTTGACGGGAATAGTTGGTTTGGTTCATGACCATTCTTGAGATTGTTGATTTATCTATGGGGTGGTACTCATAGTAAGCCTCGTTCTCATTGGAGACAAAATTGAACTCAAAAACGGGGTTGGGCCTTAAATCTGGTGCGCCACTGAATCCAAGGCCATTCCACGGGCCACTGCTGTAGTACTCCACCGAGCCTTTCCACATAACTGCTTCAGGATTGTCATGAAGTTCTATTCCCCAGGTAAAGTCTCCAGGAGATGGATCATCCCAGTTCTTCCATGCTGATAAAGTCCTGTCAAGACCGGATTTTAAGTCCCATCCAAGCTTCATTCCTGGTAACAATGTATCAGAAGGATAATCGAAGCTTTGCCACAAATAGTTTCCTGAATTTCCATCATTCCCATCTTTGAGTACTAAATTCCCAGTATCCAAAAGCTGTACTATTGGATTTGAAGCCTGTTTTGTTGAATTCGTGTACCAAACAATGCTAGTATTGTGGCTAAGAATAACAAGATTGCCTGTGCTGTTTATCATCAACACACCAGACAAGTCTTTGATTGGGTTGCTTCGGTTTGCTACCCAAACAACAGTTGTAACTGGGATATTCTTGTACCATATTCCCAAGTAACGGTTGTTGGAACTACCTGGACTGAAGAAACCCAATTCAAAGCTTCCACCTGCAGAAACCAATGTCCTGCCCTCACTGACTGTCTGGGATTGAGTAATGCTATCTGCTGCATTGGTGCAAGAAGAGAATAAAAGAAGTAAGATGGTAACCTGAAACATAAAAGAATTCATCTCCATTGCTCTCTCTTATCTTTGATGTCAAGTTAAACTAAGCCAATTCGGAGCCATGTTGAGTAATTGGAATGGAGTTCAGTATTCTATGAATCACTTTGATGCTGACAAAAAAGGCTTGTAGTATGAGTCAATGAGAATTCTGCATTTGTGAATAAGTTAATAGTATTTCATGTATCAATAGATTCAAGTCCAGGTGTCCTATATTTTATTTATGGGGTGAGGCTTAGATCCAGTGCACTAGATCCGTTGAGATGGTGACATGTGTTTAAAAATAAATATTTGTTCGTATATCAACGGGTTTAGTGCAACTGGACACTGGATCCAAATTCAATCTCTATCAATTGGAGTAGGATTTGAAACGTTGTAAAAGAGAAATCAAAATCAAAATACGCTACTTGTTGAAATTATTATCCTGTGGTTGCCTTTCTTTGCTTTGAAATGGTGAAAGAGATTTGCCTTGTCTCACATTTTAATGTGACTCAGAATTTTGTCTTTTGTTCCTTTCTAGAAAGAATTTCTAATCTTTACCTTCAAGTTCTTGGGTAGGCGAAAAATTTGACTTGGCATACAAGTTAGGCCTGCATGACAGACACCGGCAAGACCAAGCTAATTGGACAAAATTTATGCGCAAAGACCTCATCTCAACTCTTGTGAGGCTGTTTTAACATAAGTGTCTTTTTGGGAACGTAAATTTTTTTGCCACAATTTTATCACTATTTTGATGTGGTAGATTGTGGATAGTTGTTTATTACCTTTACATAAATTAATCATTTTTTTCGTACTACTCACAATTTGTCATATAACATTTTGTGGTCTCAAATTTTCTCTTCGTAAAAACTTAAGAGAGATTATTGAACATACTAGTTGGCCTTTTCATCATTTCATTGTCGTAAGTCATGAGAGAACATTATGTTATACATAAAGGAGAAAGAGAGAGTAATTTAAGTATAGTAGAGATTAGTTTTGAAACACCATGAAGCATGAACACTGACAATGACATGAACACAACATGACAAGACATGATAACGCCATAATTCTTGAAAACTTAGAGGATAGGGTACTACAATTAATTAAATGCATTTTTAGGTATATTTATTTACTTATAGGCATATTTTAGTTTATACTCTTTTTAGACTTTATCAACTTCCTTGTGTTCAATACCCACAGAAAATGGGAATTATTACCGGACCAAGCAAAATGATTCATTTTCTTCTTTGACATTTATAAAAGTTCAAATTACACCTCTAAGTTTAGGGGTTTTTGAATTTTACAGTTTGAAATTTTAGAATGTGGATTTAAGTTTTAACCCCCTAAAGTTAATATTCTATTTGGGCACTGTTGATACAAATGAGCTTATAAAGTAGTGATGAATGTTGAAGGCTTCGAAGTAGAAATCTTTGCTGAAACTTTTGATCATTTGGTTAATGGTGAAAAGGCAGGAAGGACTTTTATGGCTAGAAATGATAGGTTGAGAAATCTTTGGTTGGAGAAATTTTTCAACAAAACCTTCTAACTTGATGGTACCGGCTATGTTTTGTGAACAATGTTAGTGGTATTATGGTAGCTAGTCTTTGGGTTATTAATTATGGAACAATTCCATATTTTGGAAGGTTAAGTATTAATGTTAGCTATATTATCACAATCTTTGGGTTGTTATTATAAGTGTACTTATGGATGGTTACGCAACACTAATTGATATGGTTTGGGATGATTATGAAACAATTTTATATTTTGGATGGTGGTAATATTATGATAATCTACGTTATGAAAGTAACATATCTATGTTATGGTTGCTTTGCCCCTTTTGTTTTGTTATGAACGATGTTTCTTATTCAGTATATGTATTACAACACATGACTTCAATATATATCCCTTGAAGGAATATATCTATGTTATGGGTGATTCTTTATCATTTTATTTTTTGGTATGATGGAGACTTTTTTCGTTATTCAGATTATATATATATATATATATATATATATATATATATAGGTGTCTTGAATATATTACTTGAAGAAATATATCTATGTTAATTTTTTTTTTCATTTTACATTGTGCTAAACACTGGAAAATATTTTACATACTTTTTTATGTATACAACCAAACACTGTAAAGTGTAAAATGAAAACGTTTTTCTAAAAATATTTTACAATTACATTGAAACAAATAGAGCATAAGTGCTACGTAGGCTTGTCATGTGTGTTTAGTTTATCCAATAAAATGATTTTATGTCATTTCTATCATGTCATGTTATTTCATTATACCACATAATATCATTTTATTGGCCAAATTAAATACACGTGGGAAGTTTATATGATATTTAATTAAAAATATGAATGAAGGGTTACTTATACAAATAAAATATAATTTTAGGAATTATAATCCAAATTCTAACTAAGATATAGATTTCAAAGAATCCAAAATTTAGAGGTTTATCTTTCACTTTACCCTTTCAACTGTATAAGCTCAAAAGTCACAAGTCACAACTACTAACAGTGTCCTAGACGGCCTAGAAAGGCAACATCTCATCTTTTCGGTCTTTTGGGCTAAAGCAGGTCACATATCTTCCAAATACAAAATGGGCCAACAATGGACTAAAAAGGGCAAAGCGACGACAAAAGCCCAAAACTCTTCCTTCTTGGGCTACGCGTTTAAGAACCTGACCTGGACCAATAAGAGGAAGCTACAATAAAAGCCCAAAAATCTTTCCTTCTTGGGCTCCACGTTTAAGAACCTGAGCTGACCCTTGGCCACGAGGCGCACTTGTATATCTTTCCACATGGCACTTGAATACATATATATATATATATATATATATATATATATATATTTTTTTTTTCCTTGAACGAGGCTGTGTAAGACTCATAAGTCATAATTAAATACTCTCGTGAGAAGTACTATATTTACAACATTTTTATAACAATTTCATAACAAATCATTAGTTTTAATTTGAATGTAAAAATGAAAAATTTCAAGTTTTAATTGAAATTATTTATAATTTAAATATTATTATATATTTGCTAAAAGTTTTGTAATTCAATTAATTAATACCATTTAGTATTTTCAATAGAAATATTTATAATTATCAAATTTTCCATTCACTTCATAAGTTACTATGTACTGTCAAATAATAAATAAAATATTTATTAAAACTTTTACTCCAAAGAAAAAAAAATGTTCCCTAATTTTATGTATTTTGAATTTCAGAAATTTTTTTTATATCCTAATTTATTGGGTCCTAATTTATTGGAATTGGAATTTTTATATTTATATTTATGTCCTCAATTTGTTTATTATTAAATGATTCTTAATTATATAATAGGGCTATTTATGTAAGTATAGAAATTTATATAGAATGAATAATAAAGAAGAAAGGAAAATTTTATTTCACTCAAACTTTGCCCAAATATTAAAATCCTCGTAATTCCAAAACTCTTCATCATTCCAATCCTTGAAGTCATCAAAATTTCCCTAAAACAGCCAAAAAAAAAAAAAAAAAAAAAATCACCATAAAAGTACGAAAAATGGGTCAGTATCATTGAAAACCAACATAAGTCGATACATTTAAGGCAACCAAGGGGTTGTTTCGACGTTCTATGCCCGAAATCGTTAATGCCCCATTTTAGGACAACGTTGTTTGTGCACCCAAATCCCAACCAAATCTCTTTGAAAGTTACCTTATTTGTATTTGCATGTACTCGTTACTATTCCAATACTTATATTTTACACACATCAATTGTATATGTATAGCTCCCATTATGTGTTGATTTTTTTTTTTTTGGCGTAAAATTATTTTTGAATAAAGGAATATCAAATCATCCTTGATTTAGGCATAGTCAAAGCTAGCTTTCTAGGTCAACTATAACTATAACTATAACTATATATATATATATATATATATATATATATATATATATATATATATAATCCAGGGGCGGCTCAACATAATTTGGGGTCTAAGGCGAAAAATTTATGCGAGGCCTTTAATATGTAAATGTAAGGACACAACACAAGTTACGTTGGACTGAAGTTGCACTTTCGAAACCAGCCTAATGAGCCCAAAACAAAGAATTTATAGAGAGTGGGCTTCTAATCTAGGTTTATGGACAGTGGATAACACGAAAGATAGATTAAATCACAGAACTCATGCATTCTCCTCGTACATGGGTGAAAATTGTATCATATATATATATATATATATATATATATATATATATATGCCGAGGACTATCTTTGGCCTCTCCTTACAATTTCTCTCTTATGTCTGTGTGTTTTCCTCTCCCCCTTTCTTTCTTCTTCCCTCACCTTTTATAGGCCTTCCTCCTTATCCTTCTTTCTTACACGTGTGGATTAGGTGGCTCTTTTAGATACTTGTCTCATCACCCCTTTCTACCCAAGTCTTTGGCGGTAGGTATAAGGCTGAACTCCAACATTCAGGCGTCACTTCCCCATTAATGCGGCTAGAGAGGTAGGTATAGAGCCTTCAATGCGGTGGTAGTAGTTTTATCTTTGATATTTGTCTGTCATTCCCTTTTATCTCCTATTCTCATTTTCTTAGTCTTTATGTCTAAGGTCTTCAGTACGGATGCCCTTGAACTGCCAGATCACTCGTTTTGTCCTCGGCAGCATGTTGCCGAGGACTTGGCCATCCTCGGACATCATGTTTCATGATGTTTTGCTCATGCATTACATTTTTTCTTTTGTAATGTTACTTCATAGGTGGGACTTATCGTGTTTTTGGACCACCCATGCTATTGGGTTGGGCTTTCCACTTCGTTAGAACTTTCGGCCCGGCCTAATACATATCTTGGGCCTATTGGCACTACAATATCCCCTCGAGATCCTCATTTCTACTTCTCTAGGAGGAATGAGGATTTCGACACATGCATTCAAAACGATCTGCTTTTGGTGTTTTATTATGCGGAATGTGTTCCCATTAAATGCTGGCGGCTCCTTGTTCCCCACGTTCACCCGCGTGATGCTTATCCAGCAGGTGGGTGCATTTTAAAGAGATACGCGGGAGGTTTCCCGCTTTATGATTTTTCGCGATATAAGTACTGTCAGTTCAAAGATTCTTTGATCATTTCAGAGCTTGCACAACAAATTTAGCCTTCTTCGCATTCTACATGCGTCTCACTGCCTTCCAAGATTTAAGCCGAGGTGACCCTATTGTTCTAAAGTAAGTTCTCCCCAAACCTCTACTTGTTGCATTGCTGTTCTTTCTTTCTCGTTATTCTTAGTTTCTCTGTCCACGGCCATATAGATTTCTCAACCCCACCACAATATTCTCTTTTTATTTTTAGAAAATGGGTAGGTTCGCACACTTAGTAGATAGTCCTGAAAAACTAGAGGATTTTAAGGCCAGATATGGAATCCCGCCGGGAGTATCCATCAAATATTGTAAGCAAGAAGGGTGGCACACAGATAGGGATACCGATGATGTGGTGATTCCTATGATAGCATTCATAGAGGGGGGAATGAGAATCCCTATGAGCCCAATCACTAGGGACTATCTCCGAACCGCTAGATTATCTCCCACACAGTGTGCCCCCAATATGTTTAGGATTCTAGGTGCCGTAGACGTCCTAAACGAAAGACTAGGACTAGGACTTACTCACCACGAGGTGAACTGGGTGTATAACCTTCACCATTTGAAAGGGCAAGGATATTACCTAAAATCTAGGCACGCCGAGGTTAGGTTAATTCAATGCCTCCCCCACTCCAACAAAGGTTTGAACAAGGATTTCCTAATACTGTCCGGGGATTGGCATGACGGTCTCCCCTGTCCGACGAGAGAGGGGGAACCTGGTGAGTATTGGTGTAGCGTTAGTTCTATTTTTCTTCTTTGTTGTCTTTCTACGGTTATGTTTCTCTTTGATTTGCCCTTACCGTTTTGTTTTTTTGAATACTTGTGCAGATCGCCGTGAGCTCACTCATCGTGCCCACCTCGTCAACTTTGCTTGTCAGGATAAGATTCTAAGAGCCGAGGTATTTGTGCACTCGGACGGTCAGCTTCGCGCAGCACACCTTATCCTCGGGTACGATCCCATTTCCACTGCATTCCAAGTGCCAAAGTGCGTCATCAAAGAGAAAGACCCACGGCTACCTAGGATAAGCGTTGCAGTTGAAGGCTTTCTGCTCCCTGCGGGTGCTTCTATTCCTCAAGGGACTTTCATCACTGAGCCCGTGAGGATTGTCCCAGGAGCCCTTCCTCTCGCTGCATCCTCAGCTTGACCCAAATTGGGTGAAAGCTCCTCTTCTCAGCCAATTACAAAGGAAGAGGAAGAAGAAGAAGAGGAAGAAGCAGAAGAAGAGGAAGAGATCGTTGAACTCTCGGATTCAGAAGAAAAGTTCGAAGTTTTTGACCGGCTTCCATCACCTGGAGACCAATCTCCTGTCGTCGGCACGCCTTTACTAACATCCTCGGACGCTGAACAACGACTCGGGACTATGGGTATACAACGTAGATCTAAACCTAGTCTTAAAGATGTGCTGAAAGCTCAAGTTAGAGCCCAAGAGCTTCCTAAAGTGCCCCCGGTGAAGACCAAAGATAAGGGCACTGAGAGGGTTCCTCCAGTAAAACTCCCTCTTCTTCCTTCAACCCAATCCCAACACCCGATCCAGCTGACCATAAGAGGAAAAGGGATCAGCCCAAGGGAAAGGAGGTGGTTGAGGGGGGCAAAGATCTCCCCACCAAAGATATGGAACAGGAAAGGGGAAGGAAGCATGCTCGTCATGTTCAGACGAGGTCGAAAAGACGAGCTAATCCCCCTGTAGCCGTCCATGCGCCCATTTGGGCTCCCTAGATGAACGTGGATGATCAGGCAGTCATTGTCGATGCCTCCATAAGGGGCTCCGACAAGGGCACCACTGCGTGCATCGCAGATACCTTAGAGCAAGCGCTTCTGCTGCCCGAGGACATGGGCGAGTTACGAAGGATGAGGGATCATAATGTTTTTATGATCTTGAAGAAAGAATTAGCCATGGTAAAGGTTTCAATTGAACGTTCCCTACTACTTTTGTTTTTTGGTTATCATACTTATTATTGTTACTTCCTGTTTGATATTAACTGCTTCTGCATGCCACTAACTGACAACACTTTATGCGTAGGCTGTTCAATCCGCGCATAGGGCAAAGGAGATCGCAGCTAATTCTTATAAGTCGCTAAGGGCCGGGGAGGTGAGGCTAGATCACGCCCAAAGGATCCTTGAGCTAAAGGAAAAGAAGCTGTAAGAAGTTACCTCCAGCTTAACCAAGATAGAAAGTGAAAGGTCTGGCTTTGAGGCTCAGCTCAAGACTATTGAGAGGCAGGCCGAAGAGCAGAGGCTATAACTGAGGCAGGCCGATGAGAACCTCGCCTCTGCCAAGAAGCTGATTGAAGGCCTCAAGCAGGACCTTAAGAAAGCTGAGGAGGCTAAACAGGAGGCCATTAAGGCTAAGGAGGAGGCCCTTGCTAAGGCGCAAGAGGCAGAAGAAATGGTTGACCAGGCAAAGCAGAGTGGCTACGAGGTAGGGGTGGCAGAAACTACTGACACTTTCAAAGCCCAAGTGCCGGAGGTTTATAGGGATTACTGTCTCCAAGTGTGGAAGGAAGCCCTCTCCTAAGCTGGGGTTGATGCTCCTCTACCCTATGGAGGGTAGAAAATACCTACATCCCTCCTGCCATCCGAGTGGCCTCTTCTGGTCAAGCCGAGGATGATGCCGGCTCTTTTGCAGCCAGGACACAAGTGGAGGAAGCTGCCATTGATACAAGCGGGGTCCAACCTGAAAATGCACCGCTTTTAGTTGCCCCAAAAGAGCTGCCCCCCAAACCAAAGGCCAACGAAACCTTGGAAATAGTTTTAGCGACCTTGCCCATCGTGCCAAAAGGGGGTCCCAAGGATAAGGAGGTGGCTGGGGGATCCTCGGTCTCGGTAATGGCTCTTGCTGACCTTAAAGACCAAGTCCAGCCCAAACCATAACGGTTCTTTAGCCTTTGTTACAGTTTCTTCATCTTCCCTTTTTTTGTTTTAGCTGAATAGTTTTAGCTCCGTCTTTTTCTTGTTTGTTTTTGTTTGTTTTTTTTTTTTTTTTTGTTACTTTCTCTTTCTTGTAATTCACCAGTTCGATTGTGAATGTATTGAAGAATCTTTTACTTAATGAGAAGAGTTTCCAATTTAAGTTACTACTTTGTGTTATATTAGCTGCTAACAGGTTTTGTTATCAGTATTCACACAGTATGACAAAATAACAGCTTGACTTTATGACATGTATTAATAATTCCATATGAATAACCGAATGAGGATAAAGGAAATTTGCGAAACTCATATACTTGCAAATGCTTTAAGTGATGACCACAAGTTTTCATTCAATTCTAATGATGAATAAGACACTTAAAAAGCAAGATGTTCGTGTGAAACCAATTCGATTAAGACCCACTTGAGAAATACCCTCACAACAAAATGTGAAGACAAGAAACGCTAACATCTCTGATACGTTCCACGCTTGAATTAGGGGTGGCTCAAATGTGGTGCTTAATACTTAGTAATGAATGAAGTTCCATGAAGTCTACAGTTTTTGGGAGGGGGGGGGGGGCCTTTTTGCAGTCACACACCTGTTCGGTACCTACTGAAGTACTTATCTCCATAAGATGTATACATATACTCCGAGGAATCTGCGCTACCCAGTCTTTGTTTAACAACTAACATTAAAATGTTTATTTCCCAAGGTAGAGGATTTGAGGATCCGACGTAACCTCATTTTTATTTTAGACCAAGGTAGAGGATCCGAGGACCGGACGTAACCTCATTTTTATTTTAGATTAAGGTAGAGGATCCAAGGACCCGGTGTAACCTGAATTTTATTTTAGACCAAGGTAGAGGATCCGAGGACCCGACGTAACCTTGATTTTATTTTAGATCAAGGTAGAGGATCTAAGGACCCGGCGTAACCTTGATTTTATTTTAGACCAAGGTAGAGGATCCGAGGACCCGGCGTAGCCTTGATTTTATTTTAGATCAAGGTAGAGAATCCGAGGACCCAGTGCAACCTCATTTTTATTTTAGATTAAGGTAGAGGATTCGAGGACCCGGAGTAACCTTGATTTCATTTTAGATCAAGGTAGGGGATTTAAGAACCCGGCGTAACCTTGATTTTATTTTAGATCAAGGTAGGGGATCCGAGGACCTGACGTAACATTGATTTTATTTTAGATCAAGGTAGAGGATCCGAGGACCCGGCGTAACCTTGATTTTATTTTAGATCAAGGTAGGGGATCCGAGGATCCGGCGTAACCTTGATTTTATTTTAGATCAAGGTAGGGGATCCGAGGACCCGGCGTAACCTTGATTTTATTTTAGAATTTATATTGACATTGTTGATCATAAAATTAAATGTGGCATAATATCAATAGAATCGAAGTGGCAGAAGTGCCTTTTATTAATAATAATATCGTCGCAAATTACTTACATTCCAGGAATGAGGCACAACCCTTTCATCTAAGTCTACAAGGTAGTAGGCACCTATGCTAGCCACTGAAGTGATGCGGTATGGCCCTTCCCAATTTGGTCCTAACTTCCACCATGCTGGATTCTTGGTATTACCCATGACTTTCCTCAATAGTAAATCCCCAGGAGCAAGTGGCCTTGAGTTCACATGTGAATCATACCCCTGCTTCAATTTCTGTTGATAATGAGCCAATTGGATCATGGCCATTTCTCTCCGCTCTTCAGCCAGGTCTAGGCTCCTTTCTAGTAATTTGTCATTACTGTCCGGAGTAAAGGAACTTATTCTTATCGTCGGGAACCCAGTTTCCAAAGGAATCACAGCCTCAGCGCCATAAGTCATTGAGAATGGCGTCTCTCCAGTGGATCTGCAGGGCGTAGTCCGGTACATCCATAGAACATGAGGCAATTCTTCTACCCATCTACCTTTGACGTCATCTAGCCTCTTCTTGAGTTCGTTGACTATAACTTTGTTGACTGCCTCGGCCTGCCCATTCCCTTGTGGATAAGCTGGAGTGGAGTACCTGTTAGTTATGCCGAGATCACAGCAATATCGTCTGAAAGCCTTACTATCAAACTGTAAACCATTATCTGAGATGAGAGTGTGGGGGACTCCAAACTGGGTGACAATATTCTTCCACACAAACTTCTTTGCATCCACATCCCTAATATTCGATAGGGGTTCGGCTTCTACCCATTTAGTGAAATAGTCGGTGCCCACTATTAACCACCTCCTGTTTCCAGGCACCTTTGGGAAAGGTCCCACAATGTCTAGTCCCCACTGTGTAAAAGGCCAAGGACTCGTCAGAGGGTTAAGCACACCCCCAGGCTGATGAATGTTTGGTGCGAACCTTTGACATTGATCACACTTCTTCACATAGTTTTGAGCTTCTCGTTGCATGTTGGGCCACCAATATCCTTGTGTTAGAGCTCTGTGAGCTAGAGACCTTCCTCCTGTATGACTTCCACAAATTCCTTCATGTAGCTCTTCCAAAAGCCACTCCGTCGCTTCAAGATGTATACATAGCAAGTATGGCTTAGAAAAAGATCTTTTATACAGTTTATGATCCTTGGACAGCCAAAAACGAGATGCTTTCCTACACACCTTGTCCGCTTCAACCTTTTCCTCCGGTAGAATATCATCTTGAAGGAAGGATATAATGGGGTCCATCCAACTAGGCCCCACCCTGATCTGATGGATCTGGATAATACCTCCAATCATTCCCGAAGGTTTAGGTAAGTCCTCCACTAGGATGATCCGGGGTAGACCTTGTGCCGAGGACGTGGTAAGAGTTGCTAGAGAGTTAGCGTGCGTATTGTTACTCCTAGGGATGTGTGACAAAGTAAAGGATTCAAATTTGCGTTGCGAAAACCTGACTTTAGTTAAGTACTCTCGCATTCTCGGATCTCTAGCCTCCACCTTTCCCTCTACTTGTCCTACAACTAGTTGCGAGTCCGAGAACACTTGTACGACTTTTTCACCCATTTTCTGAACCATGTCCAGCCTTTTTAATAAAGCCTCATACTCGGCTTCATTGTTAGTAGCCGAGAATCCCAATCTCAAGGATTTTTCCAGCGTGAGACCTTCTGGGGTCATAATTACCAATCCTACCTTGGATCTCCTTTGATTGGCATTGATTGGCAGCTCCATCAACATAAACAGTCCACACTGGGGGTCCTTTGCACGCAATCATACCGACTGATTTTTCATCAATGTCCATGTTCTTGGCATTATCTTCTATTGTGGGTTCGGCAAATTCCGCGACTAGATTAGCTAACACCTGACCCTTCACTGAAGTGCGGGGCATGTACTTGACGTCAAAAGAGCCCAAGATGGTTCCGCACTTAGCAATCCTACTTGTATAATCTGCACTTCGGAGTATAGCTTTGAGGGGAAGTTGAGTCAGAACAATCACCGTATGAGACTGAAAATAGTGGGGGAGCTTACGCGTACCATGCACTACGGCCAGGATTGCCTTCTCCAATGGTGGATAACGCACCTTGGCTTCATGTAAGGATTTACTCACATAGTAAACCGACTTCTGTACATTCCCATCGACCCTTATCAGCACTAAACTAACGGCATGGCTTGCCACTGCTATATATGCAAATAGAACTTCATCAATTTCGGGCCGAGACATGATAGGAGGACATGAAAGATAATCCTTAAGTTGCTGAAAGGCGACGGCACATTCCTCTGTCCATACAAATCCTTTCCACTTGTTCAATAATTAGAAAAATGGTCTACACCGATCAGCAGACTGTGAAATAAATCTGTTGAGGGCAGCAGTCATCCCGGTCAATCTCTGCACCTCCTTTGGATTTCGAGGTGGCTGCAAGCTATTAATTGCTTTGACTTGGACGCGGTTGACCTCGATTCCCCTATGTGTCACCATATAGCCCAAGAATTTACCAGATCCAACTCCAAAGGAACATTTAGATGCATTAAGACGTAGCTTATGCTTTCTCAGCGTCTGAAAGGTGTTATCCAGGTCTGGTATATGAGCCGAGATAGTTTTACTTTTGACCACCATATCATCTACGTATACTTCAATTGTCTTTCCCAATTGGGGTTCAAATATCCGCGTCATCATTCTCTAATAAGTAGCCCCAGCATTCTTCAAGCCGAAGGGCATCACCTTGTAGTGGTAGTTTCCTGTGGGAGTGACAAAGGCTGTTTTCTCCTGGTCCTCTAGAGCTAAAAGTATTTGGTGGTAACCTTGAAAAGTATCTAGAAAGCTCATCCGAGGATGCTCTACAGTAACATCCACCAACTGATCTATGCGAGGCATTAGAAACGAATCTTTAGGACAAGCCTTATTCAAGTTTGTAAAATCCACACATACTCTCCACTTCCCATTCTTCTTCTTTACTACCACTGTGTGCGCTAACCATTCTGGGTAAAATACCTCTTTAATAGCACCTGCCTTTTTGAGTTTTAGTACCTCCTCCCTAACAGCATTGGCATGCTTCTGGGATGAGCTCCGAGGAGGTTGCCTTTTCGGCACTGCCGCCGGATTTACGTTCAAGTGATGGCAGATAAAATTTGGATCAACTCCTAGGGCTTCATAGGCATACCACGCAAATACATCAAGGTTCTGCTTCATAAACCTGACTAGTCCCTCACTTTCTTGAAGTGGCAATTGACTTCCTACTTGGAAGAACTTCTCCATATCTCCAGCGATAAGCACCTTCTCCAGGCTTTCACACCCAGGCTTCTCAACCTCGGCCACTTTGGCTTGGTCGAGGAAGTTAATTGCTACAAATTTCTTTCGGCCGAGGCCCAGGACTCCTGCTTGGCCTGATGCGTAATTGCTGCCGTTATGTATTGTCTGGCCATGGATTGGCTTCCAACTATCTCTTCCACTACATCCCTATACGGGAATTTCACCTTAACATGCAGGGTTGATGACACAGCCCCTAGGGCATGTAACCATGGCCTTGCCACTATGGCCGTATAAGGGGAGTAAGCGTCCACCACAATAAAGTCTACATCCACCACTACTGGTCCTGATTGCACAAGTAACCGGATCAGTCCCTTTGGAATGACAGCCTTCCCTTCAAAACTTATCAATGGTGAGTCATAAGCCGTAAGATCTTCGAGTTTCAAATTAAGCCCCTTGAACAAGTCCGAGTACATAATATCGGCTCCACTCTCTTGGTCAACCATTACTCTTTTTACATCGTAACCCCCTATCCTTAACATGATAACTAGTGCGTCATCGTGCGGTTGAATAGTGCCAATCTTATCCTCCTCGAAAAATCCCAAAATGGGCGAAGGATTCCCTTTAATCCTCTTCGGCTCGGAGCTGAGGTCCTCGGCGGGTTGACGCGACACTGACATTACTCTAGTAGGGCAAGATCCCGTCCGACCTGGAGCAGCAAGGATGACATTGATTGTGCCTAATGGAGGTCTTAGAGTGTTGCTGCCTTGATTCACAGAACCAGATTGTGTGCCTTGTCCATTGGGCCGATTCATAAATTGCCTCAACTTCCCTTCTTTGACCAGCTGATCCAGATAATTCCATAAGGTCCTGCAGTTCTCCGTGGTGTGACCCTTATCTTGATGATAATTGCAATAGAGGTTCTGATTACGTTTCATAGGGTCTCCTATCATTTTATTGGGCCACTTAAAGTATGGCTTATGACAATTCTTCTCCAACACCTGCTGTACTGGCTCACGAAACACAGCATTTACTGTCTGAGGAGGAGCCGACCTAGACTGGCCGGCAAAATCCCTCCTTGGCCACGTGCTGTTGTATCTCTCTGTCTTCAAATCCCTCTTTTCCTGAGGGACAACTTTCATTTTCCTCTTGCTCTGCTATTGATCCTCCTCAACTTGCTTATACTCGTCAATACAATCCATAAGTCGATGAACTGTTTTTATTGATTTCTTGGTCAAAGATTTTCTTAAATCATGATCGATTGGGAGGTCGACCTTGAAAGTGTTAACTGCCACTTCATCAAAATCACCGTCAATCTCATTGAATGCCTCCCAGTATCTATCCGAGTAACTTTTCAGGGTTTCGCCATCTCTCATGGTCATGGATAGTAACGAGTCCAGAAGCCGATGTACTCGGCTGCACGTCACAAAGCGAGACCCAAATGCCATTGTGAGTTCCATGTAGGAATCAATGGAATTTGCCTTCAAGCCATTAAACCATCTAGTCCATCTCATTGCAACAGGCCACAAGCTCGAGGGGAATACTTTGCACATCAAGGTTTCGTTGTTTGAATAGACTGCCATGCGTTGATTGAAATGACTTACGTGTTCTATTGGGTCTGTTCTGCCATTGTAAATGATGAAGTTTGGTTGCGTGAAATGGCGAGGAAGTTTTCCTTTCTCAATCCGACGTGTGAAAGACGATTTAGAAAGCTGATGCAACGCCTTTCCCATGGCATCATTGCCCAAGCTCCTAGGAGGGGGCCTCTTGCTCATTCTATCGTGAAGACTTCCCTCTTGGTATGAGAAAGTTTCACTAGGAGGAGTTCTTGACTTGAGCTTATAACCACTGCTCTAGGAGTTGTCCGAGGAAGGATCAGATACTGAAGGTGTCCGTTTACGCTTAGCACGATGCAGCTTCCTCTTCAGCTGGTCAATTTCTCTCTACATGGCCTTAGTACCACTTTCATGAAAGATTCTGCTTCCACCTCGTGAGTGACTACTGGCAGTTCGCCCTGTGTGGACACTGCCCTCTCGATCTCCCATCTGCTCTAAATGTTAAAAAGGATCTTCGTGCTGAGATCCCAGAGATTCTGCATGGTCTGGATTTGAACTTGCCATCATGTTATCTGCGCCACAACACAAGATTCCCACAGACGGTGCCAATTATAAGGACACAAGTTACGTTGGACTGAAATTGCACTTTCGAAACCAGTCCAATGAGCCTAAAACAATGAATTTATAGAGAGTGGGCTTTTAATCTAGGTTTATGGACGGTGGATAACACGAAAGATAGATTAAATCACAGAACTCATGCATTCTCCTCGTACATGGGTGAAAATTGTATCATATATATATATGCCGAGGACTATCTTTGGCCTCTCCTTACAATTTCTCTCTTATGTCTGTGTGTTTTCATCTTCCCCTTTCTTTCTTCTTCCTTCACCTTTTATAGGCCTTCCTCCTTATCATTCTTTCTTACACGTGTGGATTAGGTGCCTCTTTTAGATACTTGTCCCATCACCCTTTCTACCAAAGTCTTTGGCGGTAGGTATAAGGCTGAACTCTAACATTCAGGCGTCACTTCCCCATTAATGTGGCCAGAGAGGTAGGTATAGAGCCTTCAATGCGGTGGTAGCAACTTTATCTTTGATATTTGTCTGTCATTCCCTTTTATCTCCTATTCTCGTTTTCTTAGTCTTTGTGTCGAAGGTCTTCAGTACGGATGCCCTTAAACTGCCAGATCACTCACCTCGTCCTCGGCAGTATGTTGCCGAGGACTTGGCCATCCTTGGATATCATGTTTCGTGATGTTCTGCTCATACATGACATTTTTCTTTTGTAATGTTACTTCATAGGTGGGACTTATCGTGTTCTCGGACCACCCATGCTATTGGGTTGGGCTTTCCACCTTGCTAGAACCTTCGGCCCGGCCCAATACATATCTTGGGCCCGTTGGCACTGCAGTAAATATTAATTAAACAAAATTATTTAATATTAATCAAATTAATGTTAATTTGATACATTAAATACATAAATAATACCAACTAGAATAATGTTAATTTCATATAGAAAATTGAATATCACAGTTGAACTATAAATATTAATAAAAAGAAATAAAAATATATTGCGATTGAAAAAGATACTTTATTTTGGATATAAGACGATGCATAGTTAAATAAATTTGTAATCTAATTTTTAATTTTATATTTTGATTTCAAGAGAGAGAGATATTATTTAGTGTGTGGCTTTGTAGGATATTAGTTTACAAAAATCAAAATCTCAAACTATTCTAGGAGATTAATTTATAATTGATGATTTAACACATTTGCAACATCTTTTTGAAATATTTTAGGATTTCAATTGAGTTAAGGTTCTATTGGTCTCGTACTTTGAGATTCTTAATATAAATGAAAAAGATGTGCTAATTAAAAGCACTATAAAATGTTCAAAATATAATGTGACATTGTCTCTCATTGATGAACTTCATCAATTTAACTAATGAATGTTTATATCACTTTTTTGTGATTAATAACATGGAAATTTGTAAGCCAATAATAAAATTTGTAGTATCTTTAACATTACTAATAAAAAAAAATGTACAACTTTTAGAAAATGTATATAATTTTATAAAAATTTGGGCCTTTAAATAAGAAAAGTGGGGCCTTTTTTCTTAAGCAATTTTTTTTTTTTTTTTGGTGGGGCCTTAGGCCTAGGCCTAACTTGCCTAGGCCTTAGGCCGACACTGATACTATCCTTTTAACAATATGTCTACATCCACAAAGTTGTAGCAATTTTCACGATGTCAAAACGAATAATACAAAGATGACATGGCATTACATTAGAATGACACAACAAATCCTAATTATGAAGTGACAAATATATACTCCAAATAACAAGTTCAAAACAGCTCAAAATGGGCCAATTTTATTTTTATTTTTTTTTAGCTCCATGAACTATGCTTCACAAAAATCTCATTTAAAAGTGGGTTTTAGTTAGTTTTACTAGTAAAGTATCTGATGGTTGTATAAGAGATCTGGAGTTCAATTCCTTCTTACACCAAAAACTGATTGGTGTTTTGGTCTGCTAATAATGAGATATTATCAGGAGCAGACGCCATTAGTTGAAACTCTCTAAAAAAAAAAAAAATCACATTTAAAAGTAAACACTTCTAAGTTGGGTCAAGTCACAAACCATATTAAACACAAAACCAAGTTTCACATGACCGAAGAAGTGTAAGCTGAATTTTAACCTTATTATGTGGATGATTAAGTATTAAGTTGTATTTTTAGAGCTGCTTGACGTTTTAGGATACTTTTTTTTTTTTTTTTTGAGAAGAAATTTGGATATTAATTGATTATGTTATTTAGAGATGGCTAAAAATTCCGATCATATTGATGTCAAATTTTAACAAATTGCCAAAAAGTTTTGTAATTCAATTAACATTTTTTGGTATTCCTAATAGAGACATATAGAGTTTCAATCCTCCATCTTCCAATGCAACCATTGAATTATAAAAAAAAATCTTTACAAATCGATTTAATTTCCCATAGGTATTGAGAAAACTTAATAGATGCTCTAAAGACATTAATTTAAGAAGTATTTTTAGAAACTTTTTTATGGAAAAGAAAAAAAGTAATTAATCGTTTTGACAGTTTTTTTTAATATTTTTTTATAAAAATAGTATTAAATTTTTTTAAAAATGGTCAATTAGCAAATGCTCTAAAGCACCCGTTAGTCCATAAATTATTTAGCATCGGTATTATTGTTATATGATTCAATAATGACTTACTTAGCTAAGGCCTATGAGTGCCCTCAGCAAGCAGCAATACTTAGATAGTATTGAAACAGTGCGGGCTCTTATAAAAAAAAGTGGGCTCCATAATAGATTTAATGTATGGAACCCGCCCATTTTGTGAGAGCGTAAAGCATTACTCCTGGACTATCCATGTATTTTCCCGGAAAAGCAACAATATATGTCTTCTCCAACTGTTAGAGCCTTCGCTATCAATGCAGAGTTGGCTGTAATTTATAAGGCGTTTCCTGCATTCAATTTTGGGTAGTTTCACACAACTACATCAGCCCCAAATTTATTGCAGGACAAAAAAGCTGCTATTGCTTTCAAAGAGAATATTTCAGTACTTGCCAAATTTCACCCGTTAGAGATTTCAGTAGTTGAGAAGTAAAAAAAAAGGAAAGGCTAAGAGAGTATTTGACAACTCTTTTTAAACAATAATTTTTAGTTTTTAAATAATATTTTACGTATTTTTTTATTTACACATATTTTTATAAATATTTTTAAATAATAATTTTAATTTTTAAACACATTTATCAAACATGTCGTAAATACGTTGAGATGTAGCCTATTAGAAGCACTCCATGCTTTTTGCAGCTAAATCAAGCTACTATTTAGAACTTAGATCTTGTCCGTCCAATCCCAAGAAACTCCCCCCCACCACACCCCAAAAAAAAAAAAACCCAAGAACCCATTTTCTGCTTCTGCTTTTGATAAAGGTATCCAACTACTTAGTGGATCTACCACTCAAGATTTTATATTATGTACCTCCAAAAATAGTTAATGTTAGTCTTAATTTGTACATTGAACACGTAGAAACCTAAAATATTAAAAGTGAAAAAACTTGACGTGAAAATTTTCTTCTTTCTTTCTGGTCCACAACCTAGTGGAAAATAGACCACCTTGATCATTAAGCCATGTTTTTGATTGTCTACACTCTAACCTCAATCTTTCATGTCTCTTGGATTTTATATAGAATTTTATCTTAAACAAAAATAATAATAAAAAAAAAGAAAGATGCTACGTCCACAATATTTTTACAATAGTTTCACAACAAATCATAAGTAGTTAGTTATTATTGGTTCAAATTTGAATCTATCATTAAAATTACTTTTTTGCCCTAATAATAACAATCAATAACAAACTGCCACTTATGATTTGTTGTAAAAATATTACGAAAATATTGTGAACATATTATTTCTCTAAAAAAAAAGAGTTACCTACATCTTTTTTTTATATATATATATATATATATAAAGAAATATTAATAGATGCTTTAAAGGTATTTATTAGTGAGCCATTATAAAAAAAAATTTAATAAAAAAATAATTTTTTTTATTTTTTATAAAAATAATATAAAAAATTTTTAAAAATAATTTATTAATAATTTCTTTAAAACCACCCATTATCGTAACTAAAAAAAAAAAAAAAAATCCTCAAAAAGTATTCTTTATCCAACTAACCCCATAAAAGAAAATTTTCAAATACAAGTTGATTCTACTCTGTGCATTTATGGCCACACAAAGCCTTGTTGGGCCTCTTTAAATGCTTCCAATATTTAGTAGGTGAATTAATAAAATCTTTAATTTCTTGGAAGAGAGAGTGCTACGAACCAATCAATGAAGTCTGCTTCAACTTTTAAGAAAAAGAGTCCCAACTCCAACTACCAACTCCCAACTACTCCCTGACTTTTCTGCTGCCTTGAAATTATAGCGACTCTAAAGAAGGAAAATTTTTTAAGTAGTCTCGGTATATAGTGAAATGATATTTCCTCTTCTTATATTTATGATGGACCTCACTATGAATTTAATGAGCAAACTTCACTATAAATATGAGAGAAGAGAACACCAATTTCTGTGCTCCGAAAGTACCTAAGAATTACTTCCAAACAAGTCCTCATGCAAAGTGTAAATTTTCGGAAACGAATGCTAGTCGGCTTCAACTTTTTATAAAGTGTTCCAACTAATCCCACTAATTGGTACTAATTCGTGAGTTACTTAATTCACATGGTAGAAAGAAGTCTTTTAACAACATTGAAATCTGAGTACTGATTATCATTGCTAGAAGCTTCCAGCCGCTAAAAGTGGTCTTATAAACGCAGTAACCAAAATGTGTAGTATCGGTTTACATACTGCTTATTTTTTGTAAAAATTAAAAATTAAAAATAATAAAAAATTATTTTTAAATTATTATTTACTTTTAAAATTATTGTTTATATGCTTAATTGTACTGTTCATATGAATAGTGCAAAAAGAGCTAAGCTGAAAAAAGAAAAAGAAAAAAAAAAAAAAAAAAAAAAAAAAAAAACTAAAACATATTTACTACAGTGTTTTTAATTTTCAGCAAAATAAACTGTATCCAACCGGCCCTAAATATATGTTACCAAGCTTCATGTTAATTTTCCATGACCACTGCTGATAGATAAGTTGAGTGCGTTTTGGGATTTACTTAAAAAAGTTTAATTTTTTTTTTCCTTTTTTGTCTCAGTTTTTTTATATAAATAATTTAATTCTTAAGTTCTTAAAAAGAAATTAGCTTTTAATTTTTTTTAACAAATTTAATATAAAAGATCCTGTGATAAATAGTATTCAAATAAGCTACCGAAAAAATTACAAAAAAGAGACAATTTTAGGCATTTTCTAGCAAACAAGATTGTGGAATGTACTTCACTCTTTAACTCGTGTGAGACCAATTTGATTGACCACTCCGAATATCAGTCCAGGGTACTCCTTAGACTTTTCTGAAAACCACTTGTTATACATTTAACTTAAAGAAAATAAGAGAATGGTATATTTTGGGTTAGTGACAGAAGGCACTCATCTGGGCCAAACCATGTGCACTGGAAATACAACACAGGGGACAATGTGGTTCTCTGTATATGACGCACAAACTGTATGGCCTTTGCGCCAAACTTCAGTTCATTTTGGACAAACATTGTATCAGGTCTAAACAAGCTCCATCCGGAAAATCACGAAAATCATTGGTCCATTTGTTGTGAAATAGGCATTTTACGACATGGCACAAATAATTAAACATCAGTAAGTGACATCAATATTGGACTATAAGTTACAAAATTATAGCAAGAAACAATACTCTGGATAGGTGACGCATGATCACACACCTATGTAAACAATCATTATCGAGGGCCTAGCAATGTAATGGTTATTTCGTTGGTTGAAGATGATTCATTCTTACTTGACGAAGAATTTGCATCATGTGGCTCCTTATCTATGAAGAAACCAGGTTCTTTGGGCTGCGGCAATACACTTTCACTACCCAACATTAAAAGAACAGTTGACAAGCTCGGCCTATCGTCAGCACGCTGTTGCACACATAGGAGACTAACATGGATACAGCGCAACACTTCTGAGAGGTTGTTTGAGTCGTCTGTCAAGCAAGCATCCATCAGCTCCAAAGGCCAGCCTTCTTTCCATAGTCTCCATGCCTACAAATATTGAAAGTTACTTATCATTAATTGGTTTAAGTGTTAACATATTCTGAAAATAAGTACTAACTCTTAAATACTTACATGTCCTATAAGGTTCCCTTTTTGGTCTTGGTGATACAGCCCTCTAGATTTCTTTCCACTTACTATCTCCATCAACAAGATTCCAAAGCTAAAAACATCAGATTTTGTTGAGTAGAGTCCATCAAATGCATACTCTGGTGCCATATAGCCACTGCATTGCACAATGAATTAGAAAAAATAACTACATTAATGAAATTATCGATTTATACAGATATATAGTAAATCAATGTTACTTACTAAGTCCCAACCACTCTGTTTGTGTTTCCTTCTGTCTGATCCCCTCCAAATATTCTAGCCATGCCAAAATCTGATATTTTGGGATTCATCTCACTATCAAGTAAAATGTTACTTGCCTTGAGATCTCTATGTACAATCCTCAATCTAGAATCTTGGTGGAGATAGAGAAGCCCCCTAGCAATCCCAGATATGATTTGGAAGCGCTTGGACCAATCCAAAGCTTTGCCTTTTGTTTCATCTGTCAAGTTTCTTGTTCAAGTTAATATAAAATTCTCAAATTCTTAACCAGTCAACTGAAATTTTACATATTCAATGGAAAACTGATAACAGAATTACACATGCCATTCCCTACTAAATACAATAGGTTCTGAGGGATCCATACCAAAAATGAAGAAGTCCAGGCTCTTATTTGGCATGTATTCATACACTAGCATCTTCTCTTCTCCCTCGATGCAACAACCAAGAAGCTTAACAAGATTTCGATGCTGAAGTTTTGCAATCAATATAACTTCATTTTTGAATTCGTTCAGTCCTTGTCCTGAGCTCCTAGAAAGCCTCTTCACAGCAATTTCTTGTCCATCTATTACACCCTGAAAGTTCACATTTGCAAATCAATCTAAAAAGTCTGAATAAAATTAGTAGGATTTCTTTGCTATTTACTTTTCCAACACATTGCAAATTTACCTTGTATACTGGTCCAAAACCACCTTCTCCAAGTTTGTTGTTTAGTGAGAAGTCATCAGTGGCTCTAGAAATTGTGGACAGGTCGAACATTGGAAGCTCCATATCTTCTTCTTTACCCCTGCTGCTATGACCAGTTGTTCTGCTTCTCTCCGTTTTCTCTGATATAAGGTGAATGAAAAAAATATATAAATCACAATGACCTTAACTCAAGGATAAAACATGAGAAGAGAAGCTTTACCTTTAAAGTTTTTCCTGATTCTCAAAATCAAATAGCTAGCTAAGAGCATTCCAGAAGCAATCACAACGGAACACACAACTAGCACTGTTATCTTCTTCTTATGACCATCTCCCGTACCTTGATATTTGATTTAGAAATGACAAAGCAAATTCAGTCATAAGTATAAACAGAACTAAAAAATATTTTAAATTCTTAAAAAAAAAACATTTTGAAAGACAATTGAAAACACTTATTGAAGATCTTTCACAAAATAAAACTCTTACCTAGTTCTGAAGGGTGCATTCGAATGTATAGATCCTGTCCACCAGCTGGAAACTGTTTAATATCTACTAAATCACCAAACCAGATGGCGCAGCCAGTACCTTCTTTGATATCTAAGTTTGTATAAGCCATACAAGAACAGTTATTCAAGCATTCTGCCCAGCATTCCTTGAGATTCATACTTGTGTTCACCCATGAGTGTGTGGTATCTGGGAGTTTCAATCCAGAAAATGTAAGAAACCCATGTGTACTTTTATCCTCGCAGCTCAATGGTTTACTGCGTACACATCCTTGGGACCAATCCATTGAATCCCATCCTTTTTCTGACTTGGGTTTGAATCCCTTCAAACATTGACAGACCGGAGAGTCAGTGACAAGACACCTTGCATAAGCCCCACAAAGGGCATAGGTATCACAGCGGTCTATAGGCAGAGATGCATAAAGCTTCCAACTTTGTTCTGTCCATGTGAAGCGTTGAAACATAGAGTTAGTTTGGTTGGGAAGTGCTCTTGAAAGGAGTGCCTGTTTGAGGGTATACATGAAGTATACCTCATCTTGATTGAACACAAATTCGAAGTCGAACACTGGATTTGACTTTAGTCCAGGTGAACCACTGAAGCCATAGCCATTCCAAGGCCCTGTACGGAAGAATATTGTTGAGCCTTGCCACAAATAGGCTTCTGGGTAGTTATGAAGTGTCATCTCAAATATAAAGTTTCCAGGAGATGGGTCATCCCAGTTCTTCCATGCAATTAAGGGCCTGTTGAGACGTCTCTTTAAATCCCAACCATGTTTCATTCCTGCTAAAATTGTATCAGATGGGTAGTCAAAGCTTTGCCACAAATAGTCTCCTGAATTGCCATCTGTTACCACAAGATTCCCTGTATCCAAGAGTTGTAACAATGGACTCTGAGCTTCTTTCAAAGTGCTTGCTGACCAAACAACCGTATCATTGTGAATGAGGTTAAGATTTCCAGTGCTGTTTATCATCAAAATCCCAGATGAATCGTTGATTGGGCTAACTCTGTTTGCAACCCAAACAACAGTTTGAACTGGGATGCTGTTGTACCAAATTCCCAAGTAACGATTCTTGGAACTTCCGGGACTGAAGAAACCCAGTGCAAATTTTCCTTCTCTGGACACTATGACGTTACCATCGCTTAAAGGTTGGGATGGAGTTATGCTGTCTACACCATAACAGATTTTAAACAAGAAACAGAGTAAATTTGCAACGACAAGAATAGAAGAATGAAGGCCCATTGATTCCTAGTTCTTGACCTCTTTGGTTCCTAAAAATCAAGGACCATTAGAGAGGCATAAACCCTGAACGACACGGCAGTTGACTTGGACGCATGTCTTCCGGAAAAGAAGACAACTCGTCTTGTGTTACAAAATGACGGAACTTACTTTATAAGTGACTCATGAGTCATGAGTTGAAATTTTCTGATTTCATGAAAAGGAAAGAAGATGGATTTTTTTTTTTGGGCTGACATGACAATACATTTTTCATTATTTATTTTTATATATAAACACCATACTCTATTATGATTAGTATGTAATATATCTGAAAAAAAAAGTATGTAATATAAGTGGTATTAACGTTAGATTTAGATAAAAATTATATTACACTAATCACAAGGAATTGTGAAAAATATTATATTTCTAATTAATCTTATTATTTTTGTGGGTTTTAATTAACTCAATTGATAAAGTCTTTTGTTATCTAATAAGAGATTTAAAATTTGATTTTCATTTACACTAAAAATTAATTGATATCTTATAGTGAATGATAAAAAGTAATCATTATAAAGTGGATACCATAGATTAAAATTCTATAATATCTATAAAAAAATCTTACTATTTTTTATAAACCATTGCCTGTATTGTTTTATGGGGGAAGGTGGTGTCGGTAATATTACCCATATCAAATTATAGCAGAAATGTTAAAAGAATAATATTGGGAATACAAAAAAATCTCACAATCATATTCAACATTGTTTATGTAGTAAATTGTGATTAAAATAATATTATTTTCACATAGCGTTACTACTAACATTACTTTATTAGCACCAAATTATAATATGTTATTTCAATAATTGCGAAAAAAGTTTGAAAAAAGTTGTATTTCTGCAGAATTGTTGTTAGAAATGTTTTTCCAAAGCTACTAATTGAAGTATTGAACATTAGTTAATCAAAATTTAATAATTCAAGAAAAAAGTTAGTGATTATAGTCCTGGTAGTATGATGCACTAATCTAAATCTGCCCACTCCCACAAAATTGCAACTTAAAAAATTGCAATGGATTTGGATACTTGAATTTGGATTTGGATTTGAAACTGATGGATTTGGAATTGCAATGGATTTTCAATGATATCTTATATCATTGATATCTTATATTGGATTTGGATACTTGAATTTGGATTTGGATTTCAATGATTATAATATAACTTAACCCTTAGATTATGTTTAGATACTTGAATTTGGATTTGGATTTGAAAGTGATGGATTTGGAATGCCTTAATTCCAATTCCATAAATATGGATTTTTCAGAGTTACTTATAAGTATGTCATATGGATTTTTAAAATTCTATGGGTTTATAAGTTATTTCAAATTATAGGATTTTAAAGTTTAAAATCCTTGGTGGATTTGTTAAATTCAAATTCTTGATCTTTTGCAAATTATCCGGACAAGGTATTTAGATTTTAATCACCCAAATTCTACCATCCAAACACAACATTAGGGTTTAGTGGGTGTGGTTGACTCTCGCCTAGGGCATGGTTAGCACAAAAATCAGATTGTAGATTCTAGCAATTTTGCAACTGTCCTTCCTGCTCATTCTAGATTCTCCGATGTAGCATAATTTTGCAATTGTTCACAAAGGGATAAAATCAAAATTTAAAAATAAAAAGAAATAGCAATGTTGTTTAAACCAGCTGATGAACATGAAATTTATTTTTAAATAAAATTAAGAGATATAAAGAACATGCTGAATGGACCATCCAATCAAAAGATCAAATCACATAAAGATCAACGGTTAATATGCATTCTAACATGTTAAGGAATAAGCCATGTGATTATGTGTAGTTAATTTTGATTGTTTCTTAATTGATTAATTAGGATTAATTTCATGTCAAATTCCCCATTGGTTTTGATGTTGGAAAATATCTGCAATTTAATTTTTGTTATTTATTAATTTTGATAATTTTAGGTTTAGGGTTATTATTTCCTTGATTTTGGGTGAATTTAATACTTTTTAAGTCAAGTTGGGGTCCTAGTATGGTAGGGTATCGATTAGGATCTATTTTAGAATATGTTTTATTGTCAATCAAATTTTATGAAGCCTTTAAATTGGCCTCAATTGGTAAATGAAATTGAAATTCATATTCTATTTAATAAAAATTTCAGACTTTTGTCTCTTTTTTTTTTTTTTTTTTTTTTTTTTTTTTGTTTGTGGATTCCAACAACTCTCCTTGTAGATTTAAGGAACTCTAGTGGATTCAAAGTTATTTTAAAAGTAATTGTGTTTTGCTTTTTTGTGGCTTCCGCATGCATTAATTGGTATTAGAACCTTATTCTTACCTTGGACTGATAACTAACAAACATGACGGTAGTAGTTCTAGCAATGGGAAAGGTTAAAGGACATGTTCTTAGGAACAAATTCCTTTAGATTCAACAATAAACCTTGTAAGGACTACGCGAACTACGTCAAGTAGTCACTACCCTTCTTGCTAGGGAATCCTACCACGGCAACACCAATCAATCTAATCATAGATGCATCCCTAAATACAACAAAATTCAATGGAGAGATGCGTAAGTTGGATTTTATTAATTAGATTCTTGATTTGCAAGAATATTTTATTATTGAGAAATATGTGATGAAGAAAAATTAAGACTTGTGTCTAATAAATTGGATAATGATGCAGTTGAATGGTGGGATGACATACATATCTATATTCTATATATTATTAAAAGCTGAAGCGTAGCATTCTAGTTAAGCCACATCAGCACCATGTCAACATTTCTTTTCATATTTTATTTTTTATTTTTAGATTTACGGGTTGACATTTATTGAGCATCTCCTTAAATTCAAGTATCACTCTATTTTCAACTCTATCATGTGTATCTCCATTAACCTAGACTCTTCAAATGCCGCTATTATATGGAATTCTGACAGTCACCAATAGATTACAACCTCCTCACATCCTTTATTTGTTGTAACTTCTCCCATTTATTAGGTATGATATGACAAATAACACCATGTTGCAAACAATTATTGGTACATGACAATTTTTTAGCATGTGTCAACAATATATGCTATAAGTTCCACCATTATAATTAATATATACTATAAACTTAAATACTCCATCAATTTTTTTTTTTCCTTTTCCTTTTTTGCTTAGATATTTTTTAAGTAACCCAAAAGTCATGTTTTACCATAACTAAATAACCCCTACAAAATCTATCATTTCCTACGAAAAGAAAACTCTTTCCTTTTTCTTTTTTGTTTTGTTCCCCTCCATCACTCTTAAAACACATATCTAATTATATATTATAAAATTGGATTTAAAACAATTTATATTTTTTTCCCTTTCCATAAAGCTAAAGCTCTATGCTCTCTTTCCTCTTTTTTCATTTTCCTATTACCATAATATCTTTACTCTCTTTTCTCTTCTTTCATTTTCCTATTACCATAATGACCCTTAACGTTCTAATTAAGCATATCTCTACACCTCTCTCTCTCTCTCTCTCTCTCAACATATGAACCAATATTACCTTTTATTTTTGTTTCCATTTGAATGTTAAGCTGCCAATATTTTTCTTTGCCGTTTTCATTAAGCATTTATGCATACTTCCTATTGCGTTGCCATGTTAGACTCAATTTACCGTTTTAAGTTTATGCTTTTTTAACCGTTACATTTTATGGGTTTATCCAACCTTTCATATGTTGATATATGATTGTTACCAAAAAAATTAATAAATCTTCTACATCCTTTCCTCTTCTTTCAATAAAACAGTCAAAAACTTCAACTCTATATATTTCTTATATTTGGATTGTCTCTTTCAATTTCTCTAAAAATTTTTTCTCCCAAAAAAAAAAAAAAAAAAAAAAAAAAAAAAACTCCCTAATACATGAAGTTTAGGGGTTGCAGTAGGAAAATTAACTTCACCACAGCAGTAGTAGCTCTCTCTCTCTCTCTCTCTCTCTCCCTCTCTCTCTCTCTTTCTCAACTCTATATATTTCTTATATTTGGATTGTCTCTTTTGATTTCTCTAATACATTTCCCCCCCCCCCCCCCGAAAAAAAAAAAAATCTCGCTAATACATGAAGTTTAAGGGTTGCAGCAGGGAAATTAACTTCACCACAGCAACATTACCTTTGTCTCTCTAACCTTATTCTTCATGTATTTTCATGTTCTCAATTCACATATTTTCTTCTTTGTATTTAGAATTTGTGGTAGAACGGTTATTTTGTGACCAAAGATTTATTTTTCCTGAAAACTTGAGATGGTTGATATTATTTTAAGGTTAGTGTCAAAGTTTTGAATCTCAGTGCTTGGATGGGTTTACTTTAGATTAATGTTTGTACAACAAAATAGTTATATAGGAATCAGTTTGTTTGTACAATTTTACTTGTATCTTTAGTACAAACTTATATTTGGTTGGTATTCTTTTTTGTATGACATGTAGTATTGTTTTAGGTCTTTGTTCCTATGATGCTGCATTGATCAAAACATGTGAAATTTGGATGGGATGCAACGTCTTATAAACACTTCTACTTCTGATGCACATAAAACGCATGCAAACATACTTTCATTTTGAGTTATATATCAATTTGACCATGCATTAATCTATATATACTATAAAATCGAAGCCTTTAACTTATTTTGGAGCTTTCACACTTTTCCACATCAGCCCTATTAAAAAAAAAACTGTCTATTTGTTGATGGATTTTTTTTTTAAGTCAATAACTTTTCCGTGCATCGCACGGGTTAACGACTAGTCTATATATTTATTTATTTATATCTAAAAGCTAAGACATAGAATTTAATGTTGCTATACTTCTGTTGAGCCACCTCATCAGTTATGTCATACTTAAAAAAAAAAAAAAAGCTTTTATGATTTTTCTATTTTATTTTATATAGAATAATTAAATATAGTTCATGGACAAACCTGTTAATGCACTCCATTACTATTCAACATGTTACTATTCATTTGTTTTAAATGCAAATATTTGACTATTCAGCTACCCAAATTAATTTCAACTTTTCATTTTTTCATTTCTAATTTTAAGTAATTGGTAAAATTGAATAACTCATTATCTTTTGAGTAGATATATGCACATGTTTGACTATTCATTGCAAATGTTACTATTCATTAGATGCAAATGTTTGATTATATTCAACTACCCAAATTGAATTCAACTTTTTGTTTTCTTCTTTCTAATTTCAAGTAATTGTTAAAATTGAATTTTTAAACTTTTCATCTTCCTATTCTTTAAATTAAAAAAAAAAAAAAAAACTCTTCTCTCTTCCTCCAACCTTTCTCCTCCCTCTTTGCCTCTTTATCTCCCTACTACTCCTTATTTTACCGTTAAACTTCTTTCATCATTTCATTTCTTATATTTTGACTCTTCTTCTTCCCATCTTATTTTGTATAAATTTGATATTATTTATTCTATTCAATCCATATTTTTTCCACACAAAAACTGTGAGGACTCTCTCTCTCTCTTTCTCTTTCTTGATTTTTGTTCTTTTTTATAGCTGTAATTTAGGTTGATGGTTTTTTTATTTAATTTTTTTTGTGTTGTATTTTTTAAATTTCCCATCACAAATCACTCTTATAGCTTTGGTTGAATTTTGGTTTGGGTTAATATGCAGTTTTTTTTTTTTTTTTTTAAATGGAAATTTGAGTTTATACATGGCTACGATTTTGAATGTGCCCACCAATGGACTTCCATTGAACAAAGATGTATTCACAATGTTTTTAGCTTCATATACTTCTTTGGTAATGTGAATTTGAGAAAGAGAAAAAGGGTAGGCAAAGGATGTATGGTCTTTTATAATCTATTATGTTTTGAAGAAAGTGGAGCGCCTATTAGTCTCCATTCTACTGGAATTTTTTATAGAAAGCATTTTGCTATAAGTTCATTAACTTTTTGTTATTTTTATTTTGGTCATTTTATTACAAATAATTAGCATCACCACCATCAAATTTTTAGTTAATTTGAATTTTCTTGGTAGGGTTTTACTTTGCTTAGTTGATCATCTTTACTGAAAATGCCAAAAAGAGAAAAAATAAAATATAATTTACTCTATAGCATCATTATGCTATAAATGTTTTTATGCATAGATACTTAAGGAATTTTTTCTTTTTGCATTTTATTTTATTTTATATTTCCACTTTATGATATATGATTTATTGATAATGATATATTGCATAGTTATCTTTATTTACTTTTTCATTTAGTTTCAATTGTGAGGAAGAAAGTGACGTGGATCTATGTCTTGGAGAAAAATATACCTATAAGAGTTGAATCGCATATATCTGTATAGTAATAAACAAAGTATACATAGTTACAACTTGGCCTAATAGTTCTCACACTATCAATTTAAAAAAAAAAAATATATTATTGCATTGTGTTTTCATGCATATCTCACTATATATAATACCTACTACAAAAACTTCTAATTTAAAACATAATTTTAAATAACACATATTGAACTTTTAAAAATATGCAATCTAATATATTAATTCAATAATTATCTAATAAAAAATAATCATATCAAATTTTTTCGTGCATCGCGCGGGTTTGCGACTAGTTAATATAAAGTGTCGAGCTAAGCATAAAATTCTTTCTTGGCATTAAATGAAAAAGGTGTTGGTTGATTTCTGGTTTCCTTGTGATTATTATGATATATTACATTATACAACTACTGATAATAGACATGAAAATTCCAAAAAATATGATTATATTCCAAAAGTCATTATCAAACCACAAACTCAAGATTATCACCCAAGGAATTATTTAAATTGTACTCCAGTTCAAGCATCAAGAGAAGAAATATATTTGGGGGTTGACAAGATGAAGCCAATTTTTAAATAAAATATTAAAGAGATTGAAGATCAGGTTTTGTCATCACAAGTTGAACAATCGTGTGCAAAAGAAAATAATTTTCTTGAAAATGATCTTGAAGCCAATAAGGAAATTCATAAGATAAAACCCTAGATTTTGATTCTTTTATTTTTTTCCCGCCCTAAAAAGGAGAGAGAAAATTAGATCATAAGATAGGATCTTTAAGATGATGTTTGGATCATTGGTGTCTTTAAAATACCTTTATAATTCGTAATCATATTTTAAAAAGTCAAGAAATGGAACAAAACCCACCAAAAAATAGAGTTGGGGCCAAAATGTGCCTAAGACACAGGCGCAATCGGCACCTTGTCATAGAAACATGAGTTCAATTAACACTCATCTCCTGATTCTAGCCAAATCTGAGTTTTAGATTATTTTATCAGCTCGACATCAAATTCAAACGTTTCTGAGGATAAAAATGAATCCATAACACATGGAGGAAAATAGTGGAATAACAATTAAGCCATCTACTCCATTTCTCCTCTAAAAATAACACCCCTCATTATCAAATAAATTTATTAAAATTTTGGACTCTAGAGAGTATAATTTCTATATCCATAGAGTTATTAAATATTGAAAGTAGAGAGGTTCTGTAGAAATTTCGAGAGAAACTTTGGAGGAGACATTAAAGGTATTTAGGTTGCTTTTGCAACATTACTCCACTTAAGTCATAAACAAATTTACATATCTATATATATATATATATATATATATATATATATATAAAACCATAAAGGGAGGGGGGACCAAGGAGCAGATGGCGGAAGCACAACTGATATATATTAAAAGAGGAGGTAGAACCAGCCAAGCAGTTATATAATATAATTAAAAGTAAGGAGGTGAGACCAGCTAAGCAGATATATCAAAATAATTCAAAATATTGAAAACAGAAGTGTTTATTGAAAATAATTCAAAACACTTACAGCAGTAGTAGTAGTTACAAGATTACAATGATCAACAGGGATAGTACAATGCTTGAAGGCTAGTCATCAATCTAGTTACAAGCTTTGTGGGAAGTAGTGAGAAGTAGTAGGCAGTTTCTGAGAGTGTTTAGGTTCTAGAGAGAATCTAAAGAAGTCTCAAAGAAAACTTGTAAAATTAACTTCTGAGTTTAACAATAAGGGACAACCCCCCTTAAATAGGCAAATAAAGTAGTGAATAGTAAAAAGTAATAGTGACTTTTTTCACTATTCATATCAGGACCCGTGAGGGATCAGGACCCATGAAGGAGCATCAAAAGTAGCAAAGTATTAGGAGCGCCTTTTCAGGAGCCGAAAGTAGTTTGGCGTGGAGTGCCAAAAGCAGTCAACAGAGTAATCATATTACCAGGTAATTCAAGGCAACATTCTTGGCCTTTTGTACTGGCTAGGTAAACAGGACATAATTAGTTTGCTCCTAAGTCAAGAGTTTCATCTTCATCAGAATCTTCATCACGGCTGAACCATTCTTTAGGAAATGGCTGAGGATGAGGGAAATAAGGGCTTGCTATAATAAAACCTTCTTCTTCAGAACTTTTATTAGCTGCATCTTTTTCCTCTTTTATTTTTCTTTTGAGGAGAACATAAAGAGCTTCTTTGCTCAGATCATCAAAAGGAGAACTCTTTTTAATAGCTTTGGTGGAGGAAGTAGAAGAGGAACCAGTACCCCGGATCTGAGGAGCAAGGGAAAGCCTCCTGGGTAGAGGTCTGGAAGCATTATCAATAATATGTTGAACATATCCAAATTTATCCCACCATTTAGCATACCAACATCTGGTGAGAACATTATCATTCTTCTCATATTGCCATTTCAAAATCCAAGGGACTTGAAATTGTTTAACAAAATGGAGGAGAGTCGGGAACTTGGCATTATGAGCATTTGGTCTGAATGTGCTCTCAAAAGATTTATAAGCATTTAATAGTGGTTCAGGGAAGATATCAGTAACAGGACCAAACTGAGTCCACCATCTGTTGAACCATAGAGGCAGAATAGTGCCAGGATCAAATTCTTTGTCAAAGTTAACAAACCATGAATGAGTCATTGTGTCATTCTGGTGAAGCATGAATCTAGACCAGGCAGTAACATAATCATAATAAGAGTATGGGGTAGCATTTCTAGGAAGTCTCCTGGAGAAGGCAAGAGACGGGCCCCATTCTTGCTCAGGAATAAAGTTTTTTAGGTAAACAGTGTGGTAAATAATTTTGGATTTATCAGTATGATCATAGATAGTTTTAATCAAAACAGCATCTTCCTGGTGAAGAATAGCAGAATAGTATTCTAGTTTCTTATCAGGGTGTTCTGGAATCCAATGGAATAGTGGAGGAAAGTAAGACCTTGCAATCTAGAGAGGGTTCCTAATTGTTGATCTATTTGGTTCAATAAAAAACAGGTTTTGGAAATATTGTTTTTAACATATTGGGTTTGTTGGCTTTCTTGGGGTAAACAAACTTTACAGGTTGGTGAACGTTGGTTAGAGCATAAGGATCACAAGCAGAGGCCAAGACTGATGAATAATTGGGTTTAGGAATTGTTCCTAATGGAGTAAAACGGTTAACAATTTCAGTAGGGGAGGTTGGGTCTTTTTTGACAATTTGTTTCTGTTGTTCAACAGGGTTTTTGTCTTTGGATCTCCTACTTGTTATTATGATTCTGCAAGAATTCACGAGTAAGAAAATCAGGGATACTATTTTCAGATCCTTTGATGTAGTCAATAGTAAAGTCAAAAACACTTAAAATAGCTTGCCATCTAGCAAAAATATGTTTTGAAGCAATATTTTCAACATCTTTTTCAATAACATATTTGGCACTTTTGCAATCTATTATTAATAAAAACTTTTGGTTTAACAAATCACTTTGGAATTTAGAAATACAAAGTACAATAGATAAAATCTCCTTTTTTATAGTACTATATCTTAATTGTGCAGTATTCCAAACTCCTGAATAGAAGCGAACAATTTGTTCTGGGGAGTTTGGTGAAACTCTTTGTTTCAGAATACCTCCATAGCCAACATCAGAGGCGTCAGTTTCAACAATCTTGAAGGCATTGACAGTAGGAATACCAAGACAGGGTAAAGTCTTGACATGGGATTTGATTTGTTTAATAAGAGAGGTATGGACATTAGTCCAAGGAGGAGGATTACTTTGCAACCTATCAAATAGTGGTTTGCATTGCTTCCTCAGATCTTTGTAAAAATCAGCAACATAGTTCAGGGAACCAAGAAATCTTTGTAACTGAGTTTTGTCAATAATTTCATCAGGAAATTTATCAGCAAATTGAATAGCTCTATCAATAAGACAGATTTGACCTTCAGAGATGTCATATTCAAGGAATCTGACTTTGGTTTGGAACAGTTTGATTTTCTTAGCAGAGACAAGACCATTCTTTTTTATGGTTTCTAGAAACGAATACAAGTGTTTCTAGTGTTCATCAATAGAATTGGAAAATACCAAAATATCATCAATATAGACAATAGTAAAATGGCTGAAGGAGTTAAATATGTCATTCATAATATTTTGAAATTCACTAGGGGCATTTTTTAGACCAAAAGGCATGACATTCCACTCATAATGTCCAAAGGGAGTAGTGAAAGCAGTTTTGTATCTTTCTGCTTCACTAATTTGGACTTGCCAAAATCCAAACTTCATGTCAAACTTTGAGAATATCACAGCGTCACTCAACCTATGAACTAAATCGTTTTTATTGGGGATAGGATACCTAATCCATTCTAAGACTTTGTTCAAAGGTTTGTAGTTGATGACCAGGCGAGGGGTACCTCTCTCAAGCTCATCATTTTTTTGTACATAGAAAGCAACGCAAGACCAAGGGGACTTATTGTTTCTAATAAGTTTTTTCTGGAGTAAATCATTTATTTCATTTTTGCAGAATTCAACAGTTTCAGCATTCATTTGAATAGGGCGAGCTTTAGTAGGAATATTTGTTTCACTAAAGTCTCGAACATAAGGCAAATCAAAATATGTTTCTTTCTATACCAGAAAGCATTAGGAAAATCAGAACATACATTATCAATTAGGATTTTCTGAAAATTATCAATTTTTGATTGTAAAAATTTATCAAAAAGATGTTCAACAATTTTTTTGTACTTAATTTCTTGTTTAAGGAAATTAAGGTGTTTGACCTTAGCATGAATCAAATTAAAAACATCATTATCAGCAGATTTTGAACAAAATTTGAATTTTACTTTTTGTCCAAAAGGATTAGTAGTAATTCCTTCATGTTCAACAAGAAAATGATACAAAGAAGCAATAAAAGGCAATCCAAGTATCACTCTATCAGTCGTGTTTTTAACAAGCACAGAAGGTATCTTAAAGCAAACATCAGAATGGCAAACATGAGCATTGCTCAATTCATACTTAATTTTCATTTGCGTGCCATTAGCAGATACTAACTCTTCAGTAGATTTTTCAAAATACTGAGAAGGAATCAAACCTTCTTGTATACAATTAATATCAGCACCAGAATCAATCATAGCAATAGTATCAAAAGCATAATTATGTGAAACAACAATTCTAACTTTAGTAAACTATTTTGGAGGCATCATATGTTTAACAAGAGCAAGTTGATTATCATTCCACGTAATCAAGTTATCAGAAATATTACCAGAATGAGGAGCTTGTTGAGAAGATCCTTCTCCATCTTGGTGCTCATCATTATCGGATAAGTTTTTATCCAAATTTTTATCAATTTTTAGAATTAGTAATTCTTGTTTTAGATCAATATTATCTTTTTTAATATTTTTAACATCATTTTTTAATTGGATTATTTCTTGTTTAACAGTGTTAATTTCTTTTTGAAGATCGTGAATAGTTATTTCTTTGGATTTGGTTTTATTAAATCTTTCCAAAGTTTCTTCAAAGTTAATAGGTTCTTTGGGTTTTTTAATAGTTTTATCTCTTGTTAAGTTTTGTTTAAACTTGTCAAGGAATTCTTTTTGTAAAACAGGGTTTTCAATTTTACTTATTCTGGTTAATAATAAATTATCTTGTTCTTCTTCTTTAGTTAACACATTAACAGATTTCATAGCATTACAACAAGATCCTTTACAACCAAGTTTAATATTAGGTGTATCAGAATCACTGCAAGAGTAATAAGAGGAATCAGATGAGGAGGAAAAATCCTTTTCAAAGGATTCGGAGGAAGCAGCAGATTCAAGAATCTGAAACAGTTCATTTTGATAATTATCATTGATGTTTAACATTTTTAATTTGTTTATTTAGTTTTCCAGGCTTTTGGGTACAGTCTTTACTGAAATGGCCAAATTTGCCATAGTTAAATCACTTACCTTTACCCGATCTTTGTTTAACATGTTTTCTAAAATCAGGCTTCTTTTCAGAATAAAAATCATTGGGTTTAACAAAGCGATATTTTTTATGCTTTTTATGGGAATAACTTTTGTAAACCTTATCATGTTTACTTTTTCTTTTTGCCTGGAAGGGGTAATAGGGGGTAAACCATACTGTTCACAGAAATTGCCCATTTCATATTTAGCTTTTTTCTTATTTTTTAATTGTTGTCTTAAATATTTTTCATCATTACACATGTTAATACCAAGCTTTTTAATAGTACTAAAAATATCACCATATGTTAAATTATCATAGTCAATAGAATCACTTTTACCCATTAGTTCTTGTTTTACCTTATGAGCAAAGATAGGAGGAAAACCATCAATAAACTTCTCTTTCTAGTAAGCTTTTGTGGAATCATTCTTGAGCATGACCCTGGAAAGAAACACATCTTGGTACCATCTTTAATCAGACATAGTAGGACATTTCAAATTATTCAAATAATCAGAAATGCAAGATGAAATATTAGACATTTCTTCAAACTGCATATCAGGAGGAGTAGGTTTTGCATACTAGTTTTTTGTAAAAGACATGGAATTGGATTTTCCAATAAATCTTTTAATTTCTGGTTGTAAATCATCAAAAACATTTTCATAAGAAACATGAGAAGATGAATAAGAATCTGAGGTTTCTTCAGAAACAGGTTCTTTGAAGAAATGTCTAATATTTCATCTCGCATTTCTGATTATTTGAATAATTTGAAATGTCCTACTATGTCTGATTACAGATGGTACCAAGATGTGTTTTTTTCCAGGGTCATGCTCAGGAATGATTCCACAAAAGCTTACTGGAAAGAGCAGTTTATTGATGGTCTTCCTCCTATCTTTGCTCATAAGGTAAAATAAGAACTAATGGGTCAAAGTGATTCTATTAACTATGATAATTTAACATATGGTGATATTTTTAGTACTATTAAAAAACTTGGTATTAACATGTGTAATGATGAAAAATATTTAAGACAACAATTAAAAAATAAGAAAAAAGCTAAATATGAAATGGGTAATTTCTGTGAACAGTATGGTTTACCCCTTATTGCCCCTTCCAGGCAAAAAGGAAAAAGCAAACATGATATATATATATATATATATATACACACACACACACACACACACACATCAAAATTTTCAACAACATCACATCAAGCAAGCTATAACACAACCTATGATATTACACAAGCACTCACGTACAACTCTCTCTAAAAGTCAAGTAGAAGATTTGTGAATAAAAAGGATAAAAGCATAAGTGATGCCACGGAAGACTGAAGAAAGCACACACGATACTTTCTTGATAGAAAATAAATCAAATTGTTAGTTTCTGGGTAGTAAACCTCAAATCCACGAGATGTTCGTTGAATTCACAAGGTGATAGGTCTGAAATCTACCAGAGAAAACAATAGGCAAAGAGTTTGAATTTTTATTGATAATCAACTATGAAAAACTTTTATAGACTTAGAGACTTATTTAAGGGCTCCATAAAACTTGACAAACAAGAAAATATATTCTAAAATAACTCCTAGTTGATACCTAAAATAACAGGAACCAAATTTGACCTAAAAATCATTAAAGGTGCCTAAAAACAAGGAAATAAATGCCTCAAACCTAAAATAACGAATTTTGCATAAAAATACCAAAATTAAATAATTACAAAAAATTAAAAAAAAAAATTCTTCTCTACATTAGACCCCTCCACTTGAAAAAAAATTGGTCCTCGAGTTGATAGTTGAAATATGAAATCTTCTTTCTCCAAATAAACAAATACTTCAAATGCTTTAATAACTTGATCAGTTCTAAAACTTATATTCTTCGTGAAGTGTAGCATAAATTTCTTCTCATCTACCTTCAATTTATTTGCAATATCAATCAACAAAGGGTTGATAATAAAATTAAAATTTTCTACTCCAAGAAAATCAACATATTGTGTGGTCATCTTCAACAAATCAACCAAAACCTAGGGATTGTGGGTAATGGACTGATCCTCATATTTAACCTCAATTAGATCTTCCACAATATTCTCAATAATTATCATCTCTTGATTTTTGTTAATTGGATCTTCCACAATGAACTCAATCTTCTTTTTTTTTACCTCTTCATCAAATTTTTGAGAAGTAGTATCTTCAAGTTTCAATTCAACAACTTGTTGCAAGTCGTGATTTTTTTTTACCACTTCAATTTTTTTTTTTTAGAAATTGACTATTTCTTCTCAACCCTCAAACCCTTTCCTTACTTGACACATGGACTTGGTTATGATAATTTTGGTTTTGTGGTTGACTTTTCATGTTTTGAATATATTGCATTTCGGATGAATATACAGATTTATAATCAACACTTGTATAATCTAGTATATCATAATAGTCATTAGGAAACCATAAATCAATTAATACATTCTTCATTCTTTGCGAAGAGCAGATTGGATGCTTACCTCACCGCTTTCTATCAATTTGAATGTCTTCCCACTATTTCTCAGTTTCATCGTCCAATTTATTAGATGCAAGCCATACTCTTTCTTCATCACAAATTTTCCAAAAATTAAAATACTTTTCAAAATCAAGAAGCCAGTGTATAAAATCCAGCTTACACATATCTCTGTCAAAAAATGGAATTTTCTTATAGTTAGGAGTGTGCCTTTGACTATATTGAGCATTGTTGTTGTGGGGTGATTTCCTAGCAAGAAGAGTAGCAATCTTTTGCTCGATTTTGCCTATAATTTGCTAACTCTTTTTAAGAAATTGTTGATTCTCATCACTAGTCTCTTTAATAAACTAAAGGAACTCAACCCTAGTGAGGACTGTGTTGTCGACGTTGTTGTCACCGTTGTTGTTGTGGTGGTCACTATCTCGTTGGTTAGCCATCAAACTAGGGTAAGCCAAGACTCTGATACCACTTGATGCTGCGGAAGCTTGAAGAAAATATACATGATGCTCTCTTGATGGAATAGAAACTAAATTGTTAATTTTTGGGTAGTAAATCTTGAATCCATGAGGGGTTCCTTGAATCGGCGAGGGGTTTCTTGAATCCATAGGTAATAGGTCTAGAATCCACAGAAAACAATAGACAAAAGTCTGAATAATTTTTGTTGATAGTCAACTATGAAAAACGTTTACAGACTTAGGGACCTATTTAAGGGCTCCATAAAACTTGATAGACAAGAAAATATATTCTAAAATAACTCTTGATTGATACCTAACCATAACAGGAACCAAATTTGACCTAAAAAGCATTAAAGACACCTAAAAAAAAGGAAATAATTGCCTTAAACCTAAAATAACGAATATTACATAAAAATACCAAAATTAAATAATTACAAAAATTAAACAGCAAATTCTGTCCTACATCAATAAGGAGTCAATTCCACATTTAGTTTCCCCATCAAGGCATTTGAAGGAGGATGTGAATGCAAGTATAAGAATTACAACTATTGAATATATATATATATATATATATATATATGAGTTTGGTTCAAGTTATACCTGGTGCAATTCTAAACAATGTTACATTACCTATAATGTTTTATTGGATTAATATTTCAAAAATCCCATCATTGAATTACATTTTTTCTATATTCTTTACACACACACACACACACACACCAAGTTTCTTACCAATTGGATGCTATTTACTATTCAATTTAGAAGACCATCTTTTATGCACAATGTTAAATACAAGAGCTTGAAATTTAAACATTTGATTGCTAACATAGTTAATGATCTCGAGAATTTGCAAGCAAGTAGATTTATAGAACATAACTAGGATGAAAAGTTTTGTAATTTTTCATTTAAAAAAAAAAGTATCTAGGACTAGAATCATGTAAATATTTATTTTCTTTTGATCCAATGGCGTGATTCAATCCAATATCAATAAAGATTTATATTAATTCATGTCTTTGTTTTTTTATTTTTTTTTTATTTTTTGATAAATAAGTAGCAACTCCATACGCATACACATACACACTACGGGAGTCAATCTTGTACCGGTGGTCATTTTGGTTTGGCTAGTGGAATGAAATATATTTCGGTACCGGTTGATACTGGTGTACCGTTTCAAGATTATCGTAATTTAAACTTTATATTTATATATTAATGAATTCAAATATATATATATATATATTATTTTCATGTAATATATGGAGTATTTAATTATTTGGTAAAAGTCCATCAAATTTTTTATGAATTTTTACTTCTAATAATGATAAAAAAAAATAAGGAAAAAATTTAATAAGAACATTCAATTTTAGATGGGGGCATGGGGTTTTGGTCAAAGCATTAAATAGTTTTATAAAAGCTCCTTAAAGAATTTTAAAGCATTAACGATTTTTTTTTTTTTTTGAAACTGAATATTCATTCCCAAGCAAACAGAAGGCAAGATTGCCAATACAACTCAGACCTGACAGTAGAACAACAAGAAAAGTAACAAAATAGACCATAAACAAACAAACAAAATCCTTTAGCTGAAACTATCTACACCTAAAATATTAGCGACAATATCTGGTGTTGTACTAGTCCAATTCTTCAGTTCTCCATCTCTCTTGGCCTGTTGAGCAAGTTCATGGGCTATCTTGTTGCCATTTCTATTTATGTGTCTAACCTCTACCACCTTGAATTTTGATAAATCCTGGATGATACCAGCTATAATGTGGCCAATCATTCCTCTACAATCTTTGTCTCTAACTGCCTGGACAGTTTACAGAGAATCTCCCTCCAAAATGACCTTCTCCAAGCCAAGTTCAACAACTAGAGAAACACCTTTTTCCATGGCTAGGGCCTCTGTTTCTTCTACTGCAAATTTCCCAACTAGAGGCATACTGACAGCAGCTATAATCTGACTCTCCCAGTCCCAGATGACAATACCAATTCCAGAATGACCATCCATAGCCAGGATAGAAAGCATTAACAATTTAACTTTTGAAAACTATCAGGTGATACAACCAAAAATAAACCACCCTATCTTTCACCTTTTTTCATGTGTTCCAAGTTCTGACATGCTTTTCTAGCTTTTCCACTCTCACACATTAAGTTCTTTAGGTTTCACGCCACCTCTGTCCTTCCTATAGATTTTAGATCTCACAAAGCTCTCTCTCTCTCTCTCTCTCTCTCTCTTACAAGCTTTCAGCCTCTTCTTATAATCTCCGTACCTCCTGTGGATTTTAGATCACAGAGAACTCTCTCTCTCTTGCAAGCTTTCAGCCTCTTCTCACAGTCTCAACAAAGCTCTGGTGCCGTTGTTCACTGCATATCAAAAGTCTGAACATAGGATGATCATGATGAGACAGAGGAATTTTGACTGTCATGAGGAGGTGTTTTTGGTCACTAGTAAGTACCGGCCCAGTATCCACTAATTGGCCAAAATTCGATACTTATCTCGGTATGACCGAAATAACTCTAGTATGGCTGGAATATAAACTGGTACGAAATCAAAGTGTTTCGCTACTAGACAAGCTACCGGAATGGTAAATTTTGGCGATACCGGCCGGTATGGTAAGAAATTGTCTTCCTTGATACACACATAACACACCATTGAGGTTTTCCAAGGCCAATAGGTTTAGCCTAAATTCAGTCAAAAAACATAATCCTTATACTATGCCATCTTCAGATAGCTATATCTCATTCGTTTTAAATCCAAATCAAGTCACGTTTGTGTTCATTTTGAAGGCCCAAATATCTAGTTTCAAATGAAACAAATTTCACTTAGAAATTTATTATCATGTAAAAGATATTGATCGAAAAAAGATCATCAACTTCTCAAATTTGAGCATATTGAAACTTTGTTTTCTTTGAGGAGCTTTTGACTGGGACTTAACCCTAGTACAATTTTATTGACATAACCTAATTTTGACATATTTAGTCATTATTTTCCTAACATATCTTTGAACCCTAACTAATTTGATAATTTAATATCTCAGAAAAAACAGAAAATCAATAAGCAAACAAACAATTTTTTTTATTTTTTATTTTATTATTATTATTTTTTTAATCTTGCTTGCTTATGTGCTAACTTGTAGATTTCTGAATCCTTACAACTTTTCTCTAAGCTTGGTCACCATTAGCTTTAAGCCAACCATTTATGGGGGAGAATTTTTCGAATGAGAACTTGAAGTCTCATTAGAGCTAGCTACTTTTTTCTTTGTTAAAGAAACTAATTAAATAGATCATAAGTATGCCTTAAACCTTCTTGTTATTGAATAAGCCATTTTAAGCCTTTAATATTCAAACAAGACTAATGTCACACACTTGGGGAATACAACTATGTTTAACTTCCAAAATGTAAAAGAGAATATCAATCATAGGATATGTAATAATGCAATTAATATGACATTCTATCGACCCTCTATCAGTGTAATAGTAATTTCATTGGTTGAAGATGATTGGTTCTTGCTTGATGAAGGTGACCTTTTTCCAACAAAGGAAGCAGGCTCTTTAGGTTCAGGTAACGAACTCTCACCGTGCAACATCATAACTACTGATGACATGTTAGGTCGATCTTCAGGATGTTGTTGCAAACATAAGAAGCTGATGCGGAGGCAACGTACAATCTCCAATAGGATGCAAGAGTCCTTTAAGCAAGTATCAATCAGTTCTAAAGGCTTTCCTTCTTTCCATAATTTCCATGCCTAAAACATTGTAAAATTTCACATTTGCTGTTTCATTATATGTAAAATAGAGATTTAACTCTTTTGAGAACTCACATGTCCAACAAGGTTTAGGCCATAGCTTGGATGGAAAAATCCTCGACTTTTCTTTCCACTTAATATCTCCAACAACAATATTCCAAAGCTAAAAACATCAGATTTAACTGAAAATATACCATCAATGGCATATTCAGGTGCCATATAACCACTGCAGAACATTATTAAGAATGAAACTCCTTGATTAGAAAAAAAAATGATAATAGAGCATGTTAAGAATACTTACTAAGTTCCAACCACTCTATTTGTATTTCCTTTAGTTTGATCTCCACCAAAGATTCTAGCCATGCCGAAGTCTGAAATTTTTGGGTTCATCTTACTATCAAGTAAAACATTACTAGCTTTGAGATCTCTATGTACAATCCTCAATCTAGAATCTTCATGAAGATAGAGAAGCCCCCTTGAAATTCCACAAATAATGTTGAAGCGCAAAGACCAACCTAAAACTTTAGCTCTAGTTTGATCTGACAAGTTTCTAATTTATGTTAATACAATGTCCAACTTGAACAATAGATAAAAAAGGGAAAAAAAAAAGGAAATTTTTCCTCCAAACCTAGTTAGAAAAAACATCCTCCACATGTATTAAATTAAATGATTTAAATAAGTCATATGACTATTAAGTAGATTATGCGACTAAAAGTACACATGGGTTGTTTTTAAAGTTGCACATGGTGAGTTGAAGAAAATTTTCTCTAAATTGGTTCGGAGAAACTTTTTCCAAAAAACAATTCATGAAGTTTGGAAAAAATTATTAAGTTTTTGAGAAGTTCGAACCAAAAATGAAGGCGTCTAAGCTTCCATTGGACATGTATTCATAGATAAGTATTTTTTCCTCTCCTTCAATGCAATAGCCCAAAAGCCTAACAAGATTACGATGTTGCAATTTGGCAATTAACATAACTTCATTCTTAAACTCATTTAATCCTTGAACAGAACTTCGTGAAAGTCTTTTCACAGCAATTTCTTGTCCATTTGTTAGTGTACCCTGAAAATTCACATTTGTAAGTAGATTTTATTGATAATGAATATGATGTGAACTTTGTTTTCTATGGTCTTTATAATCATATGTTAGATTTACCTTGTATACGATTCCAAAACCCCCTTCACCGAGCTTGTAATTATTTGAAAAGTTGTCAGTGGCAATGGCTACGGTAGTTAGGCTGAAGAATGGGACCTCTAAGTCTTCACTTTGGCCTACGGTGTTCTGGTCTATCATCACATTGTTTTCCATTTTTTCTAATAAGAGCAAGATAGGCTTCACATTATACAAAGGAAACTAGAATATGACAACTATTTAATTTGGTTTAGACCCATCAATTAAATCAATTATATGATCCAAAATGTCAATATTAATAGCAAAAAAACAGTAAGTCATCAATTCTTATTGCAAAATAACAAAAGAGATAAAAGCATGAGATAAGGGTAACTTTTCCTTACTAAGGTTAACCTATCCTAACTAAGGAATCCATTATAAAAGGACTTTTATAATCTTGATCAAAACCTTTGGATCTAGACTTACAATCCCGCAAGATAACTCACTGTTGTGACCACGATAGGTATAGAACTCTGAACTTCTTTTATGGATTCCTTCACAAATGATAAGTTTGAGTCAGAAAACTAGAAACTTTGGCTCACTTTAAGGTGCCTCCTTGAATATATGATTTAAAATGAACTCAGTTGAAGAGAGGCTATGCAGTTGGGATGACAGAAATGGGTTTTCTCTCACTATAGAAACTGGGGCTATAGCAGCGTTTTAAACTGCGGCTACAGCCCCAAAAACTGCCGGTAGAGATCTCTAAAAAGATTTGTATTTTTGCTTCTCTAACCACACTGGAAATCATGGATAAGTTTATTTTAGTAGGTGTTTACATGTAGGGATAGAATTCTAACAGAACAGGATTTCAATTTTGTTTCTGGAATTCTCGTTCAAGTCAACCTCCAGCTAACTTCCAGCTAGAGTTAGGTAGGGCCTTGTTTCTGTGGGCTTTAATGAGCTGCTAAGCACACATGAATTTACGTGCTTGAGAGAGTTCATAAATTAATCCTTTTTTTTACATCAAATAAAAAATATATAAAAATTTACGAATGCCCATATTCATTTTAGGATAAAATACTATTTTGTTTATAAATTTTACTAAAAATTTGTTTTTTATCTCTAAATTTTAAAAAACTCATTTTTCATCCTTAAAAAACTCATCTTTTATTTTAGGATAAAAGATTTTTTTTTTCCATCTTAAACCATTGTAAAATGTTATTTTTTTTCTTTCTTATTTTTGTTTATAAACCATTTTAAAAAACTCTTTAGAAAGTTAGAGATAAAAAAGGAACTTTTTAACATTTAGGAACCAAAACAAATTTTTTATAATATTTAAGGACCAAAATAATATTTTATCATTATTCTCATTTATCCTTTAAATTTTATCTTTTAAACACATTTGCTATAAGTACTGCAAGTGACTAAGTTCGCTCGCAACCGTGGTCTATTGACATTATTGGACTTCCGTAATTCTTTCAAGAAGCTTAAGCAAATTTTCTTCCATAGCATGAATTTTTTTTTTAAGACTAAATGGCTCTGCATCACAGTTTTCTTGTACATCATCTTATTAGCTGCTCTGTACTATTTTAGAAGTTAAATAAAACAATTTTGCAATATTTTTTCCATAGTGGGTAAGCGGGAGTAAGATTACCTCTTAAGTTTGCCCTTTTGCAAATGCAGTAGGGAATTGAAAGCACCCCCAAAACTACGGCAATGGCAACCACAACTACTATTATCACCTTCATCTTTTGCTTGTCTTTTACTTCTTCATGGTTGAATTCACAATAGAAAAGCAAAAATAGTTTAGGTGCAGGAGAATTTAATGCAATAAAACAAATGGAAACAAAGATCTTAGATTGGATTGCACATTAAAATACGAATAAAAGAGCATCGAAGAATATAGGCCCATACCTTTCTCTGAAGCAGGCATTCGAATATATACATCCTGGCCCAGACTTTGAGCATCCTGCCCGGTAAGTGCGATCTGTCTAATATCAATTAGATCCCCAAACCACATGGCGCAGCCACTTCCCCCATCTCTAATATCTGTGTTTGAATAAGCCATACAGGTACAGTTGTTCACACATTTCACTCTGCATTCCTCAAGATTCATACTTAGGTTCACCCAAGAATATGTGGTATCTGGCAATTTGTACCCAAAAAACTTGTCAAACCCAATTTTATCTTTATCCTGGCAGCTCAATTGGGTACTGCGTACACATCCCTTAGACCACTCGTCTGGGTTCCATGTATCTGGTGACTTAGGCTTGAATCCTTGTACACATTGACAGGCAGGTGACTCACCAATGATACAATTTCCATAAGCCCCACATAAATTGTAAGCATCACAGTTGTCTCTTGGTAAATATAAGTACCGCTTCCATTTTCCATCGACCCATAAGTAGCGCTCATACTGAGTTTGATTCATAACTGCTCTTGAGATTAAAGACGTTTTAATCATGTGGAACATGAAGTATACCTCGTCCTCGTTGGACACAAAGCTGAAGTCGTAAACCGGGGTGGCCCTTAACTCCGGTACACCACTGAAAACACGGCCATTCCATGGGCCAGTCCGGAAGAACTTATCGGAGCCTTTCTTCATGACTATCTCAGGGTAATCATGAAGTTCAATTCCCCAACTCAGTTCTCCTGGAGATGGATCATCTGGACTCTTCCATGCAGTTAGGCGCCTTTCCAGACCAGTCCTTAAGTCCCATCCAAGCTTCATCCCTGGTAGCCAAGTATCAGAAGGATAGTCAAAGCTCTGCCACAAATAATTTTCTGGGTTTTCTTCATTCTCTTCTCTTAATACTAGATTTCCTAAATCTAAAAGCTGTACTATTGGATTCCTGGCCTCTTTTGTCGAATTTGCCGACCAAGCAACAGTCGAATTCTGGTTGAGAAGAACAAGTTTACCATAGTTGTTTACCATCAACACGCCAGACGAGCCGCTGATTGGATTGCGCCTGTTCGCTACCCAAACAACCGTTCTAATTGGGATATTGTTATACCAAATTCCCAAGTAACGGTTATTGGAATTACCTGGACTGAAGAACCCCAGGACAAAGCCTCCATCTTTAGAGACCAAGGTTGTGCCCTTACTGTCATTGAGGGGTTGGGATTGAGTAATACTGTCAGCAGTATCCGAGGATACAAAGGAGAAAAGAAGCAAATTGGAACTCAAAAACACAAAAGCAAAGATGTCCATTGCTTTCTGCTCTTTGAACTCTTATCCAGCATGTTAGTTAGACCCATTATGGTGAGCAAAAACTATAACATAGAATTGAAGGTCATACATTGACCCGAGTAATTTTGGTAGTTCGTCTTGGTCCCGACTATTTATGGTCTAGGATATGAATCATGTGACTGGTCGATCGACTAAGGGATACGGAAAGGTGAGAGCACTAGGACTTGAAATTATAGAGCAGGATTCACAAATATTCTATGATTGAAACGAATCAGGAAATGTGCCTTGTCACACATTCAAATAGGAGCCAGATTTGTCTCTTCTATTTTTGCTTCCGTATCTATGGGAGCTGGGCTAGTAGGAACTTTGTGTAGGTGTGAAGTTTGATCCAGGCTTATAGACAACTGAGAAACTTGAGATGAAAAGAGAAATGTACAGCAGTTTATTGAGCAGAAAATTCCTTTCTAGTTTTTCCCTTAAATTATGTTAACTAAGCTAGAGATGAATATAAACTTAACCAGGGTGCCAATATTTTCAAGCACGGGTGGGGACCTTGATCAACAATAGTCATGTAAGAAAAAGATGCTCATTGGTTTTTAGTTCTACACATCTTTGACTCTGCTTGGCTCCTGTTGAAAAAAGAACCTACCCTATTTGGAGCGATACTACTCTACATACTTTGCTACCGTTGTCTTACAATGCAGACCCTGAGAGCATTCGCATTTGGAATGCTAAATGCCATATGTTGCTTTTATTTAGTATTTATCTCTCAAAAACCTCCCACATGCAGAATTGTAAAAGTAACGAATGGTAAAAAAAATATCATTGTGCTGCAGTAGCCTTTTACTTGTGTAGATATATTTTATTGTGTAGATATATATTATTTTAATGTGTTGTATAGGAAAATAAGAGTTGAGATGTTTGAGTGTGGTGTAAAATGGTATGGTATAATAGATAAAGTAATTTTTGAGATGGTAACTAGATGCGAATGCTCTGAGTTGTAGAGATAAAATTGTGAATATATGTGATAGTGGTATGTAACTGATTACAATCTATTATGTTTGAAACTGTGGAAAAATGTGTGTTTGTGTATAGGATTGGCATGGAGCTTTCACTATCGAGTATTGACTAAAGCGCCATGCCAATAATGTGCGAAAAAACTATAGTTTATTGAGTAGAAAATTTCTTTCTAGTTTTTCCCACAAATTATGGTAACTAAGCTAGAGATGAATATAAACTAAAGCGCCAATTATTTCAAGCACGGGTGGGGACCTTGATTAACAATAGTCATATAAGAAAACGGTGCTCATTGATTTTTAGTTCTACTCATCTTTGACTTTGCTTGTTTCCAGTTGAAAAAAGAACCCATCCTAGCAACATTGTTAGTACGTAGCACACAAAAACACACTTTACTACCATTACCTTACAGGGCAAACTCGGAATTGTAGAAATAAAATTGCGAGTCTATGTAACAATGACATTCGAACAATTACAGTCTATTACACAATTATGGCGAAATGTGTGTTTGTATTGTAGTGGCATGGAGTTTCACTATCGTGTATTCATTTGACACGGCTACTGACTTCCTATACCGTGCTCAGCGACAGCATTCTTGGCCCTCGACATTCCACGCACAATTCAAAAAGATCATGGATTTTACCTGAGCCAGCTGTCCATACGTCACATAATGGTGAAAATGTTACCGATTGTGTTTCCGATTCATATAAGCTACCAATTAGACTTTGCGGTAAGATAAAAATTACCCCCACTCACTCTACATTAATTTGTACCTTTCTCATTTTTTTACTTTTTTATTTTTTTATTTTTTTTATTTGAAGGATGAGATTAAAAGTTGTTTTTTAACTTTTTTTTTTTATTTAATGATTGAGATTAAAAGTTTTTTTTTTTTTAGGGATGAGATTAAAAGTGTTGTAATCTTCATTTAATATAGTGAAATTTTTCAGAGTTTGTCCGGTACTTTTTTTTTTCAAGGAAAAAAGGTTTCCACGTAAATTTTCGTGTTCTTGTGTTGTTGTGCTTCTGCTGTGCTTGCTAAATTATTCACAGTTATAATATAGAATTTGTCCACAAAGGAATGGAATGGTGAGCATTGAGCACAAGGATTTGGAATTTTACAAAGGAATGAAAAGAATTTATGAATATTCTTTGATTGAAACAGACTAGGAATTGTTTTGTCACGCATTCAAATGGGAGCCATATTTATTTTGTCATTTTTTGTAGTTTGATGACTTGATCCAGGCTTATAGACAACTGAGGGAGTTGGGATGAAAGAGAAATGTACACTATGCAAAAAATCTCATCTCCACGTTCCATCCTACGCTTCTGTCGTTCCTAAGAACAATAATTAACATATAAATTGAATTTTATAACAGTCAGCATATCATATAAATGATAAAATTCACAGAAATTAGAATCTATATGAACAAAATTGGCTTTTGCCTTTCTCAAAAAAACAATCCAGAATTTTGCTCCATTTTCCAAATTAATTAGGGAAATGCTCCTATTTTGAAATTCGATTTTGAATATTTTGAAACTCGATTTTTTCAAAATCGAGTTTTAAAAAAAAAAAAAATTAGAGTCCTATAGCGACGTTTTAAGGAGCCTATAGTGACGTTTTAGGAGCTTATAGTGTCATTTTTAAACTCGATCTTCATGAAATCGAGTTACATGCAATTTTTTTTTCTTTTTCTTTTTCTTATCTATAACTCGATTTCATGAAGATCGAGTTTAAAAACGCCACTATAAGTCTTTAAAAACGTCATTATAGGCTCCTTAAAACGTCGCTATAGGGCTTAATTCGATTTTGAGAAAATCGAGTTTCAAAATAGGGGCATTTCCCTAATTAGTTTGTGAAAGGGGGCATAATACTCTTTTTTCTTTTTTGCACAAAAAGGGCATTTGCCCATTTTGGCTAGAATCTATATATTACTAAAAACTGAAGCGTGGCGTTTAATGTTACTGTGCTCACGTTGAACCACATTAGCATCAACATCATTATCCTTTTTCTTTCTAATTTTCCTACAATTTTTTTTTTAACATTTACTCTTTTTTTTTTTTTTTTTTTCATAATTGCATTTTCTCCAACCTTTCTCATGTCTTTACCTTTTCATCTTCCTACTACCCTCAACCTTAATATCACTTTTCATCTTTCTTTATTTTGTCTCTTCATCTTTCTCTCCCTTACCTTTTCATCTCTCCATTACCCTCAGCCTTAATGTCACTATTCATCTTTTCATTCATCTTCCTTATTTTGTCTCTTCATATTCACATCATCTTCTATAAATTTGTTATTCTCTCTTCTATTCTTTGCATAGTTTTCCATCACATAAATGTTGTTTCTCCCTCCCTCTCTCTCCCTCACACACATACACACACACACACACACACACACAATAATTTTTGGAGTATTTTTTTTTTTTTTTTTTGGCATCTCTACTTAAGTTGATAAATTTTTGTGTTTGTTATAACTCTATGTTGGGTTGGTATGATTTAGTTTTGTGTTTTAAGTTTTTTTTGTTCTCTTTGATTGTTAAATATTATACTATTGCGTTATAAAAATAAATTAAAAAAGATAATATATAAGAATGTAATATATATTATTCTATAACATAACATGATTTGGGTAATTTAGAGTTTATTGTTATATATATATATATATATTACTTTTTTAATCTTTTCATCTTATTTTATTCAATATTTAAACTTAGTCACATCCTCTATATAATTAAATTATTTATATTTTTTTAACAAACATATAATATTTTATTTAAATTTAAATAAATTAAATTGTACTCACTTTTTTTAATATTTATACTTTCTCCAACCTTTCGCTTTCCCTTTACATTTTCATCTCCCCACTACCATTTCTCTTAATATCACTCTTCATCTTTTCCTTTATTTTGGTTCTTCTTATTGTTATCCTTTTAGTATAAATTTGGCATTCTCTTTTCCATTATATGCATAATTTTCCTTCACAAAAATTTATTTCTCTCTCTTTCTCTCTAAATTTTGGTGATATATATATATATATATATATATATATATATATATTTTGCATCTCTGCTTTAGGTTGAGAAATTTTAGTGTTTTTTAGAACTCTACTTTAGATTGGTGGAATTTAATTGTGTTTTAAGTTGTAGTTGTTGTTGTTGTTGTTGTTTTTTTTTTTTTTTTTTTTTTTTTTTTTTTCACATTGGTTGTTAAATTTTATCATATTGCATTGTAAAGGATTAAAGATAGTATATAAGTATGTAATATTATAATATTACATAATATGATTTAAATAATTTGGTGTTTATGTTTATATCTTTTATTTTTACTTTTTTTTTTCTTCTCATATTATTTTATTCAACATTATTATCATTGTTGTTGTTGAATTAATATATTAGATTGTACATTTTTCCAAAATCAATATATTAACTTGAAAGAAAATGAAAAGCCAACTATTAAGCAATAATAACTAAAACAATAATATTATCACTCGCAACGCGCAGGTCCTCGACTAGTAATCTATAATTAATGCCTACAATACAATTCTTTTTCTCTATTCTTCTGCCTACAACCTCTATTCTTCTCTTCTTCTACCTACAACCTTGCAAGTATGTATTTACATATTTAAACTTTTACATTTACATTGCAATACAATATTTGAGTGTGGTACCCTAGAAGGTCTAGATACTAACAAAGTTCAATTATAGCTTAAATTATATGATTTGTTTATAAAAAAAATTATATTATGCAATTCATCTCTGATTGGGTGTTCATTATTGATTATGCTGATTATTTCCTCACTTATAGTAACATTAAAATAACTTATAGGTAAAATTTTTTATTTACATTGCAGTTTAGAAACTCTAAATACTTATATTTTTGTAATTTATGGAATTTGCTTTTGGTTATATATGCAAGAAATTCATATATGGTTAGCACTTCTACTACTCTACATTTTAGCAAGTATAATGAAAATATTTTTAAGTGCCATATATGAAACTTGCCATAATATAAAACTTACAATTTTACTACTAAGAGCTTTTAGAAATTTAAAACTTGCCATAATTTTTAAAATATTTTTACTATTTTATTTGTTATTAAATTTAATTATATTATCAAAAAATTTATATTTTTTAAAAATTATATATAATTTTTTATTAAGCCGTGCATCACATAGGTTAGCGACTAGTGTTATTAAGAGCTAAAGCGTAGCATTTTAATATTTCTACGCTTAGGTTAAGCCACATCAGCAGCCATGTCATTACCATTTTTTTCTTGAATTTGTCCTACAATTTAAAAATAGTTTTCCTAAATTTAATAATAGTAATAAAAGGAAAATAATTCTCAACCCTATCTCTTACACGGTTACAGTTTTAGACGGTAACCATTTGTGTTCCACAGTTACAATTTCAAATGGCAACCCTTTGTGTTCCACAATTACAATCTCAAACGGCAATCCTTTAGCTTCCTAACGCCAAACTATGGCTTTCTAACTCCTTCATCTCTTTCTTTCTTCACACTATATTAATACAATTTAAAAGTAGTTTTCCTGAATTTAAAAATACTAATAAAAAAATAATTCCGAACTTTATCTCTTACACAATTACAATTTTAGATGACATCCATTTGTGTTCCACGGTTACAATTTCAAACAGCAACCCTTTGTGCTCCATGGTTACAATCTCAAACGCAATCCTTTAGCTTCCTAACACCAGACTTTGGCTTTCTAACTCATTCATCTCTTCCTCTCCTCACACAATATTAATACTGAAAAGCTAGATGATTTAGTTCAGGTATCTCTAAATCTCAGTTGCTCTTGACCTCTATTTTTGTGACTGCCCTACATAACAGTTCAATGTAAGGATTAGATTAATAGTATTGTTCTTTTTTATTGCTGCTCTTTTTTCTTTTAATCTTTTTACTACCTCTTTTGTGTTGTGGGTCTTATATGGTTTTTTTTTATTATTTATTTATGTATTTAGGTTGGGTATTTGTACTGATATATGATTTTTTGTTCCTCTTTTTAAAATTGATTCGGGCTTTTTTTTTTAATTTTTTTATATATATAAATATATTTTATGTTTGAGATGGTAACATTATCAGTTTATATTGTGTAATTAGTGTGATAGGGTTTTAGTAATATTCGTGTGATATAGTTTTAGTAGTATTCGTGCCTACAGAAATTCAATTGAATGGTGTAACCTGTGGTTGCAGAAATTCAATTTAATAAGATGTTTTAGTAGTTAACAAATTGAATTATATAGTTTAAAATTCAATACTATACTCAGAACATGATACTTCTCATTTTTTCTTAGTCTCCTCATTTAAGTGAATCTCTCCTTCATCATTGGAATTGATTTAAAATTTCTTCTATTAGCTTTGATTGTACTCTTGGCCATCACATCATTAATATATCTATATAATAACTAATAGTCGAATCGTTTGACATTTTGTTAACCATGTCTCATTGCGCCACGTGACTACATAAATTTATGCCACACACCTACATTTAAAAACCAAACAATTGTGTCTTTTCGTTTTGCAGAATAAGACACTGAACAATTATGTCTTTTGGGATTTTAAATAACTAACCACAACTAAAAGAAACAAGTCATTACATTGTATCATTACAGGTGTTTTTCCCTTAGTACATATAAATATAACCGGACTACAAAAAAACTGCAATTTGTAAGCATTTTCTCTTTTCCAACTGCACATCTCTGTCTTTGAAAACAATCGCTAACAATCTCAACCCCATTACAACAAGTGATTGTAGACTAATCCGTTTTTCTCTTTGTTTTTATCTCAGACACTAAGCCACACCCTTCACCTCTCTCTCTTCATTCATTCATTCTCGCCCCAATTTTCGACTATATATAATTTTTCTTTAAAACTCAAAGACCCAAAAATGTGTAAACCCTACACGAAAGCCTTTGTAGTCTGAATGCCACAAAGATTTAGAAAACAGACACAGCCTCTTCAACAAACAAGTCTTCTTCACTAGCTTTAGTGCCATTTCTTTCTCCTCCGCTTCTTTTTGTAAGTTGGGTTTTTTAAATTTTGGCTTTATTGATTGTTTGGTTCATTAAACTTTGGCTTAAGGAGTTAGGGGAGGAATAGAAATGCTGCAATACATGTTTTTAACTGCTGTGAATTTGTTTTCTATTTTTATTATATCTTTTTTTTTCTTTTTCTTTTTTTAATTTGGTTCAATCTAGCACTCTCATTGAATGCCAGGTAAACATTCTCAGGCACAATATGGATAACATGCAACCTTTCTTTATTTTACTTTTTATTTTTCCCTTTTTTTAAGTGAAAAGTCTGCCAAATTTTCATTCATAGATTAACCACTATTACATAGAAAGTGTGGGACTTATGCTATGACCATGTCCGAGTAAGTACACATTCAAGCCACAAAATGTTTGAAAGAGGAAGACCCTTAATTTCAAATGTCAAAAATATTATTTAAACTCTTGGCTTAATTGGGTTTGGCTGTTTCTTGCAAAGTATTGAAATTCAAAGTTATTACTGGTTGATTTGTGTTGTTTTATAGTCATACATTTTGATAAACTTAGTTTTTAATACATTTAAATTGACATTTATTTGGTTTTAGATATCATTCTTTTATGGACTAGGTGGTTTTTTGAAATTGATTGGCAGATTTGAAAAGTTACAAAACAATCACAATAATTTTAGAAAAACTATATTTGTTCAATTTATTACAAAATTTTCTTTTACATTGCAATGTCTGTGTTTTTGTTTTTGTTTAATATTTTGTTTATGAAAAATGTTTTGTTAAAAATTTCTATTGCAACTTCTTTTGTTATGAAGCATCTTTTGGAACTTGATTTCTCAAAATCAAGTTCGAAGTAGAAATTAATTTCACCAACGTCGAGTTCTATGCAATTCAATGATATGTTACAAATGTGGAACCCATTTTTCTGAAACTCGAGTTCTACATTCTACTAAATTTCATAGACTTTGGCAAAATTGAGTTCCATGTTGGAACTCAACTCTCATAAAATCGAGTACCAAAAAGAGTTATATAACTAAATAAGTTCCGATAGAGGCTTTGTAACAAAAATAATTTTCAAATATCAAATATTTAGAAAAAATGGTCTTATAACATCTATTGGATAGAATAATATTTTGTGTTTCAATTTATTACTATTGTTCTTTGTCCTTTTTCTTTTTTCTTTTATGTAATTATCATCATTAAATAGTATCTTAAATAGTTATGAGGTACATCGTTCAAGACAAGGGAGTAGGTCTGCATGCAAGATAATTGGAATCCTAATGTTCATTTAAATTTTTGTTTAATTGCATATTTCATATTGGGGTTAGGGATTTTTAAAATTAGAATCTTAATGTGCAATCAAAGAAGAAGAAACGAAGAGTTTTTTAAATATTTTACAAAAATCTATCAAAGTTATGTTTGCAAAATATTCATATATCATACAAAAATAAATAAATTTGCTAAACATTGTGCTCATTTAAAGTTCAATCCTAAAAGAGTTATAATGTTGTTGGATAGTACTCAATTTTACCACTTGAGTTAATTGGAACCTACAATTTTATGTTCTAATTTATTATATATGTTCACTTTTATTCAAATATCATCTTGCAAAATTGCTACAATTTGTATTTTATTAATCTTACCTCATGTTTCTAAGTATACTATGCATTTATACAAACTAAGTTTTCCTGTTAAATTATACAGATATGATGATTGTCGTAAATCAAACCAAGATTAAATGATACCTCATACTCAATAGCTTCCCTGTGCATTGAATGGGTAATTTTGTTAATTTATAATGACATTTTTTTTTATGTTGCATAATTTTTTTTTAATGGATTGTAAATAATAATCAATATATATATATATATATATATATATATATATAGAAAAGCAGAGACCTCATGTGTGAGAGCATGAGGTTTCGCTATGTGGCACTTTAATGATGCATATAGCCTTGCACATTAACTTCTTCTTGCCATTTTTCACAAAGTAATGTTTTAAAGTAGCCAAAAGTTGTGACTAAAACACCATACATCGTTAAAAACTCAAACCCATCTCTTTTAGGCTAGAGTAGAATTTCTATCTTGTATAAAAAAAAGTCTTTGACTCTTCCAGTTCTTCATATGCTTCAGTTACCACTACGGAATCCTTTAGATTTCCAATTTCTCTTTCCTCTCACACTGTTTTTTACCAGTATGAACTCAAGGTGAGTTCTTACTCTTTTCCTCCCATGATTGCTTCTTCTTATTATTATTTTTTTAATAATGGATTTGGGGATAATCCACTTTAGATGTGTCTATCCATGCGTAATTGGTTTTCCCTATGCTATTTTGTTTGACAACTTTGTGCTTTTTGGATTCACAATTCCAGTTCAATGTACAATCTTTTGGTATTTTACGGCATTAATTTTTTTTTTTTTTAAATTTCCCATGTCTTTTTGCTTCAATCAGTGGAGCTTGGGATTGGTTCTATTGGCAATTGCAACCCCAAATTCTTTGGTCTGTAGAGAAGAGGCTTTCAAAGGCCTTTGTATTAAAGGTGCATTCTCTTTTGTCTCTTTTGATTATGTTAACTATCTTTTTCCACAGTTGCTGATTCAAATTGCTATGACGCTTTTGGGTTTAGACTACATGATTGTTGGATAATCATTGTTTATTTAAATACCATAGTTGTTCAATATACTCCATTTAATTGTTAACTACATAGGAACAAATCAAAGGAGGAGGTGTGTTGGAGAAAGGAAATGAGCTCTTTGACACCCTAAGAAATAGGCTTTTTCTTAGGTGTAATATTTGGGTGGAACAAAACATTCATCTTATTCCCATTTGCATTAGTTTAAATCAGCTTCACACAAACACTCATGTTATAGCTAAAGCTAATTATGCCATACATTTACTACTCCCAAATTTCATTTTCTCATGTTGATTAGTGGTTTAATTTTGTAGGATTTGGGGATCGGTTAATGGCATGTTGTGAAAATGGAGGGCTACAATATAATTACAATTCCAATATCATAGAAGCTGAAACAGAGTTCATTATACAAAACCTGCCAATGCAATTTTTGCGTCCAAAATACTCTCTATTGGCAATGACAAAGTGAGGTTTGGTGGGTTTTTTTTTTTTCCTTCCTTTTCTCAATTCCTCTAATAGAATTGAAAGAAATCCTTGGACCAAATTTCCCCTACCTCTGTCAAAAAATTTCTATCTTTACGAAGATTGTTAATATGGACATACAGTTTATGTTGGAGTTACATGCGCCAAATGTGTGACACATACAAATGAAGGAGAAGTTTTATTAGTTAGTTAGTGCCAAGAATTTACAAATATTTATACTTATCTTAATTAAAATGTAATATTGCTGGGTTTTTTAATGGATTGCAACATTTGGGTCAGTAATGAGCTTGAGGCAAGACATCCATTTTGTTACATTAATGGTAACAGATCATAAAGAACACATATCTTGAAGAGCTAAGGGAAATGGAGAGGAACAGATGTTGCTATTAAATGAATGAAAAATAATTATTTTTTGTGTTGCCCATTGGAGCAAGGAGGATTGTTGAGATTTATTTCGTTTGATGGTTTTATCAAGTGAAAGTTAATGATTAATTGTAAGCATACGAACAAGTCAATTATGAAAGTTTCAGTTGCAATGTGGAAGTCAAGGTGCCTATTTAATTTTTCATTTATTTTACATGAATTATGATCTAGAAGCATGGAAGGAGTTTGATTGCCAATTTTCTCTTCTTCTTCTTCTTCTTCCTCTTCTTCTTCTTCTTATTCTTCTTCTTCTTCTCTTTATTTTATTTTTATTATTATTTTTTAATCAAATTGCACACACTTACACACAAGGGATTCTGCCTTTGTGTTTGGTTCTCTTCTTAATAATAAGTATAACTCGACCTCTCCTAGCGCTATCTCTCTACATCATTAACATCAAGTGAGCTTCTCATATTTGTAACTAATTAGCTAATGTCACTGGTATAAACAATTCTAATTGAAAATTTAACTATAAGTATCTTTTGGAATTGGGAAAATTGTGGTGCTTCATGTTATTACTTTAAAATGCATTAAACATTCTACATAACTTCCTCAGATAGAAGCTTACAAAATTATCCGCGTATTGCACGGGTCCCTCGACTAGTATATCATAAAATTTGAGAATATTGGAGAGATATACCTCGATGAGCACTGTGATAGAAAGGTCGACAAAGGAATGGAATGGTGAGCACTGAGTGGTAGGATTTGGAATTCTACAAAGGAATGAAAAGAATTCATGAATATTCTTTGATTGAAACGGATCAGGAATTGTTTTGTCATGCATTCAAATGGGAGCCATATTTTTGTCATTTTTTGTAGTTTGATGACTTGATCCAAGCTTTGGACAACTGAGAGACTTGGAATAAAAGAGAAATGTACACTATGCCAAAAATCTCATTTCCACATTCCATCCTATGCTTCTGTCGTTCCGAAGAACAATAATTAACATATAAATTGAGTTTCATAACATTCAACATATCATATAAATGATAAAATTCACATAAATTAGAATAGGCGAAAACCACATTTTCATCCCTACATTTTCACGCGATTCCCACTTTGGTCCCTATATTTTATTTTCACCACTTTTAGTCTCTGTTTAGAAAAACGCCTTCTATTTAAGTCCTTTCCGTCAGTGCCGTTAGGGCACTGGCCTACGTGGCAAACGAAATTATTAAAATAATAATAAAAAATTTATTTTGTCATTAAAAAATGCCACGTCAGCAATTAAATTTTAAAAAAAATAATTTAACTAAATTTAACTAAATAAAAAAAACCAAAAGCAGAAAGAAAAAAAATCACATTAATTGAGATCAAAGTGTGTCTTGAACAAGAACAACAAAAACACAAACCCAAATCTAAGAACACAAACACAATAATAAAAAAAAAAAAAAAAAAAAAAACAACAACAACAAAATAAACCCAATCAAACGAAACCCAATCAAACGAACCAGTCCCCAAAATATATAAAATCGACACCTCAATCCCTAAACAAATTTTGGTAAACTCACCCCTGCATCGTATATGCCTTAAAACCAAACATCCACCATAAACATTTCAATCAAACTAACCCACAAATAAACTCCAAAGCAAACATTACACCCAAAAGGAATCCGTTAGAAATTGGAGCATTAGCGATTGTTTGATCTGATTTTGCTTAAGAAATAGCGAGATCCATTGAACTGAGAGTGAGCATCGCCCATGGGTCTGATCAAGAGAGAGAGAGAGAGAGAGGGTGACACATGCACGTCGATCAGCCACCGCCACCTCGTCGATGAACACCGCCGCTTTAGCATGCCGATTGGCCACCCATTCTTGTCGATCTACCCTTTCACACGCTGATATGCTAGAGAGAGAAAGAGAGAGCCAGACAGAGTCACGGAGAGAGTAGGATGCAGAAGAGAAAGAGAGAGAGAGAGGTTGTGTCCTTCACGGCGGAGCCACCACCGCCACCCCTTGTCGATTTCCCCTTTCCCACGCCAATAGAATATTTTTGGAGATAGGTTTATGCGTTTACTGGTTTGGAGATTGGTTCGTTTGATTGGGTTTATTTTATTTTATTTTTTAATTATTGGGTTTGTGCTCTTAGATTTGGGTTTGTGTTGTTTTTGTTATTGTTCAACACACACTTTGATCTCAATTAATGTGATTTTTTTATTTTTAATTCTGTTTTTGATTTTTTTTATTTAGTTAAATTTAGTTAAATTATTTTTTTTAAATTTAATTGTTGACGTGGCATTTTTTAATGACAAAATAAATTTTTTTTTATTATTATAATAATTTTGTTTGCCATGTAGGCCAGTGTCCTAACGGCACTAACGGAAATGACTTAAATAGAAGGCGTTTTTCTAAACAGAGACTAAAAGTGGTGAAAATAAAATATAAGGACCAAAGTGGGAATCACGTGAAAATGTAAGGACAAAAATGCGGTTTTCGCCATTAGAATATATCATAAAATTAGAGAATATTGGAGACATACACCTCGATGGGCACTGTGAAAGAAAGGACGACAAAGGAATGGAATGGTGAGCACTGAGCTCTAGGATTTGGAATTCTACAAAGGAATGAAAAGAATTCATGAATATTCTTTGATTGAAATGGATCAAGAACATGGACGGAGCCATGTTTGGACGTGGGGGAGCAATGGCCCCCAATTATTTTTATTATTATTATTATTATTATTATTATTATTATTATTATTATATATAGGTACTAATTTTAGCAATTTTGTTTTAGAAAATTACACTTTTGCTCCCTTAAAAATATCATTGATTCTTTTAAGAGTATTGTTATAGTTACAAAATTTTCTACAACATTTTTACAGACGGTTGAGGTAGCAAATTTTTATTGGTTCGCATTTGGGCTCACCACTTACATTATTAGCAATTTGTAAAAAGGTTTGTAGTTTAAACATTTTCCACATTTTAAAGACCATTAAAAAACATTTATATGTCTAAAATCTAAAAAAGAAATATACAAGCCCAAAAAAATTAGTGCAACAACAAAAATGATCAATAGTAAAATTTAATAAAAAAAAAAAAAATTAATCCTGCTCAGCCAATTTTACTTAAAAAAAAAAAAATCTGACCCTTTAAAAAATTTTAAACACCTAGGAGCTAAGCGACTAAGTAGCAACAAAGTCAAAAGCCGAAGTCATTGCACACAACCAACAACAGAACCGCCCCCCTAACTCTAAGTTTTGGCTCTGTCCCTGATCAAGAAATTGTTTTGTCACACACTCAAGTGGGAGCCAAATTTTTGTCATTTTTTGTAGTTTGTTGACTTGATCCAGGCTTATAGACAACTGAGAGACTTGGGATGATAGAGAAATGCATACAATGCAAAAAAAAATCTCATCTTCAAATTCCATCCTACACATCTGTCGTTCCTAACAACAATAATTAATAAATAAGTTGAATTTCAAAACATTCAACATATCATATAAATGATAAATTCACATAAATTAGAATATACCATAAAATTAGAGAATATTGGAGAGATGTACCTTTGAAAGCTCGGATTTATGTTAAAAACACAAAAGCCGTTTAGACTCCAAATTAAAAGATTACGATTCGGTTGATTTTACTTTAACTTAAACTAAGTGCGGAATAGAGTAAATGCGAGCGGACAAACAAAACAACTACTCTAACTTGTATTCATTAAAGCACAACAATAAAATGAAAGCTAAAAGAGTAAGGAAGAGAGATGCAAACACAAGATAACACGTTGATGTGTTATCAAAGAGGAAATCGAAGAACTCGGCGAAAAACTTCTTTGCTACCCTCCAAGCGGTAAATCGATCCATTAGGCAATAAATTGGGATACACAAATAGAAAAAGACCCTCTAAGCCTAGTCTACCCAATGCACCTAAGTCCTCCAAGCTCCTACTCTTGAAATCATGTCTTGTCTAGCTTTTCAGATCCTGCAATGCACTTGATTGCATCCGCCAAAGTTTGGCTTCTTCCAATGCTTCCCAGCAACACCAAAAAACTCACTGGACACTCAGTATGGGTGTCGTAAGTGTTTGGGTTATCAACCTCTCAAGGATTTAGAAATAGAGAGGTAGGAGTAGAAGAAAACCACAATGGATGCTGTAGAGAATTGTGGGTATGACAATCTCACACTCTTAAAGGTTGAGGCTAGGGTTTTCTCTTCTGAAAAGCTCTCTACTCAATATGTGGGTAATGATGGTATATATAGTGTGTATGAGGATGTAGTGGAGCAAATAGGACAAAATAGCAAAACAGACTGTTTCGCAGGTATCTTGCGGGAAGGCCTTACCCGCGAGACACTCGCGAAATCCAGCTGTCACCATCTGTCATGACTCTTTACATTCCAGTCATGTGCAAGGCACATGCATCACTTCGCGGGATGCTTAGTTGCGAGCTACCCGCGAAAACTCTTTTGTCTTCAAATGCTTGAGTCTTCATAATCTTTTTCTCTATCACACAACCCTTACAATAAAATTCCACAATAAATACAGGGTATAAAAGATTGAATAAAATTACAATCAAATTTGGCACGGAATTAAAGCCAACACAAAATAGTTATAAATCACAACTTTACAACCTCAATAAGCACTGTGATAGAAAGGTCAACAAAGGAATGGAATGGTGAGCACTGATCACTAGGATTTGGAATTCTACAAAGGAATGAAAAGAATTCACGAATATTCTTTGATTGAAAGGGATATGGAATTGTTTTGTCACCAACTCAAATGGGAGCCATATTTTTGTCATTTTTTGTAGTTTGATGACTTGATCTAGGTTTATAGACAACTGAGAGACTTGGGATGAAAGAGAAATGTACACTATGCAAAAAATCTCATCTCAGAGTTCCACCCTACGCTTCTGTCATTCCTAAGAACAATAATCAACAAATAAATTGAATTTCATAACATTCAACATATCATATAAATGATAAAATTCACATAAATTAGAATATATCATAAAATTAGAGAATATTGGAGAGATATACCTCGGTGATGCTTCAAAGTATTCTCACAACATTAGAAGCAAATTACCATCAATTCATATATGTGTTTAGATGGCAGGGTTGAGACATGGACCAAGTCACTTTTTTGAGACGATACACGCATCTACGGGGTTTCCAATGTAGTAGACTGTACAAATCAATAGAGGTAGAGACATGGTGGAAAGAGAGTGAGGTAGAGACATGTTGATGATAGGGGCAGCTGGACAAGAGTCTCGAGACTGGAGAGAGCTTGAAGAATGAGAAGTGAAAAGTGGAAAGCAAAGAGAGGAGGAGAGAGATCCGAATGTTTTTTTTTTTTTTTTAGTTTGAGTTGATGTTTTATTTTGTGTGCAAGTCTCATACTAAAGTGCAAGCTAGCTGTATACAACCTGTCTAGAAACTAATGAGATAAATATATATGTGTATATATATATATCTAATTTTTGAAGATAGGTGGTAGATTTTCTACCAATGAGAGAAAGATATGTGCTGGAAAATTTTTTAACCTTTATCACTTTGCCTTAAAACCAGTGAGGGCTGAAAAAAATATAATTTTTGGAAGATAAGGTGGTAGATTTTCTACCAATGAGAAGAATACACATGGGGGGAGGGAAATTTAAAACACATTTCAAATGCACTTTAGTCGGTTTAGTTTATGCGGGTCTCTAATTCGTCAACCTACTACCCAAATCAAAATTTTGGTTTTCAAAGAAAGTAGACCCATATCCAATCGACCAGGCCATTTGGATCCACCCGCTGGGCTTTGGTTTGGTCAGATTCGGTCAGTTTCATTGAGTTTCTAGCCCGCTATACAGCTCTAATCCTCACATTGTGTAGTTCCTACATCACATGTGACAATTCTTTTGTCACATTTGGTGGTTCCCTTACTTTTTTCTCACATTTGCCGGTTTCATTCTCACATTGTGCAGTTCCAACATTACATGTGACAATTCTTTTGTCACATTTAGTGGTTCCCTTATTTTTTTTTTCACATTTGATGGTTCCATATTCACATTATGTAGTTCCAACATCACATTTGATAGTTCTTTTGTTACATTTGGTAGTTTCCTTATTTTTTTTCTCACATTTGACGGTTCCATCCTCATATTATGTAGTTCTAACATCACATTTGACAGTTCGTTTGTCACATTCGATAGTTTCCCTATTTATTTTCTCACATTTAACGGTTTCATTCTCGCATTGTGCAGCACTAACATCACATGTGACAATTCTTTAGTCAGATTCGGTGGTTCCCTTATTTTTTTCTCACATTTGACGGTTCCATTATCACAGTATGCAGTTTCAACATCACATGTGACAATTCTTTTGTCACATTTGGTGGTTCCCTTATTTTTTCTTACATTTGACGATTCTATCCTCACATTGTGTAGCTCCAACATCACATTCGACAGTTCTTTTGTCACATTCGGTGGTTCCCTTATTTTTTCTCACATTTGACAGTTTCATTATCACATTATGCAGTTTTAATATCACATGTGACAATTCTTTTTTCACATTTGGTGGTGCCCTTATTTTTTTTTCTCACATTTGACGATTCCATCCTCACATTGTGTAGCTCCAACATCACATTCGACAGTTCTTTTGTCATATTTGGTGGTTCCCTTATTTTTTTCTCACATTTAACAGTTCCATCCTCACATTATGCAGCTCCAACATCACATGTTACACTTCTTTAGTCCCATTTGATGATTCCTTTTTTTTTTTTTTTTTTCCTCACATTTGATGGTTTCATCCTTACATTGTACAGCTCTAATATTACATTTGATAGTTCTTTTGTCACATTCAATGTTTCCCTTGTCACATTCAATGGTTCCCTTATTTTTATTTCCTCAAATTTAACGGTTCCATCCTTACATTATGTATCTCTAACATCACATGTGACAGTGCTTTAGTCACATTTGGTGGTTTCCTTAATTTTTTCTCACATTTGACGATTCCATCCTCATATTGTGTAATTTCAACATTACATGTGACAGTTCTTTTGTCACATTTGGTGGTTCCCTTATTTTTTTTCTCACATTTGACGGTTTTATCCGCACATTGTGCAGTTCCAACATCACATTGGACAGTTCTTTTATCACATTCGGTAGTTTCCCTATTTTTTTTCTCACATTTGATGATTTCATTCTCACATTGTGCAGCTCTAACATTACATGTGACAGTTCTTTAGTCACATTTGATGGTTTTTATTTTTTTTTCTCACATTTGACAGTTTTTTTTGTCATATTCGGTGGTTCCCTTATTTTTTTTCTCACATTTGACGCTTTCATTCGCACATTTTGCAGTTTCAACATCACATATGACAGTACTTTTGTCACATTTGGTGGTTCCCTTATTTTTTCTTACATTTAATGGCTCCATCCACACATTGTATAGCTCTAACATCACATTTGACAATTCTTTTGTCACATTTGGTGGTTTCCTTATTTATTTATTTTTCTCACATTTGACGGATCCATTCTCACATTGTGTAGTTCCAACTTTACGTTTGACATTTCTTTTGTCACATTTAGTGGTTCCTTTATTTTTTCTCAAATTTGATAGTTCCGTTGTCATATTAAGCAATACCAACATCGCATCTGACTCTACTTTTGTCACATTAGTGGTACCCTATTTTTTATTCTCAAATTTAACAATTCCATTATTACATTGAGCAATACCAACATCGTTTTTTACCGTACTTTTGTCACATTCGGTGGTACCCTATTTTTTTATTTTTTACTTTTTTACATTTTTTTACATTTGACAGTTCAATCGTGACATTGGGTAGCACCAAAATAACATCTAACCATAATTTTACATTTGGGCCCCCCACCACCAAAGTCACTATTTTACTTACTAATAACCTCTCATCACAATAGCATTTTGTTTAAAAAAATTTAGCTCTAGCATTTTCCTCATTTTAAAAGTTATTTAAAATTTTAGATCTAAAATATATTTTTAAAAAATTCCAAGAAATTAGCCCAACCACAATAATTATTTTTGTTCACAAAACAAAATCAGTTGGAATTATCTTGGTTTCTTCCAAAAATATTTAAATATACCAATTAACTTCCTACGTATCTCCTTTGGTAGCTCCCATCACATTCAAGGGCATACCTCCCTGTAAAATATCATAGTTGAGGTCACTTTCTTGATGTTTATATTTTTATAATTTATATATACTATAAAACTGAAGATGTATAATCTTATGTGCTCTCTAATTGTTCATATGCCGGTTTGGTGGCTAATATTCATGATTATCAAGGAAAGGTGGTTGGGGCGAGTAGTTTGAAGATGATTGTTATTGGGTACATATGCATTTTGTTAAGTTTGCATAGGATGTTAGTGTTCAGACTTTGCTTTGGAGTGTCATGAGTTTAAACTTATGTGATCTTGCGCATGGGTCAGGCACCTTAATTTCAAAGGCGCAATTTATTGGTAATTTATTGGTAGAGCCTAACTATCTTATGCAACATTTGCAACTTAATCACAGTTGAGTATTTATTGTGTTGTCTAAGGTTGGAAATAGGGTGACTATACAATTAGCAAGCTATGCAAAAAATCCAATCCAAAGGTTGATGAAAATTTTAAAATTTTCAATAAGCACTTGAATTGAAACTACAGATCCAGTATGAAATAGTCATCAATCAAGGCTACTAGACTAAGTTTTATGTTTTTAAGGCATTTTCATTAGATTTGACTTTAATATTGTGAATTTTATCTGGGTTCATGTGATTTAGGAGATTGGAATCCTAGAACTTGAAATTTAATTGTTTATTGTTTATTTGGGGGGATTGGAATCCTAATTTTAATTTTAATTTTTTTAATTGATATTTTCCATTTAGTAATTATATTTTGTATCAAGGATAGAGATTTTTGAGATTGGAATCTTAATGTGCAACATTCATTATTTGTTACGAGTGTTAGATACTAATGTGCGATATTTATTCACATTCACAAAACTTAATGTAAGGTATCCTATTCCTATGCTTTCTTTCTTTGCGAAAAAAATTCAATTCAATTCCATATGTTTGTCTCATGTTTTTGCTTTGTACGAGGTTACTAAGGCCAAAAAAAAAAAAAAATTAAAGTTTTTAAGGCTGCTTGGCACTGTAAACAACATTGTATAAATAGTAGCTTAAATTCTTATTTCACTGTTGGATTTTTTTTCCCATTTGCTCTGATTGTAGAAAATAAACAAATATTAATTAATAATTCATATTTAATAGTTTTTCCATACCTCATATGGGTTAGCGGCTAGTTAACATTAATGTGTGAGATTAATAGGGATATATTATTAATTTATTTATTTACATATATATATATATATATATTTATATATTTTTTAAGGTATGTTTTACATCATCTTAGTGGCATTACCTTGTTGGTAGTAAGAACATTTTTTTTGCCAAGCAGTTATAGGTTCAAATCTTAGCTCGTAACTTATTTCAGAAACCCACACTTAGAAACCCTAGTTCATCTCCAGATTATAGCCTCTCTCTCTCTTTGCCATTTTGTTCTCTAGATTATGGCCTCTTTCTCTCTCTACTTTGTTTGATTTATTGTAAGTATAGTTTATAGTTTTTGCATAATTTGCTTAAGCTTCTTATTTATCAACAGTGTCTACTTGTTGTAGGAGTACTGGCGAGAATGTTTTCGATACAAGTTGGCATTAAATCTAGTGCTTTTAAAAGAAAATGAACAACATTCAAAAATAATAGAAAAGGCTAGAAATATTCCACTACAAGATTATTTTTGGGTGCTCATACGACAGTGATTTGTATAATTTGATGATTGAGATATTTTTTATGAATTAGTGGATTGTTTTTATTTTTAATGAATGCGAGATTGAATGTTTACCTTTAGCATTTAATGAATTATCTTTGTTTTTTTCAAAAGGGAGACTGATTTTCTATCATTCCAAAATAAAATTAGTATTTGTAAGCTGCCTCTAATAAAGATAAGATTTAGATGTGCAAGCTATGAACCAGAAAAAATAGAATTCACACACTGTGAACCTGCCTAATAAATATAAGATTTTGCACAAACTATTAACTAGAAAAACTATTGGGCTTTTGTGGAGCCTAGTTGTGTGTTGATCCGGATTGTGACCAAACTCGAAATAATATTGTTATAGTTTTTAATGAGAGATTTTCTGAGACTTAGTCCATAGAGTGGAGGCTTGAGCCGATAGGCCTAAGCTGTAGCACTCATGGACAAGCCTCCCGTTTTTTGGCCCGTTTTTGTAGCCTATTGTGAATCCTATCCATAGGATGTAAAAACTATTGTTTTGGAGATTAGGGTTTTGATATTGTTTTTGAGAGAGAAAACTGTACGGCTGCACTCTGTATTTTTCCTTAAGAATAATGAAATCCCTACAACTCTGTGGATGTAGGCAAATTGCCAAACCACGTAAATATTGTCTTGTGTGCGATTATTTTTTCTTTGGCGTATATTTTTTTCTCTATTTTTTTTTTATCTCACAGGTTTGGGAATTTCGTAGTCATTCCCATAAAAAACATACCCCAACAATTGGAGGTGCTGGCTTCACACGCAAAGCTGGTGAGGTCAATACAATTCCCTGCAGCATTCTTCAATGTGAGTGTATGAAGTAGCCTTCAAAACCACAACACCCCTAGTGGAATGACTGAAAAGGAAGCAAGAAAAGGTCTTTAAACGAACGAAGATTTCTCCTTTGATTGGATGCATGAAAACTTGTAATTGTTTCTATAAAATATTGGAATGTGTAATTTGAACATAATTAGCTGTTAAAAGATCAATTTTCATTTTTATACTTTCTTCATTCATATGGGCGGCTAATAATACTTACACTAACTCCTCAGTGTAAGTAAGTCCTATAAACTAGGATTTGAGACTAAGCCATATAATTTATGGCATTGTCTTCTTTTGGTTGCTTCACTCTCTCTCTCTCTCTCTCTCTCTCTCTCTCTCTACACACACACAGGAGCATAAGCTTTTATTGGAATGGTCACTAAGAAATGGAGAAACATTGATAGTAAAAAGAAAGACATATATATTAGTATCATAAGTACACACACATATGTTTTATTTAGTTAACTAATTAAGTATTTAATTAGTTATATATTTAGTTATTTAGCTATAAATATTTATATAGTTTATAAGTTATGCTTTGTAACTACTTAGTGCATTAGCTTAGTGGTAATACGGTTATGTTTTTGTGAAGCCCTCTGGTTTGAGTCCTGGCACTTAATGCTTCCAAGTTTAATTTTTTTTGAATTTTTTAATTTTCCTTGAGGTCTATAAGCAGAAAAGCCCACAAGAAATACGTCCAAGAAAAAACCCTAGTTCATCCCAAATCTTCTTTCCTTCAATGTCGATGATAACGGCCACCGTTTTTCCCCTTTCTCTCTGCCCTTTTGTTCGAAGTCTCCACCATTTCCTGTCACTGAAATCTCAGTACATCTCATCCTTATTCATTAGTTTTCCATTTGGGTTTTTTAACTGTTGCCGTTTGGCTTTTGTATTGCTGAATTGCTATTAATTTTGTTTTCTTTTGTTTTCCTTTTTGTTTCGCAAGGTTGCTAAGAACAAAACCCAGAAGCTTCGATTTTTTCTATTACTCCTTTTGGTTTCTAATAGGCCAAGAATGTATTGACCCCTTGTGATGGATTAATTGATTAATTACCCACATTTATTAATTAATCAAATTAACATGCAATGTACGTAGTAGCACAAACAAATCACCAACTAAAAATAAAATGCACTGGAAAATAAATTTGACATGGTGATTTGTTTACGAATAAGAAAAACCTCCAAGGAAAAAACCCAACCAGGTGATTTTAAGGTTATTACTCTTGAGAATTCACTATTATCACAACAAGAGGTTACAAGTAAAGGAATCCCAATACCTTATACCAACCTACAGTTGAACCCTTACCCTAATACCCAATTGGACTTGTTTTGTAGTAACAACCTCTCATTTTAATGCACGGCTCTCAGTACATGACTAACCAATAGATGTGCGGATCCCAGTACGCGACTTGATCACCAACTTGAGAAGGATGTTGGTTGTTAAGTTCTTCAGTTTATCACACGATGAAGATCACGAAGTTGCTTGATTACAAAACCCTATGGTGTATAAACACAGCAGCTTCTTTAAGATGAACTAGGGCAAATTAGGTTTCCGGTCACAATTTGCTTGAACAATTCTTTGCTTCACACTTGTGCAACTTGAGCAACATATGATGGCCCTTAAAACAATCCTTATATATGTTTAGGATTGTGAGAATAGAAGGCCCAAACATACATTCACATATTGGAATGAAATCAGATCTGAAAAACTAATTTTTATAAATCTCGACAGATATCCTATCTATCGAGCAGTTGTTGAGCCACGGGCTAAAACAAATTTTTAAGTCTTGATAGATACTAGATGTCGAGCTTTAGTGAACAACACTTCTTTACTTGTTTCTTGAGTAGACTTGCTTGGCTTTAAAACTCAAACTTGAAGCCTTATTTTTTGAAGTATTAAACACATCCTAGATCCACACAAATACAAGTAAAGTGCGTTTTATTAAAGGATTAACCAATTACATAAAATATTGACATATGTTCCTAACATGATTCACATATGTTCTAACAGTTTCTAGCAGGCGAGAGAATAGGTAATTATATATATTTGAACTATTAAACTTTTAATTTTATTTATACTACTGTTTTCAATTTGGTTTCTTTTTCTTTATTTTTTCCAGCTGGGTTTTTTTGTATTACAGTTTGGTTTTTTCATGGACCATTGTTTTTAATTTTGTTTTAATCTCTGTGGAGCAACAAGAGAAGTTCTAGAAATTCAGAATGTCACCTTCAAAAGGGGTCCTTTTCTAGAATGGTTCATATTCCATTGTGTGTAAAACTCATTTATATCTAAATTGCTAAACTATTATAATTTCATAATGGTACCTGATTGTTGATTTCTGCATCCTTCCACAGAGTTTCCTATAGAGAAGTTATTTTAAACAAAAAGATTAGGTTGATCATGCTGAGTTGGATCACTTTGGTTGCACTTGAAAAATGATGCCTCTCTCAAGTTGTGGGTTCATCTTAGGCTCTTTTTTTTTTTTTCTTGAAATTTGTTGATTGCTCTTTAAGCTCAGCTCAAAAGGCTTATATTCTATTTTCATTCTTCCTTTTATTGTTTATCTTCCTTGCAAATATGGTAAATTAGTTAAGGCTCCTCCCTTACCTGATGGTTCTTGATAATTGTCTTTGTGGTAAACCTGAGAGGCTTCTTATTTTCCATTTCTTTTTCTTGCTGTTGGATTAAAACTTTGGCTACTGCAAGTGTCTAAAATGACAATAGACCTTCACATCGCTATGCTTTCTATTGCTGACTTCACTATGGTAACAAAACTCTTTGGAAGTAATCTTTAGGTTATGACATTATGATTTCGGTCTCTACCCTTTTGAACTTACACATAATAACTGTACTCCTAAGTTGAATTTGAAGTTCATGAAGGTGGACTTTTATGCAGGGTCACTCTAAAAGGCTTAAGCAATGGGTCTCAATGGGGTTTGGTTTGCTAATCATAGCCATCATTCTTCATTTTACAAATGGTAAGCTTTCTTCACCAGTTCACCTTGTACCTTATTTTTAAGATATGCGTGTGACTCAAAATATTGAATCCAAGTATAAAGCAAGACATGTTTAGGACTCATTTTCCAATAAACACTGGCTTGCAGCGATTCTTATCAACAAGAAACTTTACAGCTTAAGCTACGTTTGTTTCATGGCAGGTGCTGCTGGTATTGTCTTCTATGGGTTCTATATGCTAGTAAGACAAGAAATCTCTCCGGATTAAGATTCAATGCAATATTTAGAGTGTTGCCCGTGATGGAATAGCTATCAAGAGTTAAGATTGAGAGTTGATAATTTAATTATGTGGTTCATTTTCAATGAAGCCACATGATTGAATTTAATTATATAAAAAAAGTTACTGTAACTAAGAAATTGTTACCATTTGTCTTTTTTAACTTTCTCTGTTGTCTTTATTTTCTCATGAATGAACAGATTGATACATGGGGATTGTGCACACCATTTTTGTTCCCAAAATGGATAGGAAGGAATGCAATACTGGTGTTTGTGATGGCAACTCAAGGTATCTTTGTAGCATTTGTTAATGGATGGTACTATGAAAGTCTTGATTAAACACTAGTAAGTAATATTCAATCCATGGTTAAGTCATATTGAATCTGGTTCTTGTGACAATCCTAATTTCTTAGATTGCATTTTAACTTCATTGAACATTCAAATTTGTTAATAGGTGTATTGGATCCAGAAGCATGATTTTAATGATGTTTGGCACTCTGAGAAGGTAGGGACACTCTTATATGTGATGCTTGTAGAAATCACATTTTGGGGTGTAGTTGCGGGCATCTTGCATATGACATTCGCTTGGCGTGGAGATGTGGACGTGAGGAAAGTGGCTAGAGAGATGAGGACATTAGGACAATCCAAAAAAATTGATTCATACGTGTATAGGAAAGAATATCTTTAAAAGGGATAGAGAATCATGGGACTTAGTCCAAGATACCACTGTATTTGAATAAATTCTACCCATAAAAGCCTTTTGTAGTTGGTGCCGAAATGTGGGAAATCAAGCTCCTCGACATTGATTCCAAGAGCTGTCAATTTTGACATTTCAATAGAAGAAGAGGAGCAACTGCATGTGCTGCCCAGGTGCTGCAATAATAGCTTTTTTTGGGCTAGGTCCAAAGACTGATAGATATGGATGCAAAGTGGAAAGTAGAAGTGTAATAGTAAAACTACTAGCTAAAACTAATTCTGATACCAAATGCGCGATGTTGAAGAACAAATGATGTGATTCATATGCTGTCCAAAATGAAAGAAATTAATGAATAATCAATTGATATGCCAAAATTAACAAACATACTGCTTGGAAATTGAGGTTAACCCAAAAACTGTGATTGTGGCATAGACGAGACTGGTGCAAATTAACAATAGCAAAGGTCAAAAGTAGTTTACGTAGGGTGCATGGGTATTAGTGTATGATAGGCCAAAAACGTATTGACTCCTTGTGATGGATTAATTAATTAATTAATTAGCCAAGTTGAATTAATTAATTAATTTAACATGCAAACACGTGGTAGCAAAAACAAATTACCAATAAACTAAAGTGCAACAGAAAGTAAATTGACACGGTGATTTGTTTACGAATAGAGAAAACCTCCAAGGCAAAAACCCTACTCGGTGATTTTAAGATCACCACTCTCGAAAATCCACTATTATCACAACAAGCGGTTACAAGTAAAGGAATCCCAGTACCTTATACCAACCTACAGTTGAACCCTTAGCCCAATACCTAATTGGACTTGTTCTGTAGTGACAATCTCTCATTTTCAATGCACGGCTCCCAATACGTAACTAACCAATTGTGCGGATTCTAGTATGCGACTTCAATCACCAACTTGAGAAAGATGTTGGCTACAAAATTCTTCAGTTCATCCTTACAATGAAGAACAAGAAGATGCTTGGTTATAATACCCTATGGTGCAAAGACACAACAACTTCTTCACAAAGAGATGAACTAGGGCAAACTTTGTCTCCGGTCATAAATTGCTTGAACAGACTTTGCTCAATGCTTGTGCAACTTGTGTCTTCTTTGATGGCCTTAAAATAGTCCTTTTATATTTCTAGGGTTATGAGAAAAGAAGGCCTAAAGACATATCCACGGATTGGAATCAAAACAGACCTAAAAACTGCTTTTCTTAAATCTCGACAGCTAGAGATGTCGAGATGTTGTCGAGCAGCTGTCAAGCCACGGGGTTGAAGCAGCTTCTTAAAGCTAGATAGATGCAGTTGTTGAGCTAGTTGTTGAGCTTTAATGATAGGCACTTCTCATCTTGTTTCTTGGACAGTCTTGTTTGGCTTTAACACTTGATCTTGAAACAAGGTTTCTTGATGTATTAAAACATCCTAGATCTACCCAAATACAAGTAAAGTGTATTTTGTCAAAGGATTAGCCAATTACATAAAATAATAACATATGTTCTTAACAAGTGAACTACATATGTCCTAAAAATCTCCTCCCTTTGGCAATCTGTGACAAAACCACAATAAACATATGAACATATGAGAAAAGTCATAAAACACTCAACTCATATTCACTTGTTAAATACAATAAAATTTATCCTAACATAAACTCTTGTAAAACTTTGCAAGAAGATAATTCATGGCAAGTAGACTTTGACAACTTGTATTTCTAAAACACTTTAAACAAAACACATCAAGACATCTTTGTGTGAAGTAGAAATAATAAATTGCATACAAATTAAAGAAACATGTGTATAAAGAAAGAAAACAAACAACACATGTAGAGATAGGTGAAGAAAAACATATATCATCATATATATATATATATATCAAAGATAAGCACAATGTATGTAAACATGGTCACAAGACCTAGGTACAAGAACAATGTATCTCTAACAAGAAAGAAAAGAAAAGATACATGAAATCTCCATTACATTTCTCAAAAACAAAACAAACTCAACCCCTAACAAAAATCTCCTATGTCCTAACTCTCCCCCTAAGAATGACTACTCTTATATCCAAAACTACTTCGCCTTTTTGTCACAAGTGACAAAGGGTAATTGTGTCAAGTAGATATCTCTTTAGAACTGGAAGAGCCAGCATCTCCATCCTCATCATCATCATCGTCACTATAACCATCATCATCAGATGTCTCAGATGCCATGGGAGGAGGAGAAGGAGACTCTACAAAACCACCAAGGCGAGCCTACCGTCTAGCAATATGGCCAACATGAGTGTTCACCTGATACAACTCCGTAGGAAGTGTATCAAGGCGAGCATCCATGCACTGAAGCTGCACCATGACCGCATCCAAAGTCACACCTTCCGCTGAAGTAGAGGGAGCAGAGGTAGAAGGAGCTGAAGGAGTGGGACGAGTTGCTGAACTAGACTGCCTCGAACGAAACTGCGTCTCGCTCCGTTTAATGGTAGCGTAGTCAATGGCACACATAAAGGAGAAGTGGTCGGAAGAGGGAAAAGGAACAAAAAAATGGTGTAAGATTCGCGTGATAGCAGAAGGATAGATGAACTTATCACGGGTAGTTGTATCCCTATACACATCTATAATAGAAAGAATGAAGTGTGAAGGAAAATCTATAGAAAGATCCTCTAGAATGGACAACAGAAAATGAGAACGAGACTCTGTACTAGAGTTGTAGTGAGAGAGAGGATACAAAACAAAGGTCATCACCATGTTCAAGAATCTAGGACCTTTAGCAAAAGGTTGACATGGTGTAAATTGACACTCACCCCAATCAGTTGGGCGCTCATAGAAGGTAGAGATCATCTCATCTTTGCACACAGTCTGTAGACGCTCATAACCGAGATAGTCAAGATGCGTAACCCTCGGAACACAAAGTACATTAGATACCAACTTTAGTGTGACTACTATGTGTGTACCTTGAACGCGAGTATGAAAGAGAGGTACTGAAGTATCAGTTCCATGCGTGTTGGAGTAGAACTCCTGAATTAGCACAGAAGGACATGTGACCGGGACGTCACACAGTGACTCCCATTCCCGTCTGTGAATAACATTGGGAAGGTCAGTGTCGACAAAATTTGACAAAACAACTTGGTGTTCCGGATGAACACCTCGTTTAGAGAAATTCTCTGAGAAGTCCTTTTGGGCTTTCTCATCACGGAACTAAACAGAATAAGGAGTAGGATCAGAAGATAAAGAGGCCCTAGAACGTAGAGGGTTCTGGGACAGAGCAGACTTATGATTTGGTGCCATTGACGCATTAACGCAAACTAGAGAGAGAGAGAGAGAGAGAGAGAGAGAGAGAGAGAGAGAGGGAAGAAAGAAACACTCAGAAAAGTCCCAACATAGTTCAAAAATAGCAAGTATAATGAAAGGAAAGAGCGTATGCATGAAAAATGTATGAACAAATGACATGTAATTTACAAGACATCATGGGCTCAGCCCAATCCAATCCTACCAACACACATTCAAATTGCACACATCTAAATGCATGATAATACAATTATTATGCTTATGCGATGCAATGCATGAGATTTGAAACTCATTTTGACAAAACCTATCCAAAAATTTCTCAAAAACTCAACAAATTTTGAAAACCCCAAAAATTTCCAAAAGCTCAAAACCTAGGTATGAATGCATGAAAAGGTCATGAAAAAGGAGAGAAAAAGAGATCATACCAAGTGATTAGAAGCAAGAAAGGTTGAAAATCACGTGGGTTGAAGGTTTTGAGAGAGAAGAGAGTGTTTGGGAGAAGAACATGCGCGGACAGATCAAGAGAGGTCGAGAAAATGAGGTCCAAATCGCACTGAAACAATATATAGAACCTCAATAAATCTCGACAGATAGAGGTGTCGAAAGGTATCAAGACAGGTGTCGAAAGAGGTGCCGAGAACACAAGCATCGACAGATGCAGCTATCGAGGAGGTGTCGAGCTTTAATGATAGGCCCTTCTCATCTTGTTTCTTGGACAGTCTTGCATGGCTTTAACACTTGATCTTGAACCAAGGTTTCTTGAAGTATTAAAACATCCTAGATCTACCCAAATACATCTAAAGTGTGTTTTGTCATAGGATTAGCCAATTACATAAAAGAATGACATATGTTCTTAACAAGTGAACCACATATGTCCTAAGAGTGTATTACACTTAAATTGACTAAACCTACTAGAAAGGTCATGCTTAAGCAGAATTTAACAAGTCGATTGAGTAGGCTTGAAGAATTGGCAAGCAAAGTTTAGGCGAGTGTCAAGTGAAAATGTTGCTTTAAAAGCATTCATGCAGTTTTTTTTTATTGTAGAATAGAATTCATATGGAATAAGACTTAAAAAGTAGCTTAAATGTATGTATATAAAAGAATTGTGGCAAGTATAAGAGGATATAATCGTAGAACAGAGAATTTACATATTAGGTGATGGTGAATGAAACGTGACTAATCACTTTCCTTCAAGCGCGTAGGAAATGTGACTCCATGATCATTCTATTTCTATATTCTTTAATAGGGGGAAACCAAGTATACCCTTCATGGCTCTGACTCTCCATGTTTTGTCGGACACCACTCATAAAGGGACTTATTTTTTGGAACATATTTCACAGTAATGTCATTGAACTAATTTGTGCCAAATACCATAATTTTTCTTGAATTTTTTTAATTATTTCACTTTCTTTACCTAGAACAACTACCATTTACTATCTTCCTTTATCCACCAAATGCATAAAAAATGTTGACTTAAAATAGATTGACCCCGTTTAATTAAGTTAATTACCCAAGTTGATTGATTAGATCAATTAAATGCAAATTGTGGAGGCACCAACAAATCACCAAATAACTAATATGCAGAGGAAAATAAATTAACATGGTGATTTGTTAACAAAAGAGGAAAACCTCTCGTAAGGCAAAAACCCCACTGGGTGAATTTAAGATCACCACTGCTAAGAATTCACTAATCAATAATCAAGCGGTTACAAGTATGAAGAATCTTATCACTATCCTGGCCTATCCCAAAATACCAACCTACAGTTGAACCTTTGCTCTAATACCTAATTGGACTTGATCTTGTAATAGACATCTTTCCTTTGTTGCATAAATATCCAATTTGTGACTAACTCCTTTGCACGGAGTCTAGTACATGACTAACTCCAGCAATTTGATTGATTGTTGTTGGCTTCAAAATTCTTCACTTCATAAATGATGAAGATCAGGAAGTACTTGATTACAAAACCCTAAGGCGCTCAAACGCAGTAGCTTCACACAGAATATATAAGTTCTAGATCTTTGTTTCCGTACTTGATGACTTTTAAAATAAGCCTTATATTTGTCTAGGGTTGTAAAGGGAGAAACCCTAATCATTCAAGTCATTATGAGCTGAAATTCAGATCTGAAACTGTAATTATCGATAGATCAAGCTTGCGTCAACCTTCTTCATTAATCCTCGATAGTAGCTAGTGTTAAGTTTTATTGAAAAACCTTTTCTTTACTTATTTCTTGGATCAAACTTCATGTCTTTAATGGTACCACTTGATATGTTAGAACAACATACTTCCTGATGTATTAAACTCAACTTAGATCAACCAAATTACAAGTAAAGTACATTTTGTCAAAGGATTAGCCAATTATATAGAAAATATGACCTTAACAATCTCTTCCTTTGATAATACATGACAAAACCACATGCATAATTTTGAGAGAAGTATAAAACAACAATCTCCCTAATCATTACACAGAATATTACATAAGTCTAACTAATACAATGAACTCTTAAAAAAATTGCAAGAAAAGAGATTAGAGTATGAAAGACTTGCAACTTGTTCTAGCTAAAACACTAAAAAAGATCCACCAAGGCATTGAGTGTGAAATATAGACAAGTTATATAAAACAAGAAACATGTGTGCCAAAAAAGAAAAGAAACAACATATGTGAGATAAAGGTGAAACAATACAACATCATCATATATAACAAGAGAAGTACAGTGTATGTAAAAAGGTCACAAGACCAGGGTACATGTAATGAGAAGTATACATCAAAAATCTTACTACATATCTCAAAAGCACTCTCCCTTATTACTAGTCTAGCTCTCCCCTTATAAGACTACTCTCTTATAACCAAAACTATTGCCCCTTTTTGATACGAATGACAAGGGGTGAATCATTGAGAGATAGTCATCTCATCGTCATGTGCAGAGCCAAAAGCATTATCACTATCATCATCTCCATTATCAGAGGGCTCCATAGAAGGATTAGGCAAGGGAGAAGGAGAAAAGCCACCAAGACAGTGATGGATGAATACATGTTTGTATCATATACAAAACATATACAAAACATATGCAGTGGAAAAATAACGGATCTAGTTCATTCATAAATATTAACATACGCTATGTAAGTTTTAGAATTTAAGAACAAGAGAGTGTACGTTGGATCAGTGAGTTTCAAAATCAAAGATCTGAAGCACTCGAGAACACTTTCAATCTTCACTTCAATTCCACTAACGACTAAGAAGTGTGGTCTCTTAATCAGTTTTCAAAGAGAGAATGTCAAAGTGTTTAACACTTCTTACACACCATTTCACAATAGTATTGTCCCTCAATAAAAATTCTTTATATTTCTCCCTTTGTATCTAATTGATTATCTAATTGGTCTGGTCTTTTGGGCCTTTCCAATTCGGCTTAAGTGTGTGGCCTGGAGTGGGACCAAGAGGAACCAATAAGACACTAGCTCCAATGGGCCTTGGGCTTTTCTATTAACTATTGACAAGTCCAAAGTTACTATTAACTATATTTAATACCACTATACAAATATAGTTGCACTCTAGGCCTTATTTATAAATTATATTTCAAGACTTTATTGTACATGCAACACCTTCATAAAATATTTGTAATAGTACAAAGTCGTGAATGTAGACTGCTACTTTGTAGATTACTACATCATAATTCCTTGAGCACCTAGTTTAATCCTTTAAGTTATTCATCATATATTTATGAAATCTAATTCCATAAATATATACTTTCGTAACTCCTTTCTAAAGTGGTTAGACTTAACTCTTTCAATAATCAAGCCTATTAAACTTATCTCAAGGGACTATTTTGTATCTCCGTTAAGAGACTATGAATTTCATCTTGAGAATATATGTTCCATCAACATTAAATGTAGTTGCCTAAAATACTGAGGTTTTGACTGTAACTTTACATCTCATTCCCTATATATCAAAGCAACTTACATTTCATGATCATGTCCATTATTCTTTCAGGATTAAGAGGAAGTCGTGAGATTTATTATTCATTTGACAGTCGTTAGGAGAATAATAAATCTCACAGCAGTCCAGTTTGTACGTTTTTTATACCCCTTAATTACAATCAAATTAACCTAATTATTTAGCTAAGTGATTAACTTAAGTAAATTATGCAGATCTAGGTTAACACATATAAATCATATTATTATAAAGTGCAAAAAATAAAGAACATAACAATATGATGACCTAGGAAAACCAAACCGGTAAAAAACCTGGGGAGGATTTAACTTAGCTATCCTTAAGGTAAACTGAATCCACTATGAAAGAACTGAACTTTACATAATAGCGACTTAGACTACTAACATCTTATTGCTATCTCGAGTAGGAAACTTACTACCACGACCACGTGATAGCTCCGAGTCCACGGATTACTTCTTTCTTGAATTCCCAGCAAGCACAAGCACTCCAGCTTGTATATGAAGGCAAACACCTCTAGATCTTGATAACCCTAAGTGTATGTGAAGGCAAACACCTATAGATCTCATAAAAGATTCACACATACAGTATAAAGAGCCTCTTTAAAACATGGCTAGGGTTTTCCCTTTTATACCTAAGGCAAAACATAAAACCTTACACGTAAAACGAGCTTGGGTTGAGTTTGAAAATTCAGTAGAAAAAATAATCTGCACGACTTCGATTGGTCTAGTCTAATTCTTGATCGAACGAGCAAGGTAGAATTGCACCATAAATCTTGTAGCAACTCGATTCCAACTTTACATAAAAGACACATACTTTGAGCACATCTAAACAAGACTAAAACGTTTTGATCATGGTTTGCCAACAATACAAATTCGAGTTCTAATATATTTAAACCTAAAGGTCTTAGAACCCAATACAGTTCAATATGTCTTAACTCTTAAAATATATCAACACATCAACTAGAAGTCTCCACTTCTATGATCAAGACAAATCATCTTAGTTGATATGTTATAGTCTTCGCAGATGAAATGCTCAATTTCATCACCAACTATGAACTATAATTCTGAGTTTACAAGGAACTTGTGATTTATATTTTCTGTGACTTTTCACATAAATTACATACAATGCATCTCATGAACTATATGATAATGTCTGTATATTCATGTTACTATTATTTAGATAAAATTAAGATAACTTTATTAATCATAATATTAACTCATTCACAATGTTATACATAATATCATATATAGCATCATATAGTAGGTTTTAAGGGCACTAATCCTAACAATCTTCCGCTTGGCTTAAAGACTATTGTGCACTGATCTAACTCCCACCTCCTCCAAATGTGACTTGAAAGTCCTTTGGGGCAAGACTTTGGTAAAGGGATCTGTTAGATTCTTTGTACTTTCAATCTTTGCTACCACTACATATCCATGAGCAACAATGTCTCGAATGATGTAGTATTTCCTCTCAATGTGCTTTACTTTCTTGTGATTCCTTGGATCCTTAGATTGTGCAACCTTTCCACTATTATCGCAGAATAATGTAATAGTAACTTGCTCAATTCTCACAACACCAAGATCAGAAAGGAATTTCTGGTGCCAAATAGCCTCCTTTGCCACTTTACAAGTAGCAACATATTTAGCTTCCATGTTAGAGTCTGCAATACAAGATTGCTTAACACTCCTCTAACTTATGGCTCCACCTCTCAAGGTGAAAACACATCCTGAAGTGGATTTTCTGAAATTAAGATCAGACAGAAAATATAAATCTATATAACCAATGGGAATCAAATCCTCACTATGGTAAACAAGCATATAATCTCTCATTCTCCTTAGATACTTAAGAATATGTTTTATAGCTTGCCAATGCTTTGGTCCTGGATTTGATTCATATCGGCTAACCATGCCAATTGAATAACAAATATCCGATCTAGTACAAAACATAGCATACATAAGACTTCCTACTGCAGAAGCATAAGGAACTTGTCTTATCATGGTTTCTTCCTTTTGAGTCTTAGGCCTTTGGTCGTCAGACAAAGGAACTCCATGTCTGAAAGGAAATAATCATTTTTTGGATTTTTACATGCTAAACTGTTCTAGAAGCTTATCAATATATTTAGCTTGCGACAAACCCAACATCCTATTCTTTCGATCTCGCCAAAGCTTGATCCCTAGAATATAGTTAGCTTCGCCCAAGTCCTTCATATCAAATTAGCTTGACAACTGAACTTTAACCGATGACATTCCCCCTATATCATTTCAAATGAGTAGAATATCATTAACATAAAGCACTAGGAACATTTCTACTTTATCTCGATTTTTTGTACACACATGGTTCATCAAGATTTTGTTTAAAACCAAATGACTTGATTGCTTGATCAAATTTGATGTTCCATGACCTAGATGCTTGCTTAAGTCCATAAATGGACCTTTTCAACTTGTATACCATATGCTCTTGGTTCTTTACTATAAAACCTTTCGGTTGCAACATATAGATTTCTTCTTCAAGATTGCCATTAAGAAATGCAGTCTTGACATCTATTTGCCAGATCTCATAATCATAATGAGTAGTAATAGATAAGAAAATTCTGATAGATTTAAGCATTGCTATTGGTGAAAAGGTTTCTTCATAATCAATACCTTCTTTTTGTGTATACCCTTTCACCACTAGCCTTGCTTTAAAGGTTTCAACATTTCCATCCATCCCTCTTTTCCTCTTGTAAACCCATTTGCAACTAATAGGTTTAATGCCGTTAGACGCATTTACAAGATCCCATACATAATTGGAATACATAGAATCCAATTTATATTTCATAGTTTGGACCTAATGATGTGCATCTATATCATTCATTGCCTCTTCATAAATGTAGGGATTCGATTTAGCCTCTTTTGAAATAGCTTCATAAGTTTCTCTCAAACTTATAAATCTTATAGGAGGCCGAACAATTCTCCCACTACGACGAGGCACCTGTGTACTAGACATCTCATGAGTAATATCTTGTGGTGTATCCAATACAGCCACATCATCCCTAGTTTCATCCATTGGTTGTTTAACTATATGTTCATTTATTTCAGCCAAGACAACTCTACTTCTAGGAGTATAATCATTCATATAGTCATTTTCCAAGAATTTGGCAGTTGTGCTAACAAACATTTTATTATCCTTATAACTATAGAATAAACCTCCAACAGCTCCTTTTGGATACCCTACAAAAAATGCCACTTCTGTTTTAGACTGTAACTTTTCAAACTTTTCTTTTAACACGTGTCAGATAACCCCAAATATGGAGATGTCTTATACCAGGCTTACGCACATTCCACAATTCTACAGGTATTTTAGGAACAGACTTCGAAGGTACCAAATTCAGAAGATACATTGCAGTATTTAAGGCATATCCCTAAAAAGAAATTGGTAGAGTCGAATAACTCATCATGGATCTAACCATATCTAAAATTGTCCTATTCCTTCTTTCTGCTACACCATTTTGTTGTGGAGTTCCAGGTGTAGTCAATTGGGATAAAAACTCATTTTTAGTTAAGTAATCCTTAAAATCACCAAGTAGGTATTCGCCACCACGATTAAATCGAATGGCTTTTATGCGTTTTCCCAATTGATTCTCAACTTTACCCTTAAACTCCTTGAACTTTTTGAAGGCTTCGGACTTCCGTTTCATTAGGTACACATAAGCAAATCAAGAGTAATCATCAATGAAAGTAACGAAATACTCATAGCCACTTCTTGCTTGGGTTGACATAGGACCACATACATTTGAATGTACTAGTTCTAGCAAATCTTGGGCTCTTCTACCTTTTGCATTAAAAGATCATTTAGTTATTTTACCTTCCAAACAAGATTTGCAAACTGAAAAACCATCAAAGTCCATAGGCCCTGAGATTCCATCTTTGATAAGTCTTTGAATTCTGCTTGAATTAATATGACCTAAACGCAAGTTCCAAAGATATGCTTTACTAGTAGAAGGAAACTTTCTCTTTAATGATTTCACATGTGAATTATTATCTAATTCATGCTTATTAGGAGTTAAAATATAAAGACTATCCATAATATTGCCAGAATAGATAAACATTTTACCCTTCTTTATTACAACATTGTTTTTAAGGATAATACTATATTCACGTTTACCCAAATAAGTTGCAGAAATTAAATTCCTACTAACATTTGGTACAAATAGACAGTCTTGCAATATTAAAACCCTAGACTCAAAGCATAAATTAACAACTCCAAAAGCTACAACTAGAATTCCGCTCCCATCAACCAAAGTAAGAAGCAATTCCCCTTCATTTAGCTTTTTGGTCTTCTGAAACCACTACAAATAATTGTAGGTATGATTAGTACAACCTAAATCCACACACTAGGAATCCGTGGTATTCTGTACCAAACATATTTAAAGAAGAAATGAATTTTTCTTGTCCTTTCTCACCACAATGGAAAGACTTTCCTTTAATCTTCTTATTCTTGGCAGCTTTGAACTTTGGACAATTCTTCTTCTAATGTCCTTTCTCACCACAATGGAAACACTTTCTTTTGATCTTCTTTCCTTTGTCAGCAACCCTTAAGGTAATTTGCTTACCCTTTTGGTTAGTGAAGTCCTTCTTCTTCTTCTTCTTCTTCTTCTTCTTCTTCTTCTTCTTCTTCTTCTTACCCTTGCTTTTTGACTTAGGTTGAGAAGTATGTTAGGACATATGTGGTTCAAGTTCTTTTGAACAATTTGTCATTATTTTATGTAATTGGCTTATCCTTTGACAAAATGCACTTTACTTGTAATTGGGTAGAATTAAGATGTGTTTAACGCTTCAAGAAACTGTGTTTCAAGATCAAGTGTTGAAGTCATCAAGTCTGTCCAAGAAACAAGCTGAAAGTGCAAGTTATTAAAGCTCGACACCTAGTCTCGACACATGCATCTATCGAGTTTTAAGAAGCTGTTTCAGTCCCGAGGCTCGACAGCTCCTTGACAGCACCTCGACACCTTTATTTGTCGAGATTTAAGGAAAACAGATTCTAAGTTTTGTTTTGATTCCAATCCGTGGATATGTCTTTAGGACTTTTTTCTTCTAACCCTAGACATATAAAAAGATTATTTTAAGGGTCATCATTAGGTACACAGGTTGCACAAGCATTGAGAAATTCTTGTTCAAGCAATTTGTGATCCGAGACAAAGTTCATGCCTAGTTCATCTTTCTTGTAAAGAAGTTGCTGTGCAATGTGCACCGTAGGGTTTTGTAACCAAGCATCTTCTTGATCTTCATCGTGTGGATGAATTAAAGAATTTTGCAGCCAACAACTCTCTCTAGTTGATGAATTGAAGTCGCGTACTAGGATCCGCGTAATTGGTTTGTCACATACTGGGAGCTGTGCATCAAAAGGAGAAACTGTCACTATAGAATAAGTCCAATTGGGTATTGGGGTAAGGGTTCAACTGTAGGTTGGTAAGGTACTGGAATTCCTTTACTTATAACCGCTTGTTGTGATAATAGTGGAGTTTCGGGAGTGGTGACCTTAAATCACCCGGTGGGGTTTTTGCCGTTAGGTTTTCCCTATTCGTAAACAAATTATCATGTCATTTAATTTCCGTTGCATACTCTAGATTATTGGTGATTTGTTTGTGCTACCATGATATTTGCATGTTAACTTGATTAATTAAAAACTTGGCTAATTAATCAACTTAATTTATCACAAGGGGTCAACGCATTTGTGGCCTATCAAAGTAGAAGCTTCACCCACATTGGCTTCAACACTAAAAGTATCAAGGATGCCTTCCGCCGCCACTAACTCATTCATTAATTCAGACTTAATTATAACATGACCATCAATGTCGGCACCTAAAACTTCTAATGTGTTCAAATTAGCAATCATCCTAAGACAATGCTCCCTCACTGAACTTCCTTCAGCCATTTTGGTATTATAAATTTGCCTCATAGTTTCTTACCTTGCAAAACGGCCTTACTCACCAAACATCTTCTTCAGACTTAACATAATGTCCGAAGATAGTTCTACATCCTACATTTGAGATAGATGTTAGGATATAACACTTGGCCATCTCATTAGATTTCTGCCAATGATCATATCGCTGTTTTTTCTCAAGAGGAGCATCTAATGAAGAAAAGTTAGGACATGGTTGAGTAAGCATATATTTGTGCTCTTTAGCTGTAAGACCACTGTCCAAATATCTTTCCAGTCAACATATTTAGATCTAGTCAGTTTGTTTTGATTAAAAAAAGCAACAAGTGGGCTAAATGATGCCATAATAAAATTTGAAAAAAATAAATACGAATATAATAAATAAACTAGACATTATCAATTTAGCATATAAATATATAGTATGGAACATTAATTAAACCATAACATAATATATGCAATGACAACTTAATCTCATATTCAATATCCCTCAACATAGAATGAACATTAAACACTATGATTGATTGAAAACTATTCTCATTATTAGTGCTATCATAATAACTCTTATCAAATACTAATAATATGCCGTTTTACATTTAGCCTCTAAGTAATAATAATAAGAAATCAGCATAAAGGATACTATAATACTTAGTCTAGTGTATACCATTCTCTAAAATCATGTGTAACCATATTTCATCCCTTTAATATGCTAATTTTGTAGTATCATGATACAAAACACCCTCCACATGGAATGCAAAGCTCAAGGCTAAGATAAGGTGTTTGATCAAACCATTATAAATCAGGAAATTTGATCTCGTAGGACCATGAAATAAATACTCTCTGCATGGAATGCTAAGCTCGAAGCAAAGACAAAGTATGCATTTCACACTACTATGAACCAACAATGGAGGCTGTGAGATCCAACATTTGTATCTCTCTCCCACTAGATGTTTTAAAACAAAAGTTTTTAATTTAAAACATGCATAAACAAATTACTCATAGCCTTGCTCTTTATATATGTAAAAAACACTTTAAGAATATTTTGGACCCTCAGTCCTTGATTGATTGAGAATGTACCTCGATCGATCGAGAAAAGTTCTGGTTGCTCGATCATCCTCAAGAAATGTTCGATCGATTGATGCTCGACAGATCGTCGATCGGTTGAGAAAACTTCTACCAGCTTGATCGATGCTCAACAGATTCTTGATCAATCAAGCTTCGTGAATTTTAAACTTTCCAGAATTTTTCTAAGACAGTTTTTTAATGCTTTCATGAACAAAATAACCAACATATGAACATAATGGACAGAGATTGATATCAAAACTGAATTTTATTGATGCTATAGCCTTAAAATTAAATTTAACATAAACTCAAATTTAAATAACATCATAACATCAATATTAGTTTTCATCAAAAACAATAATGTCAACAACCATATAGAAAACTAATTTCCAACAACAAGAAACTATTGTCACTAATTCCAAAACTCAAAACATGTTAAACAAATACGAAAATGATGACTGCTCTGATACCATGTGATAGATAAATACATGTTTGTATCATATACAAAACATACGTAGCGAAAAAATAACGGATCTACTTTATTCATAAATGTTAACATGCACAATGTAAGTTTAAGAATTTAAGAACAAGAGAGTGTACCTTGGATCTGTGAATTTCAAAACTGAAGATCTGAAGCACTTGGGAACACTTTCAACCTTTACTCCAATTCAACTAACGCCCAAGAAGTGTGGTCTCTCAATCAGTTTTCAAAGGGAGAATGTCAAAGTGTCTAACACTTTTTACACACCATTTCACAATAGTGTTGTTCCTTAATAAAAATTCTATATGTTTCTATCTTTGTATCTAACTGATTATCTAATTGGGCTGGTCTTTTGAACCTTTCCAATTGGGCTTAAGTGTGTGACTTAAAGTGGGACTAAAAGGGACCAATAAGACACTAGCTCCAATTGACCTTGGACTTTTCTGTCAACTGTTGACAAGTCCAAAATTACCATTAACTATATTTAATACCACTATATAAATATAGTTGCACTTTAGGTCTTATTTATAAATTATATCCCAAGACTTTATTGTACATGCAACCCTTTCATAAAATATTCGTAGTAATACAAAGTAATAAATGTAGACTGCCACATTGTAGATTACTACATCTCAATTCCTTGAATACCTGGTTTAATCCTTTAAATTATTCATCATATATTTATGAAATCCAATTCCGTAAATATATACTTTAGTAATTCCTTACTAAAGTGGTTAGGCCTAACTCTCTGAATAACCAAACCCACTAATCTTATCTCTAGGGAATATTTTGTATCTCCGTTAAGAAACTATAAATTCTATTTTGAGAATATATGTTCTATCAACACTAAATGTAGTTGCCCAACATACTGAGATTTTGACTGTAACTTTACGTCTCACTCTTGATATTTCAAAATAACCTAGATTTCATGATCAGGTCCATAATCCTCTCAGGATTAAGAATTCATGTAAATAGAAGTCATGAGATTTATTATTCATTTGTCAGTCGTTAGGAGAATAATAAATCTCATAGTAGTCTAGTTCAATATGTCTTAACTCTTTAACATATCAACACACCAACTAGAAGTCTCTACTTCCATGATCAAGACGAATCATCTTAGTTGATATGTTATAGTCTTTGCAGATGAAATGCCCAATTTCATCACCGACTACGAACTATAATTCTGAGTTTACAAAGATCTTATGATATATATCTTTTATAACTTTTCACGTAAATCACATACAATGCATCTCATGGACTATATGATAATGTCCGTATATTCATGTTATTATTATTTTTAGAGAAAATTAAGACAACTTTATTAATCATAATATTAAGTCATATATAATGTCATACTTAATATCATACATAGTATCAAACAATAGAATTTATAAGCACTAATCCTAATAGACAGGACTGTCAGCGAGCGATACAACTTATCCTAGTGTTTATCTGACACATCTCATTAGAAAGATGGTTAAGACGACTACCAAAATTAGCACGCATAAGCTGAAGCTGATCCATGATGGCAGCGAGAGATGCCTCCACTCTAGAAGAAGAAGATGGAGCAAATGTAAAAGAGGGTTGAAAGACATAGGCAGCATCCTCAGCAACTCGTATGTCTGCCTCCTTTTGTTGGGTGAAAGTAGACTCCTGACGAGGCTGTTTGGCCTTGGCTGCTAGCTTTGTAGCAATCCTTTAGATAGATTCCTTACTAATAACACTCATGAGAGAGAAGAGAGTTAAAGAAGGAATAGGAATGTACATGTGTGTAAGAATGCATGTGATAGCTGAAAGGAAGATTATCTTATTGCATGTAGCAGTGTCTTGATAGATATCTATCATAGATACTATCATATGTGAGGAAAGTCTATAGATAGACCTTCTAAGAGAGAGAAAAGAAAATGAACAGTCAATGATAGTGTGATTGTGAGACTGCGGAGTGAGAATAAAGGTTATTACCGTATTAAGGATCCTTGGACCTTTAGCAAAATCGTGGGTGGTGAAGTTAAGAGTATCACCCTACAACATGGGTTGCCCATATTGGAAAATCTGGTTTTGTATCTCATACAAAATACACAGTGGAAGCAACAAACATAAAGTTATTTCATTCATGATTGACAACATGCACTATGTAAATTTTAGAACTTAAGAATAAGATAGCATACCTTGGTGTGGTGAAATTTAAAACAAAAGATTAGAAGTACTTGGGAACACTTTTAATCTTCACTCTAATTCCATTTTACACCCAAGAAGTGTGGTCTCTCAATCTATTTTCAAGGAGAATAATCGAATGGCTTTACTCACACACACATACACACACCATTTAACAATGATGTCTCTCTTATTCATAATAAAAAATTCTGTATGTTTCTTCATTTATAACTAACTGATTATCTAATTGGGTTGGTCTTTTGAGCCTTTCCAATTGGGCTTAAGTGTGTGACTTAGAGTGGGATCAAACGGGACCAATAAGACACTTGCTCCAATGGGCCTTGGACTTTTCTATCAACTGTTGACAAGTCCAAGGTTACCATTAACTATATTTAATACCACTATATAAATATAGTTGCATTTTAGGCATTATTTATAAATTATATCCCAAGACTTTATTGTACATGCAACCCTTTCATAAAATATTTGTAATAATACAAAGTCATGAATGTAGACTGCCACATTGTAGATTACTACATCTTAATCCTTGAGTACTCGGTTTAATCCTTCAAGTTATTCATCATTCATTTATAAAATCTAATTTCATAAATATATACTTTAGTAACTCCTTGCTAAAGTGGTTATGCCTAACACTCTGAATAACCAAACCCATTAAACTTATTTCAAAGGAATATATTATATCTCCGTTAAGAGATCATGAAATCTATCTTGAGAATATATGTTCCATCTACACTAAATGTGGCTATCTAACATACTGAGGTTTTGATCATGACTTTAGATCTTACTCCTGATATATCAAAGCAACCTATACCTTATGATCAGGTTCATTATTCTCTCAAGATTAAGAGTTCATGCAAATAGAAGTCACGAGATTTATTATTCATTTGACAGTCATTAGGAGGATAATAAATCTTACAGCAGTTCAGTTCAATATGTCTTAACTCGTAAAACATATCAACATACCAACTAGAAGTCTCCACTTACATGATTAAGACAAATCATCTTTGTTGATATGTTATAGTCTTCGCAAATAAAATGCCCAATTTCATCACTGACTACGAACTATAATTTTGAGTTTACAAAGAACTTGTAATTTATATCTTTTGTGACTTTTCACATAAATCACATACAATGCATCTATGGACTATATGATAATGTCCAAATATTCATGTTACCATTATTTTATATAATAATAAAACAACTTTATTAATCATAACGTTAAGTCATACATAATGTCATACATAGCATCATACAATAGGATTTAAGGGCATATATCCTAACAATCTCCCACTTGCCCTAAAGACTATTGTACACTAATCTAACTCCCATTCCCTCCAAATGTGATTTAAAGTTCTTTGGGGCAAAGTTTTGGTAAAGGGATCTACTAGGTTACTTGCACTATCAATCTTTGCTACTACTACATCTCCTCGAGTAACAATGTCTTGAATAATGTGGTTCTTTCTCTCAATGTGTTTTCTTTTCTTATGATTCCTTGGATCTTTGGATTGTGCAATTGCTCCACTATTGTCGCAAAATAATGTGATGGGAACTTGCTTCGTTTTTACAACAGCAAGACCAAAAAGAAATTTCTTGGGCCAAACAGCTTCATTTGCCGCCTCACAAGCAGCAACATATTCAGCTTCCATGGTGGAGGCTGCAATACAAGATTACTTAACACTCCTCCAACTTATGGCTCCACCTCTTATGGTGAACACACAACATGAAGTGGACTTTTTGAAATCAAGATCTAACTGAAAATCTAAATTTGTATAACCAATGGGAATCAAATTCTCACCATGGTAAACAAGCATATAATCACTCGTTCTCTGTAGATACTTTAGAATATGCTTTACAGCTTGCCAATATTTAAGTCCTAGATTTGATTGATATCGGTTGACTATGACAACTGAATAACAGATATCTGGTCTAGTACATAGCAAGGCATATATGAGACTTCCCACTGCAGAAGCATAACAAAACTTTTCTCATTATATTTTCTTCCTCAAGAGTTTTAGGCCTTTCATTATCAGATAGAGGAATTTCATGTCTAAAAGGAAGTAATCATTTCTTGGAGTTTTGCATGCTAAACCGTACTAGAACCTTATCTATATTCCCAATTTGTGATAAACCTGACATGTTATTCTTGCGATCTAGCCAAAGCTTGAACCCTAGAATAAATTTAGCTTCACCTAAGTCCTTCATTTCAAATTGGCTTGACAACCAAACCTTTACAGATGACATTACCCCTACATCATTTCCAATGAGTAGAATATCATCAACATAAAGCACTAGGAACATTACTATTTTGTCTCGATGTCTTTTGTACACACATGGCTCATCAAAATTTTTTTCAAAACCAAATGATTTGATTGCTTGATCAAATCTGATGTTCCATGACCTAGATGCTTGCTTAAGTCCATAAATGGACCTTTTCAACTTGCATACTATATGTTCTTGGTTCTTTGCTATGAAACTTTCTGATTGCATTATATAGATTTCTTCTTTAAGATTGCCATTAAAAAATGCAGTCTTGACATCCATTTGCCAAATCTCATAATCATAATGAGCAGTAATGGATAAGAGAATTCTGATAGATTTTAGCATGGCTACTGGAGAAAAAGTTTCATCATAGTCAATACCTTCTTTTTGTGCATACCTTTTCGCCACTGGTCTTGCTTTAAAGGTTTCAACATTTCCATCTATCCCTCTTTTCCTCTTGTAAACCCATTTGCAACCAATAGGTTTAATGCCATTAGGCGCCTTTACAAGATCCCATACTTGATTGGAACACATAGAATCCAATTCAGATTTCATATTTTGGACCAAATAATATGTATCTATATTATTCATTGCCTCTTCATAAGTGTAGGGATCTGATTCAACCTCTTCTAGGATAGCTTCATAAGTTTCTCCCAAGCCTATAAAGCTTATAGGAGGCCGAACAATTCTCCCACTATGATGAGGCACCTGTGTACTAGTCATCTCATAAGTAATGTCTTGTGGTGTATCTAATACACTCACACCATTCCCAGTTTTATCCATTAGTTGTTCAAATACAGGTTCATTCATTTCAGCCAAAACAGCTCTACTACTAGGAGTATAATCAATCATATAGTCGTTTTCCAAGAATTTGGCATTTGTGCTAACAAACACTTTATTATCCTTATGACTATAGAATAAACCTCCAACAGTTCCTCTTTTTATACCCTACAAAGAATACCACTTTTGTTTTAAACTATAACTTGTTAGACTTTCCTTTCAACGCATGTGCTGGGCAACCCCAAATATGGAGATGTCTCATACTAGAATTACGCCCAGTCCATAGCTCTACAGGTGTTTTAGGAACAAACTTAGAAGGTACTAAATTCAGAAGATACTAAATTCAGAAGATACATTGCAGTACTCAAAGCATATCCCCTAAAGGAAATTGGTAGAGCCGAATAACTCAACATGGATCTAACATTATCTAAAAGAGTCCTATTACTTCTTTCTGCTACACCATTTTGTTGCAGAGTTCCAAGTTCAGTCAACTGGGATATAATCCCATTTTCAATCAATTAATCCTTAAAATCCCTAAGAAGGTATTCGTCTCCTAGATCAGATCGAATGGCTTTTATGCATTTACCTAACTAATTCTCAATTTCAGCTTTAAAATCTTTGAACTTTTCAAAAGTTTCGGACTTCCGTTTCATTAGGTACACATAACCAAATATAGAGTAATCATCAGTGAAGGTAATAAAATACTCATAGCCACCTCTTGCTTGGATTGACATAGGACCACATACATCTGAATGTACTAGTTCTAGCAACTTTTGGGCTTTTCTACCATTTGCATTAAAAGGTCGTTTGGTCATTTCACCTTCCAAACAAGATTCACAAACTAGAAAGCCATCAAAGTCCATGGGCCCTAAGAGTCCATCTTTGATAATTCTTTGAATTCCGTTTGAATTAATATGACCTAAATGCAAGTGCCAATGATATGCATCACTTGTAGAAGAAAACTTTCTCTTAAATGATTTTATATGAGAGTTATTATCTAGTTTAGAATTGTATAATTCGTGCTTAGCAGGACTTAAAATATGAAAACCATCTATAATATTGCCAGAACAGACAAATATTTTATTTTTCTTTATTACAACATTGTCTTTTAAGATAATATAATGTCCAGTTTTACCTAAATAAGTTTCATAAATCAAATTCCTACGGGCATTAGGTACATACAAACAGTCTTCTAATATTAAAACTCTAGATGCAAAATATAAATTAAACACTCCAATAGCTATAACTAGAATCTTGTTCCCATCAGCCAAGGTAAGAAACATTTCCCTTTCATTCAACTTTCGGGTCTCCTAAAACCTCTGCAAAGATTTGCAGATATGATTAGTACAAACTAAATCCACACACCAGGAATCTGTGAGATTCTGTACCAAACATGTTTCAAGAAGAAATGTACTTTTCATACCTTTATTCTTGGCAGCCTTAAATATTGGACAATTCCTCTTCCAATCCTTTCTCACAACAATGGAAACACTTTCCTTTAATTTTCTTTCCTTTATTGGCAATTCCTAATGCAACTTGTTTACCATCTTTCTTAGCGAAATCCATTTTCTTCTTCTTCTTCTTCTTTTTACCCTTGCCTTTCAACTTATGTTGAAAAGTAGAAGTTTCAGCCATATTGGTATCAACACTAGATGTACCAAGGATGCCTTCCGCCGCTATCAACTCATTCATTAATTCAGAAAATGAATAAATCTTTTTGTTCATATTATAGTTAAGTCTGAATTCCTTGAATGATTCCGGTAGTGATTGGAGTATCATATTCACTTGGGATTCTCCATCAATATCGGTACCTAAAACTTCTAATGTATTCGGATTAGAGATCATCCAAAGACAATGCTTCCTCACTGAAGTACCTTCAGCCATTTTGGTATTATAAATCTGTCTCATAGTTTCCTGCCTTGCAGAACGGCCTTACTTACCAAATATCTCCTTCAGACTTAGCATTTTGTCCGAAGCAAGTTCTACATCCTGCATTTGATGCTGTAGAATATTTAAAATAGATGCTACGATATAGCATTTATTCATCTCATTAGATTTCTGTCAATGATCATTTCGCTATTTTTCCTCAAAAGAAGTATCTAATGATGGAAAGTTAGGATATGGTTGAGTAAGAACATAGTTGTGCTTTTCAACAGTAAGAACAATGTCCAAATTTCTTTTCTAGTCAACATAGTTGGATTCAGTCAGTTTGTTTTGATTAAGAATAGCAACAAGTGGGCTAAATGATGCCATGATTTTAAATTTGAAAATAACAAACATGAATATAATTAGTAAACTAGACAGTATCAATTTACCACATAAATATATATTATGGAACCTTAATAAAACCATAATATAAAATATGCAACGACAACCCAATTCTATATTCAATATCCCTCAGCATAAAGTGAATATTAAAATACGATGATTGATTGTGAACTATTCTCATTATTAGTGCTATCATGATAACTCTTACCAAACACTAATAAGATGTCATTTTGCATTTGGCCTCTAAGTAATAATAGTAAGAACTCAGCATAGAAGATACTATAATACTTAGTCTAGTGTATTCCATTGTCTAGAATCATGTGTAGCAACATTTCATCTCTCTTAACAGGTTTCTTTTGCATCAAGGTACTACAAAATAGGTAGTTCAATCTTGTAGCACCATGAAATAAATACTCTCCACATGGAATACTAAGCTCGAAGCAACGACAAAGTATATATTTCATATTACTATGAATAAACAATGAAGGCCATGAGATCCAATTCTTGTATCTCTCTTCCACTAGATATTTTAAATTAAAGGTTTTTAAGATCAAGAACTATAATAATGATAGACACCTTGAAAACATAATCCTAATCTCATTAGAAATTAATTTGATAACCCTTGCATTAACATGAACTGTTTGACTATAAATATATGATGCAAGGCAAGCAACAATAGTATGCATCCTTTATAAACAATTACATGTAAACCCATATATATATATATATATATATATATATATAATATACATAATGTACATCCAAGGCAAATATTACATGCTTATAATAATCAAACCATGCCAGCCTTATATATATATTTATATCCAAGCGGTGCAAAGCAAGGTGCACTTATCAAGTGCAATAACCAAGGAGTACAATAAAGGATCCAAGTGGTGCGTTAACTTATACATTGAATAGTCATATATCCTTTGGTCACAAAATCTAGATGATTAATATATATATATATATATATATATATATATATAATTGGTGCACGCTTATGACAATTATAAAATAGTTACATTCAATAACTGCCATAAAGGAGTGCATACAATTCCATATAAACATTGCAAGTCGGCACAATTATAGGTATATAATATATTAAATGTGGACCACTTGATTCTATATAAACGTTAGGTATATAGTATATTATATGCATAATCATGGGCCACTGTGTTTCACGTGAACCAAAACTATGAAAACATGGCACCGTATCAAAATGAACATGAACGTGAACATGAACCACCTCAAATAACTAAGTCCAATTGCCAACAACCGAAGCAGTTCAGTTACATTCGTATTCTCAAAATTCAAATGATGTTTTTCATAAAAGAACACGACACATGGGTCCATGGATAACAAAAATTATGTAGAAAATTGAAACACCAAGATAACTGTTTTCTTAAATTCTAAAACTCAATCACATGTTATACAAGCATGAAATGAAACCTGGCTCTGATACTAATTGTTGGAAAATTTGGTTTTGTATCTCATACAAAACACATAGCGAAAGCAACAAACATGGATTTATTTCATTCATGATTAACAACATGTACTATGTAAATTATAGAATTTAAGAACAAGGTAGCATACTTTGGTGTGGTGAAATCCAAAATAAAATATTAAAAGTACTTGAGAACACTTTTTATCTTCACTTTAATTTCACTTTACGCCTAAAAAGTGTGGTCTCTTAACCAGTTTTCAAGGAAAAATAATCGAGTGGCTTCACTCTCAAATACACACCATTTCACAATGATGACTCTCTTTTTCGTAGTAAAAAATTATGTATGTTTCTTCCTTTATAACTAACTGATTAGCTAATTGGGCTAGCCTATTGGGCCTTTCCAATTAGGCTTTAGTGTGTGGCTTGGAGTGAGACCAAAATGGACCAATAAAAAAATAGCTCCAATGGGCCTTGGGCTTTTCTGTCAACTCTTGACAAATCCAAAGTTACCATTAATTATATTTAATGTCACTATATAAATATAATTGCACTCAAGGCCTTATTAATAAATTATATCCCAAGAATTTATTATATATCAATCCCTTCATACAATATTCGTAGCAATACCAAGTAATGAATGTAGACTGCTACTTTGAAGATTACTAAATCTTAATCCTTGAGTGCCCGATTTAATCCTTTAAGTTATTCATCATATATTTATGAAATCCAATTTTATAAATATATACTTTAGTAACTCCTTACTAAAGTGGTTAGGCCTGACACTCTGAATAACCAAACCCATTAAACTTATCTTAAGGGAATATTTTATATCTCCGTTAAGAAATTATAAATTCCATCTTGAGAATATATGTTCCATCAACACTAAATGTGACTGCCCAACATACTAGGGTTTTGATCGTGACTTTAGATCTCACTCCTAATATATCGAAGTATCATACACCTTATGATCAGGTCCATTATCCTCTTCGGATTAAGAGTTCATGCAAATAGAAGTAGTAAGATTTATTTTTCATTTGATAGTTGTTAGGAGAATAATAATCTCACAGCGGTCCATTCAATATGTCTTAACTCTTAAAACATATCAACATACCAACTAGAAGTCTCCACTTTCATGATCAAGACAAATCGTCTCAGTTGATATGTTATAATCTTCGTAGATGAAATGCCCAATTTCATTACCGACTACAAACTATAATTCTGAGTTTACAAAAAACTTGTGATTTATATCTTTTGTGACTTTTCATATAAATCACAAATAATGCATCTCATGGATTATATGATAATGTACAAATATTCATGTTACCATTATTTTAGATAATAATAAAACAACTTTATTAATCATAACATTAAGTCATACATAATGTCATATATAGTATCATATAATAGGATTTAAGGGCACACATCCTAATAGCCCACAAAAACATGAGGCAAGCTCATCTAGAAATATAGAACAAAGACGAGGTGTAATAAGGTAGTCTAGATGAGCTACCCTAGGAAGTTGTAGTACCTTGAAAATGAACTCCGGTGTAACTACGGTATGTGTTCCTCAGAATACTGTAGTAAACTAAGGAATAGAGGTACCGATAGCATCTATGTTGGAGTAGAACTCTTGTATAAATATGCTGGGACATCTAGAGGGTTTCTCGTAGAAAGATTCCGAACCTTGAGTGCTAAATGCATCGGGTAGAGGAGTGTCTAAAAAATTAGACAAAATAACCTGTCGTTCCGAATGAATCGACTAGTCACAAAAGTTCTCCTCAAAATCCTTTTGGGATTTTGAATCACAGAACCTATCCCTAATAAAATGAGAAGAAGAAGAACACATGCTCAGAAGGGACAGACTTTTTGGGTGCCATAGAAGGAATGCTACAAAAAAGAGATAAAAACACACCAGAACACATGCTCAGGAATGAAGGAAAGAAAAGAACAATGCATGAGCATGTTACGTGCAAAAAGAATAGTATCATGGGCAAAAACTCAATCCAAACTACAGCACTCACAGTTCATAATGAGTCACACAATCCTAAAATGCATGAACATATGAAATAAAATGTTAAAGAATGTAATGCATGAGCATGTGAGATCATTACTACAAAACCCAACCCAAATATTTTAGCAAAAACCCTAATTTTCCCAAAATAATTTCAAAACCCTAGGTGTAAATGCATGAAATTCATGAAGAAAGAAGAAAAGAAGGGATTAAGACCTTTTACCAATGAATTAAAGCTTGAAAAAGGCCAAAAAAGAGGAAGGAAGAAGGATTTTAGTGAAGAAAAAAGTCTTGTGTTTAATCTTTTTTCCTGTGCCTAGCTGGCTTGATGACATAAAAGCTAGTTACACTTAAGATCCTAAATTGTAGCTCCTATTACAGTCCTTGCAAGATAGTAGCCTCAGTGACAACAAGTTTCAACTGCAGAATGGTGTAATTCTCTATAAAGGAAGAGTTTTTGTGGGTAAAAGTCTTAAATTAAATCTCTGATCATTAACCATAGTCATAACAGCCTTTCTGCTAGACACTTAGGGTATTTGAAATCATTATGTAGACTGAAACAAGATTTCCATTAGCATGGTATGAAGGGATATTTTAAGATACATATTGAAGAATGTGAGGTACGTCAAAGGATGAAAGTTGAAAAATTTCTCTCCCGCAGGTTTGCTACAACGTCTTTCAATACCATCCAAGCCTTGGTATGATATTAGTTTGGATTTCATAGAGGGGTTACCAAAATCTAAAGGATTTGATGTCATTTTGGTGGTGGTAGATCGCCTAACCAAGTATGTTCATTTCCTACCTTTGACTGCCAGCAAAGTTGCCAATGTGTTTATGCAGCAGGTGTTTAAGCTTCATGGTATGCCAGAAAGCATAGTGAGTGACAGAGATTCCACATTTACTTCCACCTTCTAGACTGAGCTGTTCAAATTACAAGGTACTACGTTGGCTATGTCCTCTGCCTACCACCCTTAGTCAAATGGTCAATTAGAAGTTGTAAATAGATTCCTAGAACAATATTTGAGATCCTTTGTTGCTGAGAAACCACATAGGTGGAGTGAATGGTTGGCTTTAGCAGAAATTTGGTTTAATACCAATTTTCACACTGCCATCAAACTTAAACCTTACACTACAAAAAAATCATTGTATCCCAGCGTCTTTTTCAAGGCGTTTTTAAAAATCGCCGCAATAGAGAAGCCTATACCAGCGCTTTCTAAAACCGCTGGTATAGGAAACCCTATTGCAACAGTTCAAAACCAGCGCTTTATAAATCGCTGCAATAGGAGACCTATAGCGGCGGTTTTTAAAAACGCTGGTATAGGATGCCCTATTGCAGCGTTTTATAACCGCTGCTATACGTTAGGGTAATCTCTTTTTTTAATTAATTTAATTTTTGAAATTATCCTATCCCAACGCTTTTTGAACCACTAGAATAGGGTCATCCTATTCCAGTGCTTCAAAAAACACTGGGATAGGATCACCCCATAAGGGAATGGAGAGATTAGGAAATTTTTCTCGAATCTTAGTGCCCCAATAGTCTAATTTGCTTCATCAAACTTAGTGGAAAGCTCCTCACGATCAATTTCCACATCACTGAGCTTCTTGGTGGCCAGCCTATAGAGTTTCTCATACTTCTTAAAAAGCTTGTACAGTTTCTCATAGACGGTATGAATATCATCTTGATCATCCATCGTTTCAAACTTAGCATCCACCAATTCTTTTTCTTCATCTACATCTGCAATAATCCCTTCAGTAGGATTGACATTGGCAGTGAAGGCATTCAAAATTCCATCATCATCATTATCGGAATTATCCTCTGGCTCAGTGTCGCTTAAGGTAGTAACAAGTGCCTTGCTCTTCCCAATGCTCTTGAGATATATGGGACAATCTTGTTTCATGTGACCGAAGCCTTGACACCTGAAGCACTTAGGTCCAACGGGAATAGTGTACTGGCTGCCATCCCTAGCATCCATCTTCCCTTTATCTAGGCTCTTGAATTGAGAAGAACTAGGTTGCCTACGGTCCTTGTTGAAGCCTTTTCCATTGACATTTTTCATGAATTTTTTGAATTACCTGGTGATGTAGGACTTCATATTAGAATCTTCATCGTCCGAAGACTCATCTGTCTCACTGCTCTTGGCCTTCAGTGCCATGCTCTTGCCTTTACTTAACTTGCCAATTCTTGTCAACCCTAGCTCGTAGGTTTGCAGATTACTAACCAGCTCAGCCAGAGGAATCTTGTTAATATCCTTTGATTCCTCTATCGTCGTGATCTTGGCATAGAATCTCTCGGGCAGAGATCTGAGCACTTTTCTTACGATCTTGGGTTCATGAATGGTTTCTCCAAGATTGAAAGTTGAGTTCACTATGTCTTTGAGCTTGGCATAGAACTCATCGAATGACTTATCCTCCTCCATCTTAATTTCTTCGAAGCTTGTAGTGAGCCTCTGTAACTTCGAATCCTTGACAGCCTTTGTTCCCTCATAGGTTGTCTAGAGAATGGTCCATGCTTCCTTAGTAGTTTTAGTGGGGGAAATGTTCTTAAACTCCTCATTAGTGACAGCACTTAATAGGGCATTCAATGCTCTGCTGTTGAAATTAGCCGCCTTGATCTTGGCATCATCCTAATCGACCGACGCTTCTGTAGGCTTGGTCCAGCCTATTTCCACAACTTGCCACACCTTTTTATCTAGTGACTGCAAGAAAGCTCTAATGCGTACTTTTCAGTATGCATAGTTAGTACCATCAAACAGTGGAGATATAATAAGAGACTAACCTCTATCCATGACAAACAGAGGTTAATGAATCACACATAAGGATTAAACCCTAATCAGAGTGTGTCTACTCTGATACCACTTGATAGGCCACAAACGCGTTGACCCTTTGTGATGAATTAAGTTGATTAATTAGCCAAGTTGTTAATTAGCCAAGTTATTAATTAATCAAATTAACATGAAAATTACGTGGTATCACAAATAAATCACCAATAAACTAAAGTATGCAGTGGAAATTAAATGATATAGTGATTTGTTTACGAATGGGAAAAACTTATACAGTAAAAAACCTCATCGGGTGATTTTAAGGTCACCACTCCCAAAATTCCACTATTATCACAACAAGCGGTTACAAGTAAAGGAATCCTAAGTACCTTACCAACTTATAGTTGAACCCTTATCCCAATACCCAATTAGACTTGTTTTATAGAGACAATTTCTCCTTTTAATGCACAGCTCCCAAGTACGTGATTAACCAATTGCCCAGATCCCAGTACGCGATTTCAATCACCAACTAGAGAAAGTTGTTGGCTGCAAAGTTCTTCAATTCATCCACACAATAAAGATCAAGATGATACTTGGTTAAAAAGCCTTATGGTGCACATTATACAGTAACTTCTTCACAAGAGAGATAAACTAAGGCAAGAACTTTGTCTTAGGTCGCAAATTGCTTGAAGAAGGGTTTCTCAATGCTTGTGCAACTTGTGTACACTTTGACGGCCCTTAAAATAATCCTTTTATATGTCTAGGGTTAGAAGAAAAGAAGTTCCAAAGACACATCTACGGATTAGAATAAAAAATAGAACTCAGAATCTGTTTTTCTTAAATCTCGACAGCTAGAGGTGTCGAGGTGCTTTTGAGCAGCTGTCGAGCCTTAAGGCTAAATAGCTTCTTAAAGCTCGATTGATGTAGCTGTTGAGCTAGGTGTCGAGCTAGGTGTCGAGCTAGGTGTCAAGCTTTAATAACTGGCACTTCTCAACTTGAATCTTGGAGAACTTGCATGGCTTTAACACTTGATCTTGAAACCTTGTTTCTTGAACTATTAAAATCAGACTTCCTTCTTATTTCTTTTAGCTTGGCACCACTTTGGCCTCTCATTTTTGGTCTCCCACTTCTTTACTTCAGATATTTTCCTCTCACCCACCCCTCCTTTTCTTCCTCATTTTTCATGTTGGTCTCCCTCTCTCTCTCTCTCTCTCTCTCTCTCTCTCTCTCTCTCTCTTTTGGTTTTCTTGTGCTGCAGCCTCTCCCTCCGTTTCACCCCAATCTTACTCCCTCTTCATCTCTTATGAATAGCCACTGATAGATCATCCCTCTAGCCACTATATACTCCTTTATTTGTGCCTTTTCCCAACAAGAATTTAAGGTAAAAATCTAAGCTTTTTGCTTAATTTCTTTTATGAAATCCTTTGGGTTTTGCTATTCAATGATTATTATAGTGAATACTTGATGGGTTTTGGTGAATAATGGAAGATTAGAGGGTTAAGATGATTTGGGTAGCAATGGTTTTGTTAAAATCCGAAAATTTCATATCATTTGAAGAGTTTTAGATTTGATAAAAGGTTTTGGTTGGTTAGTTTCCTAATGGGTATTTGAGGGTTGGTTTGCTAGATCAATTATATGGGTTTTGTTGTTGCATATGTTGATATGAGTTGATTTTTGGAAGTTTTTTCTTTGCATTTTAAATAACTTTGGCAAATGTGGGTGTGAGTGAAGTGATAACTATGAATTTATGCAAGTGAAGTGTGAGCATGTGCTTTTTGCATACCAAGTGTTTGATAAGTTGTTTATATGAGATTATGGGTTTGATTCCTTGGTTTTAATATGCTTTAAATCTTGTGGTTTTAATGGGAGTGATTCTCAAATAATTTGGGCTAGTCTTAAAACTATAACAATTTTCTAAAGTTGTCAGGGACAAATTTGAGTCTGCTGTAATACATGATTTTTAATAAATTATAGAGGGTATTCAAGTAGTTTTATAGGTATTTGGGTCATATTGGGTTGAATGGGTGGGTTACTAATTAAATGGGTTGGATTAGTAATGGATAATTAATTTATATATAAACAGGTCATAAATAGATAAATGAGTAATTATACACACAACCCATTTATGACCTAAGCCGCTCATTTGCCACCCCTACCACACTACCACGTTAAAAAGGCTATGATTGGTAATTTATAGGTAAAATTTACAGTTACATTGTAATCTAGATACTTTATTTTTGTAATTTATGGAATTTGTTTTTAGTTATATATGCAAGAAATTTGTTAGCAAGTATAATGGAAAGAGCTTTTAAAAATTTAAAACTTGCCATAGTTTTTAAAAATTACTATTTTATTTGTTATTAAATTATATTCTATTATAAAAAATACATATTTTAATTTATATATAATTTTTTTTATTAAGCTTTGCATTGAACCAGCATTATACTAGTGCATTAAATATTATTATGTATAAAACATTTAAAGAAAAGTACTACTAGTTTAGTGGTAAGACAAGCGTTAAATAACATGTGGCCCAAGTTCAAACCCTACTAAACACATTCAATTTTTTTTTTCCTCTCCTTAAAAAAAAAAAAAAAAAAAAAAAAAAAAAAAACCCTAATCTCTACGTAGAAACACTTTAGCCACCTCATTCTTTTCTCTCCTTAAAGCAAACCTCATTTTCTCTCTCTCTCTCTCTCTCTCTCTCTCCCTCTCTACTCGTTTCTAGATTCACCTATTCCGATCACTCCTCCACCCAATCGCACACACCCACACACAACTCACCGGATTCGTCGCTGGAGCTTGGAATTGTGCGCTGACTTTTTGACGTTGCTTTCATTTTTTTTGTGTGCAGAGATTTGATCGTGAAAGTCAAAGCCCTAGGTGTGTTTGCTAAATTTGTGAGTAATGGACGAAGTTCACGAGGAGCAAAGTCAACCGCTAGGTAATTCATTACATTTCTGATCTTTGAAGGTTTAATCTAGGTCATTATGTGTTGTTGTCTTTGGATTTTGAACAAAAATTGTTTGCTTGATATTTGTAATGGCAATGGTTCTAGGTTGTTTTATGCATCACATTTGGTATATAGTGAATGGAAGTTACAAGCTTGGTTGATAAAGAAAGTGTTTTTATGGTCTTTTTGAGGATAATTTTCAATGATATAGTTCAAGTTTTGGGAATCTAGGCTGACCTTTTGGTATATATGTAATTGATAAACTTGTTTAATTGTGTGGCAATGCAATGCGGTAATGCTGATGTGAAGGTTTTTTTTTTTTTTTATTATTTTTTTTATGGGTAATTTAAAAACTTTTATTAAAAAAAATAGTCAACCCAAGTTTTTATCATTGGATTGTGTTTGCCATGAACGTAAATATCTAATTAATTCTTGGACTAGATCATGCTAAGTTTGACAGAGGTCCATTAATACTTGATGTACTAAGCAATATATATATATATATATATAGTCTTCCAAAGATTTTGATAAATAAAAAGATGTTTATTGTACTTCTTAAATATATATACGCATAATCTAGTAATTGGAGTCTTGCTCTGCTTGGTTTTCAGCTTATTAGGGAGAAGAAAATGGTACTTCTCTCTATGATTTGTATGATTAAGAAAGATTCTTGAACCCTATAAAACGGTATTTCGGGAATGACCATATTGAGAAATCTATTAGTAGCTACAGCAAAGCCTATGATGTTGTTTACCTGGTGAGTTGAATTCCTTTTCTTTTTTTAATTGGTAAATAAGTTATTACATGCACCAATGGGCCTAGTGAGTTGAATGTCTTGAACAACACATATTTGGTTTGTCTATTTTCTCCTTTTTTGGTGTGTCTCAAGAATAGTCTTGTTAATCAGTATTCTTGTCCTGGACTTTTGCCACAACCTTAGGCAATGAAAAACAACAAACAATGCAAAATTATACTAGTTGTAAAAACAAGGTAAGAAAATACTTTTTTTAATAGGTTACAGACACACCTAGTGGGTCTTGAACCCCTGTCCTCACCCTCCACCCTGCACTTACGAGGAGTAGAGGTGCCATTTCAATTAGAGCTCTTTGGGATATAAAATAAAATACACCACTTCAGAATCTCAAAAGCAAAGCCCCAGGCCCATCCACATTCATCTGGGTCCATTAGTAGCTTGATTTTAAGTCTTATTATATCTAGTAGGAATTGTGGTCCACAAATTTTAGATTATGGTACGTAAAATCCCTTTCTATAGTTCTTATTTTCTTTGATTAATGTTTTCCTCTTTACAATTGAAGATGCTCCATAAGCAGTATTTACTATTTAGCCAAATAAAAAATTAAAGCGGTCAATTAATTAGTATGATATCAGAAGACAATAACAAATTTGATTTCCTAATTAATTAAATGATAGCAAATAATTCCTAGAGTATTCTTTTCGTATGGCTATCAGAGTGTCATCATATCTACCTCTTTTTGTTTTGGATCGGATGTTGTTATCCTGATTCGTAAGTATTAACCTCTTCTTAGTTTGCAAAAAAGTAAGGTTAGGACTTAGTATAACAACAATCAATGATGCTCAAGCCCAAGCCCAAGCCCAAGCCCATTTTTAATTAACAATATATTTAAAATTAACAATATATTTCGTCAAAGATCAAAGTTCATAGCAAGCCCAAGCCCATTTTTAATCCCAACCAAACTCTAATAAGTAATAATTAATAGCTACAATTAATCCTATGCATAGTGAACAACATAGTGCCTTTGAAGTTCTCTCTCATAACACAACTCTCTCTTCATGTCTCTTACTCTTACAAAATCCAAACGTCTCCTCAATTACACAAACTCATAGCTTTCTACCTCTTGCTATCTTGAGTTTTGGCTTTTCACTTTTCCGTTTCAATCTCAATCTCAAATACACGACCTAGATGTTATCCATGCTTGGTATCAATATTTTGTCAGATGCATATTATCAATTTGGTTGTTAATACTTAGTATCTAAAAAGATTCTATAAACTTGAAATTGTTTAATATTAGTTCTTATCCTTCCAATCTTTCAACTTTTTTTTAACCTTGGTTCGATTGTTGTCCCCAAAGACTCAACAAATTTCAAATAATTGTATTGTTTGTAATTGTACCTATAGCAATTGTGGATGAACTATTGCTCAAAATGGAATCTCATGGTACGAATTGATCCTCAAATCAGAGTGTGTAACATATTTGGAATATAATATATAGTCTCAGTCACATGCTATATCTTATGTTAGAAGATGTATATCACATAATCTCTGGTGGATACGGCCCAATGGAAGAGTTGCTGGAAGTCATTACGTGGGCTCAACTTGGAATTCACCACAAACCCGTAAGAAAAATTTCCTTTCGTCCTCGAGTTATGAAAGGTCAAAATTATATTTACCATTCAAAAATTGGATAGCTAAACTTATTACATGTTTACAAATATTTCAATTAGGTGATCCTTTACTATGAGTGTCAACTCAAAAATCAAGTGCCATGCTTGCTTTTAAAAGTCAATATTGTTAGGAAATTTAGACCCTAGTTGATAGAATTAACAAGTTTTCAACCCAAGTTGTTAATTAGATTTATTATGAATAAACTTGTTAAAACAAACAAACATCAATATCATGTCACAAATAATATGCAGCAGAAAAATAAATAAAACAAGATATGATGACTCAGGAAAACCAGTGAAACCAACCAGTTTCACAGTAAAAAATCTGGGGGGAAACCTTCCCGAAAAGCAATTCACTATAGTAAAGAGAAGTTTCAGATCTAGTACAAAACCTTTGTCCCTAAACTCTACAATTCCCGTAGATGAACTTACAGCAGAAACCTTCTACCGCTTCAGAACCTCTGAACTCTTCAATATATGAACGCCACCTTTTGATGCATGAATCCCAGTATGTGACTAACTCACCAACTTGAGGAAGAAGAATGTTGGCTGTAAAGTTCTTCACTTTATCAACATTAAAGATCAAGAAGCACTTGGTTACAAAATCCTAAGACGTAAAGACGTAGTAGCTTCTTTTTGAGATAATAAGGCTTCGGTCACCTTTTGCATGTGTTCTCCTTGTATTCTCTTATGTGACAGCTTCTAAAATAAGCTTTATATATGTCTAGGGTTGTGAGAAAAGAAACCTTACACAAATACAAAAGACTGGCCCAAAAATCAGATCTGGAAATCTAAATTCTCGTAACCTCGAAAGATACCTCGATCGATCGAGCAACTGTTGAGCTTCATTAAACCTCGATAGATAGAGGTATCAAGCAGCTATCGAGCAGCTGTCGAGCAGCTGTCCGCAGGTGTCCACAGGTGTCCAGCTTTAGTAAACACCTTTTCTTCACTTGTTTCTTGGTCCAATCTTCATGACTTTAATACTAGACTTGAACAACATGTTTTTTGAAGTATTAAACACATCCTAGATCTACCTAAATACAAGTAAAGTGCGTTTTGTCAAAGGAATAGCCAACTAGATAAAATATGTCCTTAACAAATATTTTGTGGAGATAATAGGAACGCTTTAACACTTACTGCTCAAGTTTGATTTTTCCATTGCTACCCATCCAGTTTAGCATTTAAACATAGAAAATAGTTCCTAAAGTCTTCAAAACATGATTGCAAGAGATTTAGGAGTTCTTATCCATGCATCATTTTTTCATAAATTGACAAACATTATGGGAATACTACAATGGAAGGTGGACAATCTCTATGGGATAAGGGTGTAAACTGTAAAATGCTTGGTTGTCTAGCTCCATGGCAAGGTGTTTTATTTGCCTCGTTTGGATGTCAGTATTAACTTATAGGCTTGCAATATGCATGAGTGCCTTTTTTATGTTATTTTTTATTGTATTAATTTTCCTACTTATTGGGTGTGAGAAGTTTAGTTTTGTATTAGAACTATTGTAAATTTTATTTATTTAAAAAGCTTTTAGTAGTATTGGTTGTCAATTTATTTCAGTTTCCACTACAAAACATTCTGTTTGTTTGTTTTCTACCTTTAGCATGACCAATAACTCAAATGACACATCTTTGGGGAGCTTGTGAGTTAAAGGCCCATTAAGGTGTAACTTACCTATAAAGAAATATAGCTTTAACATGAAATTCTTATTCCAAGCTATTTGGTGAAATTTCACTACAAATTGCCAATTAATGCAACTTTATTTATTTATTTTAAAAACAAATTGAACTGACTTACATTCAATTTGAAGTTAATCACTTTTTGCTTTTAAACATATATATGTGTATCAACGGGATTTGAACTCTAAATCTCTAATCCCATGTAATAGGGCCAAATGCTATTATATCACATTACCATTAACTCGTCTACATTTTTTTAATGGGAGAGATAGGAGTAATATATTTTTATTGTATGCTTTACATGCAAATATTCAAAACTATCCTTTTTAAGTAAGTGCACTGCTTCTTCTTTTCTCTCTTATGTTAAATCATTATCCTTTTGTGTTGCAAATTTGACCTAACAGTAACCAATGTATGTGTTGTGAATATTTTAAAGTGGGTATGCCATCATTCTGCTTTGTCCTGATTTAATCTAGTAGCGGTTTTCTTTAATAAATTACACGACCTTAAGATTATCCTAGTTAGACATTTGACATTAAAATATAGATATAATGCTGGTCTAGTTGTAAACTTAGCTCCCAAACAAAAAGGCCTCCATATTTCTTACTGTCTTTGCCTAATCAACTTAATCCCTTCTACTCTCTTTCAATGGGAAAATAACTTTTAACACATAGTTTTTAAGTACTTCATTTCCTAATTACACGTGCAAATGGAAGTCACAAGTAGGCTTAAAATAAATAGAAGAGAGGAAAATTTGCAAACCAAATCTTGGAAGAGACTGTCAAATAATTTTAATGTCATTATTTTATTAAGACACGTTTACTATTTGCAAGTGATTATAGAATGGGATACAGATGAATCTCCCATAGTTGATAGTTGATAGTTGATAGTTCCATTCTCAAATGTACTTAGAGAAAGGTGTTAACTACTTACCTAACCTGAGTTGTTCACATCTTTCTTTCCTTTTTCTTATTTTTCATTTGATTTTCTTGTTATTTTCTCTTTTGGGATGTTCTGAATTCTGATTGAAAGTGGGATTTTCCTACATGAAGATCCCTATAGATTCTCTTGGTAAGATTTATAAGGGAAGTCAGTAAAAAAAAGAAAAAGGATCTTATTCACTGCCCTTTCCTTCTTTCGAAAAGTTAGGCTTACCAGGGGACCATAATAAGTGAAATACTTATACATGAAGGCCCATCAACTTGGGAGATCTCTAAAAGACAAAAAGTCAGCCTGTCTTATTCTCTGCCTCTTAAGGCTTTGTATACTACTTGTGTGTTCCTGTGGGTATTCTAGTTCTCCATAAAATCTAATATTATTGAGACCATTTCAAACATATTGAGGTAAGTCACTAAGAATTTGCTTATAGAATAAACAACCAAGAAAAAGAAAAATAGAGAGAACTAGGAATAATAAATACACCCACTTAAAACTATTGTCCTTGAACTTACTTTCCTTTCCCATGTTGTAGGTATCCTTGCAGAATCTACGCTACTATCAAAAGATTGATGACATATTTTTGATCCTCCTCACCGTGCCGCTGCCAACAAAGCCTAGGCCTTCGAATATTAAGTTTTTAAAATTTTTTTGTTTTGATTTTTGGTTTAGGTTTTCGATTTGGGGTTTAATTGGATTTCTTTGAGGGATTTGCTTCATGGGGTTTTTATATTTTGTTGTTTTCTTTTAGGAACAAAAGGGCCTCTCTCTCAATCTCACTCCGACCTCTCTTCATTACCATTTGTGTTTTAGGTATCAATTCTTAACTTTTAGTTGCTTTTAGCTCAAGTTGTAGCTTTTAGTTACTTTTACCCTTTTTTTAAGGGTGATGTGTAATGGCAGTTAGAGGATTGAACCACATGTATCCAAGGTACTAGTTTTCATACCATAGATAAGTAATGTGCAATTGTCTCACATTACAAGTGGACAAAGTATAATTATCCCGAAATGTTTATTAGTTATGATCATTCCCAAGTATGATTCATCACTTTTGAACCTTTGATATATAATAAACTACACCTACCATTGTTGATGTTTAATCACCAAAGATTTCATTTTGATGTAATGGTCACCTATCATAGTAGTGAGTAATGATCAGTTCGCTTTTGTAGGAGTGGTAGCTTATTTGAAGTTACCTTCTTCTTTCCGTGGTCAAACACTGGGATTGCTAAAGGGTGAGTAAGATCTGCTTCTTAATTCCCTTAAATTGTAAAATAATGTGTCTACATTTCCGTGGTGGGTTGTTGTTTTGGAGCAAGTAGGTGGCTTGCATGGAGAGAAAAGGTGGAGTATTTTCTATTAAGAGTGTTGTTTGTTTTGTGACTTACATTTTTGAAACTCAATGGGCAATGGTGAAATCGTAGTGTAGGTGCGCCTTATAACATTCTAGACACTGGGGATGTATTATTTTATGTATAACATTCTAGACATTTGGGATGTAATTATTAATATGGTGTAAGTAAATATATTTAGTTTCTTGGTTTAATGTGGTATGGTATTTTCTATTGGAAAATATGAATTGTGGCTCATTACAGTTGCTATAAAATAGGTATTAGAAAATATGTATTTTAGGTACACTGCAGGTGCTAATTGTTTTTTATTTTTTATTTATAAAAGGACCTATACCAGCGCTTTTGAAAGCGCTAGCATAGGTCCTTTTAAACTTTGGTCATTTAAGACCTATCTCAGCGCTTTTGGGAACGCTGGAATAGGCACAGCCTATGCCAGCGCTTTCAAAAGCGCTGGTATAGGTTTTTTAAATTATATCATTCATGACCTATACCAGCGCTTTTGAAAGCGTTGGCATAGGTTGTACCTATTTCAGTGCTCCCAAAAGCGCTGATATAGGTCTTGAATGCATATAATTTAAAAGGCCTATACCAGCGCTTTCAAAAGCGCTGGGATAGGGCGTATGCCTTTCCTGGCGCTTTTGAAAAATGCTAGTATAGGTCCAACGACCCTATACCGACTGTCACTACGCGGCGGTTTGAAGCGTCGAGAAAAAAAATGTTGGGATAGGAATTTTGACCATATCCCAGTGCTTTTTGGGGCTACCCAGCAGTTTTGAAAACGCTGGGATAGCCCCATTTTTTTGTAGTGTTATGAGGCTCTTTATGGCATTCCTCCTTCCAAGCTCATTGATTACATTCTTGGCTTAAATAAGGCTAAGGCTGTGGAGTCTTATATGAGCACTAGAGCTCGAATTCTAGAAGTGTTGAAGCAAAACCTAATCATTACTTAAGAGAGAATGAAATTTCAGGCTAATAAACACAGGAGTGAGAGGTCATATGAAGTGGGGGATTGGGTTTACTTAAGACTTTAGCCTTATAGGCAACAATCTTTGACCCTCGAAAGAGTTGGAAGTTGTCTGCTAAATTCTATGGCCCTTTTAAGGTAATTAAGAAAATTGGCCAAGTTGCTTATCAATTGGACCTTCCTCCAAAGTCTAAGTTGTATCTTGTACTCCATGTTTCATTGCTCAAACCCATATTAGGCCAACATACTTCTCCTGTGCCTACTCTTCCTCATATTGATGCAGAACGTCTTTTATCACCTGAGCCTATAGCTGTGTTGTAGCACAGATCTAAGCAGCTAAGGATTAGGATTATAACTAAAGTTTTTGGTTCAATGGCATGGCACCACCAGTGAAGATGCTACTTGGGAATTACTACACCAATTATAGAATCAATACAATCACCTTATAGGCATTGTTCTTTAAAGGAGGGGAGTATGTTAAGAGTCTAAGTCACTGCCCTTGTTAGCAACAAGTGTAATTAGCTCATTGTAACAGATTAGAATTGTTGTATGTGCTTTAGACAGTTAAAGAGTACTGTAAGTTGTTAAGCTATTAGACCTGTTAGTTAATGTGATTGCATTAACAGTTGGACTATGGATATAAGTGTAATCAAGCAATGAGTAGAGATATGAATGAGAATAACCAGCTTATGCTAAACCGTCTTACTTCTCTCTCTCTCTCTCTCTCATTCTTTCCCTTGTTTCCCCCCTATTTCTCTTCCTTTCTCTTACTATAAAGCCTGGCTGCCTTGAATCAGTCACATAGCTTAGACTTAGAATTGGGATTCTAACACTGCAAGTACTACAAATGATTCAAGTTTGCTCAAAATTCAGGTCTAGACATTTTTAGACTTGTGTAATTATTTCAAAAAGCTTATACAAATTGAATGAGAGAAATATTGCAGTGATGTAGAAGGCTAAGAGAGAGTGTGATAGAACATATGAGAGTTATATGGTTCAACCTAACGGCTTACGTCCATAGCATAAAGCCTTGACAACTACAATATATTATGTGTGTTGAAGTATAGGGAACCCTAACAAGATTATTATAAAAGTAATAGAGTCTAGGGTTAGACCTAGATGAGCTCTACACTGAAGGTAGAAAGCTTGTTGATTCCTTGAATTTGAAATACACTTGAGAAGATTTGGCACAATTTGAGAAAGTGGTTCTGAAAACCCTAACAAGATTTCTATAAAAGTAATGGAGTCTATGGTTAGCCCTAGACGAGCTCTACACTAAAGGTAGAAAGCTTGTTGATTCCTTGAATTTGAAATAAACTTCAAAAGATTTGGCACAGTTTGAGAGAGTGGTTTTGAAAAGTGTGTTGGATCCGAATAATGTTGCATGGATCTTGTAGCTGATGTTATGTTGATGTCACTAGCTTACATGGCAAAAGTGTTCACGAGGCATATTAGGTGGCTATGTTGATGTGGTGCTAAAGTGACTACAAATGTGGCAGATGACGGGTGCTGACATGACTAGCTTCAGACAAGTTATTGGATCGGGTCCAGCCAAATTTAGGCCCAAAGAGACGCTGCTAACATGGCATGTGGCATGAATGTGACAACATGATGATGTCAAGCACATGTCAAGCACATGTAAGAGGACTGACATAAATATGACTTTGGGTGACATGTGTTAATTGACATCGTGGAAGCGTGTGAAAGGATGATTTGGAGATCTTATTTTGAAAGGTGGCCGGTTTTTTTTTTTTTTTTTTTTTTTTTTTTTTTTTTTCGGTCGGAAAGAAATATGGGTTGTCAGCTAGGTGGAGCCATCCATGTGTTTGTTACTTTGTTTAGATTGTTAGGCCGCGTTTCCTTAGAATAAAAGTTTGGCAAGTGGGGTACTTGTCCCTCGTGAATCATTACATATGAGTCCAAAACTTCAAAGTTGGGCGTTCTTGTGCTTGTGCTGGCAGCAAGCTAGGGTGTTTGCTGGGGCAATAAAAAGACAAAATATGCGAAGAAGCAGAAGCAACTGAAGGCCACAGAGAGTGGCTCTGATAACGTGGGTCACTCTAATTGGGTAACTAGTTCAAACCCAATTAATAGTGAGTTTGAATCTTATTTTAGTGGATGAATTTGAATAAGTAAATGAGTTTGGGTTAAATTTGTCACCCTAACTTTAATTGTGTCTTCAATGTAAAACATGGAAGAGAAGAGTCTAAGGTCTTACCAAAAAAGAAGAGCCTAAGGTTGTTATCAAAAAGAAGAGTCTTGAGATTGTTATAAAAAAAAAAGAGTCAGTCAAAGGTTAACTTTAACGGGCTTTACAGGCCTCTGACCCACTATATAAAATATAAACCTAAATATATTTTTAGCAATCATATTAGATGCACTGTAAGATTCTAGAAGTAAAATTAAACAATCTTGCAACATATCTTTTCCAAGTTAGGCAAGAGAAAGTAATATTACCTCTCAAGTTTTTCCTTCTGCAAATGCAGTAGGGAATCAAGAGCACTCCAAAAACTACGGCAATGGCAACCACAATTATTACAATCACCTTCATCTTTCGCTTGTTTTTCACCGCTTCATGGATGAATTTGCAATAGGAATGCAGAAATATTTAACATGCAACAGAATTTAATGAAATAAAACAGATGGAAAAAATATTTTAGCTTTGATGGCTCATCAAAATCTGAATAAATGAGAAATTAAGACTATATACAGGCCCACACCTTGCTCTGAAGCAGGCATTCGAATATATATATATATATATATATATATATATATATATAAATACACACACACACACACACATATATATATATATTTATATTTATATATCCTGGCTATTAGCATCCTTCTTGTTAGTTGCCATTTGTCTAATATCAATTAGATCCTCAAACCACATGGCACAGCCACTTCCTCCATTTCAAGCATCTGAATTTGAATAAGCAATACAGGTACAGTTGTTCAAACATCTGACCCTGCATTCATTAAGACTCATAGTTTCATTCAACAAAGAAGACGTGGTGTCTGGCATTTTGAGCCTAGAAAATTTATCAAACCCGATTTTATCCTGGCAGCTCAATTTTTTATTGCGTTCACATCCCTTATACCACTCTTCTGGGTTCCATATTTCTAGTGATTTAGGCTTGAATCCTTCTACACATTGACAGACAGGTGCCTCACCCATGATACAATTTCCAAAAGGGCCACATAAATTATAACTGTCACATTTGTCTTTTGGCAAATTTAAGAATATGCTCCATTCTTTTTTTTCTTCAACCCACATATAGCGCTGATATTGTGATTGTGATTGATTCAAAACTGCTCTTGTGATTGCGAACTTTTCAATCATTTTGAACATGAAGTATACCTCGCTCTTGTTGGAGACAAACGTGAAGTTGTAAAGCAGGGTGGCCTATAACTTTGGCATACCACTGAAAAAATTGCCATTCCATGGGTCGGACCGGAAGAACTTCTTCGAGCCTTTCTTCATGACTAATTCAGGGTAATTATGAAGTTCAAATCCCCAACTCAGTTCTTCTGGTGAGGGGTCATCTGGACTCTTCCATGCAGTTAGGCGCTGTTCAAGACCAATCCTTAAGTCCCATCCAAGCGTCATCCCTGCTAGCCACGTATCAGAAGGATAGTTAAAGCTTTCCCACAAATAGTTTCCTTCATTCTCTTCTCTTAATACTAGATTTCCTGAATCTAAAAGCTGTAATATTGAATTCCTGGCCTCTTTTGTTGAATTTGCCGACCAAGCAACAGCCGAATTCTGGCCGAGAAGATCAAGACTACCTGAACTGTTTACCATCAACATGCCAGACGAGTCTGTGATTGGAGTGCCTCGGTTTGCTACCCAAACAATCATTTTAACTGGGATTTTGTTGTACCAAATTCCCAAGTAACGGTTTGTGGAATTACCTGGACTGAAGAACCCCAGGGCAAAGCTTCCATCTTTAGAGATCAAGGTTGTGCCGTTGGGGATATTTGCAGAGCAACAGTGTGAGGGGAAAATATATGATAAGTTAACATAGGGCGTAAAGGAAACTGGAAACTAGCATCTCGAGTTTTGAAAACTCGAGATCGATGATGGAACTTGAGTTTGAAAGCCTCGATTTCCACTGCTACCGTGTACCAATTTAGCCACATAGATATTAAGTCTATAAGACTCGAGTTCTAAAAAGCAAAACTGAGTCTTGAAGACCCGAGTTTCATAAAAGAAGAAGAAGAATCTAAAAAACACGATGAAGATGATTCTGAAGAAATTTGAAGACGAAGATGAAGAAAAAACCCATAGAAGATCTAAAGAAAGAACAAAGAGACGCGGGGTGGGCGATCTGGCTGGAGAAGAACGCTGGGTGGAGAGATGAAGAAGAACACCAGAGAAGCTGGGTGATCTGGCTGAAGAAGAACACTGGGTGGAGCGACTAGCGATGAAAAACAAGAACAAACGCAAGGAAGAAGAAGGGAAATCAAATGGTGGAACTCGAGTCTTAAAAACTCGAGTTCCACGTGGATTTTTTTTTTCACCTCACCTCCCATCGCTTACAAATCGAGACTTAAAAACTCAAGTTTTATCATGGAACTCGAGTTTTAGACACGCGAGATGCTAGTTTTCCACATTCTTTTCCAACCTGACAACTAACTAAATGGTTTGATATTTAAGGTTGTTTAAAAAAAAAAAAATCTAGTGCCATTACTATCACACTGATTAATTGGGATTGAGTAAGATTTTATTTTTATTTTTTTTATTTACCCTTAAATATCTAACATTTTCGTTAGTTGTCACTGCTTAAAAGAATGTTGGAAATTAGCATCTCAAGTTTTGAAAACTCGAGATCCAGTTAAAACTCAAGCTTTTAAAACGTGATTTGTGGTGTTTGTCAATACCATTACGTGGGCAAGTTTTCCATGTGGAGGGAATTTAGCCACGTAGAAATCGAGTTTATAAGACTTGAAATCTGCACACTATACACACACAACCACTTTCAAATGCCTCACTCAAACACTCACACTCTCTCAACCTCACTCGAACACTCACACTCTCTCAAAAACTCTGAAACACTTTACAACTTAAACATACTTTGAGCAAGTCTAAAACAAGACTAAACATTTTGATCATGGTTTGCCAACATTACAAATTGAAGTTCTAATACATTTAAACCTAAAGTCTTAGAACCCAACAAACTCCCCCTTTGGCAATCCGTGACAAAACACAAGCTTAAACAAAATGCTCAAAGTTACAAACCAAAACAGCCCTTTACAAAATCATAGCCCAACACAACATATTCAACCTAACTACTATCCATCAGTTGCAACTGTAGATAGTAGTATGACTTGAATCAACTTTTATATTTTTGTAACACTTAACAAACACATAAACGCATGTGTGGAAAATACAAGTAATCAAATATAACTTCTTGATTTCACATAACACACAATAAAGACATATATCATGAATAAACTCATAAATATAAATCAATAAACAATATGAAACAAGAAACATATATAAACAAAGTATCTCCCCCTATCATGGATAACCCGTACACAATACAATAGAATGAACCACCTAGATACAATCTAAAAACTCCATAGCTCAAAAAAAGCTCTGCCCCTAACATCAAAATCTCCTCTTTACAACATATGTAAAAAAATCTCCCCCTAACATCAAAATCTCCTCTCTACAACATATGTTCTCCTCCTTGTTGTGACGAATTGCTAAAGGACACTCACTCATCATCAGAAGGAGGTGGTGGTCTACTCTCCAAATTTGCTCGCAAAGCACGTAGCTCATCAAGAATGTCCACCAAAAGCTGACCATGAGCCGCCTGAATGGTCATGACAGTCTCCAACATAAGACGAATGTCTGAATCATCCGTAGAAGAAGGTAGAGGAACATCAGCAGCAACAGTAGTCGGATCGACAGATGCCTCAGCAGAAGTATCACCTGTAGAGGAGGGAGGAGTTGGAGCGACACCAGAAGTCTCAGCCCTAGGACATTTAGAACTTGCTCTCATCTGAGCAGCCCTCTGCCTAAGAAAGGTGGCACCTATACGAGCAACTATATGGACAGGCTCAGACATGGGAAAGTTTTCTAAAACCAAATGCAAAAGAATCCGATGAATAAAAACATGGAAGAAACGAGCATGAGAAATAGAACTACTCCGATGAACCTCAATCAAAGAACGAATAAAAAGATGAGAAAAACTCATAGGAGCATCGGTAACAAGGGCATAAAAAATTCACATCTCTTGATAGGAAAGGTGTGCAAATGAGAGATAGGCCACAAAGAATGACAAGCAATCCTAAAGAAAAGATAATGAATTTCAGTCATTTCAGTAGATGTGATCTGAGGATTAGAACCCCACTGGATAGAAGTACCAGTGTTGTATGAAATGATGTCATTAAGAGGTGGAGACTCACCATAAGAATAGATAGGATGCTGGACCAGTGGCACCCCAAGAGCAGCAGCCACTAATGAAGGAGTAGTGGTGTACTCGTCACCTCGTATCCAACTTCTCACAAGAATGTTGGAATCATAGGAGTGGACAGAGAGGTTCGAGTAGAACTCTATAATCAAGGTAGCCAGAGGGGGATGAGAAATATCCAGCAATGGTAACCAACCCCTACGCTCAAAGTTTCTCCTAATCTCAGGATCAAGCTCATCTAAAATAACCTTTCTCTCAGCCTAAATGTTCCTAAACAGGTTCAAGGTCTTATACATTTCCTGGTTTTTCTCTCTTAAAAACCTATCACTCTCAAAAGAAGGTGCAAAAGAAGAGGAGGCTTTGCTATTGGCTCTAGTCTTCCTAGGCATGGTGCTATGGATAGGACAAGACACAAAAAAAAAAAAAAAAAAAAAAAAAAAAAAACCAAGGGCAGACTGCAAGTTAGCACAAAACAATATAGAAAAATAAAAATCTATATGATGCATGAATAGTATAATTAGATGATGCATGATCTAATGCAATGAGAATAAGTTCAACTTAACTTTAAAAACACAAAATTGGATTGAGTATAGAGTTTATATCAAAAACCCCAAAATTTTGAAAAACCACTTTTACAATTTTCAAAAAATTGACCAATTGATCATTAAACAAGATAGATAATACATTATAATGGTCAAATTAATCAATCCAACAAGCCAATTTCATCAATTTAAACCAAACTGAACAAAATCCCCAAATTGGGTAATTTCAAGCCCTCTTGTTTTCAATTTTTCAAAATTCATCAAATTGATCAAATTAATTCACCAAGAATAGTTGTAAATCATCCCATAAAAAAACCCATTGATCAATCTCACAAGAAAAGGCTTGAATTATCTCCAATCCCAAAATCCCTTAGGTTTGACATTCTCCTCAAAATGCATGAAAGATGAGAATAAAAGAAAATAAAGGGGCAAAAAGGTCTTACGAGTCTTAGATGACAAAAACCCTGCAAAACTTTAGAGGGAAAACGACAAAAATCTTGCTTGGACCCTTAGACCGACCGAATAGAGAGAGAAAGAGTTTTGAAATTTTGAAATAGTAAATGAACATGTGAGAAAACTCAGATTTAAAAAAAAAAAAAAAAAAACTCTTTATACGACTTTCGATTGATCAAAAAACAAATTCAATTGATCAAAAATGCCATCGATTGATCGAACATCAATCGAGCACCAATCAAAACACACAGAACCAAACCAAAATTTTAATCGCAATTTCGATCGGTCGAGAAACAAGTTCGGTCGATTGAAATTCTAGAAAAACCAATTTTTTTGAAAAACAAAACACTTTTATGCAGAAAATTCTCAAAGCACAATAATTTATAAATAAAATGCATGAGTATGAGATGAAATGCATTTCAAAAATACATGTTTTGAACCCAGTTTTCAAAAAATTAAGATTTTCAATCAATTCACCTTGAATTCTCAAACTTCAAATATGTTTTGCATAAAATTCAAGGATTTTTTAAAACTTGGTTGGCCAAACAAAAATCACACACAATAACATGTACAAAGTTTAGCAAAGAGTAACTTGTGTAGTGTGTGCAACTAGCAAGATTTTGAGGTACATGTGAGGTGATATGTGAATAGAAATCAAGCACAATCTCTATAAAATCCATCACATGAATTTGAAAGAGACTATTACTTAAAAATTTATATCATATGACTCTAACATCTCCTAGAATAAAAGTTTGCAATCATGTAAGTTTCTTGAGTTTCCTCATAATGTACACACCAATTTTATTTGATTAGAAACTTATTAAGTATTAGCTGGGATAATATACACACCAATTTTATTTGATTAGAAACTTATTAAGTATTAGCTGAGATAATGTACACACCAATTTTATTTGATCAGAAACTTATTAAGTATTAGCTGGGATAATATACACACCAATTTTATTTGATTGATTTAATTATAGTCTAATAATGTACACACCAATTTTAGCATTTAAACCGAGGCTACACCTTATGTTCTTTTTGTGCATGTGCTACACTTTCTCAAGCACACAATCTTACGATATGTACTAAGGTGTTCATGATTGGCTAATAAACAGTGGTGAGATGGTTATTTATACTTTTCTCATTAAGATCAAGTCCAACAATCAAAGGCATGTGGCTTCAAGATCAAGACAAAGTGATCTAAAACTATAAACATCTTTCCACACAACATGCACTACAAAGCTCAAACTAGTAAAGCGCAATAAAATAAGCTTATCCAAGCTAAACAAGGTACATAAACATGTTATGCAAAATAAAATGGCCAACCTTGATTTCAAATTCAAGAAAATATAATGCAAAACACATTTTGCTTCCCTTTTCCCTTTTTTTTTTTTTTTTTTTTTTTGATAAAAAAAACAAAAACAACATGAATGTTATGCAAAGCAAATCCTAGAAAGACAAGGAAAAAAAAAAAAAAACAACAACATCAACAACAAAGAAGCATGGTCACAAAGATAAAAGCGATGAAGCACAAAGACCATGTCAGAAAGACTCAATTAGATTGAGCCTTTTGCATCCAAAACTTTTTAGATGCAACTCTAGCTGGAGTTATTATTTAAATTAGAATTCTTAGCAACTCTAGGATTGGTATAAAGGTTTAAAGCCTTTACCAACTCACCAATAAGTACCATAGGATCTTATGCTTGAGGCACAGGTATTTTTGATTTATTTGCTTGCCTAGTAGATTGCAACTTGAAACAGTTTAGATGTATGTGCCCAGACTTTCCACAAAAAATGACAAATCCATGCAGGTCTATTATGCAACTTGCCCTTAGAAGGATTAGAAGACTTAGGTTTAGACTCTTGAAGATCAACCCTAATCTTCCTAGGTGGTGTAACTACTACAGGTTTGACAACCTCACTCACAGGGGGCTCAAAAGAAGGAACAAAATTTGTGGAATGTGTTTTAGAAATAGAGATGCTTTCTACAAAACCTAAGCCAGTTTTTTTGAAGGAGACTTTTGAACACTTAGCATATGATCAAGTTTGGAACTAGCAAACCTATTATTTTTTTCTCTAGAAATAGATAATTCATGTTCCAAATTCTTAACTTTATCAAGAAAAAGCATGTTCTCAATCTTCACATTATTTAACAGTTCATTAGCATCAAACAGTTTTACAAGCAAATTTTTCTTATCAAGTTCAAGAGATGTAATTTTCTTCAAGCCTAGATCAACACTCATAGCATCCTTTGCAGCAACCTTGCAAAGCTTATTGTACGCTTCTTGTAAATATGCATCCTTAAAGAGTTCCCCATCAGCAAGGTTCTCCTCAACAACAACACTTTCATCAACTACAACAATAGCAGTGAAAGCAATGAACTTTCTATCCTCATCACTACCAGATTCATTGTTAGAAACTTCATCATCACTAAGAGTTATAGCCATAGCCTTACTCTTAGACCTCAAGAATGTTGGATATTCATATTTCACATGATCATACCATTAACAACCAAAAAATTGTTGACCTATAGAATTATTAGAAGGTTGACCTACTTTTTCTTTAAGTTTCTCATTATTGTTCACCTTAGTGGGTTCATTACTCCTAAAATTTCTAGGTTTAGTATTCTTTTTATCTCTTGCCCTTCTGTTGTTGTTTCTAAAAAAGTTTATAAAGTTCTTGGCAAGATAGGCAATCTCTATAGCAGAAAGCTCATCATCAAATCCACTCACATCAATATCATTAACGGACTTAAGAGCTATTAATTTGGATTTGCTAGTCTTAGGTAGGTGCAACTCATAGGACTAAAGAGATCCTACAAGTTCTTCAACAAGGATGGAGTCCACATCCCTGCTTTTAGTGAAGGCAATTACTTTAAGTCTAAAATCCTCAGTTAAAGATTTAAGAATCTTCCTAACAATTTTAGGTTGATCATAGATTTCACCCAAATTATAAGCAGAATTAACAATATCATTAAGCTTAGCATAGAATTCATAAAAAGTTTCATTATCAGACATCCTAATGCTTTCAAACCTAGTTGTTAACTGCTGCAGCTTGTTTATCTTAACTGCCTTTGTGCTTTCATGCACAGTTTGGAGAATACTCCATGCAGTATGAGTAGCCTCAACATTAGAGATTCTCTTGAATTCCTTCATAGAAACAACATTAAAAATAGCATTCAATACTTTGCTATTAAAAGTGGCTACTTCTTTTTGAGAAGTTTGCCACTCACTCACTAGAGTAGTGGGCTTCTCCCATCCATTTTTAATGGATCTCCAAACTCTCTCATCAATAGATTTCAGGAAGGCTTTCATCCTCACTTTCCAATAAGCATAATTATTCTCATCAAAGTGAGGTAGGAAAACAAGAGAGTGACTGTGTTCCATGACAACAGGGGTCAAAGAACAACTCTTAGATCAAAGGATCTAAACACTAGAGCTAACCTGCTCTGATACCACTTGTATGTTTTTAGACCCTCTAAACGCAACCAGATTAACCTAGTTATGAAGCCAAGTGATTAACTTAGGTAAATTATGCAAATCTAAGTTAACATATATAAATCATATCATTGTAAAGTGCGAAAAATAAAGAACACAACAATATGATAACCCAAGAAAACCAAATCAGTAAAAAACTTGGGGAGGATTTAACCTAGCTATTCTCAAGGTAAACTGAATCCACTATGAAAGAATTGAACTTTACACAATAGCGACTTAGACCACTAACATCCTATTGTTACCTTGAGTAGGAAATTTACTACCATGACCAAGTGATAGCTCCGAGTCCACGAATTACTTCTTTCTTGGATTCCCAGCAAGCACAAGCACTCCCGCTTGTATATCTTTAAGCTTTTGAATCTGTAACTGAATTTGATCACCAAGCTCTTGACATCAATCTAGATCTTGATAACCCTAAATATATGTGAATGCAAACACCTCTAAATCTCACAAAAGATTCACACATACAGCATAAAGAGCATTCATAAAACGTGGCTAGGGTTTTCCTTTTTATACCTAGGGAAAAACATAAAACCCTACACATAAAACGGGCTTGGACTGAGTTGAAAAATTCTACAGAAAAACAATCTGCATGAGTTTCGATTGATTGAGTCTAATTTTCGATCGATTGATCAAGCCAAGCAAATTTACACAGTAAATCCTGCAAAACGCTCGATTCCAACTTTACAACTTAAACATACTTTGAGGAAGTCTAAAATAAGACTAAATGTTTTGATCATGGTTTGCCAACATTACAAATTGAAGTTCTAATACATTTAAACCTAAAGTCTTAGAACCCAACTTGACTCTTGGTCTCTCTTACCTCTTCATCTAGCCTAGTAAGCATGGATTCAAACTTTTGATTTTGCTCACTTTGCTTTTGAATGAAAGTACTAAGTGCATCCTCTAAGGAAGTTCTAGATGAAGATGATGCATGTGGTGAATTAAAATTCCTTGTAGCAGGAATATTCAACCCATTATCACTCTTTTAACTCAAATACAGATGGTTTCGCATATTTGGATTATGAAGAATTGTTTGGCCAATATGAATTAAATGCATGTACTTGTTCTTCTGGCACATTTAAAAATGATGAAAGTGATGCACATTCATTTGTAGCATGGTTTATCTCATGATAGATTTTACACACCTCTATTGGGGCCTCTCTAAAGGTAGCACTAACACTCTTACTTCCTTTCATTTTGAGTGCCTTAATTTCTTTAGTTAACATGATGATTTTTGCACTCATGTTATCATCTTCCCTCAACTTGAAAACACTTCCACTAGAAGTGTTAGTGTTAGTTCTAGTCCTATCAGTGGAGTCCATAGGGCTAGGTCCAGTTCATGTGTTAGAGTTTTCAGCTATCTCATCAAGATAATCTATTGCATCTTCGGGTTCTTTTTGTAAAAAGTTCCCTCCGCATGAGAGTTGAACAAACTGTCAGCCCCTAGGTGTAAGTCCTTCATAAAAATAGCTAACCAACCTCCAATCTTCATACCCATGAGTTGGGCAGAAATTGAAAAGATATTTATACCTTTCCCAATCTGGGTATAAGGTCTCATTTTCTCCTTGGAATAAACTAGCTATCCTTCTTTTTACTTGCTGGACTTTGTGGGGAGGAAAATGTTTCTTAAAAAACTCTTGGGCCATCTCCCCCCAACTACCTATAGACCTAGGTTTCAAGGTGTAAAACCAACTTCTTGCCTTATCCTTAAGAGAAAAAAAAGGAAAGAAACGTAACTTAGCAGTCTCAATAACATTTTGTGCATAGAAACTACTAATTACCTCTTCAAAAGCTCTAACATAGACATAAGGATTTTTGTTTTCTTGTCTCCTAAAGTAAGGAAGTATTGCTAATAAACCTTGTTTCAATTTTACATGTGGTGCATTAGGTGGAAACATGATGCATGAAGGAATAGAATTTTGTGTAGGATGCAAAATTTCATACATAGTTCTTCTATTCTCCTCATGATTATTACGTGTTTCATCACCCATGATTGATGAAGAACGTGAAGACAAAGGTGTGTCAAAAAGATTACCAAAGTAAATTTCAAAAATTTCTAATCTGCCTCTCTTGTTTCTAACCCAAATGCTCATGCAACAATGAATGCACGATAAAATAAAATAAAATAAAAACAAAATAAGGGAAAAAGATGGAACGAAGTTACTAATAGAAGAATTTCCAACAGTTATTCTTTTCTCCAAAAAAAAAAAAAAATGCCTCTAAACATGCAGCAGCTCCCCAGCAACGGCACCAAAATTGCTTGCTCACTTCCAAGTACAGGAGATCGTAGCAATATAATTCTCGGAGTACTGAGGTCGAACCACAAGGAGCAGGGTAAATTTAAAGATAATATAATTAAATAACAATTTGGGTGAAGAAGAAAAATAATTTGCTTGGTGACTGTTAACAAGAATAATTATAAATACTGATTTAAATCAATAATGTAAATACTAGGGCATCGGGGTGTTTCCCTATATTGATATGAAATTCTTTGTGATCTAAGAAAATATATATTTCATAATTAATTGTTCTTATACAATTAAGAACATATGATTCAGTTGAACTGAGATAATTCAAGAACGCATGATAACCTTGATTAATAATGCGGTTAGAAAAGTTTTCAGAAAAACCCATTCACTTTAGAACTTGATTTCTATTTGAAACTATTAAAAATTCATCTAAACAATAAGAAAAATATGATTGAATTTATTGAAAGCATGGAAGAGCTAATACATCAAAAGAAATCTAACTGAACAATCAAATATGTTGTTGATAAAATCCTAGAAAGAATCACATTGAATATTCATACTGTATAGAAGAAACATAACCCCTAGCCCTAGCAAAGAGTTTAGTCTGCCATTAGAGAAAGGAAAATACAAGGTTTTCTCTCCAAAATTTGTTCTACACAGCCTCCCTTCAAAAACCCTAACATAAAAGTGTCCAAAGAAAATAAAACTTTTACTATTTTAATTTCTGTCCAAGTTTACAGCAGTGACTTGTGAGTTAATTTCAGCCTTCAAAACTTGAGAATTTCGAAAAACTCAAAACTGAAAAGTTGTAGATATATAAGTCATGGTTCCAACCCATCTAGCCTTGTCTCAATTGGAGTTTTAAGGAGAAAGATATGCCTAACATACTGATCAGTGCTCAGATTAGATTTTTCCTTTCCAAATTCTCTTTGATTTCTTTCCTTATTTGAAGCTTCCAATCATGGTAGATGATCCAAGCACTCCAGATGCACCTCTTTAGACATTTAAGCATGGTCTTTTAGCTTCACTTAATTCTAGTTTGGCCTCCATTTTCTCACATATTCCTGTAAACTCATCTTTCTCACATAATTTCCTAAAAGTAGAAAATTACACACAATGAATGATATCTTATTTAAGAAATTATGTAAAGATAAATAATAGAGACTAATGCAAATCATGACTTAATTATACAAATTAAGCATAATAATAAGGATACAATGCCCATATAAATATATAACAAGTATACATTTTAAGGCGTTATCATGAGGTTTTGTCTTGTTGTGCAACAGTTGGTGTGACCCTTCAGCTCCCCCTGCATGCTTCACACGTGTGCCATCTTTGGCGACTCGCCAGTTACGAGATCCAGTCATGAGGCTCTTCTTGAATGCACACTCTCTCACACACTACTCTTACATGATTCCCACCTAAATACAGAGTTTCTAAATGCTGAATTAGAAGCAAATTTGGCACGGAATAAAGCCAACAAAATCATTGAATAAATTCAACTTTATAATCTCCCCCTTTGGCTATTCCGTGACAAAACTCTAAAACAAACTCTTGACTTAACATATGAGTTGGGAATAATTGAACAAAACTCACTCACATCTAACTCTAGAATTTGTGAAGCTCTTGAGCCATACTGACAAGTATTTCCTGAAATCAACAACACAATACGATCATTGTATGCAGAAAACTTGAAATGCATTTGGGGCAAGCACATGCGATCAAGCAATAAAGAATAACAGCAGTAAAGCATGGCTTGATCAAAACCAAGCAATCACTATAAATAGTGACCACAATGATCATTCACTCAAGGAATGAACATCCGTACATGCAAGCTTATAAGCTTAATGCAAAGTATCATTTGCATGTCCAACACTCAACCGATACAACAACACAAGGTAATTGCATCAAGGATATAAAATCCAACAAGGGCACAAGAGTGATGTACTAAAAGAAATGCATAACATTAACTAAAAGTACTGAGCTACAAAGCAAAGATACAAAACAAGTACTGAATAACAACTTAAATATGTAAACCAAAGTATTTAACAAAGTGTTGTGCAAACCCATATTAAAATAATCTAAACATAACAACAAAAACCATAGACAACATAAAGTAAAATGCTTAAGGTTTTGCTCCCCCTTAAAATAACGCTTCCCTTCAAGAGCTACTTCTCCCCCTTTTTGACCGGAATGGCCAAAGGGCTACTGCTGGTAGTGAAGCTGTCAAATTTTGTTGAAAGAATATTCATCTGCTCCTGGATAGCAGCCAATTTGTCAGATTGCTCATTCTAGACGTCACGAAGCCCATCAATCCTTTCAAGAATGATCTAAAATGCATCTAAAGGTACAGTAGAAGATGATGAAGCTCGGCTCCGTTTGCCACGACCTCTTGAGCTTGAGGGTTGTTCTTCAGCTTCTGTCTCAGTTCCATAGGTTCTCCTTGATCTTGATCACCCTCCTCTTCATCACCCGAAAGACGAACTTTGATCCGTGTAATGGTTAAAGCATTGATAGCTGAAGGAGTAGACATAAGACTAATATCTTGAGGAATTTCCACACCCTTTGCTTGAAAGAGTTGCATGAGTAGACTAGGGAAAATGAGGTTCTTGTTTCATCAGCAATAATGTAGAAGATATGAGCGCTAATATCACTATAAGTGTTCTCCCGAAGCTCCATGAGAAAAATGGCTCTTGCATTATTTATGGTGGTCAGCTTCTTTACAGGGTATAGGTTAAACATCATAATGTATGTGAGACATCTAAGATCCAGTGGAAAAGTAGTAGTATTGAGGCATTTTCCCTCTCTAACTCCACCAATGTGAGATTGAATAGTTTCAATGGAGAGCATTCAGTCTTTGTAGTGTGTGAAATCATAGTCTAACTCCTCAAAGCCAAGGATTTCATCAATGTCCTCCATGTCAAAATTGAATTCATGGCTTCTTATCTAACAGTTGATTTCATCCTTTTTTAAGACTGCATTGGTATAGAATTCTCTAATCCATGGATCACATACCCCGGGCAGATCACTAAGGAGCTTGTCCCAACCTCTATCTTGAAATCAACCTGGAATGAAGCAGTCCTTCAAATTAGCCAAATCCACAAATCTCTCTTGGATGATAGGAGCCTTCAAATAAAACTGATTGCATCTCTCAAAATGTTTGGTAGACCTGAACTTTGTATTGTCCATTTTCTTTCTTTTGTCAGCCTTTTGTGCAGTGATCTTCTTCTTTTGAGTCATCTGCACAAACATAACAGCAAAGACCACAAAACAGAGCATAACATATGGTAACACCAAAAATTAGTATCACTAAAAAAGACAAAGAGTTAGACCAAAGATTTAGTCTATAGCACAGTTCTTGACATGAGAGAACACACAGCAACAAAACACGGTAGAGTTAAAAAAAAAAAATAAATAAAAAATAAAAAATAAAAAATTCAAACAGAGCTCACTGGAGTATGTGCTCAAAAATTTCATGAACAATCAAGGGCAAAATGCAGCACACACAACTAGTGATGCAAAACACAATCAGTGCATACCAAAGACATCCTACAAATATTATATTTCACAAAATTGTAAAAACACAAGAAAGTGTCTACGAGACATTTTATTATGGATATGATATGCACAACACAACTTAGATTAAGAAACTTACTAAAAAATGAACAGCAATCATGAGAGCATGTATATCAAGTATCATATTATCAATAAAAACAAAACCCATTCAACAAACTCAACAAGAATTACCTGAACCATATTCGAAACTCAAGTTTCCAAAACTCATCAAAAACCCAAAATCCAAGAAATTAAGGAGCATAAACATGAAATACTTTGAGAAAAATGGAAAACCTATACACTTTCTTGAAGCTTGAAGTTTGAAGATGATGAAAATGGTTAATTTTCAAGTGAAACACAGTGAGTTTGTGAGAGGGAGACAATGAACAGTCATAATATGCAAGGGAAAAATGAAAATTTTTTGAAAACTGCCCTGAAAATAACCCTCATTGTGCAAAACATATGATTTTCGCGATTGGATTGAATTACGAACAAGTCACCAAAGCAAGCCACCAAAAACCCTTGTGACAAAGTTTGGAAAAATGTGTTAAAGTGTTTTTCGCGACTGGAAGTTCCACCCACAAGTAAGTCGCAACAGGAGTCGCCAAACTTTCTGAGTAAACCTTGTGACTAGAGCTTTCACTTGTGAATAAGTTGCCAAATTGAGTTGCGAGAATTTTAAAAACCTTGTTTTTGAAAATTTTTCTAAGTCTTTTTCGCGACTGGGGCCATGACTCTCCAGAGAGTTGCCAGGAGCTTCTGTGTAAGCATGCGACTAGGGTTTTGCGACTGGCTTGACTCGTGAGGCAAGTCGCCAAAATAGGGTTGCACAGTTTTTTAAATTTTTGAAATTTTTCAAAACAAAAATACTTTCCAAAAACAAACAAAACACTCAAAAATATTTTTGTGTTTGATCAACATATAATTGAGCATGTGCAACATATTTAATCATGTAAAATCACACATGAATAAGGCATTCATTGAACATAGACATGTGTGATGTGTGTGGGTACCAAAGATGAGATGGTCCTTAGTCTAATGTGAAGCTTCAATGATCTATTCAACTAAGACATACACAATTAGCATGAGGAAAAGTGACCAATCTTAATTATAGAAATATGCATATATGACCTTCCATAAAACTTGATTACATAATACTGAAGCTTTTCATTTGACTTCATACACATATTGTTTGATCTTTTATAAACAATACATCTCATTTTGAGATCGATGCCTGAAATTTTTTATATTTCAAATTAATGAGCAAGCCTTTGGCTTTCTGAGCATCATACATTTTTCAAAAAAGTTGTTTTCCCTTTTTCCTAGTTAAATACTAGTATGTGCAACGGCTTTTGTAGCTCATTATCTCTTTTCATTTTGAGATTTATATTTGTTGAGCTCTTTAAACAAAAAATAAAATAAAATAGTGGGAAGATATATAGGCACAAGTCTATGAAAGATTCAAGATCAACAAAACCATTAACTAATCATTCATGACAAGTTTGAAGATATATTACAACAATCACATAGATTTCAAGATAATTCCAACAATGATAAGATTGCATAATGAACAAGCTATGCTCACAAATGCATAAAGCCATTAGTACAAAGGTACATGGCAAAACATGCTTGTGACGATACACAAAAATGTCGATCAAACATTTTGGATCTTCTACTTTTTATGTGTTTTTGGATTTTTGACACAAAAAAAAGTAAAGATTGACAAAACAAATGTAAAAACATTCAATGCAAAAAGTAAACAAATAGAATTTTTCAACACATGTTCGAAAGATAATAAAAAGCACACAACGAAACAAAGTCACAAAACATAGGAAGTATTAATGCATGGACATGTTGTAATGCTTATGCATGAGTACCCTTCTTCACCCACACGACACTTATGTTTGGGGTGATATCCTCAGAGGATTGGGTACCATTGTTCTGGCTTTCAAACCTTTTGGTGAAGCTTGTCAAACGGGTGGTGAAAGCATCAATTATCTTCATCACATCCCTCATTCTGTGATTACTTCTTGACATTTTGGTTGCTCAGCAGTCCAATTCCCTTTACCATGTCTTGGTCTTCTCGACCTTTGAACACTTGAATTCTTCAATGCTTGAAGCTTATGACAATTTGGTCTGATGTGTCTTGGAATTCCACAATGATGGCAGAAATGTTGAGTTCTAGAACCTTTTTGTGACTTTGGGAGAGATTTCCCTTTACCTTTAGGTTAAACCAATGATTGGTTAGGAGACTTAGTCAAAAACCGTTGGTCAGTCACATTCTACTTCTTTTCTGGCTTCACTTTCTCAACAACTGAAGTTTCTACCACTAGTTCCTTAGCTTTCACAAACTTCATTTCCTTGGATATATTAGCAGTCGAACTACTCTCTCTGGTGTATCCCAATCAGCTTTTGTTGAAAAAAGGTTTTTGGTGAACAAGCATATCATCAAGCTTCTTGGAGGAGACCAGCTCTACTTTAGCATTAGCTTGAACCACCTCAAGCTCAAAAATTTTTATCTTTGAGTAGGCTTTAATCAGCTCTTCATTCAGCATCTCGACTTCACACTTAGTCTCCTTGTATCGGACTAAAATAGTCTTGTAGTCTTGCTCTGATCTTTTCATTTTCTTAATGGCTGTGTTAGCCACTTTTGCGTATTTATTGGTCTTCTTAAGGAGGGAGTTGTAGGTCTCTTGCAGTCCTTATGTTCTTTCATCTTTCTCATCATCGGATTCTTCTGCTACTCCTACCAACTCCAATTTAGTGTGCTCACCAAGCTCTTTCACCAACACACTTAAATCATCCAGTGATTCCATAGGAACAATGGTCATGAATACAGAGAAGTTTCCCTCTCCATCATAGCTTTCATCTGAATTTGAATCAGAGGAGTTGCAATCACTAATAGTGGTGGCATACACCTTGCCTTTCTCTCTCAAATAATTTGGACACTCTTTCTTGAGATGTCGATGTCCATGGCATTTGAAGCATGTGATTCTTTGAGAGGATTGAGAGTCCTTCCCATCTTTCCTCTTGAAAGTAATTTTCCCTTCTCAGCAAATTTTCCATTCTTCTTTAACTTTAAGAACTTTTAGAAATTCTTTACAAGATATGCCACATCTTTCTCTATCTCATCCTCATCCGATGAGTCGTGAGCTTCCACCCTCTCATTGATCATCTTTTGAGCAAGGGATTTGCTCTTCCTTTTTGATGGAAATGATAGCTCATAAGTTTAAAGTGAGTCAATTAGTTCTTGAACTTTGATGTCATCAAGATCCTTGCTATCTTCAATTCTTGTAACCTTTCCACGGAAGCTCTCCAGCAATGATTGAAGGATTTTCCTCATTATCTTTGAGTCCTCCGTCTTTTTACCCAAGTTGAACTTGCCAATAACCACCTCATTCATCTTGCCATTGAATGAGTCGAATGACTCGTCGTCACTCATTTTCAGCTCTTCAAATCGAGTGGTTAGCATTTACAACTTAATGTCCTTGACCTTCTTTGTTCCTTCATAGGTGGTCTCCAATATTTGCCATGCCTTCTTGGCAATTGTTATGTGAGAAATCCTGTGAAACTCATTTGGAGAAACACCACAAAATATAGCATTTAGTGCCTTGCTACTTGCATTAGCTACCGCAAGAGCCACCTTATCCCATGTGGATTTAGCGGCCTCCAACCTAGTCCATGCTACATCAACTGCATCCCAAACAGTCTCATAAATTGAACATAAGAATGCTCTTATGCGAACTTTCCAAAATGCATAGTTGCTTCCATCAAAATATGTTGGAGCATTGAGAGATTGGGATCGATCCATCTCAAACGGGGTCAAGGATCACATTTAGGTAATTAAACCACAGCAAGTGCACCCGCTCTGATATCAACTGAAAGTTCAAATAGTGTGTAAAACACCTATGAACGTTTAGACCCCCAATTTACAAATTACCAACACAAGCTTATAATCAAACCATGTATGTGCGGAATATGAAAATAAGCTAAAATTGAATTGGTAAAACAATCTAAACCAAAATTAATCACAAACATAGTAATAATTAAAAGGTAAAGATTAAGAGAAGAGAGATGTAAACACAAAGACAACACAACGATGTGTTATCGAAGAGGAAACCGAAATTCTTGGCGAAAAACCTCTCCACTGCCCTCCAAGTAGTCAATAATCCACTAAAGAATAAAGTTGGGATACATGAAACCAATTTGGCACGGAATAAAGCCAACAAAATGATTGAATAAATTCAACCTTACACAAGACATTTCAAATGCTAGATTAAAGTAGCAAAAGTAATTTTTGGTTTGTGAAAATATATAATTATTTTACAATAGCTGATGCTCTTAAGAAACAATTTTATTTCGTGTTTTTTTTTGTCGTTGTTAGTAGATGAATGCTTCCTAATGTATTAAGAAACAATAATTTTGTATATTTATCTTCGTTGATAGTTTGTTAATACTATATGAATACCTGTGGGCTAGTAAGAACCTTGACTAATAAGTCTCAAGTTTGATCTAGACTTACAAACAACTGAGAGACTTGGAATTTAAGAAAAACTAGTCGCCAACCTGTGCCATGCACGAGAATAGCTACTAAATGAGTTTCTAGGAGGAAAAACCATTATTTTTGAGTTGGAGTAATAAAAAAAAATGTATGAAATTAAAAAAAAAAATTGATATTGAATAAATAGCACAAAACTTTATTAGTTAGGTAGAAGAAACAATGTTATTTTATTTATTAGTTTTTTGTAAGAAGGAATAAGAGAAAGAATGTTGTATCTCTGGTTTAGTTAGTGTGGGGATAAGAGAACTGAGTACGGGTATTGGGCCATGGGCCATGCTCGAGGATGTCCAGAAGCCCAAGGACAACCAAGCATTAATGAGGGCAAGTAGGCTAGTAGGCCAAGGACGAGGGCCGATGACAAAAAATAGGTCATGTTGCCCGAGGAGCCAAACTTCCTCAAAAAATAGAATGGAACTTTAAAGCCTAACCACCCAACAAATACTAGGCAAGGGAAAACCATGCTTGGGAGGATAAACTTCAAAGAGGTGAGTCAATAGAGAATAGAGAAATATCTGGGAAGAAGGCTGCTACCACCATATTGAATGCCCTGCACCTAACCAACTGGCCACATTAATGTGGAGATGATGCCTGAATAATGATTTTTAGCCACAGAGACTTTAGGAAGGTTCTGATGGGACAAGCATTTAAAAGATTAATTATTTGATCAACAAGTGGAAGGCTAAGATGGGAGAAGGAGAAAGGGTATAAAAAGGAAATGGTTTCTTTACAAGAGGGGGCATTTGGGAAAGGAAAAGGGGAAGAAAGAGAACTCAATGTAACTAAGAACTCTATGTATCAAGTCTGAAATATATATATATATATATATACATGTATATATATATATATAAGAATATACCTTCCTCGGATTTGACCAAGGAGTGTTTTTCTCTTCAAAATATACTTCTCAATCATTATAACACTAAACCAACTCACTGTGATTCATATTTGATCCATTAAGTCTTCATCTATTAAACTCACTCTTTAACAAATCTATTGTTGTGGACTTGTTGGGCCATTGTTCATATCTGTTGGGCTTTGTGTCAATTTGAGTTCTTACAATTGGTGCTGTCTGTGGGAAGAGGTGAACACCCATAAGCTTGTTCAATCATGGTGGGTTTATGGCTAAATCGAGAAGAATCTGTGGGATCTCAACACTAGGACCACTTCCTTAACCTAGAATGAAGGAAAGATCGCGAAGTAAGTGTGCACACTATTCACACCAGCAGAAGTCACTCCAAAACTAGGAGCCATGTCTCACATGGGGAAGAGAAGAGAAACTTAAAGTTGTAGATTGATCATCTACGTAAAAAGTTGCGTCATGAGTAAAGGACGAAATCTCCTTTGAGCTCAAGGTCTGAGTCTGATGATGATGACAGTTATAGACCAAACCAAGAATTCCCCTTAGTGAATCTTTTTCTTATAGGGAGGAGCAATGTCATACACAAAAGAGTAGAAGTCCGACTTGTAGGGGTTCGGGAAATGATGCCATGGGTAAAGCCTTGTGCCAAATCTCAAGGTCATTATTTACAAAAAGGATTGAAAGGGTAAAACTTGCTCACCGATTCACACAACCAATCTTTACCATATATAATGGTAGAATAGACCCGATGGAGCATGTTAGCCACTTTAATCAGCAGATGGCTGTCCATTCGAGGAATGAGGCCCTAATGTGCAAAGTGTTCCCGTCTAGTTTGGGACCTGTGGTGGTGAGATGGGTTGGAAGAAGGCTCTATCAACTCCTTTTAGGAACTTACTAGGGCTTTTGGGGCTTGATTTGTTACATGTAGTAGGGTTCCTCGTCTCTTGGGTTCCTTGCTGTCAATGGAAATGAGGGAGGGGGAAACTTTAAGGACTTATTCTAACAAGTATTGGGAGATGTATAATGAGATAGATGGAGATTTTGAGGATGTGGCCATAAGGACATTTAAGGTCAAACTCCCTATTGAGCATAATTTGAGAAAATCCTTGACCAGGAAGCTTGCACACAACATGCGTCAGTTAATGGATAGAATTGATGAATAAGAACGAGTTAAGGAAGGCTAGCAGTAAGAGAAAGGTAAAGCAAAAGTACTTCCTCCTAACCATAGGGACTTTGGATCAGAGAGGTATAATAGCAATCGAACCAAGGGAGATTTTGCTGGACATACAAGGCATTCTAATGCCCATATGGTTAACACGGTGTTCAGGGAGCCTATATACCAAATCCTCAAGAAGATAAAAAACAAACCATACTTTAAGTGGCCAAATAAGATGGGAGGAAACCCTGCCAAGTGCAATCAAGGTCTATACTACCAGTATCATCAAGACCGCGGGCACACTACGGAAGATTGCAAACCTTTACGAGATTATCTTAAGCAGTTGATCAAGGTCGGGAAGTTAAAGCAATTTTTATATCAATGCTCTGTACAAGGAGGCCAGGTTGGTTTAATTCATTAGTGAAAGAACCCTTTGAGACCATTCTTAGGAATGATCAATTTAATTCTGGCAACCCAGGTTGAATGGGCATGCATTCATTCGAGGTAATGTCAGTGTCAAATTTACATGCCAAGGACCTAGTCCCTGAGCCCAAGAGAGGGAAGATGTAGGCTTAACTAGTATTGAGTTTTTTCGACGAGTTTAAAGTCGGAACCCATCAGTTGCATGATGATGCTTTGGTGGTTACCTTTCAAATAGGCAGGTGTGATGTAAGAAAAGTCTTAGTAGATCAAGGCAGTGGTGCATAGATCATGTACCTCAACCTATACAAGGGACTTAGGCTGAAACCTGAGGATTTAGCTAGCTATGATTTCCCTCTGATAGGGTTTGATGGGAAGACTGTTATCCCCATAGGTATGGTCAAACTGCCTGTTCAAGTGGGGTCAAGAGTAGTAGACGTAAACTTCATTGTGGTAGATGCTTATTCACCCTATACCGCCATCTTGGCAAGACCGTGGCTTTATGCTATGGAGGCTGTATCCTCAACTCTACATTTGAAGGTGAAGTACCCCTCTAAGGATTGTGTTGAAGAATTGGTTGGAAGCCAAACCATGGCAAGGCAGTGTTTGGTTGCTACTATCAGGCATCAATCCGAGGATAAGTCCTTGGGATTTCGAATAAAGCTTTGTAGCAGTTGATGGAGGTGGAAGTATCCTCAGATCCCATAGATGGAAGGGTGAAATGCAAGGAGTTAGAGAAGATTACAATAGATATTGATGAGGAAAAATATTTTTCAAATTGGAGTCCAGTTGCCTTTTCGGGATAAAGAGGAATTGTTAGCTTTCCTTCGAAAGAATGTGGATGTTTTTGCTTGAAGTGCCTACGAAGCTATTGGAGTGGATCCAAATTTCATCTGTCATCATTTGAATATCAACCCAACCATTATTTCGAAGAAACAACCACCTCGGTGCTCTTCTGGAGAACATGTTGAGGATATTAAGGAAAAGGTCATAAAGCTTAAGTGTGCGGGGGCAATTAAGGAAGTTTTTTACCTAGAGTGGTTAGCTAACATGGTAGTGGTGAAAAAGAAGAATAGAAGTGGTGAGTGTGTGTAGATTTCACGGATTTAAACAAAGCCTGCCCTAAGGGCCCCTTCTTGATGCCTCGAATAGACCAATTAGTAGATATGACGGTTGGATATCCTCATATGAGCTTTCTGGATGCCTTTCAAGGGTACCATCAAATACCTCTAGCTCTGGCCAACCAGGAGAAAACTGCTTTTGTGAAGTCCACTAGGAATTACCATTATGGAGTGATGCCTTTCGGATTGAAGAACATTAGGTCTACCAACCAGCGGATAATGACTAGAATATATAAACCCCAGCTTGGCAAGAACATTGAAGTCTACATGATGATATGGTTGTGAAAAGCAAGGTGGTGGCTGAGCATTTGAAAGATCTTGGCAGTGTCTTTGAGGTGTTAAGGAAGCATAAATTGCGTCTCAATGCTTCTAAGTGTTCTTTTGGCATTAGTTCAGGCAAGGTTTTGGGTTATATGGTCACCTATCATGGAATTGAAGTTAATCCTGATCAGATTAAAGCGACCAATGATTTACAACCTCCTCGGAATCCCAAAGAGGTGTGGAAGTTGACTAGAATGACCACAGCCTTGAACAGATTCATCTCACGATTAGCAGACAGATGTAAGCCATTTTTCCAATTGTTGCACCAGTGGCAATGGTTTGAATGGAATGAGGAATTTGCCATTACCTTCCAACAGTTGAAGGACTACCTTTCTCGGCCACCTATCATGTCCAAACTAGAAAAGGAAGAAGTCCTCTTCGCTTACATTGCTGTGGCCTTTCATGCAGTTAGTTTGGTTTTAGTAAGAGTAAAAGATGGGGTACAGAGGCTAGTCTATTATGTGAGAAAATCGATGCAAGAAGCTTAAGTTCGGTACCTGCCCTTGGAAAAAAGCCATTTTGGACATAGTGCTTTCCACACTAAAGCTCCCCTACTACTTCTAAGCACATACAATTGTAGTTCTAACTTAGCTCCCTTTGTAGTCGTTTCTTCAAAAGTTTGATTATACAGGGAGAATTGCCAAGTGGGGGACGATTTTGAGAGAATTCGATATAAAGTGCATGCCTCATACCTTAATTAAAGGTTAAGTTCTTGTGGATTTGGTGGTAGAATTTACTGAGTCTCCGATAAAGGTTAAGGCTGAAAAGCATAGTTTTGGGGGAAACAAGTTTCAGCAGTGTCTCTACATGGGTTTTCACCCTAGAAGCTATATGTTGATGGTGCGGCAAATCAAAAGGGATCTAGGGTAGGAGTGGTGATAGTGTCTCCAGACAAAATCACCATTGAGAAATCCTTGAGGCTGGGCTTCTCAGCCACAAACAATGAAGCAGAGTATAAGGCATTGTTGGTCGGGATAATTATGATAAGGAAGATGGGAGGAAAAGCTGTGGAAGTTTTTTCAAATTCAAGGCTAGTCGTTAGGCAAGTGAAGGGAGAATTGGAGGCTAGGGATCTAAGAATGCAAGGGTATTTGAATCAAGCCCGGAATTTGCAATCAGGTTTTGAGTTTTTCTCCATACAACAAATCTTGAGAAGTAGAAATGCGCATGAAGACTCTTTGGCAACTCTGACAACTCCTTCAGGACAAGACCTTCCTTGAGTCATCCTCATTGAAGATCTACATAGGTGTACCGAGGAGGAATGGTGAAGTCCAGGCATTCCAGATTAGGGTGAGACCCAGCTAGATGGATCCAATAGTTTTTTTTTTTTTTTTTTTTTTTTTTTTTTTTTTTTAAGGAAGGCATGTTACCTCTCGAGGGTGGAAAGGTAGAAAAGATACAAAGAAAAGCTCCTCGTTTATAGTTGTCCGAGGAGCAAAAGTTATAAAAACGCTCCTTCTCAAGCCATACTTTCTTTATTTCCATCCCGAGACAATGGAATCACTTTTGGAGGAATTGCATGAAGGGATATGTGGAATCCATACAGGGGGTAGATCACTGTCACACAGAGCTCTCACTCAGGTCTACTAGTGGTCCAACATATAGAAAGAGGCGCAAGAGTATGTTAAAAAGTGTGATCAATGCCAGAGATTTTCTCCGAACATTCACTAGCCTTGGGGTGTACTCAATCCTTTGTCTAGCCTATGGCCATTTGCTTTGTGGGGCCTGGATATTGTAGGACCATTCCCCAGGGCTGTGGGAAACTGAAAATTGCTTTTAGTTGGAACTGATTACTTCATAAAGTGAATTGAAACTGAACCATTATCCAACATTAGAGATATTGATGCAGAAAATTTTGTTTGGAGGAATATTGTAACCCAATTTGGGATTCCTCATACCCTCATCTCGGATAACGGGCTTTGGTTTGATAGTAAAGCCTTTAGGAGATATTGCTGTAAGCTGGGCATTAGGAACAGATATTCAACCTTGGCATATCCACAAGGGAATGGATAGGCTGAAGTAGTCAATAAAGTCATAGTTAGTGGGCTTAAGAAGAGGTTGGATGAGACAAAAGGTAGATGGGTTGAAAAGCTACCACATGTTCTTTGGACATATCAGACAACTCCTTGTCGGTCAACTGGGGAAATGCCTTTTTCAATGACATATGGGTCCGAGGCTGTGATCCTTCTAAAGACTGGGTTTCCAATTTTAAAGACAAGCTTGTTCACCCTAGAAAATAATGATCAATTATCGGAGAGGAGTCTGGATTTGGTTAATGAACAAAGAGAAGCGGCCATGGTATAACTGACACATATTAGTAGAAGCTTAAGCAAGGGTATGATATTGGTGTTAAGAAAAGTAGTGGGGACTGCAAAGAACCCATCTTGGGGAAAACTAAGGCCCAATTAGGAGGGGTCATACTGCATCACCTCGGTAGCTGGTATAGGAGCTTATTTTCTAGAAGATTTAGATGAAAATGTTGTATCACGTCTATGGAATGTATACAATCTTCGAAGGTATTATTATTAATGAAAGGCAATCTTGCCATCTTCTATTCTACTATTATGTGTTTTAATTTTATTCATTAAAGTGTTAAACAGAACCTCGATCATGCCTGGTTCCTCAGACCATATACCTTGGGTAAATTAATGCTTTTTATTCATCTAAGAGTTAAACAGAACCTCAGTCATGCCTGGTTTCTCAGACCACATACCTTGGGTAAATTAATATTTTCTATTCATCTAAGTGTTAAACAAAACCTCGGTCATGCCTGGTTCCTTGAACCATATAGCTTAAGTAAATTAATTTTTTTTATTCATCTAAGTGTTAAATAGAACATCCGTCATTCCTGGTTCCTTGAACCACATACCTTGGGTAAATTAATGTTTTTTATTCATCTAAGTGTTAAACAGAACCTCAGTCATGCCTAGTTCCTTGAACCGCATACCTTGGGTAAATTAATATTTCTTATTAGTCTAAGTGTTAAACAGAATCTCGGTCATGTCTGGTTCCTCAAACCACATACCTTGGATAAACTAATGCTTCTTATATGGTTAAGTGTTTGAACAAAGCCCTGACCATATTGGGTTTCTTAGACCATATGCTTTGGGCAGACCAATGCCTTACATTCATTCGAAATTGTAAATGGAGCCTTAATCATACATGGCCTCTTGAACTGAACAACTAAGGTACACTAATTCTATCTATGAGTTAAGTTAATAGATTGCTAACTTCATGGGAGCATGTTAATGTTGGGAGCTATGTTATGCTTATTTTTAATTGGCACAGTCCACAATTTGGGTTCACAGTTAAACAATTTGACCATATTTAATTGTAGACAGATAGTATTACAAACTGTATATAAACAAGGGGAATATAAAGAAACTGGCACTTTTCATTAAGTAAAGCCTTGGTAAGGCAAAGGAAATACGTAAAAAAAAAATGACAATTAAACAATTACATATTGTAAGGATACTGACCCAACTAGTCAAAGATAGGGGGGGGAGGGGTCGTTTTTAGCTGCTGGTTGGGCAGAAGACTTAGGTGCCTTACTTTGAGCTGCTTCTTTCTCTTTAGGGACCTTCTTGGTCATTGATAGAGGTTTGGCTTGTTCAAGTATTTTGCCCTAGGTTGCCTCTTTCTCCTTGGAATTCTCTTTAGGTGTTGGCAGAAGTTTAGCTTGCTTAGACACTTTTCCTTTAGTCGCTTCCTTCTCCTTACCCTTGATGCCTGCTCTATTAGACTCTTTAGAGGTCTTGGAAGTGGCTAGAATGGTACCAGCGTGAGTGACCTGGCCAGACTCAAGCGCTTTAGGAGCAGTGTCTACTCTGGAGGTGGAAGGAGCTGCTAAGCGTAGGACTGGGGAATAAAAGATGTTTTCTGTCTTCCTTTGCATTGAAGAGGCACTTACCCGACCATGTTTAATGCCTTGGTCCATACCTGGAGGTAGTAACCTCGGCAGACACGAGTGACTTGGGCTCTTAGGGCTTCTTTAGTCTCTTTTACCCCGATGTCATAGCCATCTTGCTTGGCCTGAGCTATAGCCTCCTCTGCCTTTTCTAGTCTTTTCTTTTGAGCCTCTATTTACTCCTTGGAAATTGCAAGTTGATCCTCGGCCCCACGCAGTTGTCGACATTGCTCCTCGGCCTACTTCTCAACACCAACTAGTGCAATTTCAACACTCTTCCTCTCTCTATCTGCCTCAGTCAATTTAGTTTTGAGGTCTTTGATCCTTTTTTCGGCCAGAGCAAGGGTTTGGACAACAGTTATATGCCGTGCCTCCTCATCCTTAAATTGGTGGTGTGCATCATTTATTCATTCTTCGGAAATGTTTGTTATCTGGATTGCCTATAAAAAAACACCAAGGTAAATACAGCAAGTGGAAGAAAATGTGCATGTTTAATACAAGTGAGGGATTAAAGGGCATACCATGGTCAGATCTCTCTTTATAGTTAGAAACACCTCATGCTTCTTTAAGGTACTTAAGTCAGTCATGTCTTAAGGCAGGAGCAGGGGCTGTTCAAGTGCATTGGCCACATAGCCAACTTTGCCTTTTTGAAAATCCCTAATAGAGGAATCCAAAGGAAGTGGGGCTCCGTCCAATTCCAATGGGGGGTTCTAGATTTGAACCTTAGGGTGACACTCAAATACCCTCTCCGCGACTGTGCCTTCAGTTGAGGTCTTCTTTTACACCCTTTTGGTGATTTTTACCCATTTATTGGCTTCGAGCTCTTTGATAGGCACTATTTCACCCTTCTCGAACACCTCCTTACCCTTTTTATCCCACTTCCTCTTCTTATCCGCTGGTTCAGAAAGGGAAGTATGGATTGGGAAGGAAGTTGAAGGTCAAGTTTGAATGGCCACCTCGGGGGTAGAACCTCCAGCATGTGATTCAAGGAGCTCTAATAGGCTGGTTTTCGGTTTCCTTTGGAGCACCATAGCTTCAGGAACATCAAAGGACTCTTGGATGCCTCGAGCAGAGGGTAAGTAGGCAGAAGAAGCGTAAGGAGATTTGATAGGGGACAATCGGTCGAAAACCTCAAAATCCTCCTCGAAATCTATAACCTTAATTATTTTTGTCACTTTTTCCTCAGGAATTGGATGTGAGGGGGTAGCTTCTTCCTTGGAAGCTCATTGAATGGGTAGTTCAACTGGCTAAGTGCCCGCGGGGGGAGGACCGCCAATAAAGCCGGGTGCAGCGACATTGATTTGGTGTAGCTGTGGATCTTTCGCCTTTATGACGTACTTGGGGGATTGGAAGCTTGTGGATATTGGCTTGTACCCAAGAATAACGTGGGTAGCCCGTAACTGTCCATCTGTGTGGAGAAAAATCTCGGACTTGAGTATCCTCGTCAGATCGGGTTCGTTGATGAAATTGAAATTGGGGGTTATGTAGATTTTGTTTGTAAAAATCCCAAAAACAAAAATGATATTAGAAAGGAAGTTTGTTTAAGTAGAGAGAAATAATTTTTCAAATTACAAGAAGAGGAATAAGTGACTATGAGGTTAAATCATTCAGAGTTAATACAGGGAGCCTAAGTCGAAAGTACCTCACCTAGTTTCCCCTCTCGTGTTGGGCAATGAAGTCCAACATGCCATTCACCCGAGATAATCAGAAAATCTTAGTCTATGCCCTTGGTAGATTCGAGGGCACACGAGATGAGTTTGTCTTTAGGGACCCTAGTTTTAAGATAGTATCTTGTACTCTTAAAGAGCTGGTAGTTATATACCTAGTCAACATCGTGATAGGTGAGATTGACGCCCATCTTTTCATTAAGGGTGTCCACACTACCTAGTATCCTAAATACGCTTGGGGAACACTAGCTCGAGCAGAATCTATGGGCAATCAAGAAATCCCTAGTCACTTTACCCATAAGGATTCTCATCCCTCCCTCTATGAAGGTAATCATGGGGATCACTACTTCTCCCTCTAATCTTAGAGCATGCCATTCTCCTTGAAGGCAATGCCGTATAGAGACCCTAGGTGGTATATTATATCAGGCCTTAAAGTTTTCTATGCCTCTAGGGGTATCTACCAAGCTAGCAAACCTACCCCTTTAAGAAGTAAGCAAGGGGTGTTAGAAGAATGAAGTGAAAAATAGGGGGCCAAGGAGGAAAGGGTCCTAATAATCAATATGTGGGCTAAAGGGTACTTTAAAAAATGTAGGAAAGGAGCACCTCGAACCATTTTTGAGAGTTTGAAGATTCAGAAAATGGTGGATCTGGATTCTTTGAGTGTTTTATATAGGACAAAGGAGTGAGAGGGAAAGTTCTCGCTCGAATCTCTATGAAAAACCTCTACGGTAGGATTTTCATCACATCGTAGGATGTAGGAGATAGGGCACCGTATGAAGTAAGTGCTGAAGCGTCCCAGATGCTGAAGCGTCAGGAGTGTGCTCATTGCAGGTGAAAAGATACTAGCACATTGGGAGATTCCATGACCATGCGAAATACAATAACATAAAATTGAAACCCCACTTTTCTTAGAGGAGAGAAAGACTAGAGTTTCGAGGGGCTATTGTGGGGATAAGAGAACTGAGTAGGGTTATTGGGCCATGGGCCATGCTTGAGGATGCCCAGGAGCCTGAGGACAACCAAGCATTAATGAGGTCAAGTATGTTAGTGGGCCAAGGATAAGGGCCAATTACAACAAATAGGTAATGTTGCCCGAGGAGCCAAACTTCCTCAGAAAATAGAATAGAAGTCTGAAGCCTGACCACCCAACAAATACTGGGTAAGAGACTTTAGGAAGGTTTTGATGAGACAAGCATCCAGAAGATTAATTATTTGATCAACAAGTGAACGGCTAAGATGGGAGAAGGAGAAGGGGTATAAAAGGGAGAAGAACTCAGTGTAACTAATTAAGAATTCTGTGTATTTGTACAAGTTTGAAATATATATAAGAACATACCTTCCTCGAATTTGATTGAGCAATATTTTTCTCTTCAGATTATACTTCTCAATCATTATAACACTAAACCAACTTGCTGTGATTCATATTTGATTCATTAAGTCTTTATCTATTAAACCCAGTCTCTAACAAATCTATTGTTATGGACTTGTTGGGCCATTGTTCATATCTGTTGGGTTTTGGGTCAATTTGAGTCCTTATAATTAGTGTTGTATATATAGATAGGTATATACAAGATAAATTGTAATACACACACACACACACACACACACACACACACACACCAAAAAGTGTCTATTGAAAAGTCATAACCCATTAAATTAGATATACCAAAAGGTGCCTATTGAAATGTTATAACTCTTCATATTGGATATACCAAAAGATGCATATTGAAAAGTCATAACCTTTCATATTGGATATATATTAAAGGTGGTTGTCGAATACAAAGATGCCTATTGACCGAAAAGGTGTCTATTGAATGAAATGTGTCTATTGACCGAAAATGTGCATAGTGAATGAAAATATACCTATTGAATGAAAACATGCCTATTGAAGGGTCATAATCTTTTAGGTATAAATGTGGTTTATATTCATTTGGTAACTTTTTTTCAGCTTCTTCCTTTTCATTTTTCTTAGAAACACAAAATTTGTGGGTCTTTGTAGAACCCAATAACTTAGTTGTATCCTGAGGACAATTTGTAGTTACCTTTTAACAATTTTTATGTGGGGCAAATATTATCTAAAGATAACATTCAATTGTATCTCCAAGTTAATCACATTTCTTGTTTGTCTACGAAATCATTTTGTTATTTCATTATATTTCTCCTCTATATTCCCAAAAAATCAAAAAGATCGGTGAAGTCTAATCTTCGTTTTAGTGTAACTAAAACGAAATTTTTTTTAAAGGAATTAAGAGACGTTTTTTTTTATTTATTTTTTTTTCTTGATTTCAATCTATGGATATATGGCCATCAAAGTTTATGTTTTTGTATTGACCAAGGACTTGTAAACGCATGATTGGTGGTTTATTGGGAATAGAAAAAAAAAAAAAATGGAAGTATGTGGTGGAGATGTTGAGATGCAGAGGAAGGAAATGGATTAAGTAGGGAACCTGAAAAGTTATACATGGAGAATGTGTTTGTGCATTAAGAGAGAAGAGAGTTATACCTTTGTTAGAAAATGTTTGATACACACGGGACATAGTCTATTGGCGTTGTCATGGATTTACTGTGAACTTTCTCTATAAGTATGTAGTCAATTGCTGCACGTGATTATTCTACAAAATATCATTAGATCGCAACAAATATGACAAATACCCATAAACTAAAAATAGTCACGTAATATTAGAAATATTAACTATTCAAACATGCAATCACCTTTGTCGACACCAACTACTCGCACGTCAATAGATCAGCCACCTTGAACAACATCAATAGATGCATTTAAAATTGGGCCTGTCCAGTGAAGTTGGATGACGATCAAAATGTGATCGGAGAGTTCTTTCTGTGATGTGTTTAGGATAAGAAGGATTTTTTTAATTTTTTGAGAAATAGGATATGAAGGATTTTGATAAGATATATTCGCTTTATCTATAACAATTTCTAAAACAAACCAAAAAAAAAAAAAGGAGTTGTTTAGAATGTTGCTTATTTCAATTTAATGATGCAAAGAAAATCAGTAGGTTGGATATTTCATATTAGAAAGTTGGAGTTCCAACTTCTTAGGAAATGTCAAAAACATCCCTTTGTCTGGTCTGAATGAGCGTTTATATAGTGTCCTAAGAACAGTTATTACAATTGTAACCTCTCCTAGATTTGAGGAGGTGTGAGGGTTCAGGAATAACTTCCACAACTGTTTAGGAGTTACATTCTTCTCACATAACGGTTACTGGAAGTTATGCTTGTGATAAGGAGTTGTTGCACACACTCAAGAATTTTCCTAAGTGTCAAGGGCTTGTGTAGGGGTCCTCCTATCAAGCGTACCTTGCTTTCAAGGAAGGTCGTTTCTCTATGGACGACCTTATTACGGATGAGGCTGATGGCTCCCTTGGACATGATAGTGTGTTTTCGTCGAACTTGACCATGAGAAGCTCGTCCAAGCACCTTCCTACATGGACGAGCATTTATAGATGAGGTTCTTACAATCTTAGCTTTCCTGGTCTTGTCCTGGACAACCTCCATGGACGATATTGGAGTTCATATTTTTATACCCCATCAGTTGCCCCCTTGTCTATGGGTCGTCTAGGGAATGTATAAGCTAACGTCATCCTCTAGACGTGTGTGTTTATGTCAGTGTGTGCCACGTGTCATGATTCAATTGCCAACTGGTCAAGTCGACTCATTTTTCGAGGAACATGCCACGTGTCACCTTTTGGATGGTCGTGTCACTTCGGGTACTAGAGTTTGCTGCCTATAAATAGTGGAATTCCTCCGCTACCCTTCGTATTTCTAAAATTTTCTTCTTTGACATTCCTCGTCTTAGCGCCTTGACTAGAAGTTTCTTGTGTCCATAGCTTCCCCTCGTCTAGATCCAAGTATTTTCTCTACCCTCATCCTCAGGTTTCTAGTTTTCTCTAAGAATGTCTGAGGTTGTCCTTTCTTCATCTAGTGATAGTGTGGATAAAGCTATAGACGAGTATTGTGACCCAAGTAGCTTTAGCGGTTCTAGTGATAATAGTAGTAGTGATTGCAATAGCTATAGTGAGGGAAACACGATGGACGAGTATACTTCTAGTGTCCCTGGGGTTCCTTTAGAGGTTCTTCAGGATAGTCTTAGGACGAGGGTTGAGTCCTGGTCTAGGGCTGGCATAAGTGCTCCCTCGTCTTCCGCTCAAGACGAGGGTTGAGTCCTTTATAGTTGTGCTATTGGGATTCCCTCTAAGACAGGCGAAAGAAAATTAGGTATCCTTAAGACTTGGTACCAAATTCCTGAAAATTTGAATCCCAAGGTACCTGTGCATGGAGAGTGGTGTTGTCAACCCCGTTTTGGTGTTGGCATTTGAGGCTTACCTCTTAGGGGGTTTGAGGTTGCCCCTTAATGCCTTTGCTAGGAAGTTGCTGTCTAGGTTAGGTTTGGGCATATGTCAGTTCAACCCCAATGCATGGAGGCTAATTGTCGCTATGCAAGTTTTATGGAGGGAGGTGTTTAAGGGGGATCGTCGTCTTATCGTGAACGAGTTCCTCTTCTGCTATAAGCCTTACGAGATTAACCAATCCCTTGGCTTTTATCAGTTCACAGCCAAAGGGAGAGATTTTAGGCTAATAAAGTCCTTAGTCACCTCAAATAGGAAATGGAAGACAGAGTTCTTCTTCGTCTCTGGCTTTTGGGCTAGACGCCTTATTGAGGTTGACAGGGATCCATTCCCTCCCTACATAGGAGAGTTAGGGAACCTTCGTCCTGAAGGTACATCTGTGTTTGTTTACTTTTTGTTATTCACTCTTGATTGTAGTCGTCTAATCACTCTTCTCTTTTTTTTTTTTAGGTGCTAGACAGCCTCATTTGAGCAGGTTTTATCTTGAACGAGTTCAGAAAGCATGTCTATATACTGACAGGACTTTCCATTCTTTGGTGAGCCTTCAACGTCTTGCCACTTGGGGGTTAGGACCAGAGCCGTCCACTGAAGCTATTGCCCACAAACTCACTGTTCGAAGATGTAAGTTCTTTTCTTTCCTTTTATTTTTTTCTTTTTTTTTTTTGGGTGACTGATGTCTTTCTTTCTAGGAATGGCGACGATGAAGGAGAACAAGGGCAAGGAAGTGGTAGACGAGGTAGTTGGGTAGGGGGTGGAATCCCAGCCTCATCTAACCACTGGTGATAAAAGGAAGAGCCTGTCACTCGGGGTTGATTTGGGGAATCTTCCAAGTAGGCGCAAGGAGAAAAAGGCTAAGCATATGTCGTCCAAGCCTCAGGACACCCAAACTCAGGTCGACCAGCCCAATCCTTTCCTCGTCCCCCAGGGTCATTCCGTCCAAATTTTGGATGTTGATTTTGAACCTAAGGATTCCCTGCCTGTGGAAATCCTGTCCAAGGTTGCTACTCCTGTCTCATCTCAACCTTCTCAACAAGTGCCTCAAAACCTTCTTTCCATTGAGGATTTGGCTTGGATAAGGTTTGAGAAGGTTGTGACGGACGAGGAAGTAACGGCATGTTATGACATGTCTTTAAAGGACTTTGAAGGCTCTGGAGTTCATGACCTTTTTAAGGTATGTACTTTTTATATATGTATTCCTCGTCTTGCCAGTAATATTTGTATATATTGTGATAAGATTTTAATATATGCAAGCAATGTCTAAGTTTATCGCCGCATCCAGGCAGGTAACCCAATTAGACAAGACAAGGATTCTACTAGAGATGACGGTCCAAAAGGGAAAGGACGAGTCTAAGAGGTAGGCTGAGGTGGTTGCCAAGGCCAAGGAAGATGCAAAGAAGCTAAAAAATAACGTTGAAGAGTTGAAGACTGAGGTCAAAGAGAAAGATGCTCGTCTTGAGCTCCTCTAGAAAAAGAACGACTAGTTAAGCGCCCTTCTTGAAAAGGCTAAGGGAGACGCAGTTGCAGAGTTTAAGGTGTCCAAACAATTCACCAATCTACTAGACACCAACTATGTAGCTGGGTTTGAAGATTTCAGGATGGCCGTAATGGAAAAATTCCCTGAGATTAACTTCAGTCTTATTAAACTTAACTTTGGAGGGGCAGCTTTAAGCTCCCTCCTCTGGACGAGTTCAAAGGAGATCAACAGAGAGGACGATGCTACTATGAAGCCACTTCAGGACGACCACAATGCTGATGCCCCTCCTGCCTGAAGACGAGATTCTGATATTTGCTTATTCAAGTGTTTGTTTTTTGTTTTTATTTTGTTTAGTCCACTATTTTGGACCTTTTGATGTAACTCAAGTACATTTACTTCATCCAGAGTTTTAGGATGAGCTTTCAAACAATGTAGCTTTATCCTTTTCTTTTTAAGGGTTTTTGGGCGTAGGACGTCCACCCTATTTAAACTTTGATGAATATTCATTTTTGACACATCATTAAATGTTATTGTATGGACGAGTCTATCCTTTGTTTTCATGACTAATGTTACTGGCTTCTAAGTAGTATGCCCATTCTAAGTTTTGGAGGGTTGTCCACTCATCTTTCTTGTGGACGACCCACTTATGCATGGGTGTCCTGTGCCGTTTATATTTTCACTAGTGTGACTTGTCCTAGAAGTGGCAATGATGATTTTGCCAGTCCTTTTCTTCGTCCATGGGCTAGGCAGTTGGCATTCGTCTTTCGTTAAGATATTTCTAGTGTTTAACTCGTCCTTGAACACCTAAGCGTCTTGGCCAGATACCCGTCCATGGACTAATGCTTCACTATATGCCCTTATCTCGTTCGTCTATTTTCAGACGAGTATGCCTTAGCTTATTTTTCTTTACTTTATCCTCATTTCGAGGAAAGTTTATGAACATTGCATCCCTGCATTAAATACTATTATGAAAGTCTTACGCTTTTGCCCCCCTTGTGGGTACTATTATGGAAATTATATTTATGCATTAAATAAATTAGAAATTCAAACCATATTATTATATAAAAATTATTCACAAATATCGCACATGCTTAGAAGCTAGTGCCTTGGGAAAAAACTAAAGGAAATACTTTTACATACATAAACTCGTCTTTCTCAACCTTGTTTATAGACGGTGCAAAAGTTTAAGAACTAGTGCACTTTTTATTCTTAAAACACACCATAGAAGTAATAAGAACACAACAGTAAATGAGTAAACACGTAGACCATAGTAGTAACTTCGTCCATAGCTGTAACCTCATCCTTGGTAAATTTCGTTCAAGCTCATTACTGATATTATCTCCTTAGGTGCTCCACATTCCATGGATGCTCTAACTTTCGTCCGTCCAGAGCTTCCAAGTAGTACGACCCCGGTCTCTTGCAGTTGATTACCCTATAGGGTCCTTCCTAATTGGGTCCTAATTTTTCATGAGTTGGGTTCCTGATTGCCAAGGACACCCTTTTAAGAACGAGGTCCCTAACATTGAAACGCTTGGGTTTTATCATGGCATCATGCTGCTTAGCCATAAGATTCTTGTATCTTTCTATCCTTTGCTCTGCGTCCATCCTTACCTCGTCTATGAGATCGAGGTTAAGACAGAGTTGCTCTTCATTATCTTTCTCCTGGTATTTCATCACCCGATGACTAGCCATATGAACTTTTGCAAGAATGACTACTTCACTTCCATAAAGGGGGTTTCTCCTGTTGGTGTCCTCACAGTCGTCTTGTAGGCCTAAAGAACACCTGGCAACTCATCTGACCATATCCCCTTTGCCCCTTAGAGCCGAGTCTTGATGATTTTCAGTAGGGATCGGTTAGCTACTTTTGCTTTTCCGGTAAGCTACTTTTGCTTTTCCGTTCATCTATGGGTGGGAGGGCGAGGAATAATGATTCTTGATTCCAAACTATTCACAAAAGTTCCTGAAATGTGCATTGTTAAATTGTCATCCGTTATCAGATACTAGTACCCTAGGTACTCTAAACAGACATAAGATATTTTTTCAAATGAAATTCTTAACATTTTACTAAGTGATTTTTGCAAGAGGTTCGGCCTTTACCCACTTGATAAAGTAGTCAATCCCTACTATCAAAAATTTCATTTATCTAGTTCCTAGAGGAAAAGGACCTAAGATATCCAGTCCCCATTGTGCAAAGAGCCATGGGGCCATCATTGGGGTCCGGTACTTCGACAGCTGTCTAGGAACGTTGCTATAGCACTGACACTGATCATACACCTTGACATAAGCCTTAGCATCTGCTTGAATTGTAGGCCAGTAGTAGCTTGCAATGATGACCTTATGGACTAGCGATCTTGCTCCTGAGTGATTCCCACATGCTCCTTCATGAACCTCCCTCAAACCATAATTTGACTCGTCCGGAGCCAAGCACCTTAGGTAGGTAACACATGTAGTTGAACTACAAATTGATGACCCTGCAAATCAATAAGAACATGTTTGCACAAACCATAAGTTCTAAGAACCTCACCATTAGCAATCTTAACCTCCAAGATTTGTGAGCTATCCACAGGAATGTGTAATTGGGAAAACAGTGAAGAATCAATAAAGTTATAAGTACTACCTGAATCCATCAAAATTACCACAGATTTACCCTTAACCCTTCCCTTCATTCTCATAGTCCTAGATGTAGGAGTACCACTTAGAGTATAGAGTGTAATTTCAGCCTCCTCAACATTATCATTTTGAAAATTCAATAAATCCTCAAAAACATAACTACTATTATCTACTTCAGTAATGTGCACACCTAAACCAACATTAGGCATAAACTCTACACAATCAAGAAGGAAAAGCATAGCATTTTTACACTTATGACCCGGACCCCATTTCTCATCACAATTGTAACATAAACCTTTTTTCTTTCTTTCCTCCATTTGGGCAGGTGTAATTCTTTTAATTGGTAGCCTATTATTCTTATTATCTGTCAATGTTGGCACTTTAGGAGGTGGACCAAGAATTGAGGGTTTACCTGGTTCCAACTGATTCTTGGAACTCCTTTTACAGCTCCAGTTGTACTCTTCCTAAATCTTGGACAACCCAAAAGCTTCATTCAGTGACTGTGGATTGAGCATACGAACAGGGAGTCTAATTTCATCTTTCAGACCACTAAAGAAGCAACTCAATTTATGTGAAGGTGAAAGTCCCTTAATTATGTTGGACAAATTTTCAAATTGAGCCTTATACACTGCCACAGTAGTAGTCTGCCTCAGTCTTGTAAGTGTCTCCATGGGGTCATCGTACGCAGTGGTGCCAAATCTCACATGCAAAGCCTAGACTAAGGACTCCCAATCCTTAAACACCCCAGTTTCTTCACCTTCTTAGAACCAAACCAGGGCTTCCCCTTCCATATGAAATGAAGCCAGCATCAATTTCTCTGCCACAAGGGTGTTGTAATATCGAAAATATTGATTGGCCTTATATACCCAACTTGCTGGATCTTCACCAAAGAATCTTGGAAATTCCAACTTCATGGGGCGAGATACAGGCAATATCGCAGAACCAGAATTGGGGTTTGCATTTTCCCAAATTCTTTGAGATGGAAAACCCTGAGAACCTTGATCCAAGAAGCTCACTTTCTGTAAAACCGTATTCAACTGTTGACTCTTTTCATTCAAGGTTCTTGTGTGAATTTCTTGTGCAGTCCGCATCTCTTGGAATTCTTTGGAGTGGTGATCGATGATGGCCCGAAGCGACGCAATTGCTTCATTCGTTGCGGTTGAAGCACGGGTCTCTGCCATAAATGACAAAGAAAGCTGGCTTTGATACCAAATTGCAAGGACTTGAAATGGTTTGGATTAGCAGTTAGCTAAATTAGAGGACAGCTAGGCCTCCAGAACAAGGAAGAAGAAACAGAGTAAGGTAGAGAGGATAGGTAGAAGAGATAGAGAGTAAGAGATGTAAAAGAATGAGAGATTTTATTAACCAATTACTTGAATGACCATTTTGTCCTACCCGTACCCTTATATCTGATCTGTTCCCTCTAACAAACTAACTACCACATAACTACCTCTAACTCCTAATTAACTCCCTTTAACCTTCCTTAGCTACACCATGGTTCTAACCAACCTTGCCCTACTAACTATGGTTAGCTATGATCAACTACAATTCATACAACAATACTTGGATTACAATGAATTACAACAATTACAACAATGATCCTAACACTTTGGGCTCATCCTTCCGTGTGCCCTTCGTGGTGCTACCTCCTTAAATTGATCTCCCTATTCAACTCTTGATTCTAACGGGTTAATTCTGCCATAGCGACAGCCATGGACTGTATATGTTGAACAGAAGCGGTTGCATGACAGGCGCAGACTGACGGTTATGGTGGGGATTACTAAAAGCATCCCTACTCTCTTGGTGGCCCGGGCTAGTAGCCCTTGATCTTGTCCGAACCATTTAGCCTTTTGTTTGGGAAAGGCGAATCGCTGAAATAATCAAGTGAAAAAAACACTGATTCCAACAGACGGGGCCAACTGATGATGCGAAAAAAATCAATAGGCTGGATGTTTTGGATTATAAAGAACTACTTGCTGTCGTAATGGCCTGGAAAAGAAAGAACAATGATTAAAGGTGACCGAGGTCGCCGGCCAAGAACCCTCCGATGCCAAAGTTATTTTTTCTCTCTCAAATTTTGGAGTTCCAACTTTTAGGAAATGTCAAAAACGTCCCTTTGTCTGGTTTGAATGAGCGTTTATATAGTATCCTAAGAACAATTATTAGACTTGTAACCTCCCCTAGATTTGAGTAGATGTGAGGGTTCAGGAATAACTTCCACAACTGTTTAGGAGTTATATTTTTCTCACATAATGGTTACTGGAAGTTATGCTTGTGATAAGGAGTTGTTGCACACACTCAGGAATTTTCCTAAGTGTCAAGGGCTCATCCAAGGGTCCTCCTATCGAGCGTACCTTGCTTCCAAGGAAGGTTGTTTCACTATAGACGACCTTATTATGGATGAGGATGATGGCTCCCTTGGATGAGACGGTGTGGTTTCGTCAAACTTGACCATGCGAAGCTCGTCCAAGCACCTTCTTGCATGGACGAGCATTTATAGACGAGGCTCTTACAACCTTAGCTTTCCTAGACTTGTCCTGGACGACCTCCATGGATGATTTTGGAGTTCATATTTTTATACCCCATAACCATTTATATTGCACTAAAACCTTCAAAAAAAAAAAAAAAAAAAAACCTATTGAGACTCTGTGTGTTCCTCGTAAAATAGTGCCACTACACTACTATAAATAAATAAATAAATAAATTGAAAGGAGATAAGACAGAGACAGCGCTCCGTGTCACCACCAAATCAAACCACACACCCGTCCTCCCACCCACACGACTCCGCAAGTCGGTGACTCACCTAAAATGGCTAATCCACAAACCCCCCCAAAATCCCACCAATCACAACCTCGTAATTAGATCTTCCTAATTCCTAACCTTAGGTAACCGACATCCTCCACCCCATTTCCCAAACTACCCCTAATAAAATCCAAAAATATGCTAACATTCCCACAGTCACAAAAAATCCAAACCGGGGATAGAATCGTCATTTAAAACAAAAAGTGCCCAATCTAACAATTTTATTATGTGATTGAATTAGCAAAACAATAATTTTCATCTTCCTTTACTGCCCATTCTTTTTTTTCTTTTTTTTTTTTCCTGAAGCTTTCTATTTTTTGCTCTTCCTTAATTTTCACCAATCCCATTCAAAATCTTTGTGTGTTGGTGTGTTTTTACCATTTTGCCCCTAGTCCATAACCTACCCTCTTCACCACCAAATCCATCAGTGACTTAGAGGTTGGTACTGACAAGTGAAAATACTACTAAAACGTTATTTTGATTCCACCAAACGAAAATACAGAATATTTTGGTGTGTTTAAATGTAGACAGGGCACTAATTTGTGTAGCCATGTGGCACAATAAGATGAAATCAACAAAAAGTCAAATGTTTCGATTTAATATTATACTAGTCGCTAATTTGTGTGATGCACAGGAATAGCTACTAGATGAGTTTCAAGAAAAAAAAAGTTTTATTTATTAGTTTTTTGTGGAAAGGGATAAGAGATATAATGCTGTGTCACTAGTTTAGTTTATGTTATGTATATAAATATATACGAGATAGGTTGTAATATATATACCAAAAGTTACCTATTGAAAGGTTATAACTAATAACCATTCAAATTAAATATACCAAAAGGTGTCTATTAAAAGGGCATATTCCTTCATATTGGATATATATTAAAGGTGCTATTGACCGAAAGTGTGCTTATTGGTCAAAAAAGGTGCCCATTGAAAGCAAAAGTGTCTATTGACCGAAAATGCATCTATTGACCAAAAATGCATCTACTGACCAAAAATGTCTATTGAACAAAAATGTGTCTATTGACTGAAAATGTGCACATTAGGTAAAAAGTCGTCTATTAAACAAAAAAAAAAAAAATGCATATTAACCGAAAATGTGCCTATTAACCAAAAAATGGTTCCTAATAAATGAAAATGTGTCTATTGAACGAAAATGTGCCTGTTGAAGGGTCATTATCTTTTGGGTATAAATAGTGATTCATATTCATTTGGTAACTTCTTTTCTATTTCTTATCTTTCATCTTTCTTGAAAACATAAGTAGCCTATGAGTTTTCTCCGTAATTGCTATTTGTACATCTAGTATAAAGGTCCAGAAATCAAATGCAGAGAGAGAGAGAGAGAGAGAGAGAGAGAGAGAGAGAGAGAGAGAGAGGATTAAGTTCCAGATCATGTGTTTGCGTCACAGTTATTTAGGAGCCAAACACTTGTATTACAACATTTTTGGTGTCCTGTACAATTTTGCTTTAGGGAGTCATAAATCATAATGTTTTATTAAAATGTTTTTGTGGGTGTCATGTACAATTTTGAACCTAATTTAATTATAGTTATTTGATAAACAAATGCCCAGCTCCATGTTATCATTTCATGTACCGGTTTTTATCTTCCATATATTTGCCAAAAATAGTATGCATATAAGTTCATATTTGTTGGCCAAATAGTATCATGCAAATAAATTTCATTTGTTTTCTACTTATAAAAACCGAAAGAACATATAAAAACTGAGAGCCATTATCGGAATGCAAGGGGCCAGATTTGGGCCTGGCTGAGGTAGAGTAAATGATTGCTCAAGTCATAATCGACTTGGACACAGATTTGATCTCGATAGTACTATCAGTTGGGACTTGTTTTTTTTGTTGAACTAATATATATATATATATATATATATATATATATATGTATATATAAATTTGATAGTTGGAAGAGGAAATCTTTCTTAGAAACACAAAGAAACTTGTAGGTCTTTTCCAAAATTACTATTTGTAAATTGGTTTTTTCGTTAAATAGTGAAAAGGTCCAAGAATCAAGCCACACCAACAGTAGCAACAATAATACTTGATGATGCATAAAAAATCATCAGTTGAGTTGATTGTCCACACATGTCAATGGGTGCACCTGAAGAACAAAAGAGAAGAACCAATCAAAGGGCACATGTGGGGTACTGGCCAAAGACCCTCTGAAGGTTAAGTTAGAAGAGAGCTCCAACAATGCTAGAGAGTAAGAGCTTTAGAGAAATTGTGCGTACCTTGTATTCTGAGGGTCCATGGGTGACTTGGTTCTTCCGTCCACCCGTAGGTAGGAAGACTTGAATTTTGTTCAAGGCACTCGTGAGTGGCATGGTTCGTCCTTCCACTAGTAGGTAGGACTTAAATTTTGTACCAAGGCACTTTTGGGTGACTTGGTTCGTCCGTCCACCCATAGGTAGGAAGACTTATAGTTTTGTTCAAGGCACTCGTGAGTGGCTTGGTTCGTCCTTCCACTAGTAGGTAGGACTTAAATTTTGTACCAAGGCACTTTTGGGGGACTTGGTTCGTCCGTCCACCTGTAGGTAGGAAGACTTAGAATTTTGACCAAGGCACGTGTGTGTGACTTGCTTCGTCCGTCCACCCGTAGGTAGGAAGACTTAGAATTCTAACCAAGGCACTTGTGGGTGACTTGGTTCGTCCTTCCACTCGTAGGTCGAAAGACTTAGAATTCTGACCAAGGCACTTATGAGTGACTTGGTTCATCCTTCCACCCATAGGTCAGATTTAAATTTTGTACCAAGGCACTTTTGGGTGACTTGGTTCGTCCATCCACCCGTAGGTAGAAAGACTTAGAATTATGACCAAGGCATTTATGGGTGACTTGGTTCATCCTTCCACCCGTAGGTTGGAAGACTTAGAATTTTGACCAAGGCACTTGTAGATGACTAAATTCGTCCTTCCACCCGTAGGTCGGAAGACTTAGAATTTTGACCAAGGCACTTGTGGGTGACTTGGTTCGTCCGTCCACCCGTAGGCAGGAAGACTTAGAATTCTGACCAAGGCACTTATGGGTGACTTGGTTCTTCCTTCCACCCATAGGTCGGAAGACTTAGAATTTTGACCAAGGCAATTGTGGGTGACTTGGTTCGTCCTTCCACCCGTAGGTAGGAAGACTTAGAATTCTGACCAAGGCACTTGTGGGTGACTTGGTTCGTCTTTCCACCCGTAGTTCAGACTTAAATTTTGTACCAAGGCACTTTTGGGTGACTTGGTTCGTCCGTCGACCCGTAGGTAGGAAGACTTATAATTTTGTTCAAGGCACTCGTTAATGGCTTGGTTCATCCTTCCACCAGTAGGTAGGACTTAAATTTTTTACCAAGACACTTTTGGGTGACTTGGTTCGTCTATCCACCCGTAGGTTGGAAAACTTAAAATTTTATCCATGGCACTCGTGAGTGGCTTGGTTCGTCCGTCCAATCCTTAGGTAGAAGGACCTAGATTTTGGATGAGAATTGGGTTTCGTTGGCATATAATTGGTCATTGGTACCCTTGGTTTTCAATCCATCCCATTGGGATGAGGATTAGGTGCCTGTCAGCTTCCTTTTGTAGTGTTTAGCCATGAGGTTTTGCTAAAGCATTGGAATTTGTTGTATGCTTTTACATAGGATTGGGCGTCCTTCTGCACGGTAGGCCACTGATACACTGGCCCCGAGACGCGTGATGCCCAAACTTTCAACCTTCAACATGCGTTGTAGTCCTCTGGAAGCATCCCATTCTTAAGGTAGAAGGTGATTGGAATCGTCCAACCAATACCTGTTGGTATCACTTGTATTTCTAGTTCCTTACTGACGACCAATAGCCATGTGTTTGGTAGATGCAGCCTTTGCCAATCGATCAACATGTTCTTCTCTTCCCTTAGGACTTCTACAAATTCTACTGCAAAATTTTGATCTGTCCGTCTCTTGACAAGGCTAAGGTACTTCATTCACTCTCCTTTGGTTTCATAGTCTTCGTTGATAGTCTCGTTAGTACAGCTTCGTACTTAGCTTCATTATTGGCCGTTGGGAACTGGAGTCAGATGGTGCGCTCTATGACATCCTCTTCAAAAGATTGTAGGACTAACCTAATCCCTTCAACATGTTTGTTGGATGATCTGCCCATTTAAACCTTCCTTGGGGCTGCTGCCCCCCTGCCTTCTGCCTTGTTTGTCATAAATTTTGTGACGAAGTCAACTAATGCTTGGGTTGAGGCTAACTTCTCCATAGGGGAATATCTTTCTTCTGCTCCCCTAAGCGCTCTATTGGTGTAGCATATGGGTAATTGCACACGATCCTCTTTTTGGATGAGAGCTGAACTAATAATCTTGAGGGATACAACCAAGTAGAGGGAAAGCTTTTCATTGGGTTTAGATGGATTGAGGAGTGGTGGAGATGCGAGGTATGCCTTCAATTTCTTAAATGCTCTTTGGCATTCGTCACTCTACTCAAATGTCATCTTGGTTGTCCCTTTCTTAGTGATCACTCATCAGGGGATGGCTATTGTTGCATTTGCTGCTGTCCTATTCATCATTTTAATGGTTCGTATACTATTCGTTCCACTGGCCCAATTTTTGCTCCAGCAACTCTCCAAGGCATTGGGCAAGTTTTCAATCTCTTGGTTGATGGTAGCCAATGATCATCTAGACCATGCAACTCTTTGTCTTAGGAGCTGTGATATGGGTAATCACTCATTTTTTTCCCACAGATGGCGCTAACTGATGATGCATAAAAAATCATCAGTTGAGTTGATCGTCCACACGTGTCAATGGGTGTACCTAAAGAACAAAAGAGAACAACCAATCAAAGGGCACCGATGGGTTACCGGCCAAAGACTCTCCGAAGGTTAAGTTAGAAGAGAGCTTTAACAATGCTAGAGAGCTCATGTGCGTACCTTTTATTTTGAGGGTTCATGGGCTTTTATAGTAGAGTTGGCCTCCATTTCTTGCGCACCAAGGCGCTTTCTTATAGGGAAAATCTTCACTAATGGGCATATATTACGAAATTCTTCTAAGTTAGGATTTTATTTGCATTAGGATTCTATGAATTAAAGCCAATCGTGAGTCGCAAGTTATTTCCATTTAGGAGTCCTTGGAGCTTAATCAAACCAGAAAGATGCCACGTGGCCCTTACACCCGTCCACTATGTGTCCATGCACTTTAGACCTGTCCACTCTCAGCCAATTAGTTCAAGGTCGTTGTGTCTATTCAAGAGCATTCGTCATCAATTTTTTTTTACCCTCTTCCATACTGAACAATTTCTTTACACGCGTTATGAATGCTACTCTTCACAAATTTCTCATTTTCTTCACTATGCCTTACGGATGTTTTTCTTCTCAATGATTTCTTTTTTTTAATATATACGTCTTATGTGAAACGATGAGTAGATAATGAAACTTAACAAGGAAAATAAAAAGGCACAATTGCTCAGTATTTTAAATGATGGAAAACTACATATTTGCATTGCATACAAAACATATGCAGCGGAAATTAACGGATCTACTTCATTCACAATTGATAACATGCACTATGTAAATTTTAGAATATAGAATCAAGAGAGTGTACCTTGTTGTGATGAATTTCAAAACCAAAGATCATAAGTTCTTGAGAACACTTTTAATCTTCACTCCAATTCCACTAACGCCCAAGATGTGTGGTCTCTCAATCAGTTTTTGTTCAAGGGAGAATAAGAGAGTGTCCAACACTCACATACACACCATTTCACAATGATGTCTCTCTTTTTCATATATTAAAAATTTTGTATGTTTCTCTCTTTATAACTGATTATCTAATTGGGTTAGCCTTTTAGGCCTTTCCAATTAGGCTTTGGTATGTGGCTTGGAGTGGGACCAAAAGGAACCAATAAGACACTAGTTCTAATAGGCCTTGGGTTTTTCTATCAACTCTTGACAAGTCTAAAGTTATCATTAACTATATTTAATACCATTATATAAATATGGTTGCACTCTAGGCCTTATTTATAAATTATATCCCAAGACTTTATTATAGATGCAACCCCTTTATAAAATATTCGTAATAATACAAAGTCATAAATATAGACTGCCACTTTGTAAATTACTACATCTTATCCTTAAGTACCCGGTTTAATCATTTAAAGTTATTCAACATATATTTATGAAATCAAATTTCATAAATATATACTTTAGTAACTTCTTACCAAAGTGGTTAGGCTTAACTCTCTAAATAACTGAACCCATAAAACTTATCTCAAAGGAATATTTTATATCTCCGTTAAGAGATTATGAATTTCATTTTGAGAATATATGTTCCATCAACACAAAATGTGGCTAAATATATGCTCCATTCTTATAACACCAGGATCAAAAAGGAATTTCTTGAGCCAAATAGCTTCCTTTGCCGCCTCACAAGCAGCAACAAATTCAGCTTCCATGGTGGAGTTCGCAATACAAGATTGCTTAAAACTCCTCCAACTTATGGCTCCACTTCCTAAGGTGAAAACACATCCTGAAGTGGATTTTTTGAAATCTAAATTCGATTGAAAATCTGAATCTGTATAGCGAATTGGAATCAAATCCTCACACCGGTAAACAAGCATATAATCTCTCGTTCTACTAAGATATTTGAGAATATGCTTTACAGCTTGCCAATATTTTGGTCCTGGATTTGATTGATATCGGCTGACCATGCCAACTGAATAATAGATATCTAGTCTAGTACGAAGCATGACATACATGAGACTTCCCACTGCAAAAGTAAAAGGAACTTGTCTCATCATATTTTCTTCCTCTTAAGTCTTAGGTCTTTGGTTGTTAGACAGAGGAACTCCATGTCTAAAAGAAGCAATCCTTTTTTGGAGTTTTGTATGCTAAACCATTTTAGAACCTTATCTATATATCCAGTTTGTGATAAGCCTAACATCATATTCTTGTGATTTCGCTAAAGCTTGATCCATAAAATAAAGTTAACCTCATCCAAGTCCTTCATATCAAATTGGATTGACAACCAAACCTTTACTGATGACATTACCCCTATATCATTCCCAATGAGTAGAATGTCATCAACATAAAGCACTAGGAACATTACTACTTTGTCTTGATGTCTTTTGTACACACATGGTTGTCCAATCAAGTTTTGGATCTTGTAGAGGCGCCTATCGACATTAAACATATTGCTTGTAAATGGATTTACAAAAGGAAGAGAGGGATGAATGAAAAGGTTGAAACCTTTAAAGCAAGGCTAGAGGCGAAAGGGTATATACAAAGAGAAGGTATTGATTATGAAGAAACCTTTTCACTAGTAGCAATGCTTAAATCTATCAGAATTCTCTTATCCATTGTTGCTCATTATGATTATGAGATTTGGAAAATGGATGTCAAGACTGTATTTCTCAATGGCAATCTTGAAGAGAAAATCTATATGATGCAACTAGAAGGTTTCATAGCAAAGAACCAAGAGCATATGGTATGTAAGTTGAAAATGTCCATTTATGGACTTAAGCAAGCATCTAGGTCATGGAACATTAGATTTGATCAAAGTCATAAATATAGACTGCCACTTTGTAAATTACTACATCTTATCCTTAAGTACCCGGTTTAATCCTTTAAAGTTATTCAACATATATTTATGAAATCAAATTTCATAAATATATACTTTAGTAACTTCTTACCAAAGTGGTTAGGCTTAACTCTCTGAATAACTGAACCCATAAAACTTATCTCAAAGGAATATTTTATATCTCCGTTAAGAGACTATGAATTTCATCTTGAGAATATATGTTCCATCAACACAAAATGTGGCTACCCAATATATTGAGGTTTTGACTGTAACTTTAGATCTCACTCCTGAAGTATCAAAGCAACCTACATTTCATAATCAGGTCCATTATCCTCTCAGGATTAAGAATTCATGTAAATAGAAGTCGTGAGATTTATTATTCATTTAACAGTCGTTAGGAGAATAATAAATTTCACAATGGTCCAGTTCAATATGTCTTAACTCTTAAAACGTATCAATATATTAACTGGAAATCTCCATTTTCATGATCAGGACAAATCATCTTAGTTGATATGTTATAGTCTTCGCAGATGAAATGCCCAATTTCATCATCGACTACGTACTAAAATTTTGAGTTTACAAAGAACTTGTGATTTATATCTTTTGTGACTTTTCACATAAATCACATACTATGCATCTCATGGACTATATGATATTGTCCCATATTCATGTTACAATTATTTTAGATTATAATAAAACAAATTTATCAATCACTATATTAAATCATACATCATGTTATACATAATGTAATACATAATATCTTACGTAGCATCATATAATAGGATTTAAGGGCACTAATCCTAACAATCTCCCATTTGCCCTAAAGACTATTGTGCACTAATCTAACTCCCATTCCTTCTAAATATGACTCAAAAGTCCTTTGAGGCAAGACTTTAGTAAAGGGATCTGTAAGATTATTTTCACTTTCAATCTTTGCTACCACTACATCTCCACGAGCAACAATGTCTTGAATGATATGGTACTTCCTCTCAATGTGCTTTCCTTTCTTATGATTCCTTAGATCTTTGGATTGTGCAACTACTTCACTATTGTTGTAAAATAATGTGATGGGAACTTGCTCCATTCTCATAACACCAGGATCAAAAAGGAATTTCTTGAGCCAAATAGCTTCCTTTGCCACCTCACAAGCAGCAACAAATTCAGCTTCTATGGTGGAGTTTGCAATACAAGATTGCTTAAAACTCCTCCAACTTATGGCTCCATTTCCTAAGGTGAAAACACATCCTGAAGTAGATTTTCTGAAATCTAAATTCGATTGAAAATCTGAATTTGTATAGCCAATTGGAATCAAATTCTCATACCGGTAAACAAGCATATAATCTCTCGTTCTACTAAGATATTTGAGAATATGCTTTACAGCTTGCCAATGTTTTGGTCCTGGATTTAATTGATATCGGCTGACCATGCCAACTGAATAATAGATATCTGGTCTAGTACAAAGCATGACATACATGAGACTTTCCACTGCAAAAGCATAAGGAACTTGTCTCATCATATTTTCTTCCTCTTGAGTCTTAGGTCTTTGGTTGTTAGACAGAGGAACTCCATGTCTAAAAGAAGCAATCCTTTTTTGGAGTTTTGTATACTAAACCATTTTAGAACCTTATCTATATATCCAGCTTGTGATAAGCCTAACATCATATTCTTGTGATCTCGCTAAAGCTTGATCCATAAAATAAAGTTAACCTCATCCAAGTCCTTCATATCAAATTGGATTGACAACCAAACCTTTACCGATGACATTACCCCTATATCATTCCCAATTAGTAGAATGTCATCAACATAAAGCACTAGGAACATTACTACTTTGTCTTGATGTCTTTTGTACACACATAGTTCATCAAGATTTTGTTCAAAACCAAATGATTTGATTGCTTGATCAAATCTAATGTTCCATGACCTAGATGCTTGCTTAAGTCCATAAATAGACCTTTTCAACTTACATACCATATGCACTTGGTTCTTTGCTATGAAACCTTCTAGTTGCATCATATAGATTTTCTCTTCAAGATTGCCATTGAGAAATACAGTCTTGACATCCATTTTCCAAATCTCATAATCATAATGAGCAATAATGGATAAGAGAATTCCGATAGATTTAAGCATTGCTACTAGTGAAAAGGTTTCTTCATAATCAATACCTTCTCTTTGTATATGCCCTTTCGCCTCTAGCCTTGCTTTAAAGGTTTCAACCTTTTCATTCATCTCTCTCTTCCTTTTGTAAATCCATTTGCAAGCAATAGGTTTAATGTCGATAGGCGCCTCTACAACATCCAAAACTTGATTGGAATACATGGAATCTAATTCAAATTTCATAGCATTGACCCAATGATGTGCATCTATATCATTTATTACTTCATCATAAGTGTATGGACCCGATTTAGCCTTTTTTGAGATTGTTTTATAATTTTCTCCCAAACCTATAAAGCTTATAGGAGGCCGAATAATTCTCTCACTACGACGAGGTACCTATGTACTAGACATCTCATGAGTAGTATCTTGCAGTGTATCCAATACAGCCACATCATCCATAGCTTTATCCAATGGTTGTTGATTTACAGATTCATTCATTTCAGCCAATAACTCTACTTCTAGGAGTAAAATTATTCATATAGTCATTTTCCAAAAATTTAGCATTTGTACTAACAAAAACTTTGTTATCATTTCGACTATAGAATAAATAACCCCTAGTTTCTTTTGGATAACCCACAAGCAAACATACTTCTGATTTTGGTTCCAACTTATCAGGCTTCCCCTTTAGCACATGTGCTGGATAGCCCCAAATGTGGAGATATCTCATACTAAGCTTACGCCCACTCCACAATTCCATGGGTGTTTTGGGAATTGATTTTGATGGAACTAAATTCAAAAGATGTATGTTGTATCTAAGGCATACCCCCAAAAAGAAATTAGTAGAGTAACTCATTATGGACCTAACCATTTCCAAAAGAGTCCTATTCCTTTTCCCCGCTACACCATTTGGTTGAGGAGTTCCAGGTGCAGTCAATTGGGACATTATCCCATTCTGAATTAGACAATTCTTGAAATCCCTAAGAAGGTATTTACCACCTCGATCAGATCGAATGGCCTTTATGTGTTTACCCAATTGATTCTCAACTTCAACCCTAAACTCTTTGAACTTTTTAAAGGTTTCGGACTTCCGTTTATTAGGCACACATAACCATATTTTGAATAATCATCCGTAAAAGTGATAAAGTACTCATAACCTTCTTTTGCTTGGGTTGACATAGGACCACATACATCTATATGAACAAATTCAAGCAACTCTTGAGCTCTTCTATCTTTTTGCATTAAAAGGTTGTTTGATCATTTTACCTTCCAAACAAGATTCGTAAACAAGAAATTCATCAAAGTCATGGGCTGTAAAAGTCCATCTTTGATTAGTCTTTAAATCCTATTTGAATTAATGTGACCCAAATGCAAGTGCTAAAGATATGCATCATTAGTAGAAGGAAACTTTATTTTTAATGATTTTACATGAGAGTCATTCTCTAATTCAGAATTATGTAATTCATGCTTATCAAGAGTTAAAATATAAAGACCATCCACAACATTGCCAGAACAGATAAACATTTTATCCTTCTTTATTACAACATTGTCCTTTAGGAAAACACAATATCCATGTTTACCTAAATAAGTGTTAGGATGTGTGCGTTGAAATCCTATTGTATGATGTTATGTATGACATTATGTATGACTTAATATTATGATTAATAAAGCTATTTTATTTTTATCCAAAATAATGGTAACATGAATATTTGGACATTATTATGTAGTCCATGAGATGCATAGTATGTGATTTATGTGAAAAAGTCACAAAAGATATAAATCATAAGTTCTTTGTAAACTCAGAATTGTAGTTCGTAGTCAGTGATGAAATTGGGCATTTCATCTGCGAAGACTATAATATATCAACTAAGATGATTTGTCTTGATCATGGAAGTGTAGGCTACTAGTTGATTTATTGATATGTTTTAAGAGTTAAGACATATTGAACTGGATCGCTATGAGATTTATTATTCTCCTAACGATTGTCAAATGAATAATAAATTTTACAACTTCTATTTGCATGAATTCTTAATGTTGAGAGAATAATGGATCTTGTCATGAGGTGTAGGCTGCTTCGATATATCAGGAGTGAGATCTAAAGTAATGATCAAAACCTCAGTATGTTGGAGAGCCACATTTAGTGTTAATGGAAGAATATTCTCAAGATAAAATTCATAATCTCTTAACGGAGATATAAAGTATTCCCTAGAGATAAGTTTAATGGGTTTGGTTATTCAGAGTGTTAGGCCTAACCACTTTAGTAAAGAGTTACTAAAGTATATATTTATGAAATTGAATTTCATAAATATATGATGAATAACTTAAAGGATTAAACTGGGTACTTAAGGATTAAGATGTAGTAATTTTCAAAGTGGCAGTCTATACTCATGACTTTGTATTACTACGAATATTTTATGAAGGGGTTGCATGTATAACAAAGTCTTGGGATATAATATATTAATAAGGCCTAGAGTGCAATTATATTTATATAGTGGTATTAAATATAATTAATGGTAACTTTAGACTTGTCAAGAGTTGACAGAAAAGCCGAAGGCCCATTAGAGCTAGTGTCTTATTGGTTCCTTTTTGTCCTACTCCAAGCCACAGACTAAAGCCCAATTGGAAAGGCCCAATAGGCCAGCCCAATTAGATAATCAGTTAGTTAGATTCGATAAGGACTAGAGTATCATATCCACTTGGGATTCTCCATCAATGTCGGCACCTAAAACTTCCAATATATTCAGATTAGAGATCATTGTAAGACAATGCTCTCTCACTGAACTACCTTCAGCCATTTTGGTATTATAAATTTGCCTCATGGTTTCTTGCCTTACTAAACAGCCTTGCTCACCAAACATCTCCTTCAGACTTAGCATAATGTCTTTATCTAGTTCTACATCTTGCACTTGGCCATTTCATTAGATTTCTGCCAACGATCATATCGCTATTTTTCCTCAGAAGGAGCATCTAATGAAGGAAAGTTACGACATGGTTGAGTAAGCACATATTTGTACTCTTTAGCTGTAAGAACAATGTCCAAATTTCTTTTCCGGTCAACATAGTTGGATCCAGTCAGTTTGTTTTGATTAAGAATAGAAACAAGTCGGCTAAATGATGCCATGTTCAAATCTGAAAATAATAAACATGAATATAAGAAGTAAACTGAACATTATCAATTTAGCATATAAGCATATAATATCGAACCTTAATAAAACTATAAATTAATATATGCAACGACAACTTAATCCCATGTTTAAAATTCCTTGGAAGCAAGTAAATTATAAACACTATGATTGACTGGGAACTATTCTCATTATTAGTACTATCATGATAACTCTTATCAAACACTAATAATATATCGTTTTTCCTTTAGCCTCTAAGTAATAATGACATAGCTTCGAAGGGAGGTTAACATTTAACTTAGTCTAGTGTATACCATTGATTGAATTCTATGTGATTCATTAAGTAACTCCATGGTAGCGTGGTCATTCTTAATGTAAAAACACATATTATCTATCATTAAAAAGTTTAATCTATAGTACCATGAATTAAACACCCTCCGAAGGGAGCAAGGCATATATGCCAAGGTGAGATGCTTAATCACACTACTATAAACCGACAATAGAGGCCATGAGATCCAATCCTTATATCTCTCTCCTACTAGATGTTTTAAATTAAAGGTTTTTAAAAATAAAACATGCATAATCTAATTACACACAGCCTTGCACTTTACATATTTGAAAACACTTAGAAAAAATTCAAAATTTCCTTTAGTGACATTTTTGTGAGTATCTTGCGACTAAGCTCTTTCTGCAAAAATAAATTAAGGCAAAAAAGTGAAAACACAAAAATTAGACAGAGACTTTCATGACTATCTCGTGACTGTTTCGCAAGTAAAGCTTACTCGCGAAATATTTTGTGAAAACACAAAATTCAGACAAAAGCTTTTGCGACTCTCTCGCGACTATTTCGTGAGTATGCTTACCCGCGAAAAACTCGTGTTTTCAGTTTTTCAAAGGGAACATCTAAATAGTTTTCAACTGTTTTCCATGAACAAACAACCACCACCGGAACATAATAGATGTAATTTGATATCAAAACTGAATTTTATTGATGCTATAGCCTTAAAGATCAATTTAACATCAATACTTAAATTCAAAATTCAACAACATCAAAACATCAATATCAGTTTTTGTCAAATCATAGTTTTAACAACCATGCAGAAAATTAAATACATATATAATCTTCTAACATAATGAAACTATTATCTTTAATTTCAAAACTCACTAAACATGTTATACAGATTCGAATTGAAGACTGCTCTAATACCATTTGATGGAAAATTACATGTTTATATCACATACAAAATATATGCAGGGAAAAATTAACGGATCTACTTCATTCGCAATTGATAACATGCATTATGTAAATTTCAGAATATAGAATCAAGAGAGTGTACCTTGGTGAGGTGAATTTCAAAACCAAAGATCATAAGTTCTTGAAAACATTTTTAATCTTCACTCCAATTCCACTAACACCCAAGATGTATGGTCTCTCAATCAGTTTTTGTTCAAGGGAGAATAAGAGAGTGTCCAACACTCACATACACACCATTTCACAATGATGTCTCTCTTTTTCATATATTAAAAATTCTGTATATTTCTCTCCTTATAACTGATTATCTAATTGGGCTAACCTTTTGGGCTTTTTCAATTGGGCTTTGGTATATAGGTTGGAGTGGGACCAAAATGAACCAACAAGACACTAGCTCCAATGGGTCTTGGGCTTTTCTGTCAACTCTTGACAAGTTCAAAATTACCATTAACTATATTTAATACCACTATATAAATATGATTGCACTCTAGGCCTTATTTATAAATTATATCTCATGACTTTATTATACATGCAACCCCTTCATAAAATATTCGTAGTAATACAAAGTCATAAATGTAGACTGCCACTTTATAAATTACTACATCTTATCCTTAAGTACTCGGTTCAATCCTTTAAAATTATTCAACATATATTTATGAAATCAAATTTCATAAATATATACTTTAGTAACTTCTTACCAAAGTGGTCAGGCCTAACTCTTTGAATAACTAAACCCATTAAACTTATCTCAAGGGAAGATTTTATATTTCCGTTAAGAGACTATGAATTTTATCTTGAGAATATATGTTCCATCAACACAAAATGTGGCTACCCAACATACTAAGGTTTTGACCATAACTTTAGATTTTACTCTTGATATATTAAAGTAACCTACATTTCATGATCAAGTCCATTATCTTCTCAAGATTAAGAGTTCATGTACATAGAAGTCGTGAGATTTATTATTTATTTGATAGTCGTTAAGAGAATAATAAATCTCACAGCGGTCCAGTTCAATATGTCTTAACTCTTAAAACATATTAACATATCAATTAGAAATCTCCATTTCCATGATCAAGACAAATCATCTTAGTTGATACGTTATAGTTTTCGCAGATGAAATGCCCAATTTCATCACCGACTATGAACTAAAATTCTGAGTTTACAAATAACTTGTGACTTATATCTTTTGTGTCTTTCATATAAATCACATACTATGCATCTCATGGACTATATGATAATGTCCTATATTCATGTTACAATTATTTTAGATTATAATAAAACAAACTTATCAATCACTATATTAAATCATACATCATGTCATACATAATGTAATACATAATATCATACATAGCATCATACAATAGGATTTAAAGGCACTAATCCTAACATTAAAATGTAAATGTAGCATAAATTTATATAATCATGTGGCGCAAAAAGGAGTGATTAACAAAAAGCCAAACGTTTCGTTTTTATATTATAATAGTCGCTAACCTGTGCGATGCTCAAGAATAGTTACTAAATGAGTTACAAAATATATATATATATGTATATATATATATATATATATGTATATATATATATATATATATATATTTTTTTTTAGTTGCAATAGTAAGAAAAAATGCATGAAATTTTTTTAAAAAATGATATTAAAAGAAATAGCGCAAAATTTTATTCGTTAGGCTAAAGAAAACAATGTTGTTTTATTTATTAGATTTTTTGTGGGAAGAAATAAGAGGTAGAATTTTGCGTCTCTAGTTTAGTTTGTAATGAATATATAGGTATATATAAGATAGGTTGTAATATATATGTCAGAAGGTGTCTATTGAAAGGACATAATCCTTCAAATTTGATATACAAAAGGGTGTTTATTAAAAAATCATAACCCTTCATATTGGATATACCAAAAAGTGCCTATTGAATGAAAAGGTACATATTAGCTGAAAAAGTGCATGTTGAATGAAAATGTGTCTATTGACTGAAAATATGCTTATTGAATGAAAATGTGTCTTTTGGCCGAAAATGTCCCTATTGAATGAAAAGGTACATATTGGCAAAAAATGTACCTATTGAAAAATGAAAATTCACAACATACTATTTGGTGTTTTTAAATGTATATGTGTCATTAATTTATGTAGTCAAGCGGTGCTATGAGCAGTGATCAACAAAAGGTCAAACGTTTCGGTTTTATATTATATTAGTCGCTAATCTATGCAATGCATGGGAAAGTTCTTAGTAACTCTAAAATTTTGCCAAATCAAATGCTTTAAAGATTGAAAATCTTAAATAGCTTACATTAGCACCCATCAATTTGTCTACAATGCCAATGCTAAATAGATCTACAAATTACATTCTCATATCCTTTGTCATTTGCAAGGTGACTGGGTTCTTTCCATTATGGTTTGAATCCTTCCGTCCTTCAAAAACTTTAAGAAGTGCTATGTGGTTACTGAATAAGAATGTGAATAAGGTTACACAAAATTATTCTCATTATAATCAACATCGTAAGGCTAATATCCAGTCCAAAAATGTGTAATCAATGTTACATATTGGAGTGTAGTAGCGGGCAGAGAGTAGAGCAAACATTTTCTTACACCCACACCAACATTGCTTAGAGTTCTAATAATTATCAAAAAAAATTAAACAACCAAAAGCGATAACAATTTCTTTCAAACTGAATAAATAACCCCTTTGGAAATGTAGTAAACAAAGAAGAAGTAACAGCAAAAGCCTTCTAGAAACTAATTATAAATCAAAACCTTAAGTAAAACCAAATCTAACCTTAATACTTGATCTTGAAATCAGTGGTAAAAAAAAACTAAATAAATAAATAAATTTAGAGAGAGGAGGAGGAGGAAAAATGTACCTAATAACAAGCGATCTAGTAGAGAAGGAAGCAATTGAATCGTAAGGTTTTCCTGTGTATCGTGGGTCTTTATTAGGTTTTCAGTTTGGGGGTAGCAGAGACAACTTTTCTTTTTGACAGGTAAGAAAGAAAATATTATTAAAAAAGGAATAGTAGGAAAAATACAGAGAGTTCACAATAGTGAACAAAGAGTAACTGAGACAACTTGCAGTTGGATACTTGTGTTTTACTTTGTAACCCTATGATTGATTACCACCCTCTAGTCTAGATTGAAATCAATTTTCTAAGAAAAATTTTAGGATAACCAATCAATGTAGCAAATAAACCTTTTGTTGATCATGGAACCTTTTGTTGAGATTTATGCCCTAACTGGTTCTTCTCTAATTGGCCACAACACATAAACCTTTTGTTGAGATTTATGCCCTAAAATCCAATTTATTGGCATGTCATAAATAATTAAATTGTTTAATTATATGAGACTATTTATAAATGAACTAATAGGACATTATCACAGTTCATGAGATGCATTGTATGTGATTTATGTGATTTAGTCACAAAAGATGTAAATCATAAGTTCCTTGTAAACTCAAAATGTAGTTCGTAGTCGGTGATGAAATTGGGCATTTCATCTGCGAAGACTATAACACATCAACTAAGATGATTTTTTCTAATCATGGAAGTGGAGACTTCAAGTTGATGTGTTAATGTGTCTTAAGAGTTAAGACATATAGAACTGGATGGCTGTGAGATTAATTATTTAATCAACAACTGTCACCTGAATAATTAATCTCACAACTTCTAATTTTGTAGACTTTCAATCCTCAGAGGGTAGTGGACCTGATTATGAAATGTAGGTACTTTGATATATCACGAGTGAGATCTAATATTCACGGTCAAAACCTCAGTATGTTAGGTAACCACACGTAGAGTTGAGGGAACACATATTCTCAAGATGGAATCCATAATCTCTTTTTATAGAGATACAAAATATCCCTTTGAGAAAAGTTAAATGGGAACTGGTTATTCAGGGTGTCCACTTTAGTGAGGAGTTACTAAAGCTTATATTTATTGAAATTGGATTTCAATAAATATGAATAACTAAAAGATTAAACCGGGTACTCAAAGGGAAAATAGTTGTTTACAAAGTGATATTGTTAGAGTCTTGGGATATAATTTATTAATCAAGCTTAGAGTGCAATTATATTTATATAGTAGTATTAAATATAATTAATAGTAACTTTGAACTTGTCAAGAGTTGACAGAAAAGCCTAAGGCCCATTGGACCTACAGTCTTATTTGTTCCCTTTGGTTCCATCTCAAGCCACAAATTAAAGCCCAATTGAGTAGGCCCAAAAGGCTAACCCAATTAAATAATCAAATTTTGTTTAATAAGTGTTATTAAATAAAGTAACTACCAAGGTAGTTAGTATGTACGTATGAGGAAAAGAAAGAAAACAATTTTTCTCTACAAGGAGAAAAAGAAGGATGTTTCTTTGAGAACCAATGTACATAAAAACTAATTGAGAGACCACACATCTTAGGCACCATGTGAAATTGAGATGAAAACTAAAGGTATTCTCAAGTCTTAGTTTTGAATTTCACTGCATCAAGGTATGCTTTCTATTCTTTGTTCTTGAATTCAAGCTTACATATTATCTCTCATGAATGAAGTAGATTCGTGATTGTTGCTTCCGCAGTGTGTTTTGTATGAAATGCAAAACCAGATTTCCAACAATTGGTATCAAAGCGGTCTTCAATATCATGCTTGTATAACCTGTGATTGAGTTTTAGAATCAACGAAAACTATTTTCATAGTTGTGAAAATTTTGCAGTCATTTTTCTGCATATTATATTTTTGAAACTACTGTTTGATTAAAATTGTTTTTGATGTTATGATGTTGTTTAAGTTTGATTTTAACCATGTAAAATTGAATTTTAACACTTTAACATCAATGAAATTCAAGTTTTAATCTTAATCTCATCATTTTTTATCATTAAAAATGTGTTTTGTTCATTGGAAATGTCAAAAACGGTTAAAAGAAAAATGTTGTTTCTGGGTGTTTTTGCTACTGGCGAGTCGCGAGATGAGTCGCGAAAGCTTCTGGATGAACTCATGACTAGGGTTTCGCGATTGGGAGAGTTGCCAAAATGAGTAGCCAGAATGAGTAGCCAAAAATTTTGACACTTGTTTTTCAACTCGGAACATATTTAAACAATGAAATTTATTCCTAATGAGATTAAAATTATGTTTTCAAGGGTTTCTAGTATTATTAGGATTCTTGATAATAATCTTGAAAACCTTAATGTTTGATATGTGAATCTTCATTCATAAAATCAAAAAGGTGTTTTTGATAGAAGAACAATGAAGATGTCAAAATCAGTTACCTGAAAATTTTGAAAAAAATTCAGTTTTGCATTTTTTGATTGATCGAGTACTAGGTTCGACCGATCAAAGGGATTGAATTTTGAATTTTCACTTGTTTTTGACTAAGTGTTAAAACTTTGGTAAAAAACAAGGTTGTGGGATTAATTTTATAGTCCTATAAAGTTAAGGACATACATTAATCATTCTCTAACTAAAAGACCTAATGAGATCATAGATGTTAGTTAAATAGAACTCTTAGTCCTAAATTGTTTTATGATTAAAATTCCTGAATTTATTTTAATTAGAGGGTTTTTAGTGAGATTAAAATTCTAATTAAAAGGTATATAGTTTATAATGAGATTAGAATCTTTTATTTAGTAACTTAAGAATAGAGTTCTATATAACTAGTTTTTGATCCATTAGAGTTTAAGGAATCCTAAATAGTTTAGGACTTCTATTTTAGTTAGTGATTCTATTGAGATTAGAGTCTTCAACAAGTGCAAGGTTATTAGTTGTGATGGGATCACAATTATTTAAGAAAAACCCAAATAACGAGTGGGAGTGCTGAAATAACCCTTTTGTTAAGTTTATTGTAATGTGAGTAGATACCTTGTCTTGACTTCTAGTCTTGCATTCCAAGTAAAGGTTATTTACTTCATGGATTACATGATTAAACTTCTTTGTGATTGCGCGAATGTTCGTTACGCTATTGTGACGTGACTTAGTTAGATCACATTGAATTTAAACAATTAAACACATTTGATGTGTAGGGCTAAAATTGTGATAATATCACAATAATTTCAATACAATTCACTTGTTCTAAAATTTCTAGTGGGAGAGAGAGACAAGGCTTGGATCTCACGGCCTCCATTATCGGTTCATAGTAGTGTGGGTAAGCACCTCGTCTTGGTGTAAATGTCTCGCGATCCCAAAGGAGGGTGTTTTGTTTCATGGTACTACAAGTTTAAACATTATAAAGGGAGATGAAATGTGGCTACACATGATTCTAGATAATGGTGTATACTACACTGAGTGTAATGTTACCTCCCAAAGGAAATATGTCATTATTACTTAGAGGCTGAAGGAAAAGCGGCAAATTATATTTCTTTGGTAAGAGTTACCATGATAGCATTAATAATGAGAATATTTCTCGCCTGATCATAGTAATTGGTAGGCACTCGCTACCGAGGAATATTAATTACGAGATTGGGTTGTCGTTGCACCTAATATAATATGGTTTTAGGGTTCCATATTATATGACTATGGTTGCAAAATATAATGTCTTGGTATTTAAGTTCATAGTCTCAAGATAAGTTGTCATAAATTTGTGTTCTCTAACTACTATTTCAATTGAATCACATTAACTAAGAAATAATTTTGGACATGGTGCTTAAAGGAGCTAAAGTACATAAATATTTTTCAATTCAGCATTGTCATAATTTCCTATACATGATGCATTTATGGAAGACAGCTTATGATGTGATCATAGTCTTCATTGGAATGTTACAATGTTACATTGGCTTCTATCTCAATGGTGCTACAGCATGAGATGCAAGAGTTGGTACTAGATTTAGACTTTATATTAAGTCTAAATGAGATGTTTGGTATGAATCACATTGAGTGCCAAGAAAGGCTTAAGGAATTCCAATTCTATATCATTTTATGAAAATGTTTTATTTTAAAATGAATTGGAATTCTTGGATGAAGAGATTAAATGTTAATCTCATATGAATATGATCCACAAGTCTTTGTTAGAATTATTTGATCAATTTAGATTGTTTTCAAAATAAATTTTTTTTTTTTATTATTTGAATTGATGAGTGAGTTCTACGCAACGAAAGACATCCTAAAAGTTAAGGCTAGGATCAAAAGGTAAGGGTGGTAAGAAGAGGAATTAAAATACCAAGCAATTGGACAAGCTAGTTGCCCTAGTAGTTGCCAAAAGGAAATTAGACTCAAAAGTAAGACCAAAAGGAAAGTGTTTCTGTTTTAGTAAAACTAAGCATTGTCCATAATTGTTTTCTAGATGGAAATTTACATGTTTTACTTTTTAAAGAGAAAGTTTCATCCTTTGGTATTGTATGTTTTGGCACTTATGTCTAGATCTTATTAATCTAAATGGTATTCAAGATTGGCGAAAGATGGGCTTTTAGAACAATTATTTTGTTATGCTCACAGTCTATGAATTCTATTTAGAGGATAATAAGATCTAGAGCTCCTTTTCATAAAGAATATAGTTCCAATGACTTCTTTAAGTCAGTGCATACATAAAAGAGGAATAGGGTTATTTTAAAGGTAGAATGTTCTAGAAGAAACATGTCAGAATTTTTTATAAGACAACTATAAAATACATTTGGAAATGAGATGGATGTATTAAATACACCACAGGACATTATTCTATAGATAACTATTACACTGGTACAATATCGTAGTGGGAGGATCGTCAATTACTAAATAAATTCATACTTTTGAAATAAATTTTTGAAGTCATTCTACAAGGATATGAATTTGATCCTCAGTCCTACATAAATGCAATAGATGATATGAATATGGATTACTAGATCAAGGTTATGTTAATAGAATTAGATTCTATTTAAAGTCTAGAACTTGTAGAGGCACCTAGTGGCATTAAGCCTATTGTTTTCAAATAGGTCTATAGGTAAATGAGATTGATAGATTTGAAGGTGCAAACCTTCAAAGTCAAGACTAGTGGTGGAAAGATTTATTCAGAAAGAAGTGGTTCGACTATGAAAAGATTTTTTTACCAATAGTCGAGTTTGACTCTATTTAGATTCTCTTATTCATTATATTTCATTTGGATGAAACATGGCAATGGATATCAAGAAAGCTTCTTTTATTAGCAATCTTGAGGAAGACATCTATATGTTGTAACTAGACTTGTTCATAGCATAGAACCAATAGTATTTAGTATGTAGGTTGCTTAAAGTCCATTTATGGACTAAAGCAAGCATCTAAATCATAAAATATCATCTTTGATCAAGCAATCAAATTGTTTGATTTTGATCAAGTATTAAAAGGCCTTATGTGTGTAAAAGCTATATAGAATAATAAATTTCTTAATGTATGTTAATGAAATTCTAATCATTTAGAATGATGTAGAGTTATTGTCATCAATGAAGATATTTTGTTGTCTAGTATAGTTTGACATAAGGTACTTGGGAAAAACTGGTCACATCCTAAGAATTAAACTTTGCTAAAATTCAGAAATTAGGATGTTGGGTCTATCTCAAACTACTTAAATAGATTAGATTCTAGCCAAGTATAGCATGTAATACTTCAAGAAAGGATTCTTTCTTTTTAAGTTTGAAGTTCATTTATATAGGACTATAGTCTTAAGACATATAAAAGGAAGAGCATGTTAAGACGGTTCCTTATACCATATCAATAGGGAGTCTTTATGCTATGCTATATACTAGGATAAATATCTATTTTGCGGTGGGCGTGGTAAGCAAATTTCAGCTGAATCTAAGATCACTTAATTTAGTGGGAGTAAAGCATATATTCAAATATCTTAGGAGAATGAAGGATTATATGCTTGTCCACTAAAGTGAAGATTTGATGGTTACTGGTTGTATAAATACTGACTTATTGTTTGATTGTGATTCATGAAGTTGGACTTCAAGATCTGTGTTCATCCTAGGTGGTGAAGATACACATTAAGTGTAAGTATTATTTCATTAGAGAAATATGAATACGTGAGATGTAATAGTAGAAAAGATAATTTATGCAATAAATCTAGCTAAAACTTGTTTCCAAACCTTGCCTTAGAGTGATTATGAATTACTCTAAAGGGAAATAAGTATCGGATATATGGTAAATTGTCTTTGAGGGCAAGTGGGAGATTGTTGGGGTTTATGCCCTAAAATCCAATTTACTGGCATGTCATAAATAATTAAATTGTTTAATTATATAAGACTATTTATAAATGAACTAATAGGACATTATAATAGTCCATGAGATGCAATGTATGTGATTTAGTCACAAAATATGTAAATAACAAGTTTCTTGTAAACTCAAAGTGTAGTTCATAGTCGGTAATGAAATTAGGCGTTTCATCTGCGAAGACTATAATACATCAACTAAGATGATTTGTCTTAATCATGGAAGTAGAGACTTCTAGTTGATGTGTCTTAAGAGTTAAGACATATTGAACTAGACTGTTGTGAAATTAATTATTCAATCAACAACTATCACCTGAATAATTAATCTCACAACTTCTAATTTCATAGACTCTTAATTCTGAGAGCGTAGTGAACCTGATCATAAAATGTAGGTTTCTTTGATATATCAGGGGTGAGATCTAATATTCACGGTCAAAACCTCAATATGTTGGGTAACTACACGTAGTGTTGAGAGAACACATATTCTCAAGATGAAGTCCATAATCCCTTTTTATAGAGGCACGAAATATCCACTTGAGATAAGTTTAATGAATGAAAACTAGTTATTCAGGGTGTCTACTTTAGTAAGGAGTTACTAAAGATTATATTTATTGAAATAGGATTTCAATAAATGTAAATAACTAAGAGATTAAACTGGGTAATCAAGGATAAAATAATTGTTTATAAAGTGACAGTTTATTATGACTTTGTTACTATGGACATTTCATGGAGGGGTCAAATAATATTATTAGAGTCTTGGGATATAATTTATTAATCAGGCCTAGAGTGCAATTATATTTATATAGTAGTATTAAATATAATTAATGGTAAGTTTGGACTTGTCAAGAGTTGACAGAAAAACCCAAGGCCCATTGGAGCTAGAGTCTTATTTGTTCCCTTTGGTCCCATCTCAAGCCACAAACTAAAGCCCAAGGGATTAACCTAATTAGATAATCAGATTTTATTTAATAAGAGTTATTAAATAAAATAACTACCAAGGTAGTTATTATGCACGTATGATGAAAAGAAAGAAAACAGTTTTTCTCTACAAGGAGAAGAATAAGGATTTTTCTTTGAGAATCAACGTACATAAAGACTGATTGGGAGATCACATATCTTGGGTACCATGTGAAATTGAGATGAAGATTAAAGGTATTCTCAAGTCTTGGTTTTGAATTTCATTGCATCAAGGTACGCTTTCTGATAGGCCACAACCGCGTTGACCTCTTGTGACAAATTAAGTTGATTAATTAGTCAAGTTTTTAATTAATCAAATTAACATGAAAATCGCGTAGTGACACAAAAAAATTACCAATAAACTAAAGTATGCAATGGAAATTAAATGACACGGTGATTTGTTTACGAATGGGGAAAACCTATACAGCAAAAACCCCACCGGGTGATTTAAGGTCACCACTCCCAAAACTCCACTATTATCACAACAAGCGGTTACAAGTAAAGGAATCCAAGTACCTTACCAACTTACAGTTGAACCCTTACCCCAATACCCAATTGGACTTGTTCTGTAGTGACAGTTTCTCCTTTTGATGCACGGCTCCCAGTACGTGACTAACCAATTTGCGCAGATCCCAGTACACGACTTCAATCACCAACTAGAGAGAGTTGTTGGCTATAAAGTTCTTCAATTTATCAACACAATGAAGATCAAGAAGATGCTTGGTTAGAAAACCCTACGGTGCATATCACATAGCAACTTCTTCACAAGAGATAAACTAGGGCATGAACTTTGTCTCAGGTCATAAATTGCATGAACAAGGATTTCTTAATACTTGTGCAACTTGTATATCTTGACGGCCCTTAAAATAATCCTTTTATATGTCTAGGGTTAGAAGAAAAGAAATCCCAAAGACACATGTACGTATTGGAATCAAAACAGAATTTAGAATCTGTTTTTCTTAAATCTCGACAGCTATAGGTGTCGAGGTGTTGTCGAGCAGCTGTCGAGCCTGGGGGCTGAACAGCTTCTTAAAGCTCGATAGATGTATGTGTCGAGCCAGGTGTCGAGCCAAGTGTCAAGCTTTAATGAACTTGCACTTTCCAGGTTGTTTCTTGGACAGACTTGATGAATTCACAATAAAGTGCGTTTTGTCAAAGGATAAGCCAATTACATAAAATGAGACATATGTTCAAAACACCTTAAAACACATATGTCCTAACAATCTCCCCCTTTGGCAATCCATGACAAAACCACAACAAACAAATGAACTTATGAGAGAAGTCATAAATCACTCAACTCATATTTACTTGTTAAATACAATAAAATCTATCCTAACACAAACTCTTAAAAAACTTTGCAATAAGAGAGTTTATGGCAAGTAGACTTTGACAACCTATATTTCTGAAATACTTTTAAACAAAACACATCAAGGCATCTTTGTGTGAAGCAAAAATAATAGATTGCATACAGATATAAGAAGCATGTGTATAAAAATAGAAAAGAAACAACACATGTATAGGTAGGTGAAAGAAACATACATCAATACATACATATATATATATATATATATATATATATAGATTAAGGATAAACACAATGTATGTAAATAATGGTCACAAGACCTAAGGTACAAGAACAATGTATCTCCAAAATGAAGAAAAGAAAAACAATACATGTAATTCTCACTACATACCTCATAACAACACTCCCCCTATCAAAAATGTCCTATACAAGCTCTCCCCATAAGAATGACTACTCTCATAACCCAAAACTACTCCCCCTTTTTGTCACGAGTGACAAAGGGTAGAGTGTCAAGTAGACATCTCATCGGTAGAGCTAGCATCTCTATCATCATCATTCAAAGCATCATCGCCATGACTATCATCATTCTCAAACTCAGAAGCCACAAGAGGTGGTGGAGGAGAAGCCTCAGAAGCAAAACCGCCCATGGTCGCCTGTCGTCGAGCAATGCAACCAACACGAATGTTCACCTAATACAACACTATAGAGAGTGTATCGAGGCGAGCATCCATGCGCTGAAGCTGCGCCATGATGTCTCCTAATGACACATCGCTCGAGGAAGAGGAAGGAGCAGATGTGACTCGAGCAAATCGAGATGGAGCTAGACAGGAGGAAGAAGCTGCTGAATCCGTCTGTCTCGACCTAAATTGTGCCTCACTACATTTTACGGTAGCGGCGTCTATGGCAGCCATGACATGGAAGGGGTCGGACAAAGGAAAGGGGATGGAGAAATGGCATAGAATCCTCGTGATAGCAGAAGGAAAGATGAGCTTATCACAGGTAGCTGTATCCCTATAGACATCTATGATAAAAAAGATGAAGTATGAAAGAAAGTCTATAAAGAGGTGCTCTAAAAGAGACAACAAAAACCGAGCACGAGGCTTTGTAATGGAGTTATAGTGAGAGAGAGGGTGCAAAGCAAATGTTATCACCATGTTCAAGAAACGAGGACCTTTAGCAAAAGGCCTACATGGTGTGAACTGACGCCAATCAGAGGGGCACTCACAAAAGGCACACATCATCTCATCTTTGGACACAGTCCATAGACGCTCACAACTGGGGTAGTCAGGATGCCCCACCCTCGAAATATGAAGCACTTCGGAAACCAACTCTGGAGTGACTACAATGCGCGTACCTCGAACACAAGTATGAAAGAGAGGTACTGAAAAATCAATTTCATGCATGTTGGAGTAAAACTCCTATATCAGCATGGAAGGACAAGTGACCGGGATGTCACACAGTGACTCCTAACTCCGACTGTGAATGACATCAGGTAGGCCGGTGTCGGCAAAGTCTACCAGAATAACTTGGCATTTCGAATGAACACCTCATTTAGAAAAGCTCTCCGAGAAGTCCTGTTGGGCTTTCTTATCACATAACCGAATAGAAGAGGGAGTCGGATCAGAAGACGAAGAGCCCTTAGAATGAAGAGGGTTCTAGGATAGAATGGACTTACGTTTTGGTGCCATAGACACTACTAACGTAAATAGAAGGAGAGGGAGAAAGAGAAAAACACTCAGAAGATTCCCAAAGTAATTCAAATATAACAAGTATATTGAAAAGAAAAGACGTATGCATAGGAAATGCATGAACATGCGACATGCAACATGAAAAACATTATGGGCCTAGCCCAATCCAAACCTATTAGCACACAATTAGATAACACACATCTAAATGCATGAAAATATTGTTAGAATGCTAATATGATGCAATGCATTGAGTTTTTAAGATCAAATCTACAAAACTCATCCCAAAAATTGCAACAAACACTCATCAATTTTGAAAAACCCTAAAATTTTTCAAAAATCCCAAAACCTAGGTTTCAAAACATGAAAAGCATGAAGAATGATGAGATAAGAAGCTTACCAAGATAGGAAAACGTGAGGGAAGCTTGAAGAAACCGTTGGGAAGAGGTTTGGAGTGAGTGAGAGAGGTTTTGGAAGAGAGAACACAAAGGTATCGAGAGAGAGATCGAGAGCAATGAGAGAAAGGATCACGCAGAACCTATTTAAACAGCTTCAGTAATTTTGGACAGATACAGGTATCGAGAGGTATCGAAACATCTGTCGAGGTAGGTGTTGAGAAAAACAACTTCGATAGATACAACTATTGATGAGGTGTCAAGGATTAAGGATCAGACACAAAAAGAGTCTCGATCATTCCACAAGCTGTTGAGAAGCTATCGAGGAGACAGAAACTTCCTCAATCGATCCACCAGGTGTCGAGAAGCTATCGAGATTGTGATAAGAAAAAGCTGAGAAGCTCGACAGGCAACCATGTATCGAGGAGGTGTCGAGCTAGCTTTAAAAGTAGTTTTTTGAGAAGAGAAAAACATAGATATAAATGCAATCATGCATGCAACTCAACCAATGATCCAATCAACATATTAAGCTCTCAAAAACATCTCTCAACAACAATTTGAAGAACATGAATCACAAAATACACACACACACACTAAACACATCTAACCAATTTTATATTACAAAAATAAGTTAAGATAGTTTAGTAAGTATACATTAACGCATGTAAACCTTGTGATGGCCAAATCACATTGTACCTGCACATGTATCAAGAGTAGCAAAGAGTATTGCGTGTTATGTGTGAAAAACATCGCAAGATTGCATAAGTGTCTCAAAGTTATGATGATTTGAGATATAAGGAAATCACTTTAACTCACACACAATCATAACATTTGATGGGGACTATCACTTTCGAGGTACATTCTATAAATCCCACATTTCTTAGAAAACACGTTTGCAATCATATTTTAAAGCATTTTGTTCTTTTTGCTTTTATTTCTTTGCATATTTTCTTTTATTAAGTATATCATGTATGGGCATATAAGAGAAAAAAGAATTATCCAATTATGTTAAGCTTTTTGACATTGCACTTTTGCTATGCCGAAGCATACGGATGTCATTTCATGATTGGCAGGTAACAGTGGTGAGATGGTTATTTATGCCTTTCTCTTAAGATTTTCTAGTCCTACCCGTTAAAAAGAGTGATACGAGTGTTAAGTATAAGAGATCACTTAACCTTACTCATCACAAACAAAGAGCCACAAAGCTCACTTGCTTAGTTGTGCATAAAAATGCTTATCTAAGCTACAAGAGATACAAAGTTTAGAAAACTCTGTTTCAATGGCCATTTTAAGATTCACAAGGACCAATGTACACAAACACACACTGTTTTTGTATTTTTCAATTTTTTATTTTTATTTTTATCTGAAAAGCAAAAAAATAAAATAAAACATAAAACTGAAAACAAACAAAAAAAACATGTTAAACAAAGCAAAATAATGCATAAAACTAGACTGACTCAAAACAGTAAAGCAACACACATAACTAATGCAAAAACAAAAACAAGAAGGGGGGGGGGGAAAGAGAGAAAACGTGAAAGAAAATCACTTAGAACCCTTTTCCTTCCACACCTTGGAAGCACCTTTCCTTTTTGCAAATCCTTGGACTGGTGATGAGGGGGAAGGATTAAAACCGTTCAAGTTCAAAAGGAACATGAAGGCTTTGAGAAGATCTCCAAGAGGAGCAAGAGAGGTTTGAAGCTTATTCTGGTACCCAAATGCTATCATGCTATTGCTCTGTTGAGTGGCTAACCACTTATAGTAATTTGGTCGAGTATGACCGGCAATACCACAATGATGACAGAGATGCTGCTTCTTCGGTTTAAGCTTTTGAGAGTTGCCTTCTTAGTCCTAGGGTTTTTAGTTTCCTTCTTCTCAAGCTTAGGGGGTGCTCCTAAGATGGACTTACCCTTGTCTAGGTTCTTACTAGCTAATTCAGTTTTAACATCATTGTTTTCAACTTTAATGTTATTAGCAGGAGGAACAAAAATAGTAGTACTAGCAGAAGGAGTATTAGAGGAAGAGAATTCATACCCCAATCCTGTTCGATCGGAAGCAGATTTTTGAATGTTGAGCTTCTCACCCAGCTTTGCACTTGATGTCCTCTCCAATTGCGCTCTAACTTGAAACAGCTCTACTTCAAGCTTCTTGGTCTTCTCAACCAAGAAATTGTTCTCGAATCTCAATGCCCCAATAATCTGATTTGCTTCATCAAACTTAGTGGAAAGCTCCTCACTATCAAGTTCCACATCACTGAGCTTCTTGGGGGCCAGCCTATAGAGTTTCTCATGCTTCTCAGAAAGCTTGTATAGTTTCTCATAGGCAGTATGGATATCATCTTGGTCATCCATAGTTTCAAACTTAGCATCCACCAACTCTTTTTCTTCATCTACTTCTTCAGAAATCCCTTTAGTAGGATTAACAGTGGCAGTGAAGGCATTCAAAATTTCGTCATCTTCATTGTCAGAATCATCCTCGGGCTTAGTGTCGCTCAATATAGCAACAAGTGCCTTGCTCTTCCTAATGCTCTTAAGATATGTAGGACACTCTTATTTCATGTGACTAAAACGTTGAAACCCGAAACACTTAGGTCCAGTGGGAACAGTGTACTGACCGCCATCCCTGGTATCCTTTTTCCTTTTATCTAGGCTCTTGAACTAAGAAGAACTGGATTGCCTACGGTCCTTGTTGAAGCCTTTTCCATTAGCATTTTTCATGAATTTCTTGAATTGCCTGGTAATGTAGGACTTCATCTTTGAATCTTCATCATCTGAGGACTCATCTGTGTCACTACTCTTGGCCTTCAGTGCCATACTTTTGCCTTTACTTAACTTGCCAATCCTTGTCAACCCTAGCTCGTAGGTTTGCAGATTACCAACCAGCTCAGTCAGAGGAATCTTGTCAATATCCTTTGATTCCTCTATCGCCGTGATCTTGGCATAGAATCTCTCGGGCAGATATCTGAGCACTTTTCTTACTATCTAGGGTTTAGGAATGGTTTCCCCAAGATTGAAAGCTGAGTTCACTATGTCTTTGAGCTTGGCATAGAACTCATCGAATGACTCATTCTCTTCCATCTTAATTTCTTCGAAGCTTGTAGTGAGCCTTTGTAACTTTGAATCCTTGACAGCCTTTATTCCCTCATAGGTTGTCTGGAGAATGGTCCATGCTTCCTTAGCAATTTAATGGAGGAAATTTTCTTGAACTCCTCATTAGTGACCGCACTGAATAGGGAATTCAATGCTCTACTGTTGAAATTGGCCACCTTGATCTTGGCATCATCCCAATCGGCTGACGCTTTTGTAGGCTTGGTCCGGCCTATTTCCACAGCTTGCCACACCTTCTCATCTAGTGACTGCAAAAAAGCTCTCATGCGTATTTTCCAATATGCATAGTTATTACCATCAAACAGTGGAGGTATAATAAGAGACTGACCTCTATCCATGACAAACAGGGGTCGATGGATCACACACAAGGATTAAATCCTAATCAGAGTGTGCCTGCTCTGATACCACTTGATAGGCCACAAACACGTTGACCCCTTGTGATAAATTAAGTTGATTAATTAGTCAAGTTTTTAATTAATCAAGTTATCATGAAAATCGCATGGTAGCACAAACCTATCACCAATAAACTAAAGTATGCAGCGAAAATTAAATGACATGGTGATTTTTTTACGAATGGGGAAAACCTACATGGCAAAAATCCCACTGGGTGATTTAAGGTCACCACTCCCGAAACTCCACTATTATCATAACAAACAGTTATAAGTAAAATAATCCAAGTACCTTACCAACCTACAGTTGAACCCTTACCCTAATACCCAATTAGACTTGTTTTGTAGTGACAGTTTCTCCTTTTGATGCACGACTCCCAATACGTGACTAACCAATTTGTGCAGATCCCAGTACGCGACTTCAATCACCAACTAGAGAGAGAGTTGTTGACTACAAAGTTTTTCAATTCATCAACACAATAAAGATCAAGAAGATGCTTGGTTACAAAACCATACGGTGTATATCACATAGCAACTTCTTCACAAGAGATAAACTAGGGCATGAACTTTGTCTCATCTCAAAAATTGCTTGACCAAGGATTTCTCAATATTTGTACAACTTGTATATCTTGACAGCCCTTAAAATAATCCTTTTATATGTCCAAGGTTAGAAGAAAAAAAGTCCTAAAGACACATGTACGGATTGAAATCAAAACAGAACTTAGAATCTGTTTTTCTTAAATCTCGACAACTAGAGGTGTCGAGGTGCTGTCGAGCAGCTGTCGAGCCTTGGGGCTGAACAGCTTCTTAAAGCTCGATAGATGCATGTGTCGAGCCAGGTGTCGAGCTTTAATGAACTTGCACTTTCTAGCTTGTTTCTTGGACAGACTTGATGACTTCAACACTTGATCTTGAAACACAGTTTCTTGAAGCGTTAAACACATCCTAAATCTACCCAATTACAAGTAAAGTGCGTTTTATCAAAGGATAAGCCAATTACATAAAATGATGACATATGTTCAAAACACCTTGAAACACATATGTCCTACCACTTTCTATTCTTTGTTCTAGAATTCAAGGTTACATATTATCTCTCATGAATGAACTACATCCGTGATTGTTGCTTCCGCTGTGTGTTTTGAATGAGATGCAAAACCAGATTTTCCAACACCTTTATCAAAATGAAATCTAGACTAGATACCTAAATCAAAACTAAGCAGTCCATAATAACCAAACCTAAATCATATTTAATACCAAAATATTTTTTTATATAAGAAAATACCTTTACTATTGTGGTACGTGGTATTACGGTGGTGGGATGCTACCCGAAGGTGGTTGCTAGCTTGACAATGTTTGCAGCCCTCAGACTTATCTCTTTTTCTTTTATATGTGCCTTACAGATGTTTTTCTTGCTTTGGGGCTTTGCTTGCAAATAGGGAAAAACTTGTATGTAAAATTTTTTGTTGCAAGAAATAAAGTACAGAGGGTGGGGAAGAGAGGGGGAATGTAAAGAAGAAAGAATTTTGTGCAATCAAAATCAAGCAAGCTGAATTGAAAATTACAATTTCAAACAAGACCTCACTATGAAATTCTACCAACATTAAAGTATCACTTAGTTTAAATAAAAGTAATAAAACTAACCCCAAAAAGTATCATTGTGGAAAATTATTTTTTAACAAATAAATTCGAGTAATCAAAATCAAGCAAATCCATCTTAAAATTACAATTTTAGATACAATTGCAAAAACCCACTATGAAATTTCACTTAAAATATCTATATGCTTTTACCAAACCATTTGATTAACAAAATTGCATACAAACATCACTTAGTGTAAGTAAAGCCAATAAAAAACACCAATAAAGGAAATCCTAAGAAAAACTGAAAGAGAATGGTCCGATATGGAGACCAGGTCGGAGATTGAAAATATTGGCACCTAGGGTCATGCCCTTGCAAGCTTTTTACGAAATAACCTGGGTCTGCATTTGAGAGAGGGGTAGAGGGTAGAGGTTATATGCTTGACGATGGTTTGAAAGAGAAAAACAAAAGAAGACAATTTCACTGGTGGTGGTTCCGTTGCATGATGGCGGCAAGCTAATGGAGATGATCCTATGTCCTATCTCACTTCACAGAGTTTCTTCTCACAGAGGAAAAGTGAGCAGAGGTAAAATTGAAGTGAAGTTGAGAATTGAGAATATATAAAGAGATAGTTAAATAACTTACCCTCTAAAATGGTGTTTTTTTTTTTAATAGGGAGTAAAATTTTGTTGAACGTGTTTAAGCATGAGGCTAAAAATATAAAATAATTGAGTTGGGTTATCTGTTGGTTGTTTTTCAAAAATAAAAAGGCTTATTGGTTGATTTGTCACGATTTTAAAGAAGTGTTTTTCTTTTCTTAATTTCTGTAACTATTGTTCAAGAGTAAACCATTTCGCATAAACCGCTAAATGAAAAGGCATAATGTTTCGGTGTTTTAAAATGAAAACGTGGCACTGCAATAAGGGGTGGTCAACAAAATTTCAAATGCTTCGGGTTTATATTATACTAGGCACTAACCCGTGTATGCACGGAAAAATCCCAAAAATGAATTATTTATGAAACATCCTAAATAGTTTTTTTTTTAATAAAAAAAAAATTCAAAAGCGATTGAACTCCAACACGTACTCTTACTTATTACACAGTCTAGAAATTATCCTATAAGATATATGTCCTACCTATTTCACAAAAAGCATGAATTTGTTCTAACACATCTGAACTCTCTTTCAAGCATGGTTCTCACAACCTAATGGATGCCAACAACAGTGAGTTGGCAAACTCCAATCAAATCCCTGATCCACATTTTATTACAGGAGTGTAATGATCTCAGTAGAGCATGGCAGCCATCCACAATGGTTTTCCTTAGCAAGGAATTAATTTACTATGCACTATAATAGGAGAACCGTGACTATTTCTAAAAAAAAATGTGCAAATCTGCATAGTTAGTGGTTTTGAAAAAAGGCCAATGCCATGTCCATTTTAAGATGAGGAAAAATAGGAGAAGCAATTGTTGGCTTAATTTTTTGAACCTAAATACTCAATGGTGTTAAATTGAAATTTCCACATTTAATTTAAAAAAAAAAAAAAAAAAAACCCAAATTGCATAGAAAAAGTTCCTAATGTTTAGTAATTAAGGGAAAAACAAAGGCATATGATTAAGTTAAAAAAAAAAAAAAAAAGGAAAGAAAGAAAAAGAAGGCACATGATTAACTACAACTAAGAACTTGATGAAATCCAGTACATGTCTAGCATAGATCTTCCAAAGGTGCAGTAGGTAGAAGGTAAATGAAATTGGATGACCCCAATAATAGCTTACCTAAGGGATGGAAGGATTCCAAAAAAAAAAGAGATGAAGCTAGAAAGCTAAGGATTAAATCAGCTATGTCCTTATAGACGAGGTTCTATACAAAAGAGGCTTCTCTCAACCTTACTTAAGGTGTTTAGCTCCAGATGAACCAAACTACTTATTGAAAGAAGTTCATAAAGGAGAATGCGGAAACCAAGAGCACTCTTCCAAAAGGTCGTCCGTGCAGGTTATTACTGGCCGACTATTCAAGCAGATGCTAAGGCTTATGTAAAGGTGTATGATCAGTGTCAACACTTCAGCAACATCCCTAGATAACCATCAGAGTACATCACCCTAATGATGGCCCCATGGCCCTTTGTACAATAGAGATTGGATATTTTGGGTCTGTTTCTAATAGGAACCAGGCAGATGAAGTTTTCGGTAGTGGGGATCAATTACTTCACTATGTGGGTGGAAGCTGAACCCTTAGCAAAGATCACATAGCAAAATGTCAAAAACTTTGTCCAGAAGAGCATTGTATGCCGATTTGGGATACTTAGGGTACTAGTGTCAGACAATAGATGACAGTTTGATAACACACCTTTTAGAGATTTTTGCGAGCAACTTGGAATCAAAAATCATTATTCTTCACCCTCCCACCCATAAGCAAATGGACAAGCAGAAGTTGAAAATTGATCATTGTTGAAGATCATCAAGACTTGGCTTGAGGGGGCAAAGGGAGTATGGCTAGACGAGCTACCAGATGTTCTATGGGCTTACAGGATGACTGTGAGAACCCCAACAGGGGAAATTCCTTTCAAACCAGCCTATGGAAGTGAAGCAGTTATACCTGCAGAAGTGCACACGGCTAACCATAGGGGGATGAAGTATCCGGATGAGGAGGATGGAGAACAATTTCATCTTAACCTCGATCTAATTGACGAGGTATGGATGGATGTAGAGCAAAGGATAACAAGGCATAGAAAACTCATGGCTAGACAATATGATGCAATGGCGAAACTCAAGGGCTTCAACATTGGGGACCTCGTCTTAAAAAAGGTCTCCTTGGCAACCAAAAACTCGGCCCATGGAAAACTAGAGCCAAATTGGGAAGGATCCTACAGGGTTATCAATTGCAAAAGGAAGCGATCATACTATTTAGAAGCCCTAGATGGACAAAGATTAAACCACCCCTATAATGTTGAGCATCTTAGAAGATACTATCAGTGAAGAGTTAGCCTGGACGAGTATCATCTTAGACGAGCATCATCCTGGACGAGCATCATCATGGATGAAGTAGAAGTTACGTGTTACTTTCCTCATATTCAATTGTGTTTGTTGCTAATTCTACATGTTTTTAGTATTTTAATTCCCTAAAAGTGCATTAGTTTCCAACTTATGGGCTGTTTATGAACTTAGTCTATTTGTACATAAGTATTTTTAGTTCCTTTAAGGCACTTGCTTCTAAGCATATGCCATGCTTATGGACAATGTTTGTGTTATGTATATATAGTTTGGATTTCCAATGTATATAATGTTGTGTGAATTTCTAATTTTCATGTTGTTCTCATTCAAACTAATCCACAAGAAGGCTAAAGGTCCAAGACGAGTAAAATCTCTAAATGTAGGGATGTAACATCTATAAGCTTTCCTTAAATAAGCTTAAAGCAAAGAAAAATACACCTAAGGTATATTCGTTTAATCATTGGACGAGGTAAAATGTGCACGCAAGAATATTCAAAATCCATGGATGAATATAACCAGCTGAACAATCCAATCTTTGGACGAGTGGATGTTGGAAACGTCTTGCCCAAAAATGAGTAAAAATCGTCCAGCCTTTGGACGAAGAATAGAAGCAAGCTATAAGTCAAATTTATGGATGAATAAAGCTAGCAAGGAAAATACCATTCATAGATGAGTTATACTAGTGAAATTTAAAGAATGGTAAAAGTGTTGAACATGAGCAAATTATTCTAACATGGACGAGCTAAATGCCTTCATAAGTGGATGGACCACACTTAAAACCCTAAGATATAATACGGATGATGTAAATAAAGGAAATTAGTTCATACACAAAAAATAACATGTTCAATAGTGAATAAAGAATGAAGATAAAAATAAACATTCATTCATAAAATTTATAGAAGGGTAGACGACTACCATCCAAAAACCCTTGAAGTATTCAAAGCCAAAAGAAGGCTATTGTATATGTTGCCCGTCCATAAACTTGGACGAAGAAATTGTACTTTAATAAGTTTTAAAAATAAATCCCAAAACAACGGGCATTTCCAACAAACTAAAAAAGATAAATTTTTCTAAAAAGATAAATAAATTTATTGGGATAAGCCACTGGGGGCATTACCCCCAGACTTGGGATCGTCTTTGCTAGTCTCAATAGCGTCCTTGGTAGGATCTATTGAAGCGTCGTCTACAATGTTGACATCTCCGGAGCTTGTCTGAAGTAGAGAACTCTCTACTGTAGTGGGGATCTTGAAGGAGTCAAAATCTATTTAAGGGAAGGCCTCCTTGGCGTCGGAGCGAAAATCCTTAAAGCCAGCAACATAATGTTGATTTACACAATTGGTGAAGTCGTCTAACTTTAAGAAAGTTGCAATGACTTCCTCCTTACCCTTCTCTAAAGACGAAGTAAGCTCTTGGATTTTCATCTCAAGATGACCAATACGGGTCTCCTTCTCAATAGAACCTGCTTTGAGCTCTTCAACCTCATTCTTTAACTTCTTCTCAATCCCCAGTAGACAAGTGACCCCCACAAAGTTTGTCCTTCATTTCCTTATCCTTCATCTTGACAGTCTTAGCCTCCCCACAAAGTTCCTCGGCTTGACAGGACGCAGTAAAGAACTTTGACATGGCTTGAAAAGCAGATGGACGAAGGGGAGTTAAAAACTTCTCTTAATTTTTTTTTTTTTTTAAAAAAACACTACATACCTTGAAAAAATCATGGATGGCTGAACGCTCAAAGTCCTTCACTGACATGTCATAGCAAGCACTGACTTCGTTGTCAGAGATAATCCCTTTAAACGTCCTCCAGGCATAGCCTTCGTCCAGTACCAAATTAGGAGGACATGGTGTTAGAACTGAATGATGAACTCTCTAAGAACCTTTAGCTGTAGGGGGAGGAGTTTTTGTTTATACATCTGAAGGAGAAACTTGGGGAGGGACTACGTTCACTGTCGTGTCGTCCAAGGGTACCGTCGCATCTTGAGGCTTCAAAACCTTGGGAAGAGGGGTTTCACCAGACTTTTGCTTCGTCAGGCCTCGATGACTCGAGAGGTCTCCAAGGTCAACATTGCTTGAAATGCCTTTCCTTTTCCTAATAGAAATCTAGACGGTAGGCTTCTGGACAGCAGGCTTCTGGATGGTAGACTTCTGAACGGCCAAGGGAGTTGGCTCGTCCTGATTCTGAACATCTTCGTCTTCTTTAGTACCACTTGCCACATTTTCCCTTTGTTTTCCTTCATGGTGGCTAACCCTGTCGTAAGGAAAGATAAAGGATTAAAAAAAATGAAATGAAGATAGATGACACTTGCTTTGACAAGTGGTCAACTCGTGGGCAAGATTCTCCTTAGTAGGCTCTAGACCAAGTCCCTAGGTAGCAAGACAATGCAAAGTCATTAGGCTGTGGAAAGACCTCTCTGGGAGAGCACGGGATCTGTCAATACGATCCAAATGAAACTTTTCCAAACGTGGACAAGTGATGGCTGTACAAACATAAAACAGAGTTAGACAAGGAAAAGATCAAATAAAACAAACAAAGTAAAGAAAAGAAGGATATACCCTCAGGACAAAAATGACCTAGGGCACTAGTAAAAGGAGGAAAAGGGGCATTATTTACATCAATTGGGTCCCCTACCCAATTTCCAGAAATAAAGAAAAATTCCTTCTTCCATAACCTATCAAAAGAACTACAACCCCTAATCAAACTAAATTGGGGGGCCCTAGATGAAAACTAGTAAAAACTAGCAAATTGTGTAATTTTTAAGGGTTTATAATAGTAAAGGAACTCGTCCACTGTAATTGGATAGTTCCCCTCAAACACCTCATGCTATAACATCTGCATGGCTACTATCGTCCTCCATCCATTAGGGTTGAGTTAGTTTGGTCCAATGCCTAACCTATGGAAGAGACCTCTACAAAAAGAATTAAGAGAAAACCTAAGGCCTGCTAACAAGTAAGACGTATATACACCAAAACCTGAAAGAAGAGATCAACACCATTCTTCACTTTTAGGTAGACGAGGTCTAATCTCACTTGGAATTTGATATCTACTTATGAGAGTTTTCAACTTACTCGCATCCAAGATAGACGCCAATTCAAGAGCATAACTATAAATGATGTTTTCTTCCTCCTTTTCATTTTAAGGAGGATTGGGTGACTTACTCCTTCTAGATGAGCTAGCCTCAGCCCCAGAAGTCGTCCTACGTTGCATCTCTTGGAATTCCTTTACAGGAAATCCAGGAACCCCAAACGAATAATGCATGTCTTGGGAATTGCTGTTACCACTACTACTACTACTTTCACTACTACTCTCATAACAACCACTACTTCCAAGGGACTCATCCTGGTACTGGTCTATTTCTCTCTCAATACTACCACTAGACGTACAAATGTTATAGAAGAAATGAATAAGATTTGCTAAAAAGGCAAAAACCAAAGGAAGAAGGAAAGGAAGTACCTGACGAGAAACTAGAGACGAGGATGACTAGACGAAGCTCCTGGATGAGATGGTAGAAAGGAAATTATCAGAAAAGTGAAAGGTAAGAGAGAGAATGCACATATTTATAGGCCCTAGAAGTGGGTCACCGAAGCAACGTGAACCAACTTGGAGCTGACACGTGGCATATTCCTCAGAAAAGTGAATCAACGCGACAAGTCAAAGAATAAGATTGTGACACGTGGCACAATCTGTAACAATGAAATCCAACTAGAACAAGGACGACATGTGGCATATTAATTGACCATTAAAATGTTGACACGTGTCAAAAGCAAACAATTATACCACAGTGTTCAGGACGACCCTTGGACAAAGGGGGCAACCGATGGTGAACCAAAAGTTAGACTATCTCTAGTTTGTCTATAGTGTCGTCCAAGTCCAGAGAGGCTATCCTAGGTTAAGAAGGTCATCCAGCATAAGAAGGTCGTCCAAAGGGAAAGAAGGTCATCCAGCATGGAAGCACTAAGATGACCTCCTAACACTTTGAAATTTTCAGAATGAGTTTGTGTTTAGAAACTTATAATCCGGACCACGTTCTACTATCATGAAGTACGGGTAAAATACTTATATCGCTCTAACTTCCCACTAAGTTCTTAACTTCTAATGGCATTTGTAGAAGATAAGTCTGAACCTTCTAACTTCTATAGCAGTTGTGAAAGTTAAGTCTGAAGCTTCTAACTTCTATCCACATTGAGGAAGTTACTAAACAAGTAGCAACTCCAAAGCTCACTATAAAATGACTCATCCATATCAAGTGAAAGTAAGTTTCCACTACTAATAAGTTGGAATTTTTGAGTTCTAAAGAGAAAACTAACTTAAGCATTGGAGGGTTCGTGGCAAGTTCACCCCGATTACTTTTGATCTTGTGTTTCTTTCTGTTTAGGCCTTCCAAGCAACCACTAGTCCATTGAAGCCCAGAGTATCCAACCTATTGATTTTCTGTGTATCAACAAAGTATGTAGCTCTTTATCCCAAAATGAAAATAGAACCTGCAAAATAAGTAGTTGTTTTAGGTTTTTTTTTTTTTTTTTTTTTTTAAATTAAAACTAATTTGTAAAGAGAATAATGTAGATCAACAATAGTGCAGTAAATGATCTAATTAATAGTTTCATATTGAATATTTATATATTTGTTTGACTGACATGCATAAGTAAAACATAATTTTTTTAAAATATTATCTTGGACTTAGAGATTCATAAATAAAAGGAACAAAGGAAAGAAAGGCCAAACTAAATACTGAGTTTTGTAGTTGAATATTAAGGAATCAGAGAGAGAGAGAGAGAGAGAGAGAGAGAGAGAGAGAGAGAGAGAGAGAAGAATATTAAAATTCAAGGTTCTTCTTAAAGCCATGTCATTCACAAAACAGTGAAATTAAAATACTAAGTCTATGTTCAATACCAACCCCACAACCAAATGCCCTATCAAATCAGTAAAAATATCTAATGTATGAGACTCACTTTTTTTCCAATGTATGAGACTCCATAGACTCACATTTGTTTTTCCAAGTATACATTGAAAAACAACTAGTCACCTTTAAATCACACCCAAATTCACTGAACCCACAATTCTCTCTCAATGATAGTTTTCATATTCGCAAAAAAAAAAAAAAAAAAAAAAAAAAAAAAAAAGAACAATTAATGTCAATGCACAAACCAATACTGAATTAATTCATTGTCAAATCAGATTCACTTCACCAAGTCCAAGTTCAATATCAATCCCATAACCAAGATAAGGAACTGACTACACTGTCAATAACATTTCTCTTATTATTTAATAGCATTCTTCTATTTATTGAAACATCTGAAAGATTTCCTCTCAATGAAGAATTTGTAAATTTGGCACGCACATTTCTATTTCTTTTCTATGATAGAATCAGTCTTCTTCTCGCTCTGGAAAAAAAAAGTAGGCTCCATACTTTGGAAATATAATAAGGAATAAAGTATTTATAAAAGATCAAATCATAAATATTACTATATAAATTAAAGGCAGAAAATAGACGTTAAAAAACATTCTTTCAAGCATATATCAATTGTTAATTAACAATTTCAGGAAGTTTAAAAAACATAGTTATTTGGAATTTCTTTGCTTTCAGTTATAATTTGTTATGCTTTAAATTTATGTGGAAGATGAAATTAATAATTATTCCCAATATATAATAAACAAATGCAGCCGGAAATTGTTTTAAAAAAAATTATAGAAATTGTTAACAAAATAAGTCCTAAAGAGAGTAGGACTTGCAAAATAAGTCTCGATAGTAGTCATCCTAAATCTCGATAGATCAAGCTACTATCGAGCTTCACATTAAGTCTCAATAGTAGTCATCTGTCAAGCTATTTGTTGAGGCTTAATGAACATATTTTTTTCACTTATTTTTTGGACCAATCTTCATGTCTTTAATACTTGACTTGAACAACATGTTTTTTGAATAAAGATAATTAAAGAGAAGAAGAAGAAGAACAAGTTTTGGTGGGACTAAGGGGCCATAGGCATAGACTTGTAGTAGGCACTCTTCAAGTCATTGTTACAAGCATGGTGTAATGTGGAAATTGTCTAAAGTAAAACATACAATGGTAAAACAATATAATGAAAACATAGCAAAAGTTGAAATATTGCTTTTTTTTTTTTTTTTTTTTTTAATTTTAACAATGCAATACAACAACGGTACTGCGTGGACATCGGAAGAAAAGAGAAATTTATAGCCACCAAAACTATACAAAAAAAATTTCACCCGAAAGGAGAAGAAGATTCAAAAAGAAAATCCCAAGCACTACAAGTGAAAGGGGAATTTTTTGAAAAATGCAATACAGCAGCGTGAACATTGAAGGGAAGAAAAAAGAAATCTAGCCACCAAAACTGCACAAAAACATTTTCACCTGAAAGGAGAAGAAGATTAAGAAAGAAAATCTCAAGCACTACCACTGAAAGGGGAAAACAAAAGAAGTCAGTTTTATCGGTAGCGGTTTTGCTGCTTGACGGTTGATGCTGGCCGTCTCTTCTCACAAAGGAAAAAGGGGCATAACATGGAAGAAAATAATTGAAGAGAAGTTGACACTAAATAAAGAGGCTAATAAATGGTTACCCACTGAAAAGGTGCGGGGTTTTCCAAAGATAAAGTAAATTTTTGGTGAAAGTGTGTGAGGGTGAGGCTAAAAAATAATTGATTTGGCCAATTTGCTGGCTGTTTAGAAAAAAAAAAAAAAAAAAAAAAAGGTTATTTGCTGATATGTCACGACTTTAAAGAAGAGTTTTTTTTAAAAAAATAAAATTATAACAACTAGCCAAGAGAGACGCAACTAAATACCAACGGTTGAGAAGACACAATGTTTCGGGCTTTTAAAAAAGTAAAGGTGGTAGTAATTTATGTGGCCATGTGGCACAATGAAGAGTGGTCAATAAAAATTCAAACGTTTCGCTTTTATATTATTATATAGACTAGGATTATGCCCATGCAATGCATGGCTTAGTATTAAAAATCATATGTAAATTAAAAACCTTGATAAAAAATCACATATAAATTAAAAAATATATTTTGATTTTAAATATGGAAATCAAATGGAAATGAATCAACCTCTTGGATCCTCCTACTTGCCGTTTGGACCTTTTCATCCTTCAGAAACTCCCTATCTCATCCATTAATTGTGTAACTCCACTACATCAGAATAATAAACCTAATTAAGTAGATTAATATGGGTAATAATTTCATGAGGCCCATTGAGCCTATAGATAGACTCATTTAGGCTCAATCCAATTTACACAAAAAAATCCAGTAATTGCAAGCATTCTTATACACTAAAAAAATAGAGAGGTTCTTCACAAAGAAGGGTGTTCTTGATCTGGTGGAGTTTTGGGCTTGAACACTTTGTGTAGAGGTTGTTCTAGCCATACAACATTTGTTGGGCTGTTGTATCCTGAGGGAGACAAGTTAGAGAAAGTTTGCACGGGTTACAAAGTTTAGCCAATCAAGGGCTTGAACCTCCTTAAAGAGAGCAAGTGCCGCACCTTAGTCCAAATAGTGTTGTGTATTTCTTATCTTCAAATTAATAATATTCATAAGTATTATTTAGTTTCTCATTGTGTTATTTCCATTATTATTGTGTTTGCACCGACACATCCTTTGCGTCTCGATGATGGAATTTGTTCCCAGATTCTCAAGAAGGTACCATAGTTTATTAAGTAAAAAGTTTCCTACTAGTTTCTCTCCCCATGGCTGTACCATACTCTTTGCAAATTCCCACTTAATTTATTGACTACTAAATTTCCAACAAATTATGGTACTAAGCTAGAGAAAAAATAAACTAAAGCGCCAATTAATATTGACAAGTACATCCTATAAAAAAAATATATTGACAAGTACACAATTTGGGCATACTGAAATTTTGTTTTCTTTGAGAATCTTTCGATCTAGGAACATCTCTAATTTAATTTTATTGACACAACTTAATTTTGACATATTTTGTAAATTGGATTTGCCAACACATCTTTGAACCATAATGAATTTGATAATGTAATATCTTAGAAACAACATGAAGCAATAAGCAAACAACAAATTTTATCTCGATTGTTCATGTGTCAATCATCTGTTTATTTCTTAACCCTTACCACTTTTCTCTAGGCTTGGTCACCATGGGCTCTTAGCCAACCATTTTAATGGGTAGACATTTTCAAACTGGAACTTGAAGTCTCATTAGAACTACTTTATCATTTGTTAATAAATTGGTTAAATAGATTATAAGAAGCTTTAAACCTTGATGATGCGAAGAAAATCAGGAGGCTAGATGCTTCGAATTAGAAAGAACTACTGTCTGTCTTAATGGCCTGAAAAATAAAGAACAGCAATCAAAGCTGACCGGAGTCGCCGGCCAAGAACCCTCCGATGCCAAAGTTAGTTTTTCTCTCTCAAAATTTTGGAGTTCCAACTTTTTAGGAAATGTTCAAAACAGACCTTTGTCTGGTCTGAATGAGCGTTTATATAGTGTCCTAGAAACAGTTATTAGACTTATAACCTCTCTTGGATTTGAGGAGGTGTGAGGGTTTAGGGATAACTTCCACAACTATTTAGGAGTTACATTTTTCTCACATAACGGTCACTGGTAGTTATGCGTGTGATAAGGAGTTGTAATTCACACTCAAGAATTTTCCAAAGTGCCAAGGGCTCATCCAGGGGTCCTCCTGTCGAGCGTACCTTGCTTCCAAGGAAGGTCGTTCCTCTATGGACAACCTTATTCAGGACGAGGTTGATCTTGGACGAGATGGCGCGGCATGGTCAAACTTGACCATGCGAAGCTCGTCCAAGCATCTTTCTGTATGGACGAGCTTTCTATGGACGAGGTTCTTACAACCTTTGCTTTCCTAGTCTTGTCCTGGACGACCTCTATGGACGATATTGGAGTTGTATTTTATCATACCCCATCAAACCTTATTTTATTTTATATATATTAAAGACGCTATCTTTTTCCTTTTTTTTTTTTTTTTTTTTTTAATGGATAGAAATTGATGTAAATTTCTATTTTGTAAAATATATTTAGGATCAAAAGTTGTCATTTTTCATTTTTCTTAAAATGAATTTAACACCAAAACCATAGAATTTTTATTTTCTTTTGAAATAATGATATAATCAGTATAGATGTTTATTCATCAATGCATTTATTATTTTTTTAATAAAATAAGTGGTGACTTTATATGCACACTCCTAAGGATGTCCAAAAGTAGTAGGTTTAGCCTAAATTTAGTAAAAAAAAAAAAAAAAAAGAGAGATCATCACACTTTGCCATCTTTAGATAGCTATATTTCATTAATTTCATGTCCAAATCAGGTCAATTTTTGAAGACCCAAATATGGGAAAAATTATCATGGAAAATGATATGGGCAAAAGCTCATCAGCTTCTCAAATTTGATCATATCAAATTTTTGTTGTCTTTGAGGAGCTTTTGATCCAGACTCAACCCTAAAGTAATTTTATTGACACAACTTAATTTTAAAATATTTTGTTATGTCGATTTGAATCCACATATTTGAACCCTAATGAATTTGATAATGTAATATCTCATAAACAACATAAAGCAATAAGCAAATAACAAATTTTATCTTGATTCCTCAAGTGCCAATCATTTGATGATTATCCTTACCTTTTTTCTCTAAGTGGTCAACATTGGCTCTTAGCCAACTTTTTTAAGGGGAAAACATTTTTGAACTGGAATTTGAAGTCTCATTAGAGCAAATTTTATTAAGTTATTGGGTTTTTTGTGCGTTTTGTCTTTAGAATAGAGGGATAAAGTTGGGCTTTTAAGAAAAAACTATGGCCAATTTAGGAAAAGGGTGTACCTTTCCAATGGTAATATTTATGTTTGAACTAATACATTGTTGCATTTTACAATTGCCGCTCAGTGGCTGCTGCACGAAAAAGCAAAAAAAAAAAAAAAAAAAAAAAAAAAAAAAAAAAAACACAATTTAAGGGAGAAAACATGCGTTTATTTATTCATTTTTTTACCAAACACGCGTTTTCATTTTTTTGTTGACAAACGTGCATTTTAGGCCTAAAATGTTGAACCAAATAGGCACTATGCCATATTTAGATAGCTATATCTCATTCATTTCAAATCCAAATTAGGTCAAATTTGAGTTCATTTTGAAATCCTAGATAAGGGCAAAAATTATCAAGGAAAACGATAACAATAAAAGTTCATGAGCGTTTCAGATTTGTGCATATCGAAATTTTGTTGCCTTTGAGGTGCTTTTGATCTAGACTCGACCCTAATACAATTCTATTGACAAAACTTAATTTGACATATTTTGTTTTTAGGATTTTCCAAAAAAATCTTTGAACCCTAATAAATGTGATAATGTAATATCTCTTTGTAGGCGTCTTTTATACTTTTGGTCTATAGCTCTCTGCGGTGGGTAGGGGAGTTGGGCTTGACTTGTTATCTTTGCAGGATCTACTCAGAGCCAGTCTGTGCACAAGACAAGTCACCCCAAAACACTACAAGCAATATATATATATATATATATATATATATATATATATATTGGAGGATGGGTCAAGATAGCTACTTTCCATCTGATGAGATTACAAAGAGTGGGTTTATTACGTGAGGCAGGGAAAAGATTTGCCTATCGATGCATGATGCTTCTGCCATATTCACTCTTTTATTTTTTCTAAGTCTCACTTCGCTCTTTTCCTTTTCTCTCTTCTTTCTCTTTCAATTTTCTATTCAAATTGCTTACGTCACTATCATTTCTTCCTCTTATGGGTACTGTTGCTATTTATATAACATATCAAGCTTATGCGATTTGTCTCTTTAAGCCCTAAGAAACAAATAAAGAAATAAAAGCCTAAAGAAAAAAAAAAAAAAAAAAAAAAAAAAAAAAAAAAACCTATACTTATGTCTAGGCTAAGAAAGAAATGCAAGGGAAAGTGATCTGTAACAAAATACAAATCTTCTACAGAATAACTTTGGCAAATTAAGGCAAATTGGGTCCAAGATCCCTTTTGATCCAGTAAAGATTATTTGGCCCACAAAGGCCAAAATCCTTTTGTATAAAAGGATAGGAGTTAAACCTAATATGAAGAAACACAATGCGAAGAAATAAGGAATAGTAGAAAGTATCAGCAACAGGAACTACGTGAATGAGAGAAATACCAAATCAAAGGAAATGAAAATCATAGTAAGAAACAAAGCAACAACAACAGGAAAGATACGAAGGAAAAAAGAGTAGAAACAAAGCAACAACAGCAGGAAAGATAAGAAGGAAAAAAGAGCAGAGAGCACGATAAAACAAACAAAAGCAGCGAAAAACACAGGAGAAATAAATCAAAATCAGAGAAAGACTAAAGTAGCAAGGCAAGTGAACAAGGTAAGGTCTGAGTTTTGCCCTTCTGCATCCCAGCTATGCAAGGGAGTAGGGCCCACAGTCAATAAGGTGTATGTTAGGATATGTGCCTTTAAATCCTATTGTATAATACTATGTATGACATTATGTATGACTTAATGTTGTGTTTAATAAAACTGTTTATTTTTATCTAAAATAATAGTAACATGAATATTTGGACATTATCATATAGTCCATGAGATGCATAGTATGTGATTTATGTGATTTAGTCACAGAAGATATAAATCACAAGTTCTTTGTAAACTCAGAATTTATAGTTCATAGTCGGTGATGAAATTGGGCATTTCATCTGTGAAAACTATAACCTATCAACTAAGATGATTTGTCTTGATCATGGAAGTGGTGACTTCTAGTTGATATGTTGATATGTTTTAAGAGTTAAGACATATTGAACTGGACCGCTGTGAGATTTATTATTCTCCTAACGACTGTCAAATGAATAATAAATCTCACGACTTCTATTTGCATGAACTCTTAATCCTGAGAGAATAATGGACCTGATCATGAGGTGTAGGTTGCTTTGATATATTAGGAGTGAGATCTAAAGTAATGGTTAAAACCTCAGTATGTTGGGCAACCACATTTAGTGTTGATGGAACATATATTCTCAAGATAGAATTCATAGTCTCTTAATGGAGATACAAAATATTCCCTTGAGATAAGTTTAATGGATTTGGTTATTCAGAGAGTTAGGCCTAACCACTTTGGTAAGAAATTACTAAAGTATATATTTATGAAATTGGATTTCATAAATATATGATGAATAACTTTAAAGGATTAAACCGGGTACTCAAGGATAAGATGTAGTAATTTACAAAGTAGTAGTCTACATTTATGACTTTGTATTATTACGAATATTTTATGAAGGGGTTGCGTGTAAAATAAAGTCTTGGGATATAATTTATTAATAAGGCCTAAAGTGCAATTATATTTATATAGTGGTATTAAATATAATTAATGGTAACTTTGGACTTGTCAAGAGTTGACGGAAAAGCCCAAGGCCCATTGGAGCTAGTGTCTTATTGGTCCCTTTTGGTCCCATTCCAAGCCACACACTAAAGCCCAATTGGAAGGGCCCAATAGGCCGGCCCAATTAGATAATCAGTTAGTTATAAAGGGAGAAACATACATAATTTTTCTTTAGATAAAAAAAAAAAAAAAAAAAAAAAAAAATCGTAAAGAAAAAGAAAGAGTGTGAGACATACTTTCATTCTCCCTTTGGAAACTGATTGAGAGACCACACATCTTGGGCATAAAGTGAAATTGGAGTGAAGATTAAAAGTTTTCCCAAGTGTTTCTAATCTTTATTTTGAATTTCTCCACACCAAGGTACGTTATCTTGTTCTTAAATTCTGAAATTTACATAGTGCATGTTATCAATCATGAATGAAATAGATCCTTATTTGTTGCTTCTGTTGTGTGTTTTGTATGAGATACAAAACCAGATTTTTATCCAACAATTAGTATCAGAGCCAGGTTTTCATCTCATGATTGTATAATGTGTGATTGAATTTTAGAATTTAAGAAAAACTATTATCTTTGTGTAGACATGATTTGATAATCATTGTTTTATGAATTAACGTTCTTAGCATTGGTATTCACATACCATGATTCTTTTATGTGATATATAGATTTATGTTTCATAAACTTTAAGATGATTAATATATAATATATGGCAAGCCATTACTATTTAGACACGCGAACATTCAGTAACTATAGGCATCATGTTCTTTCGAAAGGAGCAGTTGTTTTCAATGGTAATTATTGAATGGAGGGTAGTTATTCAATAACTATGATTCGTGTGTTTGCACCGCTTGGCTGGAAATGGGCTTGTTGATAGCCGTATATTATATATCATGTGGAAATCATATAAGGATTCCATGTAAGTCATGCATATCCTTCAATTCGTTATATATATATGGGTTCATATATATTTTTGGCTTATTGTACCGCATGTGATGTTATATATAATGTAGTAATTTGCTCTGTCTTGGAGTACAAATCCTTGATGGCATGCAAATTATTAATATAGGATTCTAACAATCCGCATGAGTTTTATATATATTATATAAAATATATATTATATTATATATCATATATAATATAATATAATATAATATATATTTTATAACGTAATATATTATATATTACGTTAATGATATTTATATATATATATATATATATATATATATATTAATGCTAGTTTAATGAGATTTATTCCTAATGAGATTAGGATTATGTTTTTCAAAGTGTCTAACATTATTATGGTTCTTGACCTTAAAAACCTTTATTTTTAAAATATCTAGTGGGAGAGAGATGCAAGGGTTGCATCTCACGGCCTCCATTGTTGGTTCATAGTAGTGTGAAATATATACTTTGTCATTGCCTCGAGCTTAGCATTCCATGCGAAGAGTATTTATTTCATGGTCCTACAAGATTGAATTTCCTAGTTTATAGTGGTTTGATAAACACCTTGTCTTAGTTTCTAGCTTTCCATTCCATGCAGAGGGTGTTTTTATCATGGTACCACAAAATAAGCTTGTTAAAGGGATGAAATGTGGCTACACATGATTCTAGACAATGGTATACACTAGACTAAGTATTTTAGTATCCTCTATGCTGAGTTCTTGCTATTATTACTTAGAGGCTAAATGTGAAACAACATATTATTAGTGTTTGATAAGAGTTATTATAATAGCACTAATAATAAGAGTAGTTCTCAATCAATCATAGTATTTAATATTCACTCTATGCTGAGGGATATTGAATATGGGATTGAGTTGTCGTTGCATATATTATTTTATAGTTTTATTAAGGTTCCATATTATATGCTTATATGCTAAATTTGATAATGTCCAGTTTACTTATTATATTTATGTTTATCATTTTCAGATTTAAATCGTGGCATCATTTAGCCCACTTGTTGCTATTCTTAACCAAAATAAAATGACTGGATCCAACTATATTGACTGGAAAAGGAATTTGGACATTGTTCTTACTGCTGAAAAGCACAAATATGTGTTTACTCAACAATATCCTAACTTTCCTTCATTAGATGCTCCTCTTGAGAAAAAACAGCGATACGATCGTTGGCAAAAATCTAATGAGATGGCCAAGTGCTACATCCTAGCATCTATCTCAAATGTTCTACAACATCAAATGCAGGATGTAGAACTTGCTTCGGACATAATGCTTAGTCTGAAGGAGATGTTTGGTGAGCAAGGCCGTTCTGCAAGGCAAGAAACCATGAGGCAAATTTATAATACCAAAATGGCTGCAGTAAGTTCAGTGAGGGAGCATTGTTTTAGGATGATTGCTAATCTGAACACATTAGAAGTTTTGGGTGCCAACATTGATGGAGAATCCCAAGTGGATATGATACTCTAGTCACTACCAGAATCATTCAAGGAATTCAGACTGAATTATAACATGAACAAAAAGATTTATTCTTTGTCTGAATTAATGAATGAGTTAGTGGCGGCAAAAGGAATTCTTGGTACTTTTAGTGTTGAAGCCAATGTGGGTGAAGCTTCTACTTCTCAACCTAAGTTGAAAGGCAAAGGTAAGAAGAAGAAGAAGGACTTCACTAAGAAAAATGGTAAACAAATTGCCTTAGGGGTTGCCAACAAAGGAAAGAAAACCAAACGAAAGTGTTTCCATTGTGGTGAGAAAGGACATTAGAAGAGGAATTGTCCAATATTCAAGGCTGCCAAGAATAAGGGTAATAAAAGTTCCTTTCTTCTTGAAATATGTTTGGTACAGAATCCAACGGATTCCTGGTGTGTGGATTCAGGTTGTACTAATCATATCTACAATTCTTTGCAAGGGTTCTAGGAGACCAGAAAGTTGAATGAGGGAGAACTATTTCTTACTTTGGTTGATGGGAGCAGGATTCTGGTTGTAGCTGTTAGAGTGTATAATTTATGCTTAAAGTCTAGAGTGTTAATATTGGAAGACTATTTGTATGTACCTAATGTTCATAGGAATTTAATTTCTGCAACTTACTTAGGTAAACATGGATATTGTGTTATCCTAAAAGACAATGTTGTAATAAAGAAGAATAAAGTATTTATCTGTTCTGGCAATATTGTGGATGGTCTTTATATTTTAACTCCTGACATGCATGAATTATACAATTCTGAAATAGGTAGTAGCTCTCATGTAAAATCATTAAAGAGAAAGTTTCCTTCTACTTGTGATGCATATCTATGGCACTTGCGTTTGAGTCATATTAATTCAAATAGGATTCAAAGACTAATCAAAGATAGACTTTTACAGCTCATGGACTTTGATGGATTTCCAGTTTGCGAATCTTGTTTGGAAGGTAAAATGACCAAACGACCTTTTAATGCAAAAGATAGAAGAGCCCAAGAGTTGCTTGAATTAGTTCATACAGATGTATGTGGTCCTATGTCAACCCAAGCAAAAGGAGGTTATGAGTTTTTCATCACTTTTACAGATGATTACTCAAGATATGGTTATGTGTACCTAATGAGACAGAAGTCCGAAGCCTTTGAAAAGTTCAAAGAGTTTAGGACTGAAGTTGAAAATCAATTGGATAAATGCATAAAGGCCATTCGATTTGATTGAGGTAGCGAATACCTTCTTGGGGATTTCAAGGATTACCTAATTCAAAATGGGATTGTCTCCCAATTGACTGCACCTGGAACTCCCCAACAAAATGGTGTAGCGGAAAGAAGGAATAGGACTCTTTTGGAAATGGTCAGGTTCATGATGAGTTACTCAACTTTACCAGTTTCTTTTTGGGGATATGCACTAAAAACTGTTATGCATCTTTTGAAATTAGTTCCATCAAAATCTGTTCCCAACACACCTAAGGAATTGTGGAGTAGGCGCAAGCCTAGTATGAAATATCTCCACATTTGGGGATGTCCAGTACATGTGTTGAAAGGGAAGTCTGATAAGTTGGAAACTAAAACGGAAGTATGCATGTTTTTAGGGTATTCAAAAGAAACCAAGGGTTATTTATTCTATAATCATAAGGATAACAAAGCGTTTGTTAGCACCCATGCTAAATTTTTGGAAGATGATTATGTGAATAATTTTAATCCTAGAAGTAGATTTGTCTTGGCTGATATGAATGAACCTGTAGTTGAACAACCAATGAATGAAACTAGGGATGATGTGGTTGTATTAGATACACCACAAGATATTACTCATGAAATGTCTAGTACACAGATGCCTCGTCGTAGTGGGAGAATTATTCGGCCTCCTATGAGATTTAGAGGTTTGGGAGAAATTTATGTAGCTATCTCAGAAGAGGCTGAATTGGATCCCTACACTTATGAAGAGGCAATTAATGATATAGATGCACATCATTGGGTCTTAGCTATGAAATATGAATTGGATTCTATGTATTCCAATCATGTATGAGATCTTGTAAAGGCGCCTAACGGCATTAAACCTGTTGGTTGCAAATGGGTTTACAAGAGGAAGAGAGGGATAGATGGAAAGGTTGAAACTTTTAAAGCAAGACTAGTGGCGATAGGGTACACACAAAAAGAAGGCATTGATTATGATGAAACTTTTTCGCCAATAGCCATGCTTAAGTCTATCAAAATTATCTTATCCATTGCTGCTCATTATGATTATGAGATTTGGCAAATGGATGTCAAGACTGCATTTCTTAATGGCAATCTTAAAGAAGAAATAAACATGATGCAACCAGAAAGATTCATAGCAAAAAACCAAGAGCATATGGTATGCAAGTTGAATAGGTCCATTTATGGACTTAAACAAGCATCTAGGTCATGGAACATCAAATTTGATCAAGCAATCAAGTCATTTGGTTTTGAACAAAATCTTGATGAGCCATATGTGTACAAAAGACATCAAGACAAAGTAGTAATGTTCTTAGTGCTTTATGTTGATGATATTCTACTCATTGGAAATGATGTAGGGGTAATGTCATCGGTTAAAATTTGGTTGTCAAGCTTTGGCGAGGTCGTAAGAATAAGATGTTAGGCTTATCACAAGTTGGATATATAGATAAAGTTCTAGAACGGTATAGCATGCAAAACTCCAAGAAAGGATTGCTTCCTTTTAGACATGGAGTTCCTCTGTCTGATGACCAAAGGCCTAAGACTCAAGAGGAAGAAAATATGATGAGACAAGTTCCTTATGCTTCTGCAGTAGGAAGTCTCATGTATGCCATGCTTTGTACTAGACCAGACATTTGTTATTCAGTTGCCATGGTCAGTCGATATCAATCAAATCCAGGACCAAAACATTGGCAAGCTGTAAAGCATATTCTCAAGTATCTTAAGAGAACGAGAAATTATATGCTTGTTTACCATAGTAAGGATTTGATTCCCATTGGCTATACAGATTCAGATTTTCAATCGGATCTAGATTTTAGACAATCCACTTCAGGATGTGTTTTCACCTTGGGAGGTGGAGCTATAAGTTGGAGGAGTGTTAAGCAATCTTGCATTACAGACTCCACCATGGAAGCCGAGTACGTTGCTGCTTGTGAAGTGGCAAAGGAGGCTGTTTGGCTCAAGAAATTCCTTTTTGATCTTGGTGTTGTAAGAATGGAGCAAGTTTCCATCACATTGTTTTGTGATAATAGTGGAGCGGTTGCACAATCCAAATATCCAAGAAATCACAAGAAAAGAAAGCACATTGAGAGGAAGTACCATATCATTCCAGACATTGTTGCTCGTGGAGATGTTGTGGTGGCAAAGATTGAAAGTGCAACTAATCTAGCAGATCCTTTTATCAAAACCTTGCCTCAAAGGACTTTCGAGTCACATTTGGAGGGAATGAGAGTTAGATTAATGCACAGTAGTCTTTAGGGCAAGTGGGAGATTATTAGGATATGTGCCCTTAAATCCTATTGTATGATGCTATGTATGACATTATGTATGACTTAATGTTGTGTTTAATTAAGCTGTTTATTTTTATATAAAATAATGGCAACATGAATATTTGGACATTATCATATAGTCCATGAGATGCATAGTATGTGACTTATGTGATTTAGTCACAGAAGATATAAATCACAAGTTCTTTGTAAACTCAGAATTTATAGTTCGTAGTCGGTGATGAAAATGAGCATTTCATCTGCGAAGACTATAACGTATCAACTAAGATGATTTGTCTTGATCATGGAAGTGATGACTTCTAGTTGATATGTTGATATGTTTTAAGAGTTAAGACATATTGAACTGGACAGCTGTGAGATTTATTATTCTCCTAACGACTGTCAAATGAATAATAAATCTCATGACTTCTATTTGCATGAACTCTTAATCCTGAGAGAATAATGGACCTGATCATGAGGTGTAAGTTGCTTTGATATATTAGGAGTGAGATCTAAAGTAATGGTCAAAACCTCAGTATGTTGGGCAACCACGTTTAGTGTTGATGGAACATATATTCTCAAGATGAAATTTATAGTCTCTTAATGGAGATACAAAATATTCCCTTGAGATAAGTTTAATGGGTTTGGTTATTCAGAGAGTTAGGCCTAACCACTTTCGTAAGAAATTACTAAAGTATATATTTATGAAATTAGATTTCATAAATATATGATGAATAACTTTAAAGGATTAAACCGGGTACTCAAGGATAAGATGTAGCAATTTACAAAGTGGCAGTCTACATTTATGACTTTGTATTATTACGAATATTTTATGAAGGGGTTGCGTGTAAAATAAAGTCTTGGGATATAATTTATTAATAAGGCCTAGAGTGCAATTATATTTATATAGTGATATTAACTATAATTAATAGTAACTTTGGACTTGTCAAGAGTTGATGGAAAAGCCCAAGGCCTATTGGAGCTAGTGTCTTATTGGTCCCTTTTGGTCTCATTCCAAGCCACACACTAAAGCCCAATTGGAAGGGCCCAATAGGCCGGCCCAATTAGATAATCAGTTAGTTATAAAAGGAGAAACATACAGAATTTTTCTTTAGATAAAAAAAAAAAAAAAAAAAAATAAAGGAATCGTAAAGAAAAAGAAAGAGTGTGAGACACACTTTCATTCTCCCTTTTAAAACTGATTGAGAGACCACACATCTTGGGCGTAAAGTGAAATTGGAGTGAAGATTAAAAGTTTTCCCAAGTGTTTCTAATCTTTGTTTTGAATTTCTCCACACCAAGGTACGCTATCTTGTTCTTAAATTCTGAAATTTACATAGTGCATGTTATCAATCATGAATGAAATAGATCATTATTTGTTGCTTCCACTGTGTGTTTTGTATGAGATAAAAAACCAGATTTTTATCCAACAGTGTAGAGGGTGTGGTTTTGTGAAGGAGGGAAGGACCTAGATTTGGTATCTCACCGATACCACTTTTAGGAATATGCTTTGATGGGAAAGTATCTTACCAAAAAAGGAAAATGAGGAGGTGGAAACCATTTGATGCATGCTAGAGGACAAGGATGAAGAGAATTAATGGAGGCCTTTACCATTTTTGGGAAAGAGATGTGAGGAGGCTCTGCAATAGACTGGCCTTTACTCAAAATGGGGAGGCTATTTGTTGTGAATAGACTGAAACTCCTTAGTAGGATTGAACCCACTTGTATATGGTTAGAAGATAATGGCTAGTACGTTGTGGGTGTTAGTTGGGTGTCTGCAATAGACAAAATGGTTGGTGAAAATAAGAGTAAAAAGGGAAAAGAACATGGATAGAGGTGTGGTGTAAATAGGAATAGTACCCATGAATATGGGAAAGAACAACAACACAATAACTAAGGAAACCAGAATAGTGAGTTGAAAGTTAAAGAAAAGAGAAAATAGAAAGAAAGTGATATTTGAGAGAAAGAGAAAGCAGAGTACACACAGTAGAATTAACATGCATCACTAGGAATCCTTTCCCTACCTTGGAAAACACCAAAGCACATTCTTTGTAATCTCCAAAAGATGGCTACTCTGACTCATGTTCCAAACCGCATAACTTTATAGCCTTATTTGGTAATAAGGTTGTGTGAGTTAAGATTGAGATCTTTTAGTCAACATCTTGCTATCAATACTCTTTACCCATGATTATTTCTAATGAAGCTTTCATTATTTCTTTGTTATTATGTGCATTACTTTTAATGTGAATTAATCATTATTCTGCCCCACACACAGACACACACACACACACACATATATATATATATATATATTCAAGAATATGTACGCTAACCCTTGTAAACTAATATTTTCTTGATGTATATTTTGTTTGGATCTTGGAGTTTATGTGCAGAAAATGGAGAAATAATTCTGCAGTAGAAAATGAAGAATATTCATTCACATTTTAGAAAAAGTGCAGAAAAGCTTTACTACATAACAAACATTTAAGAAAAGTCAGTTTCACAGCAGAAGCTAGAGAAATGTTCCTTTTGTGATAGAAATGGAGAATAAGCCTAGTTTGCAATGTTGTCCCCTAGACTTTGGACTCAATGTTTGCGCAGAAACTGGCAACAACAGAACGGGACCTTGAAGACCATTTAGTGAGAGGGTCAGACCTAACTTCCTTCCTAGAAAAAACCTAGACTAGAAGTTGTCTAATAACATTAAAACAAATGTCTAGGGTAGAAGAAGTAAAGAAACCACCCTCAACACTCCCCAACCATTTCCGTCTGCTGCAAAGACTCTTCAAAGGTGCCTATTACTCATTTGGTCATATGGGTTCAAACTCCACTACCTCTAAGCATGTATAACATCTTCTCTCTCGTCCACTACCTGTCCCACGACAAACTCTCACCCATTTCATTTAGCCATGTATCCTCTCTCTCTTTCTCTCCTTTGAATGGTAAAACCTTTGGTCTCATTCTACCAATCCCTCTAGCATGCATCAAGTGGTCCCAGTTAGTTTACAGCCTATTTTGGATAAATATGCTTTCCTAGCTGAGTACCTCCCAAAAGACGTCCTGACAGGATACAAAATATAATTTCTTTTCCCCCCTTCACCAAACCACACCCTTTGTAATTCCTTTAGCTGTGGGCTCACCCTCTTTATATTGGCTGGGTACAAGTAGGTGGTACTCCAACTATAACATTGTTGTCTTTTTCCTTCATGCCTTGCCTTCTTTCTTTCCCACACGGATCCTACCGCTGTTATTTGATTTTTGTCCCTTTTATTCTTTGTCAAGACTGAGGCTTCCCACTTGCATTCATTCTTTATGGAGAATGATGTGAGCTTGTTGGCTTGCCTTGTTTTGTATTGCTCAATTGGGCCTGTGGGCCTTTCAAGGTCTTTCCCTTATTCCTTTTTATTAATTCTTGTGGGCTTGGTCCTTTGGGTTTTTTGCCTCATTCCTTCTTCCTTGGGCCCATTCAAGACCCTTTCTCATTTCTTGAAGAGGGCCATCTCATTATGGCTGACTCTTCCACATTGCCCATGGGCCAATGTGTTCTATCCTTTGTTATTTATGAGAATTCTCTCTTTGAGCCCCTTGCTTAGGCCACGCTTATTCACTTTTTGGCCTTTAAGGGTATGCCCCTATTGCTACTCTCTAATCTTTCCCTTCTTTTTCTTGGTTCAGTTTGGGCTTTTCCGCCGTTTGACCTTTGTGTCCATATTATCAAAAATGGGTATCAGCACTCATAAACAACATAAAGCAATAAAACAAGAAATTTTATTTTGATTGCTCACATGCCAGTCGTATGTTGATTTCTTAATCCTGACCACTTTTTTCTAAGCTTGTTCACCATGGGCTCTTAGCCACCATCCTAAGGGGAAGACATTTTTGAATTAGAACTTGAAGTCTCATTAGAATTACTTTTTTCTCTGTTAAGAAATTGGCTAAGTAGATTATAAGTAGCCTTAAAACCCTTTTTTTTTTTTGTTATTGAAGATGTCATTTTAAGCCTTTACCATTCAAATAAGATTTACATCTTGTCACCTTCTTGGGAATACAATTGTGTTTAACTTACAAAATGTACAATATAAATATCAATTAGGAGATATATAATAGATAAATTCTATATCCACAACACTTTCATAACACTTTTACAACAAATCCTAAATGGCAAGTTGTTGTTAGTTTTAATTTAAAACCACTGTTGAAATTATTTTCTTGCCCACCAGTAACAACCTACCACCTAAAATTTGTTATGAAAGTTTTGTGAAAATGTTGTGGATGTATCACTTAGTATAATGTGATGGATATGGAGTTTAGCTATCGCGCCTCTAACACTGTAACAGTAACATCATTACTTGAGGGTGATTGGTTCTTGCTTGGTGAAGACAATTTTTTCCCTACCAAGGAAGTGGGCTCTTTAGGTTCAGGTAATGAACTCTCTCCGTGCAACATCATAACCACAGATGACATATTAGGTCGATCCTCATGATGTTGTTGCAAACATAAGAAACTTATACGAAGGCAACGAACAAACTCCAATAGGATGCAACTGTCCTCTAAGCAAGTATCAATTAGTTCTAATGGTTTTCCATCTTTCCATAAATTCCATGCCTGAAAAATTTAAAATGTTCTTATCATTATCTGCATAATTATATGTAAATTGGAGAGTCAACACTTTCGAGAACTTACATGTGCAACAAGGTTTAGACCTTGGCTTGGATGGAAAAACTTTCGATTTTTCTTTCCACTTAATATCTCCAGCAACAATATTCCAAAACTATATACATCAGATTTTACTGAAAATAGACCATCAATGGCATATTCAGGTGCCATATAACCACTGCAAAACATCATTAAGAATAAGAATCTTTGAGTAGGAAAAACAATGTTGACAATAGAGCATGTTAAGAATTCTTACTAAGTTCCAACCACTCTATCTGTATTTCCTTCAGTTTGATCTCCACCAAAGATTCTAGCCATGCCAAAGTCAGAAATTTTTGGGTTCATCTTACTATCAAGTAATACATTACTTGCCTTGAGATCTCTATGTATAATTCTCAATCTAGAATCCTCATGAAGATATAGAAGCCCTCGTGCAATCCCACAAATAATATTGAAGCGCATGGACCAACCTAAAACATTAGCTCTCGTTTTATCTGGCAATTTTCTCATTTGTGTTAATACTAAGTCCAACTTGGACAATAAAAGAAGAAATTGAAATTAATAATAATAAATTAATGGACTAATTTTTCCTCCAAACCAGGTTTGAAAAATTTTCTCACATCCATTATGTACTGGTTCATAAAACCATCCATAAGTATTAAATTGTATGATTCATTAAATCATTTAAATAGAGCATTTGACTATTAAGTAGATTGTTTGACTCAAACAAAATAAGGGTAGTTTTTTAAGTTGTCGCTTAGTAGGTTGGAGGAACTTTGATCTAAATTGGTTTGGAGAAACTTTGTCCTTTTAAAAATTCATAAAGTTTGGCAAAAGTTATTAAGATTTTGAGAAGTTCATACCAAAAATAAAAGAGTCTAAGCTTCCGTTGGGCATATATTCATAAACTAGCATTATCTCCTCTCCTTCAATGCAATAGCCCAAAAGCCTAACCAGATTACGGTGTTGCAATTTGGCAATCAACATAACTTCATTTTTAAACTCGTTCAATCCTTGTATAGAACTTCGTGAAAGTCTTTTCACGGCAATTTCATGTCCATCTGTTAGTGTACCCTGTAAATTCAGATTTGTAAGCACATTTTATTGATATAGAATATGATGATAACTGCTTTTTCTATGGTCTTTATAATGTTATTTTGTAGATTTACCTTGTATACAAGTCCAAAGCCTCCTTCACCTAGCTTGTTATCACTTGAAAAGTTGTTAGTGGCAGTGACTATGGTTGCTAGGCTGAAGAATGGGACCTCTAAGTCTTCACTTTGGAGTTCAATGTTCTGGTCTAACATCACATTGTTCTCCATGTTATCTAATAAGAGCAAGATTGGCTTCACATTATACAAAATAAACTAGAATATGACAACTATTAAATTCGGTTAGACCTATTGATTATAGAGTGGAATTGTTTAATTTCAAATTAAATCAATTATTTGATTCAAAATGTCAATATTAACAATCAAAACAACAAGTCACCATGTCAACTTGCAAAATAATAAAAGCGATAAAATCATGAGACACATGACCTGATATTGAAGTGGAAAGCCGATGGAGAACCCATCAAAAGGGAAAACCACTACAATGGTAACTTATCCTAACTAACGGTAACCTATCCTAACTAAGGCAGTCCATTCTAAAAGAAGGAGTTTCACAGGAGAAAACTCACTGTTGTGACCACAACAACTTTAGAACTCTAAACTTCTTTTTTGGATTTCTTCACAAATGATATGTTCACGTCAACAAACTAGAAACTCTAATGCATTCTATGACACCTCCTTGAAGATTTGATCAACAATTAACTCAATGGAAGAAAGGTTCTGTGGTTTCAAACTTCGGATCACAAGATCCAAAAAATCTGGAAGGCTTCCTTAATGGTAACTCATAGAATGAAAGGCATGGGTTTTCTCTCTAAAAGCTTTGAGTTTTTGCATCTATACCCTCATTGGAAATCGTGCTTACATGGTTTAAATAGGTGTTTACATGTAGGATTATAATTCTAATAAGAATAGGATTTGAATTTTGTTTCCGCAATTGTCGCTCAAGCAATAGTCGAGTGAGGACCAGGCAAAGCCTCGCTAGCCATTTGGGATGCAAGTATTTACTCCCTTGAGTGAACCTTGGTTTCCACTTGAGTGAACCTCTTCAATTAACGATACTTTAAGCATATTTTTAAATTTCGTTGACAAAACACTAACAGGTAGAAGAATACTCGCCATCAATCTGAGGTCTCTTGAGTAAATAGTTTAGCTTAAACAAGGCAGTGAAAAAAAAAGACCAACCATAGAGTAGTGCATAGATTTCAAGAAAGATATAGCATGCAAGAAGATACCAATAAATGTTTGACATGGGCATAGGGGACTAAGTGGCATTAGCAATATGTGTAGCAACGGTACCAAGGAGATGCTACAAAATTAGAACACACAACATTGACACTCGAAAGACCCAAAACAAAAACTACTTCTGATACCAAATGCGCCAAGTTGAAGAACATAAGATGTGGTGCATATGCTTTTCAAAATGCAAGAAATGCATGAATAATCAATTGATATGCATAAAAAAAAACAATTATACTGCTTAAAAATTATGGTTAAGCCAATAATTATGATTGAGGTATATCATCGAACTATTAATGTGCAAGTGACGAGTGCAATCAATACATGACCTTCTTCCAAATTTTACCCACCAACCAGTGACCACAGTCATATAAAAACACAGGAAAATTTTACTAAGTGCCTCAATAAAGTAGAAACAAAAGCCAATCCTAAGAGTACAAAAAAAATCCTAGATCAAAATCCTATGTGAGATGCAACAAGAATCAAGAATTTAAGATCATACATACGAAACACGTTTGTAGAACTAAAGGCCAAGATCAATAACAATCTAAGTGAGAAGGAAAGCTAGAATATGAGACATTTGACTAGTGCAAATTAACAATAGCAAAGGTCAGAAGCAGTTTGTGCAGGGTGCAAGGGTATTACAAGACTTAATTTGACTAGAACTACCAGAAAGGTCTTGCTCAAGCAGAATTTAACAAGTTGCTCGAGTAGGCTTCAAGCAGTTTTTTATTTATTGTAGAAAGAATTGAATGCATATGGAATGAGACTTAAAGTAGCTTGAGTGCATGTAATGTAAATAAAAAGACTGGCAAGGCTAAGAGAATTTCCATATTAGGTTATGGTGAAGGCTACCCCTACAATCCTTGCGCCTCCTTCTTAAGGAAAGTAAACCAGTTTTCGAATAAGTGAAAAAAAAATTTCCAGATTGGCCTCACGGTCCCCGAATTGCCAGCAATCCTTTTTTTGGTGTTGGTTGTTGAATAAAATATTTATTCAGAAGAAAAAAAAAAAAAAAAAAGAATGCCAGCAATGCATAGGTATAAAACCTAATGCTCCACTCGAATTTGGGAACACATGTCGAATTATAGGTAGATAGTGTAGTTTAGGAGAGAAACAAGGTGACCAAAACCAAACAAGAATGATATGACACAGGAACTAAGCTCCCGCTCCAAGCGTTAGGTGGGGGTAGAAGTCAAATGTGATAAAAAAAGTTACTGAAAGTGGAAATACCACACCTGTAGAAAATACCCTTTACCTTTATAACCAATTTGATTTTCTATCACCTTTTTTCCTCTTCTTGATCATCCTTTGATCAAAATGGAAGATTTACCTCTTTGTAGAAATGAATGGTGAAAAATATGAATCCATTTCTTAAAGATCGAATAACAAGTGCCCCTAGATTTTAAGGGCCAAGAGTTGCATGACACATATAGATAAACTTTAATTGGCTCATTCGGTGCCAGGGACTCTTATTATGACGTTGGTCATTGGTAAGGCCCAAGTCTACTATTCTTGGTTTCCATAATCACTACAAACAACTAGCTTGCGTGTCGCTGCTAGGGTCTTAATTTTTGCCTAAATGGCCTAGGTCCGCCTTTCTAATCACATGCCTTCTAGCGCACAGGAAATGTGATTCATGATCGTTCTATATTCTTTAATAGGGAAACCGGGTCTACACTTAATGGCTCCACCTCTCCTTGTTTTGTCGAACACTACGCATAAAGGGACTTATCTTTCAAAACATATTTCATAGTATCTTGACACCAGGCCACATAATGGCACCGGGTCCATCTAATGTTATTGAGCTAATTTGCGCCGGATAACATAATTTTTCTTGATTTTTTTTTTTAATTTTTAATTTTTTCACGCACAACAATTATCATTCACTCACATCTTTTATAAGAATGCATAAAAAATAAAAAACTAAATGCAAAACAAATAATTTTAATGTAAATTTACATGATTACTATAACAATCATGTATTTTTACATAACTTTGCATAATTTGATATAAGTGAATTATAAGTTGATTGGTTAAAATGTGATTCTTTTTACTATTATACAAGATGCAAGTGCTCAAGCTTTCTTATCAATATCTCTCGTTCTTCTCAGAGGTTCCATTCCCAAGTGATTATGGTGCTGTAAGAACCTCAGCTCACCATAGTAAGAACATCTCTGCAAGGGTCTTATTTTATGCCTAGATGACCTAGGTCTGCACTCCTCATTTCATACCTTCAGGTGCGCAGGAAAGGGACGTCGTGATTATCTGCTTTTTCTATCAACACCCCTTTTTTACATGCAATGTTCCTATTTTTGCTAAACAGTAACGCCAACTCTTTCTATCAAGCATGAGGACACGGTACAAACAATAGTTCAGAGTATGCTATAAGCCTTTTACCTTTAGAGTTTCTAATGAATGGTATTGCTTCAAATCACAAAACCGCCAATCACATGACCAATTGCCTACTAGAAATTTACACATGCAACCAAATTCAGCTTAAACTAACTTGTGCATACAAATGCAAACAAGATACACTTGGACCAGAAGAATCCGTGCTCGAAAACAAAATATATATATATATATATATATATATATATATATAGTTTAAGCTACAAAATATACACTAGCTATTGCTTAAGTGTAGTGTGGTTAAACATGGTATTTTTTTATCCCCCTTTCATTCATTCTTTTGTATTTTTCTTTTTTAATTTTCTGTTGTTTTTATAATTTGGACAAAAAATAAAAGCTCACACAATGCTAAAACAAATGAAAAACATGAAATGCAGCATAAATACATACAATAATGTACACAAACTCCTATTACAATTAGACGAGTCAAAGAAAATATTTCCAACACTAGATTGGAAGTATTAAAGAAGTAGACACGATGAATGACACTTAGTTTTGGAATCCTTCCTCACCTAGACAACATGATCTTGGGCTGTGAACTTGGGGAGACTTTGATCCTAAACTGTTTATAGGCTAATTGAGAAAAGGAATTGGCAAAGTGAGGTAAATTCCAACCTTGGCTTCCAAGAGTCAACAAGTTCGAGGTTTGAACATGTCACCAAGCAATTTATCTTGGCTTCTAACAGAAGATACTCGATCTCTAGCCGCAGATTGTGACACTGAAATCTTAGGGTTCGTTTGGATAGAACTTATTGCTGAAAACTGAAAACTGAATACACTATAACAAAGTAATATTTAAATGTGTGAATAGTATCGTGTGACCTATTTTTAATGAAAAAGTTGTTGAAGTTTGTGGGTCTCATGAACAGTGCATGAGTGCACTGTTCGCGGGAGAATTGGTCAACAACTGTAGCTGAAAAAAAAAAAAAAAAAAAAAAAAGAAAGAAAAAAAGAAAGAAGCGGAAAACGCGCTAGAGAACCAAACGTGAACGTGGACTTGTATCCAAACGGATACTTAGACTTCAACTTGAAGCGATTCGGATGGCTGTCTAGTAGCACTCAATAGTGGCCGAATTAAGTAGCATGTGGGGTTCTATTCTTCCTAGGTGACCATATAGAGATAGGCTGTAATCTACCTATGAGATGGTTCCCTTTATCTACTCGAGTTTGCTCTGCCTTAGCCCAATGATTTAGCAAGGGGGACAAACATTGTTTCTGTGCCGCAAGACATAAAAAAGGATGGGACAAAAGATTCTACATCGATGTACCTTAGGCCAGTTGTTTCGAAACATGGCTTCTAAGAACATCCCTTTATCTTTCTAACTTGGCTCTAGCAAGACCTAGCTCACTTTCAAGTTCACTCACCCTTTCTACAAGTGAGTAATTCTCATTATTATATGTTTCAGCCAAATTTTTGGCTTCATGTAACTTCACTACTAGTGCCTCTTTCTCTATCTCCCTTATTTAACTTCTTAATGGCTAATTCAAAAGATTTTTGGAATTTGATACATTCCATAAAATGTTTGTTATAAGTAGTTTTGTAGGGCGGCATCATCACATAATTCATCCGGCTTGTTTGGATTGAGGGCGTTGATGTAGAACAGACGGCTATGGTTTTCCTAGACTCTCACGTGTGCCTAAAATCATCGTGCAAGGAAAAAATACACTAGTAGAAATCATGGGCCTCAAAGTCAGAATCGCATGAAATTTGGTAGGCTGAAGCGAAACAGCCTTCTGAGGAATAGTCATAACTTTGCCATAAGGTACCCCATGAAAATGACAAATTCCTTCATTTTGGTCCTGGAAACTGTGATTTTGCTATTTATAGTAATTTTTGTTTCCTTTATAACTTTTTACTTAAAAGTTAGAATAAGATCACACTTATTTTAGAACGACCCTTAAGGTCAGTAGTTTATGATTTTACATTTAACTCAATTTTGTCATTTTTGGTAAATTTCGATATTTTGTCACCTAATCACATAATTAATGCGAATTAGAGTTTTAGACTTCTTTTTTATAGTATTTAGATGTTTTGTAGTCGTTAGAGGCAAAGTAGACAATTATCAATAAATAAAGACGTTTTGTCAAATTTTCTTCTAGAGGATTCCAGTTTTTATCTCCTTGTGGATTCAGGAAAACTTCTCATGGATTTGAGGTTTACTACCAGAAGCTAATAGTTTAGTTTCTATTTTATCAAGAAAGTGTCGTGTGTGCTTTTTTTAGGCTTCCACGACATCAGGCATAAAGGTGTTAAGATATGTGCCCTTAAATCCTATTGTATAATACTATGTATGACATTAATGTTGTGATTAATAAAATTGTTTTATTATTATCTAAAAACAATGGTAACATGAATATTGGGACATTATCATATAGTCCATAAGATGCATAGTATATGATTTATGTGAAAAGTCACAGAAGATATAAATTACAAGTTCTTTATAAACTCAGAATTTTAGTTTGTAGTCGATGATGAAATTGCGCATTTTATTTGCAAAGGCTATAACATATCAACTAAGATGATTTGTCTTAGTCATGGAAATGGAGATTTCTAGTTGGTATGTTGATATGTTTTAAGAGTTAAGACATATTGAACTAGACCGGTGTAAGATTTATTATTCTCCTAATGATTGTCAAATGAATAATAAATCTCATGACTTCTATTGAATGAACTCTTAATCCTGAGAGAATAATGGACTTGACCATGAATTGTAGGTTGTTTTGATATATCAAGAGTGATATCTAAAGTAACGATCAAAACCTCAGTATGTTGGATAGCCACATTTAGTGTTGATGGAACATATAATCTTAAGATGAAATTCATAGTCTTTTGACGGAGATATAAAGTATTCTCTTGAGATAAATTTAATGGGTTTAGTTATTTAGAGAGTTAGGCCTAACCACTTTAGTTAGAAGTTGCTAAAGTATATATTTATGGAATTTGATTTCATAAATATACGATGAATAACTCAAAGGATTAAACCGAGTACTTAAGGATTAAGATATAGTAATTTTCAAAGTGGTAGTCTACATTCATTGTATTCTTACGAATATTTTATGAAAGGGTTGCATGTACAATAAAGTCTTGGGATATAATTTATAAATAAGGCCTAAAACGTAAATATATTTATATAGTAATATTAGATATAGTTAATGGTAACTTTGGACTTGTCAAGAATTGACAGAAAAGCCCAAGACCCAGTGGAGCTAGTGTCTTATTGGTCCCTTTTGGTCCCACTCCAAGCCATATACTTAAGTCAAATTGGAAAGGCCCAGAAAGCTAACCCAATTAGATAATCAGTTAGATACAAAGGGAGAAACATACAGAATTGTGCGAGACACTATTATGAAATGGTGTGTATGTGTGAGAGAAAGTCACTCTCTAATACTCCCTTGGAAACTAATTGAGATATCACACTTATTTGGCATTATTGGAATTGGAGTGAAGATTAAAATTGTTACCAAGTTTTTCTAATCTTTGTTTTGAAATTCACCACTTCAAGGTACGCTCTCTCGTTCTTAAATTCTGAAATTTACATGGTGCATGTTATCAATTACGAATGAAATAAATTCATTAATTTTCCACTGCATATATTTTGTATGAAATACAAACCATGTTTTTCCAACAATTGGTATTAGAGCAGTCTTCAATTTCCAATTTGCATAACATGTTTTGTGAGTTTTGGAATTAGAAACAGTAATTTCATGTTGTTAAAAGATTATGCAATTAGTTTTCTACATGGTTGTTGAAATTATTGTTTGATAAAAACTGATATTGATGTTATAATGTTGTTTAAGTTTGAGTTTAAGTATGCTAAATTGAACTTTAAGGCTATAATATCAATGGAATTCAGTTTTGATATCATTTTCTGTTTGAACATATGATGGTTTTTTGTTAGTGTTTGATAAGATTTATCAAAATAGCACTAATAATGAGAATAATTCTCAATTAATCATAGTATTTAATATTCACTATATGTGAGAGATATTGAATATGGGTTTTGGTTGTCGTTGCATATATTATATTGTGGTTTTATTAAAGTTCCATACTATATATTTATATGTTAAATTGATAATGTCTAGTTTACTTATTATATTCATGTTTATTGTTTTCAGATTTAAATCATGGCATCATTTAGCCCACTTGTTACTATTCTTAATCAAAACAAACTGAATAGATCCAATTATGTTAACTAGAAAAGAAATTTGGATATTATTCTTACTCAACCATGTCCAAAGTTTCCTTAACTAGATGCTCCTCTTGAGGAAAAACAGCGACATGATCGTTGGCAGAAATCTAATGAAATGGCCAAGTACTATATTCTAGTATCTATTTCAAAGGTTCTACAGCATCAAATGCAAGATGTAGAACTAGCTTCGGACATTATGCTAAGTCTAAAGAAAATGTTTGGTGAGCAAAACCATTTTGTAAGGCAAGAAACTATGAGGTAAATTTATAATACCAAAATGGTTGAGGACACTTTAGTTAGAGAGCATTGTCTTAAATGATCTCTAATCTGAATACACTGAAAGTTTTAGGTGCCGATATTAATGGAGAATCCCAAGTGGATATGATACTACAGTCACTACCGGAATCATTCAAGGAATTCAGACTTAATTATAATATAAACAAAAAGATTTATTCTTTGTCTGAATTGATGAATGAATTGGTAGTGGTGGAAGGCATCCTTGGTACTTCTAGAGTTGATGCTAACATGGCTGAAGTTTCTACTTCCCAACTTAAGTCAAAAGGCAAGGGCAAGAAGAAGAAGAAAGACTTCACCAAGCAAGATGGTAAACAAATTACCTTAGGAGTTGCTAACAAAGGAAAGAAAACCAAAGGAAAGTGGTGAGAAAGGACATTGGAAAAGGAATTGTCCAATTTTTAAAACTGCCAAGAATAAGGGTATAAAAAGTTCATTTCTTCTTGAAATATGTTTAGTACAGAATTCCACGGATTCCTAGTGTGTGGATTCAAGTTGTACTAATCTTATTTGCAATTCTTTACAGGGGTTCCAGGAGACCAGAAAGTTGAATGAAGGAGAGCTATTTCTTACTTTGGTTGATAGGAGAAGGATTCCAGTTGTAGCTATTGTACTAATCATATCTGCAATTCTTTGCAGTGGTTATAGGAGACTAGAAAGTTGAATGAAGAAGAGCTATTTCTTACTTTGGTTGATGGGAGAAGGATTCCAGTTGTAGCTATTGGAGTGTTTAATTTATACTTTGAGTCTAGATTTCTAATATTAGAAGACTATTTGTATGTACCTAATATTCGTAGGAATTTAATTTTTGCAACTTATTTAGGTAAACATGGATATTGTGTTATCATAAAAGCAATGTTGTAACAAAGAAGAATAAAATGTTTATCTTTTCTAGCAATATTGTGGATGGTTTTTATATTTTAACTCCTGATAAATATGAATTATATAATTCTGAATTAAGTAATAACTCTCATGTGAAATTATTAAAGAGAAAGTTTCCTTTTATTAGTGATGCATACCTTTGGCACTTATGTTTAGGTCATATTAATTCAAATAGGATTCAAAGACTTATTAAAGATGGACTCTTAGAGCCCATGAACTTTGATAGTTTTCTAGTTTGTGAATCTTATTTGGAGGGTAAAATGACCAAACGACCTTTTAATGCAAAAGGTAGAAGAGCCCAAGAGTTGCTAAAACTAATACATTCAGATGTATGTGGTCCTATGTGAATCCAAGCAAAAGGTGGCTATGAGTATTTCATTACTTTCACTGATGATTACTCTAGATTTGGTTATGTGTACCTAATGAAACGGAAGTCCGAAACTTTTGAAAAGTTCAAAGAGTTTAGGGTTGAAGTTGAGAATCAATTAGGTAAACGCATAAAGGTTATTTGATCTGATCGAGGTGGCGAATACCTTCTTGGGAATTTCAAGGATTACTTAACTAAAAATGGAATTATATCCCAATTGACTACATCTAGAACACACCTAGAACTCCACAACAAAATGGTGTAGCAGAAAGAAGGAATATGACTCTTTTGGATATGATTAGATCCATGTTGAGTTATTCAACTCTACTAATTTCCTTTTGGAACTATGCCTTAAATAATGCGATGTATCTTCTAAAAGTGGTACCTTCGAAGTCTGTTCTTAAAACATGTAAAGTTGTGGACTGGGCGTAAGCCTAGCATGAGACATCTCCATATTTAAGGTTGTCCGGTACATGTATTGAAAGGAAAGTCTGACAAGTTACAGTCTAAAACAGAAGTGGTTTTCTTTGTAAAATATCCAAAAGGAATGGTTGGAGATTTATTCTATAGTTATAAGGATAATAAAGTGTTTGTTAGCACAAATGCCAAATTCTTGAAAAATGACTATATAAATGATTATGCTCTTAGAAGTAGAGTTGTTTTGGCTAAAATGAATGAACTTGTAATTGAACCAATAGATGAAACTAGGGATGATGTGGTTGTATTCGATACACCACAAGATGCTACTCATGAGATATCTAGTACACAGGTGCCTCGTCATAGTGGGAGGAATGTAAGGCCACCTATAAGATTTATAGGTCTAGGAGAAACTTATGAAGCTATCTTAGAAAAGGCTGAAACTGATCCTTACACTTATGATGAAGCAATGAATGATATAGATGCAAATTATTGGATCCAAGTTATGAAATCTGAATTGGATTCTGTTAGGACATATGTGGTTTACTTGTTAAAAACATATGTCATTCTTTTATGTAATTGGCTAATCCTTTGACAAAACACACTTTACTTGAATTTGGGAAGATCTAGGATGTGTTTAATACTTCAAAGAACATGTTGTTCAAGTATAGTATTAAAGTCATAAAGATTGGACCAAGAAACAAGTGAAGAAAAGGTGTTCACTAAAGCTGGACAGATAGTTAGACACTTGCAGACACCTGCAGACAACTGCTCGACAGATAGCTATCTATCGAGGTTAAGGGAATTCAGATTTTCAGATTTGATTTTTGGCCTATGTTTTTGTATTTGTGTAGGGTTTCTTTTCTCACAATCTTAGACATATATAAGACCTATTTTAAAGGCCGTCACATAAGAGAATACAAGGAGAACATATGAAAAACGTGACCGAAGCCTTATTCTCTCTAAAAGAAGCTACTGCGTCTTTACACCTTAGGGTTTTGTAACTAAGTGCTTCTTGATCTTCATTATTAATGAAGTGAAGAACTTTGCAGCCAACATTCTTCTTTCTCAAGTTAGTGAGCGAGTCACGTACTAAGATTCGTGTAAAAGAATTAGTCACATACTGGGATTCGTGCATCAAAGGGTGGCGTTCATATATTGAAGAGTTCAGAGGTTCTGAAGCGGTAGAAGGTTTCTGCTATAAGTTCATCTACGGAGATTGTAGAGTCTAGGGACAAAAGTTTTGTACTAGATCTAAAACTTCTCTTTACTATAGTGGATTGCTTTTAGGGAAGGTTTCTCCCTAGGTTTTTTACTATGAAACTAGCTGGTTTCATTGGTTGTCCTAGGTTATCATATCTTATCTTATTTATTTTTCCGCTGCACTTATATTTGACATGATATTAATGATTGTTTGTTTTAACAAGTTTTATTCATAATAAACCTAATTAATAACTTGGATTTAAAACTTGTTAATTGCATCAATCAAGGTCTAAATTTCCCAACAAGTGGTATCAGAGCGGATATACTCTGATTGGATTAATTTCCTGAGTGTGATCCTTGACCCCCGTTGTCATGGATCATGGACAATCTCTTTTGATTCCTCCTTTATTTGACGGCACTAATTATGTGTACTGAAAAGTTCGTATGAAAGTGTATTTGTAAGCTCTAGGTGAACAGGTATGGCAAGCTATTGAAATTGGATGGATTAAGCCAAAGAAATCGCAAGTGGATTAGGATAATGCAACCATCATAGGGGCTTGAATGCTTTGTTTTGTGGGGTTACCAATGAGGAATTCAAGAAAATATCATCCACGGAAGTTGCCAAGAAAGTATGGACAATTCTTCAGACCACCTATGAAGGTACTAAGGCAGTAAAAACTGTGAAACTTCAATGACTCACTAGTAGCTTTGAAGAAATAAGGATAGAGGAGGATGAGACCTTTGATGAGTTTTATGCTAAATTCAAGCATATTGTGAATTCTGCTTTTAACCTTGGAGAGTCTATAGTAGAATCCAAAATTGTTAGGAAAATCCTTAGGTCCTTACCCGAAAGATTCCATGCCATGATCACTGCCATTGAAGAAACAAAGGACATTGATCAAATTCCTTTGACTAAGCTTGTAGGGAACCTTCAAACCTATGAGATGAGATTAGGCTTAATGGGAAAAGATGGAAAGAATAAAAATTTGACTCTTAAGGGTATAGAGGAAGAGATTGAGGACTCCGAAGATGAAAATGAAGATGATGATGAGGATGAGGATTTAACCTTCATAACTGATGAGATTATCAAGCTTTTTCAATTTAAGAAAAATGATAAGGGCAAACCTCCTAGGAAATCTAAATCCTCTAGGAATGGTAAAAATGAGAAACCCCTCATCCAATGCCATGAGTGCAAGGGTTTTGGTCATATGAGGATAGAGTGCCCAAACTACCTTATGAGGGAAAAGACCAAGAATTCAGAAGATAAAGGTTGGTTGCTACTTGGAGTGACACTGATAATGACTCTTCTAATGAGTATATGAATGAGTATAGCCTTTGCTGTCTCAACCGATAAGGTGATTGTGGAGAGCGCTAGTGATAGTGAGAATTCTTCTGATGAGGAAGTACCCAAGAAGTTGACCATTCAGGAATCCTATGATAAGCTATGCATTGAATTCATAAGATCAAAAAAGACTTCTCATCTTTGTAGAAAAGAGCTTAATAAGGTAAAAACTGAAAAAGCTGATCTGTTAGTCAAGCTAGATGAGACTACAAGGTTAGTTGAGACTCTCATTGTGGAGAACACCTCATTAGAAGAGAAGGTCAAGAATCTCGAGGTTGAGCTTAGTAAAGCTAGAACTCAAATAGAGAGGATGTCTAGTGCAAAGCTTGATGAAGTCTTAAGTGCTTAAAAGCCTAGTTCTAATAAGATTGGCTCAGGATATGCAGTTTCCTCCGACCCCTCCTCTTCCACAGCTTCTAGATCAATGACTATCATTGTGCCTCAATCTGATAAAGGTAATAAAGGTATGAAATCCAAAACTAATTTGACTAATTCTAAATCCTTTGTTAAGTCTCATGTTTGTCACCATTATGGTGTTTCTAGACACATTCGTCCTAATTTTTTTAAGTTGTATCATCAAAAGCAAGCGTCCAAACGGTCACAGATTTCCTCTCAAAGACCTATATCTTTGTTTGGAGAATTATTAAAAGTTTTGAGCTTTTTAACTCAATTTCAAGAGAATCTTAATTCTTCTATGTCCTTTAGTAGACATATTAGAACACGTGCATTTTCATCTTCACAGCCAAAGACTCGTGCTGTGTGGGTAAGAAAGGAGCCTAAGACTTAACTGTCTTTTCTGTTGTCCTCTGCTTTAATTCTTTTTATCTAAAGAAGGATTCTCTTTGCTTGATTTCTTATCTATTTTTGGAAACATGATTTCATGCATCTGCATTTTTCTATCATGCCTTCATGCATATGCATCTTTCTTTTATGCTTTCATGATTGTTTGTTTGTTTTTATTTGGTTGTTTAGTTCTTTTTATCTTGTTTTGTTTTCAAAAAAAAAAAAAGGGAAAAAATCAGAAAAATACAAAAATAGTGTGTTTGTGTACATTGGTTCTTGTGAACCTTAAAATGGCCAATGAAACACAGTTTTCTAAACTTTATATCTCTTGTAACTTAGATGAATATCTCTATGCACAACTAAGCAAGTGAGCTTTGTGACTCTTTATTTATGATGAATAAGGTTAAGTAATCTATTGTACTTAACACTCGTATCACTCTTTTTGACGGGTATAACTAAAAAATTCTAAGAGAAAGGCATAAATAACCATCTCACTACTGTTACCCGCCAATCATGAAATGACATCTATATGCTTCGACATGGCAAAAGTGCAATATCAATGACATCTGTATACTTCGGCATAGCAAAAGTGCAATGTCAAAAAGCTTAACATAATTGGGTATTTCTTTTCTCTCTTTTATATACCCATGCATTATTTGCTTAATATAAGAAAATATGCAAAGAAATAAAAGCAAAAAGAAAAAAATGTTTTAAAATATGATTGCAAGCGTGTTTTCTAGGAGATGTGGGAGTTATAGGATGTACCTCGAAGGTAATAGTCCCCATCAAACAGTTATGATTGTGTGTGAGTTAAAATGATTTTCTCATATCTTAAATCGTCATAACATTGAGACACTTATGCAATATTGTAATGTTTTTCACACATAACACGCAATATTCTTTGCTACTCTTGATACATATGTAGATACAATGTGTTTTGGCATTCACAAGGCTTACATGCGTTGATGTATGCTCACTAAACTGTCTTAAGTTGTTTTAAAATAAAAATTGGTTAGATTTATTTAGTGTGTGTCTGTATTTTGGATCAAAATGTATGACATTTTTCTTGTTGAGAGATGTTTTTGAGAGGTTAAAATGTTGTTTGGATCTTTGGTTGAGTTGCATGCTTGATTGCATTCATATATGTGTTTTTTCCTATTTGAAAAACTGTTTTAAAGCATCTTGACATCTCCTCGACACCTCTCGATACCTGGCTTATCTGTTGAAATCTTCAATTGATTTTTTTATTGCAATCTCGACATCTCTCGATAGTTAGGTGAATCAATCGAGAAAGTTCCTATGTCCTCGATAGCTTTTCGATAGCTGTTTGATCCATCGAGGTATGCTCGATAGCTTCTCGACACCTCTCGATCCATCGAGATTCTCTGTATGCATTGTTTGGTCACATGTTTTACATGTTTCTCTTATTTTGTCATCCATAGCATCTTGTTCATTACATTTATGCATTTATATGAATTCTTTGTGCCCCCTTGATCAGTTTGTGATCATCTTTATGTTTCTCGGGTGAGACTTTATAGCTTCTTGTACTCTTTGCCAATCAAGATAAAAAGGGGGAGAAAATGTGGTAATATGTGGTTTCTTTTTTTTTAAGATTCTACATGTTAAGGAGAGAAATACATTCCTTTGTAAGGGGGAGATGTGTTTCATCTTATTAGGGGAAGTATTTACCTCCTTGTTATTGTAGAAGCTACTTTTAGCTTCTTCTTGTTCTTGTACATTAGGTCTTGTGACCATGTTTATATACATTGTGCTTATTTTTGATATATATATATGATGATGTATGTTTTCTTCACCTATCTCTACATGTGTTGTTTCTTTTCTATCTTTATACACATGTTTCGTTATTTTGTATGCAATCTTTTATATCTGTTTTACACTAAGATACCTTGATGAGTTTTGTTTAAGTGTTTCAAAAATACAAGTTGTCAAAGTCTTCCATGCCATGAACTTTCTTCTTGCAAAGTTTTTCAAGAGTTTACGTTAGGATAGATTTTATTGTATTCAACAAGTGAGTATAAGTTGAGTGATTTATGATTTCTTTTATATGTTCATTTGTTTGGTGTGGTTTTGTCACGGGTTGCCAAAGGAGGAGGTTATTAGGACATATGTGGTTCACTTGTTAAAAACATATGTCATTCTTTTATGTAATTGGCTAATCCTTTGACAAAACACATTTTACTTGAATTTGGGTAGATCTGGGATGTGTTTAATACTTCAAAGAACAAGTTGTTCAAGTTTAGTATAAAAGCTAGAAGATTAGACCAAGAAACAAGTGAAGAAAAGGCGTTCACTAAAGCTGGACAGATAGCTGAACAACTACTCGATAGCTGCTCAACAGATAGCTATTTATCAAGATTTAATAAATGAAACTCGACAGTTTCTCGATCGATCGAGGTATCTATCGAGGTTACGGGAATTCAGATTTCCAAATCTAATTTTCGGCCCATGTTTTTGTATTTGTGTAGGGTTTCTTTTCTCACAATCCTAGACATATATAAGGCTTATTTTAAAGGCTATCACATAAGAGAATACAAGGAAAACATATAAAAAGGGTGACTATAGCCTTATTCTTTCTAAAAGAAGCTACTGCGTCTTTGCACCTTAGAGTTTTGTAACCAAATGCTTCTTGATCTTCATTGTTGATGAAGTGAAGAACTTTGCAGCCAACATTCTTCTTTCTCAAGTTGATGAGTGAGTCACGTATTGGAATTCGTGTAATGGAATTAGTCGTGTAATGGAATTAGTCATGTACTGGGATCCGTGCATCAAATGGTGGCGCTCATATATTGAAGAGTTCAGAGGTTCTAAAGCGGTAAAAGGTTTCTACTGTGAGTTTATCTACGGAGATTGTAGAGTCTAGGGACAAAAGTTTTATACTAGATTTGAAACTTCTCTTTATTATAGTGGATTGTTTTTCAGGAAGGTTTCCTCTTAGGTTTTTTACTGTGAAACTAGTTAGTTTTATCGGTTTTCTTGAGTTATCATATCTTGTCTTATTTACTTTTTTCCTGCACTTATATTTGACATGATATTGATGATTGTTTGTTTTAACAAGTTCTATTCATAATAAATCTAATTAATAACTTGGATTTAAAATTTGTTAATTACATCAACTGGGGTCTAAATTTCCCAACAAATTCTATGTATTCCAATCATGTATGGGATCTTGTAAAGGCATCTAATGGCATTAAACCTATTGGTTGCAAATGGGTTTACAAAATGAAGAGAGGGGTAGATGGAAAGGTTGAAACCTTTAAAGCAAGACTAGTGACAAAAGGGTGTACTTAAAAAGAAAGTATTGATTATGATGAAACCTTCTCGCTAGTAGCCATACTTAAATTTATCAGAATTCTCTTATCTATTGCTACTCATTATGATTATGAGATTTGACAAATGGATGTCAAGATTGCATTTCTTAATGGCAATCTTGAAGAAGAAATCTACATGTTGCAATAGGAAGGTTTCATAGCAAAGAACCAAAAGTATATAGTATGCAAGTTGAAAAGGTCCATTTAAGGACTTAAGCAAGTAGCTAGGTCATGGACATTAGATTTGATCAAGCAATCAAGTCATTTAGTTTTGAGCAAAATCTAGATGAACCATGTATGTACAAGAGACATCAAGATAAAGTAATAATGTTCCTAGTACTTTATTTTGATGATATTATACTTATTGAAAATGATGTACGGGTAATGTCATCAGTAAAGGTTTGGTTATCAAGCCAATTTTATATGAAGAACTTGGGTGAAGCTAACTATATTCTAGGGATCAAGCTTTGGGGAGATCAAAGGAATAGGATTTTAGGTTTATCACAAGCTAGATATATAGATAAGATTCTAGAACGGTTTAGCATGCAAAACTCCAAGAAATGATTACTTTCTTTCAGACTTGGAGTTCCTCTGTCTGATGACCAAAGGCCTAAGACTCTTGAGGAAGAAAATATGATGAGACAAGTTCCTTATACTTCTGCAATAGGAAGTACTCAGATGCCATACTCGAATTCCGTTCCCGCCAAATTTATACTAGATTCCCCACAATGCTGCCAGTAGAGGGGGAAAGAGCATGATAATACCCACTCACCTTAAACCCTCGACTGCAAGCTGGCATCCAACAAAGATTGTCAGCTCCCACCCCCCGCACCTTAGTAGAATAGATCAAGACCAAAAACAAATCCAAGGAAAGAGACTTTTGATCGTTCACTAAACGACGAAACTGAATGTCCCAATATTTGTTCCTTATACTTGGCATGCAATCATTCTCCAACCATAACGCCACAACCACTTGGCTAATAAGGCAGAATTAAACCTTCTCAAGCACCGAATGCCTAACCCTCCATTCTTCACTGGCCTATAAACATCCCCTAAACCCGACCAAAGATTCATTTCTTCCTTTACCACCTTAAGGAATAGGCTGAAGAGAAAAAAGAAAGGTAGTATGCCATACTTTATATTAGGCTGGATATTTGTTATTCAGTTGGCATGGCCAGCAAATATCAATCAAATTCAGGGATTAAACATTGACAAGCTGTAAAGCATATTCTCAAGTATCTAAGGTGAACGAGAGATTATATGTTTGTTTACCATAGTGAGGATTTGATAGCCATTGGTTATATAGATTCATATTTTCAATCAGATCTTGATTTCAAAAAGTCGACTTCAGGTTGTATTTTCTCCTTAGGAGGTGAAACCATAAGTCTTGGACCACTCCAAAAACTTCCTCCTCATCAAATGCTGTCCCATGCATACCCATGGCATCTTCCCTCAGAGATAAAAGGATTTCAAAAAGTCCACTTCAGGTTGTATTTTCTCCTTAGGAGGTGAAACCATAAGTTGAAAGAGTGTTAAGCAATCTTTTATTGCCGACTCCACTATGAAAGCTGAATATGTTGCTGCTTGTGAAGCGGCAAAGGAAATTGTTTGGCTTAAGAAATTTCTTTCTGATCTTGGTGTTGTGAGAATTGAGCAAGTTCCTATCACATTGTTCTGCGACAATAGTGGAGCGGTTGCACAGTTCAAGGATCCAAGAAATCACAAGAAAGGAAAACACATAAAGAGAAAGTACCGCATCATTTGAGACATTGTTGCTCGTGGAGATGTAGTAATAACAAAGATTGATAGTGCAAATAATTTAGCAGCTCCCTTTACCAAAACTTTGACCCAAAGGACTTTTGAGTCACATTTGGAGGAGATGGGAGTTATATTAGTGCACAACAATTTTTAGAGCACAAGTGGAAAATTGTTAGAATGTGTACCCTTAAATTCTATTGTATGATACTATGTATGACATTAATGTTGTGATTAATAAAGTTATTTTATTATTATTTAAAAATAATGGTAACATGAATATTGAGACATTATCATATAATCCATGAGATGCATAATATGTGATTTATGTGAAAAGTCATAAAAGATATAAATTACAAGTTCTTTGTAAACTCAGAATTTTAGTTCGTAGTTGGTAATGAAATCTGGCATTTCATTTGCGAAGACTATAATATATCAACTAAGATGATTTGTCTTGATCATGAAAATAGAGATTTTTAGTTAGTATGTAAATATGTTTTAAAAGTTAAGACATATTGAATTGGGTCGCTATAAGATTTATTATTCTTCTAACGACTGTCAAATGAATAATAAATCTTACAACTTATATTGACATAAACTCTTAATCCTGAGAGAATAATGGATTTGATCATGTAGTGTATGTTACTTTGATATATCAAGAGTGAGATCTAAAGTAACGATCAAAATCTCAGTATGTTGGACAGCCACATTTAGTGTTGATGGAACATATATTCTCAAGATGAAATTCATAGTCTCTTAACGGAGATATAAAATATTCCCTTGAGATAAGTTTAATGGATTTGATTATTCAGAGAGTTAGGCCTAACCACTTTAGTAAGAAGTTACTAAAGTATATATTTACGGAATTGGATTTCATAAATATATAATGAATAACTTAAATGATTAAACTGGGTACTTAAGGATTAAAATGTAGTAATCTTCAAAGTGGCAGTCTACATTCATAACTTTGTATTGCTACGAATATTTTATGAATGGGTTGCATGTACAATAAAGACTTGAGATATAATTTATAAATATGGCCTAGAGTGCAACTATATTTATATAGTGGTATTAGATATAGTTAATCGTAACTTTGGACTTGTCAGGAGTTGACAGAAAAACCCAAGGCCTATTGGAACTAGTGTTTTATTGGTCCCACTCTAAGCCATATATTTAAGCCAAATTGGAAAGGCCTAAAAAACTAGCCTAATTAGATAATTAGTTAAATACAAAAGGAGAAATATATAGAATTGTGCAAGAGAGACACTATTATGAAATGGAGAGTATGTGTGAGAGAAAGTCACTCTCTAATACTCCTTTAGAAATTGATTAGAAGACCACACTTCTTGGGCGTTAGTGGAATTAGAGTGAAGATTAAAAGCTTTCTCAAGTTTTTCTAATCTTTGTTTTGAAATTCACTTCTTCAAGATACGCTCTCTTGTTCATAAATTCTGAAATTTACATGGTACATGTTATCAATTACAAATGAAGTAGATCCATTAATTTTTCGCTGCGTATGTTTTGTATGAGATACAAACCATGTTTTTCCAACAGGAGGGAGAGTAAAGGGGAGTCTAATTAGTTCATCCGGCCAACTCTACTTTACTCTCCCTCCTTCTCCCTCAATCCAAACAAGCCCTAGTTAGACTCATTGCTCTTAAACTCATCACTCATGGTGGCATTCATATCCTTAGTTTTGATTTCAAATAATTTGGCCATTAGCCTTGACATGTCCATAACCAAAATACTCATGATGCTTGATGACTTGATACTTCTGTTCTTTCCTACCCTTAGACCTCTCACTAAACTCATTCTTTGGTAGCTCAAAAGTTCTATGGGTTTTGTACTTGTTCTTACTATTTCTAAACTATAGAAGGTTTTTTTTTTTTAGCCAAAAGAGCTTTATCATCCACTTTCATCTCATCCTCATCAAAGGTATAACTCTCTTCTTTTTTAACCATTTTCAGAGCAGCAGTCTTGTTTTTATTAGTTTCGAGTAAAAAGGGGTCATATGTCCGTACTGATCCAACTATTCCTCAATCTTGATAGTGTCAAGATCCATACTCTCCTCTATTATAGTGTGGCTTTACGATGAAACCTCTTAGGTAAAGATCTCAGGACTTTCCTAACAAATTTAGGCTCAAGGATATCTCTTCACTTAGGTTATAGCTAGAGTTTATTGTGTCATTAAATTTGGCATAGAATTAATCAAAAGTTTCATCCTAAACTCATGCAAATGTTTCCAAATTGAGAAGTTGACATTTGAAGCCTAGAGTTTCATATAACTTTAGTTCCCTGATTTGTAATTTCTATGACAACCCAAGCATCCTTAATATTTTTAGACATAATGATTTATAAATTCTTCTAGAGAGATAGATGAAAAGATGGCATCTAAGCATTTACTATTGTAGTTATAATCTAAGAGTTGCTCCTCCTACCATTGTTCTACTAGAATTTCAATTTTGGTCCAACCCTTTTCAACATATGTTAAATTTCAGAATTTAAGTGTACGTATGCTTTGATACCAATTATTAAATTCGGTTTAGAGTCCTCAATTAAGTTTTCAAAATAACTACTATCGTGCACCCTTGGTGCAGTGGTCATTCCACAAGTATAAGTGCTTATGGAGTGTGAGGGGTAAGGTCAGATTTAAGTCTTTAGGAGGGAGTTTTACCCATATATACATTTAGATTAGATTAGAGTAAAAATTCTATCTTGTATTAATTTTTTTTCCTAAATAACTATTATTTAATGTTGAATTAACTTATCACATGATCCACAATGTCAATATTAACAACCACAAAACAACTTTCCTTAGAAAAAAAAAAAAAGAAAGTCACCAAGTCATAAAGTAAAATTACCAAAAGTGATAAAGGCATGGGACATGTGATAGTAACGAAATGGAAAATTGAAGGAGAAATCTCTAAAGAAAAAACCTGTTAGGATGTGTGCCCTTAATGTTGTGATTAATAAAGTTGTTCTATTATTATCTAAAAATAATGATAACATAAATATTGATACATTATCATATAGTCTAGGAGATGCATAGCATGTGATCTATGTGATTTAGTCATAAAAGATATAGATCACAAGTTCTTTGTAAACTTAGAATTTTAGTTCGTAATCGGTGATGAAATTGGGAATTTCATCTGTGAAGACTATAACATATCAACTAAGATAATTTGTCTTGATTATAGAAATGAAGATTTATAGTTGGTATGTTGATATGTTTTAAAAGTTAAAACATATTAAACTAGACCACTGTGAGATTTATTATTTTCTTAACGACTATCAAATGAATAATAAATCTCACAATTTCTATTTACATGAACTCTTAATCTTGAAAGAATAATGGGCTTGATCATAAGGTGTAGGTTGCTTTGATATATCAGGAGTGAAATCTAAAGTAACGATTAAAATTTCAGTATGTTGGGCAACCACATTTAGTGTTGATGGAACATATATTCTCAAGATGGAATTCATAGTCTCTTAACGGAGATATAAAATATTCCCTTGAGATAAGTTTAATGGGTTTGGTTATTCAAAGTGTTAGGCCTAACCACTTCAGTAAGGAGTTACTACAGTATATATTAATGGAATTGGATTTCATAAATATATGATGAATAACATTAAATAATTAAACCGGGTATTCAAGGAATTAAGATGTAGTAATTTTCAAAGTGACAGTCCACTTTCATGACTTTGTATTACTACGAATATTTTATTAAGGGATTGCATGTACAATAAAATTTTGGGATATAACTTATAAATAAGACTAAGAGTGCAACTATATTTATATAGTGGTATTAAATATAGTTAATGGTTACTTTGAACTTGTTAAAATTTTCAGAAAATCCCAAGGCCCATTGGAGCTAGTCTCTTACTGGTCCCTTTTGGTCTCACTACAAGCCACATACTAAAGCCCAATTATAAAGACCTAAAATGCCAACCCAATTAGATAATCAGTTAGATACAAATGGAGAAACATACAGAATTTGGGGTAAGTGATACTATTGTGAAATGGTGTGTATGTATGAAAAGACTCTCTTATTCTCCATTGAACTGATTGAGAGATCACACTTCTTGGGCGTTAGTGGAATTAGAGCGAAGATTGAAAGTGTTCCTAAGTGCTTCTGATCTTTGTTTTGAAATTCACCGCTTCAAGGTACGCTCTTTGGTTCTTAACTTATAAAACTTACATGGTATATGTTATCAATTGCGAATGAAATAGATCCGTTAATTTTTCGTTGCGTATATTTTGTACTAGATACAAACCCTGTTTTTTCCAACAAAACCACTAATAGGGGAATCTATCCAAACTAATGAATCCACAAGAAAATAAGGAGTTTTATAATCTAGAACAAAACTTTTGTACTTAGACTTTACAATTCCAATAAGTAATTCATTGTTGCGACAAACAACAGGTTTAAAACTTTAATCTTCTTCTTGTATGGACCCTTCATGAATAACATGCTCGCGTTGACAAACCAAAACCTCTAGCACACTCTAAAATGTCTCCTTGAAGATTTGATCTAAATTGAACACACTAGAAGAGAGGCTCCGTGGTTTCAAACTTTGGATCACAAGCTTTTTATGGAACTAGAAGGAATTTGTCATAAAAGCTCATGAGATGAAATACACGAGTTTCTTTCTAAAAGCTCTACCTGTTTGCATCTATAATCTAAGTGGAAATCGTGCATAAGATGATTTAAGTAGGTGTTTATATATGGGGTTAGAATTCTAATCATAACAAGATTCAAATTTTGCTTCTACAATTTTCACTTGAGTGAGCCTTGAACAAAGGTTAGGTGGGGCCTTGCTTGAGCAAGCTTTAATGAGCTGCTTGAACAAGCCTGGTTCTCCACTCAAGCGAGTACATAAATTAACTCATTATTTTATCCTTTAATTTCTATTTTAAATTAGAATAATCCTTGATTGTATATGTCTCAGTACATTAACGAAAGTATGCTCCCCTCCGATGTTTTACTTTTCATGCCATTGCTTAATTGTAGCATCAAATTTTTTTTCTTTGCAATTATGAATTACTTTGAAGATAAATAGAGTGTAGTGACTTAGCCTTGAATATGCTTGTTTTAAGTTTTGGACTTGGATTAACTTATCGAAAATAACTTAGTCCATCGAGGATAGAATGAGACCAAAGAGATACCTCGAAGTGAAAATATTCATCGAACAAACACAATTGCCGCAAGTACAGCGTACAAATGATTCAAGTTTGTTCAAAATCCTGATCTAGTGACATTTTTTGACTTGTGTAATTGTTTCAAAAAGCTTATGTGAATTTTCTTACTTACCGTGATCTTTTCTTTTTATTATGTTCCAATGACTATATATCATACTCAAGGTAGAGGCTTAATAAATACTTTAAGTTTGGAATAAACTTATGTAGATCTAATATGGTCTAAGAATGCGGTTTAAAAAACAGCGTTGGATTCGAATCATGTTGCACGAGTCTTATAACTAATGTCATGTTGGCATCACTCGCTTACATGGCAGAAGTGTTGGCAGAAATGTATGGTTGTGTTGAAGGAATTTGGATCCGGTGCAATACCTAGAGTATTGCATTTAGTGCAATTGCTATCAATGATTGAGATTAATAGATGCAAAAAGTAATTTTCAATCTCAACCATTGATTAAAAAAAGTTAAGAAAAAAATTAATAAAAATAAAAAGTAAAAATTTAAAAAGTAAAATATAAAAAAAAAAAAATTGTGAGAGAAGAGAGGGTAAGGTATTGCACCGAATTTAAATCCGTTTTGAAGTGACGCTAACGTGACTAGTGACAGGGCAGACATAGGTGCTGATATGATTATTTTTTGACAAGTTGATAGATCGGGTTCAACCAAATAGGTGGCGTGTGGGATGAAGGTGATGTGACACGATGATGTAGTGCTGACGTAAGAGGGTTGACATGACAGTGACAATGAACTTAGGGTGACACGTGATAAGCGTGTGAAGAGATGATTTGAAAGTCAAACGTTGCTGCAGACGCACTAACCAAACAAACACATAAAATGGGTTGTTGGCTAGTTACAGTCCATTCATGTGTACAAATTTTTTTTTTTTTTTGATTCCATTGTGTATGAAATTAGATTGCTAGGCCTCGTGTACTTTGCTCCCTTCGTCTACTTGAAAAAAAAAAAAAGAAAAAGATTTGGACAAGTGGGGTACATGTCCCTCGTGAATCATTGAATAAGAGAAAATATGAGTCCAAAACTTCATAGTTTTGACTCATGTGCAACGTGTTTACTGGCCATGATCTGTATGGTGAAAGACAGGGCGGTGTATGCTATCTGTTGGTGAGAGTCGCGAATAGGATAAAATACACCCTGTTTGGTGTATGTTCCTCCCCCTCACAACTAGTGCGAACCACAACGGATGGATTCTACCAATTTGTGAGAAAGAGGAAATATACCCCTGAAACAGGTTATACTTCCTCTGTGAATAGATGCAAATAGTGCGCAAAGGCATATGCAGAGACGGTCACTCAACTTGAGCTGTTGGAATCGCCCGATGGCCAAGGAAGGTAAAGAATGGACACGACGCTAAAGAGGATGGCACTGTGCTGCCAGTGAATCAAAGACGAAGAGCACTGGGGGCTTTGAGAACAGCTGGGCGTTCTTGTGCCTGTTGTGGCAGCAAGCTAGGGTGTTTCACATCTGTGTCTGCGGCTCGATATATATAGACTGAAACTGGAGATATGATTTGTGGATGCAATGAAAAGACAAAACATGGGAAGAAGCGGAAGTAATTGAAAGCCACAAACTCTAAAACAATGTCAAAATAAATTGAAAATGAAAATAGGAGAGAAACGGAACACACGAGTGTTATGTGGAATACTCTAATTAGTGAACACGGTGTAAAACCTTCTTAACAGGGTTTACATAGGAATAGTAGAGTCTAAGGTTAAACTAAACGGGATTTTTTTGAGCCAATACATAAAATATAAACTCAAATATATGTTTAGCAATCATATTAGGGGTACTGTACGATTCTAGAAGTCAAACAATCTTGCAATATCTTTTCCATACGTAAGAGAGAGTAATATTACCTCTCAAGCTTTTCCTTTTGCATATGCAGCAGGGAATCAAGAGCACCCCAAAAACTACGGCAATGGCAACCGCAACTATTATAATCACCTTCCTCTTTTGCTTATTTTTCAGCACTTCATGGTTGAATTTGTAATGGAAAAGAAAAAATATTCTAAGTGCAACAGACTTTAATGCAATAAAACAGATGGAAACGAAGATTTTAGCTTTAATGGCTCATCAAAGTCCAAATAAAAGAGAAATTGAGATTATAGGCCCATACCTTGCTCTGTACCAGACATTCGAATATATATATCCTGGAAATTAGCATCCTGCCTGTTAGCTGCCATCTGTCTAATATCAATTAGATCCCCAAACCACATGGCACAGCCACTACCTCCATTTTTAGTATCTGAGTTTGAATAAGCCATACAGTTACAGTCGTTCAAACATTTGACTCTGCATTCCTCAAGATTCAAACTTTCATTCAACCAAGAATGCGTGGTATCTGGCATTTTGAGCCCAGCAAATTTATCAAACAGAATATTGCTGTCTTTATCCTGGCAGCTCAATTGCGTACTGCGTTCACATCCCTTGTTCCACTCTTCTGGGTTCCATGTTTGTAGTGATTTATGCTTGAATCCTTCTACACATTGACAGATAGGTGACTCACCCATGATACAATTTCCATAAGGACCACATAAATTATAAGTGTCGCATTTGTCTTTTGGCAAAGACAAGAAAATGCTCCATTCGTTTTTTTCTTTAACCCACATGTAGCGCTCATACTGTGATTGGTTCAAAACTGCTCTTGTGGTTACATTTTGAATCATGTCGAACATGAAGTATACCTCATCCTTGTTGCAGACAAACTTGAACTTGTAAAGCGTGGTGTCCTGTAACTCTGCCATACCACTGAAAAAATGGCCATTCCATGGGCCTGACCGAAAGTACTTCTGGGAGCCTTTCATCATGACTAATTCTGGGTAATTATGGAGTTCAATCCCCCAACTCAGTTCTCCTGGAGAGGGGTCATCTGGACTCTTCCATGCAGTTAGGCGCCTATCCAGACCAGTCCTTCGGTCCCATCCAAGCTTCATCCCTGCTAGCCACGTATCAGAAGGATAGTCAAAGCTTTGCCACAAATAATTATCTTCATTCTCTTCTCTTAATACTAGATTTCCTGAATCTAAAAGCTGTACTATTGGATTCCTAGCCTCTTTTGTTTGATTTGCCGACCAAGCAAACGTCGAATTCTGGCCAAAAAGAACAAGGCTACCTGAGCTGTTTACCATCAACACGCCAGACAAGTCTGTGATTGGATTGCCCCGGTTTGCTACCCAAACAACCGTTTTAACTGGGATATTCTTGTACCAAATTCCCAAGTAACGGTTGTTGGAATTATCTGGACTGAAGAACCCCAGGACAAAGCCACCATCTTTAGAGAACAAGGTTGTGTTCTCAATGTCCCTGAGGGATTTGTATTGAGTAATGCTGTCAGCAGCATCCGAGAGTACAAAGTAGAAAAGAAGCAAACTGGAACTCAAAAGCACAGAAGCAAAGATGTCCATTGCTTTGTTCTTAGAGCTCTTAGTTAGCCAATATGTAAAAGTTAGACCCATTATTCTGAGCAAAGACTATAACATAGTAGGCCATGCATTGACTCAGGCTAGCTGTTGTTCTTTGAAAAGTAAACATTTTGTTGTGAACAAGAATTTCCACGTTACACGTTTCGTAGATGTCGCAATTATTATACGTAGTTTGTCGTAGTTCCGAGTTCCGACCATTTATAAACTAGGATGTGAAAGGAAGACAGAGAAATGGGAAGGTGAGCACATGGAATTGAAAGCTACAGAGCAGGATTCACGAATATTCTTCGACTGAAATGGACAAGGAATTGCGCCAGTCACACATTCAAATTGGAGCAATTTTCTTCCCTTTTTATTTTTACTTCCGTATTCAACTGAGAGACCTTGACTAAGCCTCAAGTTTGATCCCGGCTTATAGACAACTGAGAGACTTGGAATATAAGAGAAATGTACATTTTGCCAAAAAAAAAAAAATCTCGTCTCCACATTCCATCCTCTGCTTCTCTGTGATGGAATTTGTTCCCAGGCTCTCAAGAATATACCATACTTTATTGAGCAGAAAATTTCTTTCTAGTTTCTCAGGCTGTACCATACTCTGCAATTTCCCACTTAATTTAATGACTGCTAAATTTCCAACAAATTATGGTACGAAACTAGAGAAAAAATAAACTAAAGCGCCAATTAATATTGACAAGTACATCCTATAAAAAAAAAATAGTGACGAGTACGAATTTGAGCATATTAAATTTTGTTTTCTTTGAGAAGCTTTTGAGCTAGAATCAAATCTAAATACAATTTCATTGACAACTTAATTTTGACATATTTTGTTATTAGGATTTGCCAACACGTCTTTGAACCATAATGAATTTGTTAAGGTAATATCTCAGAAACTACGTAGCAATCAGGTAACAACAAATTTTCTCTTGATTGCTAATCATCTATTGATTTATTAATCCTTAATTACCACTTTTATCTAAGCTTGGTCACCATTGGCTCTTAGCCAACCATTTTAATGGGGAGATATTTTCGAACTCGAACTTCAGGTCTTATTAGAACTACTTTTTCATTTGTTAAGAAATTGGTTAAATAGAATATAAGTAGCTGTACGGGCATTGAACCCCTAGGCCCACCATCCTCTAGTCCACGAGGATAACTGCGCTAACGGCCCAGGCCTCACTACCGTTCGATCCTAGGCCCATAAGAACGACCATCTCCTCATGTGTCCCGGCACCGGTCAGTTTAAATGGCCTCGCCGAGAGCCTACCTATCTTGTACCAGGAACCCAGAAAGCCAAAAGCGAATTCACCTTAGGTATGGTCGGCAGAACCAACCACACCATGCGCACGAGATGCCCGAGGTTCCGCCGGCTTCGCCGGTCATATACCCGTACTGTCATGCCGTGCACTGCCGCACACCTCGAAAGCTTCTCCGCCGAGGAACAGCGTGACAATGGAATCAAGTTCCAATGCCACCATCGTCCCATTTCTCGCTCATAATTGCTCACCACTTAGAGAAGATAACATTGGACCTCCCCATCCACTAAACCACCCAGCTGCGGCTATAAATAGTGGAGAGGATATCAGAAAAAGGGGCGCGCGAGAGGAGGAGAGAGAGGGAGGGAGAGGAAACTAAGAGAAGAAAAAGGAGAAGGAAGAAGACAAAAACCTCGGGGGTACTCCATCAAGGACTCACCCCATAGCAGGAAACGCCAAAAGCCCACTATACAAATAGATTGTGAGCCCAACGTCCTCAAGGCCCAAGCACCGGTCTTTGGGTGCGCACAATTGGCGCCGTCTGTGGGAAACTCCTGCGCAGCGGTGGTTCTTCGCGAGGCACCTCCGAAAATGTCAGGAAGCAGACGAGGAAGCTACGCCGAGAGTGGTTCTGACAGGTCGTCACGAGGGTCAACCTGGCGGGAACGGAGACAGAAGGGACGCGAGGACCGGCAGCAAGACGAGGAAGGAGAGTCCGGACTCGGGGAAGGATCCTTCCATACACCGACTCACGGGTCGGGGCGTAGCCGCCGCGATAGAGAGGACGAGGGTCCCAGGGAAAGAGATCGGGAGCTAGAGCGATTACGTAGATTGGTGAGGGACCTGGAGTTAGAAGCCAGAGTCAGAGGTCGGCGGGAGGAACATAGACGGCATGGGCGAGGGTCCCCCAGCCCCGAACATCGCCACGCGGAAGGATCACACCAGTCCGAACCCTACCGGCATCGCGAGCGCTCACGAGATTACGCGAACCATGGCTCGGCATCTCCCGACGAAGGGCGACCACGAAACGCAGCCATGGACGCCATGAGTAAAGCTCTACGCCAGGCTGCCCGATCTCCGTTTTCAAGAGAAATCGAGAACGCACAAATGCCGAACAGATTCACGAGGCCGCCGTTCAACTCCTACACGGGAAAGACTGATCCGGTAGAACATGTGAGCCATTACATCCAAATGATGTCCCTACACGCCCATAATGACGCATTAATGTGCAAAGTCTTTCCATCGAGCCTCGGTCCGACGGCCCTTAGGTGGTTCAACGGGCTAAAGAAGGGATCGGTCCACAACTTCTCAGAGTTGATTCAGGAGTTCGGTGTACGGTTCATGACGTGCAGCAGGGTGCCCCAACCTGTGGACGCCTTGCTGTCAATGAAGATGGGGGCCGGGGAAACCCTTCGCAGCTACGCAGGTCGGTATTGGGAGTTGTACAACGAGATCGGCGGGGGTAACGAGAAAATCGCGGCGAGCACCTTCCGCATGGGACTGCCCGAAGAGTCGGGGTTAAGGGAATCCCTGACAATGAAACCCCCCGAGGATATGAGACAACTGATGAGACGCATCGAAGAATTCAAGCGCCTGGAAGATGACCGGCTGCAGGGCAAGGGGAAGGCAACGATGGTACATTACCCTCGAGGTGGTGGTTTCCAACCCCGGGCAAGGAGGGACTTCAGAGCTCAAGAGCTCGGGCCGGCGATAGGGAACGTCAACGTAACGTTCAAGGAGCCGGTCCACAGGATTGTTGATAGGATAAAAAATGAGCCTTACTTTAGGTGGCCGAACAGGATGCCCGGCGATCCGTCAAGAAGAAACCAGAATCTATTCTGCACATACCACAAGGACAAGGGGCACACGACAGAGCAATGCCGGGTGCTCAAGGACCACCTGGAACAGTTGGTACACGCCGGGCACCTAAAGGAGTTCGTGGCACCAAGGAACCAAGGGTCCGGGCTCGGAGATCATAACCGCGGGAACCCACCCCTGCCTCCCGTGAGGATAATTGAGGTCATCCACGCCGTCCCGAGGAGGATCTCGACAAGGGACGTCCTGATCGTCGCCTCGGCAGGTGAAAGCCTGGGCGATTGCCATCCGGAAAAGAAACAAAGATGCACCACACCGACCATCACCTTCGACGACGGGGACATGAAGGGCACCATTCAACCACACGGCGATGCCTTGGTGGTCGTGGCCCGCGTAAGGGGGTTTTTGGTGAAAAGGATGATGATAGATCAGGGAAGCGGGGCGGACGTGATGTACCCTGACTTGTACAGGGGGCTCGGGTTGAGGAAGGAAGATTTGTCCAGATACGACACGCCACTCATGGGGTTCGACGGCCATATGGTTGCCCCGGAAGGGAAAATTTCACTTCCCGTCAGCATGGGAGGAAAGGAGGTAACGGTAACTTTCATAGTGATCGATTCTTACTCGCCATACACAGCGATCCTCGGAAGACCATGGATTCACGAGATGGGGGCCGTCCCGTCCACACTGCATGTCAAGGTCAAATTCCGCACAGAGGACGGCACCGCAGAAGTAAAAGGGTGCCAACTAGCAGCGAGGCAATGTCTTGTGGCTGCCGCGAACATGGTAGCCAATCAAACAAAGGCTGCCGAAGAGTCTGCCTTGTAGCAATTACAGCAACCCGAAGCGGGTGCGGGAGTTGGGTGTGCCGAGGACGTGTTAAAAGTGATGATTCTACCGGACAATGACAAGCATTTTCAGTTAGGGGCGGGCCTCAAGGATGAAGAAAAGATTGAACTGTTACTTTTTCTCGTACAAAATGTGGATGTGTTCGCATGGAGTCCATATGAGGTACCGGGGGTCGACCCCGAGTTTATAGTCCACAGGCTTAATGTGGATCCAACACGCACCCCGAGAAGACAGAAGCCGAGGAGGTCGGCGAAGGAGCATGTCGACGCAGTGAGGCTGGAGGTGGCTAAATTGAAAGAGGCAGGGGCTATACGGGAGATTTTCTTCCCCAATTGGCTGGCAAACACCGTAGTGGTACGAAAGAAGAACGGCAAATGGAGGGTCTGCGTCGATTTCACTGACTTAAACCGAGCATGTCCCAAGGATCCCTTTCCCATGCCAAGGATTGACCAACTGGTGGACGCTACATGCGGGCATCACCGACTAAGCTTCCTAGATGCCTTCCAGGGTTATCACCAGATCGCGCTGGCTGCCGAGGATCAGGAGAAAACGGCGTTCATCACTCCCGACGCCAACTACCATTATACGGTAATGCCGTTCGGACTAAAGAACGCGGGGGCCACATACCAGCGAATGATGACAAGGATGTTCAGGGATAAGATTGGACGGACGGCAGAAGTTTACATCGATGACATGGTTATAAAAAGCAAGCAGGAAGGGCAGCACATTGGCGATCTGCAAGAGATATTTCGAATACTTAGGCAGCACCGACTCCGTCTCAACGCTGACAAGTGTACATTCGGCGTAGAATCCGGCAAGTTCCTGGGGTACTTAGTCACAAAAAGAGGCATCGAAGTCAATCCCGAGCAGATAGAAGCCGTGCTTCAGCTCATACCACCGAGCAACCCAAAGGAAGTCCAAAAATTAACCGGCATGTTGGCAGCCCTGAATCGGTTTATATCCAAGTTTGCTGACCGGTGCCGCCCTTTCTACCAACTTTTGAAAAAATGGAAGGGATTCCAGTGGGACAAAGAGTGCGACACAGCCTTTCATGACTTAAAAGAATACCTCGGGCGTGCACCTACGCTAACGGCGCCAGAGCCAGGAGAGGACCTCTACATGTACCTCTCGGTATCAGAACATGCCACCAGCGCCGTGCTTCTTAGGGATAACGGCGTGCAATTACCCGTCTACTACATAAGCAAGACATTGGTGGATGCCGAAAAGAGATATTTGCCGCTGGAAAAACTGGTATTGGCCCTGGTGCATTCTACCCGGAAGCTACCCCACTACTTTCAAGCCCACACCGTCTACGTTCTGACGGAATATCCACTTCAGTCGCTTTTGAGAAGGTCGGACTTCACCGGAAGGATCGCAAAATGGGGAACCCGCTTGGGCTCATTTGACATCAAATACCGGCCAAGAAACTCGGTAAAAGGGCAGGTGCTCGCCGATTTTATTGCCGAGTTCACACCAAGGTGTCCGGATATCATCTGTACAGTGGAAACCAAAACTTGGAAGATATTCGTGGACGGTGCCTCCAATACTGCCGGAGCGGGGGCTGGGATCGTAGTAGTGACCCCAGACGGTACGAGGTTGGAACAGTCGTTCAGACTAGGTTTTAAGGCCTCCAATAACGAGGCCGAATACGAAGCATTGTTGGCCGGAATAAGAGTCGCCGCGGACTTGGGGGCTACGGAGGTGGAGGTATTCTCGGATTCCCAGCTCGTGGTTAACCAGGTACGAGGGGTTTTCGTTGCCAAGGATCCACGGATGGCCGAGTACCTACGGATCGTGAAGCAGGCTTTGGGCCAATTCGCTAAAGCGACGGTGGAACAAATCCCGAGGGGGCAGAATCGCCACGCCGACTCTTTGGCCACTTTGGCATCCTCGATAGACAGCGATCTCCCACGGCTCGTCAGAATCGAACTGGTCAAAGAACCGAGCATCGGAAAGAAGGTGGAAATATCACAAGTACGACCCGTGGAGAAATGTTGGATGGATACCATAATTGAGTTTTTAGCCGAGGGTAAACTCCCGGAGGACGTAAAAGAGGCGGCAAAAGTCAGACGCATTGCCCCACGGTATTGGCTGTCTCCAAGTCGGAAGCTTCACCGGAGGTCTTTCGGGGGCCCTTATTTACAATGCCTCCACCCGAGCCTGACTAAAGGCCTACTTGCCGAGCTTCACGAAGGCCTCTGCGGCAGTCACGTCGGTGGACGATCTTTGGCACACCGGGCAATGACTCAGGGATTCTGGTGGCCGCAGATGCAAAGAGAGGCGCTTGAATATGCACGGAGGTGTGAACAATGTCAAAGACATGCGCCGATGATCCATCAACCAGCAGGAAATCTGAACCCCGTCAGCAGCCCATGGCCATTCGCCCAGTGGGGATTGGACATCATCGGCCCCTTTCCCCGATCAACAGGGAACAGAAGATTCGTGCTTGTCGCAGTAGACTATTTCACTAAATGGGCGGAGGCAGAAGCACTTGCTAATATCCGGGATGTAGATGTCAAAAAATTCATATGGAAGAACATCATAACCAGGTTTGGTGCGCCGGAGGCGTTCATTTCTGACAACGGACTACAGTTTGACAGCAAGGCCTTCCGCGAGTTCTGCCGAAATCTCGGCGTCCGAAACCGGTACTCTACCCCGGCATACCCGCAAAGCAACGGCCAAGCCGAAGCCACGAACAAGGCTATCGTCAACGGGTTGAAAAGAAGGTTGGACGGAGCCAAAGGCAGGTGGGCGGAAGAATTACCCAGTGTCCTATGGGCTTACCGGACAACCCCGAGGAGATCCACGGGGGAAACACCTTTCTCACTGGCCTACGGGGCAGAAGCCGTCATTCCTGCCGAGATAAACCTTTGTAGTAGCCGAGTATCGGACTTCACGGTTGCCGAGAATTACGAGTCAATGCAGCTTAACCTGCTGGAAGAACGTCGGGAATCTGCAGCAATTCGACTGGCACAGTACCAGCAAAGTCTCGCCCGGAGGCACGACCAGCATGTCAGGAAAAGGGAATTCGCAGCAGGCGATTTGGTCTTGCGAAAAGCCGTAGGGAGTGCTCGGGAGCACAATGCAGGGAAATTGGCCCCGGCATGGGAAGGACCGTACCGAGTAACAGCCATCGCTGGTGCAGGAGCCTACTATCTGGAAGACCTGGACGAGAGACCACTACCCCATCCATGGAATGTATGTAATCTAAAGAAGTTTTACCACTAAATCGCCGAGAACGGCAAATGTAATCTGATGAAATCGGCACGTATCAAAACAACGCCCGTTCATACTATCACGTGAAACTGTTCCTTTTCTTATTCTTCTTTCTTTGTTTAGTAAACGCGAGAACACCATTTAAGGACAGAAACCCAACCTCGGTTCGAACCTATCACCGAGCTGGTGGAAACCTTGAACATCAAAGGACAGAAACCTGACCTCGGTTCGAACCTATCACCGAGCAGGTGGAAACCTCGAATCTCAAAGGACAGAAACCTAACCTCGGTTCGAACCTATCACCGAGCAGGTGGAAACCTTGAACATCTAAGGACAGAAACCTAACCTCGGTTCGAACTTATCACCGAGCAGGCAGAAACCTTGAATCTCAAAGGACAGAGACCTGACCTCGGTTCGAACCTATCACCGAGCAGGTGGAAACCTTGAACATCAAAGGACAGAAACCTGACCTCGGTTCGAACCTATCACCGAGCAGGTGGAAACCTCGAATCTCAAAGGACAGAAACCTAACCTCGGTTCGAACCTATCACCGAGCAGGTGGAAACCTTGAACATCTAAGGACAGAAACCTAACCTCGGTTCGAACTTATCACCGAGCAGGCAGAAACCTTGAATCTCAAAGGACAGAGACCTGACCTCGGTTCGAACCCATCACCGAGCAGGTGGAAACCTTGAAACATCTAAAGACAGAAACCTATCCTCGGGTCGAACCTATCACCGAGCAGGTGGAAACCTTAAATCTCAAAGGACAGAAACTTAACCTCGGGTCGAACCTATCGCCGAGCATGTAGAGATCATGAATTTCTAAAGAGAGAAACCTACCCTCGGTTGGAAACTATCACGGGGCACGTTGAGACCTTACTATATAAGGACAGAAACCTGACCTCGGTCCGAACATGTAGCCGCTCTAAGGGCGAAAACCTAACCCCGGTTCCAAGCTATCACTGGGCTGGCGAGGGGCCTATCCACGTCGTCCCAAAGATGGAAGCCTAAACAACATATATATCTAAACGGACTTTGACCGTCATGGGCCGTCCACCCGTCACCGGTCAATGCTCCCGCATCCCACCCAGAGTAAAGTTCCCGCCTAAATCTTCGCCCACACGCCGCGGGCTTAGTCGCCCGTACACGTTGAAGCCCGTGCAAGGCACAAACTTTCCCGCAAAGCCAATCACAATAGCGGATACCAATCATACTTAAACATAACAAACAGGGGAGTAAAAGCGAAACACTTGCTTTCAAATCATTATAACCAAAATTATAAACCGAGCATCACGAGTTAAAAGCGAAACACTTGCTTTCAAGTCATTATAACAAAAATTATAAACCAAGCATCACAAGTTAAACGATTATGACAACGTTTTGAATGACCTGCCACCACACCCCGGCGACATAGGGTTATACCAGAAATAACATAAAAAAAATAAATAAATAAATAAATAAAACTCTCGCAAAAAATTATCTGATCATCACGGCCTCACACGGCTGTGTCGGAAGGGAAGATCTGGGCTTGTCCGGGATCCTCTTCGGCAAGTTGGGAGGGGAGGGGAGTTCCGCCTTGTGCACCAGCCTCTCCGGCGGGGGCGTTGCTCGTGGCCTCCAGGTCCACCGTCTCCACATGGGTGTCGATGGCTTGAACGAGGTCCCTCAAGCTCGGCGTGTCCTCATCATCAGCATCAGTCTGACTGTGGCCAAGCTGGGGTTGGACAGGATACGGAACCCGCTCGGGATCCCACAGGGGGGAATCCTCCGGCACCCCTGCGGCATGAAGCGCAGCCGCCCGAACCCTCGCCAAAGCCATGTTGCCGGGCTTGCTGAACGATGGGTTCCACCGAGTTTTCTGCCTCGGTGAAACCCGCGTTGTACCATTTATCCTCACACGCCTCGAGGGCGTCCTTTAGGGAGGTGAGCTGGTCGGCCTGTGCCAAGTTTAGGCTATTCGCCTTCGCTAACTCCAGCTCCGTTTCCTCCAACTTGGTCGTTAACTCCCCCAACCGGCTCGCCGCGGATAGCCGGGCCTTCTCGGCATCAACTGCTTTCCGTTCCGCGGCATTGGCAGCCTCCAGCCTCTCCTCGGCGAGTATCTCCGCGGCATTCCTTAGCCTCAGTGCCCGGTCAGTTGCCTCGGCGCCCTCTTTTAGCCTCTCGCCCACGATGGAAGTAAGCTGTGCCGCCTACAAACACAACGGAAGCAAAATGTTAAAAAACTCCTGACAGAGTCCCGTAAACAAACGTAATAAAGAAGCCGAACTTACCACAACGGTGTGCCACTGTAGCCGCCGAGAAAGTGACTCTTCATCCGCCTCCGCGTATATGTTCACGTCCTCGGGTAGGAGAAGGCTTTGGGCTAAGCTTTGGGCCACACGCCCCCCTTCGCCCTTTTCCCACCTCCACAGGCACGCCGTCTCGGGCAGCGGCCCTCCACCGAGACTGAAAGTATGCTTCCAGCCGGCCTCGGGGGGAAGAGAAGGCGCCTCCACGGTTTGTCCTTGGGCGGGAGCAACAACCTCCGGCTCCCGGATTGTCACCCCTCCTCTGGGTCGAAGTGGAGATCTCGGCGGTGAGCTCCCGGGAGCATCTCCCTCCTTCTCAATGGGCCTCTTCCTTTTTCGGGCCTCACCAACGGGCTGATGGACCAGGCTCCTCGTAGGAGAAGGAGAAGGGTTAGCCTGACCGGCGTCTGGGATGAACCGAGACAAGGTCATCGACCTCTTCTTCACCATTTTAGTCTTCTGGGCGGGTGCGGCGGAGATCGGATCGCGGGCTCGTTCTTCGGTCACCAGGGTGTCGGTACGCGGCTGCTCTAAGGCCTCGTGCCTCCTTCGGCTTCGAGACACCCGCTCGGCAGATTCGTCCCTAACCGGGGGAATGTCGTCTGCAGTTGTGTAACGGGGGCCTAAATCCCTAGCTTCACCCACCGTAAGCGAAGGAGGGAGGAATTGGCCGTGTCGCACGTCGATGTACGATATGAGTGGACTGTCGACCAAGATCGCCGGGCCGATGGATTGCCACGTGGTATACACGGGGTTCACACCGAGGATCAGGTGAGACGCTCGGAGTTGCCCGTCACGGTGCACAAAAATCTCTGACCGGAGGACGAAGTTGAGGTCTTTCTCGTGGACGACTCTGATGTCCGGAGAAAAGCGTTTCGTCTCTACCAAAATTCCAAAGAAACAACTGTTAGTTAAACAAGCCATGGAAACACAAATTTGAAAATAACTGAAGGGTCACAGTACCGACCAACGTTACGAGGAGTATGCGGGCAGTGCAGACCCTCGGCAAGCCAGTTGCCGCTCACCCTGACAAACTCCCCAGCCGAATTTCTATTCGAGTCCGGCAGGCAGGATATCAGCCGGACTCGAGTATCCCTAGTCTTTAGGTAATAACCCTTGGAGAAACTCCCGCACAGTTTGTACATGAAGTTGATGTCGTGATGATTTAGGTGAAGCCCGTACAGTTGATTCAAACGGCTGACGCAACTAACGACCCTATAAAAGTTGGGAGGAAGCTGGTCGGGGCACAAGCCGTAGAAACCTAGAGTGCTCACGATAAGGGGGTCTAAAGGAAACCTAACGCCCCCCTCCAATATCGCCATCAGTGGAACGAAGATAACGTTCCGACTGATTGCCCGCTCAAGGGCAATATCGCCCTCCTTCCAGGACGCAATATCAACGTCACCAGGGACACCAAAGGTCCTTCTAAAATTGGCCAGGGCCGTCCCAGGGGCCAGAAGGTGGGAGAAACCCATTTCTAAAAGTATAAAATAAGGAAGGGAGCAGAAAAAGAAAGGAAGAAAAGTAAACGCACTTACTTGGAACTCTAAAGAGGCGAAGAACTGAGGAAGTTTTTCACACAAAGAATGCTCGGCAGAGGAATTGTGGAGTGGATGTGCAAAAAGTAACATGAGAGCTTGAAAGGAGGGTTATATAGGCTCAGGGGCATTAAATGAAGGGAGAGGCTGGGAATGGAAACGCCCCAATCCCTGCCCGCCAGGCGTTTTTTTTTTTTTTTTTTTTTCTTGGGAAAACCGCTCACACGCGCGCACGGATTACGAACCGTCAGCCTTTTCACCTTCTAGCGGTTCGCTAGCCAGAGGCTCATCATTACAAAAATGACCGTCTACCGCGGATCCGACCTTTACCAGTCCACGGCAGCCACAAGCCCTCGCGCAAAGAGTAAACAAGGGTTTTCGCCGACTCAGTACCTCGGAGACCTTGATTCTTCACCGAGCGCCGTTCATGAATCAAGGGGGGTCTATTGTACGGGCATTGAACCCCTAGGCCCACCATCCTCTAGTCCACGAGGATAACTGCGCTAACGGCCCAGGCCTCACTACCGTTCGATCCTAGGCCCATAAGAACGACCATCTCCTCATGTGTCCCGGCACCGGTCAGTTTAAATGGCCTCGCCGAGAGCCTACCTATCTTGTACCAGGAACCCAGAAAGCCAAAAGCGAATTCACCTTAGGTATGGTCGGCAGAACCAACCACACCATGCGCACGAGATGCCCGAGGTTCCGCCGGCTTCGCCGGTCATATACCCGTACTGTCATGCCGTGCACTGCCGCACACCTCGAAAGCTTCTCCGCCGAGGAACAGCGTGACAATGGAATCAAGTTCCAATGCCACCATCGTCCCATTTCTCGCTCATAATTGCTCACCACTTAGAGAAGATAACATTGGACCTCCCCATCCACTAAACCACCCAGCTGCGGCTATAAATAGTGGAGAGGATATCAGAAAAAGGGGCGCGCGAGAGGGAGGAGAGAGAGGGAGGGAGAGGAAACTAAGAGAAGAAAAAGGAGAAGGAAGAAGACAAAAACCTCGGGGGTACTCCATCAAGGACTCACCCCATAGCAGGAAACGCCAAAAGCCCACTATACAAATAGATTGTGAGCCCAACGTCCTCAAGGCCCAAGCACCGGTCTTTGGGTGCGCACAGTAGCCTTAAACCTTTTTATTTTATATATATTGAAGTGGCTATATATATATATATATATATATATATATATATTTTTTTTTTTTCTATTTTTCTATTTTTTAGATTATAACTAGGATAGAAAATTATGTAAATTTCTGTTTTATAAAACGTAATTACGATCAAAATTTTAGTAATTTTTCATTTTTCTTAAAATGTATTTAAGACCAAAACCATGGAATTTTTATTTTCTTTTGATATAATTATATAATCAATAAAGATGTTTATTCATCAATGGTTTTCTTATATTTTTGGGTAATTGCAAATTACACCCCTAAAGTTTGGGAGTGTTTAGATGATATACCCTGAAATTTTAGAATTTGGATTTTACCCCTTAAAATTTAGGATGTTTGGATTTTACACCCTGATATTTCAGAATTTAGATTTTACCCCCCTAAAACTTGGAAGTGTTTAGATTTAACAGCCCCAAGTTCTGAAACTTTAGGGTGTAAATTAAATCCAAACACCTCTAAAATTTAAGGGGTAAATTCTAAGTGTAAAATTCAAACACTTTCAAATTTCAAGGGGTAAAATCTAAATTCTAAAACTTCAAGGTGTAAATTCCAAACATTCCCAAACTTTAGGGGTATAATTTGCAATTTACCCTTTTTTTTTTAATAAAATAAATGGTGACTCTATATGCACACTCCTAAAGATATCTGTAGACACCACATTTCGTACCTCTTACGACTCGAGCCCCTGTTTCCCAATGATGCTCGAACTCTAAAGCCCAAGGCCAGTTTAAAGCCCAATCAAATATCAAATTGACTTAAGGAGTGTTAAAATGGAAAATAAAACATTTTAAATGAGTAAAAATCTATTTTTGGAAATAAAATGACCAAAGTGGCCCTCGGCCTATGTACATGGGTCGTGGCTTGCAAACACGGGTTAAAGCATGCATATGCTGGCACGTTCCTACGTACACGCTAGGATTTCAAAAGCATAAGAAATGAAAGTTTTCTACAATAATGGCTGAGGTTTGGAATGAATCCCACATCGTTTGAAAGCCGTTCCAAACCCTTAATTTTCAACTATAAAAGCCTTATATGGTACATTTTCAAAACGTACAGAAATCCCATGAAAAAAAATCTAAGATTTACAAGAAAATAGTTAATCAAAATGGAGTTTTTCACAAAACACTCTCAAGTCATTTTTATTTGATTGAGACCTTTTTAGGACCCAGTCTTTTGAGTTTAAAGTTTCTAATCACTGTTTTATTAAATTGTGATAGATTTGACTGAGGGAAATAGGCAAAAATCAAGTTTAAGAACTTTTGCTTTAAGGTATTCTTTGTTTCTTCCTTTTTTCATTTTATGTCTTTCTTTTTAGTTTTAATCCTACTTCTTTGTGTAATTTAGTTTTTTCTATGTTTGCTTAGGTTAGTTTTATAATTCTGTTGTGTTTTAAGCATGCTAGATTATTAGAATTAGGTTTTTTGTTTATGCTCTACTTTTTGTTTTGGGTTTCTAGGTTAGAATTCTTGAACAAGTCCCACGCACGCATGTCATGAGCATGAGTACGCAAGTTAAAACTTGCGTATGCAGGCCTTTGGCTGTGTACACAAGCACTTGCCCAGAATCCCTAATTCAAAATCCTCGTGTTGTATGCTTGGTTTGTTTCACATGATTTGCCCTCAACCCCCTACCCCCCCCCCCCCAATTTTTCAAAGTCTGTTCACATGTTTATACATGCTTATACCTCTGCCTCATATGCTCGTTTGCTATCACACGCTAGACTAGGGTTTTTCTTTCATTTTGATATCATGTCATTCATTCATATGTCCATTCATCAATGCCATGCTGTGTTACTAAGAGATTAGTAAAGGGTAAGTCGTGCATTAGAAATGTCCATGCATTTGTGTTTTAGTTTTATTTTGATGATATGATGAAACATGCTTAGATGTATGATTAGGGTTTCTAATATGTTAATGCCTGGTTTATGATAAGAGTTGTGTTTGATGATATGTTTGCTGCCTTGTTTTAGATGTATGATAGGGTTTTCACATGCTAGGTGAATGCTAGGGTTTCTTTTGTGTGTTTGGTTGCCTTTCACTTTAGGATAGGTATGTATGTGTTTTAGGATGAAAGATGCCATGTTGTATGTTAGATGCATGCTGCTGTGTGTGTGTGAGTTTAGGATACAAGTGTTGAGGTTGTTTTTAATAAAGTTAAGGTTTAAGACACAATGATTAGGGTTGGGCAATCTTGGATGCCTAACACCATCCCAAGAGCGTACCTAAACTCCAAATTCATTCTCTGGTAGTAAGATCAAAGGTCCTTCCTCGAACGGATGCTATATATATGGTTCCTAGACCATTGCAAAATTAAGTGGTAACTCCCCCTTGTGTCTACAATGGCGACTCCGCTTGGGATTGTGAGTTTAATTCCTGTGTGTCTTGTTTCTTAACCTTGATAAAAATTATTTCGATACTTGTTTTGCATACACATCACTTGTTCTCTTTTGTCCCTTAACCTTGGTTGGTGATGAGTGGGAAAATGGAAGACTCCATTTGGGCCTAAATTTTCTAAAGTTCATCCCACTAACTCACAATTGGTGCCATTGTCTATAATAGGCTTTGAGTACATTAAAGGTTTTCTACCAATCCACTATGGGGTTCACTTAGGTCCTTGGTTGGAATCATAGTACAACTAGTTGTCAGTGAGTACTTATCTATCCCTTTAGCCTTAGGGAGACTACCCACACTAGAGAGACCCTAGGCCCTATCATAAAGGATACACTTTATATATCTCTTGTTTGTTCAACCATATACCATGTATTCACCTAATTCTAAAGGACAATAAAAGGTATAAAAATGGAAGGGATGGCCTTAAAGTTATGGTATACCATAAGATGTTATGGGATAAAATAAAAGAAGTTCTCACATATAAGAGGCTTGTCCCTAAATCCAAATGCATGTCTTAACTTGAAAGGTTCGTAAGATTATAGCTTAATTGGTATCGTAGGCCCAAGTGGAAAAAGCCCTTTTGAAAAAGAGGACTTTGGGCCTAAGATAAAAAATATGCTATGGACTTAGCATCCAACACCATTCAAAGCCAAAAATGAAACTCCCTAATCTTGGGCCTCTTTGTTGCATGCTTAGGCCCAAAATGATGAGAATTTCATAGACTTTGAAAGGAAGGCTGCAACATATTCTAGCTAGAGGGATATTTAAGAAAAAAAATGATGAAATAATGAATAAAAATGAAAAGCCCAAAGGTAACAAATACATTAAGAGCCCATGTTTGAGACAAAGGGTTTAGAATTCCTAAGTGCATTCTAATGAAAGCCTATGGGAGTAAGATGAGAGATTTATTGCAAGTGGATCATAAGCCCAATGGAAACAAGGGGCAAAAGTCCATGAGAGGGAAGGGAACGACATCATATTGGCCTTCATTAAAATGAACTTAAGAATTTCCTAAGGACATCTAAGTTTAAAAGGAACCTTTAATTGGGACATGAACTTAATGAAAATGGGGGTTTTGTTCAAGCATCATTGCACCATCAAATTCAAGAAAACACGTCCCAACTCCCATTTGGATTTAAGATAAAGGAAGACGCTTGATGAAGATTGAGGACACACACCAAGAAGAAGGAACCCCCCAGAAACAATGACTACCTCCATGGAAGACCCAATGGCACAAAAGATCCTTATGGCTTTCGATGAACATGGAGAAGCCCTTAAGAAAATGGGTGGGCATCTCACTAGGTTGGAAGAATCTAAGCTCAAGAAGCCTCCACATGTGGAAATCCATGATGATGAGGGGGAAGATGAAAAATGGGATGAAAAAGAAAAAGTGGAATATGAAAGAAACAAACAATTTGAGAAGCTCACCGCGGAAACCATGGCTTTGAGGAAAAAGATGAAGAAAAAGCAACTTGCCTTTCGCAAGGCGCAAGGGATGGATGATTACCTCTACAACATGGGAGGAATGAGTTTTAAGGCTCTTATTGCATTGCCTCCTAAGTTTAAGATTTTTGATGTAGAAAAGTTTGATGGGACTAAAGATCTGAAGCAACATGAAAGGAGAACAAACTTCGCATGTGATTCCCCTCTCACTTACGGGAGGTGCATCGAGGTGGTACTATAGCCTTTTTCCAAGTAAGACTAAGGTGTGGAATGAACTAATGGAGTTGTTTGTGGACCAATTCATCTTCAACACCATGATTGATGTGACTCGAATAAGGGATTTAGAGACTACCAAGCAAGGTGTAGGGGAGACATTTTTCGAATACATGACTAGATGGAAGACCAAGGCATCTAGAATGGTCAATAGGTCAAATGAGAAAGACCAAATCAACATGATCATCAAGAACATTCTTCCGGCTTATAATAGTAGGCTTTTGTCATCGCTGTAGATACTGAATTTTGTACACCTTATGATTCGAACCCCCATTCCTTGATAATGCTCAAACTCTAAGGCCCAAGGCCAATTTAGAGCCCAATCAGATATTAAATTGACTTAAGGAGTGTTAAAATGGAAAATATAACATTTCAAATGAGCAAAAATCTATTTTTTGAAATATAATGAGAAAAGTGGCTCTCGGCTAGCGTATGTGAGTCGTGGCCTGCGTACACGAGCCAAAGCAGACATACTCCGGCACATTCTTACGTACGCATCCAGGGTTTCATAATCATAAGAAATGCAAGTTTTCTGCAATAATGGCTGAGGTTTGGAACGAATCCTACATCGTCGAGGAGCTGTTCCAAAGTCCATTTTTTTCACTGCATAAAGCCTTACATGGTACATTTTCAAAACACACAGAAATCTCATGGGAAAAACCTAAGATTCACTAGAAAATAATGAATTAAAAGGGAGTTTTTCATAAAACACCCTCAAGTCATTTTTATTTGATTGAGACCTTTTTTGGCTCCAATCCTTTGAGTTTAAGATTGCTAATCACTATTTTATTGAATTGTGATAGATTTGACTGAGGGAAACAGTAAAAAATCAAGCGTATGAGCTTTTGCTTTTAAGGTATCCTCTTAAAATTTTCCTTTTCTTTTCTACCTTTAATATATATTTTAATCTGTTTTTGTTGTTTAGTTTATGTTTACACATGTTTGTTTAGGTTATTTTTAGGTTTTCTCTATGCCTTTAAGCAAATTAGGTTGTTATATTTTACGTTTTATGTTTTGTTTGACTTCTGCTCTGTTTCCGTGTAAATTAGGCTTTTTAGGTAAGGATTTGCATACACATGATCTAGCCTGTGCATACAACTTGAACTCATCCGTATGCAGACCCGTTCTAGCGTATGTGATGCTGTTACCCAGAAACCCAAATTTTTGTTTGTTTTGTTTTTGCACTCACTTATATATTCTGTGTAGCCTCCTTTTCATATGTTTCAAAACCCATAACTATTTGTTTACCTTTTAACATGTATGTTTGTCATCACATGTGCATATTAGGGTTTAGATTAGGGTTTCTTAGTGTTAATGCCATTTATTTACATGTCCATGCATTAATGCCATAAGTGCTGTATGTTAGAATGTGTGCCCTTAAATCCTATTGTATGATGCTATGTATGACATTATGTATGACTTAATATTATGATTGATAAAGTTATTTTATTATTATCTAAAATAATGGTAACATAAATATTTGGACATTATCATTTAGTTTATGAGATGCATAGTATGTGATTTATGTGAAAAGTCATAGAAGATATAAATCATAAGTTCTTTGTAAACTCAGAATTATAGTTTGTAGTCGGTGATGAAATTGGACATTTCATTTGCGAAGACTATAACATATCATCAACTAAGATGATTTGTTTTGATTATGGAAGTAGAGACTTCTAGTTGGTATGTTGATATGTTTTAAGGGTTAAGACATATTGAACTAGACCGTTGTGAGATATATTATTCTCCTAACGACTATAAAGTGAATAATAAATCTCATGATTTCTATTTGTATGAACTCTTAATCCTGAGAGAATAATGGACCTGATCATGAGGTATATGTTGCTTTGATATATCAGAAGTGGGATTTAAAGTCATGATCAAAACCTCAGTATGCTGGGCAACCACATTTAGTGTTGATGGAACATATATTCTCAAGATGGAATTCATAATCTCTTAACGGTGATATAAAATATTCCATTGAGATAAGTTTAATGGGTTTAGTTATTCAGAGTGTTAGGCCTAACTACTTTAGGAATGAGATACTATAGTATATATTTATGAAATTGGATTTCATAAATATATGATGAATAACTTAAAGGATTAAACCGGGTACTCAAGGATTACGATGTAGTAATCTTTAAAGTGGTAGTCTATGTTTATGACTTTGTATTACTACGAATATATTATAAAAGGGGTGCAGGTATAATAAAGTCTTGGGATATAATTTATCAATAAGGTCTAGAGTAAAATTATATTTATATAGTGGTATTGAATATAATTAATGGTAATTTTGGACTTGTCAAGAGTTGACAGAAAAGCCTAGGGCCCATTGGAGCTAGTGTCTTATTGGTCCTTTTTGGTCCCACTCCAAGCCACACACTAAAGCCCAATTGGAAAGGCCCAATAGGCCAGCCCAATTAGATAGTCAGTTAGATATAAAGGGAGAAATATATAGAATTTTATTTTAGATAGAAATATTATTATGAAATGGTGTGTATGTGTGAGTGAAGCCACTCGATTATTCTTCCTTAGAAACTAATTGAGAGACCACACTTCTTGGACGTAAAGTGGAATTTGAGTGAATTTTAAAAGTGTTCCCAAGTACTTCTAATCTTTTGTTTTGAATTTCACCACACCAAAGTATGCTATCTTGTTCTTAAATTCTGAAATTTACATAGTGCATGTTATCAATTATGAATGAAATAGATCTATGTTTGTTGCTTCCACTGTGTGTTGTATGAGATACAAAACCAGATTTTCGAACAATTGGTATCAAAGCCAGGTTTTCAATATCATGTTTGTATAACATGTGATTGAGTTTTAGAATCAAAGAAAATCATTTTCTTGGTGTTATGGGATTCTTGAATCTGCAATAATTGTTCTATATAATCACTTTTATAGGATTTTTGATTTCATAATTTATTTTTGGAGATTGACTTTGTGTAGATGTGAAGTGAATTCCTTTTTAATATGGATTCCGTCTTCAAAAGAATTTATGTTGGCCATAAACTTCTATATGATGTTATTTTATAACCGTCATGATAAAAGTATAAAACTTAACAGTTTGGATAAAAGGCACTGTTTCGGGATAACACTCTCATGGCCCACGGTTGCATTTTGTTATCTTAAAGAATTCATTTGAATCCTTGTTATATACTGTAGACCAAAAGGACTTAAATAATTGTTATATAACAGTCATATGTGTGCACTTTATTTTGCACCAGTTGGATATAGATGTATATCTTGGCATGATTTGTTGTTTATTATAAAGCTTTTGATTTTGCATGATTTCATGGACCCATGTGGCATTTTCAATCTGCCATTAACATGCTTTCATCTATATATTTGTTAAAGCCTTATAATTGCCAATTGCTTTTGATTTCTGCTAGACGTACATGTATGAATGAATAGCTTTCATTCTTGAATGATGAACATGTAGATGTTAGTCTAGTGATATATATTTATGATTAAACAGTATATTAATGCTAGAATTAAAGTATTTTGGTTTCCTGTTAAAATCCCTTAATGAAATTTATTCCTAATGAGATTAGGATTATGTTTTCAAGGTGTTTAGCATTATTATGGTTCTTGATCATTTAAAAAAAAAAAAAAAAACCTTTATTTCAAATATTTAGCGGGAGAGAGATACAAGGGACGGATCTCACAACCTCCATTGTTGGTTCATAGTAGTATGAAATATATACTTTGTCTTTGCTTCGAGCTTAGCATTCCATACGGAGAGTATTTATTTCATGATGCTACAAGTTTGAACTACCTGGTTTATAGTGGTTTGATCAAACACCTTGTCTTAGCCTTGAGCTTTGCATTCCATGCGGAGGGTATTTTGTATCATGGTACTACAAAATAAAACTGTTAAGGGAGATGAAATGTGGCTACACATGATTCTAAACAATGGTATATACTAGACTAAGTATTATAATATTCTCTAACCTGAGTTCTTACTATTATCACTTAGAGGCTAAATGTACAACGACATATTATTAGTTTTTCATAAGAGTTATCATGGTAGCACTTACAATGAGAGTAGTTCTCAATCAATCATAATATTTAATATTCACTCTATGCTGAGGGATATTGAATATAAGATTGGGTTGTCGGTGCATATTTTATATTATGGTTTTATTAAGGTTCCATACTATATGTTTATATACTAAATTGATAATTTCTAGTTTACTAATTATATTCATGTTTGTTATTTTCATATTTAAAATCATGGCATCATTTGGCCATCTTGATGCTATTCTTAATCAAAACAAGCTAACTGGATCCAACTATGTTGACTGGAAAAGAAATTTGGACATTGTTCTTACTACTGAAGAGCACAAATATGCCCTTACTTAACCATGTCTTAGCTTTCCATCATTAGATGCTCCTCTTGAGGAAAAACAGCGATATGATCGTTGGTAGAAATCTAATGAGATAGCTAAGTGCTATATCCTAGCATCTATTATAAATGTTGTACAGTATCAAATGCTGGATGTAGAACTAGCTTCAGACATAATGCTAAGTCTAAAGGACATGTTTGGGAAGCAAAGCCGTTCTGCAAGGCAAGAAACTATGAGATAGATTTATAATACCAAAATCGCTAAAAGTACTTTAGTGAGGGAGCATTGTCTTAGGATGATCTCTAATCTAAATATATTAGAAGTTTTAGGTACTGATATTGATGGAGAATCCCATGTGGATATGATATTCCAGTCACTACTAGAATCATTTAAAGAATTCAGACTTAACTATAATATGAACAAAAAGGTTTATTCATTGTCTGAATTGATGAATGAGTTGGTAGCGGCAAAAGGCATCCTTGGTACTTCTAGTGTTGATGCCAATATGGCTAAAGCTTCTACTTCTCAACCTAAGTTGAAAGGCAAGTGTAAGAAGAAGAAGAAGAAAGACTTCACCAAGCAAGATGGTAAACAAGTTGTCTTAGGAGTTGCCAACAAAGGAAAGAAAACCAAAGGAAACTGTTTCCATTGTGGTGAGAAAGGGCATTGGAAGAGGAATTTTCCAATGTTTAAGGCTGCCAAGAATAAATGTATGAAAAGTACATTCCTTCTTAAAACATGTTTGGTTCAAAATCCCACAGATTCTTGGCGTGTGGATTCAGGTTGTCCTAATCATATCTGCAAATCTTTGCAAGAGTTTCAGGAGACCAGAAAGCTAAATGAAGGAGAAATGTTTCTTACCTTAGCTAATGGGAGCAAGATTCCAATTATAGCTATTGGAGTGTTTAATTTATGTTTTGAATTCAGAGTTTTAATATTGGAAGATTGTTTATATGTACCTAATGTTCATAGGAATTTAATTTCTACAACTGATTTAGGTAAACATGGATATTATGTTATCCTAAAAGACAATGTTGTAATAAATAAGGACTCTTAGGGCCCATGGACTTTGATGGTTTTCCAGTTTATGAATCTTGTTTAAAGGGTAAAATGACCAAACGACCTTTTAATGCAAAAGGTAGAAAAGCCTAAGAGTTGCTAAAACTAGTACATTCAGATGTATGTGGTCCTATGTCAATCCAAGCAAGAGGTGGCTATGAGTATTTCATTACCTTCATTGATGATTACTTTAGATTTAGTTATATGTACCTAATAAAATGGAAGTCCGAAACTTTTGAAAAGGTTAAAGAGTTTAGGGCTAAAGTTGAGAATCAATTAGGTAAACGCATAAAGGCCATTTGATCTGATCGAGGTGGCGAATATCTTCTTGGGGATTTCAAGGATTACTTGACTGAAAATGGGATTATGTCCTAGTTGACTGCATCTAGAACTCCACAACAAAATGGTGTAGCAAAAAGAAGGAATAAGACTCTTTTAAATATGGTTAGATCTATGTTAAGTTATTCGACTCTAATAATTTCCTTTTGGGGATATGCCTTAAGTACTGCAATGTATTTTCTGAATTTAGTACCCTCAAAGTCTGTTCCTAAAACACCTATAGAGTTGTAAACTGGGCGTAAGCCTAGTATAAGACATCTTCATACATATTTAAGGTTGTCCAACACATGTGTTGAAAGGAAAGTCTAACAAATTACAGTCTAAAACAGAAGTGGTATTCTTTATAGGGTATCTAAAAGGAACTGTTGGAGGTTTATTCTGTAGTCATAAGCATAATAAAGTGTTTGTTAGCAAAAATGCCAAATTCTTGAAAAATGACTATGTGAATGATTATACTCCTAGAAGTAGAGTTTTTTTGGCTGAAATGAATGAACCTGTAGTTGAGATGAATCTAGGGAAAATGTGGGTGTATTAAATGCACTATAAGACATTACTTATGAGATGACTAGTACACAGGTGCCTCGTTGTAGTGGGAGAATTGTTCGGCCTCCTAAAAGATTTATAGGTTTGGAAGAAACTTATGAAGCTATCCCAGAAGAGGCTAAATCAGATCCCTACATTTATGAAGAGGCAATGAATGATATAGATGCACATCATTGGGTCCAGGCTATGAAATCTAAATTGGATTCTATGTATTCCAATCAAGTATGGGATCTTGTAAAGGTGCCTAACAGCATTAAACTTGTTGGTTGTAAATGGGTTTACAAAAGGAAGAGAGGGATAGATGGAAAGGTTGAAACCTTTAAAGTAAGACTAGTGGCGAAAGGGTATACATAAAAAGAAGGTATTGATTAAGATGAAACTTTTTACTAGTAGTCATGCTTAAATCTATCAGAATTCTCTTATCCATTGCTGCTTATTATGATTATGAGATTTAGCAAATGGATGTCAAGACTGCATTTCTTAATGGCAATCTTGAAGAAGAAATCTATATGATGCAACAGGAAGGTTTCATAGCAAAGGACCAATAGCATATGGTATGCAAGTTGAAAAGGTTCATTTATGGACTTAAGCAAGCATCTAGGTCATGGAACATCAGATTTGATCAAGCAATCAAATCATTTGGTTTTGAAAAAAATCTTGATGAACTATGTGTGTACAAAAGACGTAGAGATAAAGTAGTAATGTTCCTAGTGTTTTATATGTTGATGATATTCTACTCATTGGAAATGATGTAGGGGTAATGTCATCAATAAAGGTTTAGATGTCAAGCCAATTTGATATGAAGGATTTAGGTGAAGCTAACTTTATTCTAGAGATCAAGCTTTAGCGAGATTGCAATAATTAGTTGTTAGTTTTATCACAAACTGGGTATATAGATAAGGTTTTAGAACAGTTTAGCATGCAAATCTGACCAAAGAACTAAGACACTTGAGGAAGAAAATATGATGAGCCAAGTTTCTATGCTTCTATAGTAGGAACTCTTATGAATGCCATGCTATGTACTAGACCAGATATCTTTTATTTAGTTGGCATGGTCAGCATATATCAAACAAATCTAGGACTTAAACATTAGCAAGCTGTAAAGCATATTCTCAAGTATCTATGGAGAATGAGAGATTATATGTTTGTTTACCATAGTGAGGACATAATTCTCATTGGTTATATAGATTCAGATTTTCAATCAGATCTTGATTTCAGAAAGTCCATTTCAGGTTGTGTGTTTTCCTTGGGAGGTGGAGCTATAAGTTGGAGGAATGTTAGGAAATCTTGTACTGTGGACTCCACCATGGAAGTTGAATATGTTGCTGCTTATGAGGCAGCAAAGGAAGCTGTTTGGCTTAAGAAATTCCTTTCTGATCTTAGTGTTATAAGAATGGAGCAAGTTCCCATCACATTGTTTTGCGACAATAGTGGAGAACGAGAGATTATATGTTTGTTTACCATAGTGAGGATTTAATTCCCATTGGTTAATACAAATTCAGATTTTCAGTCAGATCTTGATTTCAGAAAGTCCATTTTAGGTTGTGTTCACCTTGGGAAGTGTAGCCATAAGTTGGAGGAGTGTTAGGCAATCTTGTATTGCAGACTCCACCATGGAAGCTGAATATGTTGCTGCTTATGAGGCGACAAAGGAAGCTGTTTGGCTTAAGAAATTCCTTTCTTATCTTAGTGTTATGAGAATGGAGCAAGTTCCCATTACATTGTTTTGCCACAGTAGTTGAGCGGTTGCACAATCCAAAGATCCAAGGAATCATAAGAAAGGATAGCACATTTAGAGAAAGTACCACATTATTTGAGACATTGTTGCTCGAGAGGATGTAGTAGTAGCAAAGATTGATAGTGCAAGTAATCTGGAGGATCCCTTTACCAAAACCTTGCCCCAAAGGACTTTTGAGTCACATTTGGAGGAAATGGGAGTTAGATTAGTGTACAATAGTTTTTAGAGCAAGTGGGAGATTGTTAGGATGTGTGCCCTTAAATCCTATTGTATGATGCTATGTATGACATTATGTATGACTTAATGTTATGATTAATAAAGTTGTTTTATTATTATCTAAAATAAGGGTAACATGAATATTTAGATATTATCATATAGTTTATGAGATGTATAGTATGTGATTTATGTAAAAAGCCACATAAGATATAAATCACAAGTTCTTTATAAACTTAAAATTATAGTTTGTAGTCGGTGATGAAATTGAGCATTTCATCTAGGAAGACTATAACATATCATCTAAGATGATTTGTCATGATCATGGAAGTGGAGACTTTTAGTTGGTATGTTGATATGTTTTAAGAGTTAAGACATATTGAACTGAATCGCTGTGAGATATATTATTCTCTTAACGACTGTCAAATGAATAATAAATCTCATGACTTCTATTTGCATAAATTCTTAATCCTGAGAGAATAATGGACTTCATTATTAGGTGTAGATTGCTTTGATATATCAGGAGTGAGATCTACAGTCACGATCGAATTCTCGTTACGTTGGGCAGCCACATTTACTGTTGATGAAACATATATTCTCAAGATGGAATTCATAATCTTTTAACAGCGATATAAAATATTCCCTTGAAATAAGTTTAATTAGTTTGGTTATTCAAAATTTTAGACCTAACCACTTTAGTAAGGAGATACTAAAGTATATATTTATGAAATTGGATTTCATAGATATATGATGAATAACTTAAACGATTAAACTAGGTACTCAAGGATTAAGATGTAGTAATCTTCAAAGTGGCAGTCTACATTCATGACTTTGTATTACTACGAATATTTTTTGAAGAGGTTCTATGTATAATAAAGTCTTGGGATATAATTTATTAATAAGGCCTAAAGTGCAATTATATTTATATAGTGGTATTAAATATAATTAATGGTAACTTTGGACTTGTCAAGAGTTGATAGAAAAACCCAAGACCCATTGGAGCTAGTGTCTTATTGGTCTTTCTTGGTCTCACTTCAAGCCACAGACTAAAGCCCAATTGGAAAGGCCCAATAGGCTAGCCCAATCAGATAATTAGTTAGATATAAAGGGAGAAACATACAGAATTTTATATTAGTTGGAAACATCATTATGAAATGATGTGTATGTGTGAGTGGAGCCACTCAATTATTCTCCATTGGAAACTGATTAAGAGACCATATTTCTTGGGTGTAAAGTGGAATTGGAGTGAAGATTAAAAGTGTTCCCAAGTACTTCTAATATTTTGTTTTGAATTTCACCACACCAAGGTACGCTATCTTGTTCTTAAATTCTGAAATTTACATAGTGCATGTTATCAATCATGAATGAAATAGATTCATGTTTGTTGCTTCTGCTGTGTGCTTTGTATGAGATACAAAACCAGATTTTCCAACACTGTGCTACTAAGAGGTAAATAAAGGATAAGCCATGCATTAGCAATGTTCATGCATTGCATTAGGGTTTCGCCTTGATGATATGATGGAACATGCTTCGATGTATGATTGGGGTTTGTAATATGTTTTCCTTGCCATGATGATATGCCTTGCTACCATGTTTAAGTTGCTACCTTGTTTTAGATGTACGATAGGGTTTTTATATGTTAGATAAATGTTAGGGTTTCTTTTATGTTGGCTCTCTTTTTGTTTTAGGTTGATAAGTATGTTGTTTTGGGATAAAAATGCCATTTTGTATGCTTATATGTATGTTAGTTTTTGGGTGCGTATAGATACAAGTGTTGAGATTGCTTTTAATAAGTTTAAAGAATTAAACATGATGATGGGAGACCAACCTTAGTATTAGGCGATCTTGGGTGCCTAACGCCTTCCCAAGAGTGTACCTAAACTCCAAACCCAAACTTTGATAGTAAGATCAAATGTCCTTCCTAGAAAGGATGCTATATTTATGGTTCCTAGACCATATAACTAGGCGGTGACTCCGACCCTTGTGTCCACAATCGCCTATTAGCTCATTTGGAGAACTATGTGATTGTGGGACAAGAATTGAAGACGCCATCAACAATGGGCAGTTGGGGAAGGGTGAGAGTAAGCCTCTGACCAAGTAAACATTTGGAAGGGGAGCAACTACCACTAAAGCACCTAATCTCATAAATGTGAGCGTCATCATACCCCAACAAACACTTGCCTACCTGAAGAAAGCTCGCTGAGAATTCTCTAACTTAGGAATGACCCTTATTCAAGCATATGAAAACCTATCCTCCAAAAAATTCATCAAGCCTTTAGACCCCACATCCATGCCTAATCCCATACCTCCCACATGGAACCTTAATGAATATTGATACTTCCACCGAAAATTCAGCCATAAAAATAACAATTGCTTCTACCTCAAACACGAGATACAAGACCTCATAGATAATGGAACCCTTCCAAACCCCAAAATCATCACCAAACCTAACATTAGAAAGAACCCTTTGCCTGATTACCATATGGCTCCCCCCCTAGATCAAAATTAGGTGCAAATAGATGAAGTTGAATGGGATTTCTTGAAGTTGATAGAGACCACAAGTTTAAATATCAATGCCATAGAAGTCCAATAGATATAGGATGAGGAAGATGAAGTCCTAAAGGAAGCAATGGCAATATGGGGGATACTTCCCAAAGGAGTGACAAAATTAAAGAAGAGGGTTTTAGAGGACAATGTAGCAAATATCAATAGAAGTGGGAAGCACTACAAGCCATCTTTTTTGGAAAAGGATCATCATAGTAGAGATCTAGAGGAAGGGTCCAAGCCCACGAAACCTAGGGTAAAAAGGAGATAAAGAAGAAGAAGATAGGGTCCTAATGCAATTGAAGAAGACCCAAGCTCATGTGTCAGTGTGGGATTTGCTCATGGCCTCTCAAAAGCATTATAAGGCTCTTTTAGATACCTTAAACAGAAAAGAGGTACCTATAGAAGCTACACCATAAGAAGTTTTGTCTCTCATGGGAGCCGAAGGTTCCTCACACCCTCTCTTTGCCTTTTATGAAGAATATCTCTCTCCCAAAAGAGCTACTCTCACTAGACCCTTGCAAATCACCATAAATGCGTGGGTGCCAAGGTTCCGATGGTACGCTTTGAATGTTTGTCCTTTTAGGACCGCCCTCACTGTTGGCTTAGATATGGAGACTATCATCCCTTCCCTTTTAACTGTAAGGGTATATGACAACACTTTAAGGAAGGTCATTAGGACCTTCAAGGCTCCTTGCAAGATTGGGCCAGTGGAAACCATTTTGGAATTTCACATAATGGACATCACCCCAAATTATAACCTTCTCTTGGGAAGGGCTTGGCTTCCCCCCAATGGGGCAATCCCCTCCTCACTACACCAAAAGATGAAGATCTCATGGAAAGGAGGGATTACCATAGTGCTTGGAGATTGTGAGATTCTAGCACTAGTTAGTGGACTTGAAGAAGGAGGAAGAGAGCTTCTAATGAATGGTATTGAGTTTTTGAATATGGCTAGCTATGGGTTGAAGGATGAAAGGTATGCTACTAATTCGTTCCCATATTGTAGCCATGAGGTGATTGCAATGATGAAGAATATGGGATTTATGCCTAGTATGGGCCTTGGAAAAGAAGGAAAAGGGATAGTAGTTGAGTTCCCAAACATTAATACTCAAGTGATTAGGGAAGGTTTAGGATTCTTTGAAGGCTTTGACGAAATCAAGAAAGACCTTAGCACTCTCAATGGGAACTTTGTGAAGGAAGGGGGAAAGTTCCCCTATTGTGGCTTCCTCGAACCTTGAGTAGGTAAGAATGGAAAGGTGTATTCGGGTTAGGAAATGTTCTTTAATGAAAAACTCACTTTTAAGGAGAAGCCTGCGGTGGTGATTAAAGAGATACAAGAAAAGGTCAACTGGGTGAACTACATGGATGTTGAAGTTGTTAGGTTCTTAGACCTTAGGGACTAATGTGTTAGAACTTTAATATGTATTGTATTGGCAAATCATGATCAAAACATAGTGTCTAGGTTTAGTCTTGCTCAAAGGGTGTTTAATTGTAAAATTGGAATTGAGTGATTATAGGATTTATTGGATAAAATTTGCGAGGCTCGATCAATTGAAAATTAGACTCGATCAATCGAACCATGTGCAGATTTATTTTTATGCAGAATTTCCAATTCAACCCAAGCCCATTTGTCATGTATGGTTAAGTGTTTTACTTCACATATAAAAGGAAAAACCCTAGCTACGTTTTAGAGGTCTTTTCGCCGTGTTGTGTTGAATCTTTTGGGAGATTTAAAGGTGTTTACCTTCATGCACACACATAGGGTTATCAAGATCAAGATTCGCATCAAGAGCTTGATAATTGCTTAAGTTGCTTCTTAAGGAGCTTAAAGATGATCTAAAACCTTTGAGTGGAGTCTTAAAGTCACAAGTAGGTGAACTTGTGGTTGTTACAGATCAATGAAAAAAGTAGTGCATGGACTCGGAGCTGTCACGTGGTCGTGGTAGTAAGTTTTCTATACGAGGTAGCAATAAGATGTTAGTAGTCTAAGTTCTATTGAAAAATTTCAATTCTTTCATAGTAGATCCATTTTTAACTTGAGGATAGATAGGTTAAATCCTCCCTAAGTTTTTTACTGGTTAGGTTTTCTTGGATTATCATATCGTTGTGTTCTTTATATTTCTGCATTATTTACATGATATGATTTGAATGTGTTAACCTAGATCTAATTAATTTATCTAAGTAATCACTTGGCTAAATAACTAGGTTAAACATCTCGTGTTTAAGGGGTCTAAAACTTTATAGAAGCAATAAATACCATCATGAAGACAAGTGGGGATGTGTTTGCCAACACCAATGAACTTGGGTTGGGTTTTTTGAGAACATAGGAAAAAAGTTTTGTAATGCAAGTTCCAATGTAATTTTCAATATTTACAATAAGATGAATTTTGATTGGCTTTCTTTGATGTGTCCCATAACATTGAAATTCTACGCTTAAATGATTCAAATGAATTTGAAAATGAAATTAATAAACGATTGGAAAAGAAAATTGAACTTATGGAACCAATTCTTGAAACTATTAATTTGGGCAATGATGAGAATCCACGCTTAATTAAAACTGGCTCAACTATAAATGAAAAAGAAAAGAAAGATCTTCAAGAACTCCTCATAAAATTTTAAGAGATGTTTGCATGGTCCTATGAAGACATGCTTGGAATTGACAACATCACATTGATACTCACGACCACATGGTACTTCTCAAGCAAAAATTTTGAAAAATGAGGACCAAATGGCTTTTAAAAATCAGAGAGGAAGTCACTAAACAATTAAAAGTAGAGTTCATCAAACCCGTAGACCAAGCCGAATGGGTAGCCAATGTTGTGTTCGTGCCTAAGAAGGATGGGAAGGTGAGGATGTGTGTGGATTTTAGGACTTGAACATAGCATGCCCTAAAGATAACTTTCCTCTCCCTCACATTGATATCTTAGTGGATAACACGGCGGGAAGTGCATTGATGTCCTTCATGGATGGTTTTTCTAGATACAACCAAATCAAGATAGCTTTCAAGGACATGGCCAAAACCACCTTCACTACCGAAAGGAGAATCTATTGTTACATGGTAATGTCATTTGGCCTCAAGCATGCTAGGGCAACCTACCAAAGGATGGCTACGACCTTGCTACATGATATGATGCATAATGAGGTAGAGGAATATGTTGATGATATGATAGTAAAATCCAAGGATAGAGAAAGCCACGCCATGAACTTGAGGAAGTTCTTCAAAAGGATTAAAGAATATAGATTGAGATTGAATCCACAAAAGTACACTCCCATGGATAAGTCATTCTTTGCACTTGTTTTAGCCGTACAAAAATTGAGGCATATAGTTTTACCTTTCCAAATATGGGTGGTAGCAAGAATGGACCCATTGAAGTACCTGTACGAGAAGCCCGCTTTGAGCGGAAGATTGTCAAGATGGTTAATTTTCCTAGCAGAATTCGATTTAAAGTATGTGGCTAGAAAATTATTAAAAGAAGCATCATGTTAAATTTTTGTGTCGAGAATCCTATAGATGAGGATGGTGGTAAAGAAGACTTTCCAAATGAGGACATTTTGGATGTTGAGTTAGGAATATGGAAGATGTACTTTGACGGAGCTATAAATCAATATAAGGATGGGATAGGAATCCTCTTGTTCACTCTTGAGGGATCTCACATACCTTTGACAATCAAACTGAACTTTGAAGCAACTAGCACATGGCTAAATATGAGGCTTCAATTGCTAGAATGGAAGCTTTTCAAGAATTAGGGGTAAAAGAAGCTGAAGTCTTTAGGGACTCAACTTTGGTTATAGCCCAAATGCAAAAATTGTGGAAGGTGAAAGAGGTACATTTAAAGCCTTATCAACAACATTTAGAGGACTTGATCAAGATTTTTGACAAGATTGAGTACATAATCATCCCTAGAGCTCAGAATCAGTTTGCAGATACCTTAGCTACTTTAGCCTCCATGGTTGAAATACCTGAGGGAGTATGGATGCGACCTTTGGTGATTGAGCAAAGTTATGAAGAAGTACACAATAGGAAGACCGAAGCTTCAGTAATGGCCATAGAGGAAAAAGGAGTTCTATGGTACTATGACATCATGAAGTTCTTGCAACTAGGGACGCATCCAGACGGTGCTGATAAGAGAGAGAAGAGAGAGCGTCATTCCATTAGGATGATGGCAACTCAATACAACCTATGTGGGGAACAACTCTATAGAAGGTCCTGCAACGATATACACCTTCATTGTTTGAAGAGAGAATAAGCCAAGAGAGTGATGGAAGAAGTTCATCAAGGGATCTACAACCCTCATATGAATGGGAGGATGTTAACCAAGAAAATCCCAAGGATAGAGTACTACTAGAGTACAATGGAAACCGATTGTGTGGACTAAGTAAAAAGTTGCCATGATTGTCAAACACATGCCAACTTAAACAATGTACCACCTAGTGAGTGTTAGGGTTTGTACCCTGAAAATCCAATTCATTGGCATGTCATAAATAATTAAATTGTATAATTATATAAGACTATTTATAAATGAACTAATAGGGCATTATGAGATGCATCGTATGTGATTTATGTGAAAAGTCACAGAAGATGTAAATCACAAGTTCTTTGTAAACTCAAAATGTAGTTTGTAGTCGGTGATGAAATTGGACGTTTCATCTGCGAAGACTATAAAAAATCAACTAAGATGATTTGTCTTGATTATAGAAGTGGAGACTTCGTGTCACTCCCCAAAATTGTAAGGGTCCAAAGTATGAGAAAAACATCTCAAAGGTACTTGTAGATTTTGTTCCTTTTGACAATTCAATCCAAATAAAATCATATCAAGTACCAACATTAAGAATTATCATAATAATTTCATTAAATATACTCCCAAGATAACTCAAAGCTCTATGTAACAATTACAATGGCCATTGGCAACAAAAGAATGGAGGTCTGAATAAATACAATTATATATCAATATTTAGTCTCATTAGTGGAAATAAAGTCATAGCCACTATTAGATACAAAATAATTGAGTCAAGCTTACTCTAAGTTATACGTCATCAATTAACTCCATCACAAAAGTTAGCCTCCATCAACAGTTAGTCTAACTACTGCTAGCCACCAAAAAGCTATCTCAAAACGATAGTTGCCTACTCTGAAAAAGTTTGTAAAATAATAGAATGAGACAGAGCCCAGTAAGTAGAAAAATTAATGAGGGTAGGGGAAATGCAAGACTCATAACGATGAGCAAGTTACAAAACATATTATAATATGAGAATTTCCATTGGGATCATGCAAATCCATTTTTCTTAATAAATTGAAAAAATGATTAAAAGAATATAGTACCAAGCTTTCTCCAAATATTTCAACATGAAACTACATACTATTTATTATGAGCTATCCAAATACCCTTTTTAAAAACCTAGAAATCCAACCTAAGGCCACATGACAAGCAGCCATAAAGACGTTAGGTATGCCACAAAGACGTCAGTTATGCCACGAAGACATCAAGTTATGCCATGAAGACATCAATTATGCCAAGAAGACATCAATTATGCCACGAAGACATCAGTTATGCCATGAAGACATTAGTTATGCCACGAAGACATCAATTATGCCATAAAGACATCAATGCGCCACAAAAACGGGGTGCCAAGATACCATTGTCACAAAGACTACAGCATCTGGCTGGGTAATTACTGGGTAATCACATGTCGTAGCCCAAGGGTAAAAACATAAAGAACTTATAGTTTACATGAAATCAAAACACTGTTCAATTTCAAGTAGTTTCACAAAAACCTTTGAAATACCTAATATATTCACAAGGTTCTCAAGTTTTCCAAAATCATTTCTTGTCAATAATATTTTGCATCAACTTTCCTATTTATCAAAGCATCTTTAAATTTTCAAATAATGCAAAAAATCAATAAAATCCATTCTCAATGATTTAATCAAAGATGCTAATATTTTCCATGCTAACGAATCATGTATTTCCCCATATGCATTGCCAAATGTGATGACATTTTCACAAATAATCTCAAATATATTAAGGTTACGACACAATAGTTTTTACGAAAATATGGTTTCCATAAATAGTTTCCTAAAGCATGTCTAGCCCAAAAACAACATTTATGCAACATGGTTATTTTTCAAAAATATCCCATTAAGAAGCTACTTACCTTGCAACCCTCAAAAAGCTTAACTCTCCAAGCTCCAAAGGAGATTAGCTAGAACCTAAACAATACCAAGCAAACCTATCACAATAAGCATAAAGCTTGACATTGCATTTAGCTATGAATTAGAAATTACTAACTAAGCAATTAATTAGGCAAGCCTAGTAATTAACCTCACAATAATGTATTCCACTTCCAACGTTTCTCAACAATTTCATTACAAGGCATAGACTCCCATTATACTCATGAATCATTCAAGGTATTATCTCTAACATCAAAACCTCAATAATTTATGAGTAGTTTCCACAAGATTTTCACAACATCATCAAGAGGTCCATGGCACCAAAATTACAATATCCTTCAAAACTAACGATTTAAATCCTTAACTAGCTTCAAATAAACCATAAAAATTATATTCACCATTTATTTCACATCAAAAAGCCAAAACCCCCAAATTTTCACCACTTAGATAACCACCATTGTATAAATCATAAACCCACTCATCAAATACATCCTCCAAGACCAAAACCCATACATAAAAACACATAAATATCACTTCTAATATTATTAAAGCTTAGATAGACATGACCTCAAGCAAAAGCACATAAACCCACAAAAGATTAGGAATTTTTACCACAAATAAATAGAGATGAGTGAGCCTTACCTTTCCTATGGAGTTTTCCTGTGATCCTTGCCAGAAAATGATGGTGGAGGTGGTGCTATGGAGTGGGAACCGAGGAAGAGGATGAAAAAGTGATAAAGAGGAGTGCTTGTTGTATGGAGAGAAAAATGAAAAAAAGAAAGAAGGAGAGGAGTGGCTGGCCAAAAGGGTGAGATATGAGGTGATATTGGTGAGATTGTGTGGTTGAGGGGAGTGGGGTAGGTGGGTCACAAGTGTGGCTCCTAAAAAAAATATTTGACCTTTTTTTTTCTTTTCTTGATTTGGGCTGGGCTGTTACACTTCTAGTTGATATGTTGATGTGTCTTAAAGGTTAAGACATATTGAATTGGACCGCTGTGAGATTAATTATTCAATCAACAACTATCACCTGAATAATTAATCTCACGACTTCTAATTTTATAGACTCTTAATCCTGAGAGGGTAGTGAACCCGATCATGAAATGTAGGTTACTTTGATATATTACAAGTGAGATCTAATATTCACGGTCAAAACCTCAGTATGTTGGGTAAGCACACGTAGTGTTGAGGGAACACATATTCTCAAGATGGAATCCATAATCTCTTTTTATAGAGACACAAAATATCCCCTTGAGATAAGTTTAATTGGAAATGGTTATTCAGGGCGCCCACTTTAGTAAGGAGTTACTAAAGCTTATATTTATTGAAATCAGATTTCAATAAATGTGAATAACTAAAAGATTAAATGAGGTACTCATGGATAAAATAGTTGTTTACAAAGTGACAGTTCTTTATGACTTTGATCACTATGGATATTTCATGGAGGGGTCAAATGATATTATTAGAGTCTTGAGATATAAATTATTAATAAGGCCTAGAGTGCAATTATATTTATATAGTGGTATTAAATATAGTTAATGGTAACTTTAGACTTCTCAAGAGTTAACAGAAAAGCCCAAGGCCCATTGGAGCTAAAGTCTTATTTGATCCCTTTGGTCCCATCTCAAGCCACAAACTAAAGCCTAATTGGGTAGGTCCAAAAGGCTAACCCAGTTGGATAATCAGTTTTTATTTGATAAGAGTTATTAAATAAAGTAACTACCAAGGTAGTTAGAATGTGACAGGCCACAAACGCGTTGACCCCTTGTGATAATTTAGATTAATTAATTAGCCTAGTTTTTAATTAATCAAATTAACATGCAATACAACGTGGCAGCACAAACAAATCACCGAAACTAAGATATGCAGCGGAAAATAAATAACACGGTGATTTGTTCACGAATGGGGAAAACCCTAAGGCAAAAACGCCACCGGGTGATTTAAGGTCACCACTCCCGAAACTCCACTATTATCACAACAAGCAGTTACAAGTAAGGAATCCCAGTACCTCACCAACCTACAGTTGAACTCTTACCCCAATACCCAATTGGACTTGTTCTGTAGTGACAATTTCTCCTTTTCAATGCACGGCTCCCAGTACGTGACTAACCAATGTGATGCGCGGATCCCAGTACGCGGCTTACTCCTTTTGCACGAATCCAAGTACGTGACTCACTCACCAACTTGAGGAAGAAAGAATGTTGGCTGCAAAGTTCTTCAAATCATCAGAGATGAACTAGGGCACGAACTTTGTCTCACAAATCACAATTTGCATGAATAGAGAAGAAGCAACTTGTGTCTTGTGATTTCTGCTTGTTGCTCTATTTGACGGCCCTTAAAATAATCCTTTTATATGTCTAGGGTTAGGAGAAAAGAAGTCCCAAAGACACACACACGGATTGGACTTGAAAACAGACTTGGAATTCTGTTTTCCTTAATTCTCGACAGATAGAGGTGTCGAGAGGTGTCGAGCCAGCTGTCGAGGCTCGGGCAAAACAGCTTCTTTAAATCTCGATAGATGTATCTGTCGAGGTAGGTGTCGAGATTTAAAAACCAGCACTTCCTTGTTTGTATCTTGGACAGACTTTGACGGCTTCAACACTTAATCTTGAACCACTGTTTCTTGAAGTGTTTAACCCATCCTAGTTCTACCCAATTACAAGTAAAGTGCGTTTTGTCTAAGGATAAGCCAATTACATAAAATAGCGACATATGTTCACAAGCTTGAACAACTACATATGTCCTAACAATCTCCCCCTTTGGCAATCCGTGACAAAACCACAACATACAAATGACGATATGAGAGAAGTCATAAATCACTCAACTCATACTCACTTGTTACATACAGTAAAATCTATCCTAACACAAACTCTTGAAAAACTTTGCAAGAAGAGAGTTTATGGCAAGAAGACTTTGACAACCTGTATTTCTGAAACACTTATAAACAAAACACATCAAGGCATCTTTGTGTGAAACAGAAATAATAGATTGCATACAAGTAAAGAAACATGTGTATAAAGACAGAAAAGAAACAACACATGAAAGGTAGGTGAAAGAAACAACATACATCATCATATAGAGAAAGAGAATAAGTACAATGTATGTAAGTACATGATCAATGTATCTCTAAAAGATAAGAAAAGAAAAAAATACATAGATCACCTCACTACATCCCTCAATCCACACTCCCCCTAACAAAAATGTCCTATGTCCTATGCTAACACTCCCCCTAAGTATGACTACTCTCATACTAAACTACTCCCCTTTTTTGTCACGAGTGACAAAGGGTAGAGTGTTAAGTAGACATCTCATCCGATGAGCTAGCATCTCCATCATCATCATCGTCTGAAGCATCATCATCATCGCCATCATCATCGGCCTCGGTCTCAGTCGACACATGAGGTGGCGGAGGAGAAGCCTCTGCAGCAAAGCCGCCCATGGTCGCCTGTCGCCTGGCGATGCGACCAACACGGACATTCACCTGATACAACTCGGTGGAGAGTGTATCTAGGCGAGCATCCATGCGCTGTAGCTGCGCCATGATGTCTCCCAAACTAACATCGCTCGAAGAAGTAGAAGCAGAAGCTCGAGCGGATCTGGAGGTGGTAGGACGGGTGGAAGGAGTGGCATCGTCGGACAGTCGCGATCGGAACTGTGCCTCGCTACGTTTTACGGTAGCGGCGTCTATGGCAGACATGACGCGGTAATGATCGGACGAAGGGAAGGGAATGGAAAAACGACTCAGAATCCTCGTGATAGCGGAAGGGAAAATGAGCTTATCACGGGTGGCCGTATCTCTATAGACATCTATGATGGAACAGATAAAGTGAGAAGGAAAGTCTATAGAGAGATCCTCAAGGAGGGACAACAAGAACCGAGCACGAGGCTCTGTGATCGAGTTGTAGTGAGATAGTGGGTGCAAAACAAAGGTCATCACCATGTTAAGAAATCTAGGACCTTTAGCAAAAGGTCGACATGGTGTGTACATGTGATCTCCCCAAAGGGTAGGACGTTCACAGAACGCCGAGATCATCTCGTCTTTGGACACAGTCCAGAGACGCTCACAGCTAGGGTAATCGGGATGATCCACCCTAGGGACATGGAGAACCTCAGAGACTAGCTCTGGGGTGACACAAAAGCGCGTACCTCTAACGCAAGAATAGAAAGAAGGTACTGAAGAATCTATCCCGTGGATGTTGGAGTAAAACTCCTGAATCAACACGAGAGGAGATGTGACCGAGACGTCACACAGTGACTCCCAACCCCGAGTGTGAATGACATCGGGAAGGTCAGTGTCGGCAAAGTCTGCCAGGACGACGTGGCGTTCCGAATGAACACCGCGTTTAGAAAAGTTCTCCGAGAAGTCCTTGTGGGCTTTCTCATCACGGAACCGAACAGACACAGGGGTAGAATCAAAAGAAGACTGTCCCTTAGAACGCAGAGGGTTCTAGGACGGAATGGACTTACGTTTAGGAGCCATAGACGCTACTAACGTAAACATAGAAGAGGGGGAAAGAAGAGACAAACAGAAAAGTCCCAAACAATTCAATATTGGCAGAAAGAAATATTGAAATGAAAAGAACGTATACATGAAAATGCATGAGCATGTGACATGCAACAATAAACACATCATGGGCTCAGCCCAACCCAAACCTAACAGCACACAATAGGTAGGCACACATCTAAATGCATGAAAATACAATTAGAATGCTAATGTGATGCAATGCATGTGGTTTTGAAGATCAAAACTCAATAACCAACCCAAAAATTTCATGAAATCCCAACAATTTTGAAAACTCCCAAAAATTTTTCAAAAACACAAACCTAGGGTTTTGAAAGCAATGCAATGCATGAAATGAGGGATAAAAGCTTACCAAATGATGAAGAATATGAAGAACCACTTGAGAAAGCCTTGAGAGAGGTTTGGAGGGAGAGGGAAGTGTTTTTGAGAGAGATCCGAGAGATTTCGAGCGAGAGAGATCGAGAGAATGAGCAGAAAAATCGCGAAGGTCCAATATATAGCGCTTCAGTAATTCTCGACAGTTGTAGGTATCGAGAGCTGTCGAGGTAGCTGTCGAGGGAAGCTATCGAGAAATGCACGTGGACAGATACAGCTATCGAGGTCAGCTATCGAGGTAGAAGAAACAAGCAAGAGGGAACCTCGATCGATCCAGAAGCTATCGAGGAGCTATCGAGCAAACAGAAAGTTTCTCGATCGATCCAGCTGCTATCGAGGTATCTGTCGAGACTGCGATAAGAAAGAGTCTGGGGATCTCGACAGATAGCTATGTATCGAGAGGTATCGAGGAGGTGTCGAGATGCCTTTCAAAACAGTTTTTCAAAAGAAGAAAAACACAGACATGAATGCAATCATGCATGCAACTCAACCAAAGATACAACCAACACATTAAGCTCTCAAAACATCTCTCAACAGGAAATATGATGCTCATATATCTCAAAAACACACACACACACACTAAACAAGTCTAACCAATTTTATTTTTCAAAAACAAGTCAAGACAGTTTAGTGAACATACATTAAAGCATGTAATCCTTGTGATGGCCAAATCACATTGTACCCGCACATGTATCAAGAATAGCAAAGAGTATTGCGTGTTGTGTGTGAAAACATCGCAAGATTGCATAAGTGTCTCAATGTTATGACGATTTGAGATATGAGAAAATCACTTTAACTCACACACAATCATAACTATTTGATGGGGACTATCACCTTCGAGGTACATCCTATAACTCCCACATCTCCTAGAAAACACGCTTGCAACCATATTTTAAAGCATTTTTAATCTTTTTGCTTTTTATTTCTTTGCATATTTTCTTTTTAACAAGCATATCATGCATGGGCATACAAGAGAAAGAAAAGAAATACCCAATGATGTTAAACTTTTGACACTGCACTTTTGCTATGCCGAAGCATACAGGTGTCTTATGACATTGCACTTTTGCTATGCCGAAGCATACAGATGTCATATTATGATTGGCAAGTAACAGTGGTGAGATGGTTATTTATGCCTTTCTCTTAGGATTTTCTAGTTCAACCCGTCAAAAAGAGTGATACGAGTGTTAAGAAGAAGAGATCACTTAACCTTACTCATCACAAACAAAGAGCTACAAAGCTCACTCGCTTAGTTGTGCAGAAGAGTGCTCATCTAAGCTATAGATGATACAAAGTTTAGAAAACTCTGTTTCAATGGCCATTCCAAAAGTTTACATGAACTAATGCACACAAACACACACTGTTTTTGTATTTTTCAATTTTTCAAATTTTTTTTTATTTTTATTAGAGAAGCAAAAATAAAACACAAAACTGAAAACACACAAACAAAAACATGTAAAGCAAAACAATGCATAAAACTAGACTGACTCAAAACAGTAAAGAAACACACAAGTAATGCAACACACAAAATAAGAGAGAGAAGAAGAAGTGACTAAAATCACTTGGAACCCTTTGGCTTCCACACCTTGGAAGATCCTTTCCTTTTGGTTGACTCTTGAACCGGTGTAGGGGAGAAGAATATGAACCGTTCAAGTTCGAAAGGAACATGAGGGCTTTTAGAATATCTCCAAGAGGAGCGAGAGATGACTGAAGCTGATTCTGGCTCCCAGATGCTATTTCGCCATTGCTCTTTTGAGTGGCGAGCCACTTGTAGCAATTTGGTCGAGTGTGACCGGCGAGACCACAATGATAACAGAGATGCGACTTCTTCTGTTTGGCCTTTTGAGAGTTATCCTTCTTATTCCTAGGGTTTCTAGATTCCCTTTTCTCAATTTTAGGGGGTGCTCCTAGGATGGATTTGCCCTTGCCTATGTTCTCACTAGCTAAATCAGTTTTAACATTATTTTCCTCAGTTCTAATGTTATTAGCCGGTGGAACAAAAACAGTAGTACTAGAAGTAGGAGTATTAGAGAGAGAGAATTCATACCCCAATCCAGTACGATCCGAAGAAGATCTCTGAGCATCTAGCATTTTGTCCAGTTTGGAGCTTGACGTCCTCTCCAGTTGTGCTCTGACTTGAAACAGCTCTGCTTTAAGCTTCTTGGTCCTCTCAGCCAAGAAATTGTTCTCGAACCTCAGTGCTCCAATGGTTTGATTCGCTTGATCAACCTTTGTGGACAGTTCCTCACGGTCAAGTTCCACATCACTGAGTTTCTTGGTGGCCAGCCTATAGAGCTTCTCATGCTTCTCCGAGAGCTTGTACAGCTTCTCATAGGCAGTGTGGATATCATCTTGATCATCCATGATCTCACACTTAGATTCCACCAACTCTTCTTCTTCATCCACTTTTTCACTAACCCCATCAGTAGGATTAACAGTGGCAGTGAAGGCATTTAAGATTCCGTCGTCTTCATCTTCGGAATCGTCCTCTGGCTCTGTGTCGCTTAAGGTAACAGCAAGTGCCTTGCTTTTCCCTATGCTCTTGAGGTACGTAGGACACTCTTGTTTCATGTGTCCAAAGCCTTGACACCCAAAGCACTTTGGTCCTGTGGGAACAGTGTACTGACCGCCATTCTTGACATCCTTCTTCATTTTCTCCAGATTCCTGAATTGTGAAGAACTGGACTGTCTACGGTCTTTGTTGAAACCCTTTCCATTGGCATTCTTCATAAACTTCTTGAATTGCCTTGTGATGTAGGATTTCATCTTGGAATCTTCATCATCTGACGAGTCATCCGTATCACTGCTTTTAGCCTTCAGTGCCAAACTCTTGCCCTTGGTTGACTTGCCCAATCTGGTCAGCCCTAACTCATATGTTTGCAAGTTTCCAACCAGCTCAGTCAAAGGAATTCTGTCAATATCCTTCGACTCTTCGATCGCCGTGATCTTAGCATGGAATCTTTCTGGCAGCGATCTGAGCACCTTCCTTACAATCTTGGGTTCTGGGATGGTTTCCCCAAGATTGAAGGCTGAGTTCACTATGTCCTTGAGCTTGGCATAGAACTCATCAAACGACTTATCCTCCTCCATCTTTATTTCTTCAAAGCGTGTGGTGAGCCTTTGCAGCTTTGAATCTTTGACAGCCTTAGTGCCCTCATAGGTTGTCTGGAGGATGGTCCATGCTTCCTTAGCAGTTTCTGTTGAGGATATTTTCTTAAACTCCTCATTGGTGACTGCACTGAATAAGGCATTCAATGCTCTGCTGTTGAAGTTTGCCGCCTTGATCTTAGCATCATCCCAATTGGCCGGCGCTTCTGTAGGCTTGGTCCAGCCTATCTCCACAGCTTGCCACACTTTCTCATCTAAAGACTGCAAGAAAGCTCTCATGCGTACTTTCCAGTATGCATAGTTAGTGCCATCAAATAAAGGAGGTATAATTAGAGATTGTCCTCTATCCATGACAGCAGGGGTCAGTGGATCACACACAATAGATTAAACCCTAATCAGAGTGTGCTTGCTCTGATACCACTTGACAGGCCACAAACGCGTTGACCCCTTGTGATAATTTAGATTAATTAATTAGCCTAGTTTTTAATTAATCAAATTAACATGCAATACAACGTGGCAGCACAAACAAATCACCGAAACTAAGATATGCAGCGGAAAATAAATAACACGGTGATTTGTTCACGAATGGGGAAAACCCTAAGGCAAAAACCCCACCGGGTGATTTAAGGTCACCACTCCCGAAACTCCACTATTATCACAACAAGCAGTTACAAGTAAGGAATCCCAGTACCTCACCAACCTACAGTTGAACTCTTACCCCAATACCCAATTGGACTTGTTCTGTAGTGACAATTTCTCCTTTTCAATGCACGGCTCCCAGTACGTGACTAACCAATGTGATGCGCGGATCCCAGTACGCGGCTTACTCCTTTTGCACGAATCCAAGTACGTGACTCACTCACCAACTTGAGGAAGAAAGAATGTTGGCTGCAAAGTTCTTCAAATCATCAGAGATGAACTAGGGCACGAACTTTGTCTCACAAATCACAATTTGCATGAATAGAGAAGAAGCAACTTGTGTCTTGTGATTTCTGCTTGTTGCTCTATTTGACGGCCCTTAAAATAATCCTTTTATATGTCTAGGGTTAGGAAAAGAAGTCCCAAAGACACACACACGGATTGGACTTGAAACAGACTTGGAATTCTGTTTTCCTTAATTCTCGACAGATAGAGGTGTCGAGAGGTGTCGAGCCAGCTGTCGAGGCTCGGGCAAAACAGCTTCTTTAAATCTCGATAGATGTATCTGTCGAGGTAGGTGTCGAGATTTAAAAACCAGCACTTCCTTGCTTGTATCTTGGACAGACTTTGACGGCTTCAACACTTAATCTTGAACCACTGTTTCTTGAAGTGTTTAACCCATCCTAGTTCTACCCAATTACAAGTAAAGTGCGTTTTGTCTAAGGATAAGCCAATTACATAAAATAGCGACATATGTTCACAAGCTTGAACAACTACATATGTCCTAACAGAATGTACGTAGGATGAAAAGAAGGAAAACAATTTTTCTCTACAAGGAGAAGAAAAATGATTTTTCTTTGAGAATCAACATACATAAAGACTGATTGAGAGACTACATTTTTTGGGCACCATGTGGAATTGAGATGAAGATTAGAGGTATTCTCAAGTCTTGGTTTTGAATTTCACTGCATCAAGGTATACTTTCTATTCTTTGTTCTAGAATTCAAGATTACATGTTATCTCTCATGAATGAAGTAGATCCATGATTGTTGCTTCCGCTGTGTGTTTTGTATGAGATGCAAAACCAGATTTTTCAATAGTGAGTTATATAGCATGACTTCTCCACAGCCATTCTCGATTTGGGGCATAGATGTGATTGGAAGGATAGCTCTTAAGGCTTCAAATGTGCATGAATACATTTTAGTGGCGTTCGAATATTTCACTAAATGGGTGGAGGCAGCCTCCTATTCTATGTTAAAGGCTAAACATGTGACTTGATTCTTAGAAAACAACATCATATGTTGATTTGGGGTGCCCTAAGAGATCATTTCTGATAATAGCTCCCACTTTGAAGGTGAAATCCAAAGGGTCATGGAAGAATATGACATTAAGAGTCATAAGTCTTCATCATATCGACCACAAGCTAATGGGGCCGTAGAAGCAACTAATAAGAATGTGAAGAAAATCCTAGCCAAGATGGTAGTGACATACAAAGATTGGGCTGAGAAGCTTTTGTTTAACTTATGGGGTTATAGAACTTCTATCCATGCATCAACTAGGGCAACACCTTACTCCTTGGTTTATGGTAGTGAGGCGGTACTTCCTATTGAGGTGGAGATACATCTTTGAGGGCATTGGTAGAAACCAAGGTCCTAGAAAATGATTGGGCTAAGGTGAGATATGAATAATTGGCTTTGATAGATGAGAAGAGAGTTAGGGAACAATGCCATGCACAAAAGTACCAAAAAAGAATTGATAGAGCATTCAACAAGAAAGTGAAACCAAGAAACCTTAAAGAAGGGGACTTGGTCCTAAAGATGCTTAGAGATGAGACTTTTGATCCAAGAGAAAATATGGAGCCTAGATGGTTTGGGCCTTTAAGAAGATCATGTCTAAAGGTGTTACAAGAATCACATATTTGGATGGAGAAGAGATGCTTTGTCCCATCAACATGGATAGGCTCCGAAATTACCACATTTACAAGAAAAAAAAAAAAAAAAAGCCTACTAGGTTGAAAACCCGAGAGAGCGGCCTAGGCAAAAATTAAGGCAAGAGAACCCCGCTAGACTGAAAATGCGAAAGGGCGGTCTTTGCAAAAGTTAGGGGAAAAGACCATAGACATGGCAAAAATTCCTCAAAGGACGTCATAGGCAAAATTACCATGGTAAAGGAAAAAGAAAATAAAAAAAAAAGAATAATAAAAGAGATGACAATAAGCAAAGATAATAAAAAACGGAAATTCTCTCATTTCTCAAATTAAAAGATGTTTAGTTTGTTTTCATAGGGGATTTGGAACATTCCAATCCTTCATTCAATTCAAAAACAAAACATGAGAATAAAAAAAAAAAAAAATGCAAAAAAGTAAAACACGGGGCATATCAAGGTGGTCACTTAGTCCTCCTTATTTTCTTGCTAGTCTACGTGTAAGCCTTCTCATCCTTCTGAATCTACTTCATGTCATTGTCCAACCATTTCTTGTAGCTTATAGTGGGGTAGATGTATTTGGGAGGAACAATGTCTTTCATCACCCTACAACGTGGCCAAGCCTCACTAATCTTGCCCAAGATCCTATTGGTAAATACCTCAGTATGGAAGGCACCTTCATCATGGGGAGCTCTTTGACGCTCTCCAAATTGCCTTGTGATACGACAAGTGGAGTAGTAAGAGTAGCATTGAAGCCCAACTAAAGTCACATAATAATCCTTGCAGCAACTATGGGCCTTGCTAGAGATATGCCACCATTCCACGACCCACTAAATGTCGGTCTCCTTGAGGCAGCCCATAAACTCCATGTACATTTCAAATCCCACGACATCCTAAAGTCGAAGGTCTTTAAGATGCCTAGGAAGGTAGGTGCTGAGGGGCATAGTAGGAGGTCGAAGCAACCAAAAAAAAAAAAAAAAGTGGAGAGCATGAATGAAAAAAAGAAGAAGAAGAAGAAGAAAGAAATGGAAAAAGACGATATAAAGTGTCTCAATGGGTTGAAAACCGAAAGGTAATCCATGCAAAATTAGAGGAATCCTGCTAGGTGAAGAACCAAGGCAAAAGTTGTGGCAAAAGTTGTGGATTACCTCTTTTTAGCTCATAAGCCACCATGCACATCCAAAGGTCCACACAATATGACTATTGAACTAAGAAATACCTTGCAATGGCACATAAGCAGAAATACGAAGATAGTACGATTGTTGCCTCTCACCCTCAAGAAGGGTCGAACCGAAAAAGTAATCAAGGACAAGCCTAAGGTTGAGTTTTCCGAATACACACTACCTATTAGCTATGGTTTCAAGGATGCTCAACACAACTCGCAGTAAGGAAGGAAGATCTCCACCCATGGTAGGAAAGATAAGATCATCAATTTCTAGTTCACCCATGATGGCAGCAAATTCCTCAATAATGGAGCATAATTCTATTATGTTGAAACAGAATACATGCTGAGAAGGAAACCAAGAGTTGGCAGCAGCATGAACAAGAGGCTCATCCACCCTAATTTGATGGCAAGGGAAGATGCAAGAAAGGCCATAAGAAGCAATAGAGTCCTTGAAATCGGAACCAAGCTTCCTAATCCAAGTGGAGACATCGAGAGGAGAGTTTTCTGCCATTGGGAGAACTCAAAAAAGTGTTCTCTGGGTTGGAAACACATAGATGAGGGTTTTGGACTTAAACAACTACTTTTGTATGCAGAATCAACCCTGCGTGCGCAAAGTCAAAATTGCATACGCAGACTCATCTCCATGTATGCACAACGCTTGGAAGAAGCCCATGTTTCCTTGTTTTGAGCAGAGTTTTTCTACTCCCAAGCATTTCTAGGGTTTCTGTGACCTAAAGAATCATTCAAGACATGTTCCAAGCGCAAGATTGCAAGCATTAAAGAAGCAAAGTTGTATAGAAACATGCAATTTACCATTATCTTGTAAATTAAGTGCTAAGTTTCAATCAAAAGCATAAATGTAAAAAGATATTCTTAAATATAATACTTTGTCTTAAACTTAATCCAAAGGTTTGCTAAAGGAAATGAAAAACATTAAAAGCAAAAAGAAAAAGAAAAAAAGTTGTGTGTTGTATGCCTATATGTCTTGAACTGTAGGTAATCAATGGTGCCACCTCTTCCTTGGTTGGTAGCTAGAAGTCGCCTCTGTATCCTCTTCATCACCACCACCACCAATATAGCTCTCTCGAATAGTTGGTCACCTCCAACTTAAGATTCTCGGCCAGCTATACCAACTCCTCATACTCTTGTATAGTGGGTTGCAATTTGAAGAAAGAAGGGCTACTGACTGGAACAAGAAGAGAAAGTTGGCAAAGAAAGAGAAAAAAGGGAAGAAAGAAATCACCGCTCGAGTGTTGGGAGGGAAAGGATAGCCCATTACATTAGGGTTACAGGGCACGATATGCTCCTTAGTAAAGCCATCTAGGCCATAAGCATAAACCATCAATGGCCTCCCCAGCAGTAGGCCCCCCTATTACAATTTCCCACATTAGGGGTTATAACAAACAAAGAAAAAAAGAGAGAAAGGAAGAAGTACAAGAGTTTGAGCACATACCTGAATAGTAAGAGAAGGCATGAGGTGAGTGATGTTGAACTCCTCATAGTCCAATCCCTCAAGAAGCTGTTCAGCATAGGAAACACCATTCTCCCATAAGTTGTATTCAACATTAGTCATGGAGTGTAGGGCAAGCATGAACTCAAATAGCTCTATCAGAATCTGTAGGTCATCTCTTCCCACCAACTGGCACCTCACTCTCTTCACCAAATATAGAGCCTTCAAGCCCGCTCCTTTAAGAGGTTAGGTAATATCTAAAGCAATGAAAGCAGCAGGCTCCAAGTCTCGAGTAGCAGGAAAGGGCTGGCAGCACCATGGTGCCTAATTTACCTATAAAGGCACAAGGTTATGAAGAAAGTAGCCTAAGGGAAATACGAGAAGAAACATGAACAATTAGAATTCTTAAATTTACCTCATTTGAAGTCAAGCCCGCAAGATGTGCCCTCACTTGGTGAAAATCCCTCAGAATTAGGTTAGTGCCTAGAGTTGTAAGGTTGTACCTAACAACCCATTGCTACAAGAAAAAAAAAAAAGCACAAGCCATGGGTTAGATGCAAGATGACAATTTTCAAGGTGATAGTTTGCAAGACTACAAGCTATAAAATAATAGTGCAAAAGATGAAAAGATAACTAATCTCAAGGAGCTTCCAAGGCCCCACAAGTTGCTACAAGGTGCCCTGGTTGAGAGTGTCGAGGGTGGAGTAAAGATAAGCAAGACATGCTTGCCCTCAGTTGGCCCTCCGTGCCTCCCAAAAGTCCTGGAAAAGGGTTAGCCACCTTAAAGACACTGTTTTCCAACCATTGGCAAAGAGGTAGGCCCCCAACAAATGGAGAAGGAAAGCCCTAGCCATATGGTCGTATTCCTTCTTAGTCCTCCGTGGGAGAAGCATGTAATTCGACACCAAGTTGAAGTAGCCAAGGGTCTCAATAGAATTCTTTCTCCCCAACATGTCAATGCCAAGCTAGACACCCGACATGCCGCTCAAACTATTGATGGCTCCTTCGAAGCTGAGGAAAGTCATTCAATTAAAGTCAAAAGGAGTCACATCATCTCCCGCTTGGTAAAATGAAAGGTGTGGGTAGTGTCCTACCACCTCTCAATGAAGCACTGCGCCAAGGTAGCTCTCCCAGACTTTTCAGGAAGAAGACTGGTGATATAACCCTTGGATATAACCCTTGGTTTTGGGGACAAGGAGGTTGAACCATTTCAACACCTTATTGGCACTTCCCTTACCAGCATAAGGGGATGATGACCGCAGAAAGAAATATGACATTATATTCATGATTCAAATGAAATTTAGGGATATGGTGTTTTGATGCAAGAATGAAGATAAAAAGAATAGTACAGTGATCTTTTCAAATGCAAGAATGGAGGTCAAGCGGTTGAAAACGGAGTGAAAATAGGGAGAGTAGAGCTTCTGCCAAGCGTCTCACGTACATAGGTCAAAGCCCACGCATATAGACAAGACCCTGTGTACGCAAGCCCATTCCCACATACACAGAGCCTCAAGAACATACCTATGTATGCATGAACAGAGTTGCATACGTATGAATACAAGTTGCACATGCAGGCCCAAGCCCACACACGTAAGAATACATACAGACGATATTCTTTGACATTTTCAAAGAAGCATCATCCAAAATCAATCCTAAACATGTTCCTATCCCTCCTAAGGTGTCAGGTTTTCAACTAAACCCATCCCACAACAAAACCCAAAAATTTACATAGCCAAAAACACATTTAAACTAAAGATTAGATAGAAACTTGAAAATGAGAAAAAAAAATTAAAAAACTTACAGATTTGCCCATGGGAATGTGATTCTCTAGTCAGTATGTCAATGGTGGACGTCCCATCAACCTCGTGGCTCCACTCCAGCGGGTGAGATGGAAGGCATCAGAAGATCGGATGTAGGAAGATTATTGGCATTAGGTGCCATTAGTGAAGGTGATGAGAGAATGGGAGAGAATGAGAAAATAAGAGAGCTTGAAAGAATGAAAGAGAAAAGGAGAGTTTGAGCAATGATTTTTTTTCCTAAAATAAATGTCATATTGCTTTCTTTTTTTTAAATAATTAATTTTGTGTTCTTTATAAATAAAAAATAATATATATATATATATATATATATATTTTACTTTATTTTTATATTAAAAGTTTCATCTACTCATATTATGAGCTAATTTGCTAGTTATAGAATATTGGAGATTTAAGTTTTTCCAATGGTGATAGTTAGAAATGAATTATAAAAGTAGAGTTTTCCCCATTAAAAACTATATGTACCGAAAATGTTAGCCCATCCCTGAGCTTCAGGCTTGAACTTCCCATAGTCTGAACCCATTCAGCTTGTTAGGCTGAACTTATCCTGCATCAGGCTAAAAGATGCCTAGCCGAGCACTCATACCGAGTGCCCTAAGATTTTGCTGTGGGTCAAAGGTAATGCCTTGGGAAAATTTACTCATCGAGCATTACTTGGTGTCTGGTACAAATTTCTAGGAAGTCATGTCAGCAGTAGGTGGTGGGCCCCATTTGGTCAAGACTATAGGGTAGAGAGACCCACTAATGTGGGAAAATACCCCCTTATCATGACAACTCCACTAAGGAAAGACTATAAATAGGGGAGGAAGGGCAAGGTGGTGGGGGTTGGAAAATTTTGGAAAGTAAAACATGAGAGTAGTGAGAAAAAGACTTTACTCGGGGAGAAAGGAATCCTACTCAGATTCTAGGGCAGAATCTTTGCTGTTTAGTGAGCATCTCGGCCAAACTAGGAATTAGGGAGTTTAGTGTAAAAGAAATGTTAATTCTCTTTGATACATAAAGAAGCACCTCTTGGACCTCCCATTGTGGGATAAGCCCAACCTAAAGTTCAAATAAATTAGGAGTTTGAGCCCAAAAGCCCAAGGTTGTTAGGAAAGGATCACCATAAAAACAATTAATCTTTAACCACAAAAACAATTAATCTTTCATCCCAAACCAATCTATCTCTTTTGAAGTATACAAAGTAGGATCATGATCTCTCTTTCTTGAACACAGTGCTTATCTCAATACATTTATAAATATATACTGAATAAAAAAAATAGCCATATGAAGATGCTTTGCAAGCAAACAAAATGTCATACTAATAAGCTTGATTAGGAAAAAAATAGCCATATTGATTAATTGGATTGATTAGGAAAAAAATTTACCGTTGATAATTTATTGAGATTATTTTCTTTGCAAAAACAACAAAATTGTCTAGTCAAAAAAATTACAAATAAACCATTATTAGCAAAATCTCTTAATGAAGTTTCTATAATAATAATAATAATAATAATAATAATAATAATAATAATAATAAACCAATTACTACTAAAACTTCAAAATTTTCCACAGAAAAAAATTACCAAAAAAAAAAAAAAAATTATTAGCAAAATCTCTTAATTAAGTTTCCATCAAAACTTCATCCCTTGTAGCCACGTATGAGAAGGATAGTCAAAGCTTTGCCACAAATAGTTTTTTGGGTTTTCTTCATTCTTTTCTCTTAATACCCTTTTCCTGAATCTAAAAGCTGTACCACTGGATTCCTGGCCCCTTTTGTTTGATTTACCGACCATGTAATAGTCACATTTTGGCCATGAAGGGTAAGACTACTTGAACTGTTTACCATTAACACACCAGACTAGTTTGTGACTGGAATGCCCTGGTTTTCTACCTAAACAACCGTTGTAAATGGGATATTCTTGTAACAAATTGCCAAGTAATGGTTAGTGAAATTACTTGGACTGAAGAACCCTAGGAGAAAGCCTCCATCTTTAGAGACCAAGGTTGTGCGGTTATTGTCACTAAGGGATTGGGATTTAGTAATGCTGTCAGTAACTTCCAAGAATACAATGTCGAAAAGAAGCAAGCTAGAATTCAAAAGTGTTAGGACATATGTGGAACTTGTTAGAGACATATATTATGTAAAATGGCTAATCCTTTGACAAAATTTACTTTACTTGTAATTCGGTAGATGTAGGATGAGTTTAGTACTTCAAGGAACAAAAGTTCAAGTCTGTTCAAGAAACAAGTGAAGAAGTGTTGTTCATTAATGCTCGATAGATAGCTTGATAGAAACATATCTATCTTGGTTTAATGATGGATCTCAATAGCAGCTCAACAAAAGTTGTATCTATCAAAAATTACGAAATTCAAATTTCTAGATCTGATTTCACCCATACCAAAGTATATTTGTATAGGGTTTCTTTAAAGGATTTAACCGGGTGATCTCAAAGAAAATTAAGATATAGGGTAAACAAACGCGTTTGTGGTCAGTCTCCTTATAGGGTTTCTTTTCTCACAACCCTAGATATATATAAGGATTATTTTAAGGGTTGTCTCGTGAGATGCAAGGTGATGATTCATGCATTTTGTGACTGAAGACAATTTGCCTTAGTTCATCATATTCTTTGTAGAAGTTACTACATCTTTGCGCCAAAGGTTTTGTAACCAAGGAGCTTCTTAATCTTCATCGTTGGATGAACTGAAGAACTTTGTAGCCAACATCTTCCTCAAGTTGGTGTGTTAGTCACGTATTTGGATCCGTGCATCAAATTGGTTAGTTACGTATTGGGAGTCGTGCATTGAAAGGAGAGATTGTCATTACAGCACAAGTCCAATTGAGTATTGGGGTAAGGGTTTAACTGTAGGTTGGTATTAGGTAAAAGGACTCCTTTTACTTGTAACTGCTTATTTTGATAATAGTGGATTCTCGAGAGTGGTGACTTTAAATTCACCCGATGGGGTTTTGCCTCGGTGGTCTTCTCCATTCATAAAGAAATTGCCTGTGTCAAATTTATTTTTCACTGCATTTAACTTAGTTGGTTATTTGTTTGTGCTACCACGCTTATTGCATGTAATTGAATCTAATTAATTAACTTGGCTTATTAATTGATTAATTTACCAAAGCGGTCAATATATTCTTGGCCTATCAAGTGGTATCAGAGCGAGCACACTCTGATTAGGGTTAATCTTTGTTGTGTGATCCATTGACCCCTGTTTGTCATGGATAGAGGACAATCTCTTATTATACCTCCTTTATTTGATGGCACTAACTATGCATACTAGAAAGAATGCATGAGAGCTCTCTTGCAATCCTTAGATGAGAAGGTGTGGCAAGCTGTGGAGATTGGCTGGACTAAGCCAAAGAAAGCATCGGCTGATTGGGATGATGCCAAGATCAAAGCGAAAAATTTCAACAGCATAGCATTGAATGCTTTATTTAGTGTGGTCACCAATGAGAAGTTCAAGTAAATATTCTCTACTAAAACTACTAAGGAAGCATGGACCATCCTTCAAATAACCTATGAAGGGACTAAGGCTGTCAAGGATTCAAAGTTTCAAAGGCTTACTATGAGCTTTGATGAAATTAAGATGGAAGAAGATGAGTCATTTAATGAGTTCTATGCCAAGCTAAAGGACATAGTCAACTCAGCCTTTAATCTTGGGGAAACCATTCACGAACCCAAGGTTGTAAGAAATGTGCTCAGATCTTTGCTTGAGAGATTCCATGCCAAGATCACCTCCATTGAAGAATCCAAGGACATTGATAAAATTCCTTTGACGGAGCTAGTAGGCAACTTGCAAACCTATAAATTAGGTTTGACTAGAATTAGGAAAGCAAGCAAAGGCAAGAGCATGGCACTAAAGGCCAAAAGCAATGAGACCAATGAGTCTTCTGATGATGAAGATTCCAAAATGAAATCCTACATCACTAGGCAATTCAAGAAGTTTATAAAAAATGCCAATGCGAAAGGATTTGATAAAGACTGAAAGCAATCCAGTTCTTCTCAATTCAAGAGCCAAGACAGAGGAAAGAAGGATGCTAAGGATGACGGTCAATACACTGTTCCTCCAGACCAAAGTGCTTTGGATGTCAAGGTTTTGGATACATGAAACAAGAATGTCTAACATATCTTAAGACAATTTGGAAAAGCAAGGCTCTTGCTGCTACGTTGAGTGACACCGAGCTTGAGGATGTGTTAGATGACAATGATGACGAGGAAATCTTGAATGCCTTCATTGCCATAGTGAATCCTACTGAGGTGATCGTCAAAAAGATAGATGAAGAAGAGGACTTGATGGAGTCTAAGTTTGAGAAAATGGATGAACAAGATGACATCCATATAACCTATGCTAAGTTGTACAAGGTTTCCGAGAGGCATGAGAAACTTTATAGGCTGGCCACTAAGAAGCTGAGTGATGTGGAGCTAGATCGAGAGGAGCACTTTACAAAGGTCGATGAAGTAAATCAAACCATTGGAGCATTGTGGATTGAGAAAAATTTCTTGGTTGAAAGGAACAAGAAGCTTGAAGCGGAGCTGTTTCAAGTCAAAGCTCAACTGGAGAGAACTTCTAGTGCAAAGCTCAATGAGATGCTAAGCTTTCAGAAATCTGCTTCTGCTAGAACCGGTTTAGAGTATAATTTCTCTTCACCTAATATTGCCTCTTCTAGTACTACTGTGTTTGTCTCACTTGTTAATAATGTTAATTCTGAGAAAAATGAATGTAAAATTGAAATAGCTAGTGAGAACGTTGACAAAGGCAAATCTATTCTAGGAACACCCCCTAAGCTTGAAAAGAAAGAGACTAGAAATCCTAGGACTAAGAAGGTTAATAACAAAAAGTCTCAACCGGAAAAGCCGCATCTCTATCATTACTGTGGAGCTTTAGGGCATACTCGTCCAAATTGCTACAAGTGGTTAGCCACTCAACAAAGCAATAGTATGTTCTCGTCTGGAAACCAGAATTAGTTTCCATCCTCTTTTGCTCCTTTTGGAGATCTTCTCAAGGCCCTCATGTTCCTTTCGAACTTGAACGGTTTCAATTCTTCTCCCTCACTATTGGATCAAATGTTGGCTCAAAGAAAAGGTTATTCCAAGGTGTGGAAGGAAAAAAAAAGGCTCGAAGTGATATAGTCACTTTTTCTCTCTCTCCCCTTATGACGTTGCATTAATTGTTTGTTTTGCTCTCTTGTTTTAAGCCAGTCTAGTTTTATGCTTTATTTGTTTAACATGTTTTTGTTTGTTTGTTTGTTTTCAGTTTTGCTTTATTTTGTTTTTCATAAAAATTAAAAAAATTTTGAAAAATACAAAAATAGTGTGTGTTTGTGTATATTGGTACTTGTGTACCTTGAATGGCCAATGAACGGTTTCAATTATTCCCTCTCACCATTGGATCAAATGTTCGCTCAAAGGAAAGGTTCTTCCAAGGTGTGGAAGGAAAAAAAAAAAAAAGGCTCGAAGTGATTTAGTCACTTTTTCTCTCTCTCCCCTTATGATGTTGCATTAATTGTTTGTTTTGCTCTCTTGTTTTAAGCCAGTCTAGTTTTATGCTTTATTTGTTTAACATGTTTTTATTTGTTTGTTTGTTTTCAATTTTGCTTTATTTTGTTTTTCATAAAAATAAAAAAAATTTGAAAAATTTTGAAAAATACAAAAAGAGTGTGTGTTTGTGTATATTGGTACTTGTGTACCTTAGATGAGCATCTTAATGCACAACTAAGCAAGTGAGCTTTGTGGCTCATGTTTGTGATGAGTACGATTAAGTAATCGCTTATACTTAGCACTCATGTCACTCTTTTTGATGGGAAGGACTAAAAAATCCGAAGAGAAAGGCATAAATAACCATCTCTCCACTAAAGCCCGCCAATCATGTATAACATCTGTATGCTTCAGCATAGAAAATTGTGATGTTTTTTTGGCTTACATAATTAAGTATTTCTTCTCTCTCTATATATGCCCATGCATGATATGTTCAAAAAGAAAATATGCAAAGAAAAATAAAAGCAAAAAGAATAAAAATGCTTTTAAATATGGTTGTAAGCGTGTTTCTAAGAGATGTGGAAATTATAGGATGTACCTTGAAGGTGATAGTCCTCATCAAGCAGTCATGATTGTGTGTGAGTATATTTGATTTTCTTATATCTTAAATTGTCATAATATGAGAAACTTGTGCAAACCTGCTATGTTTTTACACATAACACGCAAAAATTCTTTGCTATAGTTGATACATGTGTAGGTACAATGTGATTTGGCCATCACAAGAAATATATGTGTTAATATATGCTCACTAAACTGTCTTAACTTGTGTTTGAAATATAAAATTAGTTAGAATTGTTTAGTGTATGTATGTATTTTTGGATCTCTAAATGCTTTGCATGTATGTTGAGAGATTTTTTGAGAGCTTAATATGTTGATTGGATCTCTGGTTAAGTTGCTTGCTTATTGCATTCATCTCTATGTGTTTTTCCTCTCCTTGAAAAATTCTTTTTCTTCAAGCTTGACAGCTTCATCAATAGATTCCTCTTTTGTCAAGCTTTCTCTCTTCAGTCTAGATAGAATCTTGACAGATCTTAGATCCATCGAGAATTTTGGAGTTCTTCTTAACGCAATCTTGACAGCATCTCGACAGTTTCTTGATCCATCGAGCCAATTTTCCTTAGCCCTCTATCTAGCCAATAGATACTCGTCAGATTCTCGATCCATCAAAGTATATTTGCCATTGACAGCACCTTGACAGATTTTCTGTTGAAATTTAGTGCTCAACAGATCTCCAAAAATACTTTGATCCATCGAGTTGCGTTTTCTTTAAATAGCTGAGGCGCGAATCAAATCTCACTTTTCATTTCTCCTCTAGATAGAAAAATTCTTTTCTTTCCCAAACACTTTCTTCCTTACTCTAATCCTTCGACCCTTCTTCATTTCGGCCTAGATCAAGTCTCCATTCCTTGGTAAGTGATCTATATCTCTTCATTTTCATGCATTCATGCATTTGTGACCTAGATTTTGGGGTTTCTAAAAAGTTTTGGGGTTTTTGAAGTTTTTGTGAAATTTCTGGGTTGGGTGTTGTTGATTTGATGTTATATGCTCATGCATTGAATTCTCATTGCATTTTAACTATGTTTCATGCATTATAAATGTGTGTTTGATTAAAATGTGAAATGTGTGATGATAAGTTTGGATTGGGCTATGCCCATAATGTATTTATTTTTGCACGTCACATGTTCATGCATATTTGATGCATACGTACCTTTTCTTTCCTTTCTATTTTTCTTTTTGTGATGTGTTTCCTATTTCCTCTCTCTCTCTCTCTCTTGGATAGACTGTGCTATGGCACCCAAACAGCATAAATCCATTCTGGCTCAGAACCTTCTTCATGGTTTTGGATCATCATCTTCTTCTGAACTTCTTCCCTCTCTTCACATTCGGTTTCGTGATGAGAAGGCCCAAAATGACTTCTGGGAGAACTTCCAATGATGCGGTGTTCATTCAGAACGCCAAGTCATTCTGTCGGATTTTTCCAACACTCCTCTCCCTGCTGTCATTCAGACTCAGGGCTGGGCTTCTCTATTAAAGAAACCCTTGAGGTGTCCTACTTTGTTTATTCAGGAGTTTTACTCCAACATACACAGTGTTGATACCTTTGTACCTCATTTTGCCACGACATTCCAAGGTATACGTATCGTAGTTACCTTGGAGTTTGCTTTTGAGGCACTACATGTCCCGCGAGTAACGCATCCTAACTACCCTAGTTGTGAGCATCTTAGGACTACGTCCAGAGATGAGCTTTTGTCTCACTTTTTTGAGACACCTTCCACATAGGGTGGTAAGCTAAACAGCCCATGCTCGGGCTTTGTAAAAGGTCCAAGGGTTCTTAACATGGCAATGACATTTACTCTCACTCCACTGTCTCACTGTAACTCCATCATAGAGCCTCGTGCTCATTTTCTTTTGTCCCTCTTAGAGGACCTTAACGCAGACTTCCCTTCTCACTTCATCACATCAGTTCTCGATGTTTATCAGGATACAGCTACACGTGATAAGCTCATTTTTCTTTCTGCTATCACGTGTATCCTTTGACACTTCTTTGTCGAGATTCCTGATTCTCCATCTCTCTTCTCCATCATGGGTGCCATCGACGATGGTACTGTTCGATGGAGCGAGGCTCAACTTCGACTGAAGAAGCCGCTTTTGGTGACTCTCGATCCTTCTACTTCTGCTGGTCCTTCCACTTCTGCTCCTTCTTCATCGACTAGTGATGTGACCCTAGAGGTCATCATGGTGCAACTTCAGCGCATGGATGCTTCTTCTCCATCTCCACGGGCATCGAGGATGAGAGTGACGATGGCTCTGACAATGATGATGTTGACAAGGATGATGATACTAGCTTGCCTAGTGATGGTGAGATGTCTACTTGATATACTAACCCTTTTGTCACTCGTGACAAAAAGAGGGAATAGTTTTGAGATAAGAGTAGTCATACTCATAGGGGGAGGGTTAGTCTAGGAGATAGGGGGAGTGTTCATATTTTGAGGGATGTAGTGAGGAATTTTGTATCTTTTTCTTTTCTCTCTATTTTAGATACATTGTTCATGTACCTTAGATCTTGTGATCATGTTGTGATAGCAAACCTTGTACTTGTTGATATATATATATATATATTTGAGGTTGTTATTACAGTTTTTTTACCTATCTTTACATGTGTTGTTTCTTTCTTTCTTTATTCACATGTTTCTTATTTAATGTATGCAATTTTATATTTTTGTCACACATTAAGATGCTTTGATGAGTTTTGTTTGAAGTATTTTAGAAATACAGGTTGTCAAAGTCTTCTTGCCATGAACTCTCTTCTTGCAAAATTTTTCAAGAGTTTGTGTTAGGATAGACTTTATTGTATTCAATAAGTGAGTATGAGTTGAGTGATTTATGACTTCTCTCATATGTTCATTTGTTTATTGTGGTTTTTTCACGAATTGCCAAAGGGGGAGATTATTAGGACATATGTGATTTGATGTTAGGACATATGTCAACATTTTATGTAATTAGTTAATCCTTTGACAAAACGTACTTTACTTGAGGGGGAGGAAGGTTGAGTAGAGTAGAGTAAAGTAGATTTGATCCAAAATTTGTCTATTTTTAGCCAATTTTACTCTACTCTCTTCCACTCTCCCCCCTTCTTCCCTCCACTCTCTCTCCTTTTCCCCTCCATCCAAACTGCTCTTAGTTGTGATCAAGAATTACTGCGTTACACCCTTTGAAGCATGGGTGTGTATTTGGATTCGGGTGCGGGTGTAGATACAGGTGCGGGACTCGGCAAAAAGACCGAATCAGCGTGTCAAAGGAGTATCGCCGTGTCGCAAGTCCGGTGTGAGTGTGGCGGCCTTGGAACCGCACCTGTGCTTTCTAGGTTACACCCATTTGCAGACGTCGCATTTATTGTAGTTTTTCTTGGTCCCCACAATATATGCACTATGATGTGAATGGAATGGATAGGTGAGCACTAGGATTTTGAAATTATAGAGCAAGATTCACGAATATCCTTTGATTGAAACGGATAAGGAAATGTGGCTAGTCACTCATTCAAATGGGAGCCATATTTTTGTCTTCATATTCTTACTTCCGTATTGAATGGGAGCTGCCAGCTGGGCTAGTAGGAACATTGACTAGCTGTCAAGCTTGGTCCAGGCTTATAGACAATTGACTGAGAGACTTGGAATGAAAGAGAAATGTAAATTGTGCAAAAAAATCTCATCTCCAGATTCCATCCTTTGCTTCTCTATGATGGAATTTGTTCCCAGGCTCTCAAGGATATACCATAGTTTATTGAGCAGAAATTTTTTTTCTAGTTTTCCCACCATGGCTGTTCTATGCTCTTTGCAAATTCACTCCAAACTTAATAGTTACCAATTGACAAGTACGGGTGGGGACCATGATCGACCATTGACTTATAGGGAGCTTTCATTTGGAAAAAGATCCCCACCAGCTGCTGACTACTTATGCCTGTGTGGCTCTTTTCAGCGACTGCCTTCGCTGGTTAGGAATTTCTACATTTCAAGAATGATCGAGGATTTTTACTGAGCCAGCTGTCCAAACGTCATATTATGGTGAAAATGTTTCTGATTGTGTTTCCTTTTATGAGCTACAAATTGGCAATGTCATAATGTTTTTTATCGTGTTTCCGACTCTTGTAAGCTACAAATTGGAACTGAAGACATTGCAATTAGATAAAAACTAGTCGCTAACTCATGCAAAGCAATGGATAGTTAAATAAAGTTAAAATATATTTTTTTCTTAAAGGGACAGCGACTTCAAAACGAATGAAAATAAGTAATTTAGTACAATATATGTATATATATATATATATATGTGTGTGTGTGTGTGTGTGCGCGTGTGCGCGTTTAATAAATTTGATAAAAAATACAAACTTCATCTCACTATACTACAATAGCAATACCACTTGAGAATACACTTTCATCATTATATATAATTATGAAAGAAATACAATTAGAGAAAGATTATTAATCAAGCCCCTTGCAATTCATATAAAAGTAATAAAGTTATAACAAATTGTTGACTACACTAAAGATAATGGTTTCTTTTAAAGGAATTTACATGCATGCTTGGAAAAAACATCGTACCAATGTTGGAATAAAAATCTGGTTTTGTATCTCATACAAAACACACAGCGGAAGCAACAAACAAGGATCTATTTCATTCATGATTGACAACATGCACTCTATAAATTTCAGAATTTAAGAACAAGATAGCGTACCTTGGTATGGAGAATTTCAAAACAAAGATTAGAAGCACTTGGGAAAACTTTTAATCTTCACTCCAATTCCACTTTACGCCCAAGATGTGTGGTCTCTCAATCAGTTTGCAAAGGGAGAATGAAAGTGTGTCTCACACTCTTTCTTTTCTTTTCGAAAAATCACCTTAAAAAATTCTGTATGTTTCTCCCTTTATAATTAACTGATTATCTAATTGGGCCGGCCTATTGGGCCTTTCCAATTGGGCTTTAGTGTGTGGCTTGGAATGGGACCAAAAGGGACCAATAAGACACTAGCTCCAATGGGCCTTGGGCTTTTCCGTCAACTCTTGACAAGTCCAAAGTTACCATTAATTATATTTAATACCACTATATAAATATAATTGCACTCTAGGCCTTATTAATAAATTATATCCCAAGACTTTATTTTACACGTAACCCCTTCATAAAATATTCGTAGTAATACAAAGTCATAAATATAGACTGCCACTTTGTAAAATACTACATCTTATCCTTGAGTACCCGGTTTAATCCTTTAAAGTTATTCATCATATATTTATGAAATCAAATTTCATAAATATATACTTTAGTAATTTCTTACCAAAGTGGTTAGGCCTAACTCTCTGAATAACCAAACCCATTAAACTTATCTCAAGGGAATATTTTGTATCTCCATTAAGAGACTATGAATTCCATCTTGAGAATATATGTTCCATCAACACTAAATGTGGTTGCCCAACATACTGAGGTTTTGACCGTTACTTTAGATCTCACTCCTGATATATCAAAGCAACCTACACCTCATGATCAGGTCCATTATTCTCTCAGGATTAAGAGTTCATGCAAATAGAAGTCGTGAGATTTATTATTCATTTGACAGTCGTTAGGAGAATAATAAATCTCACAGCGGTCCAGTTCAATATGTCTTAACTCTTAAAACATATCAACATATCAACTAGAAGTCACCACTTCCATGATCAAGACAAATCATCTTAGTTGATACGTTATAGTCTTCGCAGATGAAATGCCCAATTTCATCATCGACTACGAACTATAAATTCTGAGTTTACAAAGAACTTGTGATTTATATCTTTTGTGACTAAATCACATAAATCACATACTATGCATCTCATGGACTATATGATAATGTCCAAATATTCATGTTACCATTATTTTAGATAATAATAAACAATTTTATTAAACACAACATTAAGTCATACATAATGTCATACATAGCATCATACAATAGGATTTAAGGGCATATATCCTAACAATCTCCCACTTGCCCTAAAGACTATTGTGCACTAATCTAACTCCCATTCCCTCCAAATGTGACTCGAAAGTCCTTTGAGGCAAAGTTTTGGTAAAAGGATCTGCTAGATTATTTGCACTTTCAATCTTTGCCACCACAACATCTCCACGAGCAACAATGTCTCGAATGATATGGTACTTCCTCTCAATGTGCTTTCCTTTCTTGTGATTTCTTGGATCTTTGGATTGGGCAACCGCTCCACTATTATCACAAAACAATGTGATAGGAACTTGCTCCATTCTTATAACACCAAGATCAGAAAGGAATTTCTTGAGCCAAACAGCCTCCTTTGCTGCTTCACAAGCAGCAACGTACTCGGCTTCCATGGTGGAGTCCGCAATGCAAGATTGCTTAACACTCCTCCAACTTATGGCTCCACCTCCCAAGGTGAAAACACATCCTGAAGTGGATTTTCTGAAATCTAGATCCGATTGAAAATCTGAATCTGTATAGCCAATGGGAATCAAATCCTCACTATGGTAAACAAGGATATAATTTCTCGTTCTCCTAAGATACTTGAGAATATGCTTTACAGCTTGCCAATGTTTTGGTCCTGGATTTGATTGATATCGGCTGACCATGCCAACTGAATAACAAATGTCTGGTCTAGTACAAAGCATGGCATACATGAGACTTCCTACTGCAGAAGCATAAGGAACTTGTCTCATTATATTTTCTTCCTCTTGAGTCTTAGGCCTTTGGTCATCAGACAGAGGAACTCCATGTCTAAAAGGAAGCAATCCTTTCTTGGAGTTTTGCATGCTAAACCGTTCTAGAACCTTATCTATATATCCAGCTTGTGATAAGCCTAACATCTTATTCTTGCGATCTCGCCAAAGCTTGATCCCTAGAATAAAGTTAGCCTCACCCAAGTCCTTCATATCAAATTGGCTAGACAACCAAACTTTAACCGATGACATTACCCCTACATCATTCCCAATGAGTAGAAGATCATCAACATAAAGCACTAGGAACATTACTACTTTGTCTTGATGTCTTTTGTACACATATGGTTCATCAAGATTTTGTTCAAAACCAAATGACTTGATTGCTTGATCAAATCTGATGTTCCATGACCTAGATGCTTGTTTAAGTCCATAAATGGACCTATTCAACTTGCATACCATATGCTCTTGGTTCTTTGCTATGAAACCTTCTGGTTGCATCATGTATATTTCTTCTTCAAGATTGCCATTAAGAAATGCAGTCTTGACATCCATTTGCCAAATCTCATAATCATAATGAGCAGCAATGGATAAGAGAATTCTGATAGACTTAAGCATGGCTACTGGCGAAAAAGTTTCATCATAATCAATACCTTCTTTTTGTGTATACCCTTTCGCCACTAGTCTTGCTTTAAAGGTTTCAACATTTCCATCTATCCCTCTTTTCTTCTTGTAAACCCATTTGCAACCAACAGGTTTAATGCCGTTAGGCGCCTTTACAAGATCCCATACATGATTGGAATACATAGAATCCAATTCAGATTTCATAGCTAAGACCCAATGATGTGCATCTATATCATTAATTGCCTCTTCATAAGTGTAGGGATCCGATTCAGCCTCTTCTGAGATAGCTATATAAGTTTCTCCCAAACCTCTAAATCTCATAGGAGGCCGAATAATTCTCCCACTACGACGAGGCACCTGTGTACTAGACATCTCATGAGTAATATCTTGTGGTGCATCCAATACAACCACATCATCCCTAATTTCATCCATTGGTTGTTCAACTACAGGTTCATCTATTTCAGCCAAGACAACTCTACTTCTAGGATTAAAATTATTCACATAATCATCTTCCAAAAATTTGGCATGGGTGCTAACAAACACTTTGTTATCCTTATGATTATAGAATAAATAACCCTTAGTTTCTTTTGAATACCCTAAAAACATGCATACTTCAGTTTTAGTTTCCAACTTATCAGACTTCCCTTTCAACACATGTGCTGGACATCCCCAAATGTGGAGATATTTCATACTAGGCTTGCGCCCACTCCACAATTCCTTAGGTGTGTTGGGAACAGATTTTGATGGAACTAAATTCAAAACATCCATAGCAGTTTTTAGTGCATATCCCCAAAAAGAAACTGGTAAAGTTGAGTAACTCATCATGGACCTAACCATTTCCAAAAGAGTCCTATTCCTTCTTTCCGCTACACCATTTTGTTGGGGAGTTCTTGGTGCAGTCAATTGGGAGACAATCCCATTTTGAATTAGGTAATCCTTGAAATCCCCAAGAAGGTATTCGCCACCTCGATCAGATCGAATGGCCTTTATGCGTTTACCCAATTGATTTTCAACTTCAGCCCTAAACTCTTTGAACTTGTCAAAGGCTTCGGACTTCCGTCTCATTAGGTACACATAACCATATCTTGAGTAATCATCCGTGAACGTGATGAAGTACTCATAACCTCCTTTTGCTTGGGTTGACATAGAACCACATACATCTGTATGAACTAATTCAAGCAACTCTTGGGCTCTTCTACCTTTTGCATTAAAAGGTCGTTTAGTCATTTTACCTTCCAAACAAGATTCGCAAACTGGAAATCCATCAAAGTCCATGGGCTGTAAAAGTCCATCTTTGATTAGTCTTTGAATCCTATTTGAATTAATATGACCCAAACGCAAGTGCCATAGATATGCATCACTAGTAGAAGGAAACTTTCTCTTTAATGATTTTACATGAGAGCTACTATCTATTTCAGAATTGTATAATTCATGCATGTCAGGAGTTAAAATATAAAGACCATCCACAATATTGCCAGAACAGATAAACACTTTATCCTTCTTTATTACAACATTGTCTTTCAGGATAACATAATATCCATGTTTACCTAAATAAGTTGCAGAAATTAAATTCCTACGAACATTAGGTACATACAAACAGTCTTCCAATATTAACACTCTAGACTTAAAACACAAATTATACACTCCAACAGCTACAACCGGAATCCTGCTACCATCAGCCAAAGTAAGAAATAGTTCTCCCTCATTCAACTTTCTGGTCTCCTGGAACCCCTGCAAAGAATTGCAGATATGATTAGTACAACCTGAATCCAAACACCAGGAATCTGTTGGATTCTGTACCAAACATATTTCAAGAAGAAAGGAACTTTTCATACCCTTATTCTTGGCAGCCTTGAATATTGGACAATTCCTCTTCCAATGTCCTTTCTCACCACAATGGAAACACTTTCCTTTGCTTTTCTTTCCTTTGTCGGCAACCCCTAAAGCAATTTGTTTACCAATTTTCTTAGTGAAGTCCTTCTTCTTCTTCTTACCCTTGCCTTTCGACTTAGGTTGAGAAGTAGAAGCTTCACCCACATTGGCTTCAACATTAGAAGTACCAAGGATGCCTTCCGCCGCCACTAACTCATTCATTAATTCAGACAAAGAGTAAATCTTTTTGTTCATATTATAATTGAGTCTGAATTCCTTGAATGAATCCGGTAGTGACTGGAGTATCATATCCACTTGGGATTCTCCATCAATGTTGGCACCTAAAACTTCTAATGTGTTCAGATTAGCAATCATCCTAAGACAATGCTCCCTTACTGAACTTCCTGCAGCCATTTTGGTATTATAAATTTGCCTCATGGTTTCTTGCCTTGCAGACCGGCCTTGCTCACCAAACATCTCCTTCAGACTTTGCATGATGTCCGAAGCATGTTCTACATCCTGCATTTGATGCTGTAGAACATTTGAAATAGATGCTAGGATATAGCACTTGGCCATCTCATTAGATTTCTGCCAACGATCATATCGTTGTTTTTCCTCAATAGGAGCATCTAATGAAGGAAAGCTAGGACATGGTTGAGTAAGCACATATTTATGCTCTTCAACAGTAAGAACAATGTCCAAATTCCTTTTCCAGTCAACATAGTTGGATCCAGTCAGTTTGTTTTGGTTAAGAATAGCAACAAGTGGGCTAAATGATGCCATGATTTAAATCTGAAAATAATAAACATGAATATAATAAGTAAACTGGACATTATCAATTTAGCATATAAGCATACAATATGGAACCTTAATAAAACCATAAAATAATATATGCAACGACAACCCAATCCATGTCTATAATTCCTTGGTAGCAAGTTTATTATAAACACATTAATTGGTTGAGAACTATTCTCATTATTAGTGCTATCATGATAACTCTTATCAAACACTAATAATATGCCGTATTATCTTCAGCCTCTAAGTAATAATGACATAGCTCCTTTGGGAGGTTAACATTACACTTAGTCTAGTGTACACCATTATCTAGAATCATGTGTAGCCACATTTCATCTCCCTTTTATAGTGTTTAAACTTGTAGTACCATGAAACAAAACACCCTCCTTTGGGATCGCGAGGCATATACGCCAAGACGAGGTGTTTGTCCACACTACTTTAAACGGGTAAGTTCAAACTTGTAGTACTATGAATTAAACACCCTCCTTTGGGATCGCGAGGCATATACGCCAAGACGAGGTGTTTACCCACACTACTTTGAACCGATAATGGAGGCTGTGAGATCCAACCCTTGTATCTCTCTCCCACTAGAAATTTTAAAATAAAGGTTTTTAATGTCAAGAGCCATAAAAATGCTAGACACGTGAAAAACATAATCCTAATCTCATTAGGAATAAATTTCATTAAACTAGCATTAATATATATAACGTAATATAAACTCATATTATATTATATATATAATATAATATATATATTACGTTATAAAATTATATTATATTATATATATATATATATATATATATATATATATATATAAAACGTTCAGATGGCTGAAATCCTATTAGTACGAATTGCACTTTTCATGGCATATGATTCAACTTTCATGGCATTTATACATGCAAGACAAAATCCAAAAAAAAATTGAATAGTCAAGCCTTGCTATGTTCAAACGTGAATCAACGTACTAACCATGCAATAGATTCCAAGTCAATCGGTGCATTAAACGAGAATGACCACTCATTTTCATTAACTACCCGTTTGTAATAACTGCTTCCTTACGAAAATGGCTGTGCAGAATTACAATGGCCATCACTTTTATACACAGGTTATGCAATTTTCTACATTATATCTAAATGATGCAGAAAATTGAAACACAAAGACAATGGTTTTCTTAAATTTTAAAATTCAATCACATGCTATACAATCATGAAATGAAAACCTGGCTCTGATACCAATTGTTGGAATAAAAATCTGGTTTTGTATCTCATACAAAACACACAGCGGAAGCAACAAACAAGGATCTATTTCATTCATGATTGACAACATGCACTCTATAAATTTCAGAATTTAAGAACAAGATAGCGTACCTTGGTATGGAGAATTTCAAAACAAAGATTAGAAGCACTTGGGAAAACTTTTAATCTTCACTCCAATTCCACTTTACGCCCAAGATGTGTGGTCTCTCAATCAGTTTCCAAAGGGAGAATGAAAGTGTGTCTCACACTCTTTCTTTTCTTTTCGAAAAATCACCTTAAAAAATTCTGTATGTTTCTCCCTTTATAATTAACTGATTATCTAATTGGGCCGGCCTATTGGGCCTTTCCAATTGGGCTTTAGTGTGTGGCTTGGAATGGGACCAAAAGGGACCAATAAGACACTAGCTCCAATGGGCCTTGGGCTTTTCCGTCAACTCTTGACAAGTCCAAAGTTACCATTAATTATATTTAATACCACTATATAAATATAATTGCACTCTAGGCCTTATTAATAAATTATATCCCAAGACTTTATTTTACACGTAACCCCTTCATAAAATATTCGTAGTAATACAAAGTCATAAATATAGACTGCCACTTTGTAAAATACTACATCTTATTCTTGAGTACCCGGTTTAATCCTTTAAAGTTATTCATCATATATTTATGAAATCAAATTTCATAAATATATACTTTAGTAATTTCTTACCAAAGTGGTTAGGCCTAACTCTCTGAATAACCAAACCCATTAAACTTATCTCAAGGGAATATTTTGTATCTCCATTAAGAGACTATGAATTCCATCTTGAGAATATATGTTCCATCAACACTAAATGTGGTTGCCCAACATACTGAGGTTTTGACCGTTACTTTAGATCTCACTCCTGATATATCAAAGCAACCTACACCTCATGATCAGGTCCATTATTCTCTCAGGATTAAGAGTTCATGCAAATAGAAGTCGTGAGATTTATTATTCATTTGACAGTCGTTAGGAGAATAATAAATCTCACAGCGGTCCAGTTCAATATGTCTTAACTCTTAAAACATATCAACATATCAACTAGAAGTCACCACTTCCATGATCAAGACAAATCATCTTAGTTGATACGTTATAGTCTTCGCAGATGAAATGCCCAATTTCATCACCGACTACGAACTATAAATTCTGAGTTTACAAAGAACTTGTGATTTATATCTTTTGTGACTAAATCACATAAATCACATACTATGCATCTCATGGACTATATGATAATGTCCAAATATTCATGTTACCATTATTTTAGATAATAATAAACAATTTTATTAAACACAACATTAAGTCATACATAATGTCATACATAGCATCATACAATAGGATTTAAGGGCATATATCCTAACAACCAAACCATCCTTCTTAGAGTAACACAATTCAGATAAATAGAGTAAGTCGTTGGAAGAACGAGAAAAAAGAGCCGCAAGAGCCATATTGGATATCCAGATGAAAACCACAAAATAAGATTAAAATAAACTATAGTTATGCATCTCAATCTTGAAGTTTTGTTTTGTTTGTTTTTCATCCCTTTGCGGAATTGCAGTTATTGTTACCTTGGAAACGTGAAAGTGTTGTGAGCTTATGGTGAATTCTTCCAGATTAAAGTTACTTGTACTCCCAGAAGTTCCGCTTCCTAGATCATGGCTAGAGAATAACTATGTCAGCCAAGTTGAACTTTGAGCATACAGGTTTTAAGATCTTGGTCAAGGTTGCAGGCTTCCATTAGCACTATGGGACTCAGTCTAATGCCCCCTAAACTTAAAGCTGGGTGTTAGAAAGCATGATTTTATTAAGGCTAAATTTGACTGCGGTAGAGCTTTCTAGGTCATTGCGCGCAGGATACAGCTTGTGTTTCCAAGTTTTGATACTTTTACTAAGTTATGAATCTTATTACTACTGCCATGTAAATTTACTTTAGAAAGTGCTACTCCACCGCTAAGATACCAGCTAGAGTGTTGCACTGTGATTAGCTTTGATGTAATTAGATGCATTGTATTAGCTTTGTGCGAATTTGCATGTGCTGTTAGGAGTATGTAAATAACAAATTTGTTGCTAGAATAAGTACATGCCAGCTTGTGAAGGCAGTTATTATGAGAGTGTTAGGACATATGTGATTTGATGTTAGAAACATATGTCAACATTTTATATAATTGGCCAATTCTTTGACAAAATGCACTTTACTTGTAATTGGGTAGATCTAGGGTATGTTTAATATTTCAAGGAACAATATTTCAAGTTCATGTTAAAGTCATGCAAGTCTTTCCAAGATTCAAGAATTGAAGTGCTGGATTTTAAATCTCGAAAGTAAGCTCAATAGCTAGTATCTATCGAGATTTAAAAGCTGCTGAAGCCCGTGGCTCGATAGCTATCTCGATAGATAGCCATCTATCAAGATTTATGAAACTCAGTTTTTTAGAGTTGTTTTTCATTCAATCTGTGAGTATGTGTTTATGCTTTCTTTTCTCACAACCCTAAACATATATAAGGATTATTTTGAGAGTCATCAAAGGTGACACAAGTTGCACGAGTGTAGAGCAAAGTTTTGTTTCTGCAAATTGTGATCAGAGATAGAGTTTGCCTTAGTTCATATTTCTCTTGAAGAAGCTGTTGTGTTTGTACACCATAGGATTTTGTGACCAAGCAACTTCGTAATCTTTATCGTTTGATGAATAGAAGAACTTTGCAGCCAACATCCTTCTCAAGTTGATGATCAAGTTGAGTACTAGGACCCGCGCATCTTTTGGTTAGTCACATATTGGGAGTCGTGCAATACAAGGAGAGATTGTCACTATAGAACAAGTCCAATTGGGTATTGAGGTAAGAGTTCAACTGTAGGATGGTATAAGGTACTGAGATTCATTTACTTGTAACCGCTTGTTGTGATAATAGTGAATTCTCGAGAGTGGTGAACTTAAAATCACTCGATGGGGTTTTTTCTGTGTAGGTTTTCCCCATTTATAAATAAATCACCGTGTCATTTAATTTTCGCTGCATATTTAGTTATTTGTTTGTGCTGCCACGTACATCACATGTTAATCTAATTAATTAATAAACTTGGCTAATTAATCGATTAATATTTCACAAGTGATCAATACTTCACATGTTAATCTATATAAACAAAATAGATTGTAATTGGGAATCCATTCAATAAGATCAATCTTAGTTTCTAATCTCTTTTCTCTATTTCTCTCTCATGCTCTAGGACGCCAGGTTCCTCATATAAACCTACCCAAATTCCTTTCCTAATTTTCCCATTTCACCCAAATCCGTCTAAAGTAGTTAAGATCAGCTAGGATCTTAACGTTCACTTTGGTTTTGGACCTCTTGCGAGCATTTACCAGCTCTTGCAGCAATCATCTTACAATTTAATGTCATTAGAAATTTGTGTCCTGCGACAGCTAAAATAGCATATGCATTTCAGTTTTAAAAAATGCTGGCATAAATTTGTGTCCTGCGACAGCTAAAATAGCATATGCATTTCAGTTTTAAAAAATGCTGGCATAAATTGGACACGTGTCCTATTGTTTTCTCCCTTTCTTCAGTACTCTCCTTTCTTCCTTTTAGGTGCTATATATTTGTCTTGTTGACTATGGCAAATTGAAATACTTAAACAGTCACCTCTATATATATATATATATATATATGGAAAACTATAAAAACCTTCAAAAGGCATTAAAGGGTGAAACTTACCTGAAGGTTAAGTTGCACCGAAATGGATACGGGTACGGATACGACACGGGTACGAATACGGGGGTACGACAATTTTTGAAAAATAAAGATACGATACAGCATGGGTACGGCAATTAAATAATTAAATAAGTTTTATATTTAGACATATTTTTTTTAATATTTTTAGACATAAAATACGTTTATGTTTAGAATTTAAATTATGTAAGAGCTATAAATAAGTATACTATAACAAGACACACAAAAACAAAAATTACTAAATTCGAAATAAACATTATAATTTATAAGGCAAAAGTTTGAGTAAAAGAACAATATATATATAGTATAACACAGTGAGAATGAGATTAAAAAAAAAAAACGCATGAGAAAGAAAGATTATAAGTAACACAGTAACTGTACACCCAAAGCAGATAAAAAAAAGAAAAAAAAAAGGAAGATAAATCACCAAACAAAGAGAGAGAGAGAGAGAGAGAGAGAGGGCACGGTAACTGTCTATGGAGCTCGTCAACTCACCGATCGGCCCGATCTAGCACCGGCGAGGGATAGAGGGCAGCGGGTAGAGGGAGGGTTGGGCTGTGGGTTTCATGGTAATGTCTACTGTGTCGAAAAAAAAAAAGAAAAAGAAAAAAAACTGCTTGGACACCAGAGTCTGGTGAGTCTTATCGGTGTCCGACACGTGTTGGACACTAGTACTTTGCCAAAAATAGCATGTCGGTGCAACCTAGTTGAAGGACATGTGAATTGATGCATAGAGTCACTTCCCAAGTGTCACCATAGCCATCAACACCGTGCATTCTTTCTTTTCCTGCAATTTCTTACAAAGTTGAAAAAACTTATTCAAAGAATGAGCCTATGATATTTTAATGAGACAACTTCATTCCCATACACTTGAATTAATCTTTTATTTGTTTCAATAAACACACATCAAAAGTTTTTCTCAATTTTGAAAACAATTTGTCAATAAGCTTTAGGAACTTAATAGTATGCATTGCTGAACATACATTCTTCCTATTTGTTCTACATAAACAGGGCCGTCTTTCTTTCTTGTTTTATTTTTTATTCTTTCTAATAGGCATTTCATCAAACGCATGAAACATAGAGCAACCGTTTTGCTTGGCAGCAATGAAACATAGTAAAAGAGACATCATCAAAAACCACTTAATACTACAAGAAGAAATTGAAATTAATATAAAAGGGGAAAAATGAGATAGAAATATGTGATTTTTCATAACGGGGGTGCTGCACGACGTGCTTGATAATTGATAAACTCAGACATTTTGTCGAACACAATGGGGTTGGCCTCTCTTTGCAAAGCATTCAGATTTTGATTCTTCCTTCAAGCATTACACCAGAAAAATTCAAAAATCATAGAAGAAGGAGGGTGGTGGGTGACTGGGTGTGACTGATGACTGTTGACATTCCTTGAGTTTAATCGACTAAGGGGAATGTTACCGTTACAAAAATAAGGAAGATTTAGTGAAAAAAAAATTATTAAATAAAAAAAACAATCAAAATAAACTATCTACGTCGCCTCATGGAAGGCAATCTCAATTAAAAATAAAAATAAAAATCTAGAAACACAACAAAATTACCAATTTTGCCGCAAGTCACTCGCGTGACTCTCACTATAATTAGTGGAGAAAAAAATAGCATGTGAAAATGGCAGACAACCCATCACAGTTTGCCACACAAGAGAGAGAGTTGCGGCAAAAGTAAGGGTCGTCAATGGGCCGGGTCGGGCCGGCCCGGCCCATTTTCACTTGGCCCATGGGCACAATGGGCTGGGCATAATGGGCTATTAATTAATTAACGGGCCGGGTCGAGCTGGGTCGAAAGAGTAAACCTCAGCCCATGACCCTGCCCATGGGCAATGCCCATTTTGTCTTTAGCGAGCTGGGTTATCAGGTTGGGCCTAATGGGCTACCCATGAGCTTGTGTTAGTATATTATTTTATTATTTTTATAAGGAAAGAATCAATTTTTTATAAGGGAATAATCAATCTATTTTTTTAAAGGAAAGAATTAAAGAATTTAATACTTAATTACAAATTTTTTTACATTCAAATCTATTTAATTTTTTGTTTTGTTGATGGAAACCTATTTAATTTTTTTTTTATTAAGGCTTTAAATACTTTTTTATTTTATCTTTAATAAAAAAAAATGTCAAATGGTTAATTCAAATTTGCTAGACTACTAGAAAAATATATATTTAATAAACTAAGTTTTGCACAATTACTTTGAGTATCTTAGTGGTTGAGGGCTTAAGAAATTGCTCTATAATATCTCAAGATCAATCCTTCATACACTTCTTATATATTTTTGTTATGAATTATAAGTTATTGGGCTGGGCCAATGGGCTGGGCAACGGGTTGGGTTACTGGGCTAGCCCACCGGGTACCCATGGGCATAAAAACTAGCCCACGACCTGACTCACTGGGCTAGTGGGCTGCCCATGAGCCTTAATAACAACGGGCCGGGCCGCCCATTAGCCCGGTGGGCTATCGAGTTTCTGGGCCGGGCTATGGGCCGTGGGCTATTTGATGACCCTTAGGCAAAAGTTATGAAGTTGTTTCTAGTAGTAAAATAACTTTTTGAAGTAATATTAGTGGTTTTAGGATTACAATTTTTTTTTTTTTTGCCACAACACTGATGAACCTACTATTAGGGATGACAATGGGGTGTGGCAGGGCGGGGCCGAAGGATGGGATTTTTGCCCAAGCCCCGCATAGTTTTGTCTTCCTCCATCCCGCCCCGCATGAAGGGAAAAATTTTCTTGCCCCATCCCCACCTCTTAGAGCCCTGTAAAGGTCCGCCTTATCCTGCAAAACTCTACTTTTTGTTAATTTGCCCACAATTATTAAATTTTTTTTTAATAAAACCTATTTCATTAATAAAAATGTATTTGAAATTACAAATAAGTTTATCCAATCAAATCAAATTACATGCTCTGTACGTTTCTAGAAGTTTAATTAAACAATCTTGTGTTTTCTTTTCCAAAGTGGGTCAAAGAAAGTACTATTACTTACGAAGTTTGTCCTTTTGTAAATGTAGTAGGCAATCAAGAGCACCCCAAAAACTACGGCAATGGCAATGGCAACTACAACCATCATCTTCATCTTTTGCTTGTCTTTCACCTCTTCTTGGTTGACTTGGCAATAGAAAAGAAAAATAATTTCAGTTGCAGCATACTACAATCCATAAAACCACTGGAAAAAAAGAGACGGCACAACCAAAAAATGATATATGGGTTTCGATTAGCCCAACTGATCATAAAGTCTCTTGCCGTTGAAATTCTATGGACGCGACGACAACAACAACAATAACAACAACAACAATAATAATAAGTTGCTAACCTGTGCGATGCACGGAGTAATTAAATAAAAATTAAAAATAGTTATTATTTTTTCAGTGCAGAAATTAAAAATATTTATTTTACTTAAAGGTCTATGACTTGGCTTAAAAAAGGTATGACTTCAAAATGATTGAAATTGAATAAATAAGTAATTTTATTCAAAATAAAGGTTTAGAAAATTCTTTTCCTTTCGTATCATTTTTTCCACAAAATAGATACCGATGTAACTCACAACATTTTTGCTATTCTATGGTGATGACTTCACACAATGCTCAACAAATATTCATGATCAATATAATCTATGTTTTCTTGGTAATAGATCTACAAATTACATTCTCATATTCTCCATTATCTAGAAGGTAATTGGAGTAATGATTGTATGTAATGTATAAATTTTATTATATTACAATATAAAATTATTTTGATAGATGATCAAAATAACTAAAATAAAATCTAAAATATTTTGAAATAGCATTTTAGTTGGAATAGAATTTAAATTTCTTAAAACTTAGCAAATAACATAGTTTTAACTAAACTAAACCACCAATTTTTTTTTACATTTTTTGAAACACAATTACAATTGAACCAATTGTTGTAAAGAGAAGATAATTATAGTCTCAATTTTTATTATATAGCATAGGATGTTACAATTAGCTATATACCATGTGTAATACCTTCACACCTATTAGTTGTTTAATGTCCTAATACCTATCTATAAGGGTTTTCATTTGATGAAGCCATAAAGGATGGAGTTAATAGAATTCATTTAAGATCCAATGTTTCCAATAATTTATAAAAAACAATTAAGTTCAAAATTGTTGGGTTCTAAGACCTTAGGTTCAAATGTATTAGAAATTCATTTTTTAATGTTGACAACCCATGATCAAAATGTTTAGTCTTGTTTTTGACTTGCTCAAAGTATGTTTAAGTGTAAAATTGGAATCGAGTATACTATAGGATGTACTGTGTAAATCTGCCTGGCTCAATCGATCGAAAATTAGACTCGATCGATCGAAGCTTGCAGATTGTTTTTCTGTAAAATTTTCTAACTCAGCCCAAGCCCGTTTGACGTGTAGGGTTTTATGTTTTGTCTTAAGTATAAAAGGGAAAACCCTAGCCACATTTTGAGGTTGCTCTTTATGCTGTGTGTGTGTATCTCTTGTGAGATCTAGAGGGGTTTGCCTTCACATACATTTAGGTTTATCAAGATCTAGATTGATGTCAACAGCTTGGTGATCAATTCAATTGCAGATTCAAGAGCTTAAAGATAGACAAGTGGGAGTGTTTGTGCTTGCTGAGAATCCAAGAAAGATGTAGTCCATGGACTTAAAGCTGTCACATGGTCGTGGTAGTAAGTTTCCTACTCGAGGTAGCAATAGGATGTTAGTGGTCTAAGTCGCTATTGTGTAAACTTCAATTCTTTCATAGTGGATTCGTTTTACCTTGAGGATAGTTAGGTTAAATCCTCCCAAAGTTTTTTACTGGTTTGGTTTTCCTGGGTTATCATATCATTGTGTTATTTATTTTTCCGTACTGTTTCAATGATTTGATTTATATGTGTTAACCTAGATTTGCATAATTTACCTAAGTTAATCACTTTGCTAAATAACTAGGTTAATCTGGTTATGTTTAGGGGGTCTAAAAACGTATAAGTGTTATCACAGCAAGTTAGCTCTTGTGTTTAGATCCTTTGATCTAGGAGTTGATCTTTGACCCCTGTTGTCATGGATTCTTGGAAGATCTTTTTGCTTATATGCCAACTTGTCTACTTTTTGTTCGTGTCTCTTGTTGCTTTTGAGCATCTTGGTATAATTACATGTGATGATAATTATATGTGTTATATTGCTTTAACTGCCTTAAAGGCACGTGATTCTTGTCTTTGGTATTTTGATTGTGGTTGTTCCAGGCATATGATAGGAAATAAAACTTTATTCAAGGCACTCTTTGAAGGAAATATTGGGACAGTCACATTTGGAGATGGAAGCAAATCTATGATTAGAGGCATTGGTACTGTGGACATTCCTAGGTTACCAGTTTTTGAAGATGTCTGGTATGTTGATGGGTTGAAAGCTAACTTACTCAGCATCAATCAGATTTGTGACAATGGACTGAATGTTCTCTTCACCAAGTATGAATGTGAGATACTTGATGGAGGAGGTGACTATATGTGCTATGGTATAACACCAAGTATAAACAATAAGTGTTTCAGTGCAAAGTTCAATCAAGTAGACATATGGCATCAATGGCTGGGACATGCAAGTCACAAGCAATTAGAAAAGATTTCCAAATGTGATGCCATTATTGGTTTGCCCAAGTTTGAGAAGATAGAAAAGTGCATCTGTGGACCATGTCAGATGGGTAAACAAGTGAAGTCCAAGCATCCTTCTGTAAATGAAGTTCAAACTTCTAGACCTCTTGAGTTGTTGCACATTAATCTCATGGGTCCTGCCAGAGTTCAGAGTTTAGGTGGAAAGAAGTATATTCTAGTTGTTGTGGATGATTTTCCTAGATATACTTGGGTTGTACTTTTGAAAGATAAAGCTAAGGCTCTTGGAAAGATGATACATTTGTGCAAGAAATTGCAAGTTGAGAAAGGTATTGCGATAGCCAGAATCAGAAGTAAACATAGAAGAGAATTTGAGAACACAAAGCTAGCTACCTTCTACAATGATCAAGGCACACATCAAGGGTTCTCTTCACCTAAGACACCACAACAGAATGGAATAGTGGAACAGAAGAATAGGGTTGTTCAAGAGATGGCACGTGTCATGCTACACAATAAGAAGATGCCCAAATCCTTCTGGGGAGAAGCAGTTAATATTGCTTTCCATACCCTCAACTAGGTGTATTTCAGACCTGATTCCAAGCAAACTCCCTATGAACTTTGGAGAGGAAAGAAGCCTATTGTCAATTACTTTCGAATATTTGGCAGTGACTGTTACATTCTACGTGATAGAGAGAACCTAGAAAAGTTTGATGCAAAGAGTGACAAGGGATATTTTCTAGGATACTCCTCCACTAGTAAAGCTTACAGAGTATACAACCTAAGAACTAAAACAGTCAAGGAGTCTTCAAATGTGGTGATCAATGATAAACTGTGTTCTGAAACTCAGTCAGAAAACATTTCTCCGGTTCAAGAAAAGACCATGGAAGTTGATGAACCTATTCTTGATGATTATATTGGGAAGCATAGTGATGAAGAGCTATGAACGCTGTTGTTTCAGTATCATCAAGTTCAGAACCATTTATACTGGTTCATGAAACTCAACAACAACAAAGTAAGCTTAGTCCTCCATCAGAACAGAAAGGTACCTCCGCATCTCTGGTTAAAGGTCCATCTTCTAGAGTTAAGTTGAATCACCCTGCCACAAATATATTAGATAGTTTGAATGATAACATGATATTAAGATCCAAAGCCAGCCTTGAATGTGATTACTCACTCATGCTATCTGTCGTAATTTGAACCGAAAAAGGTGGATGAAGCACATCAAGATGTTAATTGGGTTAATTCTTTTCATGAAGAACTTCATCAATTAGTTCTTCATGAATATTTAAGAACAAGTTAAACCAAAGGGAGTCGGAATGATGTGTGGGAATTAGTTCCTAGACCAAAGGGAGTCAATGTGATTGGAACTAAGTGGATATTTAAGAACAAGTTAGATGAACGTGGTACTATTATCAGAAAAAAATCAAGAATTGTTGCTTAAAGGTACATATAAGTGGAAGGGATTGATTTTGATGAGACCTTTACACCGGTAGCAAGATTGGAATCCATTAGGATACTTTTGGCCATTGCAAGTCATCTGAATTTCAAGCTGTATCAAATGGATGTTAAAAGTGGTTTCTTGAATGGCATGTTACAAGAAGAGGTATATGTCGAACAACCAAATGGTTTGGTTGATCCTTACAGATCGGATGATGTTTGGAAGTTGAAGAGAGCCCTCTATGATTTGAAACAAGCTCCTAGGGTTTGGTATGATAGGTTAACTGCATATCTCACTGAGCATGGATTCAAAAGAGGATTTGCAGATACTACTCTCTTCATAAGAAATGATAAGAATTATTTTGTAGTAGCTCAAGTTTATGTTGATGATATTGTATTTGGTGCTACTAATGATTCTCTTGCTCAGTCTTTTGTAGATGAAATGAAGGCTATGTTCGAGATGAGTATGGTTGGTGAACTAACTTATTTCTTGGGATTGCAGGTGAAACAAACTGATTCTGAAATTTACATCAACCAAGAAAAGTATGCTAGAAATCTAGTTAAGAGATTTGGACTTGACAAGGCTGAACATGCTAGAACACCAATGGCTGCAAATGCAAAATTAACCAATGATCCATTGGGTGAGTCTGTTGATTTTACATTATATAAAAGCATGATTGGGTGTCTTTTGTATTTAACTGCAAGTCGGCCTGATGTTGGTGTCTGTTCTAGGTTTCAATCTAATCCTAAGGTTTCACATTTGAATGTTGTTAAAAGAATCATAAAATATGTTGGTGGAACTTGTGATTATGGAATGTTTTATAACAAAGAGTCAAATCTATCTCTTGTTGGTTTTTCTGATTTAGATTGGGTCGGCAATGCCGATAATAGAAAAAGCACCACTGGTGAGTGCTTTTATGTAGGAGCCAATCTTGTTGCTTGGATGAGTAAAAAGCAAAATTCTATCTCTTTGTCTACTGTAGAAGCAGAATATATTGCTGCTGGGAGTTGTTGTTCACAACTTCTTTCGATGACAAAGCTTTTGAGTGATTATAGGATGACTCATGACACCATGGTTGTTTATTGTGATAATTCTAGTTCTATCGATATCTCTATGAACCCTGTTCAACACTTTAAGACTAAACACATAGAGATTAGATATCACTTTATTAGGGATCTTGTCGAACAAAAGATTGTGGCTCTTGAATATATCCCCACTGATCGTCAGAATGCTGACATCTTCACCAAACCTCTTGATAGAAGTAAGTTTGAGACACTTCGTCAAGTAATTGGTGTTATTCTATGTCCCTGGTCATCTTTGGCTTTCGTGTTCCCTGTGCTTCATCGCTCTTCTCTTTGTGACCATTCTCCCTTGTTGATTTTGTTTTCGTTGTCTTTCTAGGATTAGCATTGCATAACATTCTAGGTTGTTTTTGTTATTTTTTTTTTCAAAATAAAAAATTAAAAAATTAAAAAACAAAACAAAACAAAACAAAACAAAACAAAAGGAAAAGGGAAGCAAATGTGTTTTGCATTTTTTTTGGATTTGAAATCAAGGTTGGCCAATTTATCTTTACATAACATGTTTATATACCTTGTTTAGCTTGGATGAGCTAATTTTTTTGCACTTTACTAGTTTGAGCTTTGTAATGTATGTTGTGTAGGAAGATGTTTACAGTTTTTAATCACTTTGTCTTGATCTTGAAGTCATATGCCTTGGATTGTCGAACTTGATCTTAATGAGAAATGCATAAATAACCATCTCACCATTGTTTACTAGCCAATCATGAACACCTTAGTGCATATCATAAGATTTTGTCCTTGAGAAAGTGTAGCACATGCACAAAAAGAATATAAGGTGTAGCCTCGGTTTAATTGCTAAAATTGGTGTGTACATTATTGGACTATAATTAAATCATTCAAATAAAATTAGTGTGTACATTATTCTGGCCATGTTTAATAAGTTTCTAATCAAATAAAATTGGTATGTACATTATGAGGCAAATCAAGAAACTTACATGATTGCAAGCTTTTATTCTAGGAGATGTGAGAGTTATATAATACAACTTATTATGTACATTTTTAGACCCCTGTAAAACTAGATTATTTAACCTAATTAATTAACCAAGTGAATACCTAGGTTTATTATTCAGATCTAAGTTAAAACAAAACAATTATATCATGCAAAGCAACGGAAATATAAAAAACACAATGATATGATGACCCAGGAAAACCAAACTGGTAAAAAACCTAGGGAGGATTTAACTTAGCTATCCTTAAGGTAAAATAGCAAAACCACTATGAAAGAATTGAAGTTTGTACAATAGCGACTTAGGCCACTAACATCCTATTGCTACCTTGAGTAGAAAACTTACTAGGACGACCCTATGATAACTCCGAGTCCATGGAATACTTCTTTCTTTGGCCTTTGCAAAACACAAACACCCACATTTATGACTTTGAGATCCCACTCAAAGGTTTAGCAATACAAACTCTCTTGTTTGTGACTCCAAGACCACCCTTGAAGGATTAGATCATCAGCACCTTTGATGACTAGAGAAGGCAGCAACTTCTACAACACTAGATCTTGAGGTTCTTCAAGTAATAACACCAGTAAAAGATATGAGAGAGCTTTTTAGGAACAAAACCCTAAATACAAAAGAGGCATACTCTTCCCACTCTGAAAAGCCTTATAAAAACGTGCTTAGGGTTTCCTTTATATAGTGGGAGAAGTAGATCTGAAACTCTAATCCTTAATGGGCTTGAACTGCTGTTTAGGCTTAATTAAAATTCTGCAGATACAACTTTCAATCGGTCGAGCCTGTCTTTCGATCAGTCGAACTAAATAAATTCTGAAATCTCTTTCTGTAGCTTGTATGTTCTTGTGTGTTCAGGATTTGCCAATTGTTTTAAACTTTTAGAACCTAACAATCTCCCCCTTTGACAATTCGTGGAAAAACTTACATACAAAATGAAATGCTCAAATACAAGAACAGCACAATACAGTAAAATGCCCAATTACATACTTATACAAAATCATAAATAGCTTAGCATTAATGCAACACTTACTATTCAAGTTTCTCCACAATATCAAGTTTGTTCTAAAACAAGAGAGAGATACCGTAATTCATGTAATCCTCAAGAAAAATAAAACAAGATACAAAATAAAATATTTTTGTCTTTTTGAAATTTTTCAATTTTTTTGGATTTTTGAATAATCAAAACAACCTAAGAAATTAAAACAACAAAAAACTAAAAGAAAACATGTCCACAAATAATTGAAAGAATTAAGTCAATAATAAGTCAGCAACACTCACCTTAAAGTTAGAGAATCTTTTCTCACCCATATAGCACGAGTCTTTGGCTTTGTAGGTGAAAATTCATGATAACTAGAGTGTATTTGAGGGATTACACCAATCTTCTGAGAAAAACTAAAATCCAGCAATTTTCTTTCACAAGCCAACATGCTTAAATTTTTCAAAAGCATATGAAACAATTTGTTTAGACTTATGGCAGGAGAAATGTCATCACATATCCTAGATTGAAATACAGAATGTTTAAATTTCAATTTATGAAAATTAGGACGAATGTGACCGGAGACACCACAAAAGTGACAAACAGGAACAAATTTAGGAACATCAGTATTCCTAACAGCAAATCTAGTCTCAAACTTTGATGGAAAGTTGAAAATTTTGAAAAACGGAGCAATTTTATGCAGAAACTCCTCAAATCATAATGTTTCATGAATGATATGCATGAGTATGAAATTAAAAGTTTTTCGAAAACATTTGAATTCAACCCAGATCTTTCAAAACCAAGTTTTTCAACCAATTTGACCTCAAAACTCAAACATTAAACACGTTTTGCATCAAAACCAAGGAACATATAATCTTGGATGGCCACAACAAGATCACACACAATATCATGTACTAAGTTTAGCAAAGAATAACTTGTGTAGTGTGGGCAACTAGCAATAGCTTAAGATACATGTGAGATAATATGTAAATAGTGATCAATCACAAATTCTACAAAATTCATCACATAAATTTGAAAGTGATTATCACCTAAAGAGTTACATCATATAACTCCCTCATCTCCTAGAAAATAAGCTTGCAATCATGTAAGTTTCTTGTTTTGCCTCATAATATACACACCAATTTTATTTCATTTGGAAGTTATTAGATTAGCCAAATAATGCACACACCAATTTTAGCGTATAATCTGAGGCTACACCTTATATTCTTTTTGTGCATGTGCTACACTTTCTCGAGCTCAAAATCTTATGATATGCACTAAGCTATTTATGATTGGCTAGTAAATGTGGTGAGATGGTTATTTCTACCTTTCTCATTAAGATCAAGTCCGACAATCAAAGGCATGTGATTTCAAGATCAAGATCATGTGATCAAAAACTATAAACATCTTCCCACACAACATGCACTACAAAGCTCAAACTAGTAAAGTGTAATAAAGTAAGCTCATCCAAGCTAAACAAAGTACATAAACATGTCATGTAAAGATAATAGGCCAACCTTGATTACAAATCCATGATATTTAATACAAAACACAAAAATCTTTTTGGTTTTAAAAAAAATTTATGACCAAAAAACAAAAAGTACACATTATGCTAAATGAACAATGCAAAGCTATGCATGATAGAGCTTAACTAAGCTATAGAGGGTACACAAATAAGAAATATCAATATCTTAATTAACCCATGAGTACATGTACAAACTAGTAGTACTCATACAAAATCATAAATAGCTTAGCACTAATGCAACACATACTATTCAAGTTTCTCCACAATGTCAAGTACGTTCTAAAACAAGAGAGAGATACCATAATTCATGTAATCCTCAAGAAAAATAAAACAAGATACAAAATAAAATATTTCTGTCTTTTTGAAATTTTTCAATATTTTTGGATTTTCGAATAATCAAAACAACCTAAGAAAATAAAACAACCAAAAACTAAAAGAAAACATGTCCACAAATAATTGATAGAATTAAATCAGGGACAAGTTAGCAACACTCACCTTAGAGTTAGAGAATCTTTTCTCACCCATATAGCACGAGTCTTTGGCTTTGTAGGTGAAAATCCATGATAACTAGAGTGTATTTGAGGGATTACACCAATCTTCTGAGAAAAACTAAAATCCTGCAGTTTCCATTTACCAGCCAACAAGCATAAATTTTTCAAAAGCATATGAAACAATTTGTTTAGACTTATGGCGGGAGAAATATCATCACATATCCTAGATTGAAATACAGAATGTTTAAATTTCAATTTATGACAATTAGGACGAATGTGACTGGAGACACCACAAAAGTGACAAACAGGAACAAATTTAGGAACACCAGTATTTCTAACAGCAAATCCAGTCTCAAATTTTGGTTTTTGCTTCAATAGAGAACAATTTTATCTAATATGACCAACAGCACCACAAAGGTGACAAGTAGGCACAAAAACAGATTTCATATACTCTCTAACAGTAGGTTTAGACATAGGTTTAGAAACTTCAGCGTCCACATCAGAACTTTTACCTTTGTCTAACCTAGCAAAATAAGCCTTTTCTTTATTATTCCTCTTGAAAGGAGGGATATAAACTTTCTTAGTTTTAGGCTTAAGAGAAACAGAAATACTTCTGTTATCAACAGCAGGCTTGATACTAGTCAAATTTTCAATTTTAGCTTTAGAATCAACTACCTCTTGTTCCAAGCTTTTCATCTTCTCATCTAGAGAGGAAATTTGATTTCTTAAAAATTCATTCTTTTTATTAGATTCATCTAATCTAACAACCAATTCCTCTTTTTCAAGAGTTGCCAATTTTAACTCTTCCTTGAATTTCTTGGCAATTCTCAAAGATTTCAATAATTCCTTACGGAGAGTTTCACTAGCATCAATAAAATCAACAGAAACAACAAAGTTCCTTTTATTCAAATCATCGCAATCAAAAACAGTAAGACACTTAGAATTGTCCATGATAATAGGGATCATGGATCAACTCTTAGATCAAAAGATGTAAACACTAGAGCTAACCCACTCTAATACCACTTGTACATTTTTAGATCTCTGTAAAACTAGATTGTTTAACCTTATTAGTTAACCAAGTGAATACCTAGGTTTATTATTCAGATCTAGGTCAAAACAAAACAATCATATCATGCAAAGCAGTAGAAATATAAAGAACACAATAATATGATGACCCAAGAAAACCTAATTAGTAAAAAACCTAGGGAAGATTTAACCTAGCTATCCTCAAGGTAAAATAGCAAAACAACTATGAAAGAATTGAAGTTTGTACAATAGCGACTTAGACCACTAAAATCCTATTGCTATCTCGAGTAGAAAACTTACTACCACAACCCCATGATAGCTCCGAGTCCATGGACTACTTCTTTCTTTGGCCTTTGCAAAACACAAACACCCACGTTTATGACTTTGAGATCCCACTCAGAGGTTTAGCAACACAAACTTACTTGTTTGTGACTCCAAGACCACCCTTGAAGGTTTAGATCATCGGTACCTTTGATGACTAGAGAAGGCAGCAACTTCTACAACACCGGATCTTGAGATTCTTCAAGTAATAACACCAATAGAAGATATGAAAGAGTTTTTTAGGAACAAAGCCCTAAATACAAAAGAGGCACTCTTCCCTCTCTGAAAAGTCTTATAAAAATGTGCTTAGTGTTTCCTTTATATAGTGAGACAAGTAAATCTGAAACCTTAATCCTTAATGGGCTAGAACTGCTGTTTGGGCTTAATTAAAATTCTACAGATGCGACTTTCGATCAATCAAGCCTGTCTTTCGATCGGTCGAACTAGGAAAATTCTGAAATCTTCTTTCTGTAGGTTGTATGTTCTTGTGTGTTCACAATTGCCAATTGTTCTAAACTTTTAGAACCTAACAATCTCCCCCTTTGGCAATTTGTGACAAAACTTACATTTGAAATGAAATGCTCAAATACAAGAACAACCCAATACAATAAAATGTCCAATTACGTCACAAATCCTAATCTAAGACTCCTAACCTAGAAGTTGCAAGAAGAGCTAGAAGATCTTGATCAAAATGTACCTGTCTTCCCTAAAAACACTCAACAAACACATAAACGCATGTGTGGAAAGAAAGACATATAAACAATAATATGAAACACGTGTTCATGATTTGCAAATTGTTCTAAACTTTTAGAACCTAACACTGTAGGTGATAGTCTCTTTTCAAAATTTGTAGAAATTGTGCTTGATTACTATTGACATATCACCTCACATGTATCTCAAGCTTTTGCTAGTTGCACACACTACACAAGTTACTCTTTGCTAAACTTTATATATGTTATTGTGTGTGATTTTGTTTTGGCCATCCAAGATTGAAACTTCCTTGAGTTTAAATGCAAAATGTGTTTGAAGTTTGAGAATTTAAGGATAATTGATTGAAAATGTTAATTTGGGGAGATCTGGGTTCAATATAAGTGTTTTTAAAAAGCATTTCATCTCATACTCATCCATTTTATTCATAAAATTCTATGCTTTGAGGATTTTCTGCATAAAATTTCTCTGTTTTCTAAAATATTTATTTTTTCCAGATTTTCGATCGATTGAACTTGTTTCTTGACCGATCAAAATTGCGATTAAAATTTTGGTTTGAATCTATCCTACTCGATCGATGCTCGATTGATGCTGGATCGATCGAATGTAATTTTCAATCGATCAAATCTAATTTTCGATCAATCGAAAATTGCATAGAGAGTTTTTTAAAACCTTTAGCTTTTCATGTATTCATCACTTTTTCAACTTTTTCAAAAGTTATTCTCTCTCTCTTCGATCGGTTATGGAGTTAGATCAAATTTTTGTCGTTTTCCCTCAAATTTTTTGCAAGGTTTTTATCTTCTAAGGCTGGTAAGACCTCTTTGCCCCTCCTTTTTCTTTTATTTTCATGTTTCATGCATTTTGGGAATATTTAGAACCTAAAGAAAATTGGGGATTTTGATGTTTTCAACCTTTTTCTTTGGAAATTGATCAATGGGTTTTTGTTGTGGAACAATATAAAACTGATCTTTGTGAATTAATTTGATCAATTTGATGTTTTGGGAAAAATTGGAATTTTTAGGGCTTGAAACTATCCGATTTGGGGTTTTTGTTAAATTGATCTTAATTTGATGAAATTGGCTTGTTAGATTGATTAATTTGATCATTATTTTATGTTATCTATCTTGTGTAATGATCAATTTGGTCAATTTTTTGGGTTTTTTAGAGTGAGTTTTTCAAAATTTGGGGTTTTGTTATAAACTCTATGCTCAAGCCAATTTTGTGATTTCTAAGTAAAATTGAACTTATTCTCACTATATTAGAGCATGCATCATGTGTTGATATTGTTCATGCATCATATAAATTTTTATTTTCTATATTTTGTGCTAACTTGCAGTCCGCCCTTGGATTGTTCTCGATTTTTGCCTTTTGTCTCTTATCTATCCTTCCTTTATGCTCTTTAGCATCATGACTAGGAAGGACTAAAGCAAATAGGAAAGCCTCCTCTTCCTTTGCTCTTTCCTTTGAGAGTGATAGGTTTTTGAGTGAGAAAAACGAGGAAACATATGAGACTCTGAACCTTTTTAGAAATATTTAGCCTGAGAGAAAGGTTCTTTTAGATGTGCTTGACCCTAATATTAGGAGAAACTTTAAGCGTAGAGACTGGTTACCATTGTTGGACGTTTCTCATCCCCCTCTGGCTACCTTGATCGGAGAGTTCTACTCGAACCTCTTTGTCCATTCTTAGTTAGATACGGGGTGAAGATGACACCATTACTCCTTCGGTAGTGGCTGCTGCTCTTGGGGTGCCTTTGGTTCAGCATCCTATTTATCCATACAATGAGTCTCCTCCCCTAGATGACATCATGTCATACATTACTAGTACTTCTATCTAATGGGATTCTAATTCTCGGATCACGTCTGCCGAGTTGACTAAGATTCATTATCTTTTCTTTAGGATTGCTTGTCATTCTTTGTGGCCTATCTCTCATTTGCACACCATTCCTATAGAGAGATGTGCATTTTTGTATGCCCTTGTCACCGATGCTCCTATGAGCTTTCCTCATCTCATCATTCGTTCTTTGATTGAGGTTCATCGGAGTAATTCTGCTTCTTATGCTCTATTCTTTTTGGTTTTTATTCATCGAATCCTTTTGCACTTAGGTTTAAAGGACTTTCGCGCGTCTAAGCCTGTTCATATAGTTGCTCCTTTAGGTTCCACCTTTCTTAGGCAGAAGGCTGCTCAGATGAGAGAAAGCTCTAAAAGCCCTAGGGTTGAGTCTTCTAGTGTCGCACCTCATCCTCCCTTTTCTACAGGTGATACTTTTGCTAAGGCCTTTATCGATCCAACTGCTACTACTACTGGTGTTGTTCCTCCACCTTCTACTTCGAATGATTTAGACATTCGTTGTATGTTGGAGACTGTCATGACCGTTCAGGCAGCTCATGGTTAGCTTTTGGTGGACATGCTTGATGAGCTTTGGGCTTTGCGAGCGGATTTGGAAAGTATTAGACAATTACCTTTGCCACCTCCTTTTGATAATGAGTGAGTGCCCTTTGGCAATTCGTCACAAAAAGGGGGAGTACATATGTAGAGGAGTTTTTGTTGTTAGGGGGAGATTTTGTTGTTTTGGAGCTATGGAGCTTTAGATTGTATGTAGGTGCTTCATTTTGTATTTACCTTTTTGGCTCATGATGTATTTTGTTTGGGTTGTCCATGATAGAGGGAGATACTTTGATTATATATGTCTCTTGTTTCACATTGTTTATTAATTTATATTTATGAGATTATTCATGATATATGTCTTCATTTTGTGTTAAATGAAATCAAGAAGTTATTTTGTGTTACTTTAATTTTTCACACATGTGTTTATGTGTTTGTTAAGTGTTACAGGAATATACAGGTTGATTTAGTAGTGCTGCGATCTACTCTTGCAACTGATAGATAGTAGTTAGGTTGAATTTGTTACGTTGGGCAATGATTTTGTAATGGGCTATTTTTTTGTAATTTTGAGCACTTTGTTTAAGTTTTGTGTTTTGTCACGGATTGTTAAAGGGGGAGTTTGTTGGGTTCTAAGACCTTAGGTTCAAATGTATTAGAACTTCATTTTGTAATGTTGGCAAACCATGATCAAAACGTTTAGTCTTGTTTTAGACTTGCTCAAAGTATGTTTAAGTATAAAGTTGGAATTAAGTGTACTGCAGGATATGCGAAGACTATAACATATCAACTAAGATGATTTATCTTGATCATGAAAGTGGGGACTTCTAGTTGATATGTTAATATATTTTAAGAGTTAAGACATATTGAACTGGACTGCTGTGAGATTTATTATTCTCCTAACAACTGTCAAATGAATAATAAATCTCACGACTTCTATTTGCATGAGCTCTTAATCTTGAAACAATAATGGACCTGATCATGAGGTGTAGGTTGCTTTGATATATCAGGAGTGAGATCTAAAGTAACGGTCAAAACCTCAGTATGTTGGGCAGCCACATTTAGTGTTGATGGAACATATATTCTCAAGATAGAACTCATAATCTTTTAATGAAGATATAAAATATGCCCTTGAGATAAGTTTACTGGGTTCAGTTATTCAGAGAGTTAGGCTTAACCACTTTGGTAAGAAATTACTAAAGTATATATTTATGATGTGGTAATTTTTAAAGGATTACTTTAAAGGATTAAACCGGGTATTCAAGGATTAAGATATAGTAATTTTTAAAGTGGCAGTCTATATTCATGACTTTGTATTACTACAAATATTTTATGAAGGGGTTGCGTGTATAATAAAGTCTTGGGATATAATTTATTAATAAGGTCTAAAGTGCAATTATATTTATATAGTGGTATTAAATATAATTAATGGTAACTTTGGACTTGTCAAGAGTTGACGGAAAAGCCTAAAGCCCATTGGAGCTAGTGTCTTATTGGTCCCTTTTGGTCCCACTCCAAGCCACACACTAAAGCCCAATTGGAAAGGCCCAATAGGCCAGCCCAATTAGATAATCATTTAGTTATAAAGGGAGAAACATACAATTTTTTTTTATAAGCGTAGAGAAAAAGAAAAAGAAAGAGAGTGAGGCACACTTTTATTCTCCCTTGGAAATTGATTGAGAGACCACACTTTTTGGGCGTAAAGTGAAATTAGAGTGAAGATTAAAAGTGTTTCCAAATGCTTCTAATCTTTGTTTTGAAATTCTCTACACCAAGATACGCTATCTTGTTCTTAAATTCTGAAATTTGCATAGTGCATGTTATTAATCATGAATGAAATAGATCCTTGCTTATTACTTCCGCTGTGTGTTTTGTATGAGATACAAAACCAGATTTTCCAACAATTGGTATCAGAGCCAGGCTTTCATCTCATGATTGTATAATATGTGATTAAATTTTAGAATTTAAGAAAACCGTTATCTTTGTGTTTCAATTTTCTGCATCAAGTTATGGTGTTGTGTCATGGTTTTTAATTTTCATTGAATCTGTATATATATAGCCAGTGGGTTTGAATAGTGCCATACTTTGATATGGTTATTGAATGCAAATCATGTAACTGTCAAATGCCTTTTGATTGTTTTGCACCATTTGATTATAATTGCATGGCTTGAAAATGGCTTGCATGTTTTGCATGTTAGACATTCAATGCTAATAGTTTATACGGATTGGTTCTTGGATTTTTTATTGCACTGGTTGGTCTTTCTTGCACTAATTGACCATAGAAAGACCATTTAATGGTAATTGTCTTGATGGCCCACAGTAGAATTGACCTTATTGCACCACTTGGCATGATATACACCAAGTAATTGTCATGTGCCCTGGAAAAGTTGAATTTGTATATAAAGGATTCCAACCATCTGAAAGTTATATATATAATATAATATAATAATCATATATTACATATAATAATTCGTATATATATTATATATATATATATATAATATAATATAGGTTTATAATGTAATATGGGTTTATTATACATTTTATATATATTTGTATATATTAATGCTAGGATTATGAAATTTATTCCTAATGAGATTAGGATTATGTTTTCAAAGTGTCTAGCATTATTATGGTTCTTGATTTTAAAAATCTTTAATTTAAACTATCTAGTGGGAGAGAGATACAAGGGTTGCATCTCACGGTCTCCATTATCGGTTCATAGTAGTGTGGGTAAACACCTCGTCTCGGTGTATATGCCTTGCGATCCCAAATGAGGGTGCTTACTTCATAGTACTTCATAGTACTTTCTTTCTTTTTTGTCAGAGTTTCTTTTAGTTTCTTCAAACCTTCTTTTTCTTTTGAGTTGGCCATCTTAAAAGTACTATTGCCATGTTCCATTTTTATCTTTCCTATCATTTCTTTTACTATCCTTTTCTTTAATATTCCTTTATCTTCCATACGTGTTGTTCTTTCCCTAATTAGGCCATCTTTCATATTATTGGTCTTTTGTCTTTGTATGTATTTTTCTTCATGCATTATTTCTCTAAGACTTTCATTATTTTCTTCTTTTTTTAAGTCCTTTTCTTTGTCTTTATATGTTATAGATATAGGTCTGTCAGTTGCTTTTGAATTTTTAAAACTACTATTATCTTCACATATTAAACTATCGTTTCCAGTGTTCTTTATATCTATTAGATATACTGTTCTGTCTATACTTGCTAAATTATTCTGTTGTTATCTATTACACCAGTTATTTGTCATGGTTTTTGTTAACGATGATCTATGATGGGGTTCAAATTCCCTTTCATTCTTTAAAGGTGAGTTTAAAGCTATTATTCTATCATAGAGATCCAAAAAACTGTCCATTCTATTATTTCTTTCATTTATTTTCCTACAGTAGTCGGTCTGTCTATAGCTTCTAAGGATTTTAATTTTGTATTAATTCAATCTAAGAAACTATTATTGTGTCTATCAGTCTGCCTGTTGATTTTATCTCCTATTAATGTATTCCAATTATTTGTGCTATCAGAGGTATAATTGTAATCATAATTATCCATTTCACTGTCAGAATCAAAATTTGTTTCATAATCCTTATCATTATTTAAGCAATTATTGTTTGTATCTCTCATGCTATAACCTTCATCATAATCTATATCAGCATAGTCCATGTTTCTAATTAGTGTGTGCCTAACCTAAGTGTGAACAAGCAAACAGATGATGAACTGATAAACGTATTTATTCTACTTCCAAGCAATTAATAATTACTAGCAGAACTATTACTAACCACTGGTTCCCTTACTATCGGGACCACCTCCTCGAGAAACTCCATTGCGAGACCACCCAAGACACACGCCTATCCATCGGCTAACAAAAAACGGGCTCACCAATGCAAATCTATGGTTTGCCGACGAGTATTGAGGCTGACCAATGCTACCAAGGAGCAAGTAATAGCTATGCAGTAATAAAGTTCCTAGTAACTTCTTAATTGCAAAGAAATAAAACTCATACATCTACCATCCATGGTCTAATACCAATAAGAAAACAGAGCAATGGATGGTAGATGTATGAGTTTTATTTCTTTGCAATCAAGAAGTTACTAGGAACTTTATTATTGCATAGCCACTACTTGCTCCTTGGTAGCGTTGGTCAGCCTCAATACTCGTTGGCAAACCATAGATTCATGTTGGTCAGCCCATTTTTTTTAATTGACGGACAGGCATGTGTTTGGGTGGTCTCGCAATGGAGTTTCCCAAGGAGGTGGTCCCGATAGCAAGGCAACCAGTGGTGAGTAATAGTTCCGCCAGTAATTATTAATTGCTAGAAAATAGAATAAATATGTTTATCAGTTCGTCATCTGTTTTCTTGTTCACACTTAGGTTAGGTATACACTAATTAGAAACATGGACTATGATGATATAGATTATGATGAAGGTTAAAGCATGAGAGATATAGACAATAATTAGTTAAATAATGATATGGATTATGAAACAGATTCTGATTCTGACAGTGAAATGGATAATTATAATTACAATTATAACTCTGATAACACAAACAATTGGAATACATTAATAGGAGATAAAATCAACAGGCAGACTGATGGACACAATAATAGTTTCTTAGATAGAATTAATAAAAAATTAGAATCTTTAGAAGCTATAGACAGACACACTACTGTAGGAAGAAAAAATGAAAGAAATAATAGAATGGACAATTTTTTGGATCTCTATGACAGAATAAAAGCTTTAAACTCACCTTTAAAGAATGAAAGGGAATTTGAACCCCCAACATAGATCATCTTTAACAAAAACCATGAAAGATAACTGGTATAATAGGCAACAACAGAATAATTCAGCAAGTACCGACAGAACAATAAATCTAATAGATATAAAGAACACTAGAAAAAATAGTTAAATATGTGAAGATAACAGTAGTTTTAAAAATTCAAAAGCAACTGACAGATCTATATCTATAACATATAAAGACAAAGAAAAGGACTTCAAAAAAGAATAAAAGAATGAAAGTCTTATAGAAATAATGCATGAAGAAAAAGTATAGAAAGACAAAAGACCAATAATATGAAAGATGGCCTAATTTGGGAAAGAACAACATGTATGGAAGATAAAGGAATATTGAAGAAAGGTATAGTAAAAGAAATGATAGAAAAGATAGAAATGAAACATGTGAACAGTATTATTAAGATGGCCAACTCAAAGGAGAAAGAAGGTTTGAACAAATCAAAAGAAACTCTGACAGAAAAGAAAGAAAGTAGTTCTATAGATATAGTGCATAAGAATAAGCTAGACATAATGGATGAAGGAACAAAAGACATGACAGATGACATATGGCTATCCCATAAAGCTACATGGTACGAAAGCTTTGGCGAAGCAGACAAAGTTTATGAAGGAATTGGTGACAGATATAATCCCTATCCAGGATTACTTATCAATACAGAGACAGAGGATCCAGTAATTGGTGATCCTTTATGGTTATCTGAAATGTTAAAGCAGGATTTATTAGTAAATTAATTATTACTTTTGAAATTCAGATTCGTTTATTTCCCAAAGTCATTCAAGAGACAACCGCACAGATTGGAGGATTTAATGATATGAAGATCACTATATGGAGTACTCTTCCATCTTGGGATAATAGCTATTATATGGAAGCTCGGCCAGCACACATTTTGGTCCTTATCCATGATTAGGGTCGTATCCTTGAATACAACTGGCATACAGGAGATACTTACTTATCACTTGATGATCCAGATGCTCTGGCACAAGAATGGTCTAATTTTATGAGAAACAAGATTTATGAAATGCAAAAAGAATTAGACAGAGATTTCCACTTATATGGCTACACAGACAGGATTTCCATATATGGTCCAAGACTTTCGACAAGAAGGCTTATTGGAAAAAGAAAGACTGTTAAGGATCCCAGATTAATGACAGAAAATGATCTTGTTCCTATTTATCTCCCCATTTCATATTGCGTTTTGTGTGGCAATTATGAAACTATCCTTAAGCATGAACAAAATGAGGAACAATGTGAGGATGATCTGCTAGATTATGATAACTACGTGGATACAGATTGACAGAAAAATAGATATGTCAAGCAAGATAGAATAATCTCCCAAACAGAAAACTCTCCCAGACAAAAACAGACAAACAACAGGGACAGACAGAAGCGAAAAGAAAAAAGCGTCAGATCACTATTCACTTGCATGCTTTAGACAGATTCAATACAGTCTAAACAAATTTTCATTCAGACAGTCCAGATAGAAATAGACAGACAGACAGAAGCGGACAAACAAAGTAGTAGATCACTATTTACATATGACAGAAGATAGATCACTATTCATCAGCATGCATTCAGTAGACTATTGTTAAGGATAAGCCTCTACTATTGACAGTCTGACTTGAGTTAATTCTATAAACTCATGTTACATTTGAAGATTAACTATGGTTCACTTCATCCATAAAAGGGACAGACTTTGAAGACAGATGCAAACCTTTACCATTTGAAGCCTTTCATTTAGAAGAAAGAAAGAAAGCCTCTTTGATAGCCTTTCCCCTCCCTCTCTCAGACAGACTCTTCTAACCCTTCTCTTCTTGTAATCTTGTAACTTTTCTCAGACAAATTTTACTTTGTAATCTTGTAACTCTTCAGACAGTTTTTTATTTTTAAAGTTTGTATCAAAGACAGAGTTTTCAATTTTAATCAAAGACAGAAGTTTTTATCCAAGTAAGATTTTGCTAGTTTCTGTTTCCATATTCCGTTTTAACCATATTTTGAATATATCTATTTTGCTATTTTCTTCTTTATCATTTATTTTATCATTGTTTATGCTTCCATATTACTGTTGTGCTCTCTCTTGGGTATCTTATTGAAGACAGAAGTTTTTATCCAAGATTTTGTTAGTTTTTGTTTCCAAATTCCATATTCTGTTTTAACCATATTTTGAATATATCAATTTTGCTATTTTCTTCTTTATCATTTATTTTATCATTGTTTATGCTTCCATATTGCTGTTGTGCTCTCTCTTGGGTACCATATGATATCAGAGCCATGGATGGTAGATGCATGAGTTTTATTTCTTTGCAATTAAGATGTTACTAGGAACTTTATTACTGCATAGCCACTACTTTCTCCTTGGTAGCGTTGGTCAGTCTCAATACTCGTTGGCAAACCATAGATTCGCGTTGGTCAGCTTGTTTTTTATTAGCCGTTGGACAGGCATGTGTTTGGGTGGTCCCACAATGGAATTTCTCGAGGAGGTGGTCCTGATAGCAAGGCAACCAGTTGTTAGTAATAGTTCCGCCGGTAATTATTAATTGCTAGGAAATATAATAAATACATTTATCAGTTCATCATATGTTTGCTTGTTCACACTTAGGTTAGGTACACACTAATTAGAAACATGAACTATGATGATATAGATTATGATGAAGGTTGTAGCATGAGAGATATAGACAATAATTGGTTAAATAATGATATGGATTATGAAACAGATTCTAATTCTAACAGTGACATGGATAATTATAATTACAATTATAACTTTGATAACATAAATAATTGGAACACATTAATAGGAGATAAAATCAACAGGCAGACTGATAGACACAATAATAGTTTCTTAGGTAGAATTAATAAAAAATTAGAATCTTTAGAAGCTATAGGCAGACCCACTATTGTAGGAAGAAAAAATGAAAGAAATAATAGAATGGACAGTTTTTTGGATCTATATAACAGAATAAATGCTCTAAACTCACCTTTAAAGAATGCAAGGGAATTTGAACCCCATCATAGATCATTTTTAACAAAAATAATGACAAATAATTGGTATAGTGGGCAACAACAGAATAATTCATCAAGTATCGACAGAACAATAAATCTGATAGATATAAAGAACACAAGAAAAGATAGTTTAATATGTGAAGAACAATCTTCATGAAGATATAGAAGCCCTCGCGCAATCCCATGGATAATGTTGAAGCGCATAGACCAACCTAAAACTTTAGCTTTTTTTTTTATCTGAAAAGTTTCTCATTTAAGTTAATACTAAGTTTAACTTGAATATGAAACAAGAAATTGGCATTTCTTTAAATAACAATAAAAAAATTTAAGAAGTTTGGTAAAAAACTTCATGAAGTTCAAACCAAAAATGAAGGTGTCCAAGCTTCCATTGGGCATGTATTCATAGATTAGCATTTTCTCGTCCCCTTCAATGCAATAACCCAAAAGCCTAACAAGATTTCGTTGTTGCAATTTGGCGATTAGTATAACTTCATTTTTAAACTCACTTAATCCTTGTCCAGATTTCTGTGAAAGCCATTTCACAACAATTTCTTTTCCATCTATTAATGTACCCTGAAAATTCACATTTGCAAATTGATTTTATTGAAGTTGAATATGGTGAGAATTGCTTTTTTATTTTTTGTGATCTTTAAAAAAGCTTGTTGCAAAGTTACCATATATACAAGTCCAAAGCCACCTTCACCAAGCTTGTTACAGCTTGAAAAGTTGTTAGTGGCAATGACTATGGTAGCTAGGGTGAAGAATGGGACCTCCATGTCTTCACTTTGGCCTTCAATGTTTTGGTCTATCATCACATTACTTTCTCTGCTAAGATCAAGATGAGCTTCACATTATACATAAGAAACAAGAATATGGCACTTGTTAAGAATAAGTGACCAAGTCATAAAGCACAACAATAAATGCATAAGACACATAATATAATTCTGAAGTGGAAAACCTATGGATAACTCTTGAAATGAAAAGGGACTATATGAGTAACCTACTCCCACTAAGGCAATCAACTAGAAAATAGTGTTTTATAGTCTTTAAAAAACCATTCTACCTAGACTCTACATTCCAAATAGATAATTTACAGCTGCGACTCACAATAGCTTTAAAACTTTGAGTTTCTTCCAATATGGTTTCGTTCATGAATGGCAGGTCTGTGTAAATTAACTAGAACTTTTGGTGCACTCCTTTTAAGGTACCTCCTTGAATATTTGATCTATAGTCAACTCACTAGAAGAAATGCTATGTGGTTTGAACTTTGGATCACATGATTTTATAAAACTACTAGGATTCTCTCAAGAAAGCTCATGGATGAAAGGCATGGTTTTTTCACTAAAAGTATTGTGCTAGTTTTTGCCTTTCCAACTTTACTGGAAATCTTGCATAAGATAGTATAAATTGGTGTTTACATATACGGGTATAATCCTAATCAAAACAAAGATTTAGATTATTTTTTGTGATTCTTGTTCAATGGGCCATTTCAGCCCTTCTTTTTTTTTTTTTTTTTTTTAAGAAAATTTCAGCCCTTCTATATTTACTAGCTTGAGTCAACCTCTCGGTCCTCCTGCTTTAGGCCACAACATATTTTAGCCTTACCATTATTTTGCAAATTTTATTCCTTACCATTATTTTTCTTAAGATCAAATGACTAAACTTCACAGCCTTTCTTGTTCAACATCTTATTAGCTGCTCTGTACGTTGCTAAAAGTTTAACTAAACAATCTTGAAATATATTTTCCAAAGTGGTCAGAGAGAAATATTACCTCTAAAGTTTGTCCTTTTGCAAATGCAGTAGGGAATCAAGAGCACCACAAAAATGGCCGCAATTGCAACCACAACTATCACTATAACCTTCATCTTTTGCTTGTCTTTCTCCTCTTTATGATTGACTTTGCAGAAGAAAAGCTAAAATATTTTAGTAATGCAATAAAATAGATGGAAACAACAAAGATTATAGGTTCAATGGCATGAAAAATATAAATTAAAGAGCAATAAAGACCATAGGCCTACTACCTTGCTCTGAAGCAGGCATTCGAATATATACATCCTACATATAACCATCCTGCCCATTAGCTGCAACTTGTCTAATATCAATTAGATCCCCAAACCACATGGCGCAGCCACTTCCTCCATTTTTAATATCTGAGTTTGCATAAGCCGTACAGGAAAAGTTGTTCAAACATTTGACTTTGCATTCATTAATGACTTGTTTGGATGTTTAAAAATGGAGGGGGAGTAGAGTAGAGAGAGGGAGAGTAATTTAAAACCCTTGTTTGGAAGTTTTTTAAGGAAGGAGGGGGAGGGATTTGGAGTGGTTTGGAGGGGTTTTAACTCCCTCTAACCCCTCATTTTTAATTCCTCCAAATTGGAGAGATTTGGAGGGAGAGTGGAGGATAATTACTCTCCTCGCCCTTACTTAATTTTAAAAACATCCAAACAAAGTGGAGAATAATCATTCCCTTCTACTCTCCTTCTCACTACTCTCTTTCCCTCTACTCCCCTCTACTCTTCTCCCTCTCTGAACTTCCAAACAGGCCATAAGACTCAAACTTCCGTTCACCCAGGAATACATGGTGTTTGGCATTTTGAGCCCAACAAATTTAGCAGACCCAATTTTATCTTTATCCTCGCAGTTCAATTGGGTAATGCGTACACATCCCTTAGACCACTCATCTGGGTTCCATGCATCTGGTGACTTATGCTTGAATCCTACTACACAATGACAGATAGGTGACTTACCAATGATGCAATTTCCATAAGGACCACATAAATTATAACCTTCACATTTGTCTTTTGGCATAGATAAGTACAGGCTCCATTTTTTATCTTCTAAGACCCATATGTAGCGCGCATATAAGGACGAAGTTTCGTTCAAAAGTGCTCTTGAGATTACAGAATTTTTGATCATATTGTATATGAAGTATATTTCATTGCTGTTAATGACAAAATTGTAGGTGTAAACTGGATTGTCCTTTTAAGTCTGGTACACCACTGAAACCAAGGCCATTCCATGGTCATGTCCGACAAAACTTCTCAGTGCCTCTATTCATGACTATCTCAGGGTAATTATGAAGTTCAATCCCCCAACTCAGTTCTCCTAGAGATAGATCATATGGACTCTTCCAAGTAGATAGGCGCCGTTCCAGACCAGTCCTTAAGTCCCATCCAAGCTTCATCCCCGGTAGCCAAGTATCAGAAGGATAGTCAAAGCTTTGCCACAAATATTTTCCTGGGTTTTCTTCGTTCTCTTCTCTTAATACTAGATTTCCAGAATCTAAAAGTTGGACTATTGGATTCCAGGCCTGTTTTGTTGAGTTTGCCGACCAGGCAACTGTTCTATTCTGGTTGAGAAGAACAAGACTACCTGAACTGTTTACCACCAACATGCCAGACAAGTCGTTTATTGGATTGAGCCAGTTTGCTACCCAAACAACCATTCTAACTGGGATATTGTTGTACCATATTCCCAGGTAGCGATAACTAGAATTACCAGGACTAAAGAACCCCAGGGCGCAGCTTCCATCTTTAGAGACCAAAGTCATGCCCTCACTGAGGGATTGGGATTTTGTAATGCTGTCAGTGCTAGCAGCATCCGATACTAAAAAGAAGAAAAGAAGCAAACTCGAACTCAATAACATGAAAGCTAATCTCTAACTTCAAACTCACATTTTTACATTTTAAATAACATTACATACTTTTTCACACACTTTTTCATTAACACGTATTTCAAAACACTACAAAAATCTCCTCTCAAACTACAAAAATCTCATTTCAAACTACTCTACCAAACACCCCATAAGATGTCCATTGTTTTTTGCTCTTGGAGCTCTTAGCCAACATTTTAGAGTTAGGCCTAGTATAATGATGAGCAAAGACTAGATCATGGAAGGCCATGCGTTGACTCAGGAATGTGGTTGTTCCTTTTAGCAATGAGCATTGGTACATTTGTTGGGTGCTAAGCACTGTGTGGGATCCAGCCCACATAAACTTGTCAAAACTCATCTATGAGCTTGTTCCAAAAGTCTTAAGTAGGCTGATTTCTCGTTTATTGAGAAATGACTTAGGCGTTTCTAACACGCTGAAACTAAAAAGGAGAAAAAAAAAAAAAAAAAAAAAACAAAGGCCATTCAAGGTGCATATAAGAGCAACCACGGCATAAGTGGGTAGGGATGGCTATATCCATTGGTTAATGGATATCTAACTCTACCCGATTCAATTATTCTTGGTAATACCGAGTTCTTAATGGGTAGAAGGTAATTGGGTAAAGTTTGGATATTATCCAAATATTTTGGGTAGCGTTTGGATACTACACATTTACCCATTAATACTCATTTAACTAATTAGATTTAACTCAAACCCAACTCAACCAAATTATTATGGGTAAACCTCAACCCATCCAATTACCCAATATCAAAATTACCAAATTGCGCATATAAAAAAAAATTACCAAATTGCCCCTAAAACTTGAAAATGACCAAATAATTCCTAAAATCCTCTAAAATTGCCGAAATACACTCTAAACCTAAAAAATGACCAAAATATCCCCTAAATCTGAAAATTACCAAAATATCCCCAAAACATAAAAAATGACCGAAACACCCCCAAAAACTAAAAAATGACCAAAATACCTCCGAAAACTAAAACTTACCAAAATACCCCCATAAACCTAAAAAATGATCAAAAGACCACCGAAACCTAAAAATTACCAAAATATCCTATAAACTTAAAAAATGACTGAAATACCCCCGAAACATAAAAAATTACCGAAATACTCCTTGAAACCTAAAAATAACTGAAATACCACCCCCCCCCCCCATAAACTTAAAATTACCGAAATACCCTCTAAACCTAAAAAATAACCGAAATACCCACGAAACTTAAAAATTACCAGAAAACCCCGAAACATTAAAAAAAATGATCGAAACACACGAAACCTAAAAATGATCAAAATACCCCTGAAACATAAAAAATGACCAAAATACCCCCGAAAACTAAAAAGTACCAAAATAATGCCTAAACCTAAAAAAAATAACCGAAAGACCACTAAAACCTAAAAAATGACCAAAATACCCTCGAAAACTAAAAATTACCAAAATACCCTCAAAACCTAAAAACTGATCGAAATACCCCTGAAACATAAAAAAAATTACCGAAATATACCCTAAAACCTAAAAAGTAATCAAAATACCCCGAAACATTAAAAAAAAAAAAAAAAAAAAAAAAAAAAAAAGCTCTTACCAAAATACCTCCTGAAATCTAAAAATGACCAAATACCCCTTACAAACTTAAAATTACCAAAATACCCTCCAAACTTAAAAAATGACCGAAATACCCACGAAACTTAAAAATTACCAAAAAAAACCCCCCCGAAACATTAAAAAAAAAAAATGATCAAAACACCCACGAAACCTAAAAATGACCAGAATACCCTTGAAACCAAAAAAATGACCAAAATACCCTCAAACACTAAACATTACCAAAATAACCCATAAACCTAAAAAATGACCAAAGGACCACTAAAACCTAAAAAATGACCAAAATACCCCCAAAAACTAAAAATTACCAAAATAACCCCTAAACCTAAAAATGACTAAAAGACCACTGAAACCTAAAAAATGACCAAAATACCCCCAAAACCTAAAAATTACCAAAATACCCTCAAAACCTAAAAAATAACTGAAATACCCCCGAAACATTAAAAAAAAATTACCAAAATACACCTTGAAACCTAAAAAATGACCGAAATAACCCCGAAACATTAAAAATTACCGAAATATCCCCTGAAACCTAAAAATGACCAAAATACCCCCCATAAACTTAAAATGACCAAAATACCCTCTAAACTTAAAAAAATGACTGAAATACCCCTAAAACCTTAAAATTACTAAAATACCCCCCTAAAGATATAAAATGACAAGAATACCCTCGAAACTATAAAATAACCGAAATACCCCCCTCCAAAATCTAAAAAATGACCGAAATACTCCTAATACCTATAAAATTACCAAAATACCCCGAAACCTATAAAATGACAAAAATGCCCCTAAAACCTATAAGATGACAAAAGTACACTCAACCCTAAAAAATGACTAAAACAACCTCGAAACCTAAAAAACGACCAAAAGATCCCAAAACCTAAAAAATGACCAAAATACTCCCAAAGCTTAAACAAAATACCCCCAAAACCTAAAAAATGTCCAAAATGACCCCTAAAACATAAAAAATTACCCTTGAAACCTTGAAATTACGAAAATGCCTCTAAAATCCATAAAATTACCAAAATAGCCCCAAAATATAAAATTACCAAAATACCCTTTAAACCTAAAAAATGACAAAAATGCCTCTGTAATCTAAAAGAATGATTAAAATACCCTTAGAATCTAAAAAATGGCTAAAATAACCCCGATACCTAAAAAATTACCAAAGTTCCCTCAAAACCTACAAAATGACTGAAATATTCTTAAAACCTTTAATCTTGACAAAAATACTCTCGAAACATCCAAAATACCCCAAACCTTTATTTGTCATAATTTAATTTGATCATCTTACATGTTTAGGGGTATTTTAGTCACTTTTGGTCATCTTATAGCGGAGCACTTATTTGGACAAATATCCCTGTCGAGTATCAACATGCATCGGCAGCTATTGACTTCTATGCCTGTGTTCAGTGACAAAAACTTCCTCAACGTTGACCCGTGGGCTAATAATTTCCTGCGAATTGCTGAAAAACCTCGTCTCCTTCCATATCATGGAATTTATTCTACTCACTACAATACACTAAAGTTTATTGAGCAGATTTTCTATTTTAGTTTTGTCACACCATGGCTGTACCATAACTCTTTGCAAATTTCCTAATGACTACCAAATTTCCCACATATTATGGTAACTAAACTATATGGATAAATTCAAACTAAAGCGCCAATATTGTCAAGTCGAGTGGGGACCTTGACAAAAGAATATACATGTAAGAGACGTGTGCTAGTTGATTCCTAGCTCTCAAGTCTTAACAATTTTGATTCCTTACTATAAGTTGAAGACAAAACCTTATAGCGGAGCACTTATTTGTACAAATATCCCTGTCGAGTATCAACATGCATCGGCAGCTATTGACTTCTATGCCTGTGTTCAGTGACAAAAACTTCCTCAACGTTGACCCGTGGGCTAATAATTTCCTGCGAATTGCCGAAAAATCTCATCTCCTTCCACATCATGGAATTTATTCTACTCACTACAATACACTAAAGTTTATTGAGCAGATTTTCTATTTTAGTTTTGTCACACCATGGCTGTACCATAACTCTTTGCAAATTTCCTAATGACTACCAAATTTCCCACATATTATGGTAACTAAACTATATGGATAAATACAAACTAAAGCGCCAATATTGTCAAGTCGAGTGGGGACCTTGACAAAAGAATATACATGTAAGAGACGTGTGCTAGTTGATTCCTAGCTCTCAAGTCTTAACAATTTTGATTCCTTACTATAAGTTGAAGACAAAACCTTATAGCGGAGCACTTATTTGTACAAATATCCCTGTCGAGTATCAACATGCATCGGCAGCTATTGACTTCTATGCCTGTGTTCAGTGACAAAAACTTCCTCAAACGTTGACCCGTGGGCTAATAATTTCCACATTTCTGAAATAGATCCAAGGATTTTTGGTGAGCCAACTGTATAACCGGAGCTGATATGGGTCCACATTGGGATGGGGGGACCTATCCAATATGAGATGTAATAGAAAATTCTCATGCAAACGTCGCATAAGCTACAAATTGTTGGTAATGACAATGTGTTCAGATAAAATGCTGACTAACAATAAGCTAATACATTAAAAAAATTACATTCTTTTCTCTCCACTTTTGCTTTCACTACTTTCATATCCGCCATTGTTACTCAACAACTAGTACAGAGTGGACCAACAGTGTCAAGTGGGATAAGCTAGAACTCAATTGATTTAAGCTCAACACAGATTGGTTGTCCCTAGGAAATCCAGAATCCAGAGCTAGCAGAAGTTGGAGGTCTTATTAGAGAGGATCGAGGAATGTGGTTAAACTGCCAATATTATAGATCATCGAGGTCTTTTTAGGGATTGTCTTAATTTATGTATTCAGTTGCAGGTTGTTGAAGCGGAACATGATGCAAGGATTGTAGTTCGTATGCTAATAATGTTCTATCTTTAGTTGTGGCTAATTGTAGGGAGCTTATAACCAAGACGAAGTACAGTAAACCACGATTGTCCATTGCTTGAAGGAAACCAATAGGTGTGGATATGACCTAGGACGAAAAGGGACCAATCTGAAACCATATTTTGTTATTTTCTTAAAACCCTCTTAGTGTATTAATGCTTTTTGAATGCGATGGGCATGTCCTATGGACTGGCTTTTTGATTTAATGAGCTTGGCTACCAAAAGGAAGAAAAAAAAAGTAAACTTCATTTGAATAAAATGGACATGGCTTACTTGAGAGTAGGAACACAATTAACAATATATGATGATGAATATAATTTTACATTGACAATGCAGTATGATATTGGCAAAAAATTGTTAGCGAGCCTCCAACAATGTGATTGTGATTTCATTGGTTGAAGAAGATTCGTGTTTACTCGTAAGAAATTGCCCTTCATTTGAATCCTTTTCCAAGAAGAAACCAGGTTGTTTGGGTTGAGGCATTGCACTCTCACTGCCTAGCATCACAAGGACAGAAGATATGCTTGGTCTATCCTCAGGACGCTGTTGCACGCATAAGAGGCTCAGATGGATGCAACGCAATACTTCTGACATTGTGCATGATTCTCCTAAACATTCATCAAGCAATTCCAAAGGCCTGCCCTCATTCCACAGTATCCATGCCTAAATAAAAGAACATAGTTGTCATTCATCTGTCCAATGTATCTAGATAAGTAATCTAATTATTTGATACTTACATGTCCAATAAGGTTATGCTTGTTGTTTGGATGATAAAACCCTCTACTTTTCTTCCCACTTGTGATCTCCAACAATAAAATTCCAAAACTAAAGACATCAGATTTTGTTGAAAAGAGTCCGTCAAAAGCATATTCTGGTGCCATATAACCACTACAGGGCATCACAAGTTTTGAGTAAAAATTAATTTGGAAATGTAGATTTACATATAGGTAATATCAATGAAACTTACTAAGTTCCAACCACTCTCTTTGTGTTTCCGTCTGACTGATCTCCTCCAAAAGTTCTAGCCATGCCAAAGTCTGAAATTTTAGGATTCATCTCACTATCAAGTAAAACATTACTTGCCTTGAGATCTCTATGTATAATTCTCAATCTAGAATCTTGGTGAAGATATTGAAGCCCTCGAGCAATCCCACATATAATGTGGAAGCGCTTGGACCAATCTAACAATTTGCCTTTCATTTGATCTGGTAAGTATATGGTTCAAGTTAATTATATATACCCTTATTTCTATCAAAATTAGGAAAATTTCTACATTGTAAGAAATATTGATCGCATAATTACACCAACTAGCAGAATGTAATAGGTTAAGGGATCCAAACCAAAAATGAAGGAGTCCAAGCCTTTGTTGGGCATGTATTCATAAACCAGCAGTTTCTCTTCTTGTTGAATGCAATAACCAAGAAGTTTTACAAAATTTCGGTGTTGAAGCTGGGAAATTAGTCTTACTTCATTTTTGAATTCATTCAATCCTTGTCCAGAACACCTTGCAAGCCTTTTAACAGCAATTTCTCGTTCATCTTCTAGTATACCCTGAAATTCTCATTCGTAGATTGCTAAATTCTGAAAGCAAAACAAGATAAAAGAGTGCTTCATCATTTTAATTGCTTTTGTATATCACAAACTTACCATGTAAACAGATCCAAAACCACCTTCACCGATCTTCTTGTTGATTGCAAAGTTCTCAGTGGCACAAATTATTGTGGATAGGTCAAAGAAAGGGAGATCAAGATCTTCGTTATGGCCTTCATTGTTCTGATAATCCATAATTCCACTTCTCTCTGTTTTTACTGAGATAGAAAAGAAATTCAGGAATAAAAAGAATAGGCGTGGCGTCATTATGAGATAAAAGTTAAGATATAAAGGAAACTTAAAATAATATAATTGGATATACATTCTAGTTAAGCTGGAAACAAAATCTCGTATGACTATCTTCTATCATGAAAGCATAATCTTCTTCATATCTTATAAAAACGATTTCTTTCTCCCATAAAGATAGTATCCCACTTGAACAATGAGACTATTACGAAGATAAATAAAATATGTAGCAGTACAAGTAGAGTGGTGCTTATATAAGTGATCTAAAATAAATCAAAGTACTTAACAAAGACAAACTATAAAGCTTTCAAAATTATATCTGTATCAGTTTAAGTCCAAGTAAAATACGCACTTTGCTATTTTAGTCATTCCTACAGATATCTAATAAAATGAGTACCTTGGCTATTCAAGAATATCCACTTGAAAATCAAGATTAAAAAGGTCTACATCTTCAAATTTCTATGGACTTTTAGAGGGCAGCATGGTTTTGTGCAATTAGTAAAACAAATATCACCACTTCAAATTAGACACAATAGGATAGAAATTACCTTAAAAGTCCCGTTTTGATTTGGTTTGGGTGTTTTTGATGTGTCCCATCACCCATTTTGACACTCTTAATTTAAAATTAATATATATATATATATATATAACCCGAGTTTCCAAAAGCATATCTTTGGTCAAATCCAAACCTAAACTACCCAGAGTCAAAAGTGACCAAATCAATTTGCCCCGATCTTCTTCTATTTTTTTGATAAGTAACATAAGAATTTTTATTAAGAAAAAAAAACCAACCAACCACACTGGAAATGTACTACAACGGCACAAATTAAGAATTTAGATTACAACGATTGATAAGATAAGGGAGAGATAAACAAGAACAAGATGGCATAATTAAACTCCAATCAAGAAGGGTACAGAAAAAGACAAACTTAATGTCAAGAATAGACCGTTCACAATCCTCAAATCATCTAGCATTCTGCATAAACATCAAAACAAACAATGCGGCATAAAGCTCGATAAATCAATATTTCGATGTCTACTGAACCTACCTTGCCAAGAAGCTAACAACTCACTAACTTTACACGCCATAAACTTATGGATACCAAACAAACAAAATACCATAGAACTCAACTCATATGTTATAGGACAATGAAGAAGAAGGTGATCCACTAATTCCCCTCACCTTTTATACATAAAATATCAATCTAGCATTGCAAGATGCGTCTTCCAAAGATTATCTTTAGTTAAGATCGCTAATCTAAGAAAAGAGCGCTAATCTTAAAGGAACCTTCGATTGCCACGTCATTTTCCAAGGAAAACAAAGGACATAATAAGGAGATAAAGAGTGATAGAAATCTCGAACCTCAAAACCTATACTCATTGTTGGCTTCTAGCAAAGTTTGGCAGTACCAACACCTCACACCTTCGTGGAAGAAATCACATCCAAGCCAATGAGCCTACCTCACAATCCTACATTAGACGACGAAACTGAAAGTCCCAATGAGGCATCCAATTAGAGAAACGCATGACGTCTGACATAGAGGACTCCCTTGCCCAACTAATGCTATACAATTCTGGAAATGCTTCCTGAAGAGAACAATCCCTACACCATACATCCTCCCAGAACTTTACGCTAGTACCATCATCCACATCAAACTAAAGAAATTTAGAAAAGGCCAACCAACCACTTCTAATGGATTTCTGCACACTAAGACCATAGGTCCTTGACTGCAGTTTTGTACACCAACCACCCACACTATCCCCATATCTCGCCTAAATGGATTAGAAATTTTCCCCAATCTAATGGATGAAAACTTTATTTGTGTCAAATTAAAATCCCTAGGATTAATGAACTTCAACCAAATTTGACAGATCAACTTTCAAATTACAATCCTTAGGATTAATCAATTGCGAACAAATTTGACCAAGGGTTTATCGATGTCCAAATTTACATGTTTATTGTAATTGTGTCAAATCAGTGAATTTCATCAATTCATGTTCAAATCCTAGGATTGATCAACTCTGTCTGAATTTAACTGAGGGTTTTCTAAGGTCCCAACATACTTCTTTACCTAGATTAGGCATCAAACCAGTATATTCTATCGATTTATGGTCAAAATGCAAATTTGACTAATTTTTACCGAAGTTTAACTAGAGCTCTGTTGTCTGATTGGCGTGAATTTGGTTCCATTCTATAAAGAATTGAAAAAAAAAAAAAAGAAATCAAAAAAAAAAATCAAAAATCAAAAATCAAAAATCAAAACAACTATTTGCAGGCTACAGAGTTGGAACAAGCAAAATATCATGAAATTAAGGAAAAATGGCTCAAACAAGGGCCAACCATTGTCAAATTAGTGCAAACTGGAAACCATTGGAAAGAGACAGAAAAAAAAATAATAAATAAAAATATAAAAACTTTGATTTTATATGCTTTGGACATGGAAACTCCAAAAGACCCACTCACACTCACAACAAATAATCAAAACTGGTTCAGGTTACGTTGCCTTGATCATGACTTTTCATGTCAAGAAATTGGAACTTTGGCACTGTTAAAGCTTTATAATGATAAGTCATTTGAGTTAAATGAACAACAGGAAGGTCGTTAATTAAGAGAATGAAAGTGGATGGATTCTTTGGAAATCTTGAATTTCTTTTTCAAAATCAGACTGCACTAGAACCATTCCACACAAAGTTGTTTCAAACCACACATAGTTCATCTGAAAAACATGTCCTTTCTTAAACCATGTAAAATTTTCTAAAACTTTCTTAAACCATGCAAAATTTTCTACAACTTGGTTAAACTGAATTTTTACATTGAAGTTCAAATTGCCAGTAATTTTACATGAAAAATCTGAAAATTAGGAAATGCATATTGTAAGTCCCAAAATCAAATTGGGGTACTAAATTTGCACACTAAGTTGCCACAAATTGCTTAATGATATTTCAAAAGGCACGTACTTCAAGAAACTAGTCAAAATTCTGTACAACTTGGCTAAGCCCGATTTTTTGAGGAAGTTTGGATTATCAGGTTTTTCGCACTAAAATGGAAAGCCAATAAAAATCTATGATTGGGTCAAAATTGCCTCACCATGGCTCAACCAATCACTCCATGTCCTATAAATAATCTTGTTCTATTCATCACAAAGCTAGAGTAGGAGCATTGAGGGCTGATGAAGCGAAGCCCACTGCACGGCATGATTCATGGTTTTTAAACCCAAACCGGACTGCCCAATCTGATTGGGTTTACCACAAAGCGACAACCAATCTGTTATATATATATATATATATATATATATATATATATCCTGCATGCTAAACAAAATCAGTGAACCACCCTAACCAGCAGTTGAACTGTTCATAGTTCAACTTGTTCAAGGTAGTAACATTTTTCTAAGAAAACTTACAAAGGGCACACGCTGTGGGGATTTAAACCTCAGCCATCTGCCCTTAAATTAGTGTTACATGCCATAAGGCAGTTGGTTTTGTTGTGACTTTAATGGAATAACTATTATATTTATTGTTCTCTTACAGGATTAATAGTTTTTTATTTTATTATATAACCTCTCTCTCTCTCAATATATTAGTACCATTGAATTTGTATTAACTAAATTTATTTGTGATTGAAGAATTGTGCTTTTGTATTTCAACGTGATATTTAAGAATCTATTCATAAAATGGACTTATTTTAGATGAAACTGCTTTACTCTTAAAGGACTACCAAACAAAATTTACCTTTTAGCTTTATTATTTTCTATTAACCTAATAATAATCACTAAAATTCATTTGAAAGTTGTTTAAATTTCTGTAGATATTTTTTTGGTCAATTTTGATAATTTTAACAAATGTAACACAATTATTTGTATTTTAATTAACTAGTAAATTATATATCATTAAGATTCGACCAGACTCAAACCTTGGACCTTTCCCTTTTCTGATTCTTTGAACAATTTGGATTTTAAAACTTTGGCACAATGCCACTAGATTATGAAGCAAGTGCACGTGAGTTGTATATTCCAAAGTTTTTCTCACTTTAGTTTTCTGAATCTTAAACATTTACATAGTTAGTATTTAAACATTTTCTTAGGGTAGCACTATAATAGATATCTTTGCACGGCCCAAGGAATGGTGTCCAAAGCTGTGTGTGCATGGCATGAATAGGTCAAGGGCATCCTAATGGTAAGGTCATTTGCATTCAGAAGTGGCTAGACTATGGCAGATAAGGAATTACTTCTTTGACAAATGATTAGTGATTCAAGAAATTGGTATTGCTTGGCAAAGAAGTAACATTCTATTCCTAACCCAGTAATCAATCAGAGTGAGAGTCATATATATTAAGGGTTTGGTGTCATTTGCCCATGAGGTTCTCTTACATGGGGAGAGAAGAGGAGTCTTTGAAGATCTTGGAATGAGTATTTTTGAAGAGTATATGAGTTAAAAATATATCTATTTCTTGAGTGGGAGAGCATAATTGGAAGAATTAGAGCTTTAGAATTGTGAGTGTTGTATGTGAGAGCATTTAGTTTTTGTGTGGTTAAATTAAGTGTCGTTGTATCCCATGTCATTAACAATGGATTTTGGTTAATATACAAATGAGTGTATGCTTGAAAAAGGCCAAACCATGTCAAATATTGTATTGTGTAAATGCTTTTTTTTCTTGTTTGTGTGTATTTGCTTCTGCTGACATGAAATTAGAACCCAAAAAAATTGTCCAAAGTTTGCTTAGTCTAATGACACTGTTTAGTCTGTGAAATTCTTTTGGAGTGCACTGAAACATTTAACATGATTGTAGTATACCTCATACCAATCCTTGTTCCAAATTTTGTATTATCAAATAAAAATAAGTAGATTTCGCATATTAAAAAAGAGATCCTGTTTAAAAGCAAAAGGACTATCGAGTGATTCCATAGGAGAATACTACCATACGTATGCAATAATTTTCAGAGTAAAGTTAGTTTACCTTTTGAGTTTGTTCTGCTTCTGCAAATGTAAAGGCCAACTAAGAGCATTCCACAAACTGCAGCAAGGGTGGCAGCAACTATCACTGCTCTCTTTATCTTATGAACATGACTTGCCTCTTCATGGTTGAAATTGACACGGCAAAGAAAAATGTAGTTAAACTAAAGCTAATGGAAATGAAACTGAAAGGAAAGGATTGCAGGAAACAAAATCAAATCAGAATGAAAAGCATAATGGAAACAATAATTAGCTTCAATAAGGAGTTCTTATTACAAAATTAACTTCATACCTAGCTCTGAAGCCAGCATTCTGATGTATAGATCTTGCCCACCAGAAGGAAACTGTCTAATATCCATTAGATCACCAAACCACATGGCACAGCCACTACCACTTCCTCTGATATCTGAGTTTGTATGAGCCATACATGAACAGTTGTTCAAGCACTTGGCCCTGCATTCATTGAGGCTCATACTTTGATTCACCCAAGAATATGTAGTATCTGGCCATTTTAAATCAACAAATTTGAGAAATCCATCTTTATGGCAGCTCAGAGGTTTATTGCGTACACAACCTTGAGACCAGTCCATTAAGCTCCATTTTTCTGGTAATTTAGGCTTGAATCCTTGTAAACATTGGCAGACCGGTGATCCACTAATGATACAATTTCCATTGGACCCACAAAGGCCGTAATAGTCACAATAGTCTCTAAGTACTGATGTATAGCGGTGCCAAACTTGACTAGCTTCAATCCATATGTAGCGCTCACGTGTATTGCTGATGCGGGAGATGCAAGAAAATTATTATTTAATATTATTTATGTTTGCAAGTCAATTGTATTTTTATGTTTTAGGTCCTATTAGTTTATTGGTCTATTAGTATTTTAATTTGGAGGTCCTATTAGTTTATTGAGCTATTAGTATTTTAATTTGGAAGCAAGGTTATTTCTGTAATAAGGCAATTAGGACTTCCTAGCCAATTAGAACTAGGTTTAGCAATCCTATATAAGCAACCTATTGTACTCCTTGAGGAGATAGTTGATATTTTGATGAATGAAAAAAAATGGCCGTTTGGTCTTTCTTTGGTCTGGTGCTGACTCCAGGTCTACCCTAGGTGCTGACTCCAGGTCTACCCTAGGTGCTGACTCCTAGTGGTTCTCCCGCCTGGTGCTGACTTCAAGCAAGGCCTAGGTGCTGACTCCTAGGTCATATCCATTTATTTTGTTGTTGTTTCAATTTTGTTCTGGTTGTCCTGCGTCAGTTTTGGTATCAGAGCAAACACCGATCTGCTTGAAGCATCATCGCAGTCAACCCAGAACCAAAAAAAAAAAAAAAAAAAGCTTGCACCGTATATTTTCCACCACCAAAAAAAACCCAACCACCACACCACCTTCACAATCCCTTCACAACATCTCTGCCAAACCAACAATAGAAAACCGTCTCTCAACACCCACACGTATCAAGCCATCAGAAGACAACCAATGCCCTTTGACCCAAAAACCAACAAACCCCATCTGTCAATCTTGGACACCGTTGATATAAAAAAAAAAAAAAAAAAAAAGAGTAACCCACGAACGACCCATCAGCCACCAGCCGCCAGCTGCCGGGACCCACAAACACACACTCACCGCCGCAAGACCCATCAGCCACCAGCCGCCGAAACCCACTGTCGACCACCGCTGCTGAGAGTGACAAACAACTGCCGCTGCTGAGAGTGACAAACAACTGCTGCTGCTGTGATTGACGGGCCATTGCCGCTGCCGAGATCCGAGACAAGCACACCACCACCATCGCCTATGTTCTGTGCCACCACAAGCCCACCAGACTCATGATAGCTGGGTCGAGACTTCGCCGAACCCAACTGCGACACCAAGCTCAACCTGATCCTGTAAGGTAACTTGTAAATAGCCTGTGTTAAAGTCCTACAATCCCAGCACACTTCTCTTTGCAATACCCAATCCATATGACCTCACGTGATACATAACTTGTGACCAATCCATTAAGCCCAGCATAAACCCGTTAAAAAAAAAAAAAATCCTTACCTGGCCCAATTTTTCCCTTTAAAAGTCCACCCACAGCCCCATTTCGGCGAAAATAGCAATTTAAGCCTAAAATTCTAACTATATAGTTAGTTGTTCAGGTTTACAAACTATATTCTATACTAGCATCTCGAGTCTAAGAAGCTCGATTTTGGGCCTAAAAATCGAGTATTTGATGCTCGATTTTTATAGTGTGATCAATCTGATGTGGCATTTTCATCCAGGTGGAGTTTACTTGGAAATCGAGTCTTAAAGACTCGATTTACAAGCCAAAAAAAAAAAAAAAAGACAGGTCGCAGAAATACTTCTTTCATCAGGCAACTTCTCAGAGAAGAAATACAAAGAAAAAAAAAAACCCAGATCGCAGAAGAGAGAGAAAAAAAAAAAAAAAAAAACCCAGATTGCAGACCCAGGCGTCGCGCGAGGCGTGCGACCCAGGTGCGCGACGCCTGGGTCGCGCGACCCAGGCGTCGCGTGACCCAGATCGCAGACCCAGGCGTAGTGCCCAGGTCGCGCGAGGCGTGCGACCCAGGCACGCACACCTGGGTCGCGCCTCGCGCGACCTGGGCGCGACGCCTGGGTCTGCGATCTGGGTCGCGCGAGGCGTGCCGCCTGGGTCACGCGACCCAGGTGCGCGCCGCCTGGGTCACGCGACCCAGACGTCGCGCACCTGGGTCACGCGACCCAGGCGTCGCACACCTGGGTCGCGCGACTCTGGGTCGCGCGAGGCGTGCGACCTGGGTCTGCGATCTGGTTTTTTTTTTTTTTTTCTCTCTCTTTCTGCGATCTGAGTTTTTTTTTTTCTTTGTATTTCTTCTCTGATGAGATGAGAAGTTGCCTGATGAAAGAAGTATATCTGCGATCTGTCTTTTTTTTTTTTTGCTTGTAAATCGAGTCTTTAAGACTCGATTTCCAAGTAGACTCCACCTGAAAAAAAAAATGCCACATAGATCACGCTATAAAAATCGAGCATCAAATACTCGATTTTTAGGTCCAAAATTGAGCATCTTAGACTCGAGATGCTAGTATAGAATATAGTTTGTAAACCTGAACAACTAACTATATAGTTAGAATCCTATGCTTAAATTGCTATTTTCGCCCCCCATTTCCTAAGTATTTCTTTATTCATATTTCAAGACCCAAACCCAAAAGAGCAGCCACCCACCCCCCTGTTTTAAGGAATACCTTCACAATATTTTAAATTCTGACTCTCTTTGTGACAGAATTCCAAAGTACCAATTTTAAACACACTTATTAACACAAGCCTAAGCTTATTGTTTGACAACCCAGTCCTGTACCGACCCATAAAACCTTGCCTGACCAAAAATTATAAGGCAGAAAATTAAGTTTTAGTCTTTGCGTATTGTGCCTCTAAGTTGGGGCTGGTAAATGACTTTCTTGGATAGAAAGCTTGAGAAGCAGCTAAAGATAGCGAATTTGAGAAGCAAATTAAGGAGGCTGGGAATAGACTCCTTAACCCTCCTTCCTCTATTGATGATCTTCTCACTCTTCTTGATAAAGTTGAAAATTTGTTAGCATACGTGGAGCAAGAACCATCCAAATCAATGCGAGATGCACTTTTACCCTCAGTGAAGGCATTGATCACTAATAAACTTTTGAGACATGCTGAAATGGATGTAAAGATTTCAGTTGTATCTTGCATTATTGAGATTGCAAGGATAACAGCACCAGATGCCCTATATACGGATGAGCAAATGAAAGAAATATTTCAGTTTATTGTGGCTGCATTTGAAAATATGCCTCATGTGTCTACTCGCTCTTACAAGAAGGTGGCTTCAATTCTTGATACCATTGCAAAGGTCAAGTTATGCTTGGTGATGCTGGACCTTGAGTGTGATTCATTGGTTGTTGAGATGTTTCAAAGTTTCTTAAAGATAATTAAGTCCAACTATCCACCTGCTGTACTTCTAGCCATGGAAACAATTATGTATTTGGTCATAGATGAAAGTGAAGACATTTCCTTGGATCTTCTCAGTTCACTTTATGCTATGGTAAGAAAGGCAAATCAAAATGTTTCACCTATTTTGTGGACAATAGGGGAGCAAGTAATCACTAGGATTAATGCCCAGCTAGAAAAGATAATGGCACCCACTCAAAAGCTGCCCAGCAAGCTTGAGGGTGCACATGATGTGAAAGTTGAAGTTGTTGAACGTGCTTTTGATCAACCCTCCACAGTCCTTGAAGACCTACATCTTGGTGAAATTGAAGAGGTTAAAACCACAGTGCTTCCTATGGTTCATAAGGTTCAAGACGAGATTATACTGATTCCACACATTGATTTTGTTATTCCAGAAAAGTTTAACACGGTAGAATTCAAGGTTTTACTTTTCTCTATGCTCCCTAAGGTGATTCCAGACTGGAAGCAAGTGTTACTTGTCAGCATCCTAATCCTTCAATGCTTTAGAACTCGAGGTCGAGTTTTCTTCAGCCAGAGGAGAATGATGCGGGAGATGCAAGAAAATTATTATTTAATATTATTTATGTTTACAAGTCAATTATATTTTTATGTTTTAGGTCTTATTAGTTTATTGGGCTATTAGTATTTTAATTTGGAGGTCCTATTAGTTTATTGGGCTATTAGTATTTTAATTTGGAAGCAAGGTTATTTCTGTAATAAGGCAATTAGGGTTTCCTATTCAATTAGAACTAAGTTTAGCAATCCTATATAAGCAACCTATTGTACTCCTTGAGGAGATAGTTGATATTTTGATGAATGAAAAAAAATGGCCGTTTGGTCTTTCTTTGATTTGGTGCTGACTCCAGGTCCACCCTAGGTGCTGACTCCAAGTGGTTCTCCCGCTTGGTGCTGACTCCAAGCAAGGCCTAGGTGCTGACTCCTAGGTCATATCCATTTATTTTGTTGTTGTTTCAATTTTGTTCTGGTTGTCCTGCGTCAATTGCTAGTTTGGTTCAAAACTATTCTTGAGATTACTGATTTATTTTTGAGGTTGTAGGTATAGTACACTTCATACTCATTAGAAACAAAGAAGTAATCATAAATCGGATTGGGCTTTAGATTTGGTGAACCACTGAACTAAAGACCATTCCATGGGCCTGTACGGTAGAACTTGCTGGTCCCTTTCCGAATAACAGGCTCAGGGTATGGATGCATTTCTATCCCATATGTGAAATCCCCAGGAGATGGATCATCTGGACTTTTCCATGCTGTAAGATGCCACTTAATACCTTTCCTTAAGTCCCATCCCATCTTCATTCCTGGAAAAAATGTATCAGATGGATAGTCGAAGCTTTCCCACAGAAAGATTCCTGAATTTCCGTCTCTTAGTACAAGATTTCCAGAGTCTAGTAGCTGTAACACAGGATTCCTGGCTTGTTTTTGTAATCCTACCGACCAAACAACACTCTCATTCTGACTCATAAGCACAAGATTGCCTGTGCTGTTTATTTTTAACAAGCCAGATGAGTCATTGATTGGGTTGAGTCAGTTTGCAACCCAAACAAAAGTTTTAACTGGGATACTCTTGTACCATATTCCCAAGTAGTGATTCTTGGAACTACCAGGACTGAAGAAACCCAGTTCAAAGCTTCCATCTTGGCTGACCAGGGTACTTCCATCACTAATAGATTGAGATGGTGTAATGCTATCTACTGCAAAGGATACTTTAAAGAACAAAAAGAGTAAATAAGTAAGCAGAAAAATAAAATAAAGAATGCCCATTGATTGTTTAGTTTCACACCCCCTTGCTTATCACTCACACTTAAACTATGAGAAGGAAGAGCAATTTCAGATGTGTTTACACATTGATGAAATCTGTCAATAACGCCTCTTTACTTGACTTTTCAACACTACGAATTTTCCACCAAACATGGATTTTTTTTTCTTCATCAGTATAACCGTAGTCCACAAGTTAACAAAAGCAATTTTGTCTTGAAATTGAAAAAGACAGGTTCTTTGTCACATGGACTATGAGAGAATTCAAAGTTTTGTATTAGCTTTTGTACCCATTTGGCATTTTTGAACATTCATACCAGACTCTATTTCATTTTGCATTTCTTTATTTCTTTATTCATATTTCAAGACCCAAACCCAAAGCAGCCACCCACCCCCCTGTTTTAAGGAATACCTTCACAATATACAACTTATTAAATTCTGACTCTCTTTGTGACAGAATTGAAAGTACCAATTTTAAACACACTTATTACCACACTCGTGAAAAAATTTTAAGCAAATGTTCACGTTAAAATTATTCAGCAGAAAATAAATTAAAAATAATAGTAATAATTCCAAGCCAAGAACAATAATGTATAAAAACAAGCACATAAGCCAATACCCATTTCAAGATTCAACTAAAATAACAAGTAGGAATTGATAAGAACGTCCACAACCAAAGAAACCGAATTAATCCCACACAGTCCCAAAAGGCTAACCAGAACGATCAAACCCACAGGTACGGCACTTGAAAATGGGCTTCGATCGGCGGCACTTGCAGAGGCACTTCCTCTCGTCGGTGTGGTCAGTAAAAGAACGGCTGGTCTACTCCTTCCTGAAAATGGCCCGCGCTCGATTGAGAGAGAGAGCCAAAGAGCTCTGGCGTGACTGTTTCTGTTTATAAATTTTTTGGGTAAATTGCATTAACCTCCCCCGGGTTTGGGGAAATTACCAATCAGGTTCAAAACATTTTAAAATTGACCAATTAGGTCCCTAAAATACAGATTTATCACTAACTCCTTAGCACTGTTACCCCTCCGTCAGAACTAGACATGGCAAAACGGGCGGATCGGGTCGGGTTCGGGTCGGGTCAATCGGGTTGCGGGTCAAACGGGTCACGGGTCATCTTAAGCGGGTTAAAAAATCGGGTTGCGGGTTGGTTGGGTGACCGTATTGACCCGTATTTTTCACATGATTTTTTTATTTATTTTTTTTATTTTTATTTTTAATTTTTTTTATAAATAAAACAATATATATTTGTCATTTGAAAAGTTATACAACAAATTATTTTATGTAAAATGCATTATTTTGACTTTACCACTTATATCAAGAATGAATTCAGTTAAACTTATTAATACTTATTCAATAATTTCAAAATTATACAAATCCTAACATTGCTATTTAAAACAAAATAACACAAACATAAGTAAAACAAATACACATGTTTTATTTCTACACAATATTAACATTCCAAAATATAAAACAAAATTACAAATGACTTATTGGATAACTCATTTGATAAAGAATAAAAACATATAAAAAATTTACAATCTTGAAAATTAATTTTATATTCTATTATCAATTGTGGTTGGCACTCTATTTCAATTTGAGATATACATTAAAATTGGATTGCTTACTTATTTATACATGGTCTCTTTTATAAATATCATATCATTGTTAAGCAACACACACTTTAGGAAATATCATAGTTTATTTTGAAAAGCCATTTATTTTGGACATAAATTGTTAAAAAATGACTCTAAGCATTCATAATTTATGCTAATTTGATACTTTGGCTTCACTATTTTTACACTTGTAAATGTTTCTCACACATGTCTACAATTTTAAATCTATATTTTTAACTCTACTGTAACCATATTATCTTGGCATGTACTTTGTTATTTAATATTAAAATTTTTTTACTCATTACAGAATGCTCAACATTTTATCTTTCAATTAATTTGCATATGTAAATGTATCATTTGTTTCTTTAAAGTTCATAATAAATAATTAAACTACTATTGTCTAAATTTTTTTTTTTTTTTTACCAAAAAAAAAAAAGTTTTAAAAAAGTGATTCGGGTTCGGGTCGGGTTGCGGGCCGGGTCGGGTTGACCCGCAAAAATTACGAAAAACTCGGGTCGGGTCACGGGTCAACCCGTTTTTGTTTCGAGTCAAAAAAATCGGGTTCGGGTCGAGTATTTTTCGGGTCAGGTCAGAAATTTTGACCCGTTTTGCCATGTCTAGTCAGAACTCTCTCTAGACTCTTCTCTCTACTTCCTCTCCCTCTTTCAATCCTAACCAAAGCCACACACACACAAAAAAAAAAAAAAAAAAAAAAAAAAAAAAAAAAACCCCAAATCTTACCACAAAACTCAAAGCCAAAACTATCCAAACCCAAATTTGAGTTTTGTTAACATAAAATTAAAAAATCATTCACATTTTTTTCCTAGAATGAACCGCCAGAACAAGGAAAAAATATATGATAAATTGTGATCTGATTCAAAACAACAACAACAACAAAGAACAAAAGGCACAAATTCATGTCATTAACAAGCCCGAACCCACAAAATTTTTTCATTTCATTTCCACCATCAACACAAACAACAACTAAAAAACCCAAAAAAAATATGAAGGGGGATATTGTAAATACCAGGGGAAACAAGGGGTAGTGAGTAAGTGAGTGAGAGTGAGAATTCAGATGGGCTTGGCAGAAGAATTGTAGGAAGCGGTGGAAGAAGCAACAACAACAACAACAACAACAACAACAACAACAACAACAACAACAACAACAACAACAACAACAAGATCATTATATTCAGAGGTGATGAGAGGGGCGCGAATGTTGTTATTGGAAATGGCGTCGTTTGGATCATAGTCAGGATTGAAGGAGCGATTAATGGCTTCACGCTTTGTTTCCGTGTCCTGCTCTTCGTCGCTCAGCTGCAAGGTTTCATCGGAGGAGATTCGAGTGTGTAGGATGAGGCTCATTTTTGCTATGGCTTATCACCATCAAATGAATCTCCAGTAAAAGTCCACCCTCAGATCTCCCAAGTTCTTCATGACTTTCACCCTCAGCTCTGCCTCTAAGTGAGTCTCTTTTCCCAGAGCCATTCAAATTTTTTTTTCTTGAATAATCAGTGGATCTTTGTGTTATTTCTTGTTTTGGAGCTATTTTTGGATTTGGGTTTTTGTTTTTACATCTTATTTTTGGCTTTTGAGTGTGCAAATGATTGATCTTTCAATTGTGTCAAATAGGTTTTCTTCTTTTCTTCAAAGGGTTTCTATATCTGTTTGGCTTTGGCTTTGAGTTTTGTAGTAAGATTTAGGTTTTCTATTATGGTCTTGGCTGGGATTAAAAGAGGGAGAGGAACCAGAGCGAAGAGAGTAGAGTGAGTTCTGACAGAGGGGTAACGGTGTTAAGGTTTTAGAGACAAATATGTCTTTTAGGGACCTAATTGGTCAATTTTAAAATATTTTAGACCTGAGTGGTATTGCTCCAAACCTCAGGAGAGGCTTATGGAATTTACCCAAATTTTTTTTAATAAATTATTTTGTATCTGTAGTCTATAGAGTAGAGACTTTTAAGTTTTGACGGTCGATTCTCCACCAAAAAAAAAAAAAAGTTTTGACGGTCTTTTTAGCTCTATTTTGAACTTAAAAATAAAAAATTAAAGGCCAAAATATGAAGGGTCGTTTGGTACATATGTTTAAATACATGTTTTTAGTTTTTAAATAATATTATATATATTTTCATACACTTTTTCACCTATACGTATTTCTAAAAAATACAAACAATGTTACTAGAACAATATTACCAAACGGCTCCTAAGTATTACTAGTTTGTAAAATTTTATACAGTATTGATTATTTCACACACACACCTTTAAAAAAAATTTTAATGACATGATTTGAATTCACGATTTTGAAGTTTGTTAAAGCTTCTAAATTACAATTCTCAAATCTAAGTTTAAGAAAAATAAGAAGAGTGAGGATGAGATCTTTGATAAGTTCTATGCTAAGTTTGGTGATATGGTGACAAATTTAAAAAAAAAAAAAAAAATTTGATGAACATAAGATTGTTAGTAATATCCTTAGATCCTTATCTAAGTAATTTCATCATAAAGTTATTGCTATAAAAGAATCCAAAGATGTAGATGTCATCAAAGTGATGGCATTGGTAAGATCTTTGTTTGGGAGTATATTTAATAGAATTATTATGATAATTCTTGATGTTGGTACTTGATATGATAATGGAATTATTACGATAATTCTTGATATTGGTACTTGATATGATTTATTTAAATTGAATTGTCAAAAAGAAAAAAGAAAAATAAAAATCTACAGGTACTTTTAGGATGTCTTTCTCATGCTCTAGATCCTTTAGGATTTAGGGCGTGACAATTATGGTATCAAACCTTAGGTTATGATTCTATAAACTTTGAAAATAGAAATTGATTTTGATTTAAGTTAGAGCATTAGGGTTTGATGAATTCTTTATTCTATACCTTTATTTCAGCTTCCACCTACTATTCTTTGTTCTTATCTAGTTTCTTTTTTTTTTTTTTCTAACCTTCTATGTTGCCTTGTGATTTACTTGCTTATTTCTTGGGTATAGGTATGAGTACCTTGGTACACCATGCCTCCTAAAAAGAAAGCACGTAAAGTAAGGCATGTAGATGAGGTTACAGCTCTAAAGCATGGCCATAGGTAACGCCAAGAGCATAAGGGATCTGTCACTCCTGATGGTGGTGAGATTGATGAAATAGCAGACAAGATTTATGCTAGAATTGCTAGAGCGGTCCAAGGTGGTGAATGTAGGAAAGAGGATTGCTCTTTTGGGGAGTTCCATAAGCAAAACCCTCCAACATTTAATGGGGAGCCTGATCCTATGGCAATAGAGAATTGGTTGCTTAAGATGGAAAATTTACTGACAGCCCTTGTATGCACTGATGCTCAGAAGGTGGTGTATGCCACTTTTGCTCTTTAGGGTTCCACTGAGAGATGGTCGACAAGTACTGAGCATTTGTTGAGGATAGAGTTGGGAGAGAACACTCCCATTATTGGGGAGAAGTTTAAGGAAGTTTTTAATGAGACATATTTCCCCCAATGCAGTGATAGAGCAAAAGGCAAGAGAATTTTCTAATTTGGTTCAGGGGGCTATGATGGTGGAGGAGTCTGCTACTAAGTTTGTTGAGCTATCTCACTTTACTCCTTACTTGATTCTAGATGAGCCCAAGAAAATGAAAAAGTTTCGGGAAGGCCTTAATGGTAGGATTCGCCCCTCATTATAGCCTCTAGAGTGGATACTTTTACAATGGTTGTGAAGCGAGCGATGAGTCTTGAAGAAAACTTTAAGTACAACCCCAGTTCCAAGGAGAGTGAAAAGAAGCAAGAGCCCTCTAATTCTCAATATGGTAAGGGTCAAAGGCATAAGAAAGGATTCTTTAAAAACTCTAGTAATAGAAGACAATGCCTATCCTCAGTCTAGTGATAAGAAGCATTGCTCTCGTTGTGGTAAACTTCATGATGGACAAAGATATGCTTTGCTTGTAAGCAACCTCGACACTTTGCTAGATTTTTTCCAAGTTATAAGGGCTCGAGTTCCTCTTCCTCATCTCAAGTTGCGAAGGGAAATGACAATGGGAAGGTAAAGTGTATGCTTAAGTACTCAAGATGCTCAGGCCACAAATATTGTGGTGACAGGTTTACTTCCTTTATTCTCCGCACATGCTAGAGTTCTCTTTGATCCCAGTTTTACTCATTCTTTTGTTTCTTGTGCATTTGCTAAAAATCATTACAAGAGCCCCAAATTGCTTGATTTTGAGTTATTGGTTTCTACCCCTGTTGGTGATACTCTAATGACTAATCTTGTGCTTAAATCTTGTGTTATTTGTATTGAGGGTAGAGATTTATTGGCTAATTTGCTGTTACTAGATATACATGATTTTGATGTCATTTTAGGCATGGATTGGTTGGCTTCTTACCATGCTAGTGTGCATTGTTTTGAGAAAAATGTCGTGTTTAGGCCTCCAAGTGAATCAAAATTTATGTTTAAGGCTTTATGTTTGCCTTTTATGCCTCATGTGATATCATGCATTCAAGCAAACTGCTTGCTTAGGAGGGGATGCCAAGGATTCCTTGCTAGTGTAGTTGATTTACAAAGTAGAGAATTGGAGATAAGAGACATTCCCATTGTGAGGGAATTTCCAAATGTTTTTCTTGATAATCTAACTGGGTTACCCCCGGATTGTGAGGTTAAGTTCTCTATTAACCTCCTTCCTAGTACTACATTTATTTCTAAGGCACCATATAGAATGGCACCCATAAAGTTGAAGGAACTTAAAGAGCAATTGGAAGAATTGCTAGACAAGAGGTTTATTCGCCTTAGTGCCTCGCCTCAAGGAGCTCTAGTTTTATTTGTTAAGAAAAAGGATGGGTCTATGAGGTTATATATTGATTACCGTGAGCTAAATAGAGTTACCATTAAAAATAAATATCCTTTGCCTCATATTGATGACTTATTTAACCAGTTGCAATAAGCACAATTCTTTTCTAAGATTGATCTTTGTTCTGCTTACCACCTGTTGAAGATTAAGGGTGAGAACATACCAAAGAAGACCTTTCGGACTAGATATGGTCATTATGAATTTTTGGTGATGCTGTTTGGATTAACTAATGCCCCAGTTGCTTTTATGGATTTGATGAATAGGGTATTTCTTGAGTACTTGGATTGATTTGTCCTTGTCTTCATTGATGATATTTTGATTTATTCTAAGAGTCAAGAAGAGCATGAAAAATGCTTGAGGATTGTTTTACAGATTCTAAGAGAAAGGGAGTTGTATGCTAAACTAAAGAATATGAATTCTGGTTGAATTAAGTTGTGTTCTTAGGTCATGTGACTTTGAGGATGGAATTACGATGGATCCTAATAAGATAGAAGTGGTGATTAATTGAGATATGCTTACAAATGTAAGTGAGGTTAGAAATTTCTTAGGCCTTATGAGTTACTATAGAAAATTTGTAGAGGTATTTTCCCGCATTGCAGCTCCTTTGACCCAATTAACTCGGAAAAATGTTAAATTCGAATGGAAGGAAGAATGTGAGAAAAGCTTCCAAGAGCTAAAGAAAAGATTGGTCACCACTTTAGTTTTAACTATCCCTTCAAGTACAGGGGGTTTTGTCATTTATAAATATGCTTCTCATAAGGGACTTGGTTGTGTGTTGATGCAAAATGGGAAGGTTGTGGCTTATGCCTCTTGTCAGTTGAAAAACTACGAGAAAAATTACCCTATTCATGACTTGGAGTTAGCTGCAGTTGTTTTTACTTTGAAAATTTGGAGACATTATTTATATGGGGAAAGATGCGAGATTTTCACTAATTATAAAAGTTTAAAGTATTTCTTTACCCAGAAGGAGTTAAATATGAGGCAACAGAGATGGTTGGAATTGATTAAGGATTATGAGTGCTCTATTAACTATCATCCTAGTAAGGCTAATGTTGTGGCTGATGCTCTTAGTAGAAAGCCTTCAAGTTTTTCAGCTACTTTGCTAACCACTCAAAGGAAAATTATTCGTGAACTTGAAAGGATGGAGATTAAGGTTGTTATGGGTCATTTTGAGGCCTACCTAGCTAGTTTGAGTGTTCAACCAATTTTGTAGAAAGAATTAAATTGTCACAAGCTAATGACTCACATTTAAATAAAATCATGGATAAGGTGCGTAATATAAAGAAATATGAATCTTCAATTTCTGAGGATGTTGCTTTGAGATTTGGAAGTACATTTTTTGTACCAAATGATTCATTGATTAAGAAGGAGAATCTAGAGAAGGCTTATTATTCCCAATATACAATACATCCAGGTAGTACAAAGATGTACCTTGATCTTCGTGAAAACTTTGGTGGAATAATATGAAAAAAGAGATTGCTCACTTTGTAGAGCAATGTTTGAATTGTTAGCAAGTTTAGGTGTTGCACCAATGACCTTCAGGTTTGTTGCAATCACTTCCTATTCCCCAATGGAAGTGGGAGAAAATTACTATGGATGTTGTTTCAGGATTTCCTAGATCTCCTAAGGGTCATGATGCTATTTGGGTGATTGTAGATAGAATGACAAAATCAGCTCATTTTCTCCCTCTTAGGATTAACTATTCCGTTGATCTATTAGCTTAGTTCTATGTTGATGAGATTGTGAGACTTCATGGAGTACCCGCTTCTATTGTTTTAGATAGAGATCCAAAGTTTACTTCTCATTTTTGGGGTGGTGTGCAAAAGGCCTAGGGTACTAGATTGAATTTTAGCACAGTTTTCCACCCTCAAACAAATGGACAGTCTGAAAGAACTATTCAAACTCTAGAATATATGTTTAGAGCATGTATTTTGGATTTTAAAGGGAGTTGGGCTAGTCACTTACCTTTGGTAGAGTTTGCTTATAATTATAGTTACCATTCAAGTATTAAAGCGGCACTATGTAAGGCTTTGTATGGGAGAAAGTGCAAATCCCCAATTTGTTGGGATGAGGTTGGAGAACGAAAAATCTTAGGGCCAAAAATTATTCAGAGGACTTGTGAAAAGGTAAATCAAATATGTGATAGATTATGAGTAGACTAAAGTAGACAGAAGAGTTATTATGACATTAAAAGGAAGGCTTTGGAACTTGAAATTGGAGATAAATATTTCCTACCAGTTGCACCTATGAAAGGAGTAATGAGATTTGGCAAAATTAAGCCCTAGGGTTGTAAGGCCTTTTGAGGACTTGGAAAGAGTGGGCGAAGTTACATATAGAGTTGCCCTACCATCGGCCCTGTCAGGAAATCGTAATGTTTTCCATGAGTCTATTAAGGAAATACATTCCTGATCCTTCACATATATTGAGTTATGAGCCTCTTCAAATTAGAGATGATTTGTCATATGAAGAAGTTATAGTAGAGATTTTGGATAATAAGAAGCAAGGGCTATGCAATAGAACAATATCTTAGGTAAAGGTACTTTGGAAGAATCATTCAATGAAAGAGGCATCTTAGGAGCGTGCGGATGATATGTTGTCAAGATACCCAAGCCTTTTTCAGGATCAAGGTAAGTAAAATTTTGAGGATGAAATTTTTATAAGAGGGGAAGAATGTAACATCCTAGTCAACGAAAAAAAAACATTTCATGGTCAGATTTTATTGGGACCACTTGTGCCCCACCTAACACACTAACTCCTACCACACGTCTCACACATTATCTCTTATCCTCTTGGCCGGCCATCCCTTTCTTCTTATTTTCTTTTCTTTCTTTTCTTCTCTCTTATGCACTCATCTTTATCACTCCCTCACACTCTCCCACCGGTACCTCCATACCACCATTTACACCATTATTTTTATGGCAAGATCATTAGAAAATCCTTAAGAACCTATAAGCACATTCACATCTTTTTTTGAGGTAAAATTTTCTAATCTTTTTGGTGGGTCTTATACTTTTGCTTAAGATTATTTTTATCTATGCTTTAATAATAATACTCATATTATTTATGAGTTTTGGAAGTGATATTTTTGTGTTTATATATATGGGTTTTGTATTGGTGGAATTATTTTGATGAGTGGGTTTATGGTTTGTGCTAATGGTGGCTATCTAAGGTTTATTTATGTTCCAAATTTAGGGGTTTTGAGTTACAACATGTGATAGTTGGTAAAACTAAAATTTTCCATTGCTATTGGATTTATTTGGAGTTAGTTGTGTAAGGGAAATTTTTTATGTAATTGGCATATCTTTTGACAAAACGCACTTTGCTTATATTTGGGTAAATCTAAGTAGGTTCAAGATGATCATTACAAGTGCTTACATTGAAGTCATGAAGATTACTCAAGAACTGCTCAAGCAAAGTGCAATCTGCAAGTCTCGATACCTCCCTTACAAAAACTCGATATGTCGAGATTCATTAAAACTCGACACATGTCTCGATCTATCGAGCTTACGGGATTCAAACTATAGCCAACAACGTTTTTATTCTAAAAGGTTATTTGTTTATGGGTTTGTATAATCCTTATTGGACTAGGAAAGCCCAAGGTTTGTGTATACCTATTTGGCATAGGAGAGTCCACTGAGCTCCTATTTAAAGAAGGGGGTGGAAAAAGGAAAAAAAAAAAAAAACCATAGAGAGCTTCATAAGGTTTTTCCTTTTGAAACCCTAGCCTCTTTCAACAGAAGAAAGAGTTCTTGTTGCGTTTCTTGTACACTTTTGGATTCTGTAACCAAACATAGTCTCTCATACCATCATTGAAGATCTTATTGGTGTTTCTATGTGAAGCTATTGCAAGTCAACTACATCAATCAAAGGGTTGCTGTGGAGTTAGTCATGTACTAGGATTTGTTCAAAGGAGTTAGTTACGAACTGAGATCTATGCATCATTGATTAGTCACATACTAGGATTTGTGCATTGAACGGAAAGATTTCTGCTACAATACAAGTCCAATTGGGTAGGTTGGTATTTCGGGATAGGCCAAAGGGTTTCGTAAGATTCCTTATACTTGTAACTGCTTATGATTGCTAATAGTGGATTCTTGGGAATGCTAACCTTAAAATCACCCGGTAGGGTTTTGCCTCGGTGGTTTTCCCTATTCATAAACAATTTACCCGTGTTAAATTTATTTTCTGTTCCTTTTAGATAATTTGGTGATTTGTTTGTACTACCAAGCTATTGCATGTAATTGAACCTAATTAATTAACTTGAGTAATTAATTAATTTGCAAGGGGTCAATTCATTTTAACCCAACAAGTGGTATTAGAGCAGACACACTCTGATTAGGTTTTAATCTTGACTGTGTGATCCATTGAGCCCCGTTGTCATGGACACTCTTGGTTTTTTTTTATTTGCATGATCTTGTGTTGAATAATGATGATGATATTCAAGATTTCTATTGCAAGCTTAATAATTTTTGTATGAAATCTCTTGAATGTTCTACAAAATTAAAAGCTAATTTTAAAAATGTCAAACTTGAAAGAGATGAATTGATTGCAAAATTGGAAGAAGCTAATAATTTGAATGAGAAATTTAAAAATCAAATTTTATCTCTGGTGGGAAAAATTAAGAGTTTGGAAGAGCAACTAGTTGAATCTAAAACCGAAGTTGAAAAATTAACTAGTGCCAAACTTATTGTTAAGTGTAACTCAAAAGAAAAATATTTTTATATTCCTCCATTTAAAAGGAATAATGAAGATTTGAATGCTAATATTGCTAGGATAGACAAAGGTAAACAATCTAATGTTAACGCTGAAGTTTCTAAACTTATGTCTAAAACTCCTCCTAGGTTGAATAAAAATTTTGAATCTGTCTCCACTTGTCATCATTGTCATATTGTTAGCCATATAAGGCCAAATTGTCTTAAGTTTTCAACCTCTAAGGTTAAACTTCCTTCTAGGAATTCGAGTAGCTCTAAAACTATTCATGTTTGTCACCATTGTGGTGGTTCTGGTCACACTCATCCTAACTATTTCAAGTTGTTTCCCAACACATATCACCACTAAAACTTGTCAATCATGTATTACATATGTGTGCTTCGGCATAGCAAAATTGTGATGTTATGGCTTACATAATTGGGTATTTATTTTCTCTCTTATATGCCTACGCATCAAAGAATCAAAATGCTTTTAAAATGATTGTAAGCGTGTTTGTAGGAGATATGGGAGTTATATGATGTACCTTAAAGGTGATAATCCACATCAAACAATTATGATTGTGTGTGAGTGTATTGGATGTTCTCATATCTCAAATCATCATAATATGAGAAACTTGTGCACACTTCTTATGTTTTCACACACAACACACATGCTCTTTGCTACTCTTGATACATGTGTAGGTACAATGTATTTTAGCCATCACAAGGGATACATGTGTTAATATATACTTGATAAACAATTTTAACTTGTTTTTGAAATATAAAATTGGTTAGACTTGTTTAGTGTATTTGTGGATCTAGGAATGCTCTGCATCTAGAGTTGAGGTGTGGTTTGAGTGCTTAACACGTTGCTTGGATGCTTGTTTGAGTAGCCATCTTGTTGCTTTCTCACCTTATGTGTTTTTCCCCCTTGAAAAACCTCTTTTTTTGCATCCTTGATAGCTTCTCGACAGATACCTCTTCTATTGAGATTTCTGGGTTTGACCTCGACAGCTTCTTAACAAATAGGTCGATCCATCAAGCCAAAATCTTGTGCTCTTTGTCTGCTCAACACATTCTCGATCCATCGAGGTTGGCTTCTTCTCGATAGATTCTCGACACCTCCTCGATCGATTGAGATACCCTTGCATGCATTTCATTTTTCTTTGTTTTGCATTTTTTTCCTTTGTGTCCACAGCATCTTTTTTTTTTTTCTTTTTCTTTTTCTTGTAGGTCTATGGTTCCTTCTTCTCCTTGTTCCCTCTATATCAGTTTTTGTTTGTCTCCAGTCAAGTTTTTTAGCCTTTTATGCCCTTTGACAATTGTGTCAAAAAGTGGGAGAATTTTGAGAATTGAATGTCATTCCTCAGTGGGAGTAATAGACTTAGGAGGAGAACTTCATGTTAAAGGGAAGAAAGTTTTTGATGTAATTAACTTGATGGGGAGAGTTAGTCTGATACACTTTGATGTTGATATATATATATATATATATATATATATATATATATATTGTGTTGTGTATCTTTTAGTTTTGTAACCATTTACATACATCATGTGTTGTTTCTATATTTGATGATAATATGTGTTTCACTCTTTATCTCACGTGTTGTTTTTTTTCTCTCTTTATACACATGTTTCTTGTTTATTTAACTTGTCATTATTTTCCATATGGTGCCTTGATGTGTTTTGTTTAGTGTCTTTCAGGAAAGAAAAGGTAAAGCCAAGTCAAGAATTCGAACCTTCATCTTGCAGCAACTTCCAAGGTTTAGATCTTTTTGACTAGGCTTATTTATTTTGTAATCTTGAGAAGAATGTATTCTAGGACATTCAATGTATTCTCGTGATTTTGTTACGGATTGCCAAAGGGGGAGATTGTAAGAGACTTTTTTTTATGTAATTAGCATATCCTTCGACAAAACGCATTTTACTTGTATTTATATAAATCTAAGTAGGTTCCTACAAGTGGTTACATTAAAGATATGAAGATTACTTAAGAACTGCTGAAGAAAAGTGCAATCTGTAGGTTTCGATACCTCTTCGACAGAATCTCGATCTGTAAAAATTCATTAAAGCTCGACACATGTCTCGATCTATTGAGCTTATAGGGATTCAGACTATAGCCAACAACATTTTTATTTTAAAAGGCTATTTATTTATAGGTTTGTATAATCCTTATTTTACTAGGAAAGCCCAAGGTCTATGTATATCTATTTGGAATAGGAGAGCCCATTGAGCTCCTATTTAAACAAGGAGGTGGAAAATGGAAATAAAAAATCCTAGAGAGCTTCATAAGGTTTTCCTTTTGAAACTCTAGCCTCCTCTTACAGAAGAAAGAGTTCTTACTGCGTTTTTTGTACACCTTTGGATTTTGTAATCAAGCAAAGTCTTTTACACTATCATTGAAGATCTTATTGGTGTTTCTATGTGAAATTATTGCAAATCAACTACATCAATCAAAGGGTTGCTATGGAGTTAGTCACGTACTGGGATCCGTGCATCGTTGGTTAGTCATGTACTATGATTCATGCATTAAACAAAAAGATTGCCGCTACAATACAAATCTAATTAGGTATTGGAGTAAGGGTTCAGCTATAGGTTGGTATTTCGGGATAGGTTAAAGGGTTTGGTAAGATTCTTTATACTTGTAACCGCTTGTGATTGATAATAGTGGATTCTTAAGAGTAGTGACCTTAAAATTTTTCTTCGTGGTTTTCCTCATTCGTAAACAAATCACCCATGTCAAATTTATTTTTCGCTGCATTTAGATAATTTGGTGATTTGTTTGTGCTACCATACTATTGCATTTAATTGAACCTAATTAATTAATTTGGGTAATTAATTAATTTGCAAGGGGTCAATTCTTTTTAACCCAACAAGTTGAACTTCTAAACCTCTTATTTTGGAGGGTATTCTGATTTTGCTCTCATGGGTCTCTTGATGATATGGTGTAAATCTTATGGAAGCTAGTCATAATGTTGGAGATGATATTGAATGGGTTAATTTTGTAAATTGGAGTCTATGCCTTGTGAACTTATTTGTTAAGAAACTTTGGAAGTGAAATACATTATTTGTGAGGTTGAATACTAGGCTTGCCTAATTAAGTGCTCATTTGGCAATTCCTAAATTGTAGCTAAATACAATTTCAATCTCTATGCTTTTTGTGATAGGTTTGCTTGATATTGTTTAGGTTTGCTTAATATTGTTTAGGTTCTTGCCAATCTCCTTTGGAGTTTGGAGAATTAGGCTTTTTCGGGTTGTGAGGTAAGTATCTTTTTATTGGGATTTTTAGAAAATAACCATGATACATAAACAATATTTTTTTGGGTCAAACACATTTTGGAAAATTAATTATAGAACTATGTTTCCTTAAAAAGTGTTGTGTTGTGACCCAACTATATATTATATATGAAAGTGCATCACATTTGATATTGCATTTGGGGAAATGCATGAAGTGTTGGTATGAAAATTATGAGCATCTTTGACTTAATTTTTGATAATGAATTCATGGATTTTAAGGTTTACTATAAAATTTAAAGATGTTTATCTTGTCTTATATTATTTGGGAAATTGGAAGAAAATATTTTTGACAAAGAGTGAAGTTGAAAACCTTAAAAACTTTGTGGAATTTTTGGTTGTTTAAGGTTTTTCTGAAACTACCTGGATATGAACTATGTATTTCAAAGTACATAAGATTTGTAAGCTTTATGTTGTTTTAATCCTATGCCATGTGTGATTTCCCAGTGATCAACAGATTTAGTTTCTGTAGTCTTTGTGACAATGAAATCAGATCCAAGTCAGTGCCCTTTCACTTTGAATGACGCATTCTTCCCTGCTACTTATGGGGGGAAGAGGTTCCTTGATTGTGTGTGGGTGAGGCTGCTGCCTAAGGGGCTAAAAGACCACATGCAAAAGTGGTCCTATTTAACATGTTCTCCTTACTACCCATAGGGGGAGAGCAAAACCTTGAGGGTATGGGCGAGGCTGCTACCCATAACGCCAAGAGATTACATACTAGAAAGGACAATATTATGCCAGTTGTGAATGGGTGGACTCCTGACCAGTCTATGTGGTAGTGTGGTATATCTGTGATAAATTACCCTATATTAGATTTTATGGTTTTGGAATTATATTGTTAGTGCTCACAAAATATGGTATATAATTTTAAAGTATTTACTTTGAGAAACTTTGTGTTCCATTATTTAACATACTATTATTGAAATGATCTACCAGTATTAAGTTAGAATTTCTCAAATTAAGACATGATTTGTAAGTTGTTTATCATCATGGAACTTGCATTTCCCCCACCCCCATTAATTATGCTACTTACTAGGCTCTATCTCATTCCATTATTTTACAACTTTTCAGAGTAGGCAACAATTATTTTGAGACAGCTTTTTGGTGGCTAACAGTAGTTAGACTAACTACTGATGGAGGCTGAACTTTTTTGGTGGAGATATTTAGATGATGTACATCATAGAGTAAAATTTATTCTTTCTTTTGTATATTATAGTGTTTATGACTTTATTCCCACTGATGGAACAAGTTGATAATATGTAATTATTTATTCAAATCTACATTTTTTTGTGGCCAATGGTCCTTGTAATTATTGCATACCCTTCTGACTTACTTTGGAAGTATATTTAACGGAATTATTATGATAATTCTTGATGTTGGTACTTGATATAATTTATTTCGATTGAATTGTCAAAAAGGAAAAAAAAAAATCTACAAGTACTTTTGAGATGTCTTTCTCATGTTTTGAACCCTTTTGGGTTTAGGGCGTAACACTTCGGCCCTAAATGTTATGATTATCATTGACATGGTCATATGAAACAAGATTGCTCAACTTACCTCAAGTCGATTGGAAAGGGTAAAGTTATGGTAGCTACCCTGAGTGATGTTGAGTCTAAGTATAAAGACTCAAATAGTGATCAAGAAAGGAAGTATATGGTCTTTGTGATCACTGTTAAGGAGGAAAGTGAAAGGGAAGTTGTGGAGAATGAACTTGAGAATGATTATAGCAAAGACTTAGGTGAAAAAGCTACCCTACAAGATGCTTATGATTAGTTGTAAATAACCTAGCAAATATATGCTGTTAGGACATATGTGAAATTTGTTAGAACATATGTTATGTAAATTAGCTAATCCTTTGACAAAACGCATTTTACTTGTATTTGGGTAAATCTAGGATGGTTTTAGTACTTCAAGGAATAAGAGTTCAAGTCTAGTATTGAAACTATGCAGATCTGTCTAAGAAACAAATGAAGAAGTGTTGTTCATTAAAGCTCGATAGATAGATATCTATCGAGGTTCAATAATAAATCTCAACAGTTGCTCGACAGAAACAGTATCTATCGAGAATTACAAAATTCAAATTTCTAGTTATGTTTTCATGCATATCCAAGTGTATTTGTGTAGGGTTTTTTTTCTCACAACTCTAGACATATATAAGGATTATTTTAAAGGCTGTCACAATGTTGCTGCACAAGGAATCAGAGCTTCCCTTCATGCATTGTGTGATCGGAGACAAAAGTTGACCTAATTCATCTTTTCATTGAAGAAGCTACTACATCTTTGCGTTGAGGGTTTTGTAACTAAGGAGCTTCTTGATCTTCATCATTTGGATAAACTGAAGAACTTTGCAGCCAACATCTTTCTCAAGTTAGTGTGTTAGTCACGTGCATTGAAAGGAGAGATTGTCATTACATTACAAGTCCAATTGTGTATTGGGATAAAAGTTCAACTGTAGGTTTGTATAAGATACTAGGATTTCTTTACTTGTAACCGCTTGTTTTGATAATAGTGGATTCTCAGGAGTGGTGACCTTAAATTCACTCAGTGAGATTTTGCCTCGGTAGTTTTCCCCATTCGTAAACAAATCACCTGTGTCAAATTTATTTTCCGCTGTAGTTACTTTAGTTGGTGATTTGTTTATGCTACCACGCTTATTGCATGTAATTGAATCTAATTAATTAACTTAGCTAATTAATTGATTAATTTACCAAATGGATCAATACATTCTTGGCCTATCATATGCTAAACCTTTAGATTAGCTATTAAGAAACTAAATGAGATTGAGTTAGAAAAAGAGAGGTTGATTGTTATAGTGGATGAAGTGAGTAGGACCATAGACTAGAAGACAAAGAATACATCTTTGGTTGATAGAGTAGAAGATCATGTTAAGAATTGTGTCAAGCTCATGCTCAGATATAAAGGAATAGGATGTATAGTTCTAAGTTAGATGATATGTCGTGAACTCTCATAGTTTCAACAAAACTAGCTTAGGGTATGAAGGGTCAAATTCCTCTCTTCCTTTTGCTTCTAAATCCACAAGACTTAGAGTTAGATTTGTTCCATAATATGAAAAGGTTAAGCCTAAGGTTGAACAACCAAAGGCAGAAAAGAGTAAATCTATTATTAGTAATGCTTAAAAAATGACTCCTCGTCTTCCCTCCAACAAGAATAATTAACTTAAGAGACCTTACTTTTGTCACTATTATGGTGCAGTTGGACACACTCATAAAAATTTTTTCAAGTGGCTTGCCGGCTAAAAGTAAAGTCGTGTGTCAAATTCTTAAGGCTAGCCTAAGGCACAAGAACTAGTGCAAGAAAGCATTGGGTCTGCACCCCACAGCATCCGCATCCTACTTTTTCAAAAATTGCTGAGTCCTGCACCCGTACCTGCATCCACACCCGAATCCAAAAATGCACATGTGCTTCATAGACCTAATGCCTTTGCTTGGTGAGTCGATCAAGGACTTAAGACTTCTAACTCAGTTTCAGGGGAATGTGAATCCCGCTTGACCTTCAAATAGATGTTCTTGTAGGAAAAACATAGTTTTTATCGCATACAAAAAATACGCAGTAGAAAATTAATGGATTTACTTCATTCACAATTGATAACATAAACTATGTAAATTTCAGAATATAGGAACAAGATAGAGTACCTTGGTGCTGTGAAATTCAAAACCAAATAATAAAAGTACTAGGAAACACTTTTAATCTTCACTCCAATTTCACTTATGCCCAAGAAGATTGGTCTCTCAATCAATTTATAAATATGTGTTCAAGGGAGAATAAGAGAGTGGCTTACACTCACATACACACCATTTTCATACCTTATAAAATTCTCTATGTTTCTCTCCTTATATATAGCTGATTAGCTAATTGGGCTAGTCTTTTGGGCCATTCCAATTGAGCTTTAGTATGTGGCTTGGAGTGGGACCAAAAGGGACAAATAAGACACTAACTGTAATGGGTTTTGGGTCTTTCTATCAACTCTAAACAAGCCCAAAATTACCATGAATTATATTTAATACTACTACATAAATATAATTGCACTCTAGGCCTTATTAATAAATTATATCCCAAGACTTTATTATACATTCAACCCCTTCATTAAAACATTCGTAATAATACAAAGTCATGAATGTTGACTGCCACTTTAAAGATTACTACATCTTAATTCTTATGTACTCGGTTTAATTTTTCAAGTTATTCATCATATATTTATGAAATCCAATTTCATAAATATATACTTTAGTAATTTCTTATTAAAGTAGTTAGGCCTAACACTCTAAATAACCAAACCCATGAAACTTATCTCAAAGGAATATTTTATATTTATGTTAAGAGATTATAAATTCCATCTTGAGAATATATGTTCCTTTAACATTAAATGTGGTTGTCCAACATATTGAAGTTTTGATCGTGACTTTAGATCTCACTCCTGATATATTAAAGTAACCTACACTTCATGATCAAGTTCATTATTCTTTTAGGATTGAGAGTTCATGTAAATAGAAGTCGTGAGATTTATTATTCATTTGACAGTCGTTAGTAGAATAATAAATCTCACAGCGGTCTAATTCAATATGTCTTAACACTTAAAACATTTCAACTAGAAGTCTCCACTTCCATGATCAAGACAAATCATCTTAGTTGATATGTTATAGTGAAAGGTCGGATTTGTATTAAAAACACAAGAGCTGTTCAGACCCCAATCAAAAGATTACGGCTCGGTTGATTTTACTCTAACTTAAACTAAGTGCAGAATAGAGTAAATGAAAACAAACAAACAATAAAACTACTCTAAGCCATATTTATCATATACCAGTATTAAATGAAAGCTAAAAGAGTAGAAAAGAGAAATGTAAACACAAGATAACACGCTGATATGTTATCGAAGAGGAAATCGAAGAACTCGGTAGAAAACCTTTTCGCCACCCTCCAAACGTCAAATTGACCCATTAGACAATAAGTTGGGATACATGAATAGCAAAAGACCCTCTAAGCCTAATCTATCGAATGCACCTAAGTCCTCCAAGCTCCTACTCCAACAAGACTTTTCGGAACCGTGTCTTGTTTAGCTTTCCGAATCCCGCAATGCGCCCGATTGCAACCGCCAAGGCTTGGCTTCTTCCAATACTTCCTAGCAACACCAAAACCTCACTAGACACTCAAATTAGGTGTGATAAGTGTTTGGGCTATCAACCTCTTAAGGATATGGATATGGAGAGGTAGGGGTATGAGGAAACCACAAAGGATTGTGTAGATGATTATGGGTATACAATCTCTAACTCTCAAGTGTGTTTGCTAGGTTTTCTCTTTGAAAAGCACTCCTTACAATATATGGGTAATGTGGGTATATATAGTTTGGGTGAAGACATGGTGGAGCAGATAAGCTAAAATAACAAAACAGAATGTTTCACGGGTATCTCGCGGGAAGGCCTTACCTACGAGCTACTTGCGAAAACCAGCTGTCACCAGATTGTCACGACTCTTCGCATTCCAGTCATGTGCTCTTCACATGGCTTACTTCACTGGAAGATTACTCGTGAGATGCCCTCGAAAACCACTCATTCTTCAATGCAAGCTTGAGTCTTCACACTCTCTCTCTCTCTCACAACCCATACAATGAAATCCCACATAAAACATAGGGTATACATGATTGAACAAAATTACAATCAAATTTGGCATAAAATTAAAACCAACACTGATAAGCCACAAATACGTTGACCCTTGTGATGAATTAAGTTGATTAGTTAGCCAAGTTTTTAATTAATCAAATTAACATGCAAATTACATGGTAGTACAAACAAATTACTAATAAACTAAAGTATGCAGCAAAAAATAAATAGACACGGTAATTTGTTTACGAATGGGAAAAACCTACACGGCAAAAATCCCACTGGGTGATTTAAGGTCACCAGTCCCGAAACTCCACTATTATCACAACTAGCGGTTACAAGTAAAGGAATCCCAAGTATCTTACCAATCTACAGTTGAACTCTTACCCCAATACCTAATTGGACTTGTTCTGTAGTGACAGTGTCTCCTTTTGATGCACGGCTCCCAATACGTGACTAACCAATTACGCGGATCTCAGTACACGACTTCAATCACCAACTAGAGAGAGAGTTGTTAGCTGCAACGTTTTTTAATTCATCCACACGATGAAGATCAAGAAGATGCTGGGTTACAAAACCCTACGGCATACATTACACAGCAACTTCTTCACAAGAGATGAACTAGGGCATAAACTTTGTCTCAGGTCACAAATTGCTTGAACAAGGATTTCTTAGTGCTTGTGCAACTTGTGTCTCTTTTTACGGCCCTTAAAATAATCCTTTTATATGTCTAGGGTTAGAAGAAAAGAAGTCCCAAAGACACATGTACGGATTGGAATTAAAACAGAACTTAGAATATGTTTTTCTTAAATCTCGACAGCTAGAGGTGTCAAGGTGCTGTCGAGCAACTGTCGAGCCTTGGGGCTGAACAACTTCTCAAAGCTCGATAGATGCAGGTGTCGAGTTTTAAAATCTGACACTTCTTCAACTTGAATTTTGGACAACTTGTATGGCTTTAACACTTGATCTTGAAACCTTGTTTCTTGAAGTATTAAAATCATTCTAGAGCTACCCAAATACAAGCTGAGTGCGTTTTGTCAAAGGATAAACCAATTACATAAAATAATGACATATGTTCAAAATAACTTGAAATACATATTTCCTAACAAACACAAAATAGTTGTAAATAACAACTTTAAAATCTCCCGCTTTGGCTATTCCATGGCAAAACCCCTAAAACAGACTCTAGACTTAAACGTGAGTTTGGGAACAAATGAAAAACTCACTCACACCTAATCTAAAAGCTATAAAGTACTTGCATGTATACACCTGTATCCTAAACCACTTGCACACAAACAAAACTTTCATTAAGCTTATGACAAGTTGAATACAAGGTATGTATAGGAACAAGTAAAATGCGATCAAGGTAATAAGCAAAATATAAACTATGAAGCATAACTTGATCATACAGGAACAGTCATTAAAGAATGACTACAATGAATATTTAACTAGTAAATGATCATTTAGACACACAGTGCAATTAAGAGTAATGCAAAAATCAATTGCATGTCCAAACAAATAACCAATGCAAAACACCAAAGCATTTCCATTAAGAATATATGATCCAACAAGGGCATAAGTGTATAGTACTAAAGATAATGTATGCATTAATCTAAAAGTACTTTAAACAGTTACAAAGCAAGGATATATAAAACAAAGTACTAAATATAAACTGAAGTTTTAAACTAGAGTATTTTAAAGCTTTAAAAGAGAGCAATTTAAATAACCACAGAACAAAATATTATGCTTTTGATCTTGATCTCCAATGTTTCCCCTTCAATCTAGCTCTTTCTCCCCCTATCACGGACCATCTCCCCCTTTTTGTCATGGAATAGCTAGTCTTCATCTTCCTCTAACTTCCTTTAAATTTGGTCCAATTGAGTTTGGAGAGATGTGAACTTCGTGTCGAAACGAATGCGTTAGGAGTGCATAATAGATGCAAGTCCAAATAACTTAGTGCTGATGTCTTGGATAGACGACATAATGTTGTCTAACTTCTCATCATACAAATGAGAGCTAGAGCTTGAACTAGCATGAGGAGCATGACTCTCTTGCTTGGTCCCTTTCCAAGTGTGACTAATGCTAACTTTGAGAGTACGGGTGTGTTGGGATATGTGTCCTTAAATCCTATTGTATGATGCTATGTATTTTATTATGTTAGACATTATGTATGACTTAATGTTTTGGTTAATAAAGTTGTATTATTATTTGAAAATATTGGTAACATGAATATTGGGACATTATCATATAGTCCATGAGATGCATAGTATGCGATTTATGTGATTTAGTCACAGAAGATATAAATCACAAGTTCTATGTAAACTCAGAATTATAGTTCGTAGTCGGTGATGAAATTGGGCATTTCATCTGCGAAGACTATAACATATCAACTAAGATGATTTGTCTTGATCATGGAAATGGAGATTTCTAGTTGATATGTTGATATGTTTTAAGAGTTAAGACATATTGAACTGGACCGGTGTGAGATTTATTATTCTCCTAAAGACTGTCAATAGAATAATAAACTCACGACTTATATTTGCATGAACTCTTAATCCTGAGAGGATAATGGACCTGATCATGAAGTGTAGGTTGCTTTGATATATCAGGAGTGAGATCTATGGTTAAGGTCAAAATCTCAGTATGTTGGGCAGCCACATTTAGTGTTGATGGAACATATATTCTCAAGATGGAATTCATAGTCTCTTAATGGAGATATAAAATATTCCCTTGAGATAAGTTTAATGTGTTTGTTATTCAGAGAGTTGGGCCTAACCACTTTAGTAAGGAGTTACTAAAGTATATATTTATGGAATTGGATTTCATAAATATATGATGAATAACTTAAAGGATTAAACCGGGTACTTAAGGAATTAAGATGTAGTAATATACAAAGTGGCAGTCTTCTTTCATGACTTTGTATTACTATGAATATTTTATGAAGGGGTTGCATGTATAATAAAGTCTTGGGATATAATTTTTAAATAAGGCCTAGAGTGCAACTATATTTATATAGTGGTATTAAATATAGTTAATGGTAACTTTAGACTTGTCAAGAGTTGACAGAAAAGCCCAAGGCCCATTGGAGCTAGTGTCTTATTGGTCCCTTTTGGTCCCACTCCAAGCCACACACTTAAGCCCAATTGGAAAGGCCCAAAAGGCCGGCCCAATTAGATAATCAGTTAGATACAAAGGGAGAAACACACAGAATTTTTCTGTAGAGAATTGGTAGAGATTTTCATAGAGAAAAAGAGAGAGTGTGAGACACACTTTCATTCTCCCTTTGGAACTGATTGAGAGACCACACATCTTGGGCATTAGTGGAATTGGAGTGAAGATTGAAAGTATTCCCAAGTGCTTCTGTTCTTCAAGTTTTTGAAATTCACCGCTCCAAGGTACACTCTCTTGTTCTGATATTCTGAAACTTACATGGCACATGTTAACTCTTATGTATGAAGTAGATCCGTTTATTTATATTTTCCACTGCGTATGTTTGTATGAGATACAAGCATGTTCTATTTTTCCAACAGGGTGTTGATTGGATTTGGCTGAGGGTATGGCCTTTCATCTTCCAACGAATGAATGCCTTTGAGCTTTAGAATTTTTGAGATAAGGCAACTGAAGGGAAGGCAGTTCCTTGAGCCAATTCTCTCAACCGTTTTTGCTCAAGATGTGGAAGATATGAGAACAAATATCAATCTCTTCATCATTGACCAGTTCATGAAGAAATAAGGCCTGGCAGAGATTCATGTACCTGGTGCTTGAGAGAGGATAGAGGTTGTGGAACATGATTGTTGGAATGCTCCTATCAAGAAGAGTTGCTTGCTCAATTGTCCTTTCAACCAACAAGGGGGCATCTTTGAAATATTTCTCATAGTCTTGAAATGTGGCATATGATTTGAACTTGTCAACATCATAGAACCCTGTTCCTTTTTGACTTCGGGGTAAAGCTATCAAGATCAGTCACTGGTTCTTTTCCTTTTCTACTACTGCCTTTCACAGCTGATTTCTTGAAGGGAGACATCTGTAAAAAACAAAGACAAAACACAAAGAAACAAGTGTAAAAACACATACACAAGAACACAAACTTGATTAGTACCAAGTTAGTCCATAAAAATGATTACAAAGTCCTAAAAAGAACATAAACAAAGTCACAAGATCATGTTATGTGAGCTAAACATGTTATAACAATTATCTAGCATAAGTGATATGCAAAACATGACAAATGAATAAGAGTGTGCATGTGTGATGCATGATCAAGACATGACAAAACACATATGGGTCAAAGTGTGTAAAAGACATGACCAATGATCAAAACATGATAAACATCCATAATCATGGTTTTTCCCAAAGTTTGGTACTCATCGGAGTCCAAAATAACACCAAAATCTCATTTCGGCATTTTATCAAACACTTGGTATGCACCCACACAACTAAGATGTAAACAATGCATGAATGTGTGTGAATCTTGCCTAAATACAAGATAAAATGCCACAAGGGGCCAACACAAACACAAACAGAACAAATGGGACAGAGCCTAATCAAGAAATTAAAATTTTTTCCACAAAATAGAAAATTCCCAACCCCTTTTAAAAAATATCCCAACTCATGCAAAATCTATAATCTAAGGCATAATCTTGTGAAATAGAGAGAAAAGATTGAATGAACATACCTTAGAGATGATTTAAAGATAAATACTCTTGAGATTTGGTTGGGTTTTTTAGGAAAAATTGGTTTTGGGTTGAGAGAGACTCGAGGGAGGCAAAAGGGTTATGTTCGAAAAACTATGTTGATCAGTCCTTGAAAACTAAAAACACGCGTTTTTTGCCAGATTGGCTTACTTGTGAGACAGTAATGAAAGTTTCTATTTGAATTTCATGTGTTTTCATTTTTTGCCTATCTCATTTACGCGGAAAGAGCTTCGTCATGAGCTTCTCGCAAAAATACCTCTAAAGGAGTTCTTTTATAAAAACATAAACATGCAATAAGAACAAAAACTCAAAAACACAAAAACATAAAAACACTTTTAAAAACATATAAAATACTCAAAAATCATTTTTGCGTTTGATCAACAAGTAATTGAGTATACACATCACATTTGAGCATGTACAATCACACAAATGAAATAAGCATTTATTAAACAATAGACTTTTGTGTTGTGTATGTGTATCAAATGTGGAATAGTGAAGCTTCAATAATTAATTCAATCAAGTCATACACAACTAGTGATAAGTCAAGTGGTCTATCTCAATTATAGAAATGAACATATATGACCTCCCACAAGAAAATGATCACAAAACTTTGAAGCTTTTCTTTTTAGCTTCTTATTGTAGGATAAATACATGTTTGTATCACATACAAAACATACGCAATAAAAAAATAACAGATCTACTTCATTCATAAATATTAACATGTACTATGTAAGTTTCAGAATTTAAGAACGAGAGAGTACCTGGTACAGTAAATTTCAAAACCGAAGATCAGAAGAACTTAGGAACACTTTCAATCTTCACTCCAATTCCATTAACGCCTAAGAAGTATGGTCTCTCAATCAATTTTCCAAGGGAGAATGTCAAAGTGTCTAACACTTCTTACACACCATTTCACAAGAGTGTTGTTCCTTAATAAAAATTATGTATGTTTCTCTATTTGTATCAATTGATTATTTAATTGGGCCGACCTTTTGGGCATTTCCAATTGGGCTTAAGTGTGTAGCTTGGAGTGGGACCAAAAGGAACCAATAAGACACTAGCTCCAATAGGTTTTGGGCCTTTCTGTCAACTCTTGACAAGCTCAAAGTTGCCATTAACTATATTTAATATCACTATATAAATATAGTTGTACTCTAGGCTTTATTTATAAATTATATCCCAAAACTTTATTGTACATGCAATCTCATCATATAATATTCGTAGTAATACAAAGTCATGAATATAGACTGCTACTTTAAAGATGAATACATCTTAATTCCTTGAGTACCCAGTTTAATCCTTTAAGGTTATTCATCATATATTTATGAAATTCAATTCCATAAATATATACTTTAGTAACTCCTTACTAAAGTAGTTCGGCCTAACTCTCTGAATAACTGAACCTATTAAACTTATTTCAAGGGAATATTTTGTATCTTTGTTAAGAGATTATGAATTCCATCTTGAGAATATATGTTCCATCAACACTAAATGTGGTTGCCCAATATACTGAGATTTTGACCGTAACTTTAAATTTCACTCTTGATATATCAAAACAACCTACACTTCATGATCAAGTCTATTATCCTCTGAGGATTAAGAGTTCATATAAATATAAGTCGTGAGTTTATTATTCATTTGACAGTCGTTAGAAGAATAATAAATCTCATAACGGTCCAGTTCACTATGATTTAACTCTTAAAACATATCAACATACCAACTAAAAATCTCCATTTCCATGATCAAGACAAATCATCTTAGTTGACATGTTATTGTCTTCGTAGATGAAATGCTCAATTTCATCACTGACTACGAACTAAAATTCTGAGTTTACAAAAAACTTGTGATTTATATCTTCTTTGACTAAATCACATAAATCACATACTATGCATCTCATGGACTATATAATAATGTCTGAATATACATGTTACCATTATTTTAGATAATAATAAAAAAAATTTATTAATCACAACATTAAGTCATACATAATAACATACATAGCATCATACAATTGGGTTTAAGTGCACTAATCCCAAAAATCTCTCACTTGTCCTAAAGACTATTGTGCACTAATCTAACTCTTATTTCATCTACAAGGCAAGGCTTTGGTAAAGGGATTTGCTAGATTATTTGCACTTTCAATCTTTGCTACCACTACATCTCCACGAGCAATAATGTCTCGAATAATGTGGTACTTCCTCTTAATGTTCTTTCCTTTTTTGTTATTCCTTGGATCCTTGGATTGTGCAACCGCTCCACTATTGTCGTAAAACAATGTGCTAGGAACTTGTTCCATTCTCACAACACCAAGATTAGAAAGGAATTTTTTGAGCCAAATAGCCTCCTTTGTTGCTTCACAAGCAGCAACATATTCAGCTTCCATGGTAGAGTCGGCAATACAAGATTGCTTAACACTGCTCCAACTTGTGGCTCTACCTCCAAAGGTGAAAACACATCATGAAGCGGATTTTCTGAAATCTAGATCCGATTGAAAATCTGAATCTGTATAGCCAATAGGAATCAAATCCTCACTATTGTAAACAAGCATATAATTTCTCGTTCTCCGTAGATACTTGAGAATATGCTTTACAACTTGCCAATGTTTTGGTCATAGATTTGATTGATATCGGCTGACCATGCCAACTGAATAACAGATACCTAATCTAGTACAAAGTATGACATACATGAGACTTTCTACTACAGAAGCATAAAGAACTTGTCTCATTATAATTTCTTCTTTTTGAGTATTAGGCCTTTGGTCATCTGACAAAGGAACTTCGTATCTGAAAGGAAGTAATCCTTTTTTGGAGTTTTGCATGATAAACCGTTCTAGAGCCTTATCTATATATCCAGCTTGTGATAAGCCTAACATCTTATTCTTGCGATCTCACCAAAGCTTGATCCCTAAAATAAAGTTAGTCTCACCCAAGTCCTTCATATCAAATTGGCTAGACAGCCAAACGTTAACCGATGACACATTACCCCTACATCATTCTAATGAGTAGAATATCATCAACAAAAAGCACTAGGAACATTACTACTTTGTCTCGATATCTTTTGTACACACATGGTTCATTAAGATTTTGTTCAAGACCAAATGACTTGATTGCTTAATCAAATCTAATGTTCCATGACCTAGATGCTTACTTAAGTCCATAAATGGACATTTTCAACTTGCATACCATATGCTCTTGGTTCTTTGCTATGAAACCTTCCGGTTGCATCCTATAGATTTCTTCCTCAAGATTGCCATTAAGAAATGTAACCTTGACATCTATTTGTCAAATCTCATAATCATAATGAACAGCAATGGATAAGAGAATTCTGATAGAATTAAGCATGGCTATCGGTGAAAAAGTTTTATCACTGTCAATGCCTTCATTTTGTGTATACCCTTTCGCCACTAGTCTTGCTTTAAAGGTTTCAACCTTTCCATCTATCCATCTTTTCTTCTTGTAAACCCATTTACAACCAATAGGTTTAATGCCGTTAGGCGCCTTTACAAGATCCCAAACTTGATTGGAATATATAGAATCTAATTCAGATTTCATAGTTTGGACCTAGTGATGTGCATCTATATCAGTTATTGTCTCCTCATAAGTGTAGGGATCCTATTCAGTCTCTTCTGAGATAGCTTTATAAATTTCTTCTAAACCTATAAATCTCACAAAAGGTCGAACAATTTTCCCACTACGGCGAGGCACCTGTGCAATAGACATCTCATGAGTAGTATTTTGTGGTATATCTAATACAACCACATCATCTCTAATTTCATCCATTGGTTGTTCAACTCTAGGTTCATCTATTTTAGCCAAAACAACTTTACTTTTAGGAGTAAAATTATTCATGTAGTCATTTTCCAAGAATTTGGCATTTTTGCTAACAAACACTTTATTATTCTTATGATTATAGAATAAACCTCCAACAGTTCCTTTTGGATACCCTACAAAAAATACCACTTCTGTTTTAGACTGTAACTTGTCAGAATTTCCTTTTAACACATGTGCTAGACAACCCCAAATATGGAGATATCTCATACTAGGCTTATGCCTATTCCACAACTCTACAGGTATTTTAGGAACAAACTTCGAAGGTACTAAATTCAGAAGATACATTGCAGTACTTAAGGCATATGCCCAAAAGGAAATTGGTAGAGTCGAATAACTTAACATGGATCTAACCATATCTAAAAGAGTCTTATTTCTTCTTTCTACTACACCATTCTGTTGTGGAGTTCTAGGTGCAGTCAATTGGGATATAATCCCATTTTCAGTCAAGTAAGTCTTGAAATCCCCAAGAAAGTATTTGCTGCCTCGATCAAATCGAATGACCTTTATGCGTTTACCCAATTGATTCTTAACTTCAGCCCTAAACTCTTTGAACTTGTCAAAGGCTTCGGACTTCTGTCTCCTTAGGTACACATAGCCAAATCTAGAGTAATCATCAGTGAAAGTAATGAAATAATCATAGCCACCTCTTGCTTGGATTGACATAGGATCACATAAATTTGAATATACTAGTTCTAGCAAATCTTGGGCTCTTCTACCTTTTACAATAAAAGGTCGTTTGGTCATTTTACCTTCCAAACAAGATTCACAAAATGGAAATTCATCAAAGTTCAATGGCTCCAAGAGACCATCTTTAATCAGTCTGTGAATCCTATTTGAACTAATATGACCCAAACGTAAATGCCAAAGATATGCATCACTAGTGGAAGGAAACTTTCTCTTTAATGATTTTGCATGTAAATTATTATCTAATTCAGCATTATATAATTCATGCTTATCAGAAGTTAAAATATAAAGACCATTCACAATATTACTAAAACAAATAAACATTTTACCCTTCTTTATTACAACATTGTCTTTAAGGATAACACAATATCCATGTTTACTTAAATAAGTTGTAGAAATTAAATTCCTACGAACATTAGGTACAAATAGACTGTCTTGCAATATTAAAACCCTAAACTCAAAGCATAAATTAACAACTCCAACAGCTACAATTAGAATCCTGCTCCCATCAGCCAAAGTAAGAAACAATTCCCCCTCATTTAGTTTTTTGGTCTGTTGAAATCCCTGCAAAGAATTGCAGATAAGAACTTTTCATACCCTTATTCTTGGCAACTTTGAACTTTGGACAATTCCTCTTCTAATGTCCTTTCTCACCACAATGGAAACACTTTTCTTTGATCTTTTTTCCTTTGTCGACAACCCCTAAGGCAATTTGCTTACCTTCTTGCTTAGTGAAGTCCTTCCTCTTCTTCTTCTTACCCTTGCCTTTCGACTTAGATTGAGAAGTAGAAACTTCACCCACATTGGCTTCAACACTAGAAGTACCAATGATGCCTTCTGCAGCCACTAACTCATTCATTAAGTTGGAATTTCTTGAATGATTCCAATAGTGACTAGAGTATCATATCCACTTGGGATTCTCCATCAATGTCGGCACCTAAAACCTCCAATGTATTCAGATTAGAGATCATTATAAAACAATGTTCCCTCATTAAACTGCCTTCAGCCATTTTGGCATTATAAATTCGCTCATGGTTTCTTGCCTTGGAGAACGGCCTTACTCACCAAACATTTCCTTCGGACTTAGCATAATATCCGAAGCTAGTTCTATATCTTGTGTTTAATGTTGTAGAACATTTGAAATAGATGCTAGGATATAGCACTTGGCCATCTCATTAGATTTCTGCCAACGATCATATCGCTATTTTTCCTCAAGGGGAGCATTTAATGAAGGAAAGCTAGGGCATAGTTAAGTAAGCACATATTTGTACTCTTCAGCTGTAAGAACAATGTCCAAATTTCTTTTTCAGTCAACATAGTTGAATCCAGTCAATTTGTTTTGATTAAGAATAGCAATAAATGGGCTAAATGATTTCATGATAAAATCTGAAAACAATAAACATGAATATAATAAGTAAACTGACATTATCAATTTAGCATATAAACATATAGTATGGTACCTTAATAAAACCATAATATAATATATGCAATGACAACCCAATCCCATATTCAATATCCCTCAGCATAGAGTTAACATTAAATACTATGATTGATTGAGAACTATTTTCATTATTAGTGCTATTATAATAACTCTTATGAAACACTAATAATATGTCGTTTTACATTTAGCCTCTAAGTAATAATAGTAAGAATTCAACATAGAGGATACTATAATACTTAGTTTAGTATATACCATTGTCTAGAATCATGTGTAGCCATATTTCATCCCCTTAACAGGCTTATTTTGTAGTACCACGATGCTAAACACCCTTCGCATGGAATGCAAAGCTCAAGGCTAAGGTAAGGTGTTTGATCAAACCACTATAAACTAGAAAATTCAATCTTGCAGGACCATGAAATAAATACTCTCCACATGGAATGCTAAGCTTGAAACAAAGATAAAGTATGTATTTCACACTACTATGAACCAACAATAGAGGCCGTGAGATCCAACTCTTGTATCTCTCTCCCACTAGATGTTTTAAAATAAAGGTTTTTAAATTTAAAACATGCGTAAACAAATTACACATAGCTTTGCTCTTTATATATATAAAAAACACTTAGAGAAAATTCTAAATCCTCAGTCCTCGATTGATCAAGAATGTACCTCGATCGATCGAGAAAAGTTCTGACTGCTTGATTGATCCTCGACAGATGCTTGATTGATCGAGAAAAATTCTGCAAAACTCGATAGATGCTCGATAGATCCTCGATCAATCAAGAAAAATTCTGCCAGCTCGATTGATTCTCTATAGATTCTCGATCGATCAAGCTTCGCGAATTTTGAATTTTCCAGAATTTTTCTAAGACAGTTTTTTTAACGTTTTCATGAACAAAACAACCATCATATGAACATAATGGACAAAGATTGATATCAAAATTACTTTCATTGATGCTATAGCCTTAAAATTCAAGTTAACAGACTTCAACTCAAATTTAAACAACATCATAACATCAATATCAGTTTTCATAAAAACAATAATTTCAACAACCACATAGAAAACTAATTTCTAACAACATGAAACTATTGTCATTAATTCCAAAACTCAAAACATGTTAAATAGATACGAAAATGAAGACCGCTCTGATACCAATTGTAGAATAAATATATATTTGTATCACATACAAAACATTAGGGGAAAAATAACGGATATACTTCATTCATTAATGTTAACATGTACTATGTAAGTTTTAGAATTTAAGAGCAAGAGAGTACCTTGGTGCAATAAATTTCAAAACCGAAGATTAGAAGCACTTGGGAACACTTTCAATCTTTACTCCAATTCCGCTAATGCCCAAGAAGTGTGGTCTCTCAATTAGTTTTCCAAGGGAGAATGTCAAAGTGTCTAACACTTCTTACATACCATTTCACAAAAGTGTTGTTCCTTAATTAAAATTTTATATGTTTCTCCCTTTGTATCCAACTGATTGTCTAATTGGACTGGCCTTTTGGGCCTTTCCAATTGGGCATAAATGTGTGGCTTGGAGTGGAACCAAAATAGACTAATAAGACACTAGCTCCAATGGGGCTTGGGCCTTTCTGCCAACTCTTGACAAGTCCAAAGTTACCATTAACTATATTTAATACCACTATATAAATATAGTTGCACTCTAGGCCTTATTTATAAATTATATTCCAAGACTTTATTGTACATGCAACCCCTTCATAAAATATTCGTAGTAATACAAAGTCATGAATATAGACTGTTACTTTGAAGATTACTAGATTTTAATTCCTTAAGTACTCGATTTAATCCTTTAAAGTTATTTATCATATATTTATGAAATCCAATTCCATAAATATATATTTTAGTAACTCTTTACTAAAGTGGTTAGGTCTAACTCTTTGAATAACTGAACCCATTAAACTTATCTCAAGGGAATATTTTGTATCTCCGTTAAGAGATTATGAATTTCATCTTAAGAATATATGTTCCATTAACACTAAATGTAGTTGCCCAACATACTGAGGCTTTGACCGTAACTTTAAATCTCCCTTCTGATATATCAAATCAATCTACATGTCATGATCAGGTCCATTATCCTCTCAGGATTAAGAGTTCATGTAAATATAAGTCGTGAGTTTATTATTCATTTGACAGCTGTTAGGAGAATAATAAATCCCACAGCAGTCCAGTTCAATATGTTTTAACTCTTAAAACATATCAACATACCAACTAGAAATCTTTATTTCCTTGATCAAGACTAATCATCTTAGTTAATATGTTATAGTTTTCGCAGATGAAAGCCCAATTTTATCACTGACTACGAACTAAAATTCTAAGTTTACAAAGAACTTGTGATTTATATATTTTTCCTAGTCAAATACTAGTATGTGTGACGGCTTTTGCAACTCATTATCTCTTTTTGAAATTTGACAGTTGTTGAGCAATAGAGCAAAAACAAAAAAAAAAAGTGAGAAGATATATAGGCACAAGTCTATGCATGTATCAAAATCAACAAGACAATTGACTATTTATTCATGACAAGCTTGAAGATCGATTTACAATAATCGCACATAGATTTTAAGATTTTTCTCACAAAGATAGATGTGCATACAAAACAAGCTAAGCTCGTAAATGCACTATGCCATTAGTACGAAAGTACTAGGCCAAACTCACATGTTATAAACACGACACAAGCAATTAAACTTTTTAGAGATTTTTCAATTTTTATGGGTTTTTGAATTTTTTAACAAACTTAAAAACAGAACAAGTAAAGTAAGATCAACAAAAGCATCAATTACAAAACAACACTTGTAAAAGAAACATGCTATAAACCTAAAGCAATGACACAGAAGATTGTGTATGTCATGATGCATGAACTTATGACACTAAAAATTGAAAGTATTAATGCATGGGCATAAAGAGTGATCATGCATGAGTAACCTTTTTGACCCACACTTTATGAGTGTTTTGGGTGAGACCCGTTTGTAACTAAATCACATACTATGCATCTCATGAACTATATTATATTGTCCAAATATTCTTGTTACCATTATTTTAGATAATAATAAAACAACTTTATTATTCATAATATAATATCATACATAATGTCATACATAGCATCATACAATAGAATTTAAAGGGCACATATTCTGATAGTTCTAAAGAAGAAGACCCTTTCACCCACAAAGTCTACTTCTCAAAGTAAGTGGATGGAGAAGGAAGTTATTGCTTAAGCGTCATGTTTTGTGATTATGCTTTAACCTAGATCTGAATAATAAACTAGTTTAAGGGGATGAAGAAGGAAGTTATTGATTCACAACATGATATATACTTGTTTAACCTAGATCTGAATAATAAACTTTATAATCAACTTGGTTATTTAATTAGGTTAAACAATCTGATTTAAGGGGTCTAAACAGAACAAAACAAAAATCTCCTAAGTAATCTAAAATAAAAGGCATAATCAGTAAACAATGAAAATGAGAAGATATAAAATTAAGAGTGTAATTAACTCTATGAATTCATACTACAGTGAAACATTTGGAAAAATTCAAAAAATGAGCAAATGAAAGTCATGGTCTAGCGGACTATCGTTGAGTATGGGCCAACAATATGAAAAATTGAAAATGGATAGTCTCTTCGCCTTTTGAACCAATAACTCATTGACACAAAAATTTAAAAAGTTAAATCTAGACACATTGCACAAATTGGATCTCAATTCTAAAATCTAATTGAACGTTATATATTCATGTTATGTATTTGAATCTTCAAAATAAAAATGACATAGGGAAAAATAAGAAGAGATAAAATTAAGAGTGTATTCAACTCCTTGAATTTTGATTATAGCGAAACGCTTGGAAAAATTCAAAAATGGAACAAATGAAAGTCATGGTCAAGTTGACTATCATTAAGAACGGGCCAACAATATGAATTATTGAAAATGTATAGTCTCTTCACGTTTTGAACTAATAACTCATTGGCACAAAAATTTAAAATGTCAAAACAGGACACATGGCACAAAATTGTGTTAGGATATATGCCCTTAAATCCTATTGTATGATGCTATGTATGACATTATGTATGACTTAATATTGTGTTTAATAAAGTTGTTTATTTTTATCTAAAATAATGGTAACATGAATATTTGGACATTATCATATAGTCCATGAGATGCATAGTATGTGATTTATGTGAAAAGTCACAGAAGATATAAATCACAAGTTCTTTGTAAACACAGAATTTATAGTTCGTAGTCGGTGATGAAATTGGGCATTTCATCTGCGAAGACTATAAAGTATCAACTAAGATGATTTGTCTTGATCATGGAAGTGGTGACTTCTAATTGATATGTTGATATGTTTTAAGAGTTAAGACATATTGAACTGGACCGCTGTGAGATTTATTATTCTCCTAACGACTGTCAAATGAATAATAAATCTCACGACTTTTATTTGCATGAACTCTTAATCCTGAGAGAATAATGGACCTAATCATGACGTGTAGGTTGCTTTGATATATCAAGAGTGAGATCTAAAATAACGGTCAAAACCTCAGTATGTTGGGCAGCCACATTTAGTGTTGATGGAACATATATTCTCAAGATGGAATTCATAGTCTCTTAACGGAGATATAAAATATTCCCTTGAGATAAATTTAATGGGTTTGGTTATTCAGAGAGTTAGGCCTAACCACTTTGGTAAGAAATTACTAAAGTATATATTTATGAAATTGGATTTCATAAATATATGATGAGTAACTTTAAAGGATTAAACCGGGTACTCAAGGATAAGATGTAGTAATTTACAAAGTGGCAGTCTACATTTATGACTTTGTATTACTACGAATATTTTATGAAGGGGTTGCGTGTAAAATAAAGTCTTGGGATATAATTTATTAATAAGGCCTAGAGTGCAATTATATTTATATAGTGGTATTAAATATAATTAATGGTAACTTTGGACTTGTCAAGAGTTGACGGAAAAGCCCAAGGCACATTGGAACTAGTGTATTATTGGTCCCTTTTGGTCCCATTCCAAGCCACACATTAAAGCCCAATTGGAAAGGCCCAATAGGCCGGCCCAATTAGATAATCAGTTAGTTATAAAGGGAGAAACATACAGAATTTTTTAATGCGATTTTATTGTAGAGAAAAGAAAGAGTGTGAGACACATTTTCATTCTCCCTTTGGAAACTGATTGAGAGACCACACATCTTGGGCGTAAAGTGGAATTGGAGTGAAGATTAAAAGTTTTCCCAAGTGCTTCTAATCTTTGTTTTGAAATTCTCCACACCAAGGTACGCTATCTTGTTCTTAAATTCTGAAATTTACAGAGTGCATGTTGTCAATCATGAATGAAATAGATCCTTGTTTGTTGCTTCCGCTGTGTGTTTTGTATGAGATACAAAACCAGATTTTTTCCAACAAATTGGATCTCAATTGTAAAATCTAATTGAACTTTCTTTGAGCTTTACCTATATATATATATATAAATTTATATTATATGTGTGATTTTGTGCATTATTTCCTTTTTTTGTTTTGTAATAATTTTATTTGTATGAATTGTGATGTGTGGGATGTGTGCGTATACATAAAATAAACCTTATATAATTTAAAAATTAGTAAATAGAGATGGTTTGTTACATGTGTGTGTATTGAATAACTTTTTATCATAAAGTTAATTATTCAAGAAATTAAAAAAAGTTAAGCTAGTAATTGTTCAATTATTTGAGTAGACATTTGGTGTATTATTTATGTATGGATGAGTGTGGTTGTGAGGGTCAACAAAATCAATACAGTGCTAGTGAGTTGAGTTCTCTTATTTAGTTTAAAATATTTTTATAAAAACAATAACAAATAGATAATGACAATTGCATAAAAGTTAAATTGTTATAAAAACTTAAAAAAATAAAATGGTTACATCTACCAACATTGACAATAGATAATGACAACTAAACTATTATGTACTGATTTCAAATTTTGAAAAATTGTAAAATGAAAATGTAAAACTTCATGTATTTGAGAGGTTTTTTGTCAATAATTTTATATATTCAATTTATCTTTTTATTAATTTTTTTTTTAAAAAAATAAGTTTCTTAATAACCATCCTGAAAAAAAAATTCCTAGGGCCACTACTGCTAAGAGAAAAATATAAAACTAGTGTTTATCAATCACATACACTTTTGTGCTTATAAGAAAAATCAGTGCCACAAAACTAGGTATACAAAGGTGATGCACTACACATAAAAAAGAGTGAAAATGAAAAGCTCGGTCACAATGCTTAAAATTAATAAAATATAAAGTTTGCACTTGTAAATCATATTGCAAACGGCCATTTAGGAGATGTGGGAATTGTAAGATGTACTTCTTTAAGTGATATTTTCCTTCAAGCCATTATGACTAGGATGTGAGTGTGAATGTTTAGTTCACTATGATACATCACATATTTGTATCTCACGTGCTCTCTAGCCATGTTCTAACATTCTTCACGCGTAGCCTATGCTACCTCTATTATTTGCCCGTTTGGATACAGCGTTTTCACACTTGCGTTTTCAAGTTGCACATTTTCACTTTTTTTTTTTTTTCTTGCACAGCCTTTCAGCTTTTAAGGGACAAAGGCTACTGTTCATGCACTGTGCATGAACAGTAGCTGCAACTTTTGACCAATTCTACCGTAAACAGTATACCGTGTACTGTTTATGGGACCTACAAACTTCACTTTTCAGTAAATTTTTCATTAAAATTGGGTCCCACGGCACTATTCACACATTTAAAAATTATTTTGCTACAGTGTTTTCAGTTTCAACAAAATAAGTTCTATCCAAATGGACCCTATATGATTAGCAGTTTGTGCGATTGGCCATTTAAAGTTATGTGTGTAATCAATCGAGCATGCTAAAATTTCTGTACTTAATTCAAATCGATCTAAAATTGATAAATGGTTTAGTTGTATAAGTTTATGGTGACTTATCAGGGTGTTTACATGCATCTTTTTGTATATTATACTTTATTTCTTTAGGAGAAAATGGGCATTTACTCATTTTGCCCAAAACAAGTAGCAAAATGCCCATATTCTGAAACTATTTAGCAAAATGCCCCTGTTTTGAATCTCGATTTTTAGAAAATCGAGTTTCAATGAAAAACTTGATTTGGCAAAAATCGAGTTACTTGAAAAAAACTACATGGAACTTGATTTGGCAAAAATCGAGTTACTTGAAAAAAAAAACTACATGGAACTCAAGTTTAATATAGTTTTTTTTATTATTTTTTTTTTGTTTGATTACCTACAACTTAATTTTCTAAAAATTAAGTTTTTCATTGAGATTCAATTTTTAGAAAATCGAGTTTAAAATAGAAGTATTTTCCTAAATAGTTTTAGAACAGGGGTATATCCCCATTTTGACCCTTTATTTTGTGTGTTTTGAGCCTTAGTAGAGTGCAAAATATTTTATCCTTAGTGAAAAATCTGAACCCGCTCTTTAGCTGGGATACCTATCCCATTTATAGAGAGAAGTATTTTCTTATTTTTAGGGTTCAAAGGTCATGCAAATTAATGGTGAAAATATTTTATATTTATCTCCCACGAAAATCAGACCAAAAAAAAAGCAACTCTTGAACCATTGTCAAATTGTTAATCAACTGTATCTGTAATGGTTCGCCAAATAGGTACTCTAATAATTGCTAGAGTATTGATTGACCTAGTGGGTTGTTTTTCGATTTTGTCCAAAATTTTACTATTTTCTTAGACGATATTTAGACTTTTTGACATATTTCTCTCTCTCTCTCTCTCTCTCTACCACAATTAAAAGTCTAATTAATTAAGATAAATAAATTGTAAAGATCCTATTTATTTATAAGATTAATTAAAGAAAAGATATAAGTAGAAAGAATGTATTTTGTGTTCATAATTTTCACCCTCCAACGACCATTGGATATCAAAGTTGGCTAATAAGTGTTAGAAAAATGTTAAGGAATGAATAAGAAATTAACTCCTTATATGTCCACTTGACCATGGTATTAAAGTGGTGAAAAATCTTGAGCCTCATATAGATAACGAAAGAGATACTATATGAGTTTATATACTCATGGATCTGGACATTGGGTTAAGTTTAGGCATGCATGCATTGGGCTCTCTTAAACAAATAGTAATATTTTATTATTTCATTTTTTTGAGTCAGTAAGTCTGTGCACATCAATTTTCTAAAATAATATGTTTGTTCACTAACATGCATATTCATTGTCCCTCATTTATAAATATTACTTTTAATTAAGAAAGTTTCTTAGGGGAAATATTTTTATTACATCTGTATATAGAAAGAGATAGTTTAGTCTGCTAAGCATGGAGATTGCAGTACTTCTACTCTATGTTGTTGAACATTTTATCTTAGGAGACAAACGTCCATGAGTCTTCAAGAATCGCTAATTGTGTGAGAGGTAAAAGTTGCTTTAAGGAAATTGTATTAAATATAAGACTTGATCAGTTTTGCGTTATTCACTTTTCACATAGCTAGTTTGTGAGTTATTTAATTATTGCACAAACTTCTTCTTATATAAAGAACTAATTTATTGTTTTGTCTATTAAAGCTATTTGAGTTATTCTTTATGGTTAGATGTGTGTTGTTTTTGTTTGCACAATCACAAAATGTAAATTAAGTTTCTACCATATACCCAACAAGAGTAAGTTGTGCACCATAAGATATATATAAAATGGATAGAAGGGATAATCAGTATGATTTTTCTACTAGAACGTGACCATAGTAACACCCTACTCAATATATAAATATTACTCCATGATTACATTACCTTCTAACAATCATAGGATCGTTATATGTTATTTTATTTTTTGTTTTACAGTGATGCGCACATGTAAGTGCTTTCGCCTATATAACGGTCACTTTGAATATGTGGAACAATACAACTTGTCGTGTTGAAATATATAGGGCCATGATTTTCTTGCTTGAATCCTTCCTCCTTTTCATAAAATGATAAGAGCTTCTCACTCAAAACCACCTCACGCTCACGCCCCAAAGCATAACTCCTTTCTGTCTGTAGAATATATTCACAATGAACCAAGTACAATTTGTATTAAAATAATTTATACTGTAGCAGCGCCCCCCCCCCCCCCCCCCCCCCCCAAAAGAAAAACCCGGGGTCCCCCCAAAAAAAGAGAGATTATACTGTAATGGATCGATGTACAAGCTCCAAACGTAAAATAAGGCCTCTTTAACAATTAAAAATAAAAGCAAAAGAATGTAATAAGTTAAACATACTTCTTTAGTTATTAATATTTACTAGTCGCTAACCCGTGCGATGCACGGGATAGTAACATAAAAATTAAAAGTACTTATTTTACTTAAAGGTTTATGATTTAGCTTTAAAACATATATAACTTGAAAATAAATGGAAAAAGTAATTTTTTATTCAATATAATGGTTTAAAAAAATTCTTTTTCTTTCATATCATTGGTTCCACATAACATATTACGGTGTAGGCTATTCTATGGTGATGACTTCACATGATACTCAACTACAATTAAATCTACTATCTACCACCAATCTAATCTATGTTATCTTGATATTAGATCAACAAATTGCATTCTCATATTTTTAGAGCTTGCCATATCATTATTATTATTATTATCTATATACAATATAAAACTTAATTTTTTTTTTTTTACTTTTTTAGATACTTATGTTAGAATTAGGATTAAAAAAATAATTATAATTTTTTTTAATTAGACCTCACCTTAGAATATATATATATATATATATATATATATATCTATATATATTTTAAAGACTCACTCTAGGTTTCAAAAAAAGAAAAAAGAAAGATTCACGTAAAAAAAAAAAAAAAAACTTTAGGATTAAGAAAAAAAGAGAGAGACTCCTGTTAGGACTCTTTCACTATTTAGTTTAAAAAATATAAATTTTTTATTAATTAAAATGATGATGTGAAAAATTGTGGGAATTTCAGAGGCTTTGGTTATATATATATATATATATATATATATATATATATATATATATGTTTGTATTTCAATACTTCCAAACTCCAATCATGAATAATTTAATGATAGTGTTGTTTTCATAGAGTTGTACTAACCGACACTGTGAGAGCATTCATTAATAAAACATTTTAGCAAAGTATTTTATGAAAAAATGACTAACTTTTTTTTTAATAATTTTTTCAATTTTTCATAAAGAGTTTACTTTTAAATGATTAATGAATTCTTTAAAGACATACATTAACCGGACCATTTTTATAATAGTATAAAGTTAAACTTAGCCATTGACTTTATATTCGAAAATAAAATATAACAATTCTAAAAAAAAACTAATTAAATAATATATAGCATATAGATGTGTTACTAACAGTATATCTTCAAGGCTTATCAAAAAAAAAAAAAAAAAACAGTATATCTTCAAGAGTTTCTACCACTAGCAGTATATCCTCAAGAGTTTAAACCCTAATGCTACCATAATGTTCTTAAAATCTTCACTCTCCATTGATAAATGAGTGACTTAGATGCTACTATATCATCAATATATTGATGATATAGTAGCATCGAAGTCAATATAACTTAATATATGTATATACTATATAGCGAAATGTTTTAACTTATTTGCATTAGTTGGTTTCTTACATGAGGAGAAACGGGATTTAAATCCCTTTATCTCACTTTTTGTAATAATTGAATTATTAAAAAAAAACAAGACATATATTTATCAAAACATTTATAATAATTTTTTAAAATATTGATGATTTGGTAAAAATTAAACCATTTATTTATTAATATATAAATTTAAATCAATTCTACTGTAAAATTGTCCTAAAAATTCCAAAATTGTGAATATATAGTTTTGTGCAAACCTTTTATGTACATATTATCCATTTACTTTTAATTTAGACGTCAAAAAGCAGTTAACAAAAAACATAACACATACCTGGAGGTGTAAATTATGAAAAACCCTTCCTCCAAAGCACTCAAACGAAGAAGCATTTAACACTAGAAACCCATCCTTCTCCCAATTAAGCAAGATATCTGCTAATGGACTTTTATGAACCTTATATATGGATAACTGAATCATAACCTCGTTATCATTAAGCCAGTTTGCCGAAACAGCAGATAAAGAGCTCCGACCTACAATTGATCTCTGACTTTCTTGATGAATTTGTTCACCTTGCGTACAAATCCTTGATATGAGCTCTTCCTTCTTTTGAATTAGTACCTCAACTTGCTGTTCTAGTTCTGGTATGTATTTAAGCATGCACGAAACTGTATCTGGAACGCTTAATTTTTCCTATAACCAAAAAGCAAAACACCAATGTTGTGAAAACCACACCACAAATGAAGTGGATTGTTCTTCTACCTTATATTTAAATTTTTTAAGGCAGCCAATCATCAACTTTAGTTTATAGTTACTTGTGAAAACGTGAAAGACTATAATACTGCATTACTACTGCTTAGAGAAGTTTATGTAAAATAAAGATTCAAGTGATAATTTAATAATAATAGTATCCTTTATGATTTTTTATGTTTGTAATTCGAATCTCATATCTCCTCTCATGCTATCTATCTATCTCAAAAATAAATGCACATAATATCTCAAGTTAATTACTTTTTAGACTTGTGTCTGTTTGAAAATAATTTATTTAATTTTTAGCTAAAAATTGTTTGCTGCAAGTGTGTTAATCTATACTTGTACTTAAAAATAAAATGTAAAAAAAAAAAAAAAAGTGAAAAAAAAAGTAGAAAAAAAAATGAGATTTAAAAAAACTGAAAACCAAGAACTAATTCCAAACTCACTCTTAATATCGTAATTTTCAATTAATCCAACTTATTTAAAACATTTTTTTTTAAGGAATAAAGTATACTCAGGTTCGAATATATTGTCCACAACATCAAATAATTTCCGGGTACAATGATAGTAGGGTGAGAAACAATTCTAGTGGCTGCTAAGTGCTATTCTTTCTTCAACTAGTTTCCTAGGAACTCTCATGAAGATCAATAGAAACTCAAAAATGAAAGAATGAAAGAATTAGTACCGCTTGATCAGCCTTGGGAAGTAGTGAACGAAGAGTATTGTACAAAGAATTGATCTTCTTGCGACGATCTCGCTCGCTAGCGTTGTGATAAAGCCTTTTAGCCATCGTGGATGGCGTGGAACGATTGAGCTCGACTTCTGTCTGAAATGGAGGGTGGCCTTCATCAGCAAATGAAGCTGTTGAAGCTTCAGTCTCTCTATGGAAGTAGTTATTACGAGTGTTGCTCATGGGTTTCTTTTCTAAGGGGTGAAAAGGATCGAAGTTGAGGTTAGTCTAACGCAGTTTCTGCCAAGAATTTGGGATGATCATGAAATGTGTACATACAGTTACAAACTGCTACTATAAATACAGTTTCTGCTAAGGGAATAGTACCTCGGATTAGCTGATTCCCTCCTTCGGTCAAACTTAAAAGCGCGCGCATGTGGAGGTTCGGTCATACAGAGTGACACATAGGTGGGCAATGAATGTCCATTAAAATTTAAATGTTTCTAAAGCAAAGACTTTGACTATCAGAAAATATAGACAATGACTTTATTCTTTATTATTATTTTTTTAATAATTTATAGTTGAACTGGGAGAATTTAATTTTGAGATTAAATTGGATAAATTATTTATGGGTTTGGCTTACCTTTAATAGTTTTTTAATTAAATATGTCATTTTGTTTTAAATATACAATGACAAGTGATAGTAAATTTTAATCTCCACATTTTATTTATTTAGTGGATGATATGCCGATTTCTCATTAAAAAAAAAAAAATTTCGAGTAAAATAGTACTGGAGGTAAACCAAATCCACTATTTATTTGGTCTTTATTCTTTACATCATATTTTTATTTGGTCTCTAATTTTTTAATTGTACCAATTTGATTCTTAACCTTTCAATGTCATATCAATTTAATCTATGCCGTTATGTTTTTGATGAAAATTGCTGACCTGATAAACAACCAAAATAAAAAACTTAGTTTATTGTCACACCAACAAAAACTAGCTTTTTATTTTGACCGTTAGCTATATCAACAATTTTCATCGAAGAGATAACGACATGAATTAAATTGTCACGGCACTAAAAAGTTAAGGACGAAATTGAAATATGAAGTAAAAGACAAGGATTAAATACATAATTTATTTGATTGAATTAAATTGGAATAGTGTCTAAATAGCTTTACAATTTATACCCTCCAATCAAATGATACAATTTTTTTTTTTCAAATAAAATGGTAGACACCAACATATATTATCACACACACACACCCCTTAGGAAAATATTTTCATTCAAACTCCTCTTATATCTTTTTATTAGATACGAATTTTAAAAACTTAGCTATTGGATTACATTTTCTTATTATATCCTACATGCTTGCAAAATTTCAAAAAAATCAAAGATCAATAACTATATCATTTTTGTATTAAAATAATAATTATGTCTAGGGATAGCAATAGGGTAGGGCAGGTCCAAAGGATAGGGTCTTCAGCCCCACCCCGCATGGTTTTGTCTTACCCCATCCCTGCCCTACATGATGGGAAAAATTTTCTTGCCTAATCCCTGCCCCTTGGGGCCCCGCGAAACCCCCCTCCCACCCCGTAAAACTCTACTTCTTGTTAATTTGCGCACAACTATTATGATTGTTTTTAATAGAACCTATTTCGTTAATAAAAAATATGCTTGAAATTACAAATGTTAGGTTCTAAAGTTTAGAACAATTGGTAAACCGTGAACACAAACTTGCCTAGATATAGATTCCTAGATCTATAAGTTTGATTAGACAATGTTCAAGGTACTACATGTCAAAATACAAGAACATTCAAGCTGCAGAAAGGAGAATTCAAATTTAGTGAAATCCGACTGATTGAAAATTAGATCTAATCAATCAAAAATCGCAGACATGAAATTTCTACAGAATTTTATTTCAGCCCAAACTCTGCATAAACGTTTTGGATTTCAAGTGAAACACTTCTAGCATATAAAGGAAAAACCCAACTACGTTTTTAGAGTTTTTAAAGACTTTGGAGGTGCTTTTATGAGATCAAAAAGGTATTGTGCCTTCCTCTATCAAAGTCACTATTGGAAATCATTCTCATATTATTAGATCCAGTAGATCTAAAGTTGCTGCAACAAGATCAATAACAGCTGATGATTTAAACCTTCAAGGGTGGTCTTGGAGTCACAAACTGGAGAGTTTGTGTTGCTAAAATTTTGAGTGAGATCTCAAAGTCACAAACGTGGGAGTTTGTGTTCTGCAAATCTAAGAAAAGAAGGAGTCCGTGGATTTGGATCATGTGGTCGTGTTAGTAGTAAATTGCTACTAGAGGTAGTAATAGATTTATGGTTAAATCTAATTGTAAAAATTTCGATTCTCTTATAGTGGATTTACTTTACCTTGAGGATAGTTAGGTCAAATCCTCCTCAGGTGTTTACCTTAAAACGGTTCGTTTCGTCGGTTTTCCTAGGTCATCATATCGTAGTGTTATTTACTTTTCCGTTGTTATTCATGATATGATTTATTATTGTTTAACTTAGATCTACATAATAAACCTAAGTAATCACTTAGTTAATATATTAGATTAAACAATCTGGTTTAAGGAGTCTAAACGAACAAACAACAAATAAATTTATCCTATCAAATCAAACTAATTTTTAGCAAAACTTTAATAATATTACTAAAGTGTTTAACAAGAAAAAATCATAATAAAAACAAAATTTCATAATATAAAATCAATGATTCAATAGTATAAAAATTTGTTTATAATAAATACAAAGAAAATCTTAAAGTTGGAACCTTATTTCCAACCTTGCTAGAGAAAAAAAAAAAAAAAAAGGAGTCAGAAAGCCTTTTTGGATAGAATAAAATAAGTTGATGATATATTTGTTTAAATAGTAGGCTTTTATGGCATTAAAAATTTACAATTTAACCATTAACAATGCGGGGCGGGGTGGGGGTGGGGCAAGGAGGGGCAGGTTGGGTCTAAAAAGTCTAAACCCATCCCCACCCCGCACCGTCCCATGATGTGGGGCTAAAATCTCACCTCATCCTTAATAGGCCAAGAATGTATGGACTCATTGTAATAAATTAACTAATTAATTAGCCAAGTTAATTAATTAATTCAATTAATATGCAATACGCGTAGTAGCACAAACAAATCACCAACTAAGTTAAATGCTGCGGAAAATAAAGTTGACATGATGATTTATTTACGAATGGGGAAAAACCTCTAAGGCAAAAACCACACCGGGTGATTTTAAGGTTACCATTCCTGAGAAACAACTATTATCACAACAAGTGGTTACAAGTAAATGAATCCCAGTATTTTATACAAACATACAGTTGAACTCTTACCCCAACACACAATTGAACTTGTTCTGTAATGACAATCTCTTCTTTTCAATGCACGGCTCCCAGTATGGACTAACAATTAATGCATGGATTCAAGTGCATAACTAACCACCAACTTGAAAAGCATGTTGGCTAAAAAGTTCTTCATTTCATCAACACGATGAAGATCATAAAGCTCCTTAATTATAAAACCCTACGGCGTACAAACGCAACAGCTTCTTCAAGAGAAAGATGAACTAGGGCATATTTCTCTAGTCATAATATGCTCGCAACAACAAGTACAACAACCTTATGATGTCCCTTAAAATAATCATTATATATGTTTAGAGTTGTGAGAAAATAAAACCTAAACACATACACATGGATATGTGTGAAATCATATCTGAAAAATTGATTTTTGTAAATCTCGATAGATAGGGTATTTGTCGAGTATCAGGCTAAAACTGCCTTTTAAACCTCGATAGATGCCATCTGTCGCATCTGTCGAGGTAGCTTTTAAGCTTTAAAATACAACACTTCCTCACTTGTTCTTGGATAGATTTGCATGACTTTAACTCTTAACTTGAACAACATGTTTCTTGAAGATTTAAATCATCCTAGATCTACCTAATTAACAAGTAAAATGTATTTTGTCAAAGGATTAACCAATTATAAATGACATATGTTCTAAACATGATTCACATATGTCCTAATAATCCTTGCTCCACCATCTTTATGGGGTGGGGAAAACCCGCGTGGAGCGAAGTAGGGATGGGCGGGGCAAAATTGCCATCCTAATTATGTCATCAATGACATGTTTAAATTTCAAATTTTTGTGGTAACAAATTGTGCATAAAAAATATAGAAATATTATTTCTACAACATTTTCACAACACTTTAATAAAAAAATCTTAATTAGTAAGTTATTATTGATTCTAATTTGAATCCACAACTTAAATTACTTTTTTGCTCACCCATAATAATCAATAATAACAAGGCTTTTGATAACAAAAAGTATGACAACTTACTTTTTTTTTATATACTACAATACTATTTAATAATAAGTAAGAACTAATTTTTAATATCAATTACTATACTATATAATTTAAATTAGGTGATATGTGCTTATGTCAAGTGCACCCTCTCTCTTTCTATAGTTACAAATATATTAAAAACTATTAAAGTGATTTACTTTCAATAAAATTTAATTGTCACGTGGGTTTCAGTTAGTTCAACTATAAAAGTCTTTAATAGTTAAATAAAAGATCTGGGGTTCAATCCGAGCCTACACCAAAAAACAATTGGTGTCTTAGTCTGATGATAAAGAATTATTATCAGAAATGGATGCCACAGGTTTAGCTATTTATTAGTAGTTTGGTTATGTTTTAATTATAAGTAATAATCATTCTTTATGAATATTTATTCTTTAAAATGAGAAGGAATAACTATTCCTTTCTAAAAGGGTAGTAATAGCTATTCCTTAGTAGGTATATTAATTTCTAAAATTAATATATTTTTAAATAAATAAACTTTTCATATACACATAACAATTATGAAAATAAAAAGTCATAAAATATAAATAATCTTTCTTTCAAATTTAACAAATATTATTTTTTAGGAAATATAACTATATAAGTAAGATACTTCTTAAAATATATCTTAAGTTTTATTCTAATGTTACAATTTAGACAATTTGATTTAAACATTTCATTATTTTGTTGGTTTAATCATGGTTTGTATCGCATACAAAATATACACAGCGGAAAAATTAACGGATCTACTTCATTCGCAATTGATATGCACTATGTAAATTTCAGAATTCAAGAACAAGAGAGCGTACCTTGGTGTGGTGGACTTCAAAACAAAGATCGGAAGCACTTGGGAATACTTTTAATCTTTACTCCAATTCCACTTTATGCCCAAGAAGTGTGGTCTTTCAATCATTTTCCAAGGGAGAAAAATAGAGTGACTTTCACTCTTACATACACACTATTTTTATTCACTCATCCAAAATTCTATATGTTTCTCCCTTTATAACTAATTGATTATCTAATTGGGCTAGGGCCTTTCTAATTGGGCTTTAGTGAGTGACTTGGAGTGGGACCAAAAGAGACCAATAAGACATTAGCTCTAATGGGCCTTGGGCATTTCTGTCAACTTTTGATAAGTCCAAAGTTACCATTAATTATATTTAATACTACTATATAAATATAATTGCACTCTAGGCCTTATTTATAAATTATATCCCAATATTTTATTATACATACAACCCCTTCATAAAATATTTGTAGTAATACAAAGTCATAAATGTAGACTGCCACTTTGTAAATTACTACATCTTAATTCCTTGAGTACCCGGTTTAATCCTTTATGTTATTCATCATATATTTATGAAATTCAATTCCATAAATATATACTTTAGTAACTCCTTACTAAAATGGTTAGGCCTAACACTTTGAATAACCAAACCAATTAAACTTATCTCAAGGGAATATTTTGTATCTCCGTTAAGAGACTATGAATTCCATTTTGAGAATATATGTTCCAACAACACTAAATGTGGTTGTCCAACATACTGAGGTTTTGATCGTGACTTTAGATCTCACTCCTGATATATCAAAGCAACTTACACTTCATGATCAGATCCATTATCCTCTTAGGATTAAGAGTTCATGTAAATAAAAGTCGTGAGTTTATTATTCATTTGACAGTCGTTAGGAGAATAATAAACCTCACAGTGGTCTAGTTCAATATGTTTTAACTTTTAAAACATATCAATATACCAACTAGAAATTCATTTCCATGATCAAGACAAATCATCTTAGTTGATATGTTATAGTCTTCGTAAATGAAATGCCCAATTTCATTACCGACTACGAACTAAAATTTTGAGTTTACAAAGAATTTGTGATTTATATATTCTGTGACTAAATCACATAAATCATAAATAATATACTATGCATCTCATGGACTATATGATAATGCCCAAATATTCATGTTACCATTATTTTAGATAAGAATAAAATAACTTTATTAATCACAGGATTAAGTCATACATAATGTCATACATAACATCATACATAGCATCATACAATAGGATTTAAGAGCACACATCCTAACAATCTCCCACTTACCCTAAAGACTATTGTGCACTAATCTAACTTTCATTCCCTCCAAATGTAACTCGAAAATCCTTTGAGGCAAAGCTTTGGTAAAGGGATCCGCTAGATTCTTTGCACTATCAATCTTTGCTACTACAACATCTCCATGAGCAATAATGTCTCAAATGATGCGGTACTTTCTCTCTATATGCTTTCCTTTCTTGTGATTCCTTGGATCCTTGGATTGTGCAACTGCTCTACGATTGTTGCAAAATGATGTGATAAGAACTTGCTCAATTCTCACAACACCAAGATCAAAAAGGAATTTCTTAAGCCAAACAGCTTCCTTTGCTGCTTCACAAGCAGCAACATACTCAGCTTTCATGTTGGAGTCAACAATACAAGATTGCTTAACACTCCTCCAACTTATAACTCCACCTCTCAAGATGAAAATACAACCTGAAGTGGATTTTCTGAAATCAAGATCTGATTGAAAATATAAATTTGTATAACCAATTGGATCAAATCCTCACATCGATAAACAAGCATATAATCTCTCGTTCTCCTTAGATACTTAAGAATATGCTTTACAGCTTGCCAATGTTTTAGTCCTAGATTTGATTGATATCGGCTGACCATGCCAACTGAATAACAAATATCCGGCCTAGTACATAGCATGGTATACATGAGACATCCCATTGTAGAAGCATAGGGAATTTGTCTTATCACTCCTCAAGAGTCTTAGGCCTTTGGTCATCAGACAGAGGAACTCCAGGTCTAAAAGGAAATAATCATTTCTTGGAGTTTTGCATGTTAAACCGTTCTAGAATCTTATCTATATATCTAGCTTGTGACAAACCTAACATCCTATTCTTTCGATCTCGCCAAAGCTTGATCCTTAGAATATAGTTAGCTTCATCCAAGTCCTTCATATCAAATTGGCTTGACAACCAAACTTTAACCGATGACATTACCCCTACATCATTTTCAATGAGTAGAATATCATTTACATAAAACACTAGGAACATTACTACTTTGTCTCGATATCTTTTGTACACACATGGTTCATCAAGATTTTGTTCAAAACCAAATGACTTTATTGCTTGATCAAATCTATTGTTCCATGACCTAGATGCTTGCTTAAGTCCATAAATAGACCTTTTCAATTTGCATACCATATGCTCTTGGTTCTTTACTATGAAACCTTCTGGTTGCAACATATAGATTTCTTCCTCAAGATTGCCATTAAGAAATGCAGTCTTGACATCCATTTGCCAAAATCTCATAATCATAATGAGCAGCAATGGATAAGAGAATTCTGATAGATTTAAGCATGGCTACTGGCGAAAAAATTTCATCATAATCAATACCTTCTTTTTGTGTATACCCTTTCACCACTAGTCTCACTTTAAAGGTTTCAACCTTTCCATCTATCCCTCTCTTCCTCTTGTAAACCCATTTGCAACTAACAGGTTTAATGTCGTTAAGTGCCTTTACAAGATCCTAAACTTGATTAGAATACATAGAGTCTAATTCAGATTTTATAGCTTGGACCCAATTATGTGCATCTATATCATTTATTGCCCCCTCATAAGTGTAGGGATCCAATTCAGCCTCTTCTAAGATAGCTTCATAAGTTTCTCCTAAACCTATAAATCTTATAGGAGGTCGAACAATTCTTCCACTATGACGAGACACCTGTGTACTACACATCTCATGAGTAGTATCTTATGGCGTATCTAATACAACCACATCATCCCTAGTTTTATCCATTGGTTGTTTAACTACAAGTTCATCTATTTCAGCCAAATCAACTTTACTCCTAGGATTACAATTATTCACAAAATCATCTTCCAAAAATTTGGCATGGGTGCTAGCAAACACTTTGTTATCCTTATGATTGTAGAATAAATAACCCTTGGTTTCCTTTGAATATCCTAAAAACATGCATACTTCCGTTTTAGCTTCCAACTTATCAGACGTTCCTTTCAACATGTGCATGACATCCCCAAATGTGGAGATATTTCATACTAGGTTGCGCTCACTTCATAATTCCTTAGATGTGTTAGGAACAGATTTTGATGGAACCAAATTCAAAATATGCATTGCAGTTTTTAGTGCATATCTCCAAAAAGAAACTAGAAAAGTTGAGTAACTCATCATGGACCTAACCATTTTCAAAAGAGTCCTATTCCTTCTCTCCGCTACACCATTTTGTTGGGGAGTTCTAAGTGTAGTCAATTGGGATACAATCCCATTCTGAATTAGGTAATCCTTGAAATCCACAAGAAGGTATTTGCCACCACGATCAGATTGAATAGCATTTATGTGTTTACCCAATTGATTCTCAACTTCAGCCTTAAAATTTTTGAACTTTTTAAAGGCTTCGGACTTGTATCTCATTAGGTACACATAACCATATCTTGAGTAATTATCCGTAAAAGTAATGAAATACTCATAACCTCCTTTTGCTAGAGTTGACATAGGATCACATACATCTATATGAACTAATTCAAGGAATTCTTGGGCTCTTCTACCTTTTGCATTAAAAGGTTGTTTTGTCATTTTACCCTCCAAACAAGATTCACAAACTGGAAAAAAAATCAAAGTCCATGAGCTATAAAAGTTCATTTTGATTAGTCTTTGAATCCTAATTGAATTAATATGACCTAAATGCAAGTGCCAAAGATATGCATCACCAATAGAAGGAAACTTTCTCTTTAATGATTTTACATGAGAGCTACTATTTAATTCAGAATTGTATAATTCACGCTTATCAGGAGTTAAAATATAAAGACCATCCACAATATTACCAAAACAGATAAGCATTTTATCCTTCTTTATTACAATATTGTCTTTCAGGATAACACAATATCCATGTTTACCTAAATAAGTTGTAGAAATCAAATTTCTACGAACATTAGGTACATACAAACAGTCTTTCAATATTAGAATTCTAGACTCAAAACATAAATTAAACACTCCAATAGCTACAATTGGAATTCTGCTCCCATCCACTAAGGTAAGAAACAATTCTCCTTCATTCAACTTTCTGGTCTCCTAGAACCCATGCAAAGAATTGCAGATATGATTAGTACAACTTGAGTCCGCACACCAGGAATTCGTGGAATTCTGGACCAAGCATATTTCAAGAAGGAATGTGCTTTTCATACCCTTATTCTTGGCAACTATGAAAATTGGACAATTCCTCTTCCAATGCCTTTTCTCACCATAATGGAAACACTTTCCTTTGGCCTTCTTTCCTTTATTGGAAAATTCCCAAGGAAATTTGTTTTCCATCTTGCTTGGTGAAGTCCTTCTTCTTCTTCTTCTTCTTCTTCTTCTTCTTCTTACCTTTGCCTTTTGACTTAGGTTGAGAAGTAGAAGCTTCACCTACATTGGCTTCAACACTAGAAGTACCAAGGATGCCTTTAGCCTCCACTAACTCATTCAGCAATTCAAACAATGAATAAACTTTTTTGTTTATATTATAATTCAGTCTGAATTCCTTAAATGATTCTGGTAGTGACTGAAGTATCATACCCACTTGGGATTTTCCATCAATATCGGTGCCTAAAACTTCTAATGTGTTCAGATTAGATATCATCCTAAGACAATGCTCTTTAACTGAAGTTCCTTTAGTCATTTTGGTATTATAAATCTGCCTCATTGTTTCTTGCTGAACGGCCTTGCTCACCAAACATTTCCTTCAGACTTAGCATAATGTCCAAAGCTAGTTCTACATCTTGCATTTGATGTTGTAGAACATTCGAGATAGATGCTAGGACATAGTACTTGGTCATCTCATTAGATTTCTATCAACGATCATATTGCTGTTTTTCCTCAAGAGAAGCATCTAATGAAGGAAAGTTAGGACATGATTGAGTAAGCACATACTTGTGCTCTTCAGTTGTAAGAACAATGTCAAAATTTCTTTTCCAATCAACATAGTTGGATCTAGTCAGTTTGTTTTGATTAAGAATAGCTACAAGTGGGCTAAATGATGCCATGATAAAATCTGAAAACAATAAATATGAATATAATAAGTAAACTGGACATTATCTATTTAGCATATAAGTATATAATATGGAACCTTAATAAAACCATAATATAATATATGCAACGACAACCCAATCCCATGTCTATAATTCCTTGGTAGTAAGTTTATTATAAACACTTTGATTGATTGAGAACTATTCTCATTATTAGTGCTATCATGATAACTCTTATCAAACACTAATAATATGCCGTATTACCTTTGGCTCTAAGTAATGATGGCATAGCTCCTTTGGGAGGTTAACATTACACTTAGTCTAGTATACATCATTATCTAGAATTATTGTAGCCACATTTCATCTCCCTTTGTAGTGTTTAAACTTGTAGTACCATGAAACAAAACAAGCTCGTTTAGGATCGCGAGGCATATACGCCAAGACGAGGTGCTTACCCCTCACTACTTTGAGCCGATAATGGAGGTCGTGAGATCCAACTCTTGTATCTCTCTCCCACTAGATATTTTAAAATAAAAGTTTTTATTTGGAAATCATGTGTAATCTAATCACACATAGCCTTACACTTCTAAAACTTGGAAACACTTAGAAAAATTCAAAATTTCCTTCTTTCGATCGATTGAATGTGCCCCTCAATTGGTTCAAAAAATTAAAAAATTCGAACCTGACTATCTGCCTGGCTCAATCAGTATTCAATCGCTGCTCAATCGATCAAAAAATTAAATTCGATCGATCAACTAGCAATTGGGTATCAATCGAATCGAGCAGATTGGCCACCAACTCACTCAATCAATCGAAAGCAATTTTCGATCGATTGAAACTTGTGAACTTCGAATTTCCAGAATTTTTCCTGAAGCGTTTTCAACGGTTTTTCATGAACGAACAACCACCATGTGAACATAATAGGCAGAGATTGATATCTAAACTGATTTCCATTGATGTTAAAGCCTTAAAGTTCAAATTAACATACTTAAATTCAAATTTAAACAATATCATAACATTAAAATCAGTTTTTATCAAACCATAGTTTCAACCACCATGCAAAAAATCAATTAAATAACTTTCTAACATCATGAAACTATCATTCTTGATTCCAAAACTCACAAAACATGTTATGCACATTGGAAATTGAAGACCTGGCTCTAATACCAAATGTTGGTTTAATCATGGTTTGTATTGCATACAAAACATACGCGGTTGAAAAATTGACGGATCTACTTCATACGCAATTAATAACATGTACTATGTAAATTTCAGAATTCAAGAACAAGATAGCGTATCTTGGTGTGGTGGATTTCAAAACAAAGATCGGAAGCACTTGGGAATACTTTTAATCTCCACTCCAATTCCACTTTACACCCAAGAAGTGTTGTCTCTCAATCAGTTTCCAAGGGAGAAGAATAGAGTGACTTTCACTCTTACATACACACTATTTTTATTCACTCATCCAAAATTCTCTATATTTCTCCCTTTATAACTAACCGATTATCTAATTGGGTTAGCCTATTGGGCCTTTCCAATTAAGCTTTAGTGTGTGGCTTGGAGTGAGAGCAAAAGAGACTAATAAGACACTAGCTCCAATGGGCATTGGGTTTTTCTGTCAACTCTAGACAAGTTCAAAGTTACTATTAATTATATTTAATACCACTATATAAATATAATTGCACTCTAGGCCTTATTTATAAATTATATCTCAAGACTTTATTATACATGCAACCTTTTCATAAAATATTCGTAGTAATACAAAGTCATAAATGTAGACTGTCACTTTGTAAATTACTACATCTTAATTCCTTGAGTACTCGGTTTAATCCTTTATGTTATTCATCATATATTTATGAAATTCAATTCCATAAATATATACTTTAGTAATTCCTTACTAAAGTGGTTAGGCCTAACACTCTGAATAACTAAACACATTAAACTTATTTCAAGAGAATATTTTTGTATCTCTGTTAAGAGACTATCAATTCTATCTTGAGAATATATGTTCCATCAAAACTAAATGTTGCTGCCCAACATACTGAGGTTTTGATCGTTGTACACACAGTTTTCGTAAAAGATAAATCACACGATCACGAAATAGTATAACAATAATCAACTTGTATTTGATTTGTATATATGTGAGTACAATCCTCTGTATGAATCTTTACAACAAAAGAGTACAATAAATTCTTCTGATTCGATCTCCAAGAAATGTTACGATCCGAAGGGGCTATGAAGCTTGATCTTGAATCGTGCTTTAATGTCCCCAAGTTGAATGAATAGCTGAACGTGCTTGATTTGATGCAAGGGCCGTTGGCTTGATCTCGAACTAAATTAAAGGAGAATCCCCACTTTGATTTGAAGAAGTAGGAATAGGCCTTGATGAACTATGAAATTCTTGTGAACTTTAAAGATGACTCTCTATTTTGGCAGAGTGTTAGTAGTGTTTTTTTTTTCCCTCTAAGTGTCCCATTTTTTCTCATATGAGAAGCCTCTATTTATAAGCAACTCAATTGCCTTTAATTTGGAATTTTCTCTCGGCATTTATTGAGAGTTAATAATGAATTTAATTTGGTCTTCCATTTAATAAGAACTTTCCATATAGGTCTTTTCTTCTGACATTGCCATATGGCTTTCTTATTTGATGTTGCCACATGGCTTGATTTCATTTGTTGATCGTCCACTTTATCAATTGGAGATTAATTTGATTACAAATATTTTATCCTGAACAATTGGACGGTTGTGAATACATCATAAAATTTTGATGTCTACAAATGCCCCCACTTCAAGATTCGGCTTTTGCGTCTTTTTGATGCAAGGAAGACGAGGCTTGAATTATTCTTTCATTTTATTTATTTATTTTTCTTTTTTCATTTTATTTTAATGATGGACTTGGCTTTACGGGTACACAAGGCTCTCATCCAAGTGAAATATGGGCTTCTGTCATCCCAATGTTGTATATTACAGCTTTGCCATCCAAGATGTCTTTTGGTTGCAACCTTCTTCTTCTTCTTTTGAATACTGGGTTTTCACTTTCACGGGCCTGGTCACACGCAAGGAACATCCTCTTTGGAGTGCAAGCCCACCTTAGTTTTGTTAGGCAAGTCGGTGCCACAATTGTCTTGTTCAGCAAGCATGTTTTTTCTTCATCCGCACTCTCGCGAATCACTAGGGCTTCTTGCGAGTGCCACCTCTATAAAAGGAGGTGAGGTTTTGTGGGTTAGAGGCAATCGAGCGCCGGATTTTTTCTTGAGTTTTTTTTTTTTTTTTTTCCTTCAGTCGTAGCAGGCATTCTTCCTCTTTTTTCATTCTTTCTTGTGCTTGTCTTTGTATTTTCCTTATTATTATTTTGTGTTGAACGACTTGATTCCCTCTGTGAAGGTCATCAATTGCTCTTTTTTGGACTACTTCCATTGTGCTGTTCGCTAAGGCTCAAAGTAAACTGCGGCGTCATATCCTTCTCCTCTTAGTGTCCAACGAACTCGAGCATTGGCGGCTTCATCATTGATCAAACTTCTTGAGTCGGTGCTGAGTCCAGAGCTTTGTTCTTCCCTTCGTCTGATTATCCAACGGATCGCGCTTACTGCCCTCCTTCCAGAACCATAGGTGCGTAGCTTTGTTCGTGTATCCGTCGTCTCCACCTCGCAGCTGTTGGCGTCGGAGCATTGAGAGTCACATATCAGATTCAAGCATTAATTGTCATCTCTTGGAGGCAATACTGCAGTGAGATTCTTGCTTCATCTCTAAACTACTCTCCTCTTCTTTCAGCATCTTGCGGATTCGAGCATCGGCAGTTTCATCCTGGACTTTGGGTTGCTACCTTCCTCTTAGGCTTGGTGCTGCTGCCTTCATCTTCACGTGACAACCAAGGTGCACACTAAATACACGACTAAAGCTTCAATGCCCCCACGCGGACACATGGCTTCCTTGTAGCCTTGGATTTCAACGACACGCCTAATAACCAATAAGCTATGAACGTGATTTTTCAAGCTTGGATAGTATACATGCAAGCCTCTACGTGTCCTTCTCTTCACATGCACCTATGGTTATTTCAACACCTACACATGATGTTTGCATGTTAATATTCACATGATGTTTGCATGTCAATATTGAATGAATGGTTTGCCCGTGGTTTTTGAGTCTCAATGTCACGTGCCTTCCTTTATTTTTATTATTATTATTATTATTATTATTATTATCAATTTATTAGTAATGAGCATTTGAACGAATAAGTTATTCATCCTTTTCTTTGGTTTGCTGTTAGGTGTGTTAGGTGGTTCAGGTTTGCCAACCCTTTGCTCAACTTGTGATTCTTCTACATTTGCTCAAGTCGTGACCTCTATGAGCTTCGTCTTCTCCAAGTGGTTGCAATCAAGTGTACTCCATCATGGTCATCTTTTACGACTTATCGAGGACTCTCAATGATCAATCCGTCACTCTCTTGTCCTCTACAAACGAACCCCTAGAGAAAGGCGTCGTCTTGAAAGTCCATCCGCTTGGAAGCAGTGTCCCTTCATCCTCGTCTACTACCATTCCTCGTCTTCCAAGTCTATCTCAATGGTGGGTCAAATCATCTCAAGAACTATATGACCCAACTAGAAAGGATTCGCATGTCATTTTGAGGACATTTACTTTGGCCTCCAACCTTCACTCAACCACGGACCGCATCGATCCATTTCCTCTCCTTGGTCGTTAGATAAGTGCGGGAGAAGTGCAATGGGCTTTACCTTCTTCCAAGACTCCTCCACTCCAATATAAGGGTGAGTTTTTCTACCTCCCTAAATATTGGGAGTGGCTAGAAAACATATTGAGCCGCAATACTAAAGCCTTAAGTGATGCCAATCTTTACAAGCTGCTACTTGCATCGTTATTCACATATGATCGGAACACCCATGTCTTGCAAGCCTTCCTAGAGTGTTGGTGTGCAGCTACGAACACATTGCACATGTCTGTAGGAAAGGTCTCTATTAGCTTATGGGACTTACATTCGATCGGTGGGCTTCCCGTGTACGGTTCATGTTACGAAGAGGTTGTTCCAAACTCAAAAGACATATCATCTCTCTCCTTATGCTGTCGTCATCTATTTACCGCCTTCTATCACCTGAGTCTTGAGCTTGGTGGTTCGCACTTGGTCACTACAACCACATGGGTGAATTTTTGGTTCTGCAGTAAGTCTAAGTATCAGAAACCACCATCCAGAAGGTCCATGATGAGGAATGCAAGAGGCAAGCAATCTCATAACCCCTCTGGTAAAATTGACGACCCCAGGATTCTGACTCAAGAAGACGAGGCTCCCTTCAATGTGCTCAAAGTGGAGAGAAGGCTCATAGAAGAGACTTGGTTAGCTACTTTGATCTCGTGTTGGCTATGTGAGTTCGCTCTTCTCGTTAGGGGACCAAACTTAATCAGGCCTGGTGTTTTCAAGAGCGCAAGTGTGATGGGTCATGGTAAGAGATATTGCCTTGCAGTCCCAGTCCTAGCCAACATTCAGAGGCTATCGACGAGTCTTTAAGAAGAGCATGTGTGGACAAGGCACATTCTCCTGAGTGTGGACCCTCTTGCATAATCTCAACGCCTTAAGACGTGGAAGCGACCAAGGGTAAGGTTGTGTCAAATTCCGAACAGAACAGTGGCAACTCAAATTCTCATTGGAGACGCAAAAGGCAAAGGGACAATCCAAGCAAGAATCTGGATCATGAGGGGGTCACCTAGGCAACTGACCGTGGTGTCGATATGGATCCACTTCTTGACCTTTCTAGTGGCAGTGCATAAGTGAGTCTGAATTCTCTTTTTGATGATTTTGATCTTAAATCCATTAAGGACTTTTGTCACCTTTACGACGACCTTGAAGCTATTTCTGCTATCCAAGAACTTTTTGAGAATGACAATCTTGGTATTCTTCCAATGCAGGATGACGATTATCCTTCAAAAAGAGCAGGAATGAAGTGTACACCAGTTGCCACTAGCCCTTCTACGAGCGAGTTTTCCATTCAAGGTCCAACGGCCTTGATTTGGCTACTAAGGAAATTGACCCATCACGTTCAAGGAAGATTGACGCCACTTTTTCTTCCAACCTTATTCACAAGCCTTCAGGGGACGTGACTCGAAATAAATCCATTATGTGTAGTTCGAGCATACCGGCCACTTCAACTATCACAAAGTTTGAACCTGATGATTTGATTTTAAAGGCTGATCGACAACATGCAAAAACGTTAGGAGGGTACCTAATCGAGAAGGTTGTCAAAACCCCTTTTACTCTTGTGACTTCACTTAGGGATGGAGTTGAGAAGATCCTCCAAGTTATCATACAAATAAAAGTTGTAGATGTAGCGCCTTTAAGAGAGCGTATTTCGAAATATATGGATGATGCAGACCGATATTCTTCCCTCCATTATGCTCTTTCACAAGGCATTGCGTCTGAAGTCAAGGAACGGAAGCTTACCGACGCTCAACATCGTCTCACTCTTGCCCTCGACTCAGAAGCCATTAAGATCAATCAGAAAGTTGCAATCAAGGCAAACTTAGACAAGGCCCTAGCAAGAGAGATTGAATTGAAGAAGGAACTTGAGTTGCTTTCAATGCAAAAGGCAGAGTTTACAGAGTCGAGCACCCTCTGTGATGCAGAGCTAGCCCAGCAACAAGTGATCGTTTCTCAAATCAAGGGGGAGCTTTCCGAGATTGAGGCTACTCCAACTTTAGAAGCTTCTGATGATGCAAAACTTAGAGAGCTACAAGGATTACTAGAGACTAGCAAAGAGGAGTTGAGGCATTTAGATTGGATAGGTTGATCCCTTTATATATATATATATATATATATATATATATATATTGATATAGTCATTACAATGTAACGACACCTATCTCATTATTAATAAAGAAATTCATTTATTTCCAAATTAATGCTTGCTCCTTTTTTATTTTTTTTTATTTTTTTTATTTTTTTTGCATGAGCTAATATGATCAATCATTGAGAACGTCCATTTTTTTTTTTCTGCGATTGTGCTTAGCAAAGGATGCTAGGTTGTCTACGTACCCAAAAGGGATCAAGTCATAACATAGTTCAAATGATTTTTTTTTTTTTTTTTTTTTTTGAGAAAGATATGCGATTGAACTTAGTAATGAATACCAAGCTGCCTACGTACCCAAAAGGGATCAAGTCATAACGTAGTTCAAGACTGTAGTTTTTTTTTTTTCTATTTTTTTTCAGTCCCTAACTTTTGCCTAGGTCGCCTTTTTCAAGGTTTTCAACCTAGCGAGATTTTTTTATTTATTTGTTTTTGGTCCCTAACTTTTGCCTAGGTCGCCTCTTTCAAGGTTTTCAACCTAGCGGGAATTTTATTCATTTTTTTTTTTGTCCCTAACTTTTGCCTAGGTCACCTCTTTCAAGGTTTTCAACCTAGTGGGAATTTTATTCATTTTTGTTTTTTTAGTGGGCAGTTTAGGCTCTTTCCGAGGAGCACCTCTAGTGCTTCATGCATAGTATTACTTCAGGAACTTTACATTTATGGGACCTACCCTCAAGCCATCTCTGTCGACTATCTTATAAGTGCCATTAGTGTAGACCTCCTGCACGACATAAGGGCCATCCCATTTTGATGTGAACTTGTTCCTAGTCTTGTGAGAAATGTTGATGGGTCTTTGCATTGCAAGTACTAGGTCCCCTACTTGGAAAGATCGAGGTCGGAGCCTCTTGTTGAAAGCTCGTGAAAGCCGCGCTTGGTAGCATTCAAGACGTTGCTGAGCCTCTAATCTCTTTTCATCAAGTGCTTCCAACTCTTCAAGTCTTAAGAGCTCATTTTCTTCATTTGTGAGCCCTTCTTGGATAGCAATTCAAAGTGACAGAATTTGTTGTTCCAAAGGTAGGACTGCTTCAACACTATATACTAATGAATACGGAGTGGCTTGCGTGGGTGTCCTGTATGTTGTTCGGTATGCCCATAAAGCTTCTCCAATCTTTTCGTGCCAATCCCTCTTCGAGCGCTTTACTACCTTCTTCAACAAATTGCAAAGCATCTTGTTGAAAGCCTCAGCAAGACTGTTGGCGGGTGCATTATACATGGATGACTTGTATTGCTTGAACTCGAACTTCTCGCACAATTGGGTTACCAAGCTATTGTAGAATGGCTTACCGTTATCCATGATGATATAGCGAGCGACACCATACCAATAGATCAAGTGAGTTCGGATGAAGTTCACCACATTTTCCTTTTTTACCTCCCTAAGAGGTATGGCTTTTGCCCATTTAGAAAAATAGTCGGTCGCAGCTAATATGTACAAATGACCCCCCGACGACTTAGGTAATGGTCCTACAACATCGAGTCCCCATGCATCAAAAGGCCAGGACAAGACTGTAGGGTGCAGGGGCTCTAACGGTTGATGGATGTAGTTCGCATGCAGCTGGCATGCTTCACATGTCTTTGCATAGTCCATACAATCCTTGACCATGGTGGGCTAGTAATAACCCATTCATTTTATCTGATGATACAATTTGGGGCCAGACTGATGGGCGTCGCACACTCCCGAATGAGCTTCTTCCATGGCTTGATCACCTTCTTCATTGCCAAGACATCATAAGAATAGACCATCAAAAGACCTCCGGTATAATGTGCCCGTGTAGTGTATAAAACGAGACGCCCTTCGCCGTACCTTAGTCTTGTGGCGGGGATCCTCAGGTAGCTTACCATGTTCCAAGTAATCAATCAGGGGTTGTCGCCAATCCTCATCCTTTACCATAGATATTGATATCGCATTCGTCTCACCTGTATATTCTTCCGTGTAAGAGAGCACCCAACGGTTGTAGATAGGGACGTTTGTCTTTTCACCCTCTAACAAAGCCAATGTGGTGGCTAGGTTGACTAGAGCATCTGCCATCCTATTCTTATTTCTGGGGATATGCTCCAAGGAAACCCTGTCAAATTGCTCAATTAGTCGCCTTGCCATTTGAAAGTAAGGAATCAAACCCTCATGTTCAACTTCATAGTGTGTCAAAAGTTGATTGATTACTAACTTGGAATCACCGTAGACTTTTAAGTATGAGATCTTCATATCGAGGGCCATTTGGAGGCTGGCAATAAGGGCTTGATACTCAGCAATGTTGTTTGAACATGGTTCACTAAGCACAAAGGCGAATGGTAACACTTGTTTCTGTTGCAATACAAAAACAACCCCAGCACCGGATTCTTCTTGCCGCGCAGCCTCATTGAAGAACATCATCTAAGGTGGACGGACTTCAGTGTATAATATATCTTCATTTGGAAAATCATCTGAGAGCTCCCAATCGGCAGGAATAGGATGATCAACAAGGAAATTTGCTAGTGCTTGCCCCTTGATGGCCTTTTAGGGCATATACGCAATTTCAAACTCTTGAAAGGCCACAACCCATTTCGCCAACCGTCCAGACATGATTGCCCTATACAAGATGTATTTTACTGGATCTATCTTTGCAACCAAGTGTATTACGTGCGCTTGCATGTAATGCCTTAATTTTTGAATGGAGAAGAAAAGCGCAAGACACATCTTCTCTATTGGAGAATACCTCAATTCTACCCCAGTTAGCTTTCGACTAAGGTAATACAATGCTTTCTCCTTCTCTTCTTCATTTTTCTGAGCTAAGAGGGCCCTAAGTGATTGTTCTTGTGGAGAAATGTAGAGCACTAGAGGTTTTCCTGGCATAGGTACTCCTAAGAAGGGTGGGTTAAGCAGATACCTTTTAATGCTCTCAAATGCATTCTGGCAAGCCTCATCCCATTTAGAAGTGGCATCTTTCCTCATCAATCGACTGAATGGTTGACACCATCCTCTGCTAGATTCTATATGAAATGTCGAATGTATGCAAGATGGCCTTGTAAGCTTCGAAGCTCTCGTAAGTTTTTTGGTTCGAGCATCCTTTGGATAGCGTCTATTTTAGATTGATCCACTTCAATACCTCGATGTCGAACAATAAAGCCTTGAAACTTCCTATACGTGACTCCAAATGCACATTTGAGAGGATTCATTTTGAGTTGGTATTTCCTTATTCGATTAAATTCAATGCGTAAGTCTCGTAGATGATCCTCTCTTTTCTTTGTCTTAACAACTAGATCGTCAACATAACATTGAACGATTTTGTGAAGTATGTCATCAAAGATTCGTTGCATTGCTTGTTGATATGTTGCGCTAGCATTCTTAAGCCCAAAAGGCATCACCTTATAACAGTAGATCCCCTTTGGAGTTCGAAAAGCGGTGAGCTCTTCATCTTCGGGTGCCATTCGAATTTGGTTGTATCCTGATGAGCCATCCATGAATGATAATGCTTCATGACCAATGGTCGCATCAACCATGAGCTCTGTATTTGGAAGTGGGAAGTCATCCTTTGGGCATGCTCTATTCAAAAGTCTCGAAAATCAACACAAACTCGAATTTGTCCATTTTTCTTTTTGACAGGGACAATGTTCGCAATCCACTTCGTGAATTGTACCTCTGGGATGAAACTTGCCTGCTCGAGTTTGTTAACTTCTACCTCAATTTGTGGTAGGAGTTTGGGTAGAAAGCGGCATTGGGTTTGCTTGATTGGGCGCACTCCTTGCTTTATTGCTAACCGGTGAACTGCAATTTTGGGTCTAAACCTGGCATCTCCTTGTATGTCCAAGCGAACACATCTTTGTACTCCATTAAAAGCTCAAAGTATTTGCCTTCTTCCTCCGGTGTCAAAAGTGAGCTCACGTAGATTGGGCGAGGTTCCTCGTCAGTCCCTAAGTTTAATTCTTTAAGCTTATCTACAGTTGCTTGCCCCCCATCTTCTATTGCCCGAGGGGCTTCATTTGGTTTATCGTCTGATGCGTCTGATTCGGAATTGGTTTCTGCTGTCACGTGGCAAGAAGGAAGGACTAGTGTCTCGTGATCCTCCTCCCCATTGTTAACTTGCTTCTCGAGCTCTCGTGTGTGCACAATAGTCCGTCGCTTTACTTTAAAGGAGTTTCCTGTACTAACTTCTACAATCAACTCGCATTTCATGCGCGAAGGGATAATGCTGTAGGCTTCGGTGCCATTTCTCTTTTATAGGCCACTTTTCCCCTCCTTGGGTCGTAGGGTGTCAGTTAAGCTACTTGTAGACTCAAGCTTATCAAATGCTGACCTTCGTGTACGTGAGGTTCCTTCCTTTGTAGGGAGAGAAATGCTTAATCTATTAAATATTGATTCTCAAGGAGTAGTTGTTCCTAGACGGTCAAATACAGATTGTCTTGACATAGGTTTCGGCCTCCCCTCCTCCTTGACTTTAAAGGTGATGCGTTGTGATGTCGCCTTTTTTCCTTTCCCTTTGGCCGAGATTCAATCTGGCTCTTGTGATGAATACCCCAGCCCGTTCTAGGAATCTCAATCGTATAGCCCTGTTGCTTCAGTTTGCTTTGGGTCGAGTTAAGCCCATGTGACTTCTCTTCTACGTAATCTGAATAAAGTTGCCCTAATTGTGGAGGATTTTTGAAATCATAGCCTGATTTTGCCAAAAGTTTATATGCTTTAGGGTCGAAATCCTCTTCTGTTCTTTTGGCTGGAAATGAATCTTCTTCAACAAGGTTATGCGTGGCTTTAGTGAAACCTTTAAGTAGGGGTTTTGTGGACGCCACTTGGTCTAACTTCGGTAATGGCAAGGTAAAATCATTTTTAAAGATAGTGATATCTTCCTTTTGAGCAGACTTTTTGCACTTATCCTTAGTCTCCATCGTCAACCCGAATAGGGATTGCCCTTCTTTTCATTTAGACACAAGCATATATCGTAAGACCATTGGTGCCTTTTTCTCCTCTTCATGAAACTTTTGTCTTAATTCGAAGTTAGGTTGGGGACCTTCTGTGAAAGGCTCGCCTCCTCCCTTACATTTTGCCTTCTTCTTTTCAATAGACTCTTCTTGTGGTACATCGTAAGTTGTGTTGCAATCCAAGTAAAGCTTAGCTTTTGCAAAGTGAGATTCTGCCGCTGTAAATGGTTGCAAATCTGCTGTCACCACCTTTATTTGCTTGCCATCGCAATACTTGAAGCATTGGTGTAATGTGGAAGGTACAACACCATTCCCATGAATCCAAGGTCGTCCTAACAACAAGTTATAAAAGGTCTTTGAATCGACCACTTGGAAGAGAGGTCTTGCTTTCAACTCGTCAATAGTCACGTCTAACCGAATATACCAATGGCCCTTTATCCTTCTTAGTTGAAACCTTGGATGACGAGTCGACTTTTGGATAACTCTTCCATGGATATGCCTAGGTGTTTCATTGTTCCTTGGGGCATTATGTTGACGGCAGACCCATCGTTTATGAGGATGCGGCTTACTTTTTCCCGTCGTGTGTAACCTGAGACAAAACGTGGTCGATTGTGTGGTTTAGAGCCCAATAGGAGATCCTCATTAGCGAACGTCATCTTGTTGCGGCAGTGAGCACATAAAGCAATTGCTTCTTCTGAGGCATGAGTTTCACTTCCCTCTTCCTTGGTTCCTTTGGTTTCTTTAAGGTTCACTTTTCCTCCTTTTCAATAATGTCTTCTTTATCATCAGCGTCATGGTAAGAGACCATGTAAGTGGTTGTCATCAGGCTCTTTGTAAGAAAGCCTTTAGGGAAAAACTCGCACAGCGTAACCGACAGGGGGCCTTCCTTTTGTAATAACTCATTCGAATGAACCCCCTTCCTTTGTTTCTTTAGACCATTTGTTTCCTTCCCCTTGGGGGCAACTTTTGAATCGCCAGCTTAAAGCTCCCTTTTCTTGTAAGGAGCATGGGGTTTTGGGTTACGCTGTTTTCAAAGTCTCTTGTAGGTCACAAAAGTCCAACCCTCTTCGTCGCTTACCAGTTCGTCGTCAACTCTATCGTCGTCTTGAGCGCTGAAGCATGACACACGCACAGGCTCAACATTCCAAATTAGATGTGCTTGTAATAGGCCCTTGACATTGATGGCAAGGTGGATCGCACTTCCGTTGGAGTTGGTGACTTCACAGAAATTAGGGATCTAACTGCGAAAGTAGCATAATTTGCCTCAGCAGTCTCATCTAAGTCTAAAAGTATTTTACCCTCCTTTGCAAGCCTTAGGATAAAGTCCTTTAGAACAAAACATTTTTCCACCAGGTGACTTACAATTGAATGGTATACGCAGTATTTTGGGTCATTGGTACACCCCATTTCCTCTGGACACTTGCATTCCGGAAGCTTGATCACATTTTTCTCTAATAAGTCCTCGAGCATGCCTTAGACATCCGCATCTGGAAACAGATATGCCTTTTCTTCCATCTCCTTCAAAGTCAATCGACACTTCTCCCGCTCTTGCATTGGACCAGCCCTTTTCTCGATTCTTTTATTCTCCTTATTGGAGATCTTCACAGGCCCCATAGCAACGGCCATAGATTCCTTAACCATGGATTTGGAAGACTTATCTCCCCTCCTCGTATCTTTCTTCTCTTTACGCTGCTCATCAACAGGTAAGCCCTTTTCTCCATGGCTAGATAGGCTAAGCTCCATGTCATGGGCTCGAGTAGCAAGTTCTTCAAAGGTGTGAGGTTTGATTCCTTGGAGGATGTAAAGCAACCCCTAGTGCATACCTTGGATGCACATCACCACTCCTGAAGACTCTGAAAGGCGATCTTTGCAGTCGAGGCTCAATGAGCGCCAACAATTGATGTAATCTACCACTAGTTCATCTTTCCATTGCTTTGTGTTGGTCAATTCTAGCATGCTTACGGTACGTCGGGTATTGTAAAAACAGTTCAAGAATTCCCTTTCCATTTGCTCCCAGATATCAATGGACTCAGGTTCAAGATCCGTGTACCAATCAAAGGCATTTCCTAGAAGAGTACACATGAATTGCTTCCTCAGCAAGTCCCCATCCGTACTGGCATTATTGCAAGTCTCGATGAAATGAGTGATATGTTGCTTCGGATTCCCTTTTCCATAGAACTATTGAAACTTAGGAGGTTGGTAACCCCTAGGCATCTATAAAATGTCAATTCTCTTGGTGTATGGTTTTGAATACATCAGAAAGCTTTGTGGTGCCCCGCCATATTGAGCTCGAATGGTGTTCGTTATCATGTCCTGCAACTGCTGGACCGATAGAGATGAAATTGAGGTAGAACTCCCTTGTGGACCACCACCCTTCTTTAGAGAAGATGTGTGAGCATCTTGGGATGTATGCTGATGCGTTTGAGAATGGCCTTTGCTAGACTCCCCTCGATTCTGAACTTCAAGCTGTTCATAAGTGTGGCGATTTGAAGGTCCTTCTCCCTCACGGTCTTGGTAAGCTTAGCTATAGCATGTCCCATTTCAGCAATCTTTTCATCAATGGTAGCAGTCTCTGTCATCATGGTCTCCATGGCTATTGTACGAGAAGAATTCTCTGAGAAGATAGACGAAGTGACTTTTCAGGGGGATCCTTGGGAAGAACCTGACTGTGAAACCGTACTCGACCTAGCATCTAATGTAGAATAGTGATATTCGCTCCCTACCATTGAGTCCTCTGGAGCGAATTTTGAACCTCCTCTTCTAGGGGAAGTATGCTTGCTTATCCTCAAAGTGTTCAAGGAGATGACAGTCTTTGGTTGGGCTGGGGCACTTATGAGTTTGGTCATGAGAGCCTTTCCCTTAACTTCTTGTGACGTGAGGACCCTTATTGCCTTAGCTTTGTTTCGAGTCATGGGACCTGTGGAAGTACTGCTCCTTGTTGAGCCCCCAACGCTTTTGGTAGCATTCTTGGGAACCTAAGGCTTCTTCGAGGCCATTGAACTTGGTGAGTTGGAGAGTTGAAGATTTCTAGGATAAAGAAAGAGATGAGAGGCAGAGATGTCCCGCCGGGCATGCCAGAAATTTGTACACACAGTTTTTGTAAAAGATGAATCACACGATCACGAAATAGTGTAACAATAATCAACTTGTATTTGATTTGTATATATGTGAGTACAATCCTCTGTATGAATCTTTACAACGAAAGAGTACAATAAATTCCTCTGATTCAATCTCCAAGAAATGTTACGATCCGAAGGGGCTATGAAGCTTGATCTTGAATCGTGCTTTGATGTCTCCAAGTTGAATGAATAGCTGAACGTGCTTGATTTGATGATCAAGACAAATCATCTTAGTTGATATGTTATAGTCTTCGCAGATGAAATGCCCAATTTCATCACTGACTACAAACTAAAATTCTGAATTTACAAAGAATTTCTAATTTATATCTTCTGTGACTAAATTACATACTATACATCTCATGGACTATATGATCATGCCCAAATATTCATGTTACCATTATTTTAGATAATAATAAAATAACTTTATTAATCACAACATTAAGTCATACATAATGTCATACATAGTCTCATACAATAGGATTTAAAGGCACACATCCTAACATATCTTTAGGGTTCTAATCTTCTGTTGTCACCAAATAAATGAATCGTAAAAAGTATTGCATTATAGCATATTTGTATTCCTTGTAATACCTATTCCTATTTCTATGTAAGATATTTGGTTTTCTATTTTTTTTTTTTTAGTTTACCTTAAAAACAAGGTGACTTTACAATTGTACATTATTATTGATTAGGTGTTTTCTATACTATAATGAATTGTTAATAAGAAGGATCAAATCATTGATTTAGTAAACATATAATGGATTTACTTATTTTTTATTCAATGCACAAAATTCATTTAGAATTGATGATATTGTTTTGTTTGTAAACAAGTTTAATGCAAGAATTCACAATCATTAAAAAAATTTATTGAAATTGAAATTTTACCACTATGATTATATATATATATATATAGTCTAACATGTGGACCATAAAAAATGTTAAATACTTTTGAATTGTACCAATTGATAGTAAGGATTATAAAACCAATAGTTTACTAATTTTTTCTTGAGGGGTTTTACTAGTTTATAATCTTCTACTTTCTACTACAACTATGAAATGAGTAATTTCAATACGAATATTATCAAAACTAAGTTTTGCAACAAAATGCAAATGATATTTAAAAGATTCTTTCATTTTTGTAAATTAAAAGGGAAATTGATGTAAAATTTAGCACATATAGATGACTTTCAGGATTCAAAAGAACATTGGGTTCCATTTTAGTAAAACATTGATGACTATATTGGAATGTATGAAGAAAAAATTATTTTGTCTTCTATTTCATTTATATTTTGTTAAAATTGAATAGATAAATAGAATCCTAGTTTTGTCGCTGATTTATATATAATTTTCATTGATCCATGCATTACAAGAGCATAATATTACTTTCAACTAGGAGAGAGAGAGAGAGAGAGAGAGAGAGAGAGATAAAAAATTGAACCTTAAAAAAGAGAGGGATAATGTAATTTTTCTTTTTATCTAAGGTCCTGGAAATCCTCAGAGGATGTGGTGTTTTTGTTTGTGTATGGAGTCACTACTTATTTTAAGGAAAAAGAATCATTCATGAAGATATCTCTTAATTGAATAATTGAATGAAATATATGAGTGGATCAAAGGAAATTTAAAAATTACATAGCTTTGATTCTAGATTAAATCTATGAAATTGACAATTACAAGATTTTGGGCCTAGTTACAATCTATGAAATGGAAAATTACAAGACTCTAATCCTAGTTACATTCTAATGAAAGAACGAGAGAATATGTTGCTTTGTTTCCTATTTATATTCTAAGAAAAGAAAACAATTTGATAAGAAAATAGAATACAAACTTTTTTTTTCCAGAAATAGTATACGAAATAGAGACTTAAATTTGGAGGCTAGGTTAAGGAGATGACAATGTATTAGGTGCCCATTCCACCCGATCCATAGATCTGTCTTTGGGGAAATATTGTTTTTTTTTTTTTTTTAATTTTTATTTGGGTACGTTTTTGACATTTTTTGAGCAATTTTAAAGCTTAGTCTAACTTTAAGACCTAAAATCTAGCCCTTTCAGGTCCAATCATGCTTGGGCATATTTAGAAAGTGTCTATTTTCAATTAAATACTAGTAATTTCTAGGATATTGAGCTATACAATTATATGCTTGATAGTACAGCCTTCATAAAAAAATCTTAAGTAGTAAGTTGTTATTAATTCTAATTTGAATTCACAACTTAAATTACTTTTTTTTTTCACCAATAATAAACAATAATAATGAGGCTTTTGGTAAAAAAAAAAAAAAAACCTATGACAGCTTGCTTTTTTTTATATACTACAAAACTATTTAATAATAAGTGATTTTTAATATCAATTACTATACTATATAATTTAAATTAGGTGATATGTGGTTATGTCAAATACACCCTCTCGTGGGTTCCATTTAGCTCAACTACTAAAATCTCTAATAGTTGAATAAGAGATCTAGGGTTCAATCCCCGCCTACACCAAAAATCAATTGGTATCTTGGTCTGATAATAAAGAATTATCATTACGAATGGATATCATAGATTGAAACTCTCTATAAAAATGGCACTCTCTCTCTTTCTATAGTTACAAATTTATTAAAAATTATTAAAGTGATTTACTTTTAAAAAAAATTAATTGTCACGTGAGCTCTAGTTAGCTCAACTGGTAAAGTCTTTGATGGTTAAATAAGAGATCTGAGGTTCTATTCCCGCCTACACCAAAAACCAATTGGTGTCTTAGTCTGATGATAAAGATTTATTAATAAGAACGGATCCTATAAGTTTTGCTATTTATTAATAGTATGGTTATGTTTTTATTACAAGAATAGGCATTCTTTATGAATAGCTATTTTTTAAAATGAGGATGAATAATTATTCCCTTCTAAAAGGGTTGTAATAGCTATTCCTTAGTAGGTGTATTAATTTCTTTTCTTTTTTTTTTTTTTTTGTCATTTACCTTTATGTAGACACTCGATTTTGCACCCATAATTTAATCTTGGAAGATGACTAGAGTGACCATTCATATACCCAAAATTTAGAGTTGCATTATATGTATTAATTCATTTATTGCATATCATAAAAATGATCTTGAGGACCTAACGGTCGTGACCAATATGTCCGATTTCCAAATCGAACCTTCAGATTGAAAGATATCACATTATCAAGTTTGCATGGTCTGCATGCATTTTGTTTGGGTGGAACCGACCACGCATGATTAATTTAAATTAATTCTGATTAGTTAGACAATTAAAATTAATTAAATATTTTTGTGATTGGTTGTTGGTTAGTATTAAAAATAGACTTGCTTGCATGAGAATAAAGTGGATAATCAGATAACAAAGAAATTGAGGATAATCAAGCCTTTTTGGAATATTTATCTACAAGAAAATTATCACTCTAAAGACCTGAATATCCAAAAAAATGGATTAAAAATGCGTCAAGGTACAATTCCCAGCTAAAAAATCCTTAAAAAAGGACTCTAAATTGGACCAAAACTCAAACATGGGCTCAGCACCCAAGAGGGCCATTTGGCACTCTTGAAGTGCCAATTGGCACATGGCAAGTGCCGATCTACACTTCCCAAGTGCCGATTGGCCCAAATTTATGGCTCGGCCCGGGGCCCCCTAATTGAGATAAAGCCTATCTTTTTCGACTTTTTAGAGATAAGGACGCGCCCCAATTCGTATTTGATCTCATTGAAGCATTCCAACCTTTATAAATAGAGGAAACAAATCAGAATTATGGGCTCTTCTCTTATGACTTTTCAATTCCCCTTACGTTAAAAACATTCTGGAGGCTTTTTCTTTAGGAACTTTTTTTTCTGTAAGTAAAGTATTTTAGGCTTCAAAGAGGTGGACAAACTTCTTTGAATTCTAAAATATTCTTTCATTAGAAGAGCATGCTCATGCAAGAGGTATTCTGTTTTTCTTCTTTCTTTTCTTCTTCCATTAATTTTTGTTATTGTTTGATGCATGAATAAGTTTAGCATGTTTTATTATCTTTTGTCCTTGATATATAATTACCATGTTCCGCTAGAATTTTCTTTAACATGTTCTTAGATGATTGTTTATTATAATTCTTTTTCTTGAATTTCAAAATCTGCTAATTACTATTTGATTTTTTTAACTCAAAAAACTGATCTGTATTTTTCAGATCTGATTTTTTAAAGATTCAAAAATTGATTTGTATTTTTCAAATCTAATTTTTTAAAGATAAAAAAACTGATCTGTATTTTTTAGAATTGATTTTTTAAAGACTCAAAAATGATCTGTATCTTTATTAAATACAGATATGATTTTTTTTTTAAATTCAAAAACTGATCTGTATTTTCATTAAATACAGGTATGATTTTTTTTTTTTTAAGAAAAATTTTTCTTTGTCAGAAAATTGCAAAATTTGAAATTTCAAAGATAGAATTGAAAGTTTGGTTGAATTGTTTTTAGTATGTGAAGCATAATAAATTGATCTCATGAATATGGATCCTCTTTCAAAAAAAAAATTTTTTTCTACTTTTAAAAACAGATATGATTTTTCATTTACAAATCTAAAATTATATTGTATTACTTTTCAAAACAGATCTCATTCTTTCTAACAAAATCTCATTCTATTTTTTTCTTTTCAAACAACATATCTGATTTTTCTAATAAAATCAGTTTTTTCTAACTTTACACAAAAACAGATCTGATTCTTTTTAACAAAATCTCTTCTTCTTTTTTTTTTTTTTTTTTTTTTTTTAATCCTCAAAACAGATCTAAATTTTCTAAAAAATAGAGGACATATTCATAAGGCAAATTTATTTAAATTAATTTTTGTCAAGTGTCTGTCATGTGTGTTCAACATATCATTCAACATCATGCAAAAAGGGTATATTGGTCATTAGAGTCTAGAAGTCCAGACTCTGTTTGGGCGGAATGGGTGCCTAACACTTTTCCACTTCATAACCTAGCCCCCAAGTTTAGGATTTTTGGATAGGTAGATTAGTGTTTTGTTTTTTAATTTTGGTATATTGTAACTAGAAATAAAGGTTTGTATTCTTTTGCATAAATTATAACTAGGATCCAAATCCTTGTAAGGTTAATTTACCAAAATTTTATTTTCTTCATTATTCAATCAATGACATTCGAAGTGTTTTGAATATGTATTTTGTATATAATTTTTCTTATTTTTTGTATAAAAAAAATAAGAGACGACTCCACACCACTACCCCAAAAGAGAGGTGCCCTTACAAGCACCCGAATCTCTTTTTTTGAGAAGACCCAAATTTCCCGGCCTCTCACACTTTATAAACAAAATGACTTTACAATTGTACATCATTATTGATTAGGTATTTTCTATACAATAATGAATTCTTAATAAGAATGATGAAATCATCGATTTAGTAAACATATAATTGATTTGCTTATTTTTTGTTCAATGCACAAAATTCATTTAGAATTGATGATATTGTTTTGTTTGTAAACAAGTTTTATGTAAGAATTCACAAATCATTAAAAAAAGTTTTTGAAATTGAAATTTTACCACTATGAGCATATATATATATATATATAGTTTAACATGTGGACTTCATAAAAAGTTAAATGCTTTTGAATGGTTCCAATTGATAGTAAGGATTAGAAAATCAGTAGTTTACTAATTTTTTATTGAGGGGTTTTAATTGTATATAATCTTCTACTTTCTACTACAACTTTGAAATGAGTAATTTCAATACTAATATTATCAAAACTTGCTACAAAATGCAATATGATATTCAAAAGATTCTTTGATTTTTGTAAATTAAAAGGGAAATTGATGTAAAATTTAGTTCATAGATGACTTTTAGGATTCAAAAGAACATTGGGTTCCGTTTTAGTAAAACATAGATAATTGAGTTGGAATGTATGAATAATTAATTATTTTGTCTTCTATTTCGTTTATATTTTGTTAAAAGTAAATAGATATATAGAATCCTAGTTTTGTCCCTGATTTATATATAATTCTCATTGATCCATGCATTACAAGAACATAATATTACTTTCAATTGAAGGGGAGAGAGAGAGTTCAAAAATTGAACCTTAGGTCTTGGAAATCTTTAGAGGATGTGGTTTTTTTGTATGTGTACAAAGTCACCACTTATTTTAGGGAAAAAGAACCGTTTATGAAGATATCACTTAATTGAATAATTGAATGAAATATATGAGTGGATCAAAGGAAATTTAAAAATTACAAAGCTTTGATCCTAGATTAAATTTATGAAATGGACAATTACAAGATTTTGGACCTAGTTACAATCTATAAAATGGAAAATTACAAGACTTTGATCCTAGTTACATTATAATGAAAGAAAGAGAGAATATGTTGCTTAGTTTCCTATTTATATTCTATGAAAAGAAAACAATTTGATAAGAAAATAGTATGCAAACTGTTTTTTTTTTTTTTTTTAGAAATAGTATACAAACTAGAGACTTAAATTTAGAGGCTAGGTTAAGGAGATGACAAGGTATTAGGTGCCCATTCCACCCAATCCATAGATCCGTGTTTGTGGACAATTTGTTTTTTAAATTTTTATTTGGGTATTGACATTTTTTTGAGCAATTTTTAAGCATAAAACAGTTAAAGTCCTCGACAAGCCATAAGGGAAGTAGAAGATTATTCTCTAGTGGATCATACACTACCCCTCAACGAGTCCATTCCTACTACTCCTCAATGAGTTTCTCATCCCCAAGTAAGTCATGCAGGAGGTGGAATATTCCTCCCTATGCACACCTACTTTCTGCAAGTTTTCATCATCCCTAGTGGATATAACAATCAAGACTACTCGTGCACATATCCTTCAAGAATTGAACTTGCAGGCATGGTAGAAAAAGGTAGAGATAGGATTAGAGAAAGAGACCAAGGTCAACCCGAGGAAAGAGCCTCACCAGAAAAGGTAGAGAAAGAAGTGAAGAAGACAAGAGGAACAAGCCATCCGGAGAAGTTTGAGGTAAGAGCCCCGAATGGACACCGTAAAGACTATATCCTTTTGTTGTTGGTTGGGTTAGCTTGTAAGAGCACCCTTTGTTTGTTTTCTTAGCAAATCTATCATTGCTCATTTCCCAAGCAACAAAGGTGGGACTTCGAACATACGAATCCAACGTAGCTCTTCGTAGTTATACCCCGCCCCCATGTATGCATGATGTGTGTTGTGTGCATGGGTTGGGCCTGAACTGTACATCGAAACAAAATGCTTTGTCTCTTATTCTTTTGATTCCATTAGCGAACTCACAAATCTAAAGAGGTGCATCTGTAGACATTGCATTTTGTGCCCTTTACAACTTGGGCCCCCATTCCCCAATGATGCTCAAACTCTAAGGCCCAAGGCCAATTTAGAGCCCAATCAGATATCGAATTGAATTGAGGAGTGTTAAAATAGAAAATATAACCTTTTAAGTGAGCAAAAATCTATTTTTGAAAAATAAAATGACCAAAGTAGTCCTCGGCCTGCGTACGTCCGTGGCCTGCGTACGTGAGCCAAAGCATGTGTACGCAGAGACATTCCTGTGTACGCAGCTAGGATTTTAGAATTATAAGAAAGGAAAGTTTTCTGCAATAATGGTTGAGGTTTGAAGCGAAACCTACATCGTTTGGGAGCTACTCCGAACCCCTTTTTCCCACTATATAAAGTTTTACATAGTACATTTTCAAAACACACAGAATTCCCAGAAGAAAAACCTAAGATTCACTAGAAAATATTGAATCAAAAGGGAGTTTTTCACAAAACACCCTTAAGTCATTTTTATTTGATTGGGATCTATTCTGTCTTCAATCAATTTAATTGAATGTTGCTAATCACTATTTTATTGTATTGTGATAGATTTGACTAAGGAGAATGGTCAGAAATCAAGCCTAGGAGCTTTTTGCATTAAGGTAGTCTTTCTAGCTTTCTTTTTATTTTTTGCCTTTCTTTTCTTGTTTTTAATCTTGTTTTTGGTTTGGTTTATGTTTATGCATGTTTGCCTAGATTAGTATATAGTTCTATTTATGTTCTGAGCATGCTAGATTGTTAGAATTAGGGTTTTCTTGCTTGTGCTTTATTTTTTACTTCATGTTTCTGGGTTAGGGTTTTGAGTAAGTCCCACGCATGCATGCCATGAGCATTTTTTGCTTCATGTTTCTGGGTTAGGGTTTTGAGTAAGTCTCACTCATGCATGCCATGAGCATGTGTACGCAGGTGCTTGCCCAACAACCTTAATCCAGATCTCTTGTTTAAGTCACTTGTTTCACATGTTTTGTCTCTTTTCTTTTAAAGCCTTTTTCACATGTATATACATATTTGTGTCTCTTATATGCTTAACATGCTTAGATTAGGGTTTTGTTTCCTTGCTTTGATGCCATGCCATTCATTCACATGTGCATGCATTAATGCCATAAGTGTTGTATTGCTAAAAGGTAAGTAAAAGGAAGTCGTGCATTAAAAATGTTCATGCATTTGTATTATGGTTTTATTTTGATGATATGATTGAACATGCTTAGATGAATGATAGGGTTTTTACAAGCTAGATGAATGTTGGGGTTTCTTTTGTGTGTTTGGATCTCTTTTGCCTTGTGGATAGATAATTATGGTTATTTAGGTATAAAAATGCCATGATTCTATGTTAGATTCATGTTAGTGTGTGTGTGTGAGTTTAGGATACAAGTGTTGAGATTGTTTTTAATAAGGCTAAGGTATAAGACACAATGATGAGAGGCCAACATTAGGGTTGGGCGATCTTGGGTGCCTAACACCTTCCCAAGAGTGTACCTAAACTCCGAACCCATACTCTGGTACTAAGATCAAAAGGTTCATCCTCAAAGGGACGCTATATATATGGTTCCTAGACCATTGCAAAAACTAGATGGTGACTCCCCCTTGTGTCCACAACGAGGGACTCACAAGTTGCTCGTAAAAAGCCTCATATGCACAGGGCAAGATTCGTGGGAAGGCATATCTCGTGAATGATTAACAAGGGAGTTGCAAGACTCTATGTAAAATTTTGGAAGGATAGGAAATACACTTCCCCATTTTTGTGATTTGGGTGTGAGAAACCTTACTCACGAAGCATTCATGAAAATTCTTACATAGAAGTTTTTCAAAAAAACAAATTTGGCATTTTGGAAAAACTTTCAAAACACAAGTGACAAACAAAAACACTTTCAAAAACAAATAATATATTCAAAAATCTTTTTGGATTTGATCATCAAGCAATTGAGCATACACAAATCACATTTGAACACGTACAATCACACAAATGAAATAAGCATTCATTGAACATTAGACTTGTGTGTTGTGCGTATGAATCAAGTGTGATCTAGTCCATAGTCTAGTTTGAAACTTTAATGATCAATTCAATCAATTCATACACAAATAGCATGAAGTCAAGTGACCTATCTTATTAGTAGAAATGAACATATATGACCCCTCACAAAAGTGTTTACATTGATTGAAAACTTTTCATTTAGCTTCCATTTTTCACACTTTTTTATTAATATAATGCCATGAAATTTTTTCTATTTTTTTGAGGAATAAGCCTTAGGCTTTGGCATCATACATTTTGAATACATTTTGCTCCACCTTTTCCTAGTCAAACTAGTTTTTGAAGTAAGGCTTCTTCAGCTCTTTCTCTTTTTAGAGATTAACGTTTGAAGAGCTTTTTGACATAAAAAATAAATGTGAGGAGATATATAGGATCAAGTCTATGAATGTATCAAGATCAAGCAAGACTATTAACTAAACATTCATGACAAGCTTGAAGATCTATTTACAACAATCAAATAGATTTCTATATTTTGCTCACACTTGAAAATTTGCATACATACCAAGCTAAACTCATAAATGCACTATGTCATTAGTACGAAGGTACTAGACCAAACTCATGGAATATATGTGCTCAAGCAAACATGATCAAACTTTTTGAATTTTTCACTTTTTATGTGTTTTTGGATTTTTTACTCACATAAAATAAATGCAATAAAGTAACATCAACAACAAAAACAAAAATAATGCGTATAAAGAGATGCATGACGCACAAATGCATGTTAATGAAGCATCTAATGCATAAAGAGTCCTACAAAGATCGAAATAATCAGATCAAGAACCAAAAAAGCATAAGTTCAACCATAGGAACCCTTTCTCATCCAAACGAAATGATTGTTTGGAATAAGTGTATCATGAGAAGTGAGACAAGGGTTGGAAGAATGAGAATCAGAGATGCACATAGACAAAGAGTTAAGAGCATTAAAAACTTTCTTCAACAACATGCTATTTTCGGTTTTACTTTCATAGCACAACTTCCAAAAAGATCAAGTTTCTCTTTTCTTTTGATTCTTTTAAGAGCTTGAAAATTAGAGAAATGAGGTCTTAGGTGACCAAAGACTCCACAATGGTAACAAACAATGTGTTTAGGTCCACTGGGCTTTTTAAGGAGGGATCTAGCAACATGGTTTTGTTCTCTCTTCAACATAGAACATTAAGGTCTTATGTGACCGATCATACTGCAATGGTGACAAATAGGAACAAACTCAAATCAATTCACATCCATAGGATGAGATCAAAATGAAAGCTTTTTCTTAAGAGTCTTTCTCTCCAATTTTTTATTTTTTATTATGAAGGAATGTACACCAATTTGTCTATATATGTAGAACTCACAATAGGCACAAAATCGAGCAACACAACATGATTGCAACAAAGATGTTCTTCCTTTTTAGCAATAGGTTCAGCAATCAAACACTTGACATGCATCTTAAGAGATTTATTTTCACATTTAAGATCATCAATAAGTTTGTTAGACAAAACAAGTTTATCATCGAAGTCCACATTCAAACTCTTTCATCTTTTCAAAAGAATTTTAAGCAAGTTTCTTATATTTCTCAACCAATTTATTGGATACATTGAGCTTAGCAATCAAATCATCATTTTCAGTAGTGAACTTGCTTAAATTCTCATGAAACTTCTTGAACTTTTTCCTTAAGAGTTTGACATTTGGAATTTTAACACCACTCAATGATTCATGTAACATGTCATCACAAGCATGAAGATAAACACTCATAGAGGCATTTTCTTAAACACATGACATGTTATAATCAACAACATCCAAAACATCCATAAAAGCATACAAAACACTATCCACGACAATAAACACAAGGGGTAAAGGATCACACTTAGATAAACCTAAAAACGTGTACCCACTCTAATACCAATTGAAAGCCCAATTAGTGTGAAAACACTAAAACTTGTTCAAACTCTCAATTTTAAATTACGGCTAAATGGCTTTTACTCTAACTTATCTAAGTGCGGGACAAGAGTAAATGAAGTGCAATAAATTGGAAACACTACTTTAAGCCATAAGCAACCATAATGAGAAATAATAGTAAAGCTTAAAAAGTAGGGAAGAGAGATGCAAACACAAGATAATACCGAGACGTGTTATCGAAGAGGAAACTGAAAAACTCCACGAAAAAACCTCTTCGTAACTCTCCAAGTCGAAATCAATCCACTAGTAAATAAGTTGGAGTACACAAATATTAAAAAGACCCTACAAGCCTAATCTACCCAAAGTAATTGAGCCCTCCAAGCTCCTGCTATCAACAAATTTCTTAGAGTCTTGTCTTCACTAGCTTTTTGAATCCCGTAATTCTGTTCAATTGCATTTGCTACTCAATGGCTTCTTCCAGTACTTCCCAAAGGCACCAAAACCTCTCTCAACACTCAGAATGGGTGAGGTAAATGTTTGGGCTAAGAACCTCTCAAGGATGTATAGATAGAGAGGTAGGAGTAAAGAAAACTAAGAGAAACTGTGTAGATGATTGTGGGTATGATAATCTCTAACTCTCAAGTGTTTTGCTAGGGTTTTCTCTCTGAAAAGAACTCTTTTTACTTTTGTGGGTAATGAGGGTATATATATAATATGGGTGAAAGGTAGGGAAGTCACACTTAATTTATGCCAAATAGAGAGTCTCACGGGTATCTCGCGAGATGGCCTTTCTCACAAAGAACTCTCAAAATGACAGGCTGGCATTGTTAGGACATATGTGGAACTTGTTAGAGACATTTGTTATGTAAATTAGCTAATAATTTGACAAAATGTATTTTACTTGTAATTAGATAGATTTAGGATGGGTTTAGTACTTCAAGGAACAAAAGTTCAAGTTTAGTATTGAAGCCATGCAAGTCTGTTCAAGTAACAAGTAAAGAAGTGTTGTTTATTAAAGTTAGATAGATCATATCTATCGAGCTTTAATGCTGAAGCTCAACAGTAGCTCGATAGAAGCTGTATCTGTCGAGAATTACGAAATTCAAGTTTCAAATTTGATTTCACGCATATCCAAGTGTATTTGTATAGGTTTTATTTTCTCACAATCCTAGACATATATAAGGATTATTTTAAGGATCGTCTCAAGTGATGAAAAGTGATTATTCATGCATATTGTGACCGGAGACAATTTGCCCTAGTTCATCATATTCTTTGTAGAAGCTACTACATCTTTATGCCAAGGGTTTTGTAACCAAGGAACTTCTTGATCTTCATCGTTGGATGATCTAAAGAACTTTGTAGCCAACATCTTCTTCAAGTTAATGTGTTAGTCACGTACTTGGACTCGTGCATCAATTGGTTAGTCACGTAGTTGGAGCCGTGCATTGAAATGAGAGATTGTCACTACATTGCAAGTCTAATTGGATATTGGGGTAAGGGTTCAATTGTAGGTTGGTATTAAGTAATTGGATTACTTTTACTTGTAACCGCTTGTTTTGATAATAGTGGATTCTCGGGAGTGGTGACCTTAAGTTCACCTGGTGGTGTTTTGCCTCAGTGGTTTTCCCTATTCGTAAACAAATCACCTGTGTCAAATTTATTTTCCGCTACATTTAACTTAGTTGGTAATTTGTTTGTGCTCCCACGCTTATTGCATGTAATTGAATCTAATTAATTAACTTGGCTAATTAATTGATTAATTTACCAAAACGATCAATACATTCTTGGCCTAACAAGTGGTATCAGAGCGGGCACACTTTGATTATGTTTTAATCATTGCTGTGTGATCCATTGAACCCTGTTGTCATGGAAAATCTTAATTGTTTTGATTTGCATGATCTTGTATTGAATGATGATGATGATATTTAAGATGCCTATTGTAAGATTTATAATTTTTGTATGAGATCTCTTAAAAGTTCTTCAAAATTAAAACCTAAATTTAAAAAGGTCAAGCTTAAAAAAGATGATTTGATTGCAAAATAGGATGACACCAATAATTTGAATGAGAATTTAAAAAAAAAAAATCAAATTTCATTTGAGGTGGACAAAATTAAGAGTGTGGAAAAGCAACTAGTTGAATTTAAAACTGAAGTTGAAAAATTAACTAGTGTCAAGCTTGTTGTTGAGCCTAACTCAAAAGAAAAGGATTTTTATATTCCTCCATTTAAAAGGAATAATGAAGAATTAAAGGCTAATATTGCTAGGACAGACAAAAGTAAAAATTTTGATGCTAGCACTGAAGTTTCTAAACCTATGTCTAAAACTCCTCCTAGGAAGAATAAAAATTTTGAATTTGTCCCCACTTGTCATCATTGTCATATTGTTGGTCATATTAGGCCAAATTGTCCTAAAGTTTTCCCCACATGTCCTAGACCTCCTTCTAGGAAGCATAGTAGTTCGAAAACTACTCATGTTTGTCACCATTATGGTGTTTCTGGTCACACTTGTCCTAATTGCTTCAAGTTGTTTCCTCATAAGTAAGTGTCAAATAGGTCTCATCCTTTGTCTAAAAGCTCTATACCTATTCTTGGTGAGTTATTAAAAGTTTTGAGCTTTTTGACTTAATTTTAGGGGAATTCTAATTCATCTATGTCCTTTAGTAGTCGTACTAGGACACATGCCTTTTAATCTTCACAGCCATAGACTCATGTTGTGTAGGTGATAAAGGAGCTTAAGACTTAATTGCCTTTCTGTTATCCTCTACTTTAATTCTTTCTATTTCAAGTAAGATTCTCTTTGCTTGATTTCTTATTTACTTTTGAAATCATGCTTTCATGTATCTGCATCTTTCTTTCATGCTTTCATGTTGTTTGTCTGTTTTTGATTGGTTATTTAGTCTTTATTTTGTTTGTTTTTCAAAATAAAAAGAGAAAAAAAAAATCAAAAACAGTTTGTGTTTGTGTATGTTGGTACTTGTGTACCTTTGATGGCCATTGAAACAAAATTTCTAAACTCTGTATCTTTTATAGCTTAGATGAGCATCTCAATGCACAACTCAGCAAGTGAGCTTTGTGGCTTGTGTTTGTGATCAGTACAATTAAGTAATCTCTTATACTTAATACTCATATCACTCTTTTTTACTAGAAGGACTGAAAAATCCTAAGAGAAAGGCATAAATAACCATCTCACCATTAAAGTCTGCCAATCATGTATAACATCTGTGTGCTTCGACATAGCAAAATTGTGATGTTTTTGGCTTACATAATTGGGTATTTCTTCTCTCTCTATTTATGCCCATGAATGATATGTTCAAAAAGAATACTATGCAAAGAAAAATAAAAGCAAAAAGAATCAAAATGCTTTTAAATATGGTTGCAAGTGTGTTTCTAGGAGAGGTGAGAGTTATAGGATGTACTTCGAATGTGATAGTCCCCATCAAGCAGTTATGATTATGTGTTAGTGATATTGATTTTCTCATATCTCAAATTGTCATAATATGAGACACTTATGTACTCTTGCTATGTTTTCACACACAACACGCAAATTCTTTGCTACTTTTGATACATGTGCAGGTACAATGTGATTTAGCCATCACAAGAAATGCATGTGTTAATATACGATCACTAAACTGTCTTAACTTGTTTTTTAAATATAAAATTTGTTAGATTTGTGTAATGTGTGTATGTGTGTGTTTTTGGATCTCTTGAATGCTTTGCATGTATGTTTAAAGATGTTTTGAGAGATTAATATGTTGATTGGATCTTTGTCTAAGTTACTTGCGTGTTGCATTCATCTTTGTATGATTTTCCTCCATGAAAAACTCCTTTTCTTCAACCTCGATAGATCTCGACAACTTTCTCTTCTATCGAGCTTTCTCTCTTCTGTCTTGATAGCTTCTTGATAAATCTTTGATCCATTGAGTTTTTTGTGGTTTTTCTTAACGCAATCTTAACAAAATCTCAACAACTTTTTTGATCCATCGAGAAACCTTCTATCTGGGTGATATCTTCTTGACATCTTCTCGATCCATCGAGGAATTTTTGCCGTCGACAGCATCTCGACAGCACCTTGACAGATTACATCTGTCGAGATTTAGTGCTCAATAGATCTCGATAGCTTCTCGATCCATCGAGCTGCGATTTCTATTTAAGGGATAAACGTGAAATCATATCTCATTTTCTCACTTCTCTCTCGATAGAAACACTTCTCTCTTGCCCCAAACACTCTCATTTCACTCTGATCTCCACTCCTCTCAAGATTTCGGCCTAATCAAGCTTCAATCTTGTGGTATGAACTTTAAATCCCTCTATTCTCATGCATTAGACCTAGGTTTTGAGAATTATTTTTGTGGTTTTTTGAGATTTCTTTGAAATTTTTGGGTTGGGTATTGTTCATTGGATGCTATATGATCATGCATTGCATTCCATTAGCATTTTCACAATGTTTCATCCATTTAGATGTGTGCTTAATTGTTGAAAATTGTGTGCTGATAGGTTTGGATTGGGTTTCAACCCATGATGCAATTTTTTTTGCATGTCACATGTTCATGCATACGTACTCTTTCTATTCCTTCTAATTGTACTCTATTGCGATTGAGTTCTATTTTCTTTCTTTCTCTCTCTCTCTCTCTCTCTCTCTCTCTCTCTCTCTCTCTCTCTCTCTCTCTCTATTGGATAGACTATGCATGGCACCCAAACAACGCAAATCCACTCCGGCTCAAAACCCTCTTCGTGGTTTTAGGTCTTCTTCCTCTGATCTTCCTCCACTCCACATTCGGTTTCGTGCTGAGAAAGCCCAAAAGGACTTCTTAGAGAACTTCCAGTGACGTGGTGTTTATTCAGAATGCTAAGTCATTTGGTCGAACTTTTCCGACACTTCTCTTCCTACAGTTATTTAGACTCGGGGCTGGGCTTCTCTTTGTGCGAGTCCTTTAAGATGTCCTGTCAAGATTATACAGGAGTTTTCCTCCAATATACATGTCGTCGATACCTCTGTCCCTCTATTTGCTACATTCATTCGAGGTACACGTATTGTAGTTACCTTGGATCTTATATCCAACGTACTACATATACTGAGGGTAGCGCATCCTGACTACCCTAATTGTGATCATCTCCGGACCGTGCATAAAGACAAACTCATCTCTCACTTTTGTGAGACTCCTTCTCTATAGGGTGGTAGGTTAAACACTCTATGCTCGGGCTTTGCAAAAGATCCGAGATTCCTTAGTATGATGATGACATTTGCTCTTACTCCATTGTCTCACTATAATTCCATCACTGAGCCTCGTGCTCGATTCCTTCTTGCTTTGACGGAGGATCTCTTTATAGACTTCCCTTCTCACTTCATCACATCAGTCATCGATGTTTATCAAGATACGGCTACATGTGATAAGCTTATCTTTCCTTTGATTATCACACGTATCCTTCGCCACTTCTCCATCTAGATTCCTGATACCCCTCCTCTTTATCCTATCACGAGTGCCATTGATGCTGGCACTATTTGACGAAGTGAGGCTCAGCTTCGACCGAAACGACCGTATGTGGTGACTCCAGATCCTACAGCTTCTGCTGGTCCGTCTACCTTCGCTCCTTCTTCCTTGTCCGGTGATGTGACCTTGGAGGCCATCATGGCGCAGCCTCAGCACATGGATGCCCGCCTTGACACTTTCTCTGCTGAGTTGTGTTAGGTGAACATCTGTGTCAATCGTAAAGCACGACAACAGGCTCGCCTTGGTGGTTTCGTCGCTTCTTTTCCATCTCCCTCTCTAGAGGCTTTGGTAGATGAGGATGGTAGTAATGATGATGGTGATGAGGATGCTAGCTCTTTCGATAATGTAGAGATGACGCCCTCTTAGTGACTTGCCCTTTGTCATTCGTGACAAAAAGGGGAAGTGGTTTTGGTTGAGAGTAGTCTTGTACTTAGGGGGAGAGTTAGTATAGGACATTTTTGTTAGGGGAAGTATTTATATTTTGAGAGATATAGTGAGGATTTTATGTACTTTTCTTTTCTCTATCTTTAGTTACATTATCCTCTTGTACACCGGTCTTGTGACCATTTATTTACGACATACATTGTATTTATTTTCATGTATATATATGAGATGTATGTTGTTTTTCACCTATCTCTCTATGTGTTGTTTTTTTTCTCTCTTCATAAACATGTTTCTTTATGTATGCAATCTTTTATTTCTGTTCACACTAAGATGCCTGGATGAGTTTTGTTTAAAGTGTTTCAGAAAGACAGGTTATGAAAATTTATCATGCCATGAACTTTACTCCTGCAAAGTTTTTCAAGGGTTTGTGTTAGGGTTAGATTTTATTGTATTCAACAAGTGGTTATGAGTTTAGTGCTTTAAGGCTTCTCTCATAATTCATTTGCTTCTTGTGTTTTTGTCATGGATTGCCAAATGGGGAGATTGTTAGGACATATGTGGAACTTGTTAGAGACATATATTATGTAAATTGGTTAATCCTTTAACAAAACACATTTTACTTGTAATTTGGTAGATCTAGGATGGGTTTAGTATTTCAAGGAATAAGAGTTCAAGTTTATTATTGAAGCCATCCAAGTCTGTTCAAGAAACAAGTGAAGAAGTGTTATTCCTTAAAACTTGACAGATAGCTTGACAGATCATATTTATCGAGGTTTAATGCTGAAGCTCGAAAGCAACTCGATAAAAGCTGTATCTATTGAGAACTACGAAATTTAGATTTTCAGATCTGATTTCATGCATGTCCAAGTGTATTTGTGTAGGGTTTCTTTTCTTAAAACTTTAGATATATGTAAGGATTATTTTAAGGGTCGTCTCAAGTGATGAAAAGTAATTATTCATGCATATTGTGACCAGAGACAATTTGCCATAATTCGTCATATTTTTTGTGGAAGCTACTGCGTCTTTACGCTAAGGGTTTTGTAACCAAGGAGCTTCTTGATTTTCATCGTGGGATGAACTGAAGAACTTTGCAGCCAGCATCTTCCTCAAGTTAGTGTGTTAGTAACATACTTGAATTTGTGCATCAATTGGGTATTGGAGTAAGAGTTTAACTATAGGTTGGTATTAGGTACTAAGATTCCTTTTATTTGTAACCCCTTGTATTGATAATAATGAATTCTCAGGAATGGTGACCTTAAATTCACCCGGTGGGGTTTTGTCTCGGTAGTTTTCCCAATTCGTAAGCAAATCACTTGTGTCAAATCACTTGTGTCAAATTTATTTTTCGCTACATTTAACTTAGTTGGTGATTTGTTTGTGCTACCACACTTATTGCATGGAATTGAATCTAATTAATTAACTTGGCTAATTAATTGATTAATTTACCAAAGGGGTCAATACATTTCTAGCCTAACAGTCATGACTCTTTAGCTTCTAGTCCTGTGCTTCACACATGGCCTTTTCGCGGGTTCCTTTACTCTTGAGCTTCTCGTGAGCTAGTTGCGAAACTGCATTAATCTTCATTGCATGCTTGATTTTTCACCAATTTAATACTAAACCCAATACAATAAAATCCCACAAAATACAAGGAAATAACTTATTGTAATTACAACATTTTTTGTCATAGAATAAAGCCAACATAAAACAAATGCAAATCATTTATACCACTTTTTGTATACCACTCTACGTTCCACTAATCACTATTTACCATGGGTATGATTGCTTTCTATTTTAAACTCCAGTTATTTTATAAGGAAAGTAAAATGAAAACATGGCAAGTAGCGATTGGTGGAACATAGAATAGTACATAAAAAATGGTACAGAATATTTGAACTCACATAAAACATAGTTGTAAATCACAACTTTACAATTGCTAAACTATAAGACTTTTTACATCTGCTAAAGTTTATAAAAGTTTTTTTTTTTCCAATTCTTTTATTCAAATTTTATAGAAACTATGATACATTCTTTTTTTTTTTTTGTAATTATTCTGAACCATATGAACAAACACCCAAGTGACCTAATTAGGTCTTTGTGGCATCCGTCCCTATGTTGTGGAATTTAATTTTGGAGCCAAATCATCTTATTAATGCTTAGGAAAAAAATATATGATTAGAAAACATTTCTAAATTGCTGGTTATTTTATGTCAAACTAAACTCCATTCATAAAAGTAAACCAAAAAAATTGAAAAATATTTATAAAATCCAAAAGATAGCTTTAAAATACGTCTGTCAGTATAATTTATTTATTTTAAGAAGAATCTGTCGGTATAAAGTAGGATATTGCATACTTTGCTGTCACCCCTTTTACAGCTATTAACAGGACCACTAATTCAAATTTTTTTTTTTTTTTAATTTTATTTGAGAAACAATAGGACCACTAAATTGGAAGTAACATATGACATTTCCCTGTTAAGCTTTCAATAAACTCATAGTAAAATAATTAAGAATGATAAAAGAACGTACCATGGACAAGCTTCCGATTGGTTCTACTTTTTATTTATTTATTTATTTTTTTTTTTTTAGGGGAGATTGGTTCTAGAACTTCTACTTCTATAGAATGACATTAAACTATGGAAAGTACTTTAAAAAACAATAATCATTTAAATACATAAAGTTAAAAAAAAATATTTAAAAAACTTAGCCTTTTAGCATTCGTGTGAAGCTCTTATTATTATTTTTTCTTTTAAAGATTAATAATTTTCAATCATTAAAGTAATCACATATATACAAATTGAATACACAAATAAGTGTTCTTCTCAAAAAAAAAAAAAAACAAATAAGTAAATGGTAAAAATGTGCTAAAAAAGATTGAAAAATTCCCTAGGAAAGAAAGTCCGAAAAGACTTTATAGATGGATTTTTATTACATCGATATAGTAAAATAGAAAGAAGAAGAAACCCAACAACCAAAAAAAAAAAAAAAAAAAGCGGTATCAGCAAAAAAAATGCAAAAGTCTTGAAACACACAGTAAAATTATCATATAATTTGACATAGTCATCCACAAAAATTATTGGATCTCATTGCTTTTCTTTTTTCTCGTTTGACATAATTTACCACTTTCTTCTCATAGAATACTTTCCTTCTCTTTGTCAGAAATTTGTGGTGGTTAACGTTAAAAATCATCGCAATTTTTGTTGTTGCAATTTTTACAGAAATGATTGTGGAAATTTTTGGGAATTACATGTACATGGTAATTGATAAGTTTTTTTTTTTTTAGCACTGAAAAAGTAAGGGTGTAAAAAAGTGAGTTAGTGGGATTTTGAAAGATTTTTTTTTTAAAAGACACAAACTTGTGTTTTTTTTTTTTTTTTTTTTTTTTTTCTAAATTTTACTTTTTTTTTTTTTAAGAATTTAATTTATAAGTGAATAGAACAATTTGAAAACCAACAAAAGAGTTGTGCAATTTTGTAGGTAATATTTAAAGGACAAAGTTTCGCTACAAAATTGATTGTAGCCTAAAACTATAATGTTACTTAATATCTTTTTATTAGAGGTGATTTTTGACAAATTCACCATTGGATTACATCTTCTTTTTATATCCTTCATGCTTACAAAATTTCTAAAAAATTAAAGATCAATAGCTATGTCATCAATAAATTGTTTAAATTGTAATTTAAAATTATGCATAAAATATAACCTTATAGATCATATAGTAAATAATATCCGATTGACATAAAATTTAACATGTGTATTTAGTGTAATTGTTTATCAAAAATGTTAGGTTCTAAAAGTTTAACAATATTGGCAAACAGTGAATACAAATTTGTCTAAGTATAGATCTTAGAATCTATAGAGTTTATTAGACAATGCTCAAGATATTACAAGTCAAAATATAAGAATATTTAAGCTGTAGAAAGGAGAGTTTAAATTCTATTAAGCCTGACTGATTGAAAATTAGATTCAACCGATCGAACATTGGTAGAAAATCAAATTCTACAGATTTTAATTTCGGCCTAACAGGCCATTGGCCCAGTAATTGTTGGGGTTTCAGATCTATTTCATATAGTATATAAAGGAAACCTTGAGGCATGTTTTGTAGAGACTTTAGAGGTGCTCTTGTGAGATCTAAAAGGTATTGTGCCTTCCTTTATCAAAGTTACTGCCAGAAATCATTTTCATATCATTAGATCTGGTAGATCTGAAGTTGCTGCAACAAGACCAACAACTGCTGATGACCTAAACTTTCAAGGGTGGTCTTGGAGTCAATTCTTAAACTTTTGAGTGGGATCTCAAAGTCACAAATGTGGGTGCTTATGTTGTAGTAAATCCAAGGAGAAAAGGAGTCAGTGGATTCGGAGTTTGCACGTGGTCGTATCAGTGAGTTATTACTGGAGGTAGCAATAGATTTAGGGCTGAATTTGATTGTAAAAATTTCGATGTGCTGTTTGAAATGGTTCATTTCATCGGTTTTCCTGGGTTGTCATATCGATGTGTTATTTACTTTTCCGCTACTGTGCATGATATGACATATGCTTGTTTAACCTAGATTTGATTAATAAACTTAATAATCAACATGATTAATTAAGTTAAACAATCTGGTTTAAGTGGTCTAAATAGAACAAACAAGTGGTATCAGAGCAGGTTCATTCTAATTGGATTAACGTCCTGAGTGAGATCCTTGATCCCTGCTGTCATGGATAATTTCAAATGTTTGTTTGCTCATATTTGTGATGATTTGAATGAAATGGACAATATTATTTCTGTTGATCTTATTGATGCCTATGAAACTCTTCGTAAGGAATTAACTAAATCTGTGAAAATTGTTAAGAAATTCAAGGAAGAGTTAAAATTGGCTAATTTTGAAAAAGAGAAATTAATTGTGAGATTAGATGAATCTAATAAAAAGAATGAATTTTTGAGAAAACAATTTTCCTCTCAAGATGAATAGATGAAAAGTTTGGAACAAAAGTTAGCTAAGGCTGAAGCTAAACTCAAAAATTTGTCTGATACCAAACTTGCTATTGATAATAGATCTATTTCTGTTTATGTTCCTATTATGCCTAAAGACAAAATTATATTCCTCCTTTCAAGAGGAATCATAAAGAGAAGGCTTATTTTGCTAGGTTAGATAAGGGTAAAAGTTCTAATGTATACGGTGAAATTTCTAAACCTAAGTCTAAACCTACAGCTAGAGTAAAAAATAAATTTGTTTTTGTACATATTTGTCACCTTTGTGGTGTTATTGGTCATATTAGACCAAATTGTTCTTTGTTGAGGCAAAAACCAGACTCTGAGACTAGATTTGCTGTAAGGAATACTAATGTTCCTAAATTTGTTCATGTTTGTCACTTTTGTGGTGTGTCTGGTCACATTTTTCCTAACTGTAATAAATTGAAATTTAAGCATTCTGTGTTTCAATCTAGGATATGTGATGATATATCTCCTGCTACAAGTCCTGATAAATTGTTTTATATGCTTTTGTAAAATTTAAGCTTGTTGGCTTGTGAAAGGAAATTGCTAGATTTCAGTCTCTCTCAGAAGAATGGTGTAATCCCTCAAATACACTCAGCTTCTCATAGTTTTTCACCTACAAAGCCAAGATGTGTGCTATATGGGTGAGAAAAGACGTGCTAAGGTGAGTATTGTTTAGCTGTCCTTGATTTAATTCTTACAATTATTTGTGGACATGCTTTCTTTTAGAATTTGGCTATTTTATTTTCATAGGTTGTTTTGTTTATATATATATATATATATATATATATATACATAAACAAAAACTAAAAACATTGAAAATTTTAAAAAAGACAAAAATATTTTATTTTGTGTCTAATTTTGTGTTTCTTAAGGATTACATGATTTATGATATCTCTCTCTTGATTTAGAACATACTTGATATTGTGGAGAAACATAGAAAGTATGTGCTGCATAACTAAGTGCATGATCTATTTCTGATTTTGTATGAGTATGTACTAGTTTGTACATGTACTCATGGGTTAATTAAGAAATTGGTATTTCTTGTTTGTGTACCCTCTATAGCTTAGTTGAGCACTGTCATGCATTGTTGTTGCATTTTGTTCTTTTAGCATAATGTGTGCTTTTTGTTTTTGGTCAATAAATATTTTGAAAATAGAAAAAGATTTTTATTTTTGTATTAAACATCTTGAAGTGTGTAATTGAGGTTGGCCTATGAAATTTGTATTTCATGACTGTGTACTTTGCTTAGCTTTGATGAGCTTTATTTTTCTGCATTTTGCTAGTTTGTGCTATGTAGTGCTTAAATTGTGTGAGTCGTTTATGGTTTTTAAACACATGCTCTTGATTTTGATGTCACAGTCTTTTGATTGTAAGGAATAAAAACTCATAGGAGAAATGCATAAATAACCATCTCACCATTGTTACTCGTCAATCATGAACACTTGTATGCAAATTATAAAAGTTGTGCTCGGTAAAGTGTATCACTTGCACAGCAAGATATTTAAGGTGTTTCTTTCAAAATAAATAAAATAAGCAAAAAGAAAAACGAAGAAAAATATGCTTCAAAATAAAAAGAAAAGCAAAAAAAAAAAAAAAAATTCATGGTTGCAAGCGTGTTTTCTAGGAGATGTAAGAGTTATATGATGTAACTCTTTAGGTGATAGTCACTCTCAAACTTATGTGATTGATAATGTAGAAATTGTGTTTAAATTGCTATCTACATATCATCTTTTATGTATCTCATACACTTACTAGATGCACACACCACAAGCAAGTCTTTGTTAAACTCTGTACATGTGATTGTGTGTTAAGTTTTTATGGCCATCCAAGATTTAACTTCTTGATGTGTTTAATGCATTTTGGGGGTGTGAGGAAAGAAAAGTTTAATGAAATTTGCTTGGGATTGAAAACTTCATTGGAAAGATTGTTTTTGTAGAACGTTTGAAATCATGAACATGCATCTCATATCATAAAAAACTAGCTTACAAATGATTCTGCAAAAAATTTTCTAGTTTTAAAAAAAAAAAAATTAGTTTCTTCGAGATTCGATTGATCGAGCCTGTTTTTTGACCGATCGAAAGGAAAAAGAAAATTTCCAGTTTTAAGGCCAAAACCCTCGGGTTGGCTTGATTCCTCACTCAATTCCTCTCGATCAGTAGAATCTGTTTTTAAGTGTTTTTTGATTCCTGGCTCGAATCCTTTCGATCGATCGAAACTGGAAAATTTTCAATTTTTAGATTCTTGGCCAATTTGTCTTTTCATGCATCTTTTTGTAATAGGATTCACATGCATTGCATTGTTTTCTTTATCCATCTTGCATTTTTGCAGTCATATCTCTTATCATTTTCACACACAACATGCATATACTTTGCTAAATTGGGTACTCAACTTGATTTAAAAATTGACTGATTAATTTTTGAGTTTTGTACATGTTAGTATATGCTGTCTTTCTTGATGTGTGAACTTTTGGAAATATTTTTTTAGATATGGTGGATAATAAATGTGCAAATATTTTCTCTACTATTGAGATTTTTTTATAGGTCACATAGTGTCAAGTTTGCATATATTGAAAGAGAGAATATTTTTCTTCATATGTATCCTCTACTTAATTTATTATTTTGTTAGGTTTGTGTCTGTATGTTTGTTTAGACCCCTTTAACAGATTGTTAACTGAAAGTTCACTTGGTATGTAAAATACTAGTGAATGTTTAGACCCCCTTTTTCAAATTAACCAACAAAAGCTTATACTCAAACAATAGATGTGCGAAATGATAAGTACAAGCAATACCCAAATAAATAAATAACTCTAAACCATAATTAATCACAACATAGCAAAAATTAAAAAGCAAGAGTAAGGGTTAGAGAGATGCAAACACAAAGATAACACTGGCACATGTTATCGAAGAGGAAACCGAAGAACTCGACGAAAAACCTCTCCACCGTCCTCCAAGCGGTGAAATGATCCACTAAAGAATAAAGTTAGGATACACAAATAGCAATAGACCCTCCAAGCCTAATCTACCCAATGTACCTAAGCTCTCCAAGCTTCTTGCTCCAATAAGGTTAAGCTTAACCGTGTATTCTTTAGCTTTCCGAATCCTGCAATAAGCTCCATATTGCATCCGCCATCCTTGGTATCTTCCAATGCTTCCCAAGCTCCAAAAACATTCTCAACACTCTAAATAGATGTGGGTTGTATTTGGGTACAAATCTCCTCTCAATGGGTATAACAATGGGAGAGGGAAGGAAAATAGACTACAAAGATTTCTCACTAAGAGTGAGTAGCTCTCTCTCTAACAAGGTAAGTGTGTTGTAGAAACCTCTCTTAGGGTTTTTCTCTCAATAGGCTATTTACACATTTCGTGGGTATTAGGGTATTTATAGTAAGGTTTGAGATGGAATGTGAAAAGTCATTTTTTCTACAAAACAAGGTGTTCTAGCAACTTCACTCGCAACTAGGACTATGTGTGAGTTTCAATTGTGAAATAATTGACTGGTCAGATTGTACTTCTTGTCCTGTAGTGTTCCAACTATCATGACCCTTCAGCTTCCTGCATACTTCACAGGTGTGGCACTTCTGGCGAATCACCACTCGCGAGCCACTCGCGAGATCTACTCACGAGAAACTTCTTGATTGCACACACACTTAAATTCTTCACACTCTCTCACACACAACCCTTACATAATTTCCACCTAAATACAAAGTATCTAACTGCTGAAATACAAGCAAATTTGGCATGGAATAAAGCCAACAAATGGTTGAATAAATTCAACCTTACATTAACCTAATTTATTAACCAAGTGATTACTTAGATTAATTTTCATATCTAGGTTAAATATAAATAAATCATATCATGCAAAGATGCAGAAAAGAAAATAACACCATGATATGATGACTTAAGAAAACTAATGAAACTAACCGTTTCAAGGTAAAAACCTGTGCCTAGCTATCCTCAAGGTAAAGTAAATTTACTATAAGAGAATTGAAGTTTTTATAAAAGATTTAACCCTAAATCTATTGCTACCTCGTGTAGTAACTTACTGGCATGGCCAAGTGCAAGCTACGAATCCACAGACTCCTTCTTTTCTTAGATTTACAGCAACACAAGTCGTTTTGCTTGTGACTTTGAGATCTCACTCAAAGGTTTCAGATCACCCTTAGTAATGATCTTGATGTAGCAACTATGTTCTACCAATGCTTGATTGTAGTTTTGGCTTCGGTAGATTCTTGTGTAGTTAGAAGGTATAAAATATCTCAAATCTCACAAAGAGTAACACATAAGTCTTCTTCAACACCCTCAAAACGTGGTTAGGTTTTCCCTTTTATATGTGGAGAAGTTTAGATGAAACCCTAAATGTTTTCGCGGGCTATGGGCCTATTTAAAATTTTGCAGAAACTTTGCCTAGGATTTTCGATCTGTCAAGCCTAATTCTTGATCGGTCGAGAAAGAAAGAACTTCACTTCCTTTTTTGCAATCAACTAGACTTCAAAACTTGAAACAACCCTATTTAAGCATTGCCTAAACACCTAGACTAGACATTTTTGGTTCTCGATTTGCCAACACAATACAACAATGATTCTAAATATTTAATTCTAAATCTTTAGAGACTAACAGTGTTTTTTTAGTTTTCCCCAACTCCTAAATTTTCTCCAAAATTTTTTTTCCCAAAACTTGTTTTGTTTTTCCTATTTTTATAGGGGGAGAAAGTTGTTTTTAAAACCTATACTCTTCATAGGGGGAGTTGCCTCTATTTTCAATAGAACTGATTTTTTTTTCTTAATTCTCTATTTTCTCTTGTCCTCTGTTATGTATGTTTATCGTCTACCATCTGATTTGGTTGTCTTTGTCAATACGTGACAAAAAGTAGGGGAAATAGATGAAATTTGGAAAAAGTTTTTTAACTATTTTATTTAGGGGGAGATGAAACTGTTTTTGAAAGAGGGAGAAAATAAAAGTTTTTTCTGTATCTAACTTAGGGGGAGAGTTAGTTTGCATATTTGTTATTTGCTTATGGTTTCATATTTGTTATTATTATGTTTCATATCGTTTATCTATCTCTATTTCCACACATGTGGTGATGTGTTTTTTTTAGTGTTTTAGGAAAGACAAGTCCATTCCAATCAAGATCTTCTGCCTCTTCTTGCAACTTCTAAGTTAGAAGACTTAGATTGGGATTTTTGATGTATTTGGAAATTTTATTGTAATAGGGCTGTTCTTGTATTTGAGCATTTCATTGTGTATGTAAGTTTTTTCACGAATTGCCAAAGGGGGAGATTGTTAGGTTTAGAATAATTGGCAAACCATGAGCACAAACTTGTCTAGGTATAGATCTTAAAGTCTATAAAGCTTATTAGACAATACTCAAGGTACTACAAGTCAAAATACAAGAACATTCAAGCTGTAGAAAAGAGAGTTTAAATTTTGTGAAGCCCAGTTGATCGAAAATTAGATCCAACCAATCGAAAATCACAGAAAATCAGATTCTACAGCTTTTAATTTCAGCCCAATAGCCGATTGGCCTAGTAATTGATCAGGGTTTCAGATCTATTTCACATAGTATATAAAGGAAACCCTAAGGCATATTTTTAGAGACTTTCGAGGTGCTCTTGTGAGATCTAAAAGGTATTGTACATTTGTCTATCAAAGTCACTGCCAGAAATCATTCTCATATTATTAGATTTGGTAGATTTGAAGTTACTGCAACAAGCTTAAATACTGCTGATGATCTAAACCTTCAAAAGTGGTCTTGGAGTCACAAACTGTAGAGTTTGTGTTGCTAAACCTTTGAGTGAGATCTCAAAGTCACAAGTGTGGGTGCTTGTGTTGCAATAAATCCAAGGAGAGAAGGAGTCCGTGAATTCAAAGCTTGCACATTATCGTGTTAGTAAGATACTACTGGAGATAACAATAGATTTAGGGTTAAATCTAATTGTAAAAATTTTGATTTTCTTATAATGGATTTGCTTTACCTTGAGAATTGCTAGGTCAAATCCTCCCCAAGTTTTTACCTTGAAACAGTTCGTTTCATCGGTTTTCCTGGGTCATCATATCGGTGTGTTATTACTTTTCTGCTGATGTGCATGATATGATATATACTCGTTTAACCTAGATCTGAATGATAAACTTTATAATCAACTTGGTTATTTAATTAGGTTAAACAATCTGGTTTAAGGGGTCTAAACAGAATGAACAAAAAACCTCCTTAGTATTCTAAAATAGAAGTCATAATTAGTATAAAATAAAATTAAGAGTGTATTCAAGTCCATGAATTTTGACTATAGTGAAACGTTTGGAAAAATTCAAAAAATGAGCAAATGAAAGTCATGGTCTAGCTGACTATCATTGAGTACAGGCCAACAATATGAAAAATTGAAAATGGATAGTCTCTTCGCCTTTTGAACCAATAACTCATTGACACAAAAATTTAAAAAGTTAAAACTGGACACATGGTACAAAATTGGATCTCAATTCTAAAATCTAATTGAACGTTATATATTCATATTATGTGTTTCAATCTTCAAAATAAGAATGACATAGGGAAAAATGAGAAGAAATAAAATTAAGAGTGTATTCAACTCCATGAATTTTGACTATAGCGAAACGCTTGGAAAAATTCAAAAAAGGAGCAAATGAAAGTCATGGCCTCGCTGGCTATCGTTGAGTTCGGGCCATCAATATGAATTATTGAAAATGGATAGTCTCTTCACGTTTTGTACTAATAACTCATTGGCACAAAAATTTAAAAAGTTAAAACAGGACACATGTCACAAAATTGGATCTCAATTCTAAAATCTAATCGAACTTTCTCTGAGTTTTACCTATTAATATATATATTATATATGTGATTGTGTGCGTTATTTTTATTTTTTTATTTTTTGTAATAATTTTATTTGTATGAATTGTGATGTGTGGGATGTGTGAGAATAAATAAAATAAACCTTATATAATTTAATAATTAGTAAATAGAGATGGTTTGTTACATGTGTGTATATTGAATAACTTTTTATCATAAAGTTAATTATTCAAGAAATGAAAAAAAAAAGTAAATCTAGTAATTGTTCAAGTATTTGATTGGTTAAGTAGACATTTGGTGTATTATTTATGTATCTAGTGAGGGTCAACAATTAATACAGTGCCAGTGAGTTGAGTTCTCTTATTTAGTTTAAAATATTTTTATTAAAAAAAATAACAAATAGATAATGAAAACTGCATAAAAATTAAATTGTTATATAAATTTAAAAAAATAAAATGGTCACATTTACCTACATTGACAATAGATAATGACAACTAAACTATTATGTAATGATTTCAAAATTGTAAAATGCAAATGAAAAACTTCATGTATTTGAGGGGTTTTTTTGTCAATAATCTTATATATTCAATTTATCATTTTATTAAAAAATTTAAAAAATTAAGTTTCGTAATAACCCTCCTGGAAAAAATAAATAAAAAATTCCTAGAGCACCACTACTAAGAGAAAAACATAAATATAGTGTTTATCAATCACCTATACTTTTGTGCTTATAAGAAAAGTCAGTGCCACAAAACTAGGTATACAAAGGTGATGCACTACACATAAAAAAGAGTAAAAACGAAAAACTTGGTCACAATGCTTAAAATTAATAAAATATAAAGTTTGCACTTGTAAATCATATTGCAAACGGCCATTTAGGAGATGTGAGAATGGTAAGATGTACTTCTTTAAGTGGTATTTTCCTTCAAGCCATTATGACTAAGTTGTGAGTGTGAATGTTTAGTTCACTATGACACATCACATATTTGTATCTCACATGCTCACTAGCCATGTTCTAACATTCTTCACGCGTAGTCTATGCTACCTCTATTATATGACTAGCAGTTTGTGCGATTGGCCATTTAAAGCTATGTGTGTAATCAATCGAGCATGCAAAAATTTCTGGATTTAATTCAAATTGATCTAAAATTGATAAATGGTTTAGTTGTATAAGTTTTTGGTGCCTTAGCAGGGTGTTTACATGCATCATTTTGCATTTAAGGACATTTCATGCGTATTATACTTTATTTTGTGTGTTTTGAGCCTTAGTAGAGTGCAAAATATTTTATCCTTAGTGAAAAATCTGAACCGCTCTTTAGCTGGGATACCTATCCCATTTATAGAGAGAAGTATTTTCTTATTTTTAGGGTTCAAAGGTCATGCAAATTAATGGTGAAAATACTTTATATTTATCTCCCACAAAATCAGACCAAAAAAAATAAGCAACTCTTGAACCATTGTCAAATTGTTAATCAACTGTATCTGTATGGTTCGCCAAATAGGTACTCTAGTAATTACTAGAGTATTGATTGACCTGGTGGGTTGTTTGTCGATTTTGTTCAAAATTTTACTATTTTCTTAGAAGCTATTTAGACTTTTTGACATATTTCTCTCTCTCTCTCTCTCTCTCTCTCTCTCTCTCTCTCTCTCTCTCTCTCCATTAAAACTCTAATTAATTAAGATAAATAATTTTAAAGATCCTATTTATTTATAAGATTAATTAAAGAAAAGATATAAGTAGAAAGAATGTTTTTTGTGTTCATCATTTTCACCCTTCAACGATAGTTGGATATCAAAGTTGGCTAATAAATTTTAGAAAAATGTTACGGAATGAATAAGAAATTAACTCCTTATATGTCCACTTGACAATGGTATTAAAATGGTGAAAAACCTTGAGCCTCATATAGATAAATAAAGAGATAATATATGAGTTTATATACTCATGGACCTGGGCATTGGGTTAAGTTTAAGCATGTGTGCACTGGGCTCTCTTATTCAAATAGTAATATTTTATTATCTCATTTTTTGAGTTAATAAATCTGTGCACAACAATTTTCCAAAATAATATGTTTGTTCACTGACATGCATATTCACTATCCCTCATTTATGAAAATTACTTTTAATTAAGAAATTTTCTTAGAGGAAATATTTTTGTTACATCTGTATGGAGAAAGAGACAGTTTGGTTTGCTAAGCATGGAGATTGCAGTACTTCTACTCTGTGTTGTTGATCATTTTATATTGGAAGACAAACGTCCATAAGTCTTCAAGAATCGCTAATTGTGTGAGAGGTAAAAATTGCTTGAAGGAGATTGTATTAAATATAAGACTTGATCAGTTTTTCATTATTCACTTTTAACATATCTAGTTTGTGAGTTATTTAATTATTGCACAAATTTCTTCTTATATAGAGAATTAATTTATTATTTTGTCTATTAAAGCTATTTGAGTTATTATTTATGATTAGATGTGTGTTGTTTTTGTTTGCATAATCACAAAATGTAAATTAAGTTTCTACCATATACCCAACAATAGTAAGTTGTGCACCATAATATATATATATATATATATATATGTGTGTGTGTGTGTGTGTGTGTGTGTATTTAAGAAAAAAAAAAAAAAAAAAAAAAAAAAAAAGGTAGAAGGGACGATCCAGTATGACCATAGCAATACCGTACCCAATATATAAATATTACTCCATGATTACATTACCTTTTAACAATCATAGGAATAGAGAAGGGCATATGCAAGTGCTTTTTCGTTATATGTTATTTTATTTTTTGTTTTACAATGATGCGCACATGTAAGTGCTTTCACCTATATAATGGTCACTTTGAATATGTGGAACAATACAACTTGTCGCGTTGAAATATATAGGGCCATGATTTTCTTGCTTGAATCCTTCCTCCTTTTCATAAAATGATAAGAGCTTCTCACTCAAAACCACCTCACGCTCACGCTCCAAAGCATAACTCCTTTCTGTCTGTAGAATATATCCACAATGCACCATGTAAAATTTGTATTAAATTAATTTATACTGTAGGCCCACCCACCCTAACCCCCCCCCCCCCCCCCCCCAACCAAAAAAAAAAAACAAAAAAGAAGATTATACTTTAATGGATAGATGTACAAGATCTAAACGTAATAAGGCCTTTTTAAAAAGAATGTAATAAGTTAAACATACTTCTTCAGTTATTATTATTTATTTGGATTTAGATACTTCCAAACTCCAATCAAGAATAATTTAATGATAGTGTTGTTTTCATAAGAGTTGTATTAACATACGCCGTGAGAGCATTCATTAATAAAACATTTCAGTAAGTTATTTTATGAAAAAATAAAAAAGTAATTAACTTTTTGAAATAAGTTTTTCAGTTTTTCATAAAAGGTTTACTTTTAGATGATTAATGAATACTTTAAAGGCATACATTAATTAGACCATTTTTATAATAGTATAAAGTTAAACTTAGCCGTTGACTCTATATTTGAAAATAAAATATAACAATTCTAAAAAAAAAACTAATTAAATAATATATAACATATAGACGTTGTACTAACAATTAATATATCTTCAAGAGTTTCTACCACTAGCAGTATATCCTCGAGAGTTTAAACCCTAATGCTACCATAATGTTCTTAAAATCTTCACTCTCCATTAATAAATGAGTGACTTAGATGCTACTATATCATCAATAACTTAATATATGCATATAGCGAAATGTTTTAACTTATTTGCATTACTTGGTTTCTTATATGAGGTGAATTAGGATTTAAATCCCTTTCTCTCACTTTTTGTAACAATTGAATTATTAAAAAAAAATAAAAAGAATACATATATTTATCAAAGCATTTATAATATTTTTTTTAAAATATTGATGATTTGGTAAAATTTAAACCATTTATTTATCAATATATAAATTTAAATCACTTCTACCGTAAAATTGTCCTAAAAATTCCAAAAGATGTGAATATATAGTTTTGTGCAAACCTTTTATGTACATATTATCCATTTACTTTTAATTTAGACGGCAAAAAGCATTTAACAAATAGAATAACACATACCTGGAGGTGTAAATTATGAAAAACCCTTCCTCCAAAGCACTCAAACGAAGAAGCATTTAACACTAGAAACCCATCCTTCTCCAAATTAAGCAAGATATCTGCTAATGGACTTTTATGAACCTTATATATGGATATTTGAATCATAACCTCGTTATCATTAAGCCAGTTTGCCGAAACAGCAGATAAAGAGCTCCGACCTACAATTGTTCTCTGATTTTCTTGATGATTTTGTTCACCTTGCGTAGATATCCTTGAGATGAGCTCTTCCTTCTTTTGAATTAGTACCTCAACTTGCTGTTCTAGTTCTGGTATGTATTTAAGCATGCACGAAACTGTATCTGGAACGCTTAATTTTTCCTATAACCAAAATACAAAACACCAATGTTGTGAAAACTGAAAACCACAAATGAAGTGGATTGTTATGGTAAAAATAGTGATGAAAAATGCATCACATGCTACTATGTTTTTGAGGGATTAATAGCATGTTCTTCTACCTTATATTTAAAATTTTTAGAGTTATGTCTATTTGAGGGTAACTTATTTCATTTTTTTTTTTTTTTTGATTAAAAATTGTTTGTAGAAACTTGAAAGTGTGTTAATTTGTACTTGTACTTTAAAAAAAGTAATATATATATATATATATATATATAGAAAAAAAATTGAAAAAAAAAGTAAAAAATAAAATAAAACTTTAAAACGCTGTACATAAAAGTTAAAACTAAAAACTAATTTCAAACTCCCTCTTAATATTATAATTTTCAATTAGCCCAACTTATAAAACTCTTTTTCTATCGAATAAAGTATACTCAGGTTCGAATACATTGTCCACAACATCAAATAATTTCCAGGTACAATGATTGTAGGGTGAGAAACAATTCTAGTGGCTGCTAAGTGCTATTCTTTCTTCAACTAGTTTCCTAGGAACTCTCATGAAGATGAATAGAAACTCAAAAATGAAAGAAAGAAAGAATTAGTACCGCTTGATCAGCCTTGGGAAGTAGTGAACGAAGAGTATAGTACAAAGTATTGATCTTCTTGCGACGATCACGCTCGCTAGCGTTGTGGTAAAGCCTTCTAGCCATCGTGGATGGAGTGGAACGATTGAGCTCGACTTCTGTCTGAAATGGAGGGTGGCCTTCATCAGCAAATGAAGCTGTTGAAGCTTCAGTCTCTCTATGGAAGTAGTTGTCATGCGTGTTGCTCATGGGTTTCTTTTCTAAGGGGTTAAAAGGATCGAAGTTGAGGTTAGTCTAACGCAGATTTTGCCAAGAATTTGGGATGATCATGAAATGTGTACATACAGTTACAAACTGCTACTATAAATACAGTTTCTGCTAAGGGAATAGTACCTCGGATTAGCTGATTCCCTCCTTCGGTCAAACTTAAGAGGGCGCGCATGTGGAGGTTCGGTCATACGGAGTGACACATAAGTGGGCATTGAATGTCCATTAAAATTTAAATGTTTCTAAAGCAAAGACTTTGACTAAAAATATAGACAATGACTTTATTTTTTATTTTTTATTTTTTAATAATGCTACTGACACAAAATATTTTATAATATTTTTACAAATTACTGATGTAGCAAATTTTTACTAGTTTTAATATGGACCCATCACTAATATCACATTTTTATTTACAATAACTATTTGGAAAATGCTAAAGTCACATCAGCAGTTTGTAAAAATATTTTTAAATAGTTTATATCTGTAACATTACTTTTAACAACGTAGCATTACTCTTAACAATCAGCAGCTTATAAAAATGTAATATTACTCTTAACAATTCATAGTTGAAATAGGAGAATTTAATTTTGAGATTAAATTGGATAAATTATGTATTTGATTCCTATTCTTTATATCATATTTAAATTTGGTTTCTAACCTTTTAATTGTCTCAATTTCCTCTATAATCTTTCAGTATCATATCAATTTAATTTATGTCGTTATTTTTTTTCATGAAAATTGTTGATCTAATAAACAGCCAAAATAAAAAACTTAATTCACTATCACATCAACAGAAACTAATTTTTTATTTTAACCATTAGTCACGTCAGCAATTTGTATCCAAAAGATCACAACAAGAATTAAATTGACATGAGACTAAAAAGTTAAAGACGAAATTGAAATATGATGTAAAAAATAGGAACCAAATATGTAGTTTACCTAATTAAATTCAATTGGAATATGGTCTAAATAGCTTTACAGTTTACACCCTCCAATCAAATTATACCAATTTTTTTTTCAAATAAAATGGTAGACTAACACATATTATCACACACTTACACCGCTTAAATAGAAAAAAAAAAAAAATTCTTCCAAACTCCTCTTATATATTTTATTAGATGTGAATTTTAAAACTTAACTGTTGGATTACATTTTTTTTTATTATATCCTACATGCTTGCAAAATTTCAAAAAAATCAAATATCAATAACTATATTTTTTGTATAAAAATAAAAATTATGTCATCAATAACATGTTTAAATTTTAAATTTTTGCGGTAAAAAATTTTGCATAAAAAATAGAAAAATATTATGTTTACAACATTTTCACAACACTTTCATAAAAAATCTTAAGTAGTAAGCTGTTATTGATTTTAATTTGAATTCACAACTTAAATTACTTTTTTGTTCACCCAATAATAACCAATAACAACGAGACTTTTGGTAACAAAAACTTTGACACCTTACATTTTTATATATACTACAAAACTATTTAATAATAAGTTTTAATAAGTATAGTAATTGATATTAAAAATTAATTCTATGTCAAATGTACACTCTCTCTTTCTATACTTACAAATATAATAAAAAATTATTAAAGTGATTTACTTTAAATAAAATTCAATTGTCAATTGGGTTCTAGTTAGCTCAATTAGTAAAGTCTTTGATGATTAAATAAGAGGTTCATTCTTGCCTATACTAAAAATCGATTAGTGTCTTGATCTGATGATAAAGTGTTATTATCAGGAGCAGACGCCATAGGTTGAAACTATCTAAAAAAAATTAATTGTCGGAGTTTCAAAAAATTAAGAATACTTAGGGTAATGTAATAGATATTCTATTAATTTCTAAAATTAATATATTTCTAAATAAACAAACTTTTCATATATACATAACAATTATGAAAATAAAAAATTATAAAAAATAACTAATCTTTCTTTTAAATTTTAAAAATATTATTTTTTTAGGAAATATAACTATATGAGTAAAATACTTCGTAAAATATATCTTAAGTTTTATTCTAATGTTACAATTTAGACAATTTGATTTAAACATTCCATTATCTTCAGGGTTCTATTCTTGTATTGTCACCAAATATATAAAACGTAAAAAGTATTACATTATAGTATCTTGTATTCCTTTTAATATCTATTCTTATTCATATGTAAGATATTTAGTTTTCTAATTTTTTTTTTTTAAAATTTACCATGGTAAACAAGGTAACTTTTCAATTGTACACTATTATTGATTAGGTATTTTCTATACTATAATGAATTCTTAATAAGAAGGATCAAATCATTGATTTAGTGAACGTATAATGGATTTATTTTTTGTTCAACGCACAAAATTCATCTAGAATTGATGATACTATTTTGTTTGTAAACAAGTTTTATGCAGGAATTCACAAATCATTAAAAACTTTTATTGAAATTGAAAGTTTACCACTATGAGCATATATATATATATATATATATATAGTCTAACATGTGGACCTTAAAAAATGTTAAATACTTTTGAATTGTACCAATTGAATGTAAGGATTAGAAAATCAATAGTTAACTAATTTTTTAGTAAGGGGTTGTACTTGTATATAATCTTCTACTTTCTACTACGTACAACTATGAAATGAGTAATTTCAATACGAATATTATCAAAACTAAGTTTTGCAACAAAATGCAACATGATACTCAAAAGGTTCTTTCATTTTTTTAAATTGAAAAGAAAATTGATGTAAAATTTAGTACATAGATGACTTTCAGGATTCAAAAGAATATCAAGTTCCATTTTAGTAAAACATAGATGACTGAGTTGGAATGTATGAAGAAAAAATTATTTTGTCTTCTATTTCATTTATATTTTGTTAAAACTGAATAGATAAATAGAATCCTTGTTTTATCCCTGATTTATATATAATTTTGATTGATCCCTGCATTACAAGAGCATAATACTACTTTCAACAGAGAGAGAGAGAGAGAGAGAGAGATAAAAAAATTAACCTTAGAAAAGAGAGGGATGGTGTAATTTTACTTTATTTTATTTTTTTTTTATTTTTTTTATCTAAGGTCTTGGAAATCCTCAGAGGATGTGGTTTTTTGTATGTGTATGGAGTCACCACTTACTTTAAGGAAAAAGAACCATTCATGAAGATATCTCTTAATTGAATAATTGAATGAAATATATGAGTGGATCAAAGGAAATTTAAAAATTACATAACTTTAGTCCTAGACAAAATCTATGAAATGGACAATTACAAGATTTTGGACCTAGTTACAATCTATGAAGTGGAAAATTACAAAACTTTGATCCTAGTTACATTCTAGTGAAAGAAAGAGAGAATCTGTTGCTTTGTTTCCTGTTTACATTCTAAGAAGAGAAAACAATTTGATAAGAAAATAGTCTACAAACTAGAGACTTAAATTTGGAGAGCAGGTCAAGGAGATGACAAGATATTAGGTGCCCATTCCACTCGATCCATAAATCAGTCTTTGTGGACATTTTTAAAATACTAGTAATTTCTAGGATATTCAATTAAAATATAAAGTCATAACTTTTTATCCATTTGATTTAAACAATTATATGCTTGATGGTACACCCTTTATGACACATCATAAATTATAATCAATCTTTTAAAAGATCAATAGTTAATCACAGTCATATGTGTCTAATCTTAATCTAAGGAATGTGTACTAACTGTTATAACCTTGATTCGGCTAAAATTTTTACTTAGGGACCTGTTGTTATTATGAGTTCTAGATTTGTTTCGAATGCGAAATTTGGAAATACAATAACTAAAATTATTTTATTTTCTTTATGTCATAAAATGATGGTTTTCCTTTAAAACGTCGACGTTAAATGAAGGTTTTAAATGAGCTGTCTATATTTACACTTGCAATACTGTCATTACGTATATAACTTGAAAGAAAATTCATGAAAGTTACTGATCTCACATGCTAAAAATTTTCTTTCATATTAGATGGTATAATGGGAAAAGTGGGATTTAAACACTATAAAACTCTTTACATCTGCTAAAGTTTATAAAAGTTTTTTTCCCAGTTCTTTTATTCAAATTTTATAGAAATTATAATACCTTTTTTGTAATTATTCTGAACCATATGAACAAACACCCCAGTGACCTTATTAGGCCTTTGTGGCATCCGTCCCTTTGTTGTGGAATTTAATTTTGGAGCCAAATCATCTTATTAATGCTTAGGGATAAAACTTATGATTAGAAAATATTTTTAAATTGCTGGTTATGTTATGTCACATTAAACTCCATTCATAAAAGTAAACTAAACAAATTGAAAAATATTTATAAAATCCAAATGATAGCTTTAAAATACATCTGTCAGTATAATTTTTTTTTTTTTTTGGTAAGAATCTGTCAGTACAAAGTAGGATATTGCATACTTGGCTGTCACCCTTTTTACAGCTATTAACAGGACCACTCTTTCTTTCTTTTTTTTGTTTGGGGGGGAACAATAGGACCACTAAATTGGAAGTAACAAATGACATTGCCCTTTTAAGCTTTCAATAAACTCGAAGTAAAATAATTAAGAATGATAAAAGAACGTACCATTGACAAACTTCCGATTGGTTCTACCTTCTTCTTCTTCTTCTTCTTCTTTTATTTTTTATGGGAGATTGGTTCTACAACTTCTACTTCTATCGAATGACATTCAACTATTGAAACTACTTTTTAGAAAAAACAATAATCATTTAACTACATATCATTTTATATATAGATATATATATATATATATATATATATATATAACTAACCTTTAAGCACACGCGAAAAGAAAGTTGTCAAAATTGGGATCCTATATAGGATTGTGGGAGGTAGGTGAGATCGTGAATCGTAAAATCAGATCGTGAATCATAAGATCCTATATTGTTTGAGAAAAAAAAAATTGGTATGTTAAATAATCACATAAATTATACATTCATTCATAAATTTGCATTCATTTGATGTAATTACCATAAATCACCACATCCATTTGTAAACATCGTTTAAAGAGGCCAAAAATCTTAAAACATGACACTTTATTGGGGTGTTATTTTTCATTTGGGTCTAACTAACAGACTCTCTACAATAGAATAACAAAACTTGGCCTATTGAGATTTTATTTTTCATTTAGGTCAAACTAAATTTTCTGTTAAGTTAAAGAAAATTATAAGAAACCAGGATCGTTTGGATCGTTAAAATCGTTCGATCCTACCAATCTTAAACGATTGGAAAGATCCTTGAAAGATCTAAATTATTTCGAGCAAGTGAGATCGTAAAATCGTAGATCGTAAGATCTGGATTAGGATTGGAATTTTGACAACCATGCGTGCAAAGCTCTTGTATTTTTTTTTTCCTTCTAAAAATTAATAATTTTCAATCTTTATCACATATATACAAATTGAATACACAAATAAGTATTCTTCAAAAAAAAAAAAAAAAAGAATACACAAATAAGTATAAATTGTAAAAAGAGATTGAAAAATTCCCAAGGAAAGAAAGCCAAAAAAGACTTTGAAGATGAATTTTTATTACATCAATATTGTAAAATAGAAAGAAGAAGCAAACCCAACAACCAAAAAATAAAAGTATCATCAATATTGGCTTTTCTTTTTTCTCGTTTGACATAATTTACCACTTTCTTCTCAAAGAATACTTAATTTCCTTCTCTTGTCAGAAGTTTGTGGTGGTTAACTTTAAAAATTATCATAATTTTTGTTGTAATTTTTATAGCAAATGATTGTGGGAATTTTTGGGAATTGTATGTGCATGATAATTGATAAGTATTCTTTTTCTTTTTCTTTTTTTATCATTGAAAGAGTAAGTGTGTAAAAAATGTGAGTTAGGTTCCGTCTGAGATCCACCAATGTTGCTGAAATTGAAAACTTTTTGCTGAAAGTATTGTAGATAATATAAAAGTTAGTTAAAATAGTATAATGAAACGCATGAATAGTAGCAAAAATAAGCTGAATAATAAAATAATTTGGCAAAAATAATTTTTGCCAATCGGACACTTAGTGGGATTATAAAGATTTTTTTATTTTTTTAACAAAGACGTAAACATGTATTTTTTTTTTAAAAAAAATTATGCATTTTTTAAGAATTTAATTTATAAGTGGATAGAGTAATTTGAAAACCAACAAAAGAGTTGTCCTATTTTGTAGATAATTTTTTAAAAACAAAGTTTAGTTACAAAATTAGCTGTAGCGTAAAAATATAACTTTACTTAATCTTTTTTTATTGAAAGTGAATTTTGACGAATCTATCATTAGATTACGTCTTCTTTTTATATTCTCCATGCTTGCAAAATTTCTAAAAAATTAATGATCAATAGATATGTCATCAATAAATTGTTTAAACTATAAGTTTTTGTAGTTTAAAATTATACATAAAATATAAACTTATAGATCATATAGTAAATAATATCTGATTGACACAAAATTTGATATTGTGTATTAAGAGTGTAAAAAGCATACAATTCAACAGTTAAATTTTTAAAATATGTAATAGTATTTATTTTATTGAGTAAGGTTATAGTCTTAGGTTACAACTAATTTTGTAGCTGAATTTTGTCCATGTTTTAATAAGAGTTAAAGATATATTTTTGCAATGTTATTCTCTAATTTTATCTTTGCTTCAACTTAGGACATAAGGGTATATTTAAACCATAGAAAATTCCTTCACAAACAAGGAAGTACATTAAATAGTAGTATAAAAAACATCTTTGGAAGGAAAAATAAAATCATGAATCAGCCAATAAAGTGAGTTTATCAATTTTCTTAGCAGCATCAACTTGATTGGTGAATAGAATAGTGTTTGTCAAAAACCTCCTAAGTATTCTAGAATGGAAGTCATAATCAGTAAAAAAAAAAAAAAAAGTTATATATAAACTAACTATCGTAGATCACCAATCATGTACAAATATGATATTAAGATAATTAATAAGCATGTAGCCTTTTTTGAATAATGAATATACCTTGGACGAGATTCTCAAAAAAAAAAAAAAAAAAATGGACGAACCTTTTTCAGCCATGCTTCGTGTTATATATTTAGAAACATAAAACCTTGCCAACAAAAGGCGGAAGCAAAGATCTATTCTAGTTCTCTTTTTTTTGCTAACCGATCGATACTAGTTCTTCTTCTAGTATATGACTCTTATTTTAAGGTGTATTGACTCTTATTTTAAGTTATTAATTATGTGACTTTTTTTATTTATATATTTTATTAGAAGAAAGTTGCCATATGACTTGTTCAATGAAATAAAAAAATAAGAGAATTTGTGGAATCCAGCAATTCGAGTGATAGATGGGATTGACGTCATCTACAACTTCTATACAAATAAAAACTGAACGATTTATTGATAACCAATCACAATAGTCAAACATTAAAAAAAAAAAAAAAAAAAAAAAAAAAGAAAAAAAAAAAGGACTAACACTTACCTCCTTAAGGTTTGGAGAAATTACACTTTACTCCAAGCTTGAAAGAAAATCACTTTCTTCCCTCGAAGTCTTAAGAAATTAATACCCCCCTCCCCCGGCTTCTTTTTGCCTATATTAATAACGAAATATTTTAAATTTTTATAAATATTTGTTTTAAAAAAAATTAAAATTTAAAATAAAATGAAAAATATATCAAGCACCAAAAAAATAGTTTCAACTGCAAATATCTTCATAACTCATTGAAAAAGAAAAAAGAAAGCGAAATTCACACTTAATATTTTAAAATACACTTTAATTAAAAATTAAAAATTATGAAAATTAATTATGAAATAAGGATCATTTTGGAAACATGTCCTTAAGCAAAGGGTAGGTCAATACAAAACATTTTTAATATTTCTATAGCAACAAAAAAAAAAAATTAATATTAATTTAACAAAGTTTTTTTAGTTGGATGTTAAGGGGGGAAAGTGGTTTTTTCCTTCAAGTTTGGGATAGTCATTTTCCCAAACCTCAAGGGAGGGAAATGCAATTACCCAAAAAAACGATTGAGAAATGTTATGTTTATAATATTTTCACAATAAAATTATAAGTGGTAGGTTGTTATGAATGTGTAAAAAAATAATTTTAAGTTGTAATTCAAATTAGAACCAATAACTACTCACTACATATGATTTGTTGTGAAAATATTCTGAAAATGTTGTGGACTTAGCACTTTTCAAATGTGCATCTTTTAAAAATAATTACAATATGCTACTAACTCGCAGTTTTGAACTTTTTTCCCCCTAAACTCCTTAGAACTTTTTTCATGGAAAGGTGTCAAAAAAATTACAAGGCCCATGACACATTTTCCTCTTCTTTTGTGTATATATGTGTGAGACAGAGTAATCACGTTTTTACAACTTACTCATAATAATGTCTCTCTAGCAAGGGCGGGGGCTATAGCCAAAAATATATATATATATATATATATATATATATATTGTATATAATTATTTTTTTTTTTTGACCCTCTAAAATAAAAACCGTGACCCTAAATTTTGTTTAAACTCAACTAAAATAAGCTTGAATATGATTATCTTATTACTACTTTCACAGTATTTTCTCAATAGTTAAACGGTAAGTTGTAATTGGTTTTTATATAAACTTACAACTAGCATCACTTTTTTACATAACCTTAATAACTTGTCACTTAGATTTTATTGTGAAAGCATTGTGTCAGTAGCACTACTCTCAAAATTGCACCTTTGTTGATAATTTAAAAAAAAAAAAAAAAAAAAAAAAAAAAAAAAAAAAAAAAACCTTATCTCTAGACTATGGCTTACTTTGTATCTCGTGTTACATTTTGCATCATAAACTTTTTGAATGCATGTTTTATACCCTAAATTATGACTCTTGTTACACTTTGCACCCTACTGTTAAATTTGATATTAACTTGGATGAAAATTCAAAATTTATGGTGCAAAGTGTAATAAGGAGCATAATTTAGAATGGTAAAGTGTAATCTATATTTTGTTTTTAAAGCATTGAGAAGAGGGGCAATTGGGTTTTTTCATGTGGTGTCATATTTTTCCATCCAAGTTAACAGCAAACTTAACATTGGGGTGCAAAGTGTAACAAGGGTGATATTTTAGGTGCAAAAAGTGCATTAAAAAAGTTTAGGATGAAAAGTGTAACATGAGGTATAGTTTAGGATGATAAAGTGTAATTTTTCATTTTCCTGTACTTTTCTTCTTCATCATCATAAAATTACACCACTTTTAGCCCTCGTTTGCGAGGAGGGAATAGAATGGAAATGAATGTAAATAATAATTTTAGGATATTCTTCTCTTTACTTATTTGAGAGTTTTAATGGAGTGAATAGAAAATCCATTCCCTTATTTGAAAGTTTAAGTAGGAGAGAATAGAATGGGTAGGAGGAAACACTCATTCCTCTCTATTCCCTTAAAAACCTCAAATTTTCATTTCTCCTGAAATTGGGAGGAATGGGAGGTCATGAAATTAAATTTTTTATTAAAACTCCCAAAATGCCTTTATATATTCAACCATTTATTTTAAAATATGGGTCTAATAGTAATATTTTTATAAAATGATTTCATTTCATTCCCTCTATGTTACTCCTAAACAAGATTACTTAAATTTCATTTATTTTCATTCATTTCCACTTCTTTAATTTAAAACATCTAATCAAGGTTATTTAATAATCTCATTCTATTCCATTCATTTCTATTCCCTTATGATCATTCCATTTTATTTCATTTCATTTTCTTATGAACTCTCAAACGAAGCCTTAGAAAAAATTACACCATCGGTACAAATAACTGATTTGTATCTACATTAGTGATTCTTTTCTCATTCTCTTTATTTCTCTTTCTCCCTTCTATGTTTTTTCTATGTCTAATCAAGTAGTTTAAGGGAATGGAATGAAAATGAATGAAGATAATAATTTTATAATATTCTTCCATTTCCTTATTTAGGAGTTTTAATGGAGGAAATGGAAGGTCTATTCTTTTTTTGGGAGTTTAAGTGGAGAGGAATGGAATGAGTAGGAGAGAACACTTATTCGTCTCTTTAACCTTAAAATTAAACCTTAAATTTTCATTCCCTCCCCCCCCCCCCCCCCCCCCCAAAATAGGAGGAATTTGAGAGAATGAAATTAGATATAATAATTACTAAAACTCTCAAAATACACCTATATATTCAGCCATTTTATTTTAAGATGGGAGTCTAATAGTAATATTGTCATAAAATGATCCTATTTATTTTTTTCTATGTTACTCTTACACAAAATTACTTACATTCCATTCATTTCCATTCTTTTATTTGAAAACATCTAGACAAGGTTATTTAACCCAATTCCATTCATTTCTTTTGCATAAATACATTTCATTTCTTTCTTTTATGATTATTCTATTCCATTCTCTTATGAACTCCTACCGAAGCATTACAAATTTTCAAATTAAAGAAGTCTTTTAGTGCTTACACAAGTTCCAAGAGAGTGATCACAAGTAATATTAAAAAGCCATACATTTCAAAAGAAAAAATTTATAATAATTACTATTTTTTTTTCTTAGTTTCAAATTTACTCCCAATCCTACTCTTAGTTGTGTTACTATTTTTCTTTATCATATATTTTTATTCGATTGATATTATATATAAATATAATAGAGTATTATTAATTTGATAAAAATATATGATTAGTTATTTAATTACTTTTATTTATGCATTCAATGGTTGTTGTCTTACCGATCTTTAATTTTTTTTTTTTTTCTTGTTTGAGAGAATACCGATCTTTAATTTATTAATAAAATTTTAGACTATTGTACAATATAGTTGTATTGTATACTAATTTGTATTTAAAATACTATTTTAGATTATTATATACTAAATTGTGAGGTTGGCTAGGTTTTTTTTTAATACCTAAAGTGTTTTTTTAAGGTTATTTTAATATATTATAACATTTAAAATAGGATATGAGAAGTAGAATATATTGTTAAATTCTATGCTAAAATAAATAAAATAGACTTTTGATATGTCAAATATCATTGGCTTAGCACTGGTTTGTATTGCATGAAATATACAATGTTAGAGGAATCATTAATATATTATAAAAAAAAGTACCAATAATATTTTTTTTTTGATTGGCATGAATATAGCCAATACAAGATCCACGTCATTTACTCAACTTGACCAAACCACTCTAAATAGAATCCTGCTTGAGCATGCTTAAAATGATTGAGTACGACTTCAGCTCGGTAAAGTGATTAACTAAAGATTATTCACGTCAATTCGTGTAAAAATATATATTTATTTTAATATAAGATTTTTTTTTTTTTTTTACGTATTCATTTTCAAAAGTACTACATCAGATTCTAAACTCTATTTCATTAAAATATCAAATTTTCTTGATTTTTTTTTATTTTATTTTTTCTTTCATCTCAAGCAACAACCACCCTCTAGTCTCTTGTTTTATACTCAAGATACTTAAAAAATAAAATGCAAAATGAATACTGCTAATGTAAATTTACATAATTACAATAACAACTTTACAAATTTACACATTTTTAATTTGACTGATATTGGTGATTTTGAGACTTTAATGTTTAAAATTGACCTCTTTAACTATTCTGCATTGTCTGATGCAAATATCAATGAAGTAATGAATATGCTCCTAAGAATCTCACTTGTAATTATAATTGTTACTGGATTATGTTGTCAAAATTTCAATCTAGATCTTACAATCCTACGATTTTACAATCCTACGATTTTATGATCTCACTTGCTCAAAATGATCCAGATCTTTTAAGGATCTTAGTAATCATTCGAGATCATACGATTTTGACGATTCCAAATGATTCTAGTTTCTTATAATCTTCTTTAACTTGATAGAATGTTCAATTGTACCCAAATGAAAAATAACATCTTAATAGACTATGTTTTGCTATTTTAATGTAGAGAGATTGTGTATTAGTTGAACTCAAACGAAAAATAACATCTTAATAGTGTCACATTTTGAGATTTTTGGCTTCTTTAAATGATACTTAAAAATGAATGTAATGATGTATAGTAATTACATCAAATGAATGCAAATTTTTGGTTTTTTATGAATATATAATTTATGTGATTATTTAACATATAAATTTGATTATCAAAAAAAAGAAATTAACATACAAATTTTTTTTCTTAAATAATGTAAGATCTTATTATTCATAATCTGATCCTATAATTTACGATTCTACTACTTTTCACGATCTTACGTAGAATCCAAATTTTGACAACCATTGATGGAAACCATGGTAACAATCACTCATAATATTCCACCAATTAATGTCACGATTGAACCTCAGAACTAATTATCTGTCATAAATTTAACAATAATTATTGATAATCTTGTTTTAAAAACAAATAGAAATTAAATATGCATTTGTGATGGGCTCCGCATGGGTATTTCTAACTTTTTTTTATTTTTATTTTTTTTCGTAGGTGTCTATTAATATCTATTGTCAACGTTAACCTTTCAATCAACTACTCATCATTAATCAACTACTCATCATTATCTCTTTTCAAATATAAATTCAACCAGTTTTCTCATCCGCAGTAGAAATCAGTTAAAGTCAGTGCCCAAAATTTGAGTGAAAGAAAACTAATTTTACCTTAAAAATGTTTCGTCAGGTGGGAGAAATAATGTTTGATCATGTCATATGTCTACTATTCTATTGAAATTTTTTAATTTATTTAAAATTATTGAGTCAGTTTAAAAAGGAAGTCAGCTTTCTTTTTTTTTTAATCATAAATTGACTCAACAATTAATTATAAACGTGTAAGAGTTTTTTAGTTTTTTTTTTTCATTTTTTTTTATTTTCTGTTTAATTTTATTTTATTATCAACTGACTCAACAATTAATTTTAAACATGTAGGAGTTCTTTCTTTTTTTCTTTTTTTTTTTTTTTTTTTTTTTTTGAGAGAGAGTTCAACCTAAAGCATCCGCTCTTAATAATAGTTCTTTATTATCAGACCAAGACACCAATCATTTTTTGGTATAGGCAGGGATTGAACCCCTGATCTCTTATTCAACAATTAGAAATTTTACCAGTTGAGCTAACTAGAACCTATATAGAACATATTTAGTTGAATGATAGACAAGTGACGTGATTTACCATGAGAACCATATGATTTTTAAGAGCCAAGAGCCAAGATTTCAATCAAACTAGAACAAAATTTAAAAAGAAACAATTAATTGAAGTACAAAATATTTTGAGAAGCAATATTACTTCGTAGAGAGACAAAAAAGAAAAAGAAAAAAGAAGAAGAAGAATATTTGATTGCTCGTTAGAAATTAAACTACATTGCTCGGATTTCATCACGCTTACATCAGCATTACTCTATGTTTGGAACGACCTTAATTTGACTGAAATTAGATTGTCATTTTAATTTGATAGCCTCATGATTACATCATGATTACATAATCAACTAGTATTTCTTCAAATTGAAAAAAAGAGAAGAAGAAGAGTTATTTCATAACGAACAATTGATAATAACAAGTTTTTCTTTTGCATTTATTATCACAGAATTGTCAATTTCCTTTCTGAAAAAAATAATAATAATAACTTATACGTATTAACTATATACTCATATCGATTATCAAAAAAATATACTTATATCAATTCATTACTAACAAATTGCCCTAAAAAATTTGCTAATCAAAATTTGTTAAATTGTCAGCAAAGAAACTCTTATTTAAGCAATTAAACCTCATGAGATCATGTTAAAGAAGTTTACAAATTGAATAACTCAAAAAATATCATACCATAATTTAATTTAAATTAACATTATAATTTTATAATAAATATCAATAAATATATTTAAAGCCAAAAGCATACACATGCCATTATCGAATAATAAAATATACGTTTATTTATTTTCAAAAAGGGTATCCATCATCATCAAAAAGTTTAAAAGGTTTGGTTTAATTTAAACCTCTATATTGATCTTAATTCTTAACCATCGATAATAAAAAAAAAAAAAAAAATCAATACAACAAAAACAATATAAAAATAATAATAAATCCATAAAATTCCAAGTAAGAAAAAAAAAATCATTCACTGATTAACCTCCCTCTTTCTGACAATCTATTTATTAATTTTTTTTACAAAAAAAAAAAAAAAAACTCTAATAATAATAATAATTGTAGGGATGGTAGGCCTAGAAGGGTGTATTGGGCCAGGGGCCTTGTCTGAGGAGATTCAATAATCTGAGGATAGGTAGACGCTAGTGTGGGGATGCAAGAAGGTGGATGGGCAAAGGGGTTTAGCTTTAAGGTTCCAAGAAATATGTCCGAGGACAAATTTCACCTCAGCTTAACAAGGCAAAGGTCAAAAGGGTTGGCCTAACATTAGGGGCAGCATTCTGGGCGATTTTGCTGATAGGGATAAGCATCAGGAAGGGATAAGGTATGAGGAAAGTGAGAAATATTTGAGAGAAAGCTGCTACCATAACATTAAATACTCTATAGCTAACTCTCTGACCGCATTTATGTGAAGGTGATATCTAAACAGTGGGAGTCAACCTTATAGCTATCTCCAAGGACTTCAGGAATGTGCTGATAGAATAAGGAAAGGAGTCAGCCATCTAATCTACACATGGAGGGCGGAGATGGATCAAAAGAGGGTAATATAAAGAAGAAAACCCCCATTACAGGGGGAGCATCTGAAAATCTAGGAGAGAGAGGGGAGCACAAGGAACTGAAATTGTAACCAAGTTTAAAATAATCCTATTCAAGAACTACTCTCCTTAGGCTTTGTTGAGGAAGAATTTCTTTGTGTAAAACTTGCTGTCTTTGTGTTATTATTATGTCTAATACATTGTGGACGTTGTCTCAAACATCCAAGCTTAGTTTGAAGCTCATTCTCTACAAATTCATTACATTGGGCTCTTTGGGCCTTAATTCATTGATCTTTTGGGTTTAAGATCCAAAAACTCGCCCTTACAATTGGCACCATCTGTGGGGATACTTGAGCTTTGGTGAGTTCAACGTCCAACTATGGTGGGATCCAGACCAAACTAGGAAGAGTCCGTTGGTTCCCAACGTCAAGGTCAATTTCTTAACCTTGAATGGAAAAGGGACTTGGAAGTTAGTGTGCATACCATGCATACTAGTAAGAGTCAATCTCGAGGAAGGAGCCACCTTTCTTATAAGGAGAATACTAGAAGCATGTAGCTTGAGATTGACCGCTTGCGGAGGAGGTTGCGCCATGAGCGACGATGAAGACTCCTTCAGATTCTAACCCTTCTTCCAATGGTAATGGGGATGATAGCTATAGTCCCAGGTCCAGAACACCTCCTAGTGAGTCTTTTTCATATAATAAGGATTATCATTACAAGAAGAAGAGTAAGAGTCCATCCCGTAAAGGTGTGGGTAACGATGCTATAAGCAGGGCTCTTAGCCAAATTTCCAAGTCACCTTTTACACGTAGAATTAAGGAGGGAAGGCTACCTTAACAGTTTACTTAGCCAACATTCACCATGTATAATGGTCGAACTGACCCTGTGGAGCATGTGAGTCACTTCAACCAGAAAATGGTTGTTGACTCCAAGAATTAGGCCCTGATGTGCAAGATGTTCCCATCCAGTTTGGGACCTGTAGCGATGAGGTGTTTGATGGCCTGAGTGAAGGTTCCATTAACTCATTTAAGGAACTTACTCGGGTATTTGGTGCTTGATTTGTTACTTGTAGTAGGGTTTCTCAGCCTTTCGATTCTCTATTGTCCATGACCATGAGGGAGGGAGAGACCCTAAAAACATACTTGGATAGATATTGGGAGATGTTTAATGAGATAGAAGGAGACTTCAATGACATGGCCATAAGGAATTTTAAGGTTGGCCTCTCCGCTGAGCATTATTTGAGGAAATCCCTTACTAGAAAGCCTGTTAAGAGTGTGCACCAACTCATGGATCGTATTAATGAGTATAAGCGGGTTAGAGAGGATCAACAGCAAGGAAAGGGGAAGGTTAAGGCAGTCCCCCAAGATCGGAATTATTTTAGGTCGGATAGGCATAACAAAAACCGAACTCGGAGAGATTTTGCTGGGCAATCTGGCCCAACTATTGCTTTGGTGGTTAACACTGTATTCCGAGAGCCTGTGCACCAGGTCTTGGAGAAAATCAAGAATGAGTAATACTTTAAATGGCTGAACAAGATGGGAGGCGACCCCACGAAGTGTAATTAAAGCCTTTATTGTCAATACCACCAAAAGCGATGACATACCACTGAAGACTGCAGGACTTTGTGGAATCATCTAGAGTAGTTAGTTAAGATGGGGAAGTTGAAACAATTTCTGTATCACCCCAATGGGCTGGATGGTAAAGCTGGATCAGGGACACAGAGAGATGCTTCTTCCAAGCCCCCATTGGGTACAATTAGTGGCTTCATGCCATGTGAGCTATTTCCTCCACCCTACACTTGAAGGTGAAGTACACGTCTAGGGAACAGGTTGAGGAGTTGGTTAGGAGTCAATTTATGGCCAAGCAGTGCTTGGTGGCTACTATTAGGCATCAAACTGGAGATGAGTCCTTGGCATGCACTATGTATGGAATATAGCAATCAAAGGTGCTGGTGTTGTCTTTGGACATGGTGGTAAGAGGGGCAAAGTGTGAGGAGTTAGAAAAAATCATTATTGACAATGATAGGGAGAAGTTTTTTAAGGTTGAAATTTAGTTGTCTCCTCGAGAGAAGGAAGAATTGATAGTTTTTCTTAGAGAAAACCTTGATGTGTTTGTATAGGACACTTATGAGGCCCCCAAGGTGGACCCAAGTTTCATTTGCCATCATTTAAACGTTAACCCATCTGTCACCCCCAAGAAGCAACCTTCTCAGCGCTCATTTAAGGAGCACTCTAACGCTGTTAAGGAGGAGGTGCTCAAGCTCAAGTTGGCTGAGGCCATAAAAGAGATGTTCTATCCTGAATGGTTAGCCAACATAGTGGTGGTGAAGAAGAAGAGTGGGAAGTGGAGAGTATGTGTGGACTTTACGGATCTAAATAAAGCTTGCCCAAAAATCCCTTTCCTACACTTTGGATAGACTAATTGGTGGATGCAACTGTAGGCCATCCTCAGATGAGCTTCTTAGATGCCTTTTAAGGATATCATCAAATACCACTAGCATTGAAGGACCAAGAAAATACTACTTTTGTTACATCCACTAAGAATTACTACTACAAAGTGACAACCTTTGGTATGAAAAATGCAGGGTCTACTTACTAGAGGATGATGACCAAGAGGTTTGAGTCTTAGTTGGGAAAAAACATAGAGATTTATATAGATGACATGGTGGTAAAGAGCAAAACAAAGTCCAAGCAAAAAAGTGACCTCGGGAGTATTTTTGAGATACTGAGGAAGCACAGATTGCACCCTAATGTTTTCAAGTGTTCTTTTGGTGTTGGCTCTGGCAAATTTTTGAGTTATATGGTTACCCATCGCGGAGATGAAGTTGACCTTAAAAAAATTAGAGCAATCAATAATCTACAACTTCTTCGGGATTCTAAGGAGGTCCAAAGGTTGACAGGAATGACTGCTGCCTTAAATCAGTTTATTTCTTGGTCAACTGACAGGTGTAGGCCTTTCTTCTAGTTGTTGCATAAGTGGAAGGGATTTGAGTGGAATGAAGAATGTGCCTTCGCTTTCTAGCAATTAAAGAAGTACCTTTCTAAGCCACCCATTATGTCCAAGCCCGAAGAGGAAGAGGTCCTATTTGCTTACATTGCCATAGCCTCTCATGTTGTGAGTTTGGTACTGATATAGGCTGATAGTGGGTTGTAAAGACCAATTTATTATGTGAGCAAGTCATTGCATGAGGCTGAGGTTCGTTACTTACCATTGGAAAAGGCCATCTTGACAGTGGTATATGCCATAAGGAAGCTCCCTCATTACTTCTAGGCTCTAGTCACTACTCCAGAAAGCTGATTACACATGGAGGATTGCAAAATGGGGAACGGTCTTGGGAGCTTTCGATATTAAGTAATGCCTCGCACCTCTATAAAAGGCCAAGTCCTGGCGGATTTGGTGGCTGAGTTTGCAGAGCCTTTGTTAGAAGAAAATGGTGAAACGCAGAGCATGGATCAAAACTTAGTTAAGATGGTCTCCATATAGGCACCTTTAGCTTGGAAGGAGAATGTTGATGGTGCATCAAACCAAAGAGTGTCTGGAGTGGGGCTAGTAGTAGTATAACCTAAGAAGATTGTTATCGAAAAATCCTTAAGGTTGGGCTTCTTGGCCACGAATAATGCGGCTGAGTATGAGGCCTTATTGGTGGCAACGTCTATGGTTCAAAAGATGGGAGGAAAAATAGTGGAGGTATTCTCGGATTCAAAGCTGATCGTTAATCAAGTAAGGGGAGAGTTGGAAGCCAGGGATTTGAGAATGCAGGACTACCTAAATCAGGTTAAATGTTTGCAGTTAGGTTTTGACTCTTTCTCCTTACAGAAAATCCCTAGAAGCCGAAATACACATGCTGATTCCCTTGTCATTCTTACGACCTCCTCGACATAGAGTTTGTCATAAGTTATTCTAGTTGAGGACATGTGTAGGCCTACTGAAGTGAAGGGGGAGAAGTTCCATATTCATCAAATTAGGGTGGGACATAGTTGGATGGACCCTGTGGTGCTGTTTCTTAAGGATGATATCTTGCCCGACGAGAAAAGGGAAGCTGATAAGGTGCGAAGAAAAGCTCCTCGGTTCTGGTTGTCCGAGGATCAAAAACTGTCTAAGCGCTATTTTTCTGGGCCCTGTTTACTATGTATCCACCCTGAAGTAGTGGAATCACTCTTAGAAAAGTTACATGAAGGTATTTATGGAAGTCATATAGGAGGCAGATCATTACCTCATATGGCCCTTACTCAAGGATATTGGTGGTCAAGTATGCAAAAAGAAACACAAGAATATATGAGGAAATGTGACCAATGTCAAAAGTTTGCTCCAAATATTCATCAACCAGGGGGTGTCCTCAATTTGCTATCTAGCCCCTGGCCTTTTGCTCAATGGGGCGTGGATATTGTGGGACCTTTCCCAAAGGCAATTAGGAATAAGTGATGGCTATTGGTCAGCACTGATTATTTTACCAAGCGAGTCGAGACTAATCCACTAGCAAACATCAGGGATGCGGATGCCAAGAGATTTGTGTGGAAAAATATTGTCACTTGGTTTAGGATCCCTAATAATCTCATCTCGGACAATGAGCTTCAGTTTGATAGTAAAGCTTTCAGAAGAGATTGTTGTGAGTTAGGCATTACGAATAGATACTCCACTTCGGCTTATCCATAGGGAAATGGACAGGCCAAGGCTGTCAACAAGGCCATATTGAGTAGACTCAAGAAGAGGTTGGATGACGCAAAAGGAAAATGGGTGGAAGAGCTTCCACATGTCCTTTGGACGTATCACATTACCCATCGTAGGTCAATAGGGGAGACGCCTTTCCTAATGACTTAATAGGGCCGAGACTGTGATACCTCTAGAAACTAGGTTCCCAACATTGAGAACAAGCTTGTTCACTTCGAATAATAATGACAATCTCCTAGAGAAGAGCTTGGATTTAATTGAAGAACAACGAGAAAGTGCTATAGCTTAATTAGCATATTATCAGCAGAAGCTCAAACGTGGGTTCACTCGAATGTGAAATTAAGACCGTTAGCCCCTGGAGACTTGGTATTAAGGAAGGTTGTGGGTACTACAAGAAATTCAACATGGAGTAAGTTAGGACTTAATTGGAAAGGGTCATACTGTATCACCTTGGTAGCTGGTATAGGGGTTTATTTCCTAGAAGATTTAGATGAGAATGTTATACCACATCCTTGGAATGTAAACAATTTGCGAAGGAATTTTTATTAATAAAAGGCAACTCTGCCATGTTTTTATTTTTGATACTATGTGTTATGTTTACTTGGCTATTGAACAGAATATTGGTCATGTGTGGTTCCTTGGATCACATACCTAGGGTAAATCAGAATCTTTGATTATTGATAGAAGGACTAAGCAGAATCCTGGTCATGTCTGGCTTCTTGGCCTACGTACCTTGAGTACATTAGTGCCTCTCCTTATTTGTTTAAGTATCAAACAGAACCTTGACCATGCTCGGTTCCTCGGGCCACCTACCTTGGGTAAATTGATACTCTTTGTCACTTGTTTAACGTGTTGAATGGAATCTTGGTCATGCTTGGCTTCTTGGACCATTTACCTTGGGTAAATTAATGCTACACAAACAAGCATTTATGTGTTAAATAGAACTTTGGTCATATGGGGCTCGGACCATATAGCTTAGGTTAATTAACACTGTTAGTTATTTTTCTAAGCGTTGAAAAGAACCTTGGTCATGCCTGGCTCCTCAGACCACACACATTGGGTAAATTAATGCTACACAAACAAGTATTTACATGTTAAATAGAACTTTAGTCATATGGGGCTCCTTGGACCATATGCCTTAGGTAAATTAACACTGTTAATTTTTTTTTAAGTATTAAACCAAACCACAGTCAATATTGGTTCCTTTGACCATATGCTATGGGTAAATTAATATCTATCTCAATTATGATATTTTGTTAAGTGGATGAGCATAAAAAATTGTAAGCAAGTGTATGGTTTGCCCTTACCTAAAATTAAAAAGGAAGATAAAAGACCTAGTGTCAGGTTGGTAACTCGTTCCAAGTATGAAAGGTATGTTTCCTACGTTAAAGTCACTTCTTGTTGAAAAATGTAAACTTGGAAAGCTTCACTTATTCTGTGATTAATTATGTGAAGTAAGGCAATGATGTTGCCACTTGCACAAATGATTATTAAAGCTAAATATATAGGCATGTGTTAATTCAGACACTATTATCCTTCATTCTTATACCAATCAAGTGTAAATTAAAGCATAAGATATGTTAGAACTTGCACAAAAATGTATAATACAAACTTTATAACTGCCATTAGATTAAAACTTGAAAAAGGCAAAACGATTACAAGAGGTGAAGGTTTGACTTACAGCTAAAAAAGAAAAAGGAAAAAGAAAAAGAAGAAAAACAATAAAACCCAACAGATTCTAATCTAAGTCCTGATTAATCTTCAAGGGAGGGTTCTCCTTCCCTGTGCCTTTGGTGGGCTTGGTAGCTTTAGCAGCAGTAGAAGCTGGACCTTTGCCTTTAGGTTCTTTCTTGGCAAGAAGGAGAACTGTAGCAAGAACTATCTCCAAGTTGTGAGGGGCCTTTTCGCCCTCAGGGGCATCCTTGGGCGCAAGTGGAGGTTTGGTTGTTTTAGAAACCACCCCCTTGGAAGTCCCCTTTTCTTATTCAGTGGCTTGGGTCTGGGTGTGTTTGGCCTCATCTGCCTTTTTGGAGGCAAGGTTAGCTTAGAAACTTGGAGAAGTTGGATGGCTTGATGCATGGATTGCTGGAGGGTAGTAGACGTTCTTTGCTCTCCTTAGGGCAGAGGAGGCCTCAACCCCAGCCTGGTTGAGGGTCTCATTCCACATTTGGAGGCAGTATGTCCTACATACCATTATGACCTCAAGCTTCTTCTTTAGGCTCAAAATCTGCTCTTTGGTTACGGATAGCTGGTCCTCAGTTTGGCAAAGTTGCTTATGCTGACTCTTTGCCTACCTTTCAGCTCCTTTTAGGGCAACCTCAACACTTTTCTTGGCCCAGTCAGACTTGTTCAACGTCATGGTTAGTTATTGGATTTTCTTGTCAGCGACGTTGAAAGCATCCACGGCGGTAATGCGCCAGCTCTCCTCATCCTTCATTTTCCTGTGGGAGCTTCTAACTATCTCCTTGACCCTATGTGCAGCTTGGACAGCCTACCAAGGAAATGGGTATAATGTGTAAGAGTAAGAAAGGGAGAACATGGTTATGACCTTAAGCATAAGAAAATTATTTAAAAGGCTTACTAGGGTGAGATCCCTCTTCAAGCTGAGGAACACTTCATGAGTCCTTATTCCTTTAAGGTTAGCCATGTCAGCAGACTGCAACAGAGCCTGCTTTATGGTGTTGGCCACATATCCATCCTTTCCATGCTGGAAGAATCTGATGGAGGCATTGTTGGGAAGAGGGGCTCTGTCCAACACCATGGAGGGGGTCCAAGCAGGGACTTCAGCCTGGTGGTCATCCCTCCTCTCTGTGACAGTTCCCTCAATGGAGGATCTTGTTTGAATGACCCTAGCTTGTTTACCCCCTTTTTATTGCTCAGATTCCTTTGATGGAGTAGTCCTCCTCTCTTCCATCACCTCTTTTTCTTTTCAACCTCGTTTCCTCTTTTTATTGGCAGGTTCAGGTTGGGAAACCTAAGTAGGGAAGGGTGGGAGGCTTTGGTTGGACTGCCTTTTCATGGACGTTGCCCCCAGCGTGGGACTCCAGCAAGTCATGGAGGCTTGTTCTTGTCCAGTGCTATAGCCCCATAGCTTTTGGAATGGAAAGATCTTCTTGTTTTTGGCTTACTTGTGCTGAAGGGAGATGGCTGAAGTAGCTAGTGAGAGCCTCTGGGGATTGAGGTCTGTTGAAGACCTTGAAGTCGTCCTTAGAATTGGAGACTTTGACTACTTCTTCTTCTTCTTCTTCTTCTTCTTCTTCTTCTTCTTCTTCCTCTTTGGTGGCTGGTTGGGAAGGGGTTACTTCGTCCTTGGCCTCGTACTAGGGTAGTGGCTCTACTTCTAGTACACCTTATGGTCCCAAACCTGGGTTGAGAAAGTCAGGCACAACAACGTTGATCAAGTGCAGGCGACGATCTCTTCCCTTGATTACGCACTTAGGCGCTTAGAAGCTAGATGATAGGGGGGGTGTAGCCGAGGATGAGATAAGTAGCCCTCAACTGTCCGTTCGTGCGAATGAATATCTCGGCCTTGTGTACTTTGTTGAGGTTTGGCTTGTTAACAAGATTGAAGTTTGGAATGGCCAAATATTTATCTGCAAAATCACTAGGCATAAACATATTGGCAAAAAATAGCATATTTAAGAAGAAAATCAAAATTGTAAGTACAAATTACAAAATTAAACACAGGGGGTGTTAGTAAAGATAAAGGGTAATGTTGGAACCATAAACCTAGACCCGAAACACCCTATCTGGCGTCCCTTCTTTGGTCAGACAGTGAAGCCCATCATGCCACTCCTTTGAGACGATGAGGAGATCTTTATTCATGCCTTTCTTAGACTCAGGGAGACACAATATAAGCTTGACTGCGAGTTCTCTAGTTTTTAGGTAGTATCCCTGCCCTTTTAGTTTATGGCGGTTGTAAACCCAGTTAACATAGTGATGGGTGAGGTTCACACCCATTTTCTTGTTGAGGGCATTGACACTACCTAGGATCCTAAACATATTAGGGGCATATTGGGTGGCGGCTAATCTATGGGCTATTAGGTAATCACTAGTGACTCTGCCCATGGAAATTATCACCCCTCTCTCTTTGAAGGCAATCATCGGGATTACCACTTCTCCCTCTTGCCTTTGAGTGTACCAGTCCCCTTGCTTACAGTATCTAATGGAGACTTCTGGTGGAACTCTATATTAAGTTTTAAAGCTCTCTATGCCCTCTACGGAGTCTACCAAGTAAGCAAATTTACCCATGAACAAGAAAGGGTTGAAGGTAAAATGAAGGTGAAAGGAAATTAGGGGGGCCGAGGTGGAAAGGCTGCTAGGTAAAGAAAAGTAGAAGAGAAAGTAAAAAAAAATATATTTGAATGACTTACGCAAGGGAAGAAACTCTCCTCAGACTAGTTCTTGATATTTATAAGTGTAAAAGTGAAGTGAATGAAGTCTTTAAACAGTATTTGTATCAGAGAGAAAGGCAAGCAGGAGAATTTTCGCCTAAGTTCCAACAAAATCCTTAGCTGTTGGATCTTCATCATGCCATAGAACATGGGAGACATGGAGTTGCAGAAATTTAATGCAGGCACGTCCCGGATGCCGAATCGTCAAAAGCATGCGTTGGGCACTTGAAAAGGCGTTTGCGTAGATGAAGGTGACGTGTGACAAAAAGAGGATAATGATGGTAATATCGAAATCCTCCTTTTTTCTCTGAGGAGCGAATGAAGAGAATTCTGAGGGGCTATTGTAGGGATGGTAGGTCCAAAAGGGTGTATTGGGCTAGGGGCCCTGTCCGAGGAGATTCGATAATCCAAGGACAGGTAGACGCTTGTGTGGGGGTGCAAGACAGTGGATGGGCAAAGGGGTTTAGCTTTAAGGTTCCAGGAAGTATGCCCGAGGACAAATTTCACCTTGGCTTAACAGGGCAGAGGTCAAAAGGGTTGGCCTGACATCAGGGGCAATGTTCTGGGCGATTCTATTGGTAGGGATAAGCATCAAGAAGGGATAAGGCAAGAGGAAAGTGTGAAATATCTGAGGGAAAGCTGCCACCACTGCATTAAATTCTCTATAGCTAACTCTCTGGTCGCATTTATGTGGAGATGATACTTGAACAGTGGGAGTCAGCCTTACAACTATCTCGAAGAGGCTTTAGGAATGTACTGATGGACAAAGAAAGAAGTTAGCCATTTGATCTACATGTGGAGGGCGGAGATGGAGCAAAGAAGGGTAATATGAAGAAGAAAAATCTCATTAGAAGGGGAGCATCTGAAAATCTGGGAGAGAGAGGGGAGCACAAGGAACTGAAATTGTAACCAAGTCTAAGAGAATCCTATTCAAGAACTACTCTCCTCAAGCTTTGTCGAGAAAGAATTTCTTTGTATAAAACTTGCTATCTTTGTGTTATTATCATCTCTAATACATTGTGGACATTGTCTCAAACATCCGAGCCTAGTTTCAAGCTCATTTTCTATAAATTCATTGCATTGGGCTCTTTGGACCTTAATCTATTGATCTTTTGGGCTTAAGATTCAAAAACCCGCCCTTACAATAATAATAATAATAATAAAATATCTTTTATATATATATATATATATATATATATATATTGAGAATAACTATCTTTGACATACAGTAAAGCATCACTAAAAAAATCACATATATCTTAAGCAGCTGTAAAATTTATATATAAGAGAGAAATGGTTCGTATAGATGATGTACCAATATACTTATATACCTCGTGGTCAAAGTGTTTGGGACACCACGCTTGTGTATTTTTTTAACTTTCCTTTTGTAGGTATACATCAACCTTACAAATTACAATCAACTAGCTCATCATTATTCCTAAAAAGAAAAAATAAAAAACCTAGCTTATCATTATAACTTTTCAAATCTATATTCAACCAGTCTTTTCATTTGTAGTAGAAATTGGTTAAAGCTAGCGCGCATAATTTGAAGCGAAAGAAAACTGATCTTACGAAAAAAAAAAAAAATATTAATGATGAAGTAATATTTCATTGATAGTTAGGATTGAAAGTACATTTTCAGGATAACATTATTTTTGCATAAGCATTACTCTATGAGATTAAATTGACTGCAACTAGTTAGTTAGGGTGGGTTTCGGATTTTCAGTTAGCTCAAACGGTAAATTTTTTGATTGTTGAATAAGAGATTTGAGATTTAATCTCTGTCTATATCAAATACCAATTGATGTCTTGGTCTAATAATAAAGAACTATCATCAGAAGTAGATGTTATAAGTTAAACTCTCTTTCTCTTAAAGAGGAAAAAAAAAAAAAAAAAGCTAATAATTAAGGTTCCATCAATTTAGTATGATAGCGTCATGATTACATATTGATAACATAATCAAACTAGTATTTCTTTAATATAAAAATCTAATGATATGTTCCTCAAAAAAAAAAATCTAATGATATAAAAAGAGAGTTTCTTGGAAACAACAATTGATATAATAACAAAGTTTCTTTCCTTACATGATATTTCACTTCTTTAATAATATAAAACCTAGTATGAAACAAAAGTATACCCTCTTTAAATTATTTTTTTTCTTCGATAATTTAACATACATGTGCTGCTCTTCTCAAAAAAAGAAAAAAAGAAAAAAAAAAACGTACATGTGCTACTGCTTCGTTCTGGCGCTGACAGCCTTAAAAAAACAATATTTTCTTTGATAATATAAGTTGACTATAATATAAGTTGACAGCCTCAAAAAATTTAGAAGGAAAATATTAATTAAATAAGGTTAAAATTCTGACATATTGTCGTGGATCGACATTCAAGGGAGAGACTAAACAAAAGAGAAAAGCTGTGAGTATTAATTTATGTTTCTATTTTCTTTATATTAATCCATTATTTCCTAGTCTTACAAAGTAGTTTTATAAAGCTGTCACTGTCGACGTTAATGGAGGCTTTTTTTTTTTTTTTTTAAATAATTTTTTTAATTGGGTAGTTGGGGAAGTGGAGAGACCTTTGCATCTCAACTGAACATAATGTATTCGTAATCCAATGTAGAATAAAAAATAACATTAACTACTCTTTGTTGTAGAGAAATTACAAATATTATAAAATCATGTTACCCTATATATGCAAGCGCCATATTAAAAAACATAATATTCTTTCTGACAGCTTATTAAATTATAATGGATCTTACGTCTACTTGCTATCCATAAAGTTTTATTATATAAAAAAAATTAATGTAATTGTTCCTAACTAGCACCAGTTTAGTACGTGTGTTTAAATAATAGTTTTCAAACTAGAAAGGTTTTTTTGAAAGTATTTGTGGGCGAAAAAATGTATAGAAATATGTATAATGTTGTTTAAAAATTAAAAATTATTGTTTGAAATCATATACCAAACACCCATAGTTTCTACCAATGTAGTTTCATTCATAGAGTAATGCTAATGCAAAAATGATGTCATCCTAAAAATGGAGTTTCAATCCTAGCTAGCAATCAAATATTACTTCATCATTAATATTTTCTGGTAAAATCAATTTCTTTCGCTTCAAATTTTGAGCACTAGCTTTAACCAATTTCTACTAGATCCAAATCTAATATAGGCCAATGATATTTTAAAATACCTAAATTAATCCTAATTATATTCGTGAAAGTTCATCTCTAATAAAAAGATATTAAGGTTTTAGCTTAAGGTTGTAATCTTACTCAATATCATTAACATTACTACATATTTTAAAAATTTAACCGTTAGATTGTATGTTATTTACGCTTTTAATATGCATGTCAAATTTTATGGCAATCGAATATTATTTACTATATGATCTATAAGATTATATTTTATACATAATTTTAAATTATAATTTAAACAATTTATTGATGACATAGCTATTAATCATTATTTTTTTATAGAAATTTTGTAAGTATGAACGATATTAGAAGAAAATGTATTTCAATAGTGGATTTGTCAAAATTCATCATTAATAAAAAGATATTAAGTAAAGTTATAACCTTAGACTATAACTAATTTTGTGACTAAATTTTGTTTTTAATCTAATATGTTTTAACTAAACAAACCTTACATAAGTTCATTCTCAAAATGTTTGTACCTTTGTAAGTTTTTCTATAAGGATTTTTACTTCGTGAATAAATATGGTCTCTTTGTGTAATTGCAATTGTGTTCGTTCTTCATGATTTTATCTATGTATTGTTTAATTCATTTTTTACTCTTGTGATTATAAACCATCTTGATATAGAATTGAATCAATCAAATTCAAATTTGGTACTTCAAGTCAATGCGACCCGTTTCTCAAAAAAAAAAAAAAAAGTCAACGCGACCTAAATCAATGTTTTAATCCTCCTTTCGGATAGAAGAAGTTGCCCTACCGATTGACACAGAGTCTTTTGTCCAAATATTGCTAAAAATCAAGTTTTTTAGGATTATAGGTACTATTGAAAGTTATTTAGCTAAATGAGGAGAGAGAGTGAATTTCGGCAACAGTGTTGCCGAAATTCTAAGAAAAGTAGGAGAGAGAAAGAGAGAAAAGGTGGAGAGAGAAAAACTGTAATTTCGGTAACAGTGTTACCGAAATTCAGCTGCCCAAATTCTGCCCGTGCGCGAGTGTGTGCGCGAGTGCGCGCGAGTGAGTGAAGCAGAAATAAATGACGAATTTCGGTACCGCTGTTGCCAAAAATGCAAGAAAAAAAATTGTAGAATTTCGGCAACGGCTATACCGAAATTGGGGAAGAAAAAAAAAAAAAAAAAACCCAATTTCGGTACTGCCAATACCGAAATTGGGGAAAAAAAAAAAAAAAAACCCCAATTTCGGTAGTGGCAGTACCGAAATTGGGGGAAGGTAAAACATAAAAAAAAAACCCAATTTCGGTTATGCCAATACCGAAATTGGGGGAAAAAAAAAAAAAAAAAAAAAAAACCCCAATTTCGGTAGTGGCAGTACCGAAATTGGGGAAGAAAACAAAAAAAAAACCCAATTTCGGTTATGCCAATACCGAAATTGGGGAAGGAAAAAAAAAAAAAAAACCCCAATTTCGGTAGTGGCAGTACCAAAATTGGGGAAGAGGAACATAAAAAAAAAAAAAAAAAAACCAATTTCGGTTATGCCAATACCGAAATTGGGGGGGAAAAAAAAAAAAAAAAAAAAACCCCAATTTCGGTAGTGGCAGTACCGAAATTGGGGGAGTAAAATAAAAACCCAATTTCGGTTATGCCAATACCGAAATTAAAAAAAAAAAAAAACCAATTTCAGTACTGCCAATACCGAAATTGGAAAAAAAAAACCCAAAATTGGAGAAGAAATTGGTGAAAAAAAAACAAAAAAAATTTTGCAGAGATTCTTTACAGGCAGCAATTAAGTATACACTTTGAAATTTTTTAGATAGCATAATACTATACACTATATATATATATATATGCATGCTTCAAAAGCTTTTACTTCCAAAAGACTTTTCCTACCAACTCCAAGACTTTAAAGATAGACTTTTGACTACAATTATAGATTTTTGGATACAAATTCTACACTTGGACGTCCACCACTCCTCTCATCTTTTAATGCACCTGCAATTCTTGTCCCAGTCCACATATCCCTCTGGTGACACTTGTCACCCTTAAGCATACAACTTGCCCGTTGGTTCTCTCCTCGCAGACAACTAATATCTGCTGATCAGAAGCATCTTTGAATGAAGATAAATTGGTCAACTTATTTTGGGCGTCCCCCACATTTTTATACATTTGTCATAACTTAAGTTGGCGCTTAATTTCGGTATTGTCAATACCGAAATTGTGAAAGGAAAAAAAAAATAAAATAAAAAAACAATTTCGGTACTGGCAATACCGAAATTGGAAAAGGAAAAAAAAATAAAATAAAAAAACAATTTCGGTACTGGCAATACCGAAATCGGGGAGGGAAAAAAGAAGAAGACAATTTCGGTAATGGCAATACCGAAATTGAGAAAGAAAAAAGAAAAAAAAAATTTCGGTAATGTCAGTACCGAAATTGGGGAAGAAATTGGCAGAAGAAAAATAAAATTTTGCAGGAATTCTTTGCAGAATGTGCAGAGATTTCTTGCAGGATAACTTTGAGATTTTTTGTAGAGATGGTACTTGTTGTATTTGGTCAAACTCAAGTACACCTAGTGTTTGATTTTTATCTGTCTGAATCAAACTTAAGTACACTTACTTTTTATGGGTTCATAGATTGTTATTCCTTTTACTTTTTATAGGTTCAGAGATCAGATTCTTTTTACTTTTTTTGGGGTTTCAGTGACAAGTGAGTTTGTAAGTTTCTTTAGAAATTCATTTTTTTTTTGTTTTTTGTCTTTTTACATATTGTGTTATATTTAGCAAATTTTTATTAGTACAGTATAAAGTACAGATATTCTTATCTATACATGGGAGAAATTGATGGAAGAAAAAATAATTGATGTGCATGATGTAAACAAAAAGAACAAAAAAACTGAAAATTTTGCAGAGGTTCTTTGTAGTGTATTTGGTCAATTTCTATTAGTATAGTTTAAAATCTAAGATTTTAACTTATACGAAACTTGCATCATATTTAAACAGCACCAATATTACTTTAGTTTCCACGTTTCTTATTTTCTATTCTTTTCCCCTAAAAATTCTATCAGCCTTCTTCTCAACTCTTATTTCCCTCATCATTCTATCAACCATTTTCAATTCACGCGTGCTATACTTTCTACAAACAACAAACAACTATAAGGAACAACACTTGCAAATATCTATCCCCACAAGGTGAGTTACATCTCTTTAAATTGTTACTTTTCTTTTTATAATATTCATGTTGATATGTTTTAGGAGCATAGCTAAGCATGAAAATTTTGTTTTTGTTAAATCATTTGTTCATGAAAATCTTGTTTTTGTATTATGTGTTTTGCAACAAGAACTGATTTGTATGATATATTTTAAATTATGGTCATAGCTAAAAATTCATATAGCAAAAATATATTTCAAAATTGACATAAATTTTCCTTGAAGAAATTCTTACTTTGTTAGCCTAAAATATACATGTATGCTATAAGAAAACCAAAAAAAAAAAAGGGGTTAGTATATGAGCCAAAATAAAAAATCTAAGTTTTAAGTATAATAATAATAATAACTAAAATTATACGATATTAGAAATATTTATCTATTATCGGAATAATGCATTAGAAATATAATCTATCTTATTTTAGAAGAACCAAAATCAAGAGCTACATAATTAGTAATTTATGTAATCATAACACATCATTCTAAATCATTTTAACTACTATGATGGACAATAATAAATTCCGTAAACATTGAATATTTTTAATAGATTACCTTCTTGTGTTACCTTCTTGTTTTACACATTGAATATTAATACTATTTTTATGTTTTAGTGTCAATGGCAAAAAAATTGTTCATTTTCCTCATCCATTCTGGTGGAATAATTAAACATGGCGAAAATGGGGTTTATTACGAAGGGCCACCTCCTTCTATGCTTCCATTAAGCAGGGGTGTGACATTTGAAGATCTATGTGATAGAGTAGCATCCACGCTTCATATAAACAGAGAAGATTCAAAACTTACTATTTGGTATAAATTCCCTTTTCAATGTCATCCACATCCTGTGCATTACCAGCAAGTTTTGGTAGAAGATGATAATGGTGTCAATGCAATATTCGATATGTTAGGCTGCCAATATGGTTTTGTAGGTGCAGAATTGTACGTGGGTGTGGAACCCATAAGAAGCCACCAAGATGTTTTTCCCGTTCGATATGCTAACGAAGGACCGAGTGCATCACATGGCGGGCACTTTCATGATCCATATGCCACCCATACTGGTCATTATTCTGAAGATGTAGCTCTTTCTCCAATCAACATTGGTGGTGCTGACTATCATGCTCCATATACCCATGTTGCTACTGAAGACCAACATGCTCTTATCGGCCAATGAACACCAATGATGTTGACTATGATAACCCAACTGAACATGTTGCACTAGAGTTTGAAGCTCCATATGACCAAACTGCCACTCAGAGAGCTGCTAATGATCCCAATGATACACACCGCATAGCTGCTACTACTGAAATTGCGGTCCATGCATTATCAGAAAGGATGCGGGCCATGGATAGTGATGTCCCAGTTGATAATGACGAGGTCCTTGAGGATGTTGAAGATGAAGAGGAGCTTCCCAATGAACCTAATCATGAAAGCAGTCCAGCAATGACGTTCCATCAACCTTCATCATTAAGCTTTTCACAAAACACGTGGGATAATATGATTGATCCAACCCCACCATTTGAAAAGCCCATTCAGAGTACTTGGGACCCTACCCAAGAGTTTTATGCGGGATTGCTTTTTGCTGATAAGGATGAACTACAAACTGCTGTTAAACAGTATCATATCAAGAGGAACCAAACAGTTAGTGTAAAAGAGTCAGATCCAGCATGTTGGTTTGTACGTTGCAAAAATTGTTCTTGGCGTCTTCGAGCATGCTTCCGGGCTAAGCATGGGTTCTTTGAGGTTAGGAAATACAATGGTCCACACACATGTACGGAGTCCACGCTCACACAAGATCACGAGCAATTAGACATCCATATTATTGAGAAAGAGTTGAGGGATATTGTCAAAGATGATCCAAACATACGGATTTCTTCACTTCAAAAGAGTCTTTTCAATAAGTACCAATATCGACCTTCTTATTGTAAGGTGTGGGACGCAAAACAAAAGGCAATTGGTAGAGCATTTGGTGATTGGGACAAATCTTACCAATTATTGCCAAAATGGTTAAAAGCTTTGACTGATTCAAACCCGGGTAGCAGGGTTGTTTGGAGAACGGTACCTGCTACTGTGCCAGGCTGTGCCATATTCGAGAGAGTGTTTTGGGCTTTTGGTCCATCAATTGAAGGTTTTCAACATTGTAGACCAGTGATTAGTATAGATGGAACTTTCCTATATGGTAAGTACAAAGGTAAGTTATTGATTGCATCAAGTTGGGATGGTGATAATAGACTTTTTCCACTTGCCTTTGCCGTTGTGGAGGAGGAATCTGATGATAGTTGGTATTGGTTTTTGCGGTGTATTCAAAGTAATGTCACTAATCGAGATGGGTTATGTGTCATATCTAATCGCCACCCTGGTATAATGTCAGCGATGCCAGTTATACGTGAAGCGACACGTTGGCATCATCGTTTTTGCCTTCGCCATGTGGCTAGCAATTTCAATAAAAAAGTTGGGAATAAAAACTTGAAGGCTATGGTAATGTGGGCAGGCATGGAGAATCAGGTACGAAAGTATCAAATAACAAGGGATAGAATTACTCAATTAAGCAAAGATGGTGACGATTATTTAAAGGAATTACCAGTGCAGAAATGGACATTAGCACACGATGGTGGACATCGTTATGGGGCAATGACCACAAATTTGTCTGAAAGCTTCAACGGTGTTCTAAAGAGTGCTAGAAATCTACCCATAAGTGCATTAGTTGAGCTTACATACTATCGTTGTGTAGCCTACTTTGTCGATCGGTATACTAAGGCACGCGCAGAGATTACAGCTGGTGAAGTCATTACAGCCTATGCAAAGAATAAATTCAATAAATGGGAAAAAAAGGCACCAAAGCATTCTGTTACTGTGTTTAATCATGAAGATGGTCTGTTTGAAGTCAGAACACCAATAAATCCTAACTCTGCATATAGGGGCAATCATCGTCATGAGGTAAATTTAACGCATGGCACTTGTAGTTGTCAAAAATGGCAGGTTTATAAGATTCCGTGCTCACATGTCATTGCCATTTGTAAATATCAAGGCATTTCTGCAATGCGATATATCGACCGCTGCTACAGTTTGGAAGAACAAGTTGCTTGTTATGCACCTAGATTTCGCCTGGTTCCAGACAGTGTACATTGGAATGAGCCTGATTTCCCAGTCTTGTATCCTAATGTGAATTTGCGCCGTTCAAAAGGTCGACCAAGATCAACTCGGTTTCTAAATGAAATGGATTTAGGGACAGAGCATCAACCAAGGCCATTGTGCAGCATTTGTAGGCAAGAAGGCCATAACAAAAGAACATGCCCCACTCGAACTGTGGCTGGCTCCACTAGTGGCCGAACTGAATGACCCAACATTACTATTCAATCTACTTCAGTGAATTGGTTGGACTATTTTTTTTTTTTTTTTAGGAGTTAGACCATATTGTTAGTTTGTATTATTTGATAGAACAAGTTGGTACTAATTCCATATGTTACAATAACATTAATATAACCATATATAAAGCATATAATTAATGTTTATACCAACTACACTTAAAATAAAAAGAAACACAAATGTACGATTTATTGTACTAAATAAAAATAAAAATAAAAATAATGCACATACATATCAAAGATAAACCAACAAACATATTATGCAATATATTTTTTCCAAGTAATAGATGTCATAACGGATAATAATAAAGTAAAATTGATTAAAAAAAGATCACAATAATATAATTTATTACAATTTTTGTGGTCACATACTAATAATAACAATAAATAACATTAAATCATTTTAGGAAAAAAAAAATTCGGTATTGGCAATACCGAAAATGGGGAAGAACCAAAAAAAGAAAAAGAAAAAGAGACTCTTTTGCAGAGATTGATGTGCATGGTGTAAACAAAAAAAAAAACAAAAAAACTAAAAATTTTGCAGAGATTCTTTGCAGGATTTGCAGAGATTCTTTGCAAGATACACTTTGAGATTTTTTTCAGAGATGATACTTGTTGTATTTGGTCAATTTCTATTAGTCAAATTCAGGTACGCTGAGTGTTTGATTTTTATATGTCTGTCTGAATCAAACTTAAGTACACTGAGTGTTTGGTACTTACTCTAAAAAAAATACATAAATTCTAAAAAGTACATGAAAGAAAGTTATAGAAAAAAAAAATTATTGATGTGCACTTCAGAGATTCTTATCTGTCTGTCCGAAAAAAATCATTCATTCATCTTTCTCAAGAAAACTATCTTCAAAGTTTGGTGTTCTTTTTACTTTTTATGTGTTCAAAGATAAGATTCTTTTTACTTTTTATGACCTTCCCGTGACAAGTGAGTTTGTAAGTTTCTTTAGGAAGTCATTCTTTTTGGTTTTTTGTCTTTTTACATACTGTGTTATATTTGGTAAATTTTTATCAGTACAGTGTAAAGTACAGAGATTCTTATCCATGCATGGAAGAAATTGATGGAAGAAAAAATAATTGATGTGCACGGTGTAAACAAAAAAATTGTTTGATTTTGCAGAGATTCTTTGCAAAACATGCAGAGATGATCCTTATTGTATTTGGTCAATTTCTATTAGTATAGTTTAAAATCTAAGATTTTAACTTATACGAAACTTGCATCATATTTAAATAGCACCAATATTACTTTAGTTTTCACGTTTCTTATTTTCCATTCTTTTCCCCCTAAAAATTTTATCAGCCTTTTTCTCCACTCTTATTTCCCTCATAATTCTATGAACCATTTTCAATTCACGCGTGCCATGTATTCTACAAACAACTATAAGGAACAACACTTGCAAATAGGCATAAACAACAATAATACTTTAATATATTTTTAATATACAGCCAGACCATATTGATTAGTGATTTCTACGATGGGGTACATTTAATTTTTGTTGCGTTCCACAACGTGGAGGATGCCGATTTACTCGTTCAGGGTACCTTCGTGCTTGCACAGGACTTTTCCCCATGCGCCTTGGCTGTGTCCTAATATCAAAATCTGTTTGATAATTACCAGTTTCATCACTTCCATTATCTGATGACACCTCCATTTGTTCTTCATCCTCTGCATCTTCCTCATTATCCTCATTTGAGGCATCTTCCTCAGAGTCTGTTACAGAGGCCTCTTCCTCAGAGTTTGGAGCACATGCCCATGTATTTGGTGGTGTGGAGAAATCACCAACATGAGGGGATGGTTGAGAAGATTGTTCATATCTAACCTGGTTATCTTGCACATGATAGTGTTGCCCTTCATTGTATACAGGTGTTGAACTAGGTTGGGGATGATGGTCATAGCTAAACAAACCCTCTAATCCTTGTCCTATGGAAGTGGGTAATCCAGTCTGTTGATATAAAGACATACAATACTCACTGACATTAATTGGATTATACTCATTGAAGGTGGTAGGCTCATAATGGGCAGAGGTGGATGGTCCAGCTTGGGTAGCCATGGATGGTCCAGCTTCATCATTTCTGCGTTGTCTACGCTGTCTTCCTTGCTGCCTCTGTTGTCGCCCAAAGTGTGTCACCCTCTCAGTAGGGACGGAGGAAATATCTGCTTCCATGGATAACTTCACTCGAGTAAGGCCCTCTACTATTGCTGGAAGGACTTGCTGTGCAATCAGGTCAACCCTCCTTTGGTTTGCAATAGCCGAAGTTAACATATTATTAATTTCCGTTTGCTGCCACATAAAAGAAAAAATTTTTATTAGTGCAATATTATTGAAAAAGCTAAAATAATAATTTGTTATCAATATTAGTGCAGTATTAAAAATGCTAAAATATCTACCTGGTACGTATGGGCAGCCGCATGGGGTGTCGTGAACAAGTGACCATATTGTTGGTACCATGCTGTGTAGTCTACATCTACATGAAAATTGTCATTCGTAACTATATTTTTAGCTCGCTGGGCCCAAAGTCGGTAGTATGGTGCATGCACCGAACGCCAATCAACAGTAGACTTTCCTGTCATCTTTACACAATGCACGGATTTATCCAAATTGTCAGTAGGCCACTTTGGACATCTTTGCAACAATCCAAATTGTCGCATGACTCTTTCTGGGTGATAAAATTCAACAATTTGAAAGCATAGTAATGGCGCTGTTGTAAGCCATATATGCTTTTCTGCAAGACACCATGGATGCAAATAATTATTATATGGTGTCCAAACAACCTGCGATTCCAATTACAAAAAATATGTTATAATCGATCAAGACAATAATATAACTAGTAAATTAACCATTGATGCATTATGACAACATATATTACCTGATCTTTATTATTTGTATCGTGATTGGAACGGTACGCATGTAGAACATGCGTTGGTGTGTGAGTAAACGTTCTATACGTATCCCACCTATACACAATTAATGATTGCCACTGATTTTAGGGTTTGAAAGTATCAAGGATAAACACTACAGTATACAATATTGTATAAAAATAGAAAGTAAATATTATACCTGCAACCGTATGGGTCGTCACCATTTAAATTTATTGGATTTATTGGAATAGGGGTTAGGTATGGAAGATGCTCCCACGCCCATAATTGTAATAAGAACACAGGACCTGAAATCTCTGTGCTTTTTTTAATGGCAGCAGTACACAACTCTTTATAGAGGAGAGCAAGTGTGGCACTGCCCCAGCTATATTGCCCAGCTGCACCAAAGTCCTCTAACAAATTGAGAAAGCAGCAATGCAATTTATTTTGACTTTTATTTCCAAATAGGGAACCCAAAACCTGAAACATGTATGCCCTAGCATACTGTTGGATTGTTATAGCATTAGCACCCTCTGGTAGGTTTGTAAACGTTCTCCTTACCCATGTTATTTTAAGGGCACCATATGTTAATGCATTTTCAGGTGGTGTCACTCCAAGTAAATCCTGACACCTTAATCCCCATTCCAAATTAGTTGGCCCGCACACCGCGTTGCCATCAATAGGCAATCCTGTAATAATTGCTACATCTTGTAGAGTGATTGACATTTCACAATTAGGTAGGTGAAATGTATGAGTTTCAGATTGCCACCGCTCCACTAAAGAAGTGATAAGACTCCAGTCAATATCTATATGTGGTAGGTGGGTAACCCGGTATAGCCTACATTGATGTAAATATGGGATGATACGCTCGCTTAACTGCGGGGGGGGGGGGGGTGCAAATGATTGTGGTCGCACTCGAAAGTTGGCAACCTGAATTGAGCAGCAAAAATGTACAGTGTTAAAATTGAATAATTGTAGATATTATTAGGATATTAATAAATTTTTATATCGCAACGTACATTGCCTTCCATTGCATCATTAGAGATGTGATATTGTTGTTGCCTACGCAGAGAATAATCGGATGACCCACGCTCCATTTCAAATATATCCTACGTTAAAAAAAAAATTACAATATCGTTAACATATAAACACCGAGATTAAAAAATTACAATATCTGAAGGTACATTTTTTACAAACCATCTTAAATAATACAATTTAAAAAGATCACAATAATGCAATTTATTACAATTATTTATAACAATAAATAATATTAAATAATTTCAAAACTAACAAAACATATTCGTAAATTTAATTAGAGAGTTCAAATACTTACCACAATTGTGATACCAACTGAAAAAGTGAGAATTATAAAACGTTGCTTGCAAAAAAAAGAAAAGGAAAAACACAATTAGATAACAATAAATAAACCCAAAATAATAACAATACTTAAAATGTTTATTGTCCTTACCTTAAAAAAAATAACAATAATACCAATAATAATCATTATCATTGAAGCAAAAAGTAAAAAACTTACATTAACCCAACACTTATAATTTGTAGTTGTGCACGCTGAAGCAAAACAAAAGAAAAACTGAACAATTGGAATAGATGAAGAGTAAAAGTGAGAAACCTTCAGATGCTCTTCCGGTTTAATAGAAAAAATGAGGAGTAAGAGGACAAAAAATCATGTCACAAAGATAATAGAATCTCTGACGTTCAAGTGAGATTGTTGGAAATGATGAATGAAGAAAAAATGAGAAGTAATAAGACAAAAGTCCATTGTCACAAAGATATTGTTTGAAGTTCTCTGACGTACTTTGAAATTTGTTGGAAATGATGAATGAAGAAAAAATGAGAAGTAATAAGAAAAAAGTCCATTGTCACAAAGATATTGTTTGAAGTTCTCTGACGTACTTTGAAATTTGTTGGAAATGATGAATGGAGAAAAAATGAGAAGTAATAAGACAAAAATCAATTGTCACAAAGAGAGTGTCATTCTTTTTCAGACAGATAGATAAGATTTTTTGAAGTACACATCAATCATTTTTTTCTTCTATAACTTTTTTTCATGTTCTTTTTAGAATCTATGTATTTTTTAAGTAAGTACCAAACACTCAATGTACTTAAGTTTGATTCAAATAGATAAAAATCAAACACTCAGCGTACCTGAGTTTGACCAAATACAATAACTACCATCTCTTAAAAAAATCTTAAAGTGTATCCTCCAAGGAATCTCTGCACATACTGCAAAATTTTTTTTTTCCCACCAATTTCTTCCCCAATTTCGGTATTGCCATTACCCAAATTCTTTTTTTTTTCTTCCCAATTTCGGTAGTGGCAGTACCGAAATTGGGGTTTTTTTTTTTTTTTTTTTCTTTTTCCTTCTTCCCCAATTTCGGTATTCCCATAACCGAAATTGGTTTTTTTTTTTTTCCTTCCCCCAATTTCGGTAGTGGTAGTACCGAAATTGGGTTTTTTTTTTTTTTCCTTCCCCAATTTCGGTACTGCCACTACCGAAATTGGGGTTTTTATTTTTTTTTTATTTTTTTTTCTTCCCCAATTTCGGTATTGGCATAACCGAAATTGGGTTTTTTTTTTTTTTTTTGTGTTTCCTTCCCCAATTTCGGTACTGCCACTACCGAAATTGGGGTTTTTTTTTTTTTTTTTCCAATTTCGGTATTGGCATAACCGAAATTGGATTTTTTTTTTGTTTTTCCTTCCCCAATTTCGGTACTGCCACTACCGAAATTGGGGTTTTTTTTTTTTTTTTTTTTTTTCTTCCCCAATTTCGGTAGTGGCATAACCGAAATTGCGTTTTTTTTTTTTTTTTCCTTCCCCAATTTCGGTACTGCCACTACCGAAATTGGGGTTTTTTTTTTTTTTTTTTTTTTTTTTTTTTCCAATTTCGGTATTGGCATAACCGAAATTGGGTTTTTTTTTGTTTTTTCTTCCCCAATTTCGGTACTGCCACTACCGAAATTGGTTTTTTTTTTTTTTTTTTTTTTTCTTCCCCGAATTTCGGTATTGGCGTAACCGAAATTGGTTTTTTTTTTTTTTTTTTTTATGTTCCTCCTTCCCCCAATTTTGGTACTGCCACTACCGAAATTGGGGTTTTTTTTTTTTTCCCTTCCCCAATTTCGGTATTGGCATAACCGAAATTGGTTTTTTTTTTTTTTTTCTTCCCCAATTTCGGTACTGCCACTACCGAAATTGGGGTTTTTTTTTTTTTTTTTTTTTTTTTCCCCAATTTCGGTATTGGCATAACCGAAATTGGTTTTTTTTTTTTTATGTTTTACCTTCCCCAATTTCGGTACTGCCACTACCGAAATTGGGGTTTTTTTTTTTTTTTCTTCCCCAATTTCGGTATTGGCAGTACTGAAATTGGGTTTTTTTTTTTTTTTTTTTTTTTTTTTTTTCTTCCCCCAATTTCGGTATAGTCGTTGCAGAAATTCTACAATTTTTTTCCTGCATTTTCGGCAACAGCGGTACCGAAATTCGTCATTTATTTCTGCTTCACACACTCGCGCGCACTCGCGCACACACTCGCGCACGGGCAGAATTTGGGCAGCTGAATTTCGGTAACACTGTTACCGAAATTACAGTTTTTCTCTCTCCACCTTTTCTCTCTTTCTCTCTCCTACTTTTCTTAGAATTTCGGCAACACTGTTGCCGAAATTCACTCTCTCTCCTCATTTAGCTAAATAACTTTCAACAGTACCTATAATCCTAAAAAACTTGATTTTTAGCAATATTTGGACAAAAGACTCGATTGACACACCCTACCAAGTCAATGCGAGTGTATGATCTTATTTGTTAATATGTGGCATGCATATAATTAGGACCTTCAGATTCGAGGAGATCTTAATGGTGGGTGATTTAGAATATAATTAATATTTGGTCTTGTTTTTCGGTTAACTGGCTTAGTCTTGTAACCTTAAACTTTTTTTTTTTTTGAGAACCTTGTAACCTTAAACTTTGAATCCAAATAAATAAATTAAATTTTCCACCAGAAGAGTTATGCTAAGGATGATAATTGCTATGACCATCAGTTAAGATTATATCACTGGGCACTCTTGACGTGATGATTACTTCACAAGTAAATAATTATTATGAAATAAGGGGGCAAAGGTTGGAGCTCAAGTCTCCAAGAAAGAGCTTTATACACATATATACTTAGATTAAGAAGAACATAGTTTCTATTTTGTATAAAAAAATGGTTTATGATTAAATTATGTCAATGCCAACTGTTTCTCGGTTTCTTCAAAGGTAAATCGAGCTCATGATATGGATTTTCTACTGGATTAATTTGAAAGGGTTTTGTCAAGGTTTTATGTTGATTGAATTTTAAGAAATTCATCGCTTGGAGTTAAGATAAAGAGTTTTGCTTTTTTAAAAAATAGGGATAAAATTTTGAAAGGGTTTTGTAGTTGGGTTTCTTGGTTTTGAACATATGCAAGGAGATTGATTGGGAATTTGATTTCATTTCCACCTAAACCATGAAACTTGGGAAAAAGATAAAAATACAAATTAAGCCTCACATCATTTTTGAGAGTTAATATACAAAGACAATAATGCAAGGTCTATTGCATCCTTTACCCACAGAGATCTAACAATATAAAACGACGTAAAGGTAAAGTAGTGTAGTAAGAGCAAGAAAGCTGAGAGTTACTATGCTATACATAGTGTATGGAAAGAGGGTTTTAGTGTTTGAGAGAGAGAGAGTGAGATAAAAGATGATTGAAAAAATATTTATACTTTTCTTTTTAACAATAATATGCAACGGAGGCTAACAAAAACAACCTCAAATGGGTAAAATTGTACTTTTAAACTACATGTAGGCAAAAATTCAAATTGGAGCTAACAAGAAACTGGTAAAATGCAGTTAACCCTATTCTCGAAATTGGCTTACTTGTTTATTTTATATATATTTTTTATTTTATTGGGTAGTTGGGGGAGTGGGGAGAACTTTATATCTCAACTTAACATAATGTATTCGTAAACCAATGTAGTAGAATCACAAATAACATTAACTACTCATGCATGCGCCATATTAAAAAACATAATATTCTTTTTGACAGCATATTAAAATATATAGGATCTTACATCTACTTGCTAGCCATAAAATTTTATTATAAAAGAAAAAAAAAAACTTAAATATGTTAGAGATCTTATGGTATAATTATTCCTAACTATCTAGTTTCAGTCAATGTAGTTTCATTGATAGAGTAATGCTGATGCAAAAGTGATATCATACTAAAAATTTAGTTTCAATCCTAACTAGCAATGAAATATTACTTCATCATTAATAGTTTTTTAGTAAAATCAGTTTTCTTTCACTTCAAATTTTGAGCACTAGCTTTTACCAACTTCTACTATATCCAAATCTACTATAGGCCAATGAAAATTTGAAATACTTAAATTAATCTTAAATTTGTCAAAATTCATCTCCAATATAAAGATATTAAGTTAGATTCTAGCTTAAGACTACAACCTTACTTAATATCATTAATATTACTATATATTCCGAAAATTTAACTATTGGATTGCATGTTATTTACGTTCTTAATACACGTGTCAAATTTTGTGCCAATCGAATATTATTTACTCTATGATTTATAAGATTATATTTTATGAATAATTTTAAATTACAAAAACTTGCAATTTAAATAATTTATTGATGACATAGCTATTGATGTTTATTTTTTTAGAAATTTTGCAAGCATGGAGGATATTAGAAAAAAAATGTAATTCAATGGTTGATTTGTCAAAATTCATCTCTGTTAGGTAGATCTAGGATGAGTTTAGTACTTTGACAAAATGCACTTTACTTGTAATTGGGTAGATCTTGGATGAGTTTATCTAGGATGAATTTAGTACTTCAAGAAACAAGTGGTTAAGTTAAGTATTGAAGTCATGCAAGTCTGACCGAGAAACAAATGAAGGAAGTGCTACTCATTAAAGCTCGACAGAAATCTCGACAGAAATCTCGACAAAATCCTTTCTATCGGAATTTAATGTTGAAACTCGACACAAGCTATATCTGTCGAGAATTACGAAATCAGATTTTCTAAATTTGATTACATGCATATTCTTATGTATTTATGTAGGGTTTCTTTTCTCACAACCCTAGACATATAAAAGGATTATTTTAAAGGCCGTCGTGCATGCATTGTGTGACGGAATGCAAAAAGTGTTCTAGTTCATTATTCTCTATGAAGAAGCTATTGCATTTTTATGCCAAGGGTTTTGTGACTAAGGAGTTTCCTGATTTTCATTGTTGTTGAACTGAAGAACTTTGTAGCCAATAATCTTCTTCAAGTTGGTGAGTTAGTCACGAACTGGGATTCTTGCATCATTAGTTAGTCACGTACTGGGATTCGTGTATTGATCGGAGAGATTGTCGCTACAATACAAGTTCAATTGGGTATTGGGATAAGGGTTCAACGGTAGATATGTTATAGTCTTCACTTCCATAATCAAGATAAATCATCTTAGTTGATATGTTATAGTCTTTGCAGATGAAATGCTAAATTTCATCACCGACTACGAACTATAATTCTGAACTTACAAAGAACTTATGATTTATATCTTCTGTGGCTAAATCACATAGTATGCATCTCATAGAATATATGATAATGTCCCAATATTCATGTTACTATTTTTTTAGGTAATAATAAAATAACTTTATTAATCACAATATTAAGTCATACATAATGTCATACATAACATCATACAATAAGATTTAAAGACACATATCTTAACACTAACATATCCATTCTCAACGGAATCCTATACGAACTCATCTATAGCACAAAGGAATGCCCTCATACGGACTTTCCAAAATGCATAGTTGCTCCCATTAAAGAATGATGGATCATTAAGCGATTGTGATTGATTTATCTTAAAAGGGGTCTAGGATCGCACTTAGGTAATGAAACCACAGCAAGTGCACTTGCTCTGATACCAATTGAAACCTTGGATTTGTGTTAAAAACATAAGAGCTTGTTTAGACCCCTAATTAAAAGATTATAGCTCGGTTGATTTTACTTTAACTTAAACTAAGTATGGAATAGAGTAAATGCGAGTGAACAAACAATAAAATTACTTTAAGCCATATTCATCAAACCACAGTAATAAAATGAAAGCTAAAAGAGTAGGGAAGAGAAATGCAAACACAGGATAACATGCTGATGTGTTATCGAAGAGGAAATCGAAGAACTCGGTGAAAAACCTTTCTGCCGCCCTTCAAGCGGTAAATCAATCCACTAGACAATAAGTTGGGATACATGAATAGCAAGAGACCCTTCAAGCCTAATTTACCTAGTGCACCTAAGCCCTCCAAGCCTACTCCAATAAGGCTTCTCGAAACCGTGTCTTGTCTAGTTTTTTGGATCCCGCAATGTACTTGATTGCATCCGCCAAAGCTTGGCTTCTTCCAGTACTTCCTAGCAACACCAAAATCTCACTTGTCACTTAGATTGGGTGTGATAAGTGTTTGGGCTATCAACTTCTCAAGGATATGGATATAGATATGGAGAGGTAGGAGTTGAGGAAAACCATAATGGATTGTGTAGAGGATTATAGGTATGACAATCTCTATCTCTCAAGGGTTGTGGCTAGGGTTTTCTCTTTAAAAAGCACTCCTTTCAATATGTGGGTAATGTGGGTATATATAGTGTAGGTAGAGACATGGTGTATCAGATATGACAAAAATAGCAAAACAGAATATTTTTCTCGGGTATTTCGTGGGAAGGCCTTACCCACAAAATACTCGCGAAACCAACTGCCACCATTTGTCATAACTCTTCGCATTCCAGTCATATGCTGAGCACATGGCTTCACTTTATGGGAAATCTTTTCACAAGTTACCTATGAAAACTCCTTTGATCTTCAATGTTGCCTTGAGTCTTCACACTCTCTCACACAACCCTTACAAAGAAATCCCATATAAAATACAAGGTATATAAGATTACATAAAATTACAATCAAATTTGGTACGGATTAAAGCCAACAAAAAATAGTTGTAAATCACAACTTTACACAAGGTATCTGAAAAAGCATGAGAAGATGTATAGACTGTCCACTAAGAAGCTCAGTGAAGTGGAATTGGAACGAGAGAAGCTCTCTACCAAGGTTGATGAAGCCAATCAAGTCATTGGAGCACTACAATTTGAAAAATATTTCTTGGTTGAAAGAACCAAGAAGCTCGAAGTAGAATTGTTCCAAGTTCAAGCTCAATTAGAGAGAACTTCCAGTGCAAAACTGGAAGAAGTGCTGAACCTCCAGAAATCAGCTTTTGACATAACTGAATTTGGGTATGAACTCTCTAACTCTTCTCATACTGCCTCTTCTAGTAGAACTGTTTTTAGCGCACCTGCTAATAATAAGAATCTTGAAAATAATGAAGCTAAGACTGAAATAGCTAGTGAGAACATAGACAATGGCAAATATATTCTAGGAGCACCTCCTAAGATAAAGAAGAAAGAGAATAGAAACCCTAAGAACAATAAGGTTAAAAATAAGACGTCTCAACCAAAGAAGTCACATTTCTGTCATCATTGTGGAGCTTTGGGACACACTTGTCCAAATTGCTATAAGTGGTTAGCCACTCAACAGAGTAATAGTGTGTTATCATCTGGTGGTTAAGGCAAGTTTCCACCATCTTTGGGTCCTCTTAGAGATCTTCTCAAGGCCTTCATGTTCCTTTCAAACTTGAACTATTTCAATTCTTCCCCCTCTCCTCAAGATCAAAGGTTTGCATAAAGGAAAAGTCCTTCCAAGGTGTAGAAGGAAAAATGCTCAAACTAAGTCAGTCACTTTTTTTTTTCTCTCTCTCTCCCTTTATATTTGTGCATTACTTGTTTGTTTTGCTTTCTAGCTTTTGAGTCAGTCTTGCTTTATGCTGTGTGTGTTTCTTCATGTTTTTGTTTGGTTGCTTTTCAGTTTTTTTTTATTTGTTTTTCATAAAAATAAAAAAATTGAAAAATCAGAAGAAAAAAAAAAATACAAAAATTGTGTGTGTTTGTGTATATTGGTTCTTGTGTACCTTGGATATACATTAAAACAAAGTTTTCTAAACTTTGTTTTGCTTGTAGCTTGATGAGCACTTTACTGCACAACTAAGCAAGTGAGCTTTGTGGTTTGTGTTTGTGATGAGTATGATTAAGCAATCTTTTACACTTAATACTCATATCACTCTATTTAATGGGAAGGACTAGAAAATCCTAAGAGAAATGCATAAATAACCATCTCACCACTAAAGCCCACAAATCATGTATAACATCTGTGTGTTTTGGCATAGCAAAATTGTGATATTTTGGTTTACATAATTGGGTATTTATTCTCTCTCTTATATGTCCATGCATGATATGTTCGAAAAGAAAATATGAAAAGAAAAATAAAAGCAAAAAGAATCAAAATAATTTTAAATATGGTTTCAAGCGTGTTTCTAAGAGATGTGGGAGTTAGAGGATGTACCTCAAAGGTGATAGTCCCCATCAAACATTTATGATTGTGTGTGAATGTATTAGATTCTCTCATATCTCAAATCATCATAGTATGAGAAACTTGTGTACACTTGTTTTTTCACACACAACATGCAAACTTTTTGCTACTTTTGATACATGTGTAGGAAAAATGTAATTTGGCTATCACAAGGAATACACGTGTTAATATATGCTTACTACATTGTCTTAACTTGTTTTCGAAATATAAAACTTGGTTAGACTTGTTTAGTGTGTGTGTGTTTTTGGATCTATGGATGCTATGCTTATATGTTGAGAGGTATTTTGAGAGCCTAATATGTAGCTTGGATGTTTGGTAAAGTAGCTTACTTGTTGCATTCATCTTTATGTGTTTTTCCTCCATTGAAAAACTCCTTTTCTTTAAGCTCAACAGCTTCTCGATAGATTCCATTTCTATCGAGCTTTCTTTCTTCACCCTTGATAGAATCTCGATAGATCTTCGATCCATCGAGATTTTTGGGTTTCTTCTTGACAGTATCTCGATAGCTTCTCGATCCATCAAGGTGTTTTTGCCATCGACAGATCTTCGATAGCACCTCGATAGATTCATTTTAGTTGAGATTTAATGCTCGATGAATCCTCGATAGAACTTCAATCCATCTGCAATTTCTATATAAAGTTAAGGCGCGATTTTAGATTCATTTTCGCACTTCTCTCTTGATAGAATTCATTCTCTCTCGCCCCAAACACTCTCCTCTCGCTTAAATCTCTCTACCCACTTAAGTTTCGACCTAGATCAAGCTCAAATCACTTGTTAAGCATCCTAATTCCCTTCATTTTCTTGGATTCATGCATTTTTATACCTAGGTTTAGGTTTTTGAATTTTTTTTGGGTTTTTGAGTTTTTTGTGAATTTTTTTTGGGCTGGGCTTTGTGAAATTGTTGACATATGCTCATGCATTTCATTCTCATTGCATTATAACAATGTTTCATGAATGTTAGATGTGTGATTAATTATTGTTGTTTGTGCTAGTAGGTTTGGGTTGGGTTTTTACCCATGATGTTTGTAATTTTTGCACGTTACATGTTCATGCATACATTTCTTTTCTTTCCTATTCTGAGTTATGATGTGTTCTGTTCTCTCTTTCTCTCTCCCTCTCTCTCTCTCGGATAGACTGTGCTATGGCACAAAAAGTGCGTAAATCCACTTTGGCTTAGAATCCTCTTCAAGATTCTGGGTCTTCTTCTTCTTTTCCTCCCTCTCACTTCAATTCAATGATGAGAAGGCCAAGAAGGACTTCTCTAAGAACTTCCAGAAACGTGGCGTTCATCCGGAACGTCAGGTTATCCTGTCGAACTTTGTAGACACTCCTTTACCCGATGTCATTCAAACTCGAGGATGGGATTCTCTTTGTGAGAAACCCTTGACATGTCCCGTCGTATTTATACAAGAGTTTTACTCCAATATACACAGCATTGATACCTTTGTACCTTGGTTTGCTACCAAATTTAAAGGTACACATATCGTAGTTACTCCGGATCTTATATCTGAGGTACTGCATGTTCTTAGGGTAGTGCATCCTGACTACCTTGGTTGTGAGCATCTCCAGACAGTGTCTAGAGATGAGCTTTTGTCTCACTTTTGTGAGACTCCTTCCACATGGGGCGGTAAGCTAAACACCCCATGCTCAGGCTTTGCTAAAGGCTCGAGGTTCCTTAACATGGTGATGATATTTACTCTTACTCCTTTATCTCACTATAACTCCATCACTAAGCCTCATGCTCATTTCCTTCTTGCTTTGATGAAGGATATTTCTATTGTCTTTCCCTCTCACTTCATCACATCTATTTTGGATGTGTACTTGGACACTGCTACAAGTGATAAGCTCATCTTTCCTTCGGTTATCACATGGATCTTGCAGCACTTTTACATTCCCATTCCTTCCTCTCCTTTCTTCACCACCATGGGTGCCATCAGCGCTGGTTCTATTCGGCGGAGTGAGGCCCAGCTTTGACCGAAGCAGCCACGAGTGGAGATGGATGATCCTGCCTCTTCTGTTATTCCATCTTCTTTCGCTGCTTTTATCTCCGCAGCTGGTGGAGTGACCCTCGAGCCATCATGGTGCAGCTTCAACAGATGAAGGCTGAATTTGGTGGTCGTCTTGACTATCTCACAGATGAGATGTGTTAGATGAACACCTGAGTTGGTCGCATTGCCCGCCAACAAGCTCGCATGGCTGGCTTTGTACCTTCTCCCTCTCCTTCTCCAGAGGCTCAACTGATAAGGGTGATAGTTATGATGATGATAAGGATGATGTTAGCTCTTCCAGTGATGATGAAATGACAACCTCTCTGTAACTTGCCCTTTGTCATTCATGATAAAAAGGGGGAGTAGTTTTAAGTTTAAGAGTAGTCTTGTACTTAGGGGGGGAATTAGTATAGGACTTTTTAGTTAGGGATAGTGTGTATAGTTTTGAGGGGTATGGTAAGGACTTAATGTATTTTTCTTTTCTTATCTTTACATTAGCCTCTTGTATACAGGTCTTGTGACCATTTTATTATGGCATACATTGTACTTTATTTTCATATATATGATGATGGTGTATGTGTTTTTTTACCTATCTCTACATGTGTTGTTTCTTTTCTCTCTTTATACACATGTTTTTTTATATACACAATCTTTATTTCTATTTCACACATAATGCCTTGATAAATTTTGTTTTAAGTGTTTCAGAAAGACAAGTTGTGAAAGTCTACTATACCATGAATACTCTTCTTGCAAAATTTTTCAAGAGTTTCTGTTTGGGTTAGGTTTATTTTGTAATTCAACAAGTGGTTATGAGTTTAGTGATTTAAAAATTCTCTCATGATTATTTGTTTTGTTGTGATTTTTTCACGGATTGCCAAAGGGAGAGATTGTTAGGGACATATTTATGTAATTGGCTAATCTTTTGAAAAAACACAATTTACTTGTAATTGGGTAGATCTAGGATGTGTTTAGTACTTCAAGAAACAAGTGTTTAAGTTAAGTATTGAAACCATGCAAGTCTAACCAAGAAACAAGTGAAGGAAGTGTTATTTATTAAAGTTCGACTGAAGTCTCGACAGAAATCTTTCTATCGAGATTTAATGTTGAAGCTTGTCACAAGCTGTATCTGTCGAGAATTATGAAATCAGATTTTCCAGATCTAATTACACGCATATTCCTATGTATTTGCATAGGGTTTCTTTTCTCACAACCTTAGACATATATAAGGATTATTTTAAAGGCTGTCGCACAAGCATTGTGTGATCGAATGCAAAAAGTGGCCTAGTTCATTATTCTCTCTGAAGAAGTTACTGCGTCTTTACGCTAAGGGTTTTGTGACTAAGGAGCTTCTTGATCTTCATTATTAATGAATTGAAGAACTTTGCAGCCAACAATCTTCTTTATGTTGGTGAGTTAGTCATGTACTGGGATCTATACATCATTGGCTAGTTACATTCTGGGATTCGTGCAATGAACGGAGAGATTGCTACTACAATACAAGTTCAATTGTGTATTAGGGTAAAGGTTCAACTGTAGGTTGGTATTTCAGGATAGACCAAAGGGTTTGATAAGATTCCTTATAATTTTTGTGATTAATAATAGTGGATTCTCAGGAGTAGTGACTTTAAATTCACCCAGTGGGGTTTTACCTCGGTAGTTTTCTCCATTCGTAAACAAATCACCTGTGTCAAATTTATCTTTCGCTGCATTTAGATATTTAGTTATTTGTTTGTGCTACTATACTATTGCATATAATTTGACTAATTAATTAACTTGGGCAATTTATTAATTTGCAAGGGGTCAATTGATTTTCACCCAACAATCTTCAATAAAAAGATATTAAGTAAGGTTGTAACTTTAGGCTACAACTAATTTTGTAACTAAAATTTATCCTTAATCTAGTATTTTTTTATAAGTATACAAACTTCACATGAGTTTATTCTCAAAATGTTTGTACCTTGGTAAGTTTTTCTATAAGGATTTTTACTTCGTGAATAAATATGGTCACTTTGTGTCATTGTTGTTGTTTCGTTCTTCATGATTTTATCTATATGTTATTTAATTCTTTTTTGACTCGTGATTATAAACCATCTTGATTACGAATTGAATCAATCCAATTCAAATTTGGTACTTCAAGTCAATGCGACCTAAATTAGTGTTTTAATCCTCCTTTCTGATAGAAGAAGTTGCCCTGCCGATCGACGTCTTCACTTTCTAGAAACAAGAGATAATATACCCATATAAAGAAAATAGAATCATAAGTCAATATTAAAAACCATTAGTATTTGTCTATCTCTTGTCACCCAACAACCCTACAATGACTACATGTCAAAGACTCAAAGTTTTATTTATTTATTTATTTATTTTTATGCGAATGTATGAATATGTGGCATGCATATAATGTGGACCTTGAAATTTGGGGAGAGCTTCGTGGTGGGTGATTTAGAATATAAGTAATATTTGGTCTCGCTTTTTGGTTTATTGGCATAGTCCTGTAACTGAAAGGAAAATGAAAGCTCGGAAGATAAGTAAAAAAGTTAATAGAAATAAAGGGAAGTTGAGAGAGAGTAGAAAGGAATTCTCTAGAAAAGTGTATTCCAAGCATAATGAAAAATTGTACATTGAGTATAGAGTTCCATAATTGAACACGTGGGTTTTTAATCTCAACAAACCCATAACTAACTATTCTAACAGAATATATAAAATATCTAGTTTGTTAAAGAAAATATCTAGATCAGTTAATAATATCAGCAGCCCAACCATGGAGTCCTGGTGACCTGAAGCAGAGTAGAGGAAGAAGACTGAACAAGTCTCAAGATAGCTTTGTGTTGTTTCAACAGGGAATATGAGCCACATGCCTGTAAAACGATGTCGTGCAACTTATGCCAAACGATGTCATCTAAAGAGCAGACAAAACACGGTTCTGACTTAACCAAACGATGTCGTTTATCTTTAAATGAATACAGCACTGTTTGACAAGTTAATATTATGTAGCCATTATATTCAAGATTTTGAAACCCGAACCGTTCAATGAATCGTAAAAGGAAGAGGTTCAAGGTTTTTAAGGTTGGACCAAGGTCGAACTGAGGTTGAACCGAGGTTGAACCGATAACGTCATAATTAATTTAATAATTATTTAAAATATAAATAAATATATTAAATTAGTAAAAATTGAAACTTTATCTAAAAATAAAGATAAATAATCATATACATATATATATATATATATATATAATTTTTGTTAGAGCTCTTAAGTCATGACAAAGCTCATTTGAGTACCCGATAATTTTTATTTTTATTCTATGAGACCCAATAAAATGGTAAAGAGATAAATTAATCTATGACCAAGCCCATTTGACAACCCGAACCATTTTTTTTATGCCCAAGCCCTGTTTGAATAGTCCACCATCTATGAAGTAAAAAAAAAAAAAAAAAACTATAGGAATTAGGATGTCCGCCCATTTAAACTTGAAGTGGTTAATAGTTGTATCCAAAAAAAGGAGTGGTTGGCAATTAAAGCTAATGTTGGTGGTTGACAGCAAACAACTTAGTGGTTCGCAGCAAAGCAACAAGCAAACAAGTAAAGCTAAAAAGAAGAAGAATCCGGAGGGAAAATGAAGAGGACTCCATTTACCAAAAAAGAAGAAGAATCCAGAGGGAAGATGGAAAAACGGCAGCGTAAAAAACATAGAGAGAGAGTGCGAGCGACACAGAGAAGAAGAATAGGAAGATGGCGCTGCGATCTCAAGTCTGATAGCATCTCACGGTGGTTGAAGCTTCTGCCTTCAACAATGGCTGTAAGCGTGTAAGTACTCTGAAGGGAGCTGCGTGGTGTACCCTGAAGGGAGCTTTTTATTTTTATTTTTATTTTTTTATTTTTTTTAAGGTTCAGATTCAAAGGGAAGTAGGAACAGTGAAAAGCGGTTTGATCACGATTTTCAGAAACCGTGAGGTTCGACTGTAGTTCGCACGTGTCCCTGCTTTTTTCCCATAGAGCGGTTTTTTGAGGCTAAAAGAACCGCAATAATGAGCTATTCGAGGTTTTTCAGGTCAGACCGTATGGTCCGGTCCGGTTTGAAAACCTTGATTATATTTGAACCAAGAACCAGAGATTGGCTTCTTCCTTTTTCATCCCACCTCAAAGTCATAGGGGCGATAGGCAACATGATTTTAGATCTCAGAAAGATAAAATGAGCAGTTGGAAGGCTTTTTGTGAACACATTAGCTAGCTAATCATTAGTGGCAATATATTTAACTTGAAGATCCCTACAAAGCACACGATCACGAATGAAATGGTGATACACTTCAATGTGTTTTGTTCTAGCGTGAAAGATAAGATTAAACGCAATGGCAAAAGCAAAAACATTATCACACTAGAGCTTTGGAAGAGTGGAAAGAAAGATGCCCAATCCTTTAACAGCTAACGAAGCCAACACAATTTTGTACTAGTGGAGGCGAGAGCATGATATTCAAACTTTGTTGAAGATTGAGAAATAGTGAGTTGCTTTTTAGCACTCCAAGTGATAGGCATGTATCCCAAATAAACCAAATAGCTAGGAGTGGAACGCCTTTCATAAGGGTCACCAGCCCAGCTTGAGCTAGAGAATGCTAAAAGAGAAAAAGGACCTAGTTGAAGGAAAATCCCAAAATTGATAGTACTATTGAGATATCTGAGGATGTGCTTGGCAGCTACTAGGTGAACATCAGTGGGCTTCGACATAATCTGGCAAACCTAATGTATAGCAAAGTTGAGATCAGGTCTAGTGAATGTCAGATAACGGAGAGAGCCCACAAGACTTCAAAAAGGATGTGGATCAGACAGAATGTAGCCCTAATTAGGAACAAGCCTAAAGTGTGGAGCACAGGGTGTTTTGGCAGCTTAGAAGTAAGCATATTGTTCTTGACAAGAAGATCATGAGCATACTTGGCCTGATTAAAAAAAAAAAAACCCTTAGAAACCCTTATGATTTAAAGACCCTGAAAATAATGAAGATCACCAAGGTCTTTGAGTTCAAAGGCTTGACTTAGTTGCTTGATAAGAGCATTGAGAAAACAAACATTATTGCCAGTGGGGACAATATCATCCACATAGATAAGTAGATAAACCAGAAGCCTTCCGGAGAGAGCACAATAGTAATATGGAAGCATAAGCAATGATAAAATAGATGATAAAGAAGAAAATAGCAAAATAGATATATTCAAAATAAGGTTAAAACGGAATATGGAATATGGAAACAAAAACTAGTAAAATCTTACTTGAATAAAAACTTCTATCTTTGATTAAAACTAAAAATACTTCTGTCTGATACAAGCTTTGAAAATAAAAACTTTCTGAAGAGTTATAAGATTACAAATAAAAATCTGTCTGAGAAAGGTTACAAGATTACAAAAGAGAAGGGTTACAAAAGTCTGTCTGAGAGAGGGAGAGGGAAGGCTATAAAAGAGGCTTTCTTTCTTTCTTCTCAATGAAAGGCTCCAAAGGAAAAGGCTTGGATGAAAGGGCTTGCATTTGTCTTCAAAGTCTGTCCCTTTTATAGACGAAGAGAACTATGGTAAGTCTTGAAAAGTAACCTGAGTTTGTAGAATTAACTCAAGTTAAACTATCGGTAAAGGCTTATCCTTAACAGTAGTCTGTTTGAGAATCTATCAGGTTTCTTTTTACGCTTGCTAGTAAATAGTAGTGATAATGATATGTCTGTTTGTTGTCTATCTGTGACTATCTGTACTGTCTTGGGCTATGTTGGATAAAAACATCTGTCTTTGTCTATCTGAACCATCTTGGAGTAATTTGTCTGAGAATCTATAATAGTGCGCGTGCTAGTAAACAGTAGCGCATGCTAGTAAACAGTAGTGAAAGTCTATCTGTCTTGGCTGTCTTGGACTTGTCTGCTTGCTAGTGAATAGTGATCTGTCGCTATTGTCTGTCCGCTTCTATCTGGTCTATCTTAGATCTAACTAGCTTACCCGCACGTTAGTGTTCTTTCAAAATATCTGTTTGATTTTGGGCTTTCTGATAATCACTTCTTGAAGGGATATTGTCTCAAATGAGACGCCTTCATGCATTGTTGAAAATTTTGGCAAAATATGGTCTAAAGATTTATTAGCCCTAGGATGGCTATCTTGCTTGCCAGGCAATTGACCATTAATTTTAAAATTAACAATGAAGTTAATTTAGTGCAAGTACGCCTTTACTAAAGGCCTTCATGCATCAAAGGATTTAATTCAGGTAGTGAACATCTTTCAAAGCATTCTTTTTTTAGGGCTATCTGGTCTTTGAAGGGAATACAGAATTGTAGAGAAGTTTCGTGAAAAGACTTTCAGTTGGCAAGGATCTTTTTAAAAAAAAATTTCTAAAGAAAATAGTTTCTTTTGAGAATAATATATATATATATATATATTTAAGGATTACTGCTGCTAAGTAGAGAGTATAGCATTAGGAGAGAGTATAGCATCATCTGCTACGGGGCTTATAACACTTTTGGTTGCTGGCACAATTTCATCAGTGCACTTATCTTGAAATATGGAAATTTCTTTTAACAACTGTATTTCTTCAGGAACTGGGGGTACGATAAACTTAAAGAATATTTTTGTCTCACAAATATGAGTATGTATTCCATTATTTGTTGTATAAAATGGATAGAGTAAAGCAAAAAATGGATTTCCTAGAATAACTTTGGAGGACAACTTATCTATTAAGAAAAAAGGTGTTCTAAACTTGACTCCATTATGTAATATGTATGCCTTAGTTAACTTATTACTTATTTTAAGTCTGTCACCATTAGCCTGAGTTAATCTATCTGTGGTTGATTCATAATACTTAGAAGGTATTAATCCTTCTTGTATGCAATTCATATCAGCTCCTGAATCAATAAGGGCAATAACTGTTAATGAGAGTTCTTTATGAACAACCAGAGTTATTTTAGTATACCACTTTTGGAATATCATTCTGTCAATTATATTTAAAAATTCATCTTCATAAGAATTTTCTTCACCATAATTGTGTCTATTCATGTTAGGGGAGTCTATTGAAGATTCATTGCAATATTTAATTTTATCTTTTATATTAATCACTTGTACAACTATCTGATCAACCATATTTTTTAAGATGAAATTTTCTGATTTTAAATCTTTCAGCTCATTTTTTAGATTATTAATATCTGTCTGTAATTCAATCATTATTATAGGTTTATTAGGTTTAAATCTATTAGTACTTTCTGCAAAATTATAAGTTGACTTATAATATTTTAGGTCTATCTCAAATTTATCAAGTTGGGTTAAGTATTCTTTTAATTTGGATAAATAATCTTTTCTAGACCGTAGATCCGAGAGTTAGTCTATCAGATCCACTATTATGTCTTCTTGTGTTGTTAAGACACATATTTTTAATTTCCTTTTACAATAACAATTATTAGGATGATTACAGTCACATAATTTAGTCTTTCTGTTATGTGAAGAAACATTTGTAGATGATGATGATGAGGTGGTATCATGATTATCTATCTAGTGAATTTCATTATCTGTTTCATCACTATCTGTTAGTTCTATTATACTCATTATTTTATCCTTTAATTTTCCTGATATATCAAGTTTATTTATCTTTCTTTGAAAATTGCAGTATTTACTAATATGTCCTTTTTTACCACATTTGTAGCAAGTAACATCATTTTCTTTATATCTATCACTTTTCTTTCTTTTGGACTCTTCTTTCTTATCTTTAGTCCTACCTTTATGATATCCTCCACGATTATATTTGTATCTATCATCATTTCTTCTTTCTTTCCGTCTTTTTCTAGAGGGAGCAATTAAAGGGTCAAAACCATATATTGCTCACAAAAAGTTCCTACTTCTTTTTTAGCATATCTTTTTTCTTTCTCTATCTAATTTTTTAATCTTAAATCATTACACAACCATAGACTTGTTTTATTGATAGAAGATATTATATCACCATAAGTTAAGTTAGGATATTCTATTGTGCCATCATTATTAGCCATATCCTATCTAACCTTTTGTGCAAAGAAATAAGGTAAACCGGTAATAAACTTTTCTTTCCAGTAGGATTGTTGGCAATCATTTCTACTCAAAATTTTTGAAATAAAAACATCTTTATACCATCTAAAGTTTGAAAGTTGTGGGCATCTTAGATTAATTAAAACATCTGAAGCTCTTTCTTTATATTGATTAGGATCTCCAACAAAATGTTTAGTTATAGTGTAAATTAAAGTGTTAATAGCATGTTGTGAAGGCTGTCTATCTGTCATTATAGCACTTCCATCAGCTTCTTTTTTAACGTTTGTCAATATTTCATTTCTGTCTTCATCATCTAAATAATGATCCCACCAGCTTTTTAACTAGCTAGTGAAACCAGTGACAATTAAATGAGCTATTTGATGGTCACGTTTTCCATGATTCTTATAAACATTAGTGAGCATAGTCATTTCATGTAAAAGGTTTATTATTTCATATTCTGACATTCCAGTAATATTCCATTCATAAATTAAATCTGGTGAATAAGATGAATTAACAAAAGTGTGTCTTTCTTCAAACTGTAAATTAGGGGGAGTGGGTTTAGGATACCAATTCTTTTTGGGATATGGTTCTTCAATTCTTCCTTCTCTTAGGGTCTTGTGACGAAGATGCTAAAGTTAATTTATTAATTTGTAATTTATCAGTAAACTGTGATTCTATATTATTTATGTCTAATAAGTCTGTCAGGTCTGTCAATTGATTATCTTTTGATTCTTTATCCTCTGAAGACTCAGTTCTTCCTAATGTATTCATTATTAGACCTTTGTTTTTTAGTGGCTCCATATCTATTTGTGGTTCTATTTTCATTAGGTCAGCTTTTTATTTATTTCATCAAGTAGATTATCTGTTTTTTCTATCACGGGTCTCTTCAAAGGTGATCTAAGGCGAGGGGGGATTTCATGGGGAATAAATAAAGGGGTTTTAGACTCATTTTCCTTTTTTTATAGAAGTGGAAAGGGGTATAATTTTGTCTTCTATCTCCTGCAACTTTTGACCAATTGACTTTAAATATATATTGGTATAATTATTCTATTGAATTATGCTGTCTAAATTTTTATTGTCATCACTTAGACTAGGTCTTTTGATAGGAGTAGCCAAAACCTAGACTCCACTACTTTGGCTCAGTATAACTGATTCAAAGGGTGGATAAGTTTGGTACACCTTTTCATGATTTTCTGTCTTCATCCATGACAAAGTTTTTTCTATTACACTTATCTTTTTATTATGATAATCCGAAAAAAGCTAAAGTGTGTCTGTAATTCTGTCATCATTTCATAATATTTAGTTCTCAAATTATTTCTTTCTTGTTCATTATATTGTTTAAAAAAATGGTTTTTTTCTATCAGTATATTCAGGATTTAAGTAATCATGTCTTAATAATTCTTTATCTAAAACAAATTCCTTAGATAAGACATTAATTTGTTTATCATAATCAGTGAATCCTAATATGTCTGTTTGGGTCGGAGAATCAAGTCGAGGTTGAGGTTGAGGTTGGGGTTCATAAAGGGCTTGATGAACATTAGGGGTTGGTTGTGTAGTTCCGGTTGGATAATAAGCAGGTTCAGTCTGAATAGGGGTTCTTTTGGTGTTTATAGGAGGAAGGTGTATGACTGGAGGAAGATTCTGGAGAGGTAAAGGCCTAAAATTTGAAAATCGTGACTTGGAGGAAAAAAGACTTCTAGGTGTGAACATTATGGGGGTTTTTCTTCCTGAAGAGCTACTGGGTCTAATAAGGCTATCAATATGTCTGTCATTATTATTGAAAGAAATAATAACTGTTCCATCTGTCTTTTGGGCTATAAAATCTGGTTTTGTGTTTTCTATCTTTGGTGTGGGAGCAATGGCCTCTAGTTGCCATCATTCAAGAAGGTTTATATCTTTCCATTGTATCTATCGGGGAACACGAAGTCTACTATTTGGAGTTGAGGCTTGAAGAAGGAGAGTGTGTCCTTTAGGAGATGGATCAGCTATGGATTGTGGGTCAAGGATTGTTTTCATGAGTTGATAGTAAATTCTATAGATAATGGCTAAAGGTTCTGAGCCTTCTTTCATATAATAACCGGCTGTCTTAACATTCACAGTTAAAATATCCATAATATTTATGTCTGCTAGACTTAAAGCAAAATTAAGATAACAATTAAAGTATACTGGTCCATTATTCAAACTTGTTTCCATCATTCCAAGGAGTGAGTCATTAAATCTTAAATGTCTGTCATCTCTTAGACAAAGTAAAACACTTGTATTTAAAGCTTCTCTTGTTAATGGTTTTATAGCTACTTGAACCAAACCAATATGTAAAAAGGCATATTTTTCTTTATGTCGGTTAATTGAGTCTTCTGAAAATAACTGAATTGTTTCATATTCATTATATAAAGAGTAAGTTCTTTCAATAGTTTTTATAGTGTAATCTGTGAAGAAGGATAATTTAGAAAATGTAGTCCGTCGGTAGATTTTATAAGTTTTTTCAGTCGGTATAATCCATTTATTCCATTCTAACAATTTCCTGCCTATATCTCTTTTGCTATATTCTTCAGAGTTAACTACTCTATCATTGTCCATGTTCACATTAGTGTGTGCCTGATGTAAGTGTGAACTAGCAATAGATAATAAGCGATTAAACATATGCATATTACTTCAAAGCAATTAACAAGTACTGGCAGAACTATTACTAACCACTGGTTGCCTTGCTATCTGGACCATCTCCCCAGGAAACTCCATTGCGGGACCACCCAACACATATGCCTATCCATCGGCTAACAAAAAATGGGCTGACCAACGCGAATTTATGGTTTGCCAACAAGTGTTGAGGCTGACCGACACTGCCAAGGAGCAAGTAGTGGCTATGTAGTAATATGTTCCTAGTAACTTCTTAATTGCAAAGAAATAAAACTCATACATCTACCATCCATGGCTCTGTACCATAAACTACCCAGGAGAGAAAGAAAGAAAGAAAGAAAGAAAGAAAGAAAGAAAGCCTTTTTGATAGCCTTCCCTCTCCCTCTCGCAGACAGACTTTTTTAACCCTTCTCTTTTGTAATCTTGTAACCTTTCTCAGACAGATTTTACTTTGTAATCTTGTAACTCTTCAGACAGTTTTTATTTTCAAAACTTGTTTCAAAGACAGAGTTTCCAGTTTTAATCAAAGATAGAAGTTTTATTCAAGTAGGATTTTACCAGCCTCTGTGTTCATATTCCTTATTCCGTTATAACCTTATTTTGAATATATCTATTTTGCTATTTTCTTCTTTATCATCTGCTTTATCATTGTTTATGCTTCCATATTACTGTTGTGCTCTCTCCTGGAGAGAGCACAATAGTAATATGGAGAAAGAACCGCAATAATATGGAAGCATAAACAATGATAAAATAGATGATAAAGAAGAAAATAGCAAAATAGATATATTCAAAATAAGGTTAAAACGGAATATAGAATATGGAAACAGAAACTAGTAAAATCTTACTTGAATAAAAACTTCTGTCTTTGATTAAAACTGAAAACTCTGTCTTTGATACAAGCTTTGAAAATAAAAGCTGTCTGAAGAGTTACAAGATTACAAAGTAAAATCTGTTTGAGAAAGGTTACGAGATTACAAAAAGAGAAGGGTTACAAAAGTCTGTTTGAGAGAGGGAGAGGGAAGGCTATTACAAAGGCTTTCTTTCTTTCTTCAAATGAAAGGCTTCCAAGGAAAAGGCTTGCTTTTGTCTTCAAAGTCGGTCCCTTTTTATAGATGATGAGAACCATAGTTAGTCTTCAAAAGTAACCTAAGTTTGTAGAATTAACACAAGTTAAACTGTCAGTAGAGGCTTATCCTTAACAGTATTCTGCCTGAGAATCTGTCAGGTTTCTTTTTACGCATGCTAGTAAACAGTAGTGATAAATATTAGTCTGTCTGTTGTCTATCTATGTCTGTCTGTACTATCTTGGACTATTTTGGACGAACATCTGTCTTCGTCTGTCTGGACCGTCTTGGAGTAGTCTGTTTGAGAATCTATAATAGTGTGCATGCTAGTAAACAGTGATCTGTCATCTGTAAGTAGGTATTTGTAAATAGTGATCTGATGCTTTTGTCTATCTGCTTCTATCTATTGCTTTTGTCTGTCAGCTTCTGTCTGGGAGAGTATTCTGTCTTACTCATCATATCTTATTTGTCAATCTGTATCTGTGTAGTTATCATAATCTAGTGAATCATCCTCACACTGCTTCTCATATTGTTCATGTCCACGGATAGTTTCATAATTGCCACATAGAATGCAGTATGAAATAGGAAGATAGATAGGAACACGCTCATTTATTGTCATTGTTCTGGGATCCTTAACAGTCTTTCTTTTCCCAATAAGCCTTCTTGCTGAAGGTCTTAGACCGTATATAGCTATCCTGTCTGTGTAGCCATATAAATGGAAGCCTCTGTCTAATTCTTTCTGCATTTCATAAATCTTGTTACTCATAAAATTAGACCATTCTGGAGCCAAGGCATCTGGATCATCAAGTGATAAATAAGTATCTCTAGTATGCCATTTGTATTCAGGGATGCAACCCCAATCATGGATAGGGACCAAAATATGTGCTGGCCGAGCTTCCATATAATAACTATTTTCCCAGGCTGGAAGAGTACTCCAGATAGTAATCTTCATATAATTAAATCCTCCAATCTGTGTTGCTGCCTCTTGGATGACTTTGGGAAATAAACTAATTTGAATTCCAAAAGTAATAATTAATTTGCTAATAAATCCTGCTTCTAGCATTTCAGATAACCATAAAGGATCGCAAATTACTGGATCCTCTGTCTTGGTATTGATAAGTAATCCTAGATAGGGATTGTATCTGTCACTGATTCCTTCATAAACTCTGTCTGCTTCTCCAAAGTTTTCATACCATATAGCTTTATGGGATAGCCATATATCATCTGTCATGTCTTCTATTCTGATGAATGCTGTAGAGACTAATACTTTGAGGAGATCCATCCATCTATCATAAGAACTTGTTATAGCTTTATGGGTTAGTATATTCTATTGGATTTCAGGGGGTAAGGTTTCGATGGCAAGTCTTGTTTTTTGCTGAATCTTAGGGTGGAGCTTTGAAAATCTTGCTCCCATAAGATAGCTTTTTAGAGACTGTGAATCTGTCTTTGTGGAGCTTGAATCTCCATCCTCCTTGCCAGGGAGTTAACAACCAAGTGCTTCAATAAATGCACTAGTGTTAACAAGATGTAATTCCAAAGCCTTAAGGGTCTTTTGGAATAAGGATTTCAGTCTAAGGGTAAAGGTTGCCTGTAAATTATCAAAAAGTATTTTAATGTGAAAAGAAAGGTCTGTAAATTCTCCGTTTCGAAAAATGAGGTCAGTGCAAAGCACTTCTAGCAAAATTTCACTTTTTTCACCACATGAATACATTGCCTCTACTAGCAACGTATCTTGAAGGGATATTGTCTCTATCGAGACGCCTTCATGCTTGTTTGAAATTCTTACTGAGGGCTTTGGGAAGTGTTTGGGTCGCACCACTAGTGCTTTACCCTTTCCTTTCATGTCTGCATGAGAGGTTCGTTTACTCATAGTAGTCTGCTATTGGGTTTTGGGAAAAGGATTATGTCTTGAAATATTATTTTGAAAATAAACATTTTTATGCAAAGCTTCTTTCAAATTTATTTTTAAAATCCCTTCATCAATGCCTTTTTGTGAAATTTCTTTAAAATGTTTTCTAAGAAAGTTATTTTTAAAATTTAAAGTAAAACATACTTTTCTCTATACACCTTTGTACTCTTGCTGAGTAATAGTGCTTTAGAGTAGCCATGATGGAGTCTATCAGAGTGAGTGGAATTCAAAAGATATTCAAAATCTGTCATGATTCCATCCATGTATGTATTGCTATATCTCTCATTCTGCAAAAATATGTGAAGTAAAGCTTCTTCATGAAATCTTTTATCAACCACTATAATAGTTTGAGGAAAATCTGTCAGAGACTGATGATTAATTAAGTCCGTCAAGAGATTAAATCTGTCTCGATTAAATCTGTCTTTACTCAAGAAATTACCACAATTAATGATTAATAAAGGGGTATCTGTCAAGGCATCGTTTTTTAAAACATCTATTGCATGAGCATATGAGAATACTGTAAATTTACTTGGTCTATCTATCAGTCTGTCGGTCCATTCATATTGACTAAAGGAAATTGTAAGCATAGTTCTTTCTTTTCTACAAGATAATTGTTTTATATGTCTGTGCCAAAAGGTGATAGGAAAACAAACCTTTGTCTCTATATCTTGTTTGAACTTCTTTATGCCATTAACTACCAATTGGTCATCAAGTGATATTTTTGTCTTTAATGGTGAAAAACTTGTTTCAGTTCTATAGATTCTTCTTTCATTGATATCTTTTAAAATAGTAACCTTTTTGGAAAAATGATTTTCTTTTAAAGCAGGTGGTAAAATGAATCTAAAGAATATATCTTTTCCCAACACATTAGATTTAATTCCTTCATCTATCATTAAAAAGAGGTAAAGTCATAAAAGGAGTTCGTAAAATAATTTTAAAAGGAATGTCTTTAATTAAAACAAAGTTTGGCTTAAGGCATACTCCATCATTACATATGTAAGTATTAGGTGTTAATCTTTCAGATGATTTTTCATAATACTTTGAAGGTATTAACCCTGCTTGTATATAGTTCATATCTGCACCTGAGTCTATTAATGCAACTTTTGTCAAATAAAACTCTTAATGAATTACTAAAGTGATTTCTGTATACCTTTTTTTGAAAAATTACTTTATCAGTTAAACTCAAGAAATTCCGTCTATTATTATCATTTTTATCTAATGAAAGGAGGTCTGTCATCGGTTTAGAAAGTTCTTTTATGTTCACAATTTCTGTAATATTTTGTTCATTTATTTCTGTCAGATTATCTTCTTTAATTTCTTAAATATCTTCTTTTACCCTTTTTATTTTTGTTATTGAGTCTTGTATAATTACTGGTTTTACATCTTTTCCATCTTGTGTCATTTTTGTCCTTTCTTTTTTATCTTTTTCTTTCTTGTCTTTTCTAGTTTCCTACAATCTGTAACATGATGTCCATACTACCTACATCTAATACAAACAATAGGGATGTCTATAGAGTCTTTTAGTTTTATTAAATAGTCTTGCTTATCTTTTAGGTGATTAGGTAAATTATCTATTAGTTTCATTATTATGTCTTGTTGTTCCCTTTTTCTTTTATTAATTTTAATTGGGTTGGTTGATTTTAATTCTTCCATTTTAACTCGGTCTATATCTCTTTAAGCGATGTTAAATATTTCCATTAATTCATTTATTATGCCTTTTTCAAATTCTAATTGCCTTATTTGTTTAGCAATCTTATCTTGTCTATCACATTGCTTTTTAGTATGTCCATATTCTTTACGTTTATGACAAACAATATTTTTTGTGTGTCTGTCATTTTTCTCACTGTCTTATAACTCAGTAGAGTGTAAAACTGCTATATTTCTTTTTCTATCTATATCAAAAGGTGAATTTAAAAATGCTATCCTTTTAGCTACTTCTGTCAAGCTATCAATTTGGGTATATATCATAGTTCTTTCAATTGCCTTTAATCTTTCATCTATTTTCTCATTCAAACTATCCTTATTATCTTTTTTATTATTATTGTTAGTTTTCCTTCCCTTGTTGACTATTTCTAAACTTTCTAGACTATTACTATTATGTCTTTCTTGTTCTATCTTTTCTTCTACTTCTACTTTCCTACGTAGAGATTCTTCAAGAGTACTATTTTCTTTTGGTTTTAACATGTCTTTACCTATTTCCTTTTTTGACATGTGTTTTCCTATATCTATGTTTCTATCTTTATGCATTATATTTGTAGAACTACTTTCTTTCTTTTCTGTCAGAGTTTCTTTTGGTTTTTTCAAACCTTCTTTCTCCTTTGAGCTGACTATCTTGAAAGTACTATTGACATGTTCCATCTCTATCTTTTCTATCATTGCTTTTACGATTCCTTTTTTTAATATTTCTTCATTTTTCATACATGTTGTTCTTTCTATGCCTTTTTCTTCTTTCATTATTTCTATAAGTCTTTCATTCTTATCTGTTTTTAAGTCTACTTTCTTCAAGTCTTTTTCTTTGTCTTTATATGTTATAGATATAGGTCTGTCAGTTACTTTCGAATTTTGAAAACTATGTCTATCATCACATATTAAACTATCTTTTCTAGTGTTCTTTATATCTATCAGATTTATTGATCTGTCGATACTTGTTGAATTATTCTGTTCTTGCCTATTATACCAATTATCTGTCATAGTTTTAGTTAAAGATGATCTTTGATGGGGTTCAAAGTCTGAGCTTAAAGCCTTAATTCTTTCATAAAGTTCCAAAAAACTATCTAGTCTATCATCTCTATCATTTTTTCTTTCTATAACAGTGGATCCTTCAATATCTTCTAAAGATTTTAATTTTTTATTAATTCTATCTAAGAAACTGTTATTGTGTCTATCAGTCTGTCTGCTGATTTTATCTCCAATTGATGTATGCCAATTACTTGTGTTATTAGAGTTATAATTATAATTATCCATATCATTGTCAAAATTAAAATCTGTTTCATAATCCATATCATCATTTAGCCAGTTATTGTCTATATCTCTCATGCTATAACCTTCATCATAATCTATATCATCATAGTCCGTGTTTCTAATTAGTGTGTGCCTAACCTAAGTGTGAACAAGCAAACAGATGCTGAACAATAAAGGTATTTATTCTATTTCCAAGCAATTAATAATTACTGGCAGAACTATTACTAACCACTGGTTGCCTTGTTATCGGGACCACCTCCCCTGGAAACTCCATTGCGGGACCACCCAACACACACGCCTATCTATCGGCTAACCAAAAAAAAAAAAAACAGGCTGGCCAACGTAAATCTATAGTTTGCCAACGAGTGTTGAGGCTGATCAACGCTACCAAGGAGGAAGTAGTGGCTATGTAGTAATATGTTCCTAGTAACTTCTTAATTGCAAAGAAATAAAACTCATACATAAATCATCCATGGCTCTGATACCATAACCTACCTAGAAGAGACTCTACAGACATCTCTATTGTTTGTATTAGACGTAGGCAATATGGACATCATGTTACGGATTGTAGGAAGCTAGAAAAAGACAAGAAAGAAAAAGATAAGAAAGAAAGGACAAAAATGACACAAGATGAAAAAGAGGTAAAACCAGTAACTTTACAGGACTCAACGACAAAAGCAAAAATAATAAAGCAAGAAATTAAAGAAATCAAAGAAGAGTCCACAAATATAAATGAACAAAATATTGTAGACATAATAAATTTAAAAGAAGTCTCTGAACGCATGACAGGCCCCCTTTTTTTGAAAAAGATGATAATAATAGACAAAATTTCTTGACTTTAATTGACAAAGTAATATTTCAAAAATGGTATACAGAAATCACTTTAGTAATTAACAAAGAATTCTCTTTGACAGAAATTGCTTTAATAGACTCTGGTGTGGATATGAACTATATACAAAAAGGATTAATACCTTCAAAGTATTATGAAAAATCATCTGAAATATTAACACCTAATACTTATATATTTAATGATGGAATATGACTTAAGACAGATTTTGTATTAATTAAAGACATTCCTTTTAAAATTATTTTAGAAACTCCTTTTATGGCATTACTTTACCCCTGTTTACTAATAGATGAAGGAATTAAAACTAATGTTTTGGGAAAAGATATATTCTTTAGATTCAATTTGCCACCTACCTGAAAGAAAATTATTCTTCTAAAAAAGTCATTATCCTAAAAGATATAGATAAAGAAAGAATCTATAGAATAGAAAGACATTTGGCATTTTAACAGACAGAATCATCACCTGTTAATTAATTGAAAGAAAATGACATAAAGTCTAAACAGTATATAGAAACAGAAATAGAAAGCCATAAGCATCGACATATAGTCCGAACAGTCTTTGGAAAAGAATTTAGTGGAAAAAAGATAAAAGATGACAGTGTGCTTATAATTTGGACTAACAGTTTGACAGATATACCAAGTAAATTTACATTATTCTCATATGCTCATGTAACAGATGTTTTAATAAAAGAAGCCTTAACAGATACTCCTTTATTAATCATTAATTATGGTAATTTCTTGAGTAAAGATAGATTTAATTTCTTGACAGATAGAGCTAATCATCAGTCTCTGACAGACTTCTCTATTACAATAGTTGATGAAAGACTCTATGCAGAAGTTTTATTTCACATATTCTCGCAGAATGAAATATATAGAAATAATTATAAAAGGGATAAAATCATGACAAATTTTGTGAATTTTCTGGATTCTAGTTACTCCAATATTGATAGACTTCACTATGACTACTTTTATACCACTACCGCTACTCAACAAGAGATGGTGTACAGAAAGTTTGTTGCTTTCTATATATGCTTTAAACCTCAAAAAAGATTCTCTTTCAAAGTATTTCAAAGGAAATTTATAGATAGACACTGGCCAAAAGATTTAAAAAAAAAAATTGAAAAAAGCTTTGCAAGAAAATATTTATTTTCAAGAAATTATTTCAAAACATAATCCTTTTACCCAATTGTAGACTAATATGGATAAAAGTGTTGGAAAAACTGGTTTTGTATCTCATACAAAACACACAGCAGAAGCAATAAATATGGATTTATTTCATTCATAAGTGATAACATGCACTATGCAAATATCAGAATTTAAGAACAAGATAGCGTACCTTGGTGTAGAGAAATTCAAAACAAAGATTAGAAGTACATGGAAACACTTTTAATCTTCACTCCAATTCCACTTTACACCCAAGAAGTGCGGTCTCTCAATTATTTTCCAATGGAGAATGAAAGAGTGCCTCACTCTCTCTCTTTTTTCTTTTTCTCTTCGCTTATAAATTTTTTTTTGTATGTTTCTCCCTTTATAACTAACTGATTATCTAATGGGGCTGGCCTATTGGGCCTTTCCAATTGGGCTTTAGCGTGTGGCTTGGAGTGGGACCAAAAGGGACCAATAAGACACTAGCTCCAATGAGTCTTGGGCTTTTCTGTCAACTCTTGACAAGTTCAAAGTTACCATTAATTATATTTAATACCACTATATAAATATATTTGCACTCTAAGTCTTATTAATAAATTATATCCTAAGACTTTATTATACACGCAACCTCTTCATAAAATATTCGTAGTAATAAAAAGTCATGGATATAGACTGCCATTTTGAAAATTACTATATGTTAATCCTTAAGTATCCGGTTTAATCATTTAAAGTTATTTATTATATATTTATGAAATCCAATTTCATAAATATATACTTTAGTAATTTCTTACCAAAGTGGTTAGGCCTAACTCTCTCCATAACTGAACCCATTAAACTTATCTCAAGGGAATATTTTATATATTTGTTAAAAGATTATGAATTCCATCTTGAGAATATATGTTCCATCAACACTAAATGTGTTTGCCCAACATACTGCGGTTTTGACCGTCATTTTAGATCTCACTCCTGATATATCAAAACAACCTACATTTCATGATCAGGTCCATTATCCTCTCAGGATTAAGAGTTCATGTAAATAAAAGTCGTGATATTTTTTATTCATTTGACAGTCGTTAGGAGAATAATAAATCTCACAGCGGTCCAGTTCAATATGTCTTAACTCTTAAAACATATCAACACATCAACTAGAAGTCTATACTGCCATGATCAAGACAAATCATCTTAGTTGATATGTTATAGTCTTCGCAGATGAAATGCCCAATTTTATCACCGACTACGAACTACAATTCTGAGTTTACAAAGAACTTGTGATTTATACCTTCTGTGACTTTTCACGTAAATCACATACTATGCATCTCATGGACTATATGATAATGTCTTAATATTCGTGTTACCATCATTTTAGATAATAATAAAACAAATTTATTTATCATAACATTAAGTCATACATAATGTCATGCATAGCATTATATAATAGGATTTATGGGCACACAACCTAACAAAAAGACCTTTCAGAGTAGACAGAAAAGGAAAAGGTAAGGCACCGATGGTGCAGCCCAAAAGAAAAGAAATCTTTGAGACAACATCCCTTCAGGATACGTTGTTAGTAGAAGCAATGTATTTATGTAGTGGCAAAAGTGAAATTCTGCAAGAAGTGCTCTGTGCTGATCTTACTTTTCAAGACGGAGAATTTATAGACGTCGCTTTTCACATTAAAATACTTCTTAAAAATTTACAGACATCCTTTACCCTCAGACAAAAATCCTTATTCCAAAAGACCTTCAAGGCTTTGGAATTACATCTTATTAACATCAGTGCATTTATTGAAGCACTTGGTTGTCAACTCCCTGGCGAGGAGGATGGAGATTCAAGCTCCACAAAGACAGATTCACAGTCTTTAACAAGCTATCTTATGGGAACAAGCTTTTCAAAGCTACACCCTAAGGTTCAGGAAAAAAAGAGACTTGCCATGAGAACGTTGCCCCCAAAAATCCAACAGAATATAGTAACTTACAGAGCCCTAACTAGTTCTTATGACAGATGGATGTATCTTTTTAAACTTTGTCTTTACAGTATTTATCAGGACAGACACGACAGATGATGTATGGCTATCCTATAAAGCCAAATAGTATGAAGGTTTTGGAGACACATAAAGAGTTTATGAGGGACAGAATCCCTATCTGGGATTACTCATTAACATAGCAACAAATGACCCAGTGATCTGTGATCCTTCATGGTTATCTAAGATGCTAGAAGCAGGGTTTATCAGCAAGTTAATCCTAATTTTTGGAGATCAGATTAGTTTATTCCCTAGAATTATTCAAGTGGCAGCTGAACAAATTGGAGAACTTAGTTATATGAAGCTTACTATTTGAAATACTCTTCCAGTTTGGGATACTAGCTACTATATGGAAGCTTGTCCAGCGCATATTTGGTTCTCATTAGTGACTTTAGTTGCAGCTCTGATCTTTATTGGTATACAGGAGAGACTTATCTATCACTTGATGATCCTCATGAACTGGCACAAGAATGGTCTAATTTTATGAATAATAAGATCTATGAGGTACAAAAAGAATTAGATAATGATTTCCGTTTATATGGCTACACCAACAGGATAGCTGTTTATGGACCGAGACCTCCAGCAAGGAGGCTCATTGGGAAAAGAAAGATCACTAAGGACCATAGAATAATAACAAAGAAACGTACTCCTACTTTCCTTCCTATAGTATATTGTACTCTATGTGAAAATTATGGAGCATTCCATGAACATACAACTAACTCTGATTCTGATTCGTTGGATTATGATAATTACGTGGATACAGATTGACAGACAAATAGATATGCTGAGCAAGACAGAATACTCTCACAGTCAAAAGCGGACATACCAAAGTAGCAGATCACTATTCACTAGCATGCTTCAGACAAGATTCAATACATTCTAGACAGATTTTCAATTACAGTCCAGATAAAAACAGACAAAAATACACAGATAGAAGCAGACAGAAATAGCTGATCACTACTTACAGATGATAGATGACAAATCACTATTCACTAGCACACGTACTATTCTCAGACAGACTACTCCAATTCAGTCCAGACTGACAAAGAAAGGTGTTCATCAAACACAGTCCAAGACAGTACAGGCAGACAACAGACAGATAGATATTTATCACTACTGTTTACTAGTATGCGTAAAAAGAAACCTGATAGATTCTCAGACAGACTACTGTTTAGCAAGGATAAGCCTCCACCGACAGATTAACTTGAGTTAATTCTACAAACTCAAGTTACTTTTGAAGACTAACTATGGTTCATTTCATCTATAAAAGGGACAGACCTTGAAGACAGATGCAAGCCTTTTCCTTTCATGTCTACCTGGGAGGTTCTTTTACTCATAGTAGTCTGCAATTGGGTTTTGGGAAAAGGATTATGTCTTGAAATATTATTTTGAAAATAAATATTTTTAAGCAAAGCTTCTTTCAAATTTATTTTTAAAATCCCTTCACCAATGCCTTTTTGTGAAATTTCTTTAAAATGTTTTCTAAGAAAGTTATTTTTAAAATTTAAAGTAAAACATACTTTTCTCTATACACCTTTGTACTCTTGCTGAGTAATAGTGGTATTAGAGTAGCCATGATGGAGTCTATTAGAGTGAGTGGAATTCAAAAGATATTCAAAATCTGTCATGATTCCATCTTTGTATGTATTACTAAATCTCTCATTCTGCAAAAATATGTGAAGTAAAGCTTGTTCATGAAATCTTTTATCAACCACTATAATAATTTGAGGAAAATCTGTCAGAGACTGATGATTAATTCTGTCTGTTAAGAGATTAAATCTGTCTAGATTAAATCTGTCTTTACTCAAGAAATTACCACAATTAATGATTAATAAAGGAGTATCTGTCAAGGCTTCTTTTATTAAAACATTTGTAAAGGTATATCTATCAGGCTGTCAGTCCATTCATATTGACTAAAGGAAATTGTAGGCATAGTTCTTTCTTTTCTACAAGATAATTGTTTTATATGTCTGTGCCAAAAGGTGATAGGAAAACAAACCTTTGTCTCTATATCTTGTTTGAACTTCTTTATGCCATTAACTGTCAATTGGTCATCAAGTGATATTTTTGTCTTTAAATGTGAAAAACTTGTTTCAGTTCTATAGATTCCTCTTTCATTGATATTTTTAAAATAGTAACCTTTTTGGAAAAATGATTTTCTTTTAAAGTAGGTGGTAAAATGAATCTAAAGAATATATCTTTTCCCAACACATTAGTTTTAATTCCTTCATCTATCATTAAAAAGGGGTAAAATAAAGTCATAAAAGGAGTTCCTAAAATAATTTTAAAAGGAATGTCTTTAATTAAAACAAAGTCTGTCTTAAGGCATATTCCATCATTACATATGTAAGTATTAGGTGTTAATCTTTCAGATGATTTTTCATAATACTTTGAAGGTATTAATCCTTCTTGTATATAGTTCATATTTGCACCTGAGTCTATTTAATGCAACTTCTGTCAAAGAAAACTCTTTATGAATTACTAAAGTGATTTCTGTATACCTTTTTGAAAAATTACTCTATCAATTAAACTCAAGAAATTCTGTCCATCATCTGAAATATCATTTTTTAAAGCACCTTTTTCTAATGAAGGAGGGTCAATCATGGGTTTAGGGAATTCTTTTAAATTAATTGTTTCTGTAATATTTTGTTCATTTATTTCTATCGAATTATCTTCTTTAATTTCTTTGATTTCTTCTTTCATCATTTTTGCTTTCGTCATTAGGTCTTGTATAATTATTGGTTTTACATCTTTTCCATCTTGTGTCATTTTTGTCCTTTCTTTCTTATCTTTTTCTTCTTTGTCTTTCTTGGCTTTTTCTTGTTTTCTACATTCCGTAACATGATGTCCATATTGCCTACATCTAATACAAATAATAGGTATATTTATAGAATCTTGGTAAATAATCTGTCTTATCCTTTAAATGATTAGGTAGATTATTTATTAATTTCATTATTATGCTTTGTTTTTTCCTTTTTCTCTTATTAATTTTAATTGGGTTGGTTGATTTTAATTCCTCTTTTTCACTTCCTTGGTCTATCTCTTTTTGCTTAACATTAAATATTGCCATTAATTCATTTATTATGTTTTCCTTAAATTCTAATTTACTAATTTGTTTAGCAATTTTATTATGTCTGTCACATTGCTTTTTAGTATGTCTGTATTTTTTACATTTATGACAAATAATATTTTTAGTGTGTTTGTCATTTTCTCACTATCTGATAGCTCAGTAGAATTTAAAACTGCTATGTTTCTTTTCTTGTCTTTATCTAAAGGTGAATTTAAAATTTTAATCTTTTTAGCTAATTCTGTCAAACTATCATTTTGAGTATATATCATAGTTCTTTCAATTGCCTTTAATCTTTCATCTATTTTATCTTTCAAACCATCCTTATTATCTTTTTTATTATTATTGTTAGTTTTCCTTCCTTCGTTGACTATTTCTAAACTTTCTAGACTATTACTTTTATGTCTTTCTTGTTCTATCTTTTCCACTTCTAGTTTCCTACGTAGAGATTCTTCAAGAGTACTATTTTCTTTTGGTTTTAACATGTCATTTTCTATTTCCTTTTTTGACATGTGTTTTCCTATATCTATGTCTCTTTCTTTATGCATTATATTTGAAGAACTGCTTTCTATCTTTTCTGTCAAAGTTTCATTTGGTTTCTTCAAACCTTCTTTTTCTTTTGAGATGGCTATCTTAAAAGTACTATTGCCATGCTCCATTTCTATCTTTTCTGTCATTGCTTTTACTATACCTTTCTTTAATATTTCTTCATTTTCCATACGTGTTGTTCTTTCTATAATTATGCTATCTTTCATGTTATTGCTTCTTTGTTTTTCTATGCCTTTTTCTTCTTTCATTATTTCTATAAGACTTTCATTCTTTTCTATCTTTAAGTCTACTTTCTTCAAGTCCTTTTCTTTGTCTTTATATGTTATAGATATAGGTCTGTCAGTTGCTTTTGAATTTTGAAAACTATTGCTATCATCACATATTAAACTATCTTTTCTAGTGTTCTTTATATCTATTAGATTTATTGATCTATCGGTACTTGTTGAATTATTCTATTGTTGCCTATTATACCAATTATCTGTCATAGTTTTAGTTAAAGATGATCTTTGATGGGGTTTAAAGTCTGAGTTTAAAGCCTTAATTCTTTCATAAAGTTCCAAAAAACTATCTGGTCTATCATCTCTATCATTTTTCTTTATATAACAGTGGATCCTTCAATATCTTCTAAAGATTTTAATTTTTTATTAATTCTATCTAAGAAACTATTATTGTGTCTATCAGCCTGCCTATTGATTTTATCTCCTATTGATGTATGCCAATTATTTGTGTTATTAGAGTTATAATTATAATTATCCATATCACTGTCAGAATCAGAATCTATTTCATAATCCATATCATTATTTAACCAATTATTATCTATATCTCTCATGCTATAACCTTCATCATAATCGATATCATCATAGTCCATGTTTCTAATTAGTGTGTGCCTAACCTAAGTGTGAACAAGCAAACAGATGATGAACAATAAACGTATTTATTCTATTTCCAAACAATTAATAATTACTGGCGAAACTATTACTAACCACTAGTTGCCTTGCTATCGAGACCACCTCCCTAGGAAACTCCATTGCGGGCCACCCAACACACATGCCTATCCATCGGCTAACAGAAAACGGGCTGACCAACGCGAATCTATGGTTTGCCAACGAGTGCTGAGGCTGACCAACGCTACCAAGGAGCAAGTAGTGGCTATGGAGTAATATGTTCCTAGTAACTTCTTAATTGCAAAGAAATAAAACTCATACATCTACCATCCATGGCTCTGATACCATAGTTCTGGTGGGCGTGGTCATCTCTAACCTAGGGCATAGTTCACAAAATTTAGATTACAGATTTGAAAATTTCACTCAACCAATGGTTCTTCTTCCTCGAGCTAGATTCTCAGACTTCATTATCCTAGGAATGATACTATTAAAAGATCATAAACTTTTCATATCTAAGGCAGTTAAAGCAGTATAACAAATATAATTATTGCAGGCCAAAATGGGCTTTTGCCCTTTTCAAGAAAAAAAATCAGCATGTTGCCCCCTTTCCCAAACTAATTAGGGAAATGCCCCTCTTTTGAAACTTGATTTTCTCAAAATCAAGTTAAGCCTTATAGCGATGTTTTAAAGAGCCTATAGTGACGTTTTTAAGGACCTATAGCGGCGTTTTGTAACTTAAGCTCCATGAAATTGAGTTATAGGTAAAAAAAAAAAAAGAACTTGCATGTAACTCGATTTCATGGAGGTCGAGTTACAAAACGCCGCTGTAGGTCCTTAAAACATCACTATAGGCTCCTTACAACGTCACTATAGGGCTCCAAATTTTTTTTTTTTTGAAAATCAATTTTAAGAAAATCGAGTTTCAAAAGAGGGACATTTCCCTAATTAGTTTGGGAAATGGGGCATTTGCCCATTTTTTTTGCGCGAAATGGGCATTTGCCCATTTTCGCCATTATTGCTAGAAGTAGTTATACATAAATATTCAAGGATAGGATTAGCACATTTAAAAAGCCATATAGTCCAAGATGAAATAGATTCAATTCTCATCCTAGTTGCTTTTAGGAAACGAGACAAAGGATTCATGACAGCAGGGGTCAAGGATCGACTCTAGGTTAAGAAACCTATAAACAAGAGCTGACCTGCTCTGATACCACTTACTTGTTCGTTTAGACCCCTTAAACCTAATTGTTTAACCTAATATATTAATCAAATGATTACTTAGGTTTATTATTCAGATCTTGGTTAAACAAGCAAATATCATATCATGCACAAAGGTGGAAAAATAAATAACACCACAATATGATGACCCAGGAAAACTGATGAAACTAATTGTTTCAAGGTAAAAACCTGGAGAGAATTTAACCTAGCGATCCTCAAGTTAAACTAAATCCACTATAAGAGAATTGAAGTTTTTACAATCAGATTTAACTGTAAATTTATTGCTATCTCGTGTAGTAACTTACTAACATGACCACGTGCAAGCTCTGAATCCATGGACTCCTTCTTTTCTTGGATTTACAATAACACAAGCCACCTTGCTTGTGACTTTGAGATCCCACTCAAAGGTTTCAAATCACCATCAGTGATGATCTTGATGCAGCAACTATGTTCTACCAATGCTTGATAGTAGTTCTTGATTTGGTAGATTCTTGTGTAGTTAGAAGGTACAAAACCTATCAGATCTCACAAAGAGTTACACACAAGTTTTTCCAAAAGTCTTCAAAATGTGGCTAGGGTTTCCCTTTTATATGTGGAGAAGTTTAGATGAAACCCTAAATGTTTTCGTGGGCTTGGGCTTGTTTGAAAATTCTGTAGAATAATTGGACTTGCAATTTTTGATCGGTCGAGCCTAATTATCGATCGGTCGAGCAAGGCAAAACCACACTTCCTTTTTCTGCAGTCAGCTGGACTTGAATCTTGAAACAACCACTTTTAAGCATTGCCTAAACACTTAGACTAGATATGTTTTGTTCTCAGTTTGCCAACACAATAAAATATGATTCTAAACATTTAAACCTAAATATTTAGAACCTAACAATCTCCCTCTTTGGCAATCTGTGACAAAACACACATACACAATGAAATGCTTAAATTTAAATACAAGACCAAATAAAAGTTATTGCCTTAATACAATTCTTACACAACTACTAACTATTGGTTGCTAGTATAGACAACAGCTATTGAAAGAATCAATATCCATATTCTAATTTTACCTTGTTTGTTCTGTTTAGACCCCTTAAACTAGATTTTTTAACCTAATTAATTAACCAAGTTGATTATTAGGTTTATTATTTGGATCTAGGTTAAACAAGCATATATCATATCATGCATAACAGTGGAAAAGTAAATAACACCACGATATGATGACCAAGGAAAACCAATGAAACGAACCGTTTCAAGGGAAAAACCTGTGGAGGATTTGGCCTAACTATCCTCAATGTAAAGCAAATTCACTATAAGAGAATTGAAGTTTTTACAATCAAATTTAACCATAAATCTATTGCTACCTCAAATAGTAACTACTGACACGGCCACGAGCAAACTCCAAATCCACAGACACCTTCTCTCCTTGGATTTACTGCAACACAAGAACCCACGCTTGTGACTTTGAGATTTCACTCAAAGGTTTCAAATCACTACCAATAGTTGATCTTTGTAGCAGCAACTAAGTTCTACAACTGCTTGATTGTAGATCTTGCTCTAGTAGATTCTTGTGTAGTTAGAAGGTATAAAACTTCTCAGATCTCACAAAGAGTAATAAATAAGTCTTCCAAAAGTTTGAAAAACATAGCTAATATATGTACAAGTTAGCATGAAGCCCTAAACATTTTCACAAGGTTAGGCCTAATTTGAAAGTCCACAGATTTTTTTTTTTTTTTCTGTGACTCTCAATCAATCGGGCCAAATTCTTAATCGATCGAGCTTAGCAAATTGTGACTTTCCTTTTCTGCAATAAGCTCTAACTTGAAGCTTGAACCTACACCTTTGAGCATTGTCTAACATATAGACTAGACATGTTTTGTTTTCAGTTTCGCAACACATACAAAAAATATTTCTAAACATTTAATCCTAAATCTTTAGAACCTAATAGTTAGGTTCTAAAGATTTAGGTTTAAATGTTTAGAATCATGTTTTATTGTGTTGGCAAATCGAGAGCAAAACATATCTAATCTAGGTGTTCAGCAATGCTTAAAAGTGAGTGTTTTAAAGTTTCAAGTCCAGCTGACTACAGAACATGCAAGTGACTTTCTGCCTTGCTCGACCGATCGAGAATTAGGCTCGACCGATCAAAAATCGGAAGAACAGAAATTTTGCAGATTTTTAAATCTGGCCCAAGCCCATGAAAAAGTTTAGGGTTTCATTTCAACCTCTCCACATAAAAAAGGGAAACTCTATCCACATTTTGAAGATCTTTTGGAAGACTTTGGAGGTGCTCTTGTGAGATCTAAAAGGTATTGTGTCTTTCTCTTTCAAAGTCACTACCATAAATCATCCTCATGCCATTAGAACTGGCAGATCTGAAGTTGCTGCAACAGGATCAACAATAGTTGATGATCTGAACCTTCAAGAGTGGTGTTGGAGTCACAAACTAGAGTGTTTGTATTGCTAAACCTTTGAGTGGGATCTTAAAGTCACAAGTGTGGGTGCTTGTGTTACAGTAAATCGAAGGAGAGAAGGAGTTCGTAGATTTGGAGCTTGCACGTGGTCATGTCAATTAGTTACTACATGAGATAACAATAGATTTTGGGTTAAATCTTATTGTAAAAATTTCAATTTTCTTATAGTGGATTTACTTTACCTTGAGGATAGGTAGGTCAAATCCTCCCCATATTTTTACCTTGAAACGGTTCGTTTCATTGATTTTCTTGAGTCATCATATCGTGGTATTATTTACTTTTTTGTTTTTGTGCATGATATGATATATGCTTGTTTAACCTAAATCTGAATAATTAATCTAAGTAATCACTTGATTAATATATTATATTAAATAATCTGCTTTAAAGAATCTTCGAACTAAAACTAACATACTTGATTATCCTTTCAATTTTCTTTTAGATTAGAATATAGCTCGATTCGTTAATGAAAGTAAGTTTATTTTCCTTCAATGTTTTTACGCTACATGCAATTAATTTATTGTAGCAACAAATTTATTACCTTTGCATTTATCAATTACTTCGAAAGTTTTTTTTTAGCATAGTGACTTGGATCAAATATGCTTATTTTAAGTTTTGCACTTAGTCCCTTTTCACGTATTGAAAATAAATTTGTACCTCGCGGATAGAATGAGATGTAGCCTCAAAGCTACCACGAAGTACAAATTTTCATGGAAAAAACACACTCGCAAGTGCAACAAGTGATTAAGTTCGGACAATATCCTGGTCTAGACTCTAGATTAGACTGACACTTTTTTTTTTTTTTTAATGGTACATTGAGCGAGCACAGATCTGAAATAGAAGTAGAGCAGAAAATAAAGCATGAAAACAGGAAATTAGTGATAATTCAGATGAAGGAGATGCTGCACCATCGGAGGAGAATCACCTTTCCAAATCTAGAAGTCGACTGACTCAGTTTGACGGACTTCGGTATTCATCTCAAAAGCTTACGCAAATTTTCTTCTATTCCACGATTTTTTTTAGGTGTTCTAGTTGTTGGTAAATTACATGACATAATAATAATAATAATAACTAGTCGCTAACCCGTGCGATGCACGGGGCTCAAAACATATTATAACTTTGTTATAACCCATAATAGTGCAAAAAGTTAAACCAAAAGCAAAATGGGGGAAAATATAAAGAGAATACAAATTGACAAAAAAAAGAATGAGAATCTTAACAAATTTAAGTTCAGAAAAAACAATTGCCGATGTAAATCCAAAGACAAAGGAAGTAAAATTCATAGAGGAGGAAAAGAAGCGTGACGTTTACAATTGACTAAAGCAATCTGGTTTTCTAGGTAGATAAGAGATTGGATTGGAGTGAGAGATAAGGAAGACACCAATACATATATCTAATAGAGTTTTACTTGAACTAAACTATTGTAACACTTGATAAGATAATTACAAGGTGAAGAGAAATAATAAATATATAAGATATAAAACCTAAAATAAAAAGAATCTAAAAAAAAAAAATAGCGGTGACGTGGAAAATTGTGGAGCAAGCAGAGCTTCGGTTTTATATATACATATAGATAATAATAATAATAATATTATTATTATTATTATTATTATTATTATTATTATTTGTTGATCTCAATTTTAATTACCTCATGTTATTTTGTGGTTTTTAATTGTTTAGGGTTGTTTGAGGTGAGCTTGAAAAACAGTTGGATGGGAAGTTTGTACAACCCTTCGTATGACTTCGCCTCTCTTTATCCTATGAAAACTATAGAACTTTAGAAAATTTTGTTATGAATATCTCTGTTTTAACCTATAAGCTTAGAATATAATTCTCTTGTAAGTAAATACTCATGCAGGAGAGCTAGAAAGAACCCAAAAAAAACCTAGAGTTAAAACCTTCTCATTTCTCTACCTTCTCCCTTTCACCGTTGTCAAATTCTATGACAGGAGATTAAAACTATCACACCCTTTATTGGCTTTTTTTTTTTTTTTTTTTATTACGTTTTTTTTTCTTTTTTAAAGACTTTCAACTTATGATGTTCGCTTCCTATAATAGATTTTTATCATCAGACCAAGACATCAATCAATTTTTGGTGTCAGTGGGGATTGAACTCCAGATCTTTTATTCAATTATCAAAGACTTTATCAGTTGAGCTAACTAAAACTTACGACCCTTTACTGCCTTTAAAGTTTTGGTATTAATTGAAGCTTGGGAATCATTAGAGTAGTGCCAAAACAACCAAAGTCAGCCCAAACGTTTCGGAGGCCTAAGATGAAATTTTCAAATGGGGTTTTTATGTTATCACTTAAATAATATTTAACAAGTATTTTATATAATAATTTTTTTAAAAAAAATGCATTCTTTTTACTTTTTAATATGATTTTTTTAAGAGAAAATGCTAAAGTTATAACAAATTTTACTACTGTAAAGTTGTGACTTATAACTATGTTCTATGTTGGTTTTATTTCATGACATAAAGTGTTGTAATTGCATTAAGTTGGTGAAGAATCGAGCATGCAATGAAAATCAGTGCAGTTTTGCGACTAGCTCGCAAGAAGCTCACGAGTAAAGATTCCCACAAAAATTTCACATGAAAAGTATATGCTAGAAGTTGAAGAATTAAGTGTCAAGCTGTATTTCATGAGTACTTCGCAAGAAAGGTCATCTCATGAGGTACCCGCAGAACTCTCTACTTGAAGGATTTTAATTGTGATTTTCTTACCTTTCATTCATACTATATATACCCTTATTACCCATAAAAGTAATAGGAGGCTATTAAGAGAAAACCCTAGAGAGGTTTCTATAACACATCCACCCTTGGTTAGAGAGAGCTACTCTCCCTTTAGTGAGAAACATTGCAGTCTATTCTCCTTCCCTCTTACATTGTTATACCTTGAGAGGAGATTTGTACCCAAACACAACCCATACATTTTCAGAGTGTAGAGAGTGTTTTGGGGCTTGAGAAGTTTTGGAGATTTGCCAAAAGAAGTCGGTGAGGCTTGTTGGATGCAATCGGGTGGTATTGTGACATCTAGAAAGCTAGTGAAGACAAGACTTAGAGAAGTCCGTTGGTAGTAGGAGCTTGAAGGGCTCAAGTACATTGGGTAAATTAGGTTTGGAGGGTTTTTTATTATTCGTGTACTCCAACTTATTCACTAGTGGATCGATTTCAACTTAGAGGGTTGTGAAGAGGTTTTTCGCTGAGTTCTTCAGTTTTCTTTTCGGTAACACATCTTGATGTTATTTTGTATTTGCATCGCTCTTCCCTTACTCTTTTTGCTTTAAATTTACTGTTTATTATTCACGTTTATACACTAGAGTAGTTTTGGTTTATTGCGCTTCATTTACTCTTGTTCTACACTTAGATAAGTTAAAGTAAAAACAATTAAGCTGTAATTTAAAATTAGGGGTCTAAACAAGCATTAGTGTTTCACACTGATTTGAGCTTTCAACTACAAACTGATGTTATAATGAATGTGATCAGCGACATGAGGCTTACAAAAATGCTAGAGATATTATAAAATTTAAAACATGAGAATTACAAATATATATCATCAATTACAAAAATTCATTAAAAAAAATGCATTTAATAGTTTGTTGAAATCCAACTATCATATTCATTGTCACATCAAATTATAAAAGTTATGTGGTAAAATTTATAGTATTTTTAATATTTTCCTATTTGATTTACTTGTGATTAGTAAAATGTCTATTTGCAAAACCTATTTATTTAAAGAGCCCAGTTAATGTATGCATTAAGCGGTTAATGTATGTCCTTAGAGCATACATTAATCATCCATTTTGGAAAAGTTTTCATGGAGGATTAAAAAAGCTATCAAAACAATAAATCACTTTTTCATTTTTCCATAAAAATTTTCCTAAAATGGTTTATTAATATATGCCCTAAAGGAACACATTAATAAAACCCTTATTTAAATTTGTCTTATCTCTATCTATAGCATTACTTTATTCTTTGGGCCTTCTTAATAGTAAAAAAAAAAATTAAACTAAATTTTTTTTTAATATCTCCCGAAAGTATTTTAAAAAAAAATCAATTCTCCCCAATCCCCCCCCCTCCAAAAAAAAAAAATTTGGGGTCTTTCTCTAGTTGGGGGACCTAGGCAATGTCCTAAGTGTCTTAGGCCTAAGGCCAGCCCTAAAAGCAATCAAGGACACTAGGAGGATCAGCTATGGATCTTGAGGCTATAAAGAGTAAAGGATTCAATGAATCGATTGCTAGCAAGAGTCAAAGGCTTAAATACATATTTACTAAGTTTTGAGGGTTTTGTAAGTAATATGTATTGCCTTTATTCTCATTAGTGGATTGTTTGGTGTTGTAAATTGTAATGGCCCAAAGAGGTTTTTCTACCAAGTATTTGGACTTTTTCTCTTCATAAAAACTTCAGTGTTCTTGTAGTTGTTAATTTTTGTATGGTCGTGATTTTTTTATGTATATAGATGCATGCTTGTGTTAATTTGCTACTAATATAATAATTGGGCTTAATATAACAAGAGTGTGCAACTCACAATTTTTAATTAAGAACTGATGCCTACACATGTTCATAATTGTTAGGACATATGTGTTTCAAGGTGTTTTGAACATATGTCATCATTTTATGTAATTGGCTTATCCTTTGATAAAACCCACTTTACTTGTAATTGGGTAGATTTAAAATGTGTTTAACGCTTCAAAAAATTGTATTTCAAGATCAAGTGTTGAAGTCATCAAGTCTGTCCAAGAAACAAGTTGGAACGTGCAAGTTCATTAAAGATTGACACCTGTCTCGACACATGCATCTATCAAGCTTTAAGAAACTGTTCAGCCCCGAGGCTCGATAGCACCTCGACACCTCTAGCTGTCGAGATTTAAGAAAAACATATTCTAAGTTCTGTTTTGATTCCAATCCGTACTTATGTCTTTTGGACTTCTTTTCTTCTAACCCTAGACATATAAAAGGATTATTTTAAGGACCGTCAAAAGATATGCAAGTTGCACAAGCATTGAAAAATCGTTGTTCATGCCATTTGTGACTGAGACAAAGTTCATGCCCTAGTTCATCTCTTGTGAAGAAGTTGCTGTGTAATGTACACCGTAGGCTTTTGTAACCAAGCATTTTCTTGATCTTCATCGTGCGGATGAATTGAAGAACTTTGCAGCCAACAACTCTCTCTCTAGTTGGTGATTTAAGTCGCGTACTAGGATCCATGCAATTGGTTAATCGCGTACTGGGAGCCGTGCATCAAAACGAAAAATTGTCACTACAAAACAAGTCCAATCGGGTATTGGGGTAAGGGTTCAACTGTAGGTTGGTAAGGTACTTTGGATTCCTTTACTTGTAACCACTTGTTATGATAATAGTGGAGTTTCGGGAGTGGTGACCTTAAATCACCTGGTGGGGTTTTCCCCATGTAGGTTTTCCCCATTCGTAAACAAATCACCGTATCAATTTATTTTCCGCTGCATACTTTAGTTTATTGGTGATTTGTTTGTGTTACCACGATATTTACATGTTAATTTGATTAAATAATAACTTGGCTAATTAATCAACTTAATTCATCACAAGAGGTCAACGCATTTGTGGCCTATCAAGTGGTATCAGAGCAGGCACACTCTGATTAGGGTTTAATCTTTGATGTGTGATCCATTGACCCCTGTTGTCATGGAAACTCTTGATTGTTTTAATTTGCATGATCTTGTGTTGAATGATGATGATGATTTTTAAGATGCCTATTGCAAGCTTTATAAAATTTGTATGAAATCTCTCGAGTGTTCTACAAAATTAAAAGCTAATTTTAAAAAGGTCAAACTTGAAAGAGATAATTTGATTGCAAAATTGGATGAAACAAATAAATTGAATGAGAAATTTAAAAATCAAATTTCATCTCAGGTAGACAAAATTAAGAGTTTAGAAAAGCAACTAGTTGAATTTAAAACTGAAGTTGAAAATTTAACTAGTGCCAAACTTGTTGCTGAGCCTAACCCAAAAGAAAAAGATTTTTATATTCCTCCATTTAAAATAAATAATGAAGAGTTGAAGGTTAATATTGCTAGGATAGACAAAGGTAAACAATCTGATGTTAATGTTGAAGTTTCTAAACCTATGTCTAAAACTCCTCCTAGGTTGAATGATAAATCTGTTTTTATCCCCACTTGTCATCATTGTCATATTGTTGGTCATATTAGGCCAAATTGTCCTAAGTTGAGGACTCTGTCAACCTTTAAGGTTAGACCTCCTTCTAAGAAGCCAAGTAACTCTAAAATTGCTCATGTTTGTCACCATTGTGGTGTTTCTGGACACACTCGTCCTAATTGCTTTAAGTTGTATCCTCAAAAGCATGTATCTAAATGGTCACAAGTTTCCTCTCAAGGACCTACACCTTTGTTTGGAGAGTTATTAAAATTCTTGAGCTTTTTAACTCAATTTCAGGAGAATTTTAATTCTTCTATGTCCTTTAGTAGTCATACTAGGACACGTGCCTTTTCATCTTCACAGCCAAAGACTCATGCTGTGTGGGTGAGAAAGGAGCCTAAGACTTAATTGTCTTTTCTGTTTGTCCTCTGCTTTAATTCTTTCTATCTTAAGTAGGAGTCTCTTTGCTTGATTTCTTATCTGCTTTTGGAATCATGCTATCATGTATCTGCATCTTTCTATCATGTTTTCATGCATTTGCATCTTTCTGTCATGTTTTCATGTTGTTTTTTTGTTTTTGTTTGTTTGTTTTTAGTTTATGTTTTATTTTTCTTTTCAGACAAAAATAAAAAAAATTGAAAAATACAAAAACAGTGTGTGTCTGTGTACATTGGTGGTTGTGAACCTTAAAATGGCCATTGAAACAAAGTTTTCTAAACTTTGTATCTCTTGTAGCTTAGATGAGCATCCTTACGCACAACTAAGCAAGTGAGTTTTATGGCTCTTTGTTTGTGATAAGTAAGGTTAAGTGATCTCTTGTACTTAACACTCGTATCACTCTTTTTGACGGGTAGGACTAGAAAATCCTAAGAGAAAGGCATAAATTACCATCTCACCACTGTTACTCGCCAATCATGAAATGACATTTGTATGCTTCGACATAGCAAAAGTGCAATGTCAAAAAGCTTAACATAATTGGGTAATTCTTTTCTCTCTTATATGCCCATGTATGATATGCTTAATAAAAGAAAATATGCAAAGAAATAAAAGCAAAAAGAACAAAATGCTTTAAAATATGATTTCAAGCATGTTTTTAGGAGATGTAGGAGTTATAGGATATACCTCAAAGATGATAGTCCCCATCAAACAGTTATAATTGCGTGTGAGTTAAAGAGATTTTCTCATATCTCAAATCATCATAACTTTGAGACACTTATGCAATTTTGCGATGTTTTTCACACACAACACGCAATATTCTTTGCTATTTTTGATACATGTGCAAGTACAATGTGATTTGGTCATCACAAGGTTTACATGCGTTAATGTATGCTCACTAAACTGTCTTAACTTATTTTTGAAATATAAAATTGGTTAGATTTGTTTAGTGTGTGTGTGTGTTTTGGGATTCATGTGTTTAAATTTGTTGTCAAGAGATGTCTTTGAGAGCTTTATATGTTGATTGGATCATTGGTTGAGTTGCATGCGTGATTGCATTCATATCTGTGTTTTTTTTTCTCCAAAAAAAAAAGCTTTTTAAGGTTGGCTCGACACCTCCTCGATACCTGGCTGTCCGTCGAGCTTCTTAGCTTTTTCTTATCTTAATCTCGACAGCTTCTCGACAACTAGTGGATCGATCGAGGAACTTTCTATCCCCTCGATAGCTTCTTAATAGCTGGTGGATCGATCGAGTTTCTTTTTGTGTCTGATCTTTGATCCTCGACACCTCCTCGATAGCTATATCTGTCGAAGCTAGTTATCTCGATACTTACCTCGACAGATGGCTCGATACCTCTCGATACCTACATTTGTCGAGATTTACTAAACCTCTATATATATGTTCAGCTCGAATTCTTATCTCATTTCTCTCGATCCCTCTCTCAATACCTTAAGTGTTCTCGCCTCTAAACCTCTCTCTCTCACTCTAAACCTCTTCCCAAGGCTTCTCTAAGTTTACTTCAAGTTTTCCTCTCTTGGTAAACTTCTTATCTCATTAATCTTCATGCATTTCATGTCTTGAAACCTAAATTTTAGGCTTTTTAGAAAAATTTTGGGATTTTTCAAAATTGATAAGTGTTTGTTGAAATTTTGGGATGGGTTTTGTAGATTTGATCTTAAAAACTCCATGCATTGCATCACATTAGCATTCTAACAGTGTTCTAATGCATTTAGTTGTGTGTTACCTGATTGTGTGCTGATAGGTTTGGATTAGGCTGAGCCCATGATGTTTTTCATGTTGCATGTCACATGTTCATGCATTTTCCATACACACGTCCTTTCTTTTCAATATACTTGTTATATATTGAACTATTTTGGGACTTTTCTAAGTGTTTTTCTCTTTGTCCCTCTCTTTCTGTTTACGTTAGTAGTGTCTATGGCACCAAAACGTAAGTCCATTCTGTCCCAGAACCCTCTTTGTTTTAGGGGCTCTTCGTCTTCTGATCCTACTCCCTCTTCTGTTCGATTCTGTGATGAGAAAGCCCAACAGGACTTCTCAGAGAACTTTTCTAAACGAGATGTTTATTCGGAATGCCAAGTTATTCTGGCAGACTTTGCCGACACTAACCTACCCGATGTCATTCACAGCCGGGGTTGAGAGTCACTATGTGACATCCTGGTCACTTGTCCTTCCATGCTGATACAGGAGTTTTACTCCAACATGCATGGAATTGATTCTTTAGTACGTCTCTTTTGTTAGGACATATGTAGTTCAAGTTGGTTAACATATGTCGCTATTTTATGTAGTTGGCTAATCCTTTGACAAAACGCACTTTACTTGTATTTGGGTAGATCTAGGATGTGTTTAATACTTCAAAGAACATGTTGTTCAAGTCTAGTATTAAAGCCATGAAGATTGGACCAAGAAACAAGTGAAGAAAAAGTGTGTACTAAAGCTGGACACCTGGTGGACACCTGCGGATAGCGGCTGGACAGATAGCTATCTATCGAGGTATCTATCGAGGTTTAATGAGGCTCGACAGCTGCCCGATCGATCGAGGTATCTATCGAGGTTACGGTAATTCAGATTTCCAGATCTGATTTTTGGGCCAGGCTTTTGTATTTGTGTAGGGTTTCTTTTCTCACAACCCTAGGCATATATAAAGCTTATTTTTTAGGCCGTCACACAAGAGAAGACAAGGAGAACATATGCAAAAGGTGACCGAAGCCTTATTCTCTCTGAAAGAAGCTACTGCGTTTTTGCGCCTTAGGATTTTGTAACCAAGTGCTTCTTGATCTTCATTGTTGATGAAGTGAAGAACTTTGCAGCCAACATTCCTCTCTCTCTAGTTGGTGTTTGAAGTCGCGTATTGGGATCCGCGCATCTAGTTAGTCACGTACTTAGGAACCGTGCATTGAAAGGAGAAATTGTCACTACAAAGCAAGTCCAATTGGGTATTGGGGTAAGGGTTCAACTGTAGGTTGGTAAGGTACTTGGGATTCCTTGCTTGTAATCGTTTGCTGTGATAATAGTGGAGTTTCGGGAGTGGTGACCTTAAATCACCCGGTGGGGTTTTTGCCGTAAGGTTTTCCCCATTCGTAAACAAATCACCGTGTCATTTATTTTCTGCTGCATAACTTAGTTTTGGTGATTTGTTTGTGCTACCACGTGATATTGTATGTTAATTTGATTAATTAATAAGTGGGCTAATTAATTAATCTAATTTATCATAAGGGGTCAACGCATTTGTGGCCTGTCATCTTTCATACTCGCATTCGAGGTACGCGCATTGTAGTCACTCCAGAGTTGGTTTCCGAAGTGCTTCATGTTCCGAGGGTGACGCATCCTGATTACCCTAGTTGTGAGTGTTTATGGACTGTGTCCAAAGACGAGATGATGTCTGCCTTCTGTGAGCGCCCCTCTAATTGAGGTGAGCATCAGTTCACACCATGTAGGCTTGTTGCTAAAGGTCCTCGTTTCTTGAACATGGTAATGACATTTGTTTTGCACCTTCTCTCTCACTATAACTCCATCACAGAGCCTCGTGCTTGGTTTTTGTTGTCTTTTTTAGAGCACCTCACTATAGACTTTCCTTCACACTTCATCTTCTTTATCATAGATGTCTATAGGGATACGGCTACCCATGATAAGCTTATCTTTCCTTCTGCTATCACTAGGATTCTACGCCATTTCTCCATCCCCTTTCTTTTGTCTGACCCCTTCCATGTCATGGCTGCCATAGAAGCTGCTACCGTAAAACGTAGTGAGGCGCAGTTTAGGTCGAGACAGAAGGATTCAGCAGCTCCTTCCTCCCGTCCAGCTCCATCCAGATCTGCACGAGCCATATCTGCTCCTTCTTCTTCCTCGAGTGATGTGTCACTTGGAGACATCATGGCACAACTTCAGTGCATGGATGCTCGCCTCGATACACTCTCTACAGAGTTGTATCAGGTGAAAGTTTGTGTTGGTCGCATTGCTTGGCGACAGGCGACCATGGGCAGTTTTGCTTCTCAGGCTTCTCCTCTACCACCTCCTATGGTTTCTGAGTTTAAGGATGATGATTGTGATAACGATGATGCTTCGGATAATGATGATGGAGATGTTAGCTCTACCGATGAGATGTCTACTTGACACTCTACCCTTTGTCACTCGTGACAAAAAAGGGGAGTAGTTTTGGGTTATAAGTGTAGTCATTCTTAGGGAGAGAGCTTGTATAGGACATTTTTGATAGGGCGAGTATTGTTATAAGGGATGTGTAAGGATTACATGTATTTCTTTTCTTTTCTTCTTTTTGGAGATACACTATTCTTGTACCTTAGGTCTTGTGACCATTATTTACATACATTATATTTATCCTTGATCTATATATATATTGATGTATGTTTCTTTCACCTACCTATACATGTGTTATTTCTTTTCTATCTTTATGCACATGCTTCTTACATTTGTATGCAATCTATTATTTCTGCTTTACACAAAGATGTCTTGATATGTTTTATTTTAAAGTTTTTTAGAAATACAGGTTGTTAAAATCTACTTGCCATAAACTCTCCTCTTGCAAAGTTTTTCAAGAGTTTGTGTTAGGATAGATTTTATTGTAATTAACAAGTGAATATGAGTTGAGTGATTTATGACTTCTCTCATAGGTTCATTTTTTTGTTGTGGTTTTGTCACGGATTGCCAAAGGGGGAGATTGTTAGGACATATTTGTTTCAAGGTGTTTTGAACATATGTCATCATTTTATGTAATTGGCTTATCCTTTGACAAAACGCACTCAACTTGTATTTGGATCGCTCTAGGATGATTTTAATACTTCAAGAAACAAGGTTTCAAGATCAAGTGTTAAAGTCATGCAATTTGTCCAAGAAACAAGCTGGAAAGTGCAAGTTCATTAAAGCTCGACACCTGTCTCGACACATGCATCTATCGAGCTTTAAGAAGCTGTTCAGCCCCAAGGCTCGACAGCTGCTCGACAGCACCTTGACACCTCTAGTTGTTGAGATTTAAGAAAAACATATTCTAAATTCTGTTTTGATTCCAATCCGTACTTATGTCTTTGGGATTTCTTTTCTTCTAACCTTAGACATATAAAAGGATTATTTTAAGGGCCGTCAAAAGATATGCAAGTTGCACAAGCATTGAAAAATCGTTGTTCATGCAATTTGTGACCTGAGACAAAGTTCATGCCCTAATTCATCTCTTGTGAAGAAGTTGTTGTGTAATGTGCAACGTAGGGCTTTGTAACCAAGCATCTTCTTAATCTTCATCGTGTGGATGAATTGAAGAACTTTGTAGCCAACAACTCTCTCTCTCGTTGGTGATTGAAATCGCGTACTGGGATCCGCGCAATTGGTTAGTCACGTACTGGGAGCCGTGCATCAAAAGGAGAAACTGTCACTACAGAACAAGTCCAATCAGGTATTGGGGTAAGGGTTCAACTGTAGGTTGGTAAGGTATTTAAGATTCCTTTACTTGTAACTGCTTGTTATGATAATTGTGGAGTTTCGGGAGTGGTGACCTTAAATCACCCAGTGGGGTTTTTGCCGTGTAGGTTTTCCCCATTCATAAACAAATCACTGTGTCGATTTATTTTCCGCTGTATACTTTATTTTATTGGTGATTTGTTTGTGCTGCCACGCTATATGCATGTTAATTTGATTAATTAATAACTTGGCTAATTAATCAATTTAATTCATCATAAGGGGTCAACGCGTTTGTAGCCTATCAATAATCTTATTAGCTTCTTTGTACGTTTTTAGAAGTTCAAATAAACAATCTTGCAATGTCTTTAATAAAAGTGCGTAGATAAAGTGATATTACCTGTTTGTCCTTTTGTAAATGCATTAGGGAATCAAGAGCACCCCCCAAAACTATGGCAATCGCAACCACAACTATGACTATCACACCTTCATCTTTCGCTTGTTTTTCACCTCTTCATGGTTGACATGTCAATAGAAAAAGCAATAATATTTTAGATGAAACAGACTTTAATGCAATAGAACAGATGGAAACAAAGATTTAGATCACCATCCCAGATGGCACAACCACTTCCTCCATCTTTGATGTATATCGAAGTTTGAATTTTTGGGATAAATCCCAGTTTATGTGTGAATGAAATTAAATATAACTCAAGCAATAAAGAAAATAAAAATCTACGAAAGAAATAAGAAGAATATCAACCAACAAGAACACTAAGAAATTACGTAAAAAACCCTCCAATTGTTAGGACATATGTGATTGAATGTTAGGAGCATATGTCATTATTTTATGTAATTGGCTAATCCTTTGACAAAACGCACTTTATTTGTAATTGGGTAGATCTAGGATGTGTTTAATACTTCAAGAAACTTTGTTTCAAATCCAAGTATTGAAGCCATGCAAGTCTGTCCAAGATTCATGTGTGAAAAGTGTTGTTCATTAAAGCTCGACTGCTAGCTCGACAACTAGTATCTATCGAGGATTAAAAGAGCTATTAAGCTTGAGGCTCGACAGCAGCTCGACAGATAGGGTATCTATCAAGGTTTATAAAACTCAGAATTTTTGGTCTGTTTTTCATTCAATTCGTGATTGTATGTTTGAGCTTTCTTTTCTCACAACCCTAAACATATAAAAAGATTATTTTAATGGCCATATCAGGTTGCACAACCAAGATCACAATTGCACAAGAGCATAATTCCTCAAGTGTGACCGGATACCTAGTTTGCCCTAGTTCTTGAAGAAGCTACTGTGCTTGTACACTATAGGGTTTTGTGACCAAGCAACTTCGTGATTTTCATCATGTGATGAACTGAAGAACTTTGCACCTAGCAATTTTCTTTAGTTGGTGATTGAAGTCGCGTACTGAGATCCGCGCAATTGGTTAGTCACGTATTGGGAGCCGTGCATTGGAAATGAGAGATTGTCACTACAGAACAAGTTCAATTAGGTATTGGGGTAAGGGTTCAACTATAGGTTGGTATAAGGTACTGGTATTCCTTTACTTGTAACTGCTTATTGTGATAAAGTGACTTCTTAGGAGTGATGACCTTAAAATCACTCGGTGGGGTTTTTGCCTTAGAGGTTTTCCCCATTTTTAAACAAATCACCGTGTCAATTTATTATCCACTGCATACTTTAGTTAATTGGTGATTTGTTTGTGCTACCACGCATTTGCATGTTAATTTGATTAATTAATAAACTTGGTTAATTAATCAATTAATTCATCATAAGGGGTCAATACATTCTTGTCCTATCACCAATGTAGAGGGAAAACCCATGGGACAAATACAATCAATCCACTATAATAAAATATAGACTACAACACTCAAGTTATACCCAAAACCTGAGTTCACAATAAATTGGGAAAATATAATAATATCTCTGAAAACAAATACAACCTCACCACAAAACCTGGTAGCAAGATCTTCCACTTTGAATACTTCAACTATCTATTGTTGTAGCACCCAAATAATCATTCTAGAGAAAACCCCAATTTATCTTCCTTGTGTGTCTTGAGCAAATGGAAAATTACCTTTTCTTTTTTCCCTCAATGCTTCACGAAGCACTAAAATTTTTCTTTCAGTCGATTTCAAAATTTTGTTTCACTCTTTAGCCTCTCTCTCTCTCTCTCTCTCTCTCTCTCTCTCTCTCTCTCTCTCTCTCTCTCTCTCTCTCTCTCTCTCTCTCTCTCTCTCTCTCTCTCTCTCTCTCCATGAAAGCACATAATATGCTTTATATAAAAGCTCCTGCCACCTACACTCCTAGTATAATTAGGAATATGAGTTTTTGTACTTGCAAACTACTTCACCTATTTTATTATTAAGTAGAATTCCATGTGGGTTGGACTTATTAGGTTTCTTCCACCTTAAAAATCTCCCCCTCTAGCCCATCAAGGAAAGAGATCTTCATTCTAACTCTTCAATTAGAATTCATGCTGGCCATTCTGACACAAAGCTCAAGCTTCTCTTTGGTCACAACCTGAGTCAACATGTTAGCTGGATTTTTCTCAGTATGAATCTTTCTCAGTTGCATAATTTTTTTTTTCAACAACTAGTCTTTTCCAATGGTATCTCACTTCAATGTGCTTCGAGCGAGAATGGAACATAGTGTTCTTGACTATCACAATGAACTACATACTTGTCTTACATCAAACCCAATTCTTGGAGAAATGTTTTCATCCAAAGCATTTTTTTACCTGCTTCATTTGCTGCAATATACTCAGCCTTAGTTGTAGAAAAGACAACACACTTCTACAATTTGACTACCATGATATAGCTCACCTTGCAAAAGTAAATAAATACCTAGAAGTAGATTTTCTACCATTAAGGTCACTAACCATTTCTGTATTTGTATAACCCTCCAAAACTGGTTTAGAGCTACCAAAACTCAAGCAAGAATTAGAGCTACCTCTCAAATATCTAAAGATCCACTTCACTGCTTCCTAGCGAACTTTACCAAGATTAACCATAAACCTGCTGACAACACTAATTGCATGAGCAATATTTAGTCGTGTATAAACCATAACATACATCAAACTCCCGACTGCAGAGGAATAAGGAACTAATGCCATGTTCTCTTGCTCTTTCGTGGATGACGGACAAGATCTCTTGCTTAGCTTGAAATGACCACCAAGAGGTGTATTAACTGATTTGGCATTCTTAATGTTGAACTTTTCAAGTATTCGCACAACATAGTTTTCTTATGACAACCATAACTTCTTTGCTTTCCTATCACAAGTAATTTCCATGCCTAGAATTTGTTGTGCTGGACCTAAGTTCTTCATATCAAAGGCTTTGAACAAATCCTTCTTTAAATTATCAATCATACTAGCATCTTGCCCTACTATCAACATATCATCTTCATATAATAGAAGAATAACAAATTTATCATCAGGAAATTTTCTAAAATACATAGAATGATCTGCATTTGCCTTTATGTACCCGTGACCCACCATGAATAAGTCAAACTTCTTGTACCACTGCCTTGGAGCTTGTTTCAAGCCATACAAGCCTTTTTCCAATCTGTACGCCATGTGTTTTTTTCCTTTCACTTCAGATCCTTCTAGTTGTATCATGTAGATCTCTTCCTTCAAATCACCATAGAGGAAAGCAATCTTTATATCTAACTGCTCAAGCTCAAGATCCAAGCTAGCTACTAATCTTAGAACTACTCCAATGGAACTCATCTTGACTATTAGAGAGAATATTTCATCAAAATCAACCCCATGTTTCTGACAAAACCCTTGACCACCAATCGAGTTTTGTACTTCAATAACTTTTCATTATCTTTCTTAAGCTTGAACACCCATTTGTTTCTTAATGCCTTCTTATCTATAGGAAGTTCAACTAACTTGTAGGTTTTATTCTTATGCAAAGAATTCATCTCTTCTTGCATAGCCTTTATCCAGCTCTGCTTGTCCTTATAAGACTATACTTCCTGAAAGTTTTTTGGCTCCCCCTCATCAGTAAGCAAAATATACTCAGAAGAGGGATATCTAGTCATGGACGACGCTTCTAGTAGACCTCTTCACTTGAGGTTCTTCCATCTCCCCTGGAACAGGTTGCTCCCCCTGTTCAACGTCTTCAATTACTTGAGCATCATCACCATTAACTCCTACTAGCACATCACCATAAACTGCTACTGGTTCATCACCAAGATTCTCATATTGCACCTTTTCTCTATCTGTGGCACGATTGGACGAAGAAGAAGTAAGTGTAAGGTCGGGAACACCTACAATAGTATCCTTTGTCTTTTCAGTTTTCTCAAGGTCTGCCAAATTTTCATTCTCATGAAAAACCACATCTCAATTTTTGATTATCTTCTTTTTCTCGAGATCCCATAACTCCAAACTCTGCATCTTTGTATCCAACAAATATTCAAGGAGTGGTTTTGCTATCAAGCTTCAATCTTTGTTCCTTAGGCACATGTGCAAATGCCTTGCACCCAAATACCTTCAAGTGAGAGTATGAAACATCTTTTCCAGTCCATACTCTTTCTGGAATATCATACTCCAATGGAACTGATGGAAACTGATTAATTAGGTAGGACACAATTTGAACAACTTCAAACCAAAATTACTTAGGCAAATTATTCATTCTTAACATACAACTGACCTTCTCAACAATATTGTAGTTCATCCTCTCTGCCACACCATTTTGTTATGGTGTACCAGGAATTGTCTTCTCATGTCTAATACATTTCTTGGAGTAGTAACTCTTGAACTCATTAGATGTATATTCACCTATGTTGTCAATAGAAAGACAACAAAGGAATTTCCGCCATGGCAATGAATTTCTTGAAGTGCTTAAGTAACTAGTCTTTAGTTTTCAAAAAAATACACCCACACCTTTGGTGAAGCATCATCAATGAAAGTAATAGAATACTTATTGCCTCCTAAGGACTTCACATCAATGGGACCACATACATCAAAATAAATGAGATCTAACACATTGGGCTTTCTAGTAAAGGGAATGCAAAAAGATATTCTATGTTGTTTGCCAAATAAACAATAATCACAAGGTTTAAGTGATATAGCTTTGCAAAAGGAATGAGAGACTTCTTTGCCAAAATTTGCAACCCCTTTTCACTCATGTGAGCCAATCGTCTATACCTCAAGTTAGGCGAAGGATCTTCGTAAGTTGCATTAACAACATCTTTGCACACCTTTACTTGTGTTTTATAAAATGTACAACAAATCTTCCCTCCAGCAAGCACCAATGATCCTCTGGAGAGTCTCCATTTACCATCTCCAAAATAGTTGTCATAGCCTTCTTTATCTAGGATATGAGTAAAAATCAGATTTAAGCACTTATCAAGCACATGTCGCACATTCTTCAATGCCAAGGTGTATCTAGTGTTAGTCTCAACACAAACATCTCCAATTTTCACAATTTTAGCATAACTGTTACTGCCCATCTTCACTCTTCCCAAGTCTCTTGCTTTGTATGAAGTAAAAAACTCATTTCTTAGAGTGACATGGCAGGAAGATGCTGAGTCAATCACCCATTCAACATAAGGGTGTGAAACATTGCAACATTCATACTCTCTTATACAGATCACCAGATCTTCAGTGTTGAGACAACAGTGGTATTCTGTTCTTCTGCCTTATTTTGATTTTTCTCATCTTTCTGTTTTTTCTTTCCAAACCTTGCAGTTTATTTTTATGTGACCTTCTTTATCACAGTAGAAACACTTGAATTTTCCTTTCAATTCTGACTGACTTCTAGATTTACCATTCTCCTTAGAATTTCTAGTCTTACTCCCCCCCCCCCTTGTTCTCTATGACAAGAGCCTGTGCATTATCCTTACCCATGTCTTTTCTTCTTGTTTCTTCATTGAACAAGCTATCCTTGACCATTGTAAGTTGTAGAACACTATTTGGAGCAGAGTTACTAAGTGACACTACCAAAGTCTCCCAACTATCAAGCAAGAAACTCAGAAGCAATAAAGCTTAAAGTTCATCATCAATTATCAACTTCATTGTAACCATCTGATTCACTAAGTCTTGGAACTCACTCAAATGCTCGGCAACGGATCTCCCTTCCTTATTCTTCAAATTCACAAGCTTTCTAGCCACAAAAGCATTATTTTGAGTTGTCTTTCTTTCATAGAGGTTGTTCAATTTCTCCAAAAAAGCTTCTGCATTAGTCTCTTGAGATACTTGATGAGACACACTCACATCGATGCATTGTCTAAAACATCCAATGTTTTTTATGTTTAACTTCTCCCAGTCTTTATCAGACATCTCGCTTGGCTTAGCACCATCACCCTCAATAGGGTCATGTAAATCTTTACAGTAAAGGACAACCTCCATCATCGGCTTCCAAATCGAATAATTTGATGCCAAGAGTTTAATCATAGTGCTCATATTCATATTCATATTCATATTTTTCATTTAATTTAACACAAGAAAATCATGCTCAACAACCTAACTCTAATACCACTTGTTGGGATAAATCCCCGTCTATGTGTGAATTAAATTAAATATAACCCAAGTAATAAAGAAAATAGAAATCTATGAAAGCGATTAAAAAAAAAAAATCAATCAACAAGAACACCAAGAAATTATGTAGAAAACCCTCCAGTGTAGAGGAAAAAACAACAGGCCAAATCCAATCAATCTACTATAATAAAATAGAGATTACAACACTCAAGTTATACCCAAATCATGAGTTCATAATAAATTGGGAAAATACAATAATATCTCTAGAAACAAACACAACCTCACCACAAAACCCGATAGCAAGATCATCCACACTTAATACTTTAACTCTCTGTTGTTGTAACACCCAAATAATCGTTCTAGAGAGAACTCCAATTTATCTTCCTTGTGTGTCTTGAGCAAAAGAAAAATCACCATTTATTTTTCCCTTTGTACCTCACAAAGCACTATATTTTTTCCTTCAGTCAACTTCAAAAATATGTTTCTCTCTCTCTCTCTCTCTCCATGACCATGAAAGCACTTGCAGCCTACACTCCTAGTATAATTAGGAATAACAAACTACACCTATTTTATCTTGAAATAGAATTCGATGTGGGCTAGACTCTATTTGGTCCACCTCATCATGAATAAGTCATATGGGAACGGTTATTCAAACCTTTGACTCTGCAATCCTCAAGAATCAAGAATACTTGGTATATATCTGGCAATTTGGGTCCAACAAATTCAACAATAATTAGCAGAGAATTATCAACAATTAAAAAAAAAAAAAAAAAAAAAAAAGAGAATAGAAATTAAATATGCATTTGTGATTGGCTGCACCCTGTGTATTTTTAACTTTTTATTTTTATTTTTTTTAATCTTTTGTAGTTATCTATCTATTGTCCACGTCAACCTTTCAATTAACTGCTCATCATTATCTCTTTCCAAATATAAATTCATCCAGTTTTCTCATTTGTAGTAAAAATTGGTTAAAGTCAGTGCTCAAAATTAGAATTAAAGATAACTAATTTTACTTTAAAAATGTTATGTTAAGCGGAGCCAAGATTTCAATAAAGCGAGAACAAAATTAAAAAAGAAACAATTGAAGTACAAAATATTTTGAGAAACATTATTACTTCATAGAGAAAAAAAAAGTGATGAATTAATATTTAATTGTTAGAAATGAAACTACGTTGCGAGGATTTCGTTTCTCAAAAAAAAAAAAAAAAAAAAAAAAAAAAAACATTGGTAGGACTTCATCATTTTTACATCAGCATTACTCTATAATTGGAACTACCTTGACTGAAATTAGCTAAAACATCACATATGTCTTACGTCTTATGCAGCTGTAAAATTTATATACTAAGAGAGAAATGGTTCATATAGATGATGTACCATATACCACATGGTCAAAGTGTTTGGGACACCACGCTTGTGTATTTTTTAACTTTCCTTATGAAGGTATACAACCTTACAATCAACTTGCTCATCATTATTCCTATTAAAAAAAGAAAAAAAGAAAAAAACTAGCTCATTATTATCACTTTCATATATAAATTCAACCAGTTTTTTCATTTGTAGTAGAAATTAGTTAAAGCTAGCGCACAACAGATTTTACCAAAAAATATTGTGGCACGCTGAACCAAGATTTCAATCAGGTGAGAAAAAAATAATGGAAAAGGCAACAATTGAAGTATTAAAAAAAAAAAAAATTGATAACCACCGTACACCCTTTATGCAATAGTCTTTATGTAAGTATTTGTAGAATGTGAGAAGTGGCAAATGCCTGATTTAATTCTCTAAGAGAAAGTTTTACACATATGTACACATAAATTAAGTTAAAATAAAATTTCTATCTTATATTAAAAAACAAATTGACAAGAATTACTTTATGAAAAATAAATAAATTAATGATAAAGAAATATTTATTTGCTTGCTAGGATTAAAACTACATATTAAGTTTGCCATCACTTTTGCATCAGCATCACTTTGCAAAGAAGAGATCATTTTAAAATATGAATGAAATTGACTATTACTTTCCTAAAAAAAAAACATTGACTATTATTACATTTTAATATGATAGCATCATTTGAAAACATGATGTCTACTTTTTAATATGATAGCATCACGATTACATCTTGACTACATAATCAAACTATTATTTCTTCAAAATAAAAATCTAATGATATAAAACGAGAGTTTCTTGGTAAACAACAATTTATATAACATAATGCGTTAAAACCTAGTACAAAACAAATGTATACCTACTTTAAGATATTTTGTTTCTTCGATAATTTAAAATACATGTGCTGCAGCTACGTTCTACTATCAATAACTTGACAATTGAAAGATTAATATAATCAATTAAATTATTTAGAGGGAAAATATTGTTTAAATAAGGTTGTGATCAGCAATGACCTATGAGTATTTATTTATGTTCGTATAAAAAAAAAATTTTATGTTGATGGGAAAATTTCTTTTTTTTTTTTTTTTTTTTTTTATTGGATAGTTGGGAGCTGGGGAGTGGGGAGAAGGGGGAGAATTTTACGTCTCAACTTAATATAATAATGTATTCGCAAACCAATGTAGAATCTCAAATAACATTAACTACTCTTTATGGTAAAAAAATTACAAGCATTATAAAATCACCTTATGTGCAAGCGCCATATTAAAAAACATAATATTTTTTTTGGCAGCATATTAAAATATAGAATCTTACATCTACATGCTAACCATAAAATTTTATTACTAAAATATGTTAGAGATATTATGGTCAAATAGATCCAAAACTACTGTAGGCCTGTGAAGTTTTAAAAAACGTAAATTAATCCTAGGGTTAATCTGTAATTAATGTAATATTTTCTAGTATACAATAACTATATATGAGTTCATTCTTAAGGGTGTTTGTACGGTGGCAAGTTTTTCTATAAGGATTTTACTTCGTGTATAAATATAGTCTCTTTGTGTAATTGTAGTTGTGTTCGTTCTTCATGATTATATCTATATATTATTTAATTAATTTTTGACTCTTGTGATTATAAACCATCTTGACTTAGAATTGAATCAGTCCAATTCAAATTTGGTACTTCAAGTCAATGCGATCTGAATCAGCATTTTAATCCTTTCGGATCGTCGTCTTCACTTTAATTGTTATAACATAACTACTTTCTTGGAACAAGAGATAATAGACCAATATTCAGAACCTTTGGCATTTGTCTATCTCTTGTCACCCTACAACACTACAAGTCAAAGACTAAAGTTTAGTTTATCATGCGGATGCATGATCTTGTTATCTATCTATTGCCCACGTCAACCTTTCAATCAACTGCTGATCATTATCTCTTTTCAAATATAAATTCATATTCTCATTTGTAGTAAAAATTGGTTAAAGTCAGTGCTCAAAATTTGAATTAAAGAAAACTAATTTTACTTTAAAAATGTTATGTCAAGCGGAGCCAAGATTTCAATAAAGCAAGAACAAAATTAAAAAAGAAACAATTGAAGTACAAAATATTTTGAGAAGCACTATTACTTCATAGAGAAAATAAAAAGTGAAGAATTAATATGTAATTGTTAGAAATGAAACTACGTTGCGAGGACTTCGTTTCTGAAAAAAAAAAAAAAAAAAAAAAAAAAAAAAAAAAAAAAAAAACCGACATTGTTAGGACTTCATCACTTTTACATCAGCATTACTCTATAATTGGAACTACCTTGACTGAAATTAGCTAAAACATCACATATGTCTTACGTCTTATGCAGCTGTAAAATTTATATACTAAGAGAGAAATGGTTCATATAGATGATGTACCATATACCTCATGGTCAAAGTGTTTGGGGCACCACGCTTGTGTATTTTTTAACTTTCCTTTTGAAGGTATACAACCTTACAATCAACTTGCTCATCATTATTCCTATTAAAAAAAAAAAAAAAAACTAGCTCATTATTATCACTTTCATATATAAATTCAACCAGTTTTTTCATTTGTAGTAGAAATTAGTTAAAGCTAGAGCTCAAATTTTAAAGTGAAAGAAAACTGATTTTACCAAAAAATATTGTGACAAGCTGAACCAAGATTTCAATCAAGTGAGAAAAATATAATGGAAAAGGCAACAATTAAAGTAATTAAAAAAATATATTTTGATAAACACCATGCACCCTTTGTGCAATGGTCTTTATGTAAATACTTGTGGAATGTAAGAGGGAACAAGGGTCTAGTTTAATTCTCCAAGAGAAAGTTTCACATATATGTACACATAAATTAAGTTAAAGTAAAATTTATATCTTGTATAAAAAAAAATTGACAAGAACTATTTTATGGAAAATAAATAAATTAATGATAAAGAAATATTTAATTGGTTGCTAGGGTTAAAACTACACATTAAGGTTGCCATCACTTTTGCATCAGCATCCCTTTGCAAAGAAGACATCATTTTAAAATATGAATGAAATTGACTATTACTTTCCGAAAAAAAAAAACATTGACTATTATTACATTTTAATATGATAGCATCATTTGAAAACATGATGTCTTTTTAATATGATAGCATCACTATTACATCTTGATTACATAATCAAACTATTATTTCTTCAAAATAAAAATCTAATGATATAAAACGAGAGTTTCTTGGTAAACAACAATTTATATAACATAATGCGTTAAAACCTAGTACAAAACAAATGTATACCTACTTTAAGATATTTTGTTTCTTCGATAATTTAATATACATGTGCTACAGCTACGTTCTACTATCAAATATTCAAATTGTCTTAAGGTTCTTTCTCTTTATAGCGCTGACAACCATAAAAATACAATATTTTCTTTTATAATATAACTTGACTATTGAAAGATTAATATAATCGATTAAATTATTTAGAAGGAAAATATTGTTTAAATAAGGTTGTGATCAGCAATGACCTATGAGTATTAATTTATGTTCGTATCAAAAAAAAAAATATATTAATTTATGTTGATGGGTAAATTTCTTTTATTTATTTTTTTATTGGGTAGTTGGGAGCTGTGGAGTGGGGAGAAGGGGGAGAACTTTAGGTCTCAACTTAATATAATAATGTATTTTCAAATCAATGTAGAATCTCAAATAACATTAACTACTCTTTATGGTAAAAAAAATTACAAATATTATAAAATCACCTTATCCGATATGTGCAAGCGCCATATTAAAAAACATAATACTATTTGGCAGCATATTAAAATATAGAATCTTACATCTACATGCTAACCATAAAATTTTATAACTTAAATATGTAGAGATATTATGGTCAAATAGATCCAAAACTACTATAGGCCAGTGAAGTTTTAAAAAACGTAAATTAATCCTAGGGTTGGTCTGTAATCAATCTAATATTTTCTAGTATACAATAACTCTATATGAGTTCATTCTTAAGGGTTTTTGTACGTTGGCAAATTTTTCTATAAGGATTTTTACTTCGTGTATAAATATAGTCTCTTTGTGTAGTTGTAGTTGTGTTCGTTCTTCATTATTATATCTATATATTGTTTAATTGTTTTTTGACTCGTGATTATAAACCATCTTAACTTAGAATTGAATCAGTCCAATTCAAATTTGGTACTTCAAGTCAATGCGATCTGAATCAGTATTTCAATCCTTTCGGATCGACGGCTCCACTTTAATTGTTATAACATAACTACTTTCTTGGAACAAGAGATAATTGACCAATATTCAGAACCTTTGGCATTTGTCTATCTCATGTCACCCTACAACAATACACGTCAAAGACTCAACGTTTAGTTTTTCATGCGAATGTACGATCTTGTTTGTTAATCTGTGTTATGCATATAATATGTGGACCTTGAAATTCGGGGAGTGCTTCATGGTGGGTGATTTAGAATATAAGTAGTATTAATTTGGTCTTGTTTTTGGGTTTACTGGCTTAGTCGTGTAACCCTAAACTTTAAATCCAAATAAAGAAATTAATTAATTAAATTTTCCACTAAAAGAGTTATGCTATTGATGATAATTGCTATGATCGTTGGTTTATAATTATACCAACGTGCACTTTTGGTGTGATAATAATTCACAACTACAAAATTCTTATGAGGTGGGAGAGAAAAAAGGTCAAAGTTTAAGTCTCCAGATAATAGTTTTACATACATACACACACATTTAGATTATGTTATATAGTAAAATTTATATCTAGTATATATAAAAGGTTTTCAATTACATTATTTACTGTTAATTAAGACTTAAAACAATAATTTATTATCATGGTAAGTTATTCTACAAGAGTTTTCACATTGTGATTGTGGTTTGTGTTTGTTCTTCATGATTGAAATCCCAAGGCCCAACCAACACAATACCCTACTATAGCATAACTACCACAACCACAACAACAATTCAACAACCCATCTTATAACAATTCAACAACCCATCTCATAACTACCACAACAACACAATACCCTGCTAATCCTTTGACAAAACGCTCTTTACTTGTAATTGGATAGATCTAGGATGAGTTTAGTACTTCAAGAAAATAAGTGTTCAAGTTGAGTATTGAAGCCATGAAAGTCTGACCAAGAAACAAGTGAAGGAAGTGTTATTCATTAAAACTCGATAGAAGCTAGACAGAATCCTTTCTATCGAGATTTAATGTTAAAGCTCGACAGAAGCTCAACATAAGCTGCATTTGTCAAGAATTACGAAATTAGACTTTTTAGATCTAATTGCACGCATATTGTAATATATTTGTGTAGGGTTTCTTGTCTTACAACCCTAAACATATATAAAGCTTATTTTAAAGACTGTCGCATTATGCATAGGATATGCAAAGTGTATGCAAACAGAATATAAGTATATTGTGACCTAGTTCACCATTCTCTCTTAAGAAGTTACCGCTTCTTTACGCCAAGGGTTTTGTCACTAAGGAGCTTCTTAATCTTTATTGGTGATGAACTGAACAACTTTACGGCTAACATTTTCCTCAAGTTGGTGAGTTAGTCACGTACTGGGATTTGTGCAAAGGAGTTAGTCATGTACTAGAATCCGTGCATCATTGGTTAGTCACATACTAGGATTCATGCATTGAACGGAGAGACTGTCGTACAATATAGTCCAATTGGGCATTGGAATAAGGGTTCAATTGTAGGTTGGTATTTCTGGATAGGTCATAGGGTTTGGTAAGATTCCTTATACTTGTAACCGCTTGTGATTGTTAATAGTGGATTCTCGGAAGTGGTGACCTTAAATTCACCTGGTAAGGTTTTGCCTCAATGGTTTTTCCCATTAGTAAACAAATCACCTCTATCAAATTTATTTTCCGCTGCATTTAGTTATTTAGTAATTTTTTTGTGCTACCACGCTATTGCATGTAATTTGACTAATAAATTAACTTAGGTAATTAATTAATTTGCAAGGGATCAATTCATTTTAACCCAATAATTAGTATCAGAGCGGGCACACTCTGATTAGGTTTCAATCTTTGCTTTGTGATTCATTGACCCCTGTTTGTCATGTATAGAGGATTGTCTCTTATTATATCTCATTTATTTGATGGCACTTACTATGCATATTGGAAAGTACGCATAAGAGCTTTCTTGCAGTCTTTAGATGAGAAAGTGTGGCAAGCTGTGGAGATTGGCTGGACTATGCTAAAGGAAGCCCCGGCTGATTGGGATGATGCAAAGATCAAAGCGGCAAGCTTCAATAGCAAAGCATTGAATGCCATATTCAATGCAGTCATGAATGAGGAGTTTAAGAAAATATCCTTGACTAAAACTACAAAGAAAGCGTGGACCATTCTCTAGACAACCTATGAAGGCACTAAGGCCGTCAAGGATTCAAAACTCCAACGTCTCACGACTAGCTATAAGGAGATGAAAATGGAGGAGGATAAGTTATTCAATGAGTTCTATGCCAAACTCAAAGACATAGTTAACTCAGCCTTTAATCTTAGGGAAACCATTCTCAAACACAAGATTGTAAGAAAGGTGTTAAGGTCTCTGTCTGAGAGGTTTCATACCAAGATAACGGTTATTGAAGCGGCAAAGGACATTGACACCATTCCCTTGACGGAGTAGATTAGAAACTTGCAAACCTATGAATTAGGTTTGATTCGACTTAGGAAAGGAACTAGAAGTAAGAGCATGGCACTAAAGGCCAAAAGCAATGAGACTGATGAGTCTTTAAATGATGAAGATTCCAAGATGAAGTCCTACATCACTGGGTAGTTCAAGAAATTCATGAAGAACACCAATGTCAAAGGTTTTGACAAGGACCGTAAGCAATCAAGTTTCTCTCAATTCAAAAGTCAAGATAAAGGGAAGAAGGATTTTAGGGATGGTGGTCAATATACTATTCCCTCGGAACCAAAGTGCTTCAGATGTCAAGGTCTTGGACATATGAAACAAGAATGTCTAACATATCTCAAGTCAATTAGGAAAAGGAAAGCTCTTGCTGTTACTTTAAGTGATATCGAGCCTAAGACTGAGTCAGATGACAGTGATAACGAAGGAAACTTGAATGCGTTCACTGCCATAGTGGGTCCTACTGAGGGAATCATAAAAGAAGTGGATGAAGAGGAGGACTTGGTGGGATCTAAGTTTGAGAAGATGAATGATCATGATGACATCCATATAGCCTATGCAAAGTTATACAAGATGTTTGAAAAGCATGAGAAGTTGTATATGCTGTCTACTAAAAAGCTTAGTGAAGTAGAGTTGGAACGAGAGGAGTTCTCTACCAAGGTTGATGAAGCCAACCAAGTAATTGGAGCACTGTGTTTTGAAAACAATTTCTTGGCTAAAAGAACCAAGAAGCTTGAAGCAGAATTGTTCCAAGTTCGAGCTCAATTGGAGAGGACTTCTAGTGCAAAGCTAGAAAATACTGAACCTCCAGAAATCAGCTTCCGACAGAACTGGCTTAGGGTATGAACTCTCTAACTCTTCTCATATTGCCTCTTCTAGTAGAACTATATTTGTCTCACCTACTAATAATGTTAATTTTGAGAATAAAAAATCTAAAACTGAAATAGCTAGTGAGAACATATACAAGGGCAAATCTATTCTAGGGGCACCCCTTAAGATAAAGAAGAAAGAGACTAGAAACCTTAGGGCTAAGAAAGACAATAAGGTGAAAAATAAGAAGTCTCAACCAAAGAAGTCGCATTTCTGTCATCACTGTAGAGCTTTAGGACTCACTCATCCAAATTGCTATAAGTGGTTAGCCACTCAACAGAGCAATAGTGTCTTATTATCTAGTGGTCAAGGTTAGTTTCCACCATTTTTGGGTCCTCTTGGAGATATTCTCAAAGCCCTTATGTTCCTTTCAAAGCTTGAACGGTTTCAATTCTTCCTCCTCTTCTCAAGATCAAAGGTTCACTCAAAGGAAAGGTTCTTCCAATGTGTGGAAGGAAAAAGGCTCAAAGTGATTCAGTCACTTTTTCTCTCTCTCTCCCTCTATGTTTATGCATTACTTGTTTGTTTTGCTTTATAGCTTTTAAATCAGTCTAATTTCATGCTTTATTTGTCTAACATATTTTTGTTTGTTTGTTTTCAGTTTTACTTTATTTGTTTTTCATAAAAATAAAAAATAAAAAATTGAAAAATCAGAAAAAATACAAAAACAGTGTGTGTTTTTGTATATTGGTACTTGTGTATCTTAGATGGCCATTGAAACAAAATTTTCTAAATTTTGTATCTCTTGTAGTTTAGATGAGCACTTTAATGCACAACTAAGTAAGTGAGCTTTGTGACTTGTGTTTGTAATGAGTACGATTAAGTTTGTCTCTTTTACACTTAATACTCATATCACTCTTTTTGATAGGAAGGACTAGAAAATCCTAAGAGAAAGGCATAAATAACAATCTCACCATTAAAGCCCGCCAATCATGTATAACATTTATGTGCTTTGGCACAGCAAAATTGTGATGTTTTGGCTTACCTAATTAGGTATTTCTTCTCTCTCTATATATGTCCATGCATGATATGTTCAAAAAGAAAATATGCAAAGAATATAAAAACAAAAAGAATCCAAATGCTTTAAATATGGTTACAATGGTGTTTCTAGGAGATGTGGGAGTTATATGATGTACCTCAAAGGTGATAGTCCCCATCAAACAATTATGATTGTGTGTGAGTGTTTTTGATTATCTCATATCTCAAATCGTCATAATATGAGATACTTATGCATACTTGTTATGTTTTCATACACAACACGCAAAAAATTCTTTGCTACTTTTGATACATGTGCATGTACAATGTGATTTGGTCATCACAAGGAATACATGTGTTAATATATGCTCACTAAACTGCCTTAAATTTTTTTTGAAATATGAAATTGGTTAGACTTGTTTAGTGTGTGTGTGTGTGTGTGTGTGTGTGTGTTTCTAGATCTATGGATGCTATGCTTTTATGTTAAGAGATGTTTTGAGAGCTTAAAATGTTGCTTGGATAGTTGTTTGAATAGCTTGCTTATTGCATTCATCTTTATGTGTTTTTCCTACTTGAAAGACTCTTCTTCTCCAAGCTCGACAGCTTCTCTATAGATTCATCTTCTATCGAGCTTTCTTTCTTCTGCCTCGATAGAATTTCGACAGATCTCCAATCCATTAAGATTTTCAGATTTCTTTGTAACAGAATCTCGACAGCTTCTCGATCCATTGAGACAAATTTTCTGAGCATTCGACCGATAGATTCTCGACAGCTTCTCCGTCCATGGAAGTGTTTTGCCGTCAACAGATCCTCGATAGCACCTTGATAGATTCATTTCTATCAAGATTTAGTGCTTGACAGATCTTAATAGCATCTTCGATCCATCAAGCTACGATTTCTTTTTAAGGGTTAGGCGCGATTCAGACTTCATTTCTCACTTCTCTCTTTGACATAAAACTTTTCTCTCTCAACCCAAAACCCTTTTTTCTCTCTACAATCCCTCTACCCATCAAGTTTTCGGCCTATTCCAAGCTTGAATCACTTGGTTTGTCTTTCTTTTCTCTCTTTTTCATGCATTTAGACATAGGTTTTTGAGGTTTTTCAAAATTTTTGGGGTTTTTGAGTTTTTCTTTAATTTTTTTTGGGCTGGGCTTTGTGATTTTGCTATTATATGTTCCTGCATTGCATTCTCTATGCATTATAACTATGTTTCATGCATTTTCGGATTGTGTGCTTTATTAAAACTATGAGTGCTATTAGGTTGGATTGGGTTTTGCCCATGATACTATTAATTTTTGCACGTCTCATGTACATGCATTTTCATGTATACTAATAGGCCAAGAATGTATTGACCTCTTTGGTAATATTAATCAACTAATTAACCAAGTGAATTAATTAGATTCTGTTACATGCAATAAACGTGATAACACAAACAAATCACAAACTAGGTTAAATGCAGTTGAAAATAAATTTGACACAGGTGATTTGTTTACGAATGGGAAAAACACTGAGGAAAAACCTCACCAGGTGAATTTAAGGTCAGACCAATGTAGTGACAATCTCTCCTTTCAATGCATTACTCCGAGTACGTGACTAACCAATTGATGCACAGATCCAAGTACATGACTAACACACCAACTTGAGGAAGATGTTGGCTGCAAAGTTCTTCAATTCATCCAACATGAAGATCAAGAAGTACGTGACTAACACACCAACTTGAGGAAGATGTTGGTTGCAAAGTTCTTCAATTCATCCAACATGAAGATCAAGAAGCTCATTAGTTACAAAACTCTTGGGGTAAAGACACAGTAGCTCTACAAAGAATATGATGAACTAGGGTAAATTGTCTCCAGTTACAATATGCATGAATAATCACTTTGCATCACTTGAGATGGCCCTTAAAATAATCCTTATATATGTTTAAGGTTATGAGAAAAAAAAATCTACACAAATACACTTTGATATGTGTGAAATCTTATTTGGAAATCTATATTTCGTAGTTCTCGATAGATACAGCTTCTATTGAGCTGCTGTTGAGCTTTAACATTAAACCTCGATAGATGTAATCTGTCGAGCTATCTGTCGAGCTTTAATGAACAACACTTCTTCACTTGTTTCTTGAACAAACTTGCATGACTTCAATACTAAACTTGAACTCTTATATTTTGAAGTATTAAACCCATCCTAGATCTACCCAATTACAAGTAAAATACGTTTTGTCAAATGATTAGGTAATTTACACTCTAACAATATCCACAAAATTTTGAAAACTTTTGCAAGAAGAGAGTTCATGTCATGATAGATTTTCACAATTTGTCTTTCTGAAACAATTTAAACAAAACTCATCAAGTCATCTTAGTGTGAAACATAAATAAAGGATTTCATACATAAAGAAACATATATATAAAGAGAGAAAAGAAACAACACATGGAGAGATAGGTGAAAAACAACATATATCATCATATATATAAATGAAAATAATACAATGTATGTCATAAATAAATGGTCACAAGACTGGTGTACAAGAGGATAATGTATCTAAAGACAAGAGAAGAAAAGTACATAAGATCCTCACTACATCCCTCAAAATGTATAGACACTCCCCCTAGCAAAAATGTCCTATACTAACTCTTCCCATAAATACAAGACTACTCTCAACCAAAACTACTTCCCCTTTTTGTCATGATTGACACAGGGCAAGTCACTGAGATGGCGTCATCTCTACATCATCAGAAGAGCTAGCATCCTCATCACCATCATCACTACCATTACTATCCTCATCATCAAAAGCCTCTAGAGAAGGAGATGGAGAAGCAGTGAAAAGACCAAACCTGTCATCATGTTATATGACTGACACGAGTGTTCACCTGACACAACTCATCAAAAAAAGTGTCAAGACAAGCATCCATGCGCTGAAGCTACACCATGATGGCCTTTAAGGTCACATCACTAGATGAGGAAGAAGGAGCGGTGGTAAACAGACCAGTAAAAGTTACAGGATCTGGAGTCACCACACGTGGCCGCTTTGGTCTAAGCTAAGCCTCACTCTAATGAACAGTACCGGCATCAATGGCACCCATGATAGGATAGAGATGAGGGGTATCAAGAATCTCAATAGAGAAGTGGTGAAGGATACACATGATAAAAAAAGGAAAAATAAGCTTATCATGTGTAGCCATATCTTGATAAACATCAATGATCAATGTGATGAAGTAAGAAGGGAAGTTTATACAAAGGTCCTCCATCAGAGCAAGAAGTAATCAAGCACGAGGTTTAGTGATGGAGTTATAGTGAAACAGTGGAGTAAGTGCAAATGTCATCACTATATTAAGGAATCTCGAACCTTTTGCAAAGCCCGAGCATGGAGTATTTAGCTTATAACCCCATAGAGAATGAGTCTTAAAAAAGTGAGAGATGGGTTCGTCTCAAGACACAGCCCAGAGACCATCATACCTAGGGTAGTCAGGATGCACTTCCCTTGGTATATGTAGTACCTCAAATATAAGATCCGGGGTAACTACAATATGTGTACCTTAAATGAACATAGCAAACAGAGGAACAAAGGTATCAATGTTGTGCATATTGGAGTAAAACTTATGTATAATCACGACAGGGCATCTTAATGGACTCTCACAAAGTGAAGCCCAACCCCAAGTCTAAATGACTGTGGGGAGAGAAGTGTCAGAAAAGTCCGACAAAATGAATTGGCATTCCGAATGAACGTCGCGTCATTGGAAGTTCTTCGAGAAGTCCTTTTGGACTTTCTCATCACGGAACCGAATGTGGAGTGAAGGTATATCAGAGGAAGAAGACCCAGAACCACAAAGAGGGTTCTAAACCAGAGTATATTTACGCTGTTTGGGTGCCATAGCGCATTATATCTGAGAGAGAGAGAGAGAGAGAGAGAGAGAGAGAGAGAGGAAAAACACAGAACACGTCACAACACATAATGAATAGAAGGAAAATAATTGGTATGTATGCATGGAATATGCATGAGCATGTGACATGCTAAATAAAATTGTATCATGGGTTGAAACTCAATCTAAACCTATCAGCACACAATTTTCAATAATTAAGCACACAATTTTCAACAATCAAGCACACATCTAAATGCATGAAACATTGTGAAAATGCTAATGGAATGCGATGCATGATCATATAGCATCAAATAAACAACACCCAACCCAAAAATTTCACAAAAATCTCAAAAAACCCTAAAACTAACTCAAAAATCCCAAAACCTATGTCTAATGCATGAAATGCATGAGAAAAGAGGGATTTGAAGTTCATACCACAAGATTGAAGCTTGATTAGGTTGAAATCTTGAAGGGAGAGAAGATTAGAATGAGAGGAGAGTGTTTAGAGGGAGAGAAGAAATTTTTCTATCGAGAGAGAAATGAGAAAATGAGATTTGATTTCGCGCTCAACCTTTAAATAGTAATCTCAGCTCGATGGATCGAGGAGCTATCAAGATCTGTCAAACACTAAATCTTGACAGATGTAATTTGTCGAGGTGCTGTCGAGATGCTGTCGACAACAAAAGTTCCTCGATGGATCGAAAAGCTATTGGTCAGACAAAAGGTCTCTCGATGGATCGGAAAACCTATCAAGATGCTGTCAAGATTGTGTTAAGAAAAACCCCAAAAATCTCGATGGATCGAGGAATCTGTCGAGATGCTATCAAGATAAAAGAGAGAAACCTCGATAGAAGAGAAAGCTATCGAGATATGTCGAGGAAGCAGTCGAGCTTAAAGAAAAGGAGTTTTCAAGGAAGGAAAACACATAAAGATGAATGTAACAAGCAAGCAACTCAAACAAAGATCCAATCAACATATTAATCTCTCAAAACATCTCTCAACATATATGAAAAGCATCCAAGAGATCCAAAAACACACACACACACACATACACACTGAACAAGTCTAACTAATTTTATATTTTAAAAACAATTTTAAGACAGTTTAGTGATCGTATATTAACACATGTATTTCTTGTGATGGTCAAATCACATTGTACTCATACATGTATCAAAAGTAGCAAAGAATTTGCGTGTTTTTTGTGAAATCATAGCAACCATATATGATGATGGTCAAATCACATTGTACTCATATATGATGATGTATGTTTCACAAAAAGAAAAATATGCAAAGAAATATAAAAGCAAAAAAAATCAAAATGCTTTTAAATATGGTTGCAATCGCGTTTCTAGATGTGGGAGTTATAGGATGTACCTCGAATATGATGATGGTCAAATCATCATATATGAGTACAATGTGATTTGACCATCACATTGAGTACAATGTGATTTGACTATCATCATATATGGTTGCTATGATTTCACAAAAAACACGCAAATTCTTTGCTACTTTTGATACATGTATGAGTACAACGTGATTTGACCATCATCATATTTTACTCATATATGATGGTCAAATCACATTGTACTCATATATGATGATGTATGTTTTTCTTCACCTATCTCTTCATGTGTTGTTTCTTTTCTCTCTTTATACACATATTTCTTCACGTATGCAATCTTTATTTTTGTTTCACATATGATGCCTTAATGAGTTTTGTTTTAGTGTTTTAGAAAGACAAGTTGTAAAAGTCTACAATGCCATGAACTCTCTTATTGCAAAGTTTTTCAAGAGTTTATGTTAGAGTTAGATTTATGTTGTATTTCAACAAGTAGTTATGAGTTGAGTGATTTAAGACTTCTTTCATGATTATTTATTTTGTTGTGGTTTTGTCACGGATTGCCAAAGGTAGAGATTGCTAGGACATATTTTATGTAAATGGCTAATCTTTTGACAAAACGCACTTTACTTGTGATTGGATAGATCTAGGACAACTTTAGTACTTCAAGAAAACAAGTGTTCAAGTTGAGTATTGAAACCATGCAAGTCTAACCAAGAAACAAGTGAAGCAAGTGTTGCTCATTAAAGCTCAACAAAAGAATGATAGAATCCTTTCTATCGAGATTTAATGTTGAAACTCGACACAAGTTGTATCTATCGAGAATTACGAAATCAGACTTTTCAAATCTGATTACACACATATTGTAATATATTTGTGTAGAGTTTCTTTTCTTACAACCTTAGACATATATAAGGCTTATTTTAAAGGCCATCACATTATACACAGGATATGCAAAGTGTATGAAAACAAAATACAAGCATATTATGACCTTGTTCATCATTCTCTCTAAAGAAGGTACTGTGTCTTTACGCCAAGGGTTTTGTGACCAATAAGCTTCCTAATCTTCATTGTTGATAAACTAAAGAACTTTGCAACCAACATCTTCCTCAAGTTGGTGAGTTAGTCACGTACTAGGATTCGTGCGAAGGAGTTGGTCACGTACTATGATCCGTGCATCATTGGTTAGTCATGTAGTGGGATTCGTGCATTGAACAAAGAGATTGCCACTACAATACAAGTCTAATTAGGTATTGGGGTAAGGGTTAAACTATAGGTTGGTATTTCGAGATAGGCCATAGGGTTTGGTAAGATTCCTTATACTTATAATTGATTGTGATTGATAATAGTAGATTCTTAGGAGTGGTGACCTAAAATGCACCCGGTAGGGTTTTGCCTCAGTGGTTTTCCCCATTAGTAAACAAATCACCTTTGTCAAATTTATTTTCCATTGCATTTAGTTATTTGGTGATTTATTTGTGTTACCACGCTATTGCATGTAATTTGACTAATTAATTAATTTAGGTAATTAATTAATTTGTAATGAGTCAATTCATTTTAAACCAACAATTAGTATCAAAACTAAGGATTTAAATAAAAAAAAATCTAGAGAGAAACGAAAGTGAAAAGAGAAAAATGCAAAGGAATGGTAGTGTAGTAAGAGCAAAATGCACGAAAGCTTAAAGCTAATAAGTTGCACATAGTGTACGGAAAGAGGATTTTAAGGAGAGAGTCAAGGAGAAAAGAGAGAAGAAAGGAGACAAACGAGAGAAAAATAAAAGATTATTGAAAAGACATTTCTACCATACTTTCTAAGGGTAACATGATAAACAATATTAAATCAAGCCTAGCCAGAGATGGGTCAAATGTAATTAATCCTATACTCAAAATCGGCTAAATGTTAACCACATTTTCACCTTTTTCGCGATATTTTACTCTTTTTTAGGCTGAATTTTCGCAATATTCTACTTATTAGAGTTGGATCTAGGCTCTTTAATAGTCATTTTAACGGGAATAAACTTTTAGTCAACTCCAAGTTGACCATCGTCAAACTCGAGAAATGTGTTTGAAAATATAAATCTGATGCAAAATAATAGAATATGGAAACTATTTTCAAATTTTTATTATTATTATTATTATTATTTTGATAGGGAAACAGGAAACTCTTTCCAATTGAATGCACATTAGAGAACCTACACTACAAACTAATTATAAGCCATTTAACCATCACCAGATGTTCTTTCCATGAAAAAAAAAAATCCCCAAACGAAAAATTATACAAAGAGAGGGGGGGGGGGGGGGGCGCATTTACATTTTAACCCCAATTGTGTGGTGGTACTTTTTTTTTTTTTTTTGGTAATTGATGAAGTGCAAATTCGTTAGTTGAAGTGAATGCGTCCAGATGAAGCCAAACCCTTATCTCTGTGGCTACGGAAATGGTAAGGTAGCTCCCTCAGAGTGGTCACCGGTGTGGTGCCTGTCACAACACCTCCGATGCCAAAGTCAGTACAAGGAAGCCCTTTAGAAAGATAAAGCAATGTAATAAAACAACAATAAGTATTTCTGGGTGTGTCTATGTGCCTTGTGCTGGTGCTTGTGTGGGCCTTATATATGTTTCTACAGCCCCTAACCATTGTGGCAATTATTGTGACTTTAATGCCTCTCTTGGTAACGCCTTGTGCTCAATAATGTGGGCTTCAATGGGCTTCCAACAGTCCATACAGCTATCATTGTAACCGTCTGAGTTATTATTGCCCGTATTGAATGGCTTTGCTATCTTCGTCAATGATGTGGACATTTGTTCGGCTTCGTCTTTCAGAATGACCTCGTTGGTAATGATGATATCGTCCATGGAAGTTGAGTTCGTCAGTCCTATCAGTTGCCCCCCATGCTCTGTGGTTGTCCATGTGGCGGCGATCACCAAAAGGTGAAAGTTTTTTTTTTCTTTGATCTCTTGGGATTTCCATATTCAATGCGTAGTGGCAACGCTGGGTGTGTTGTGGCCACGTGGCACAACCTGACGGGTGGTTTTATTGCTCCACTCCGTGTGACTCTCGGTTTTCCCGTTGTTTTTTTTAGTTTTCTGTGCTTGGCTTTTAAGCTTCCTTCTTTCTCTTTCTTCCTTACTTTTCACTTTCCCTTTTGCTCTGTGATTTTCGAGTTGCCCCATGCTGCCATTGTCTCTGTAAACCTTCTGTGTTTTGCCTTCTCTCTCCTTTGCCTTTGAGGTATGGCCTTTTTCCTCTTGCAATTTTTCTTTCTTTAAGTAGATAACTCTATAGCAATTTCTGATTTTCCTTTGGCTTTGCGCCTTTTTTTTTTTTTTTTTTTTTTGTCTTTTTTGGATTTCTACCCTTCTTCTTTTTTTGAGTCCTATGCTTAGTAGCTCTGAGGTTAAAGCCCTTTGTCCCTCTGTCTCTTTCCTTTTCACCTATTTAGGGGGGGTCTTTAGGTGCTTTCCCGCATCTCGAGAAGTTTGTATTAAAGGGTAGTGGCTTGAGTATAGCATTAGGTGACTTGCTACCGTTGCTTCATCAATTAATGGATTGGTTTGAGGGTTTGGTAAGGGAGTGGGGAGTGATGTCAGAGGTGAGGTCAAACGAGTTAGAGACTGGGTTATCATTTAGTGATAGACCCGTGGAGTGGGATACTGCCGTCTCTGTCCCCCAAGAGGTTAGGGCTTTCCATGCTCTTGAGGGTGTGTGTGGTTTAGACGGCGATACACTCTCTAGGTTCAAGGATAGATTTCAATTCCTAGCTAGGGTTAGGGTCCATCTGCCCCGTGATGAGGATCGGGCTTGCCACTTCTTCCCTGGGGAGGTATGCTTCTATGAGGCTGCCTTTCTTTATGAGCTTATGTCCAATTAGTGGAGGATAATGGTCAGTTGTATGGGGATATGGCTAGTTGCTACGGTCGGAGATATGATCAGGGTGGACGAGCTCGTCTGCCTGTACCGTTTGAAAGCGTCTACAAAACATGGGTATTATGAGTTGGTGCCATGGGAGAGAGGACTAGGATCGTCCAGAATCTACCCTCGTCATTCAGATATTGGAAGTCTCGGTTCTTTTTTATGTCCGGGGACAATTGGGAGACTCCCTCTAATGAAGTTTGGGGTGATCTCCCAAGGTTGCTCCGTCAGTGGAGTACCCAGAATTTAGGTGTATCATTATTCTTCCTAGCCTCATAATTCTCTTTGTCTATTTTTCATCACATAACTCTTTTACCTGTTGTCTTATGCAGTTAAGAGACAAACCAAGCTTAAAAGTAGGTACAAAGGACGGGTTGAAAAGGCAATCGAGTACGCCAAGACGATTGAGGACTTTGACAATCTGGTGGATCCACGGACTCTTGCCTTATACTGCCTCAGTCTCGAGCCATCTACTTTTTTCCTGCAAAACTTGGACATTGAAGAAAAAAAGAGTAAGTGTTAGGCTCTTCCATGTTGGTCTTGTTGTTCTCTTTTTTCTTCCTCTTCTCTTTTTATTTTTTTATTTTTTTTTAAGTGTTTTCCTTTTGCAAGAATACTACTAAATTTAACCAGGGAATGTATGCCCGGATGAGGGCTTAGAAGAATGAGCTGTCGTCCAATCTTGGGACCAGGGGTGTGCGAGTGATGGAAAAGGGGACTCTCGTCACTACAGTGACACCGTCCACTCCTGCTATCAAATCGGTGAGGACAGCTTCCCCAGACATTTCAATTGAGGAGATTCCTTCTCAATGGAGCAAAAGGTAAAGGACCAGCAACAAGCAGAAGGAGAAAGTCGACTATCGGTCTTCTAACATTTGGGATGATGCCGGGGTGGCACAGACTCTAGCACAAGACATTTTTACCGCCGAACGACAAGAAGGTGTTTTCAGGAGTGTTGGCCAACGAGGTTGTGGGTCGTCATCTCCACAAGCTCGTACAGGTATTGTACTTATATGATTTTACCTTTTTCTCCCTTTTGTGTCGTCTCTTAACATTGGCTCCGATTTTCAGGTGCTTGGGGAAAGTCTTCACATTACTTCTGAGTACCTTACTCTGGACGCAAAGATTACCTCTAGAGGTGAAAAATTCTAAATTGAAGAAAGATTTGATCACTACTATGGACGAGGCCAACTCCGTCAAGGAAAGGGTCAAGTCTTAGGGCAGAGAGGCAGCTCACACTGGAAAAGGATGAACAACTCCTAGCTGCTCGGGAGAAGCTGAAGGTCATTGCTGCCAAGGCTGCCGAGGGCTTCCAACAAATTGAGGACAATAATGTGCTCTTTACTTGGTACTTCAAGGACTTCGAGCTTCTCCATCGGTACATGATCAAGCATCCTACTAGAGTAGACCTCAAGAATCTTGATATGGAAATGGTCGACCAAAAGATAGCGACAGACGAGGCTACTCAATCTACTGCTTCTGAAGATGCTCTCGGGGACAATCTTATGCCTCCTCGAGATGGTGAAGATGTTGCTGCTAACGTTTGCCCCTACCCTATGTCCAATTTTTGTTTTCTTAAATTTTTTTTTTTTTTTTTTTTTGCCCTGTGTATTTTGGGCTTCTAGTTATATTTTCAGAATAATATTTCTAATCTAAGAATAATGCTTTTAGCCCAACATTCATGGGCTTTTAATTTTAATGTTAAAAAGCAATAGTAACTGCCCCTTGTTTTTGGGCTTTTAGTTTTGTTCATGGTTGCATACTTACTTGCTCGTATTCTAGTTTTTGTGTGAAATTCTATTTGCCTCGTTCCTTATTTCAGCATTTTGTACTTAGCCAAATTTCCTATGGCTTACCCTCCTTTTGTCGTATATTGGTCTCGTCAGTAACTTACATCCGTCTAGGCAGAATCTTATTACTTAGTCATTTTTTCTTTTTACGACTTACACCCTCTTAAGGGATCTTGTCATCTTTTGGCTTCATCAGTAACTTACATCCGCCTAGGCAAAATCTTGTTACTTAGCCATTTTTGCTTTTTATGACTTACACCCTCTTAAGGGATCTTGTCATCTTTTGGCCTCGTCAGTAACTTACATCAGTCTAGGCGGAATCTTGTTACTTAGCCATTTTTTTTTTCTTTTTATAACTTACACCCTCTTAAGGGATCTTGTCATCTTTTGGCCTTGTCAGTAACTTACATTTATCTAGGTGAAATCTTGTTACTTAGCTATTTTGTTTTTCTTTTTATGACTTACACCCTCTTAAGGGATCTTATTATCATTTGGCCTAGTCAGTAACTTACATCTGTCTAGGCGAAATCTTGTTACTTAGCCTTTTTTTTTTTTATGACTTACAAATGACTAGACTTGCTTGCACTGACACATTGGCTGAATAATTCTTTTATTGTTTTCAAGAATAAATACATTTATTTATTGGTGTTATGTCTTCAGATGCTCGATGTTCCATGGTCGTGGGAGCCTTTGTTCGTCTATGGTTTCCAGATGATAGCTGCCTTGCCTGGAGTAATGGACGACCCGGTAGGGTCCTTTCTATGTGAGGTCGATTTTCCGTTGGGCAGGGTTTCTAGTTGTTGGGGAGACTTTGCGCAAGACGAGGTCTCCTATGCCAAGTCGTCTAAGCTTCACCTTTTTATTGTAGTATTCTGTGAGAAGCTTCTTCTCTAAGCTCGTCTACGCAATCTAGGTTGACTCTTAACTGGTCGTTTTTCCCCTTCTCCTAGAACATCTCTCGCCTAGAGCTGGTTGTTCCTATCTCGGCCAGGATTACTACTTCGGTGCCATAAGTAAGGCTAAAAGGGGTCTCTCCTGTTGGAGTCCTCGCCATAGTCCTGTAAGCCCCAAGACATTAGGCAATTTTTCTAGCCATGCTCCCTTTGCATCATCCAACTTGGCTTTGATAATCTTGAGTAAAGTCTCATTAGTCACCTTCGTCTGTCCATTTGCTTATGGATGCCCTAGGGATGAGAGCTAGTTCTTAATCCCAAGGTTTGAGCAAAAATTCCTGAAGTCTTGGCTGTCGAATTGCCGCCCGTTATCTATTATGATTGTCCGTGGAATCCCGAACATGCAAATTATATTCTTCCATACAAAGCCCTGGATTCTTGCTTCGGTGATGGTTGTCAATGCCTCTGCTTCAACCCATTTTGTGAAGCAATCAATGGAGACTAGTAGGAATTTTACCTGTTCTTCACCTTGAGAAAATGGGCCAACAATGTCGATTCCCCATTATGAAAACAGCCAAGGGGAGGCTATCTTCGTTAGTCTCTCGGCTGGAAGGCATTGGATATTGCCAACCTCTGGCACTTGTTGCACTTCCTAACGAGATCCCTTGCATCTACATGCATCGTGGGCCAGAAGTTACTCGTTCTGGCAACCTTACTTACCAGAGATTTGGGGCCTGCATGGTCTCCATAAACCCCTTCATGGATCTCTTCGAAAATATACTTAGCTCCCTTTTCATCCACGCACTCTAGGTAAGGCATGGAAAAGCCTTTTTTGTACAGTGTGTCATTCAGGATCGTGAATCTGATGGCCCTATTCCTGACCTTTCTTGCTTCCACGACGTCTTATGGGAGATGTTCATCTTGGAGAAAGGATATGGTCAGGGACATCTAGCTACCTGTGTTCTGGATTGCAAATCTGGACTTCCATCTCCATGCTCAGGCCGATTAATCCTTCTTTTAAGGATGCTAGTTTCGCAACTTCATCTGCTACCATGTTTTGGCTTCTAGGGATTTGCATGAATTCTACTCTATCAAATTCTTGGGTCAGATGTTCGTCAGCCTGAGGTATTTCTGCATTCTTTCCTCCCTTGTTTCATATTCCTCCTAAATCTACCCTGTTACCAACTTAGAATCACTCTAGATAAACAGGTTCTTTTCTCCTAGTACTTTCTTGAGTCTTAGCCCCGTCAATATTCCTTTGTACTCAACCTCATTATTAGTGGTCAGGAATTGAAATTGAACTCCGTATCTAAGAATTTCTCCGTCAGGGGTGGTTATAACGACCCTTACTTCCCCCCTCCTTTGTGCTATCGAACCATCGATCTGTATCGTCCACCATTTTGTCTCGTCGGTAGAACCATTCTCGTCTATGAGGGTGAACTCGGCAATGAAGTCAACCAAGGCTTATGCCTTAATGGCTGTCTTGGGGTGGTACTCAATATCAAACTGGCTGAGTTCGACTTCCCACTGGACCATTCTCCCTGCTACTTCAGGCTTGTTCATGGGTTTCTTGATGAGTTTATCCGTCATCACAAGGATAGGGTTCGCCTGAAAATATGGTCGCAGTTTGTGTGAGGCTACTTCAACACGAATGCAATCTTTTCAATCCTTGGGTACTTTGCTTCAGCACTCTGGAAAGCTTGACTGACATAGTAAACTGGGAGCTGTTGCTTGTCCTCTTCTCCCTCTTTTGGCTGTGCTCACGGCCGTGGCTGATACAACTAAATACAAATATAAGTTTTCCCCTTCCTTGGATAGACTTAAGAGGGGCAGATTGCTCAAGTAACGTTTGAGTTCCTGCAACGCTACCTCACACTCGTCAGTCCAGGTGAAAACCTGCTTCAATGTCTTGAAGAAGGGTAAGCATTTTTCCAATGCTCTAGAGACAAACTTATTGAGTGCAACAATCCTTCCTGTGAGCTTCTGGACTTTTTTTACGGTCTTGGGCGATGTCATGTTAAGTATGACCTGCACCTTCTCCAGGTTTGCTTCTATCCCCTTTTGGGACACCATTTATCCCAAGAATTTCCCTAAGGCTACACCAAAGGCACACTTGCTAGGATTCAACTTCATTTGGTATTGTCTGAGGGTGACAAATGTCTCCTTCAGGTTGTCTAGATGGGCAAGTTCTTCTTTACTCATGACGAGCATGTCATCCACGTACACCTCCATGTTCCTGTCAATCTTCTTGCTAAATATTTTTTTTCACTAACCTATGGTAAGTTGCTCCTACATTCTTCAGTCCGAATGGCATTACCTTATAGCAATAAAGCCCTTAACGTGTAATGAAAGTAGTTTTCTCTTGATTTTCTTTACCATTTTTATATGGTTGTATCCTAAGAAAGTATTCATGAATGTCAATAATTTATGCTCGACTATAGAATCCACTAGCTAGTTTATCCTTGGTAGAGGAAAGCTATCTTTTAGGAAAGCTTTGTTCAAGTCTGTGAAGTCCACACACATTCCCCATTTCCTATTCACTATCTTTACTAGGATAACATTTGCGAGCCAATCAGGATAGTAGACCTCCCGGATAAAGCCTACCGACAATAGTTTGTTAACCTCGTCTATAATTTCTTTGTTTCATTTTGGGGCAAAAACTCGTCGTCTTTGCTGGATGGGCTTTCTTTCCCAGTCCACGTTCAGCTTATGCTGAATGACTTTTGGAGATATGCCTGGCATGCCCTCGTGACTCCACGCAAAGACGTCCAGGTTTTCTTTGATGAACTAGATGAGCCTTGTTCTCATCTCCAGACTTAGTGTTGTCCCCATTCTTATCATCTTGGTCGCCTCTCCTTCGACCAGTTCCACTGTCTCCAAGGCTTCCATTTTATTTTCTTCTTTCTCCTCAATCATCCATGTTTGGTTCTCCTTTGCAGCCAACACGGCCTGGCAGCACTCTTTGGCTAGGACTTGATCTCCTTTTACCTTGCCAACGCTATTCTCTGTTAGGAACTTTACCTTTAGGCAATAGGTGGACGTGGCTGACTTCCATCGGGTAAGCATGGGCCTCCCAATAATCACATTGTAGGACAAGGAGCAGTTTACCACAAAGAAGTCTAATTGACAGGTCAACTGCCTCGGGTAGGTTCTCACTGTTACTGTTAATATCACTATGCCCTTGGGATATACTCTATCTCCACTAAAACTGACAAGAGGGGAGTCAAATGGGCGTAGTCTTCCTGTATCTAGCTTTAGCTGCTGAAAAGCGAGAAGGTAGATGATGTCTGCAGGGCTACCATTGTCCACGAGGATCCTCTTGGTATTGAATCCTTCTATCGTGAGCATTATGACCAAGGGGCATTATGAGGCTGCTTTACTCCCCCAGCATATTCCTCATTGAAAGACATGTCTTAGTTCGTCCATCTCTGCTTAAACAACGGTGTCATATGGACGTTGTTCACCTGCCTTTGATATGCTTTTTTGAGGGATCTGAATGTCCCGCTTGTGAATGGCCCCCTTACGATCGTCTTTATTTCCCCAATCACATTCTACGGAGGCTAGGACATGTGATCCTTGTCTCTAGGTGAGGACTCGTGCTAGCTTTTGTTATTGTCTCTGAACTTGCTAGACTTCCCCTTCTTCACATACTTCTGCAATTTTCCTTTCTGTATCAACTCCTCTATCTGCTCCTTTAGGTCCTGGAAATCTTCTATATAGTGGCCATGATCCTTATGAGACCAGCAGTACTTCTTTTTGTCACGCACATTGGGCAACAAATGTAATGGCCGTGGCCATTTGAGATAATGCTCGTCTTTAATCTGCGCCAAAATTTTATCAACGGGCATAACTAGAGGAGTGAGTTTTACTGTTCAAGGAGTCTTTTCGTCCTTCCTTCTGCCTTCACCATTAGTCTGACGGTCTGAACGCTCCCTTTTTCTTCCTCTTCGATCGACTTTCTTTCTTCCCTTGTCCCCTGGTTTTTCCACATTCTTATGGTAGCCAAAGCATCTTCAGTGTTCATATACTTCTGTGCCTTCAGGAGCATCTCTGCCATTGTCTTAGGAGGGTTTTTTGTGAGTGAGACCACGAATTCCTGAGATTTCAATCCAGCTTTAAAGGCTGTCAACTGTACCTTGTCATCAGTTTCGTCTACTTCCAGGGTCTCTCGAGTAAAGCGTTTCACATACGACCTCAGGGTTTCTTTCTCCCTTTGCCTGATTGTGAATAAGTGGTCTACTAAACTCTTCGGGCATTGTCCTCCGATGAAATGACGCAGAAAGGCGTTGCTTAACTACTCGAAGCTATCAATAGACGATGTTAGTAGCTTCGTGAACAACTCCCTGGCAGCTCCTTTGAGAGTGGTGGGGAAGGAACGACATATTATTTCGTCCAGTGGCTATTGGAGGTCCAGAGTCGTCTTGAAGCTATTGAGGTGGTCCAGGTGGTTCTTAAGCCCGATAAACTCTTAAGTTGAGGTAGTCGAAATTTTGGTGATACAGGGCATTCCAAGACTGCCGTGGTGAAAGGCGAGTCTGTTGACTGGAAACTACGCTTTCAAATTTGAGTATGAAAATGTCGTTCCCATAGACGGTGCCAAACTGACGAAGTGCAAATTTGTCAGTCGAAGTGAACTCATCCAGATGGAGCCAAACCCTCATCTCTGTGGCCACGGAAATGGGGAGGTAGCTCCCTTAGAGTGGTCACTAGTGTGGTGCTTACCACAACGCCTCCGATGCCAAAGTCAGTATAAGGAAGCCCTTTAGAAAGATAAAGCAATGTAATAGAACAACAATAAGTATTTCTGGGTGTGTCTATATAACTTGTTCTGGTGCTTGTGAAGGCCTTATATATATTTCTACAACCCCTAGCCATTGTGGCAGTTATTATGGCTTTAATGCCTCTCTTGGCAACGCCTTGTGCTCAATAATGTGAGCTTCCAATGGTCCATAAAACTGTCATTGTAATCGCCTGAGGTATTATTGCCCATATTGAATAACTTTGCTATCTTCGTCAATGATGTGGACATCTTATTGGTTTCGTCTTAGGGAATGACCATGTTGGTAATGATGATATCGTCCATGGAAGTTGAGTTTGTCAGTCACATCAGTAATAAAAGTTAGTCTCAAATAAATTTTTAAAGGTTTAGGAATTACATTTTTACCCTAACAATGTTGTGGTAGTTTCAATTTTTATTTTATTTTATTTTATTTTTTCCTTCCCTAACCTAATAAACTTTAGTCTCAAATATAATTTTAAAGAATTCAAATCTTTCGTTCAAAACCTCAAATTTTCTCAATCATAACAAAAATCCCCTGCCATCCATGTTTCTAACAACCTTTAAACAAACGTTAGCCAAAGTGGGGCGTTTCAATGTTGGATTTGACACCTTTTTTTTTTTTTGATGGGAGGATTTGACACCTTAGTTACTATATAAGGTGGTGGGGAAGAACCAATCACCGCTTCACTTCAATCTTATGAAACTGCCATAGAAAACAAAACCACCACTGATAACGACCATGAGTTTATTTAAAGGGTCATGTTGTACATCAGACCATAGTTCTTAAATCCAACCCGACCCAGCTGCCGGTCCGCAGTTGTTTAATTGGACCAATTGATTTGTCTTTAGGTATAGACAAGTACAGGCTCCATTTTTTATCTGCTTCGACCCATATGTAGCGCTCAGAGTTTGGTCCAAAACAGCTCTCGTGACTAAATTGTAGTTGCACCACTGATGCCTACGCCATTCCATGGGCCGGTCCGGAAGATTTTCTCGTAGCCTTTCTTCATGGCCTTCTCAGGGTAATTATGAAGTTCAATCCCCAAATCAGTTCTCCAGATAACTTTCTGGGAGTTCCTGAATCTAAAAGCTGTACCATTGGATTTGAGGCCTCCTTTGTTGAATTCGCCAACCAAGCATCAGTCCTGTTCTGGCTGAGAAGCATATAGAAGGCTCCAAATTATTGAAGTCAGGTGATCACCTGACTTGGAACAAAATAATAATAAATTATACATCATTTTTAAAAGTTTTATGAATTCTTTAGCTTTAAAAAAAAATTATGACCACCCTTAATTTTTTTAACACAGCATAATTATAATTTGGACAAAATTTGGTAACAAATGTAGTCATAGATTAAAGCTATAATTCCACTCAAAATTTTTTTTATTGGATATAAATTTTAACAAATCTACCATTGGCTTAAATTATTTTCTTATATCCTCCATGTCTGTAAAATTTCAAAAAAATAAAAAATCAATAGTTATATCATCAATCAAATGTTTAAATTTTGAGTTTTTGTAGTCTAAATTTATACATTAAAAATAAGTTCATAAATCACATAGTAAATAACATCCAATTAACATAAAATTTGACATAAATATTTAAGAACATAAAAAACATATAATTCAACGCTTAGATTTTTAAAATGTGTAGCTATGGTAATCTGTTTAGTGAGATATGTAACTTTAGACTACAACTAAATTTGTAGCCAAATTTTGCACTTAAATTTTGATCTCCTTGACAAAATATTTGACCCTTACAAACTAAAAGAAAAAGGCAAGAAAAATTTTATTCAACTAAATTTTGAAAGAGATATAGTTTGCAATATTGAAAATAGATTATTATGCAATAGTTTCAAAATAAGAAAAGTTTAGAAGAAAATTGCTAGACTTTATGTATTTGTGTGTGTGTGTGTGTGTGTGTGTGTGTGTGTGTGTGTCAATATATGAAGTTATCATTTTATTAGATTTTGTATAATTTAAGTTTCTTAATAACTTGAAAAAATTCCTAGATTCGCCACTGCTGAGAAGGAGCATACTTCTTGAACTATTGTGGGTTCTTATTTTGGACAGTACCCAAGCCCAAGTAGAAACAAGGATCCTGAGCCTCCAAAGAATTTAATACTTTTTGTGTTGGTGGACTGAGCTTGGTTTATCGCAACTATATTGGGTTGATTATGAACCAGGTTGTACACAAAACATGGGCCCTACAACATATACATATCCATACATGTAAACATATATATATATATATATATATATATATATATATATATTGTAAAATAAATCTCTAAAGAACAGCAAGGAAATAAAGAAAAAAAAGCATGTACAGATGTCAAAGATCCTTAGAAACTAAAGTGATATGTCATTATATTAAGTTTTAGTACATTAGACCATACTTTTTCATTGGGATGTTCACAAGGTTCAAATAAGTTCAAAAGTCACAGACTTAGATAGGTCTTTGTAAGCTTCCAAAACTTGTGAGGTTTAAATTTCTTTGAATCCAAGTATATCCTCTAGTACTTATCTTAAGATCTCTCATAGTGTTTTTCCCTTTTTTTTCTATTTTCTGAGGTTTAAAGGAGTATTTTGAAGGCTCTTTTTGGTCTGATTTATTGTTGTTGAATGCCTTTTACTAATGGCTTGACCCCCTTTTTATAGTACCTTCTTAGGGTTTTTGGTGTTCCATTAATTCCCTCCATTTACTTCCCTAGGTACCAAAACCAATGTTTTTCAATAACATTGATGGCTAGTTATTTCCTTATTTTCTCATTACATGCTTCTTTTGAGGTTTTCCCCCCAAAAGTTCCCAGCTGGCCTTCCTCTTTTGAGGGGTCCTGAGGGCTGACTTGTAAGCTTCTTTCCCAAAGGTTCTAGATGGACCTTTTTAGACCCTCCTTTTGGCTGCTTCACCATTTTTCCTTATCTCTAAACAGGTAGATTCCTCTTTGTCAAGCTGAAAGATCCTCAGCCACCTTCCTTCATGGTTCACCTTCCTGCATTTCCCGAGGTACCAGGCTTCTTTTTATCAAGTGTTAATTCCTAAGTTATCAGTTTTTTCTGAGTCATAGATGGCTAATGAGACATGCCTATCTTCGTTCCTTGTGTCCATAAGCATGCTTCCTTGAGTTGTCCAAATCTCAGCTGATTCTTTCTTGCATTTCTTGAGGATCCCCTTTAGTTCTGGTAGTTCCAAAGTATCCTGATCTAGTCCCTTTTTGGGCTCTTTGGAAGTTCTTTTCACAAAGGCCGAGTCGAGCTTATTTTTTCCTTTTTCATCCTTCTCTAAGGCTCAGGGCTTGCTCATTCATGAGTATGGGCTTCCTTTTACTCATCTTAAGTGGGCCTTGGTTGGCTGATTGGGCCTTCCTTATTTCAAGGGCCCTTTAGTTTTAGATTGTAATTCTTGTGATATTTTGGACCTCAACAACTGTTTACCATCAACACGTAGTCTTTAATTGCATTGAGTTGGTTTGCAACCCAAACAACCATTCTAACTAGGATATTGCTATACCATATTTTGATTATTGAGATTACCAGGATTGAAGAACCCCAGGGCAAAGCTTCCATCATTAGAGACCAAGGTCCTGCCATGACTAAGGGACTAGATTTAGTAATGCTATATCCAGTATCCGAGAATACAAATAAAAGAAGCAAACTGGAACTAGAAACACAAAAGCAAACACATCCATTGCTTTTTGTTAGAGCTCTTAGCCAACATGTTAAAGTATAAGTGGAAAAATGGATTTCATTAGAATGACTAGAGACATTAACGTGAAATATCATGCATTGACTCAAGCAAGTCGTTATTTCCTTTTGCAAAAGTCATATTTTTGCAGTTTATCTTGGTCCTACTATTGTTGCACTAGTATGTGAAATAGGGATGATAATTTTTCCCATCCTACTTTAACCTGCCCCGCCCAGCTTTGCCCTGTGCTGGTTTTCCCTGCCCCATAAGGTGGTGGGATAAGCAATGGCAAAGCCAAAAAAGTTTCTCAAGGGAGGTTAAGCCAAATATATTGTTGTATTCTGGTTGCTTTAACTCTCTACATAAATGCATATGCTTTATTTTTGAAAAATAATAAAAATCTTTTGCTAAAGATATTTATTTATAAATTTTTATTAACTTATACTTTAAATGCTTCTAAAATAATGACTTATATATGACAAAAAAGTCAATATTAAAAGGAAAATAAACGAGACAACAATAAATTAAAGAGCATGTATACTTTTTAAAAAATTAAAATAAAAGGGGATCATCACCTAAAATTTACTCAATATTTTCAATTTAAAACATTAATTAGAGGAGAAGGGGGCATTTTTTGGAAAATCCAAGGGGGCCATGGCCCCCCTAGCCCCCCTCCCTTTGCCTATGGGGACGAGGATTGGGCAAGATTTTTTCGTTACATCTCGGGTGAGATGGGGATGGCTTCAACTTTTTAGCCTCACCCAACTTTATTAGTGTTAAAGATTTAGTTTGTGTTACTGAGTATTCAAATGCATAAATATTAAGACTTTATATTTTATTGTGATAATGTCTTGATAAAAGAAAAGAGAAACTTAAAAAATGTTAGCCTCATCACACACACACACTTCACATGTGTAATAAGACTTTTTTTTTGGTTTAGTGTCAAAATTTTCATTTATCTCAATTTGAGATTTACACATTTGTACACATGAACATGTGATTTTAATGCTATTTTGGTGTTCATTTTTTCGTTAACACTACTTTTATACAAAAAAAAAAAGGAGTCGCTTGAAACAATTTCTATTTTTTGCGCTTTTCTCTCTTTTTCTCTTTTCTATTCATTAAACCACACACACAGTAATTTTTATTTTGGACAAAGAAAAGACATTCATCAAAATGAAAAAAAAAAAAGGCAATGCAAACATATATGAAGAGAAAACAGTTCAAAAATCAAAATACATAAATAAATAAAACATTAAAAAAAAAAAAAAAAAAAAGAGGGAAAAGGGAGTACATTAAAAATTAACTTCTGTTTTTTCCCCTTAGTGCCGCACAAAACCTTTTGGCTCTTCTAGTCAATTAAATCACAAACATCGCATCATACAAAGAGTAGCCGCCTGAGACAATTCATAATTCAATTAGGAATAGTGATCCCTGGGAAGTGTTTGTAGTTTGTGATAGGAAGGGCGGGAAGTTTCCTTTTACACCGCGTTCATCTATTTGGAAGAGTTTTTGTTTGTAGTTGTCAGACGTGGGGTGGGAATTTGTGAACCATGGGATTTGAGGTTTTTTGGTTTTTTAGAAACAGGTGAGGAATTTGGGTCTGTCTAAGACTCTAGTGGGAAATTATAGGAAATTTATTTAATAGTTTTTTCATTTTTGAATTTTATTGAATTACGATTTTAACTTCATTTTTAAAATAATTTTTCAATTTGAATTTGTCTATTGTTACTTAAAGTGAGGTTACACGATGTAGACACTCGATTTTGCACCAATTATTTAATCAAGGAAGATAACTAAAATGATCATTCATGTACCCAGAATTCATGATTGCACTACATGTTTTAATTTATTCATTACATATTCTAAAAGTGATCTTGAGATTCTAACGATCATGACAGTATGCCCGATTTCCCAATCAGACCGTTGGATTGAAAGATATCGCATGATCAAGTTGGCACAGTCAGCATGCATTGTGTTTAGGTAGAATCAACCATACATGATTAATTTAAATTAATTCTGATTGGCTAGAAAATTAAAATTAATTAAATAATTTTGTAATTGGTTATAAGTGAGTGTCAAAAAGGGGTTTGCTGGCATAGGAATAAAGGGGATAGTCAGATAATAATAAAATTGAGGATAATTATGACTTTTGGGAGTATTTATCTACAAGATAATCATTGCTGAAAAGACCTGAATTATTAGAAAAAGAGTTTAATTTTTAGAATGTGGATTAAAAACGCGTCTAAGTGCAAGTCCTAGCTCAAAAATCTCAAAAAATTGAGTCCAAAATGGACTAGAACTCAAAAGCGGGTTTGGCACCCAAAAGTTGGCACTTTTGGAGTGCTGATTGGGACAAACTGGGGCCTCTGCCTGAGGGCACTTGGATTAGGTTAAAACACATCCTTTTCAATTTTTCAGAGATAAGGACGTGTCCTAGTTCGTATTCTGATCATCTATCTAAATTTTTGAACACCTCAGCCTCTATAAATAAAGGCCGCATCTCAGAATTTAGCACACTTTTTCACACTCTCTGATTTCCCCTCTTTTTGACTCCCCTTTTATATTATTTTCACTCTTATGTTAAAGACATTCTGGAGGCTCTAGACTTAAGAATTTCTTTTTTTGTAAGCAAGATATTTTAGGTTTCAAAGATAATTGAATAAATTTCTTTGAACCTTAAAATGTTCCCTCAATAAGAAGAGTACGTCCATGCAAGAGATAGTCTTTCTTTACTCTTTTTCTTTTTATTTGATGATGCATGAGTGGATGTATTCTTTAAGTTTTAATTTCTAATATTTATGCCATGTGTTGCTAAGATTCTTGTTGAAATATGTTCTTTATACTTTTGTTTTCATGATTTGCCTTTTTGAGTTTCAAAAATCTGCTCATTATCGCATTTTTTTTCAAAACCAAATAAAAGATCTGTATCTTTCTTAGATGTAGATCTGAATTTTCAAAAAACCAAAAACTGATCTATATCTTCCTTAGATGCAGATCTGAATTTTATTTTATTATAAAGACTAATCTTTATTTTTCTTAGATGCAGATCTGAATTTTTTTTCATAAAAAATTGATTTGTATCTTCCTTAGAAACAAATTTGATTTTTTTTTTATTTACAAATCTAGATATATTTTTTTTTTATTTACAAAACGAATCTGACTTTTTATACATAAACTAAAAACCATTTTTTTTTTTACCTCACTTCGAAACAAATTTGACATTTTTTAGCTAAAAACCTTGTTCTTTTCATTCAACAAAAACATATCTGATTTTTCTTTACAAAACTAATTTTTATATATACAAAACAAATATGGTTTCTTTTTTGAATCAAATCAATTTTTTTATTGACAAAAGCATATCTGAATCTTTTAAAAAAAAAAATAAAAAGGGTACATTGGTCATGAGAATCTAGAAGACCAGACTTTGCCTAGACAGAATGGCTGCCTAATACCTTCCCATTTCGTAACCTAGCCTCTGAATTTAGTGTCTTTGGATAGGTAGACCAAGGCTTTATCTTTGTTTTTATTTTTGAGTAGATTGTAACTGGGACAAAATGCCATGTATTTTTATTAGTTTGTAACTAGGACCCAAAGCCATGTAATATTCAATTTATCAAGTTTGTATTTTTTATTCAGTCAATGAGAATTGAACAATTCAGTCATGTAAAGTTGTATTTAATTTTTTTCTTACTTTTTAATATGAAAAATAAGTGGCGACTTCACACCACTTACCCAAAAAGAGAGGTGTCTCGAAAAAGCACCCGAATCTCTTTTATGAGAACACCAAGTTTGTGGTCTCTCACTGTGGTGACTCCATTAGGGATGTCGAGGGCTAAGCTTCATATTAGACTTAAGTGACTAAATATGTATCCATGTTTTTGCATGGCCTTGCATGATATTGTTGTTTGTTTGTTTATTTATGTTTGTTGAGATTGTTGTATGATATTTGGTGGTTTGTATTGTTTGTTAAGAGTTTTCTCTAACTGTCATAGTGTGTGCCATCAATAAAACAATGTATGCACCCCTTTCAACAACATGTGGTGTTAGTGACCATGAATCACTAGTCTTTATTAGATTTGGGTACCTAGTGGCAAACTCACCAACTCATAGCCTAAAATCACTGGATCATTTCTTGTTGATTGAAAAGGATAGACCATGCCGTTCGAACCAACACAATGTTCATTACACTAAAAGTTGGGAGGTGTAACGTCCTAGTTATGGGAAACAATAAAACAACAAACCCACCCTACAACGTAATGACTTAGAACCTACCCTTAGGTTGGTCCATGTTAAAATTGCATTGCATGTTGTGTGAGATTGCTTGATTGATTGATATAGATGGGGACCTAGCTGTGATTAACCCGACCAAGCCTTATCTTAGGGGAGAATTTGGTCAAGATCAGAGGGAAGGCTTCAAAGAGAACCCAAGATCGACACTCAAGCTAGTAGCTCTAGTTCCAAGCCCATCACTCCCATCACAACACTGAAGCTCGTGAGCATAGAAGACACTCCGTTGTTGTAACATCAGAACCCCATATTTGACCTACAAGATAGTTCAAGCCATAAGAAGACTGAGGATCCCATCACCATGGCACAAGAGGGAGAACATCCGAACACTGAGGAACCTATGAACACTCAAGAGCTACTCAACACCATAGTAGCTAGTCAAATCTAGCTAAGGGAGGATATAAACCTTATGGTACAACAGTTCCAAAGTCTGAAGAGTAACCAAGAGGAGAACAAGGCTTACTATAATCCACCAACCATGGAGAGTGAGAAGAAGATCAATGAAAGAATCAACAAAATGGAAAAGATGATTAGAAGAGCTCGTAAGATGGAAGACCTCATAGACTACCACTCCCTCTCACTTTTCCTTGATGTGAGACTACCTCCCAAGTTCAAGATACCGACCTTAGACAAGTTTGATGGGACCGGATGCGTAAAGTCCCATTTGAAGATGAATTTGAGGGCCATGCAGCCCTTAGGTGCGACGAAGGAAATTCTTGCTCAAATGTTCCAAAACACTCTAACTAGAGCCGCTCTTAGGTGGTTCCTCAACCTAGAAGATACTAGAGCAAGGAGTTGGGAGGACATCTACTGAGAGTTTCACAACCAATACAAACACAACATAGAAGTGATTATAACAAGGAGAGATCTTGAGACTACGAATGAAGAGCCAGAGGAATTTTTCTCTACCTTCATTACCATGTGAAGGTCCAAAGCTGCACAGATGACGAATAGGCCAAGTAAAGAAGAACAATTAGTTATGATTGTAAATAATTTATTACTTGTATATCATAAGTACTTGTTTGCTTAGTATCTTCCTAATTTTAAAGCTTTCACTGGCTGGAACCCAAATTAAGGATGCAATAAATAATGGCACTATAAAAAATGATGACCCATCGAGGTTTAAAAAGAATTTAGGATCTAGTTTAAGGCTACAGAAGTTTCTAATATTCATAAAAATGATCCTTATCAATTGATTGCACCCATTGCACCCGTGTAAATATCACAAGGTCCACCTCCAAGGCCTAGGAGGGAATTCCATGAGTTGTATATGCCTGTGAGCCAGGTCTTTGAGAAACTAAAAGAAAAAGGGTTATTGAAGCCCTTAGACCCAAGACTAATTCCAAACCCGCTACCTTCAAGATTTGATATGAATAAGAGGTGTGCCTACCTCCAAGGCCCTGGCCATGATACTGACAAGTGTTTTGGCCTTCGTTATGCAATTCAAGACTTAATAGACAACAAGGTGATTGCACCGCTTACAAGGCCTAGCATCACTAATAATCTCCTGCCCAACCACAATTTTGGGAGAGGGCTGAGGATTAATTGCTTGATGTCTAAAGAAGAAAGTAAATAGGGCCCATCTGAACTAATCTATGATCTGCCTGAATTTTTTATGATGACTTGGGAAGACTTAATGGGAATGACATCCACTATAGGGTATGACATATGGAGTGAAGAAGTAGCTAAGACCACAAATTACCTGACATCCATAAATGGGGGGAGACACTTTGAACCCCAACCAAATCATACAACATCCACAAATGGGAGGAGGCACTTCAAATCCCAATTAAATTACCAAGCATCAATTTATGGGAGGAGACATTTCGAACCCCAATCAAGCAACCTAATACATTGACTTGAACTCGAAAAAAATTGCCCACATCACAAGGGGGGGAGACACTTCAAACCCCCACATTTGGAGACAAATAACCTAATAAAAGCCTTAAACAAGGCCACCCAACAAACAACCACTGAGGAGGATGAGGTTCTTAAGCAACTAAAGAAGACACAAGTCAACATATCTTTATGGGGTTTACCCTTGGCCTCGTAAAAGCATCGCTAGAATTTGGTAGACCTTCTCAACCAAATCCAAGTCCCTGCAACCACTACTTCTCAAGATTTGAATGCTATGATTGGGTCCATAAGTAGGGAACTCACTATTTCCTACTCTGACAAGGATCTAAGCATTGAAGACTTCGTGCCTACTGATCAGAACATGAGGGCATATGATAATAGTAAAAGGGAGATCTTGGGAACCATGACATTGGATCTTACTATAGGGCTAATGATCAAGAAGGTGGAGTTTCAAGTCTTGAACATAGCATCATGCTTCAACATGCTCCTTGGGTGACCATGGATTCATGACACAGAGGCCGTACCTTCGTCCCTATACCAAAATGTTCGATTTCCACATGAAGGAGCCATAGTTACCATATATGGTTATACTTTGACTGCACCTAAGCCTATCTTTGGTATCGATTCTGAGAAGGAGCCATTGACTTTGGATGGCTTTGAGTTTGAGAGGCCTGGCTTTGAAAGAAAAGATGAGGAAGTGGAAAAGATTCCTATGGACTTTGCTCCTTACAGCAATAATAACATGGTAGCAATGATGAGGAGAATGAATTACCTTTTGTGAATGAACTTAGGGAAGATTCTGAATAAGCAGATTGTTCAAGAACTAATGATTCCCATTGCCACTACACCTTTTGGGCTAGGCTATAAGCCTACTAATAATGATTTGTTAAAGATGGAAGTGAGAAGAATGGCCTGAGCCAAAGCAAAAGGAAAGGGACTTCCTTGTCTTCAGGAACCCTTAAAGCCCTATACTCCCACATTGAATGAAAAATTTGTTAAAGCTAGAGATAGTCAACACTATTAGGGATTTCCTGAACCAAGATTTGACCTTGATGCAATGACTATGCTTCTTGGAGATGACATTTGCAATATAGAAGAAGAAGAATAATGGGGGGCTTGCCAACATGCATTGAAAAGCCCATATGAAGATGAGGAAGGGGGAGAGGCCCCTAGCAATGATGATGAGGGTAGTAACAGCAAGAGTGATAGTAGTAGTGACAACAGCAGCAGTGACAGTGGACATGGTGATGATGACAGTGACAATTATAGTGAGAGTAACAATAGTGAAGACTATGATAGCCAATACAGTCATAATGATTGGGGTGAACCCTTAGTGATAGAGAACATGAAGATGATGAGCTCTACTATAAAGAGTATGATGATGATGTAGACTACTATGATGAAGATATTGAAGATGATGCTGAAGCTAACAAGTGGAGCGATACTGATAGTGACCAATACAGGTTGATAAATGTATTAGAGGATGCAGGAAAGGAGATTGGAAAAGCCAATAATGTAGACTATGGGCACCTCTTGGATTGGAGCTACATTATGGATGTTAGTTCAAAGTCAGGTCCTTGATATGACAAGTATGGTAGAGAGATTCTAGAATTGGGGTCTTATTACAATTCAGAACCTGGCGCACTGACCTTAAATATCGAAGAGTAGGATGACATAGATGCTAAATTAACCATTCTAGACCAAAAATTGATGATCTACAGTCTTAGAATACTAACACTTGAGAATGCTGAAGGTGATAATGAGAAGATGAAAAGAGGTGAGTCAGAACACCTCCCTCAACACACCCACTTGAGCAACAAAGGTTCGCAAGATCTGTTTGGTGAGTGGATGGATAGCATAGAGCGTCTAGATTCTTTTGTGACCAACAAGCCTACAGATATGGAGATTGATGATGAAGCCATAGATTGTATGGATGGAGACCCCCCGGTACTGATGCTGAGGGAAGAAGGAACTTGCTCGGAGAAACCTACCATCATTGAAGCCACAACTGAGTTGAAGAACTTGGCATGGGAGGGAGCCGCCCACCCTATGGAGGACTCTGCCAATAAGATCAAGATTATTGAGTCAGTCATTCTTGCCAAGAAGATCAAGACCGTCGAGCTAGTCATCCCCACCAAGAACATTGTTTCCATCCCTATTGAGTCTATTTCTGCAAGTATTACTATTCTTGTCAAGTCTGTTTGTGATAGTATTCATGTTAAGTCAGTTTTAGTTAAATCTATTGAGTTTGATTCTACTTATTTGTTGGCTTTGAATGATTTTATTTTTGAAATTGGGAAAGAAACTCTTATAGTAAAGAATTAAAACAAGGACACTTAAAACCCATAAAAGAAGACACCCAACCCATTAACTTGGGAATTGATGATGAACCCAAAATGATACAAGTGGGCAATACTCTTACCACTTCTAAGAAAGATGCATTAGTAGCACTGCTGACAGTATTTAAAGAGGTATTTGCATGGTCAACATTACATTCCAACATATCTAACCATAAAGCCGGTCAAGTAGAAATTGAGAAGAATGACGCCAGAGTGGACTCTCAAGATCAAAGAAGAGGTTGAGAAACAATAAAATGCAGGATTCCTGAGGGTGGTCAACTATCCAAAGTGGTTAGCTAATTTGGTTCCAGTACCAAAGAAGGATGGGAAGGTCAGAATGTGTGTAGACTTCCAAGATCTGAATAAGGCTAGCCCGAAAGATGATTTTCCATTGCCTCACATTGACATCCTAGTTGACAATACAGCAAGGCATGCCTTACTATCATTTATGAATGGATTTTCAGGGTATAATCAGATTGAGATGGCTCTAGAAGATATGGAGAAAACCTCCTTTATTACTCCATAGGGAACATATTGCTACAAGGTCATGTCATTTGGCCTTAAAAATGCTAGTGCTACTTACCAATGGGCAGCCACTACTTTGTTCCATGACTTGATCCATAAAGAAGTAGAGGTTTATGTTGATGATATGATAGTGAAGTCCAAAGACCATGAAGGGCATATGCCAACTATACAGACGTTCTTTGAAAGAATTTGGTTCTACAAGTTACGGTTGAATCCAAAGAAGTACACTTTGAGAGTCACATTTGGAAAGTTGTCAGGGTTTATGGCATGCTAGAAAGGAATTGAAGTCGACCCTGAAAATAATCAAAGCAATTGTAGAGATGAAGCCTCTAAGAACTGAAAAGATCTGAGGATTTTAAGGAGGATATAGTACATCAGCCGATTCATAGCCCAGCTCACCATGACATGTGAACCAATTTTTCAATTGCTCAAGAAGGGAGTTCCCACAGTATGGAATGAACAATGCCAAGAAACTTTTGACCACCAATACTGGTCTCACCTGTCATGCCCCGAACCCCAAAGGGTCCAAAGCATGAGAAAGAAGTCTCAAGTACCTGTAAAATTTTCCTCTTTGACAATTCAATTCACATAAATCCTATCAAGTACCAACATAAAAAATTATTATAATAATTCCATTGAATATAGTCTCAAAGTAAGTCAGAGCTCTAAGCATTAATTACAATGACCATTAGCCACAAAAGAATAGAGGTCTAAATAAACAATTATATATCAACAGCTTGTCCCATTAATGGGAATAAAGTCACAACCACTATAATATACAAAAAAAGAAAAAAGAAAAAAGAGTCAAGCTTATTCTAAGATGTACATCATCTAAAGTCTCCATTACAAAGCCTTCATCAGTAGTTAGTCTAACTACTATTAGCCATCAAAAAGCTATCTCAAAAGATTGTTGCCTACTCTAAAAAGTTTATAAAATAATGGAATGAGACAGAGCCCAGTAAGTAGCATAATTAATGAGAGTGGGGGAAATACAAGTTTCATCTTCAATAATAATAATATGACAAGAATGATTAAGTAATGAAACACAAAGTTTCTCAAAGTAAATACCTTGAAACTATATACCATAATCTATAATTTGTGTGCACTAACAAAATAATTTTCAAAGCCATAAAATCTAGCATACGGTAAATTATCACAAATATACCACACTACCACATAAACTGGTCAGGGAATTCACCCATTCACAATTGGCATGATATTGTCCTATTTGGTATGCAAACTCTTAGCTCCATGGACAACAGCCTCACCCATACCCTCAAGGTTTTTCTCTCACCCCATGGGCATCAAAGAGAGCGCGTCAAATAGGACCTCCCTTGCATGTGGTCTCTTGGCCCCATAGGCAGCAACCCCACCCACACACAATCAAGGAACCTCTTCCCCTATAGGCAGCAGGGAAGAACGCATCATCCAAAGTAAAAGAGCACTAACCTAGATTTGATTCTGTTGTCACAAAAACTACAGAAACCAAATCGGGTGATCACCGAGAAATCACACATGGCATGGTGTTAAACCACATAAAACTCACAGGTTACATATATTTTGAAACACATAGTTTATATCTAGGTAATTTCATAAAAACCTTAAATAAGCTAACTACTACAAAGTTTGTAAGGTTTTTAACTTCATTCTTGTCAAGAGATTTTCTATCAATTTCCCATATAACAAGACAAGATAAGCATCTTTAAATTCTCTAATATATCATAAAATCCATGATTTTCTTATCAAACATTAAATAAGAGATGCTCATTTTTCCATGTCAACAATTTATGCATTTCCCCAAATGCAATATCAAATATGATGCACTTTTCACACATAATAATATATGATAGGGTCACAATGCAACACTTTTAAGAAAAAATATATCCATATATAATTTTGCAAAATATGTTTGACCCAAAAACAACGTTTATGAAATATGGTTATTTTCCAAAAATCTCATTAAAAAGCTACTTACCTTTGCAACCCGCAGAAAGCCTAATTCTCCAAACTCCAAATGAGATTAGCTAGAACCACAGCAATATCAAGCAAACCTAACACAATAAGCATAAAGTTTAAAATTGTATCTAACTACAATTTAGGAATTGCCAAATATGCACTTAATTAGGCAAGCCTAGTATTTAACCTCATCAATAACATATTCCTCTTCCAAAGTTTCTCAACAAATTAATTCACAAGGCATAGACTCCAATTTATAAATTTAATCCATTCAATATCATCTCCAACATTATGACTAGCTTCCATAAAATTTACACAACATCATCAATAGACCTATGTAAGCAAAATCAAATATCCTCCATGGCAAGAAATTTAACTAACTTCAAGTAAACCCAATAGACAATGGAAGAATTAGATTTACCAACCATCACATGTTATAACTCAAAAGCCCTAAATTTCCACCATAAATAAAACTTAGGTAGTCATCATTAACACAAACCATAAACCCACTAATCAAATAATTTCACCAATACAAAACTCATACATATAAACACATAAATATCACTTCCAATGCTCATAAATCACATGGGTATCATTATCAAAGCTTAGATAAAAATATAACCTCAAGCAAAATATAAAACTCACCAAAAGAATTAGAAATTTTATCTCAAATGAAAGATGAAGATGCTTAGATGTTCCTAAGGATTTTCCGGTGACATTGCCAGAAAAATGATGGTGGAGATGGTGGCATGGAAATACCGGTGGGAGAGTGTGAGGGAGTGAAGAGAAAAGTGTTTGAGAGGGAGAGAGAGAGAGAGAGAGAGCAAGGAATGAATGAGCCGGCCAAGAGAGAATAAGGTAGATTGAAAGTGAGTGGTGGGGAAGTGATGTGGTAGGTGGGGCACATGTGGTCCAAATAAAATCTGCCTTTACTCTTTTTTTTTTTCTTTTTTTTTTTTTTTTTTTTTTAAATCTAAGACATTACACTACCAGTATCTGAAAAAGCCATTATTGTTGTATCTCACAACTACAGATACAACAATGTGGGCTTTGCTTGCTCAATACCTAGAAAAGTCTCGGAAGGAGAATGCAATCTACTACATCAGCAAGAAGATGTTGCCTTGTGAAGGAAAGTATTCACCACATGAGAAGACATGCGCAGCACTTGTATGGGTAACCCGCAAACTCAGACATTATATGCTTGCTTACAAGGTCTTGTTGATTGTAAGAATGGATCATTTGAAGTACTTAATGGAAAAGCCTATACCAGACGGGAAGACAGTTAAATGGGTTTTTCTTCTGTCAAAATTTGATATTAAATATGTAAATCAAAAGTATGTAAAGGGGAGAGCGATTGCTAATCACTTAGCCCATTGTTCACCAGAAGAAACTGAAGAAATCCAAGGAGATTTTCTAGATGAGGATATTATGGAGATTGAGGTGGAATTATGGAAGATGTATTTCGATGGATCAACTAACCAATATGGAAGTGGCATTGGAGTTCTCCTAATTTCTCCAAAAGGGACGCATATCCCATTTTCTGGTAGACTTAACTTTCTTGCCACCAACAATTCCACTGAATATGAAGTCTGCATCATGGGGTTACGAGTATCCCCAGGTCTTGGAGTAAAAGAGTAAGAAATATATGGAGATTCGGTTTTAATAATCTCTTAGATTCAGAATAAATGGAAGATCGAGGAAGAGAGGTTGATGCCTTATCATGAATGTCTTCAGAGGTAGGCCTCGAAATTCAGTAAGATTCAATACCAATATGTGCCAAGGATGCAGACTCAGATTGCAGATGCTGTAGCAACAATGGCATCCATGATGGATGGACCTAAGGAAGACAAAACAAAACTGATAGTGGTGGAACAAAAAGAGGAACCGGCTTATTGCATGACAATAGAAGAAAATGAAGGAAAGAACGGGGAAGGTGAATGGTATTCAAACATCCTACAATACCTTAAGGATAGGACATACCCACCATCTACAGATAAGAATGACCAATTAACCATCAAAAGGATGTCCACTAATTACATTATCTGTGGGGAAAGGCTTTACAGAAGATCATATGATGGAATTCATCTCCTTTGTGTGATCGCTAAGGAAGCACAACAGATAATTGAAGAGGTTCATGAGTCAAGCTATAGGCCACATGTGAATGCACACATTCTGTCCTAGAAGATAATGAGACAAGGTCATTACTGGACTTTGATGGAAGTCGATTATGCAGCGCATGTCTGAAACTGCCATGAATGCCAAGTCCATGGAGATCTGAAACATATGCCACCCATGTCACTACATACTATGACTTCACCCTAGCCGTGTTCTACATGGGGGATAAATATTATTGGAAAGATTCACCCAATTGCATCCAATGACCATGAATTTATACTTGTTACTATAGATTATTTCACTAAATGGGTTGAAGCTGCCTCATACAAGGTTTTGAACTCAAAGAAAGTTTCTCAATTCATTCAGACAAATACCATTTGCAGATATGGGGTACCACATGAAATTATCTCTGACAATGGGTGGCATTTCAAGGGAGAAACAGAGAATATAGGGTGAATTTTGAAGAAAAGCACAAAAAACTACAATGACTGGAACTTGAAATTACCCTATGCACTCTGGGGGTATAGAACATCAATTCGATCTTCCACAAGAGCCACTCCTTATTCATTGATGTATGGGATGGAAGCAGTCCTTCCCATTGAAATAGGTGTCTGTTCACTAAGGACAATATTGGAAAGTGAAATCCCTGAAGTAGATTGGTCGCAAAGCAGATATGATCAGTTATGCATGCTGGATGAGAAAAGACTCAAGGCCCTGTATCACATTTAGGCTTATCAAAGGAGGCTCAAGAAAGCTTTTAACAAGAAAGTAGGAACTAGAGACTTGAAATTGAGGGATTTAGTGTTGAAAGAGATCCGAGCCACAATTCAGGATGCAAATGGGAAATTCAAGCAAAATTGGAAAGGCTTATACATTATCAAGCAGATATACTCTGGAGGAGAGTAGTAAAGTTGATGGATTTAGATGCAAATCCTTTGACTGAGCGAACCAACATAGATCAATTGAAGAAGTACCACGTCTGAGGTGATAGTCTCAAAATACCAATATAGAGTGGTTGTAAATTATGCTACTTCCATTCACAGGCTTTTTTTTTTTTTTTTTTTTTTAAGAGAGGGGTAGGTTGAAAACCTGAAAGGACGATCTACGAAAAAGGAGAGTAAAAAAGAGTGTGAGAGAGCCTGCTAGGTTGAAAACCCGAAAGGGTGGCCTAGGAAAAAATTAAGGCAAATAAAAATGAACTACGTGATGACCTGATCCTTCTACCAAGGAGGTACGTAGGCAACCATGCATTGGTCCAGTCACAACTTTCCCAAACCCACCATTGGCCCATTAAGCAAAAAAAAAAAAAAAAAAATAAAAAAAAAAAAAAAAAAAATCCAAAATTCAACCATTCCATTAAACCATGTTATTACAAAAAATAGAAAAAAAAAAAAAAAAAAAAAAAAAAAAAAAAAAAAATCCAACCCCTAAAAACCCAAACCCTGAATCAAACAAAATATAAATAAATAACCAAACCCCTAAAACTTGAACCTTAAATAGATTCCTTAACCTACAAGTCCTAAATAATTCCTAAACATGAGACTTTCACATTAACTTTCAAAATAAACATGTTCAACGCCAAAAATAAGAAGGTCATTTTGTCTTCAGTCTTTTCTCTTTTAGTTGATCATTGATTTCTTCTATGATAGGTACCTTGTCATCTTTGTCTCTCCTTTTAAATTCATAGTTGTCATCATTGTGTATTTCCCCATTATCTCTAAGAAACTGTTTTCTCATAGCAACCATGTCAGCTTCCTTGTCAGCAATCTTGTCCACCAACCAATTAGAGTATCTTGTAGTCATCCTGTGAAAATGAACCTTGACAAAAGACTAATCCACTCAGCCAGCCATCTATAAGCCTAACAACATGCTCTTTATAGAAGTAGGATTCGTGTCCACAGAAGTGAAAGGTTTTCTTCCTTTTCCACCGGGTATTTCTTGCTCATATTGGAATTTCCTTAAGAGTCTATCTGCCTTATAGAAAGTTGCCCTCCTTAATCCAACTATGAAGATGTGATCTGAACCTAGAGACCGCAGTAGAAGAGGTGGACACTTTCACCAATAGCAATTCCACTGAATCAAGGCACTAGACTTCTTGTTCAATTTTGATGACAGTCCTACTACGAAAACTACTAGGACCATAATTACTAGATGTAGGCTTGACAATCATATCAAGTCGTTCCATCAGCCATATCTGCAAATTCAAGGGACTCCCAAGAAAGTCTTGAGACTCTCCGCCATGAAATACAGAGTCTAGTCCTAGGAGAGTTTCTGCCAAGATTAGAGAAACAAGATTATCACCATCCTTAATTTGACTCACAACACTTATGGCTCGAGCATCCACAAAGTCAAGCCTTCTAGAGCAAAGCAAGAATTTTCCCACAAAGCAGAGAGCTAAGCCAAAATTCTTCTGGATGTTGTCAGCCACTTCGTAAGTGCATTTATTGATTAATCTAAAAAGAATCATACAAATATTCACCATATGTCCTTCAACCATACTACTGGTAGTGGAAGTGGGAAGACCTAGAGCATTAGACAAAGATTCCCTATGCCTGGGATCATAGGAAACTACTACGGACTTCTTGCTTGGATCATAGCTCAGAATAACAGAAAATTATTCAATTGTGGGTCAAAGTTCAGCAGTTTTAAACCAGAACACGTGATCTTTAGGATCCCAGAATTTCACAGCAGCACGAAGGAAGTCCCACTTGATTTTGACATTCCTCAAAGCCTTAATCCCCTCTAGTTTATAGGCTATAAAATTGATCTTGGTACTAAAGTCAAAGATGCGAATACATCTGTTGATATCATGAATGGTTGAATGAGAAAAATTTTGATTGCTAGCCATGGATGACTTTTGCTTGTGATTATTGTATTTTGCTAATCTTGATGCAGAGATTTGTTTGCATATGCCAAAATAAGTTACTTCAGTTGTTGATCAGGTTTAAATAAGTTTCAAAGAATTTGTAGCTAAGTAGGGAAGTGTTTGATGGTCATAAACAAAGAAAGAATCTTTCAAAAAACTTGAAAACACAAAGCACGCATCGAAAAAGTGTGAGGAGTCGACCCACCATGACCTAAGCCTAATGGCGTGATAAAATGCCATTCGGCACTCAGCTCCACTGATGCTCATTTGCACTATTTTGCGTTTTTAGGCACATTCTAGGTCCATTTTTTACCCTATTAAACATTCAAAAAGATTTTTTTGGTTAAACTGGGCCATTCAAACATGCCTAACTCTTGTTTTAAAAAATAAAAATAAAAATCATCACTTGATCACTACTACCGAAAATAGGAGAAGAGAGGAAAATTGTTCAAAATTAAGATTTTCCAAAACCATGGATTCATGTCCCAAACTAGGGGCTTTCGACCATGTCTCATTCATTTTCAAAAAAACAAAAAAAATTTCATCATCCTTTTTAAAAAAAAATAAATAAATCAAGATTTCCAAAAGTCATGCATTCACTCCTAAACTAGGGGCATTCGTCTCCGCCTCATCCAAGTAAGCACAAATTCCATCAGAACTGATCAAGATAAGTTTAAGTTGGTATAACAAGATTTCATTAGGTGAACTCCAAACTTGTCTCATTTAAAGTTCCAAAAAATATCAAAAACAATTCAAACGACAAAGAGCTAAAGGCTAAAATTAATATAAATTTGTCTAAGACATAGTTCTTCTCGTTTTTGCAGGAAAAGTTAAAAACAAAAATCAAGCATCATTGGGACTTTGTGTTCGCCTATGCGAAGACCTCCTCGACCCACCTGTAGAGGAGTAGCCTTCAGTGTTTCCTTCTTGACTTGCATAGAATCGAGATTCTTGCTACCGGTTTTCAAGCTCAAGATTCCTGATCCTTTCCTCAAAGGATCTTATGGTGGCATCAACCAATGCCATGTGACTCACCCAAAAAATCAACAAATATAAGTGTTAGACCCATCATCAGGATAACCAAAGAAAATCTCATGCCCAACAAAAATTTTCAATGACCAAAATTTCATACCACCACAAAATGTTTCCATACCCATACCCACAAATTTTTTTCCATACCCACGCCCACAAAAGTTTTCCATACTCATACCCATAAAATTTTGTCATGTTCATGAAATAAAATTTACACGTACTAACAAAATTTCCCACATGCATCATGAATTTATTCAACCAAGCCCACACAACAAATTTTTCACAACTTCAATGTTCCCAAAATCCAAGCCAAAATTCATTGACAACATCACCAAAATTCCGTGAGCCACCAACATTGTTCAAGATTGCATCAGGTTAAAAAAAAAAAAATAAAAAAAAACGCAACACAACACAACAATTCAAAATGTCCCAAAAGCCAAGATTACAACATGGTCAATCCTACAATGCCCTATATTTCAACAAAAGCACACACAACAAAATGATGATGTCTCAACCTTAAACCCTCAATGAAGCATGAAAACAACAAATTTCCCAACAAAGAAAAAAAAACTCACCTTGGAGTCCATGTGTGAATGTGGAGCATGGGTCTTGGGGTCTTGAAGGAGCCTTTCTTCATTATTCTACTCAAGTGATGGATGGTACTTTGTCCCATGAAAAGTAAGGAAAAGGGATCCTTTGGAAGAGAATGACATTGTTGTGCAAAGAAAAGAGAAGTTTGGAAATAGGTTTCACAAAATGGGTATGTAGCAAAAATGGCCAAAATATTAAGAGGAATGAGTGAAAGGAAGTTGAGAAGTTTAAAAAAGTGATTTTCTAGAGAAAAAAATAGTGGAGTAAAGAAGAAAATTCAAGTGAAAGAAGAAGATGAATAGTAGCAATGGTGGAAGAAAGATGAAGGAAGAGAAAAAAATAGAAGAAAAAGAGAGAGAAGACAAAGGCAAAAGTAAATATGCTTACATGAGAAGCCTATATAAGCACTTATCGAAATGGCCCCCACCATCAATTTTATAGAGAATGTAGTCTCATTATTTTTATAGAAAACATGCCTAATCCCAACCAATTTTTTTTTTTTTTTTTTTAATGAAGCCCCACCATTCATTTATTTCTCACTAAAACAAGATGGTCTTACGTGTAGCCGAACATTATTTCATCAAAATGGGTTTTGCTGACCAAGCAACAGTCCTATATATTCTGGTTTCTGGCTGAGAAGAACAAGACTGTCTGAAACGCTTACCATCAACTGGCCAGACAAGTCTTTGATTGGATTGCCGCAGTTAATTTGTTACCGAAACAGCCGTTCTTACTTCTTACTGAGGTAGTGGGGTATAGTTGTACCATATTCCCAAGTAACGGTTAGTGGGATTCCCTGGACTAAAGAATCCCAGGAAAAAGCTTCCATTTTAGAGACCAAGGTTGTGTCCTCACTAGTCACTATGACTGAGGGATCGGGATTGAGTAATGCTGTCAGCAGCATCGAGAACACATATGGAACTCAAAAAACACGAAAGCAAAGATGTCCATTGCTTTCTGTTTTGCTCTTAGCCAGCATGTTAAAGTTAGACCCTATAAAATGCAAAGACTAGAACATAGAAGGTCATGCATTGACTCAAACACTAGGTATGTGACAGGCCACAAACGCGTTGACCCCTTGTGATAACTTAGATTAATTAAATTAGCCCAGTTATTAATTAATCAAATTAATATGCAATATCACGTGGTAGCACAAACAAATCACCAAACTAAGTAATGCAACGGAAATTAAATGACATGGTGATTTATGTACGAATAGGGAAAACCTTACGGCAAAAACCCCACCGGGTGATTTAAGGTCACCACTCCCGAAACTCCACTATTATCACAACAAGCAGTTACAAGCAAGGAATCCCAAGTACCTTACCAACCTACAGTTGAATTCTTACCCCAATACCCAATTGGACTTGTTCTGTAGTGACAGTTCTCCTTTCAATGCACGGCTCCCAAGTACGTGACTAACCAGATGCGCGGATCCTAGTACGCAACTTCAAACACCAACTAAAGAGAGAGTTGTTGGCTACAAAGTTCTTCAAATCATCAGAGATGAACTAGGGCATGGACTTTTTCTTTCAGATCACAAATTGCATGAACAAGAAGTTCTAAATGCATGTGCAACTTGCATCCCCTTTTACGGCCCGTAAAATAATCCTTTTATATGTCTAGGGTTAGGAGAAAAGAAGTCTCAAAGACACATTCACGGATTGGACTTGAAACAGAACTGGAAATCTGTTTTCTTTAATTCTCGACAGATAAAGGTGTCGAGAGGTGTCGAGAAGCTGTCGAGGCTCGGGGCAAAAACAACTTCTTAAGGCTCGATAGATGCATGTGTCGAGGTATGTGTCAAGGTATGTGTCGAGCTTTAAAAACTGGTACTTCCTTGCTTGTTTCTTGGACAGACTTCGACGGCTTCAACACTTAATCTTGAACCCAAGTTTCTTGAAGTGTTTAACACATCCTAAATCTACCCAATTATAAGTAAAGTGCGTTTTGTCTAAGGATAAGCCAATTACATAAAATAGCGACATATGTTCACAGACTTGAACTACATATGTCCTAACAATCTCCCCCTTTGGCAATCCGTGACAAAACCACAACATACAAATGAAGATATGAGAGAAGTCATAAATCACTCAACTCATACTCATTTGTTACATACAGTAAAATCTATCCTAACACAAACTCTTGAAAAACTTTGCAAGAAGAGAGTTTATGGCAAGAAGACTTTGACAACCTATATTTCTGAAACACTTATAAACAAAACACATCAAGGCATCTTTGTGTGAAACAGAAATAATAGATTGCGTACAAGTAAAGAAACATGTGTATAAAGATAGAAAAAAAAAACAACACATGTAAAGGTAGGTGAAAGAAAAACATACATCATCATATATATACCACTTGATAAATACCATGATGTATGTAAAAATGGTCACAAGACCTAGGTACATAAACAAGGAGATAAACACTCTCCCTTACAAGATGAAACACAACTCCCCCTTACAAGGGCATGTATTTCTCCCCCTAACTTGTAGAATCTTAAAGAAAGAAACCACAAATTCTCCAATTTCTCTCCATTTTTGTCACGATTGACAGAGGGTACCGAGAAACATAAAGATGATCAAGGATGATCAAGGGGGCACAAAGAATCCATAAAAATGCATGAATGTAATGAAACAAGATGCTATGGATGACAAGATAAGAGAAACATGCAAAACATGTGAAAAACAATGCATGCAGAGAATCTCGATCGATCGAGAGGTATCGAGGAGCTATCAATTAGACCTCGATGGATCGTACAGTTATCGAGAAGCTATCGAGAAGACAGAAACTTTCTCGATCGATCCACCTAGCTATCGAGAGGTGTCGAGATTGCGATAACATGCAACTGAAGATCTCGACAGATAAGCCAGGTATTGAGAGGTGTCGAGGATGTGTCAAGATGGCTTAAAAACAGTTTTTCAAGAAGAGAAAAACACAGATGTGAATGCAATCATACATGCAACTCAACCAAAGATCCAAGCAACACATTAAGCTCTCAAAATCATATCTCAACAAAAATTTTGATGCACATGTATCTCAAAACATGCACACACACACTAAACAAGTCTAACCAATTTTATATTTCAAAAACAAGTTAAGACAGTTTAGTGAGCATACATTAACACATGTAAACCTTGTGATGACCAAATCATATTGTACCTGCACATGTATCAAGAATAGCAAAGAATATTGCGTGTTGTGTGTGAAAACATCGCAAGATTGCATAAGTGTCTCAATGTTATGACGATTTGAGATATGAGAAAGTCACTTTAACTCACACACAATCATAACTGTTTGATGGGGACTATCACCTTCGAGGTACATCCTATAACTCCCACATCTCCTAGAAAACACGCTTGTAACCATATTTTAAAGCATTTTTGATCTTATTGCTTTTTATATCTTTGCATATTTTCTTTTAACAAGCATATCATGCATGGGCATACAAGAGAAAGAAAAGAAATACCCAATTATGTTAAGCTTTTGACATTGCACTTTTGCTATGCTGAAGCATACAGATGTCATTGACATTGCACTTTTGCTATGCCGAAGCATACAGATGTCATATTATGATTGGCGAGTAACAGTGGTGAGATGGTTATTTATGCCTTTCTCTTAGGATTTTCTAGTTCAACCCGTCAAAAAGAGTGATACGAGTGTTAAGAAGAAGAGATCACTTAACCTTACTCATTACAAACAAAGAGCTACAAAGCTCACTTGCTTAGTTGTGCAGAAGAATGCTCATCTACGCTACAGGTGATAAAAAGTTTAGAAAACTCTGTTTCAATAGCCATTTTAAAAGTTCACATAAACCAATGTACACAAACACACACTGTTTTTGTATTTTTCTGATTTTTCATTTTCTTTTTTATTTTGAAAACAAAACAAAATAAAAACTAAACAACCACACAAAAACAGACAAACATCATGAATGCATGAAAGAAAGATGCATATGCATGAAAGCAAGAAAAGAAATGCAGATGCATGAAAGCATGATTTCAAAAGCAAATAAGAAATCAAGTAAAGAGAGTCCTACTTTATATAGAAAGAATTAAAGCAGAGGACAAACAGAAAAGACAATTAAGTCTTAGGCTCCTTTCTCACCCACATAGCACGAGTCTTTAGCCGTGAAGATAAAAAGGCACGTGTTCTAGTATGACTACTAAAGGACATAGAAGAATTAAAATTCTCCTGAAATTGAGTTAAAAAGCTCAAGACTTTTAATAACTCTCCAAACAAAGGTGTAGGTTCTTGAGAGGAAACTTGTGACCGTTTAGACAATTGCTTATGAGGATACAACTTAAAGCAATTAGAACGAGTGTGTCCAGAAACACCACAATGGTGACAAACATGAGCAGTTTTAGAGCTACTCGGCTTCCTAGAAGGAGGTCTAACCTTAGAGGTTGACAGAGTCCTCAGCTTAGGACAATTTGGCCTAATATGACCAGCAATGTGACAATGATGACAAGTGGGGACAAAAACAGATTTATCATTCAACCTAGGAGGAGTTTTAGACATAGGTTCAAAAACTTCAGCGTTAGCATCAGTTTGTTTACCTTTGTCTATCCTAGCAATATTAGCCTTCAACTCTTCATTATTCCTTTTGAATGGAGGAATATAAAAATCATTTTCTTTTGAGTTAGGCTCAACAACAAGTTTGGTACTAGTTAATTTTTCAACTTCAGTTTTAAATTCAATTAGTTGCTCTTCCAAATTCTTAATTTTGTCCACTTGAGATGAAATTTGATTTTTAAAATTCTCATTCAAATTAGTGGCTTAATCCAATTTTGCAATCAAATCATCTTTTTCAAGCTTGACCTTTTTAAATTTAGCTTTTAATTTTGTAGAATACTCAAGAGATTTCATACAAAAATTATAAAGCTTGCAATAGGCATCATGAATATCATCATCATCATTCAACACAAGATCATGCAAATCAAAACAATCAAGAGTTTCCATGACAACAGGGGTCAATGGATCACACATCAAAGATTAAACCCTAATCAGAGTGTGCCTACTCTGATACCACTTGACAGGCCACAAACGCGTTGACCCCTTGTGATAACTTAGATTAATTAAATTAGCCCAGTTATTAATTAATCAAATTAATATGCAATATCATGTGGTAGCACAAACAAATCACCAAACTAAGTAATGCAACGGAAATTAAATGACACGATGATTTGTTTACGAATGGGGAAAACCTTACGGCAAAAACCCCACCGGGTGATTTAAGGTCACCACTCCCGAAACTCCACTATTATCACAATAAGCAGTTACAAGCAAGGAATCCTAAGTACCTTACCAACCTACAGTTGAACTCTTACCCCAATACCCAATTGGACTTGTTCTGTAGTGACAGTTTCTCCTTTCAATGCACAACTCCCAAGTACGTGACTAACCAGATGCGCGGATCCCAGTACGCGACTTCAAACATCAACTAGAGAGAGAGTTGTTGGCTACAAAGTTCTTCAAATCATCAGAGATGAACTAGGGCACGAACTTTTTCTTTCAGATCATAAATTGCATGAACAAGAAGTTCTAAATGAATGTGCAACTTGCATCCCCTTTTACGGCCCTTAAAATAATCCTTTTATATGTCTAGGGTTAAGAAAAAAGAAGTCCCAAAGACACATTCACGGATTGGACTTGAAACAGAGCTGGAAATCTGTTTTCTTTAATTCTCAACAGATAGAGGTGTCGAGAGGTGTCGAGAAGCTGTCGAGGTTCGGGGCAAAAACAGCTTCTTAAGGCTCGATAGATGCATGTGTTGAGGTATGTGTCGAGCTTTAAAAACTGGCACTTCCTTGCTTGTTTCTTGGACAGACTTTGACGGTTTCAACACTTAATCTTGAACCCAAGTTTCTTGAAGTGTTTAACACATCCTAAATCTACCCAATTACAAGTAAAGTGCGTTTTGTCTAAGGATAAGCCAATTACATAAAATAGCGACATATGTTCACAGACTTGAACTACATATGCCCTAACAGTATGCAGTGGCAACACTCAACGATTGGCATGTTCGAAAATTATAAATTTTGTTGTGAACAAGAATTTGCTGTACACGATTATCAAAAAAGAAAAGAATTTGCTAGCTGTACATGTACGGTTAATCCCTTTTGCAGATGTTGGCCTTTTTTGTAGTCTGTCATGGTCCCGAGTCTCCGACTATTTCACATTAGGAATTGAGGATATGATGGTCGTTGACAAAGGAACGGAAAGGTGAGCACTAATGATTTGAAATTAAGCAATATATTCACTTTTAGTCCTATAGTTTTTGGACAATATTTCATTTTGGCGAAACTATATTGTTGGCCTCTTAAGTTTATTTTGTACGTGCAATTAGTCCCTCAAGTTTCAAGGAAGTATTATTAATCTCTTAAGTTTTAAAGATAAGCACTATTGGTACTTTTATTAACTTCCGTTACTGTAAATGTCCATGTGGCTAACATACAATGTGGCAATTTTTTTGTTAAACTATTATAAAACACACTTAACATGTTAGAAGCTCATGAACCTGACCCGTTTCCTAACTGGTATTACCCAAATCAAGGATCGTGCTCCTGCTGCCAACCATTGATACCCCACCACTCATTCTTCCCTCTACGGCCAACTCTCTCAGTTATTGCTCTTTTCCTCCTTGCTCCATTGTCCCCTTTCCGGCCAACCCTCTCATCCTCCCCTCTCCGGCCATTGATACCCCTACTCAACCTCCCTCTCAATTGCTAGATCTGTCTAGATTTGCTCTCACTCTCTTTGATTTCTCGTTCTCTTTTAAGTTTTAGGAGAAATATTGTCCAAAGGCCTAGGGAAAGCTTCAAATAGTGCAAGTGCCAAATCCATCTAGCAACAAGTTGATTTCAATATAAATGTCAAATTGTTAGGTTATCTGAAAGCCCACCAAGGTTTTATAGATATGTTTATATCTTTTTCATTTCTATCATAATAAGTGAGAGTTTTAGTTTAATCGTCTAGTCAAGTAGACAGTGTAAAATGCATTTGGACACAATTTAAGAATGTAATCTTGGTTGTGGTTGTTTTCCTAATAATAGCAGCGTTGAATGTTTGTTTGGCAAAGGGAAATACAGATAACAATATAAAACAATCTTGCACTTGCAGCGTGAAGAGAGGAAAAGAGCAATAGTTGAGAGGGTTGGCCGGAGAAGGAAGGATGAGCGGTGAGATATTAGTGGCTGTGTGTAGGTAGGATGACCCTTGATTTGGCATAGTACCAATTAGGAAATAGGTTATGTAACTGAGTTCATGTGTTTTTGACGTGTTAAGTGTGTTTTATAATATTTTAATAAAAAATTGCTACATCACTATTCTGTTAGCTACATGGACAATTACACTAATGACAGTTAATAAAAAGACTAATAGTGCTTATCTTTGAAAGTTGAAGGACTAATAGCACTCATTTGAAACTTAAGGGACTAATTGCGCTCATAGGGTAAACTTAAGCGACCAACAGTGTAGTTTCGCCTTTCATTTTAGTCTATATACCGCATAGTTATTAAACTCGGATATTGACTCCATTTATAAGCCTGGTTACTAGGTTATCAATTCAAAGAATAATTTATCAGTCGAACCGCAGAGTCAAATTAAAATTTTCAAAAAATAAAATATACATGAATAAGTTTGGGAAATCATAATATAAATATGTAAATTAAATACAAATAGGCATATAACTAAACTAAACTGACCATTGAAATTCAAAATCAAGTTTTCACAACAACAGAGTAATCTTTTGATAGGATGTGAGTCTTGGGAAGGAAACCAGACAAACAAATGCATTTTTTATTATAATTTTTTAGGTTTTCTCATATTTAAAGTATCATATTATAACATATAAACTATAAAGAAGTCAATAAAATGGGCCTATAAATATAAGCCAACTGGGTGATAAAACTCATCTAGGTTCACAAGCCCATCGGATTTGACAGGGTCATATGCAGAAATGGTCAATTTAAACACCCGACTAGCCCGGTTCGAGTTTAATGACAATGATGTACTATGATCTTACTTATGGAATTTAATGACTTGGCTAACAAAAAGCTAATATGACACACTTAAAGGATGACATAGTTGCTTTTCAATTCTGCAAAAACACATTCAATGTTATTGCAAAATCTAAGTTTGCTGAACTTGTTTATGTAACTGAGTTCATTTGTTTTTGACGTGTTAAGTGTGTTTTATAATATTTTAATAAAAAATTGCTACATCACTATTCCGTTGGCTACATGGACAATTACACTAATGACAATTAATAAAATGACTAATAGTGCTTATCTTTGAAAGTTGAAGGACTAATAGCACTCACTTGAAACTTAAGGGACTAATTGCGCTCATAGGGTAAACTTAAGGGACCAACAGTGTAGTTTCGCCTTTCATTTTAGTCTATATACCGTATATTTAATAAACCCGAATATTGACTCCATTTATAAGCCTGGTTACTAGGTTATCGATTCAAAGAATAATTTATCAGCCGAATCGCAGAGTCAAATTAAAATTTCAAAAAATAAAATATACATGAATAAGTTTGAGAAATCATAATATAAATATGTAAATTAAAAAAAATTGGCATATAACTAAATTAAACTGACCATTGAAATTCAAAATCAAGTTTTCACAATAACAGAGTAATCTTTTGGTAGGATGTGAGTCTTGGGAAGGAAACCAGACAAACAAATGCATTTTTTATTATAATTTTTTAGGTTTTCTCATATTTAAAGTATCATATTATAACATATAAACTATAAAGAAGTCAATAAAATGGGTCTATAAATATAATTTTACAAATTTCACAAATCCAACTGAGTGATAAAACTCATCTAGGTTCACAAGCCCATCGGATTTGATAGGGTCATATGCAGAAATGGTCAATTTAAACACCCGACTAGCCCGGTTCGAGTTTAATGACAATGATGTACTATGATCTTACTTATGGAATTTAATGACTTGGCTAACAAAAAGCTAATATGGCACACTTAAAGGATGACATAGTTGCTCTTCAATTCTGCAAAAACACATTCAATGTTATTACAAAATCTAAGTTTGCTGAACTTGTTTATGTAACTGAGTTCATGTGTTTTTGACGTGTTAAGTGTGTTTTATAATATTTTAATAAAAAATTGCTACATCACTATTCCGTTAGCTACATGGACAATTACACTAATGACAGTTAATAGTGCTTATCTTTGAAAGTTGAAGGACTAATAGCACTCACTTGAAACTTAAGGAACTAATTGCACTCATAGGGTAAACTTAAGGGACCAACAGTGTAGTTTCGCCTTTCATTTTTGTCTATATACCGCAGAGTGATTAAACTCGGTGTTAAGATTGCAAAATGTTGTGATGGTTTAGCTGGATTCGAGGTCAGCTATGGCCTCCAATAATTGGGAAATAATTCGTGAGAGAAAGAAGAGGGACAAAAAGAAGAAAAGAATCATATCAGATTAACAAAATGGCTTCCTTCTCTTGTACACTTCCGTGGCTACTTATACCACCCAACAGCTGTCCCCCAACCCACTAACTCTAAATAACCCTTAACTACCCTTGTACAGTTACTAACCAATGCCACTAACTAACCCCACTAACCCATATAGCCTCCCACACTGATATACAACCCTCCAGCCTTTTATGTACCACTGTGCACTCAATTCACTAACACACTACATTTGTTATTCAAACACTACCTGCACATACAACACATCATACAATAGACTATGCTTAACAATACCTCCCCCATTAAAGCACCTTGCCCACAAGGTGAGGATATTGTAATTGCAACTGAAACAAATTCTCCCAAGTAGCACTTTCAGGCCCTTCTCCTTGCCACTGAATTAAGACTTGAGTAACAGTCCTATTCCTTAACTGGTGGGATCTCTCTTGCAACACAGCACTGGGTTCCGGGCTAAGGATACCTTCTGAATTCACAAGTGGCAGAGTAGGAAGTGCTGATACATGCTGGCCTAATTTTGCCTTAAGATAGGAAACATGAAAAGTTGAGTGCAGCTTGGAAGTTAAGGGCAGATCCAACTTATAAGACACCTTACCCACCTTCTTCAAAATTTGGAAAGGTCCATAGTATCTAGGAGATAACTTTCCCATCTTGTTCTGCCTCAAGGACTTCTGCTTGTAAGGAGGCAGCCTCAAATACACCCAATCTCCCACATCAAATTCTCTTTCAGTCCTGTGTCTGTCAGCATTGATCTTCATTCTTTCTTGAGCTGCTAGTAGGTTCTGGTTAAGGAATGTCAATAACTGCTGTCTGGTTCTCAAATGTACATCTACACTATCAACCTTAGTAGTGCCAGGAATGTAGTCCAGTAACCTTGGAGGAGGATAACCAAATAAGGCCTCAAAAGGAGATAGTTTGGTGGAGGTGTGAAAGTTGGTATTAAACCAAAATTCAGCCAAAGGCAACCAATCAACCCAAGAGTGGGGTCTGTCAGCTGCAAAAGCTCTCAAATAGTGCTCCAAGCTCTTATTAACCACCTTAGTTTGCCCATCTGTTTGAGGGTGGTAAGCTGAGGACATGGCTAGCTGTACTCCTTGTAATCTCATCAATTCTTGCCAAAAATGTGAAGTAAACATAGGGTCCCTGTCACTCACAATGGATGCAGGCATTCCATGCAGCTTAAACACATAGTGTAAGTACAAATGAGCTATCTTGGCAGCATTGTAAAGGTGGGATAATGGAATGAAGTGAACAAATTTGGTTAGCCTGTCCACCACCACCAGAACCACATCCTTTGACTGTGAATTAGGCAAACCCTCTACAAAATCCATGCTTACATCAATCCATGGTTTCTCAGGTATAGGTAAGGGCTGCAATAATCCAGCTACATTACAAGTTTCAGCTTTGAGTCTTTGACATGCATCACATTCCTTAACATGCTTCTTTACATATTCTCTTATTCCAGGCCAATAAAAATCCCTCCTAACTCTCTGAAAAGTCTTAAGAAATCCAGAATGCCCACCCAAGGGACTATCATGGACCTATTGAAGAACAGCCTGTTTTAAAACATCACAAGAACCCAAATAAATTCTTCCTTTATACAAAACTAACCCATTCTGAATTGCAAACCCTTTAGGAAGTTCTTCACCCAGTTGAGAAGCTTGGAAGGTAGCTTTGACCTTCTGATCAGACCCATAACTTGTCTTAAGGTCAGTCAACCACACTAGAGTTGGAAAAGAGATCATGCATAAAACTCCTTCAGCATCATTACCCTCAAGATTTAAGCCTTCACCCTCAACCTTCCTGGACAAGGCATCAGCCACTACATTATCCTTACCTTTTTTATACTCAACTACAAAATTATACCCCAACAACTTGGCAAACCATTTCTGCTAGACTGGAGTACCAATCTTCTGCTCTAATAGGTACTTTAAACTCTGTTGATCAGTCTTAACAGTAAAGGGTCTTCCTACTAAATAAGCCCTCCACCTCTTAACAGCAATAACCAAAGCCAAAAGTTCCTTCTCATAAGTAGACAATGCCAAATTCTTCCCTTTAAGGGCCTGACTATGATAGGCTATAGGTTTTCCTTGTTGCATCAGAACAGCACCTATTCCCCTTCCTGAAGCATCACACTCCACCACAAATGGCAAGTCAAAATTGGGCAAGGTTAGCACAGGTGGGTGAACCATAGCTTCCTTAAGCTGATGGAAAGCAAGTTCAGCTTCCTTGGACCAATAAAAAGAGTCTTTCTTCAATAAGGCAGTCAAAGGAGCTGTAATAGTGCCATACCCTTTGACAAACTTCCTATAATATCCTGTAAGCCCCAGAAATCCCCTTAAAGACTTGATATCCTTAGGAAGAGGCCACTACTGCATTGCAGCAACCTTCTTTGGGTCAGTCTGCACCCCTTCAGCAGTGATCACATGCCCCAAATACTCCACTTTAGTGCCAGCAAACATACACTTAGATCTTTTAGCATATAAGTGGTTATTCTCTAAAGCCTCCAAAACACTTCTAAGATGAATAACATGTTCATACACAGATTTACTATAAACCAAGATATCATCAAAGAAAACTAACACAAACTTCCTCAAAAAAGGTTTGAATATCTGGTTCATCAAAGATTGGAAGGTGGAAGGAGCATTGGTTAGGCCAAAAGGCATCACCAAAAACTCATAGTGACCCTCATGAGTCCTAAAGGCTGTCTTAGGTATATCTTCATCCTTCATCCTTATTTGGTGGTATCCAGACCTCAAGTCTATCTTGGAAAAAATAGCAGCCCCATGTAATTCATCCAACAACTCATCAATAATTGGGATTGGAAACTTGTCTTTGACAGTTATGGAATTCAATGCTCTACAATCAATACACATCCTCCAAGATCCATCAGCTTTCCTAACCAACAACACAGGGGAAGCAAAAGGACTGTTATTGTTTCTAATTGACCCTACTGATAGCAATTCCTTCACAATATTCTCTATTTCATTTTTCTGATAAAATGGATACCTATAAGGCCTTTGGCACATAGGTTGAGCTCCCTCTTTAAGCACAATTGAATGCTCATGACCCCTTAATGGAGGCAGCTCAGTAGGAGTCTCAAAAACTTGGCTAAACTCTTGCAACAAAGCTTCTACTTCAGAAGGAATACCAGCCTCCAATGCATCTATCTCCACACCAGCAATCTGTAACAACAACCCCCTTTTCACTGGAGCTTTAAAGAATGTCTCACAATCTTCAAGAGAAGTGCCTGAAATTGAACTCAATCCTTGCAACATTATTTGTTTGTCCTCATACCAAAAACACATAGTTAAAAGCTTGAAATTCCATTAAATTTCCCCCAAAGTGCTTAACCACTGGGTCCCCAAGACCACATCACAACCTCCTAATGCCAAAACATGGAAATTAATGCAAAACTCCACTCCTTGGATAAACACAGGTACAAGACTACAAAATCCTTGTGTTTTGACAATAGAACCATTGGCTACTTTGACTTCCAACACTCTTGAGACATCCACCCTCAACTGTAAACTCCTGACCAATGATGCATCAACAAAATTATGGGTACTACCCGTATCTATCAAAATTACTAACCCACATCCATTAACTCTTCCCTTAACCCTCATTGTGCCAGGCGTAGGTGTTCCTATGAGAGCATACAAGGTTATCTCAACCTCTTCATTGTGGTTAGATTGCAAATTCTTATCAATTTTATTACCTACCTCACTGTTCACTTCTTCCTCTAATTCAGTTAATTTCATCCCACAATTTTCTCCATAACCAAAACCAATTCCTTCCAACAAAAACAATTTAGCACTCCTAAATTTATGCCCTGGTCCCCTCTTCTCATCACAATTGTAACAGAGACCCTTCTTCCTCCTTTCATCCATCAGTGCAGGAGTTATCCTCTTAACAGGTATACTAGGTCTAGCTTCTGTCATACCACTATTACCACTATTTTTGGGCATTCCCAGGATAGAATTCTTACCTGAATCTTGCTGATACTTGACACTCCTTTTGCAACTCATCACGTATTCTTCTTGAATCTTGGCTAATCCAAAGGCTGCATTCAAAGATTGAGGGTTAAGCATTCTCACAGGTAACCGTATGTCATCCTTCAACCCACTCAAGAAACAACTGAGCTTGTGTAATGGAGAAAGGCCCTTGATTCTGTTTGATACTGCCTCAAACTCTGCTTTATATACAGCCATTGTGGTAGTCTGTCTCAATCTTGTCAATACCTCCATGGGATCATTATAGGCCATTGATCCAAACCTTACGTGTAGAGCTTGTACCAAAGATTCCCAATCAAAAATTACCCCAACCTCCTCTGCTTCTTGAAACCATATTAACGCCTCCAATTCCATGTGAAATGAAGCTACCAACAACCTTTCTGTAACTGGCGTTTGGTAATAATCAAAATACTGGTTAGCTTTATAAACCCAGCTAGCAAGATCGACACCAGAGAATCATGGGAAATCCAATTTCACAGATTTTACAAACGACAAAGTTGAAGAATTGGGATTTGGATTGGCGTGTACATTCCTCTGAGATGAGTTTTGTGAGTTTTGACTTACATCGATGGAATTAAGCTTCTGTAAGATGACATTGATGTTCTGATTCATCTCGTTCAAGGTTCTGGTATGAATACCTTGAATCTTTTGTATTTCTTGTATCTCCCTGTGATGGTCTTGTATCTCTCTGTTATGGTGATCCGATGTAGTGCGTAGGGAAGCAATCGCGTCATTCACCAGGTTCATGGCGGCGGCTCGCATTTCAGTCATGGTAGTGCAGGAACGGTGCTCTGATACCACTTGTTAAGATTGCAAAATGTTGTGATGGTTTAGCTGGATTCGAGGTCAGCTATAGCCTCCAAGAATTGGGAAAGAATTCGTGAGAGAAAGAAGAGGAACAAAAAGAAGAAAAGAATCATATCAGATTAACAAAATGGCTTCCTTCTCTTGTACACTTCCGTGGCTACTTATACCACCCAACAGCTGTCCCCCAACCCACTAACTCTAACTAACCCTTAACTACCCTTGTACAGTTACTAACCAATGCCACTAACTAACCCCACTAACCCATATAGCCTCCCACACTAATATACAACCCTCTAGCCTTTTATGTACCACTGTGCACTCAATTCACTAACACACTACATTTGTTATTCAAATACTACCTGCACATACAACCCATCATACAACAGCCTATGCTTAACACCCGGATATTGACTCCATTTATAAGCCTGGTTACTAGGTTATCGTTTCAAAGAATAATTTATCAGCCGAACCGCAGAGTCAAATTGAAAATTTCAAAAAATGAAATATACATGAATAAGTTTGAGAAATCATAATATAAATATGTAAATTAAAAACAAAATGGGCATATAACTAAATTAAACTGACCATTGAAATTCAAAATCAAGTTTTCACAATAATAGAGTAATCTTTTGATAGGATGTGAGTCTTGGGAAGGAAACTAGACAAACAAATGCATTTTTTATCATAATTTTTTAGGTTTTCTCATATTTAAAGTATCATATTATAACATATAAACTATAAAGAAGTCAATAAAATGGGCCTACAAATATAATTTTACAAATTTCACAAATCCAACTGGGTGATAAAACTCATCTAGGTTCACAAACCCATCGGATTTGATAGGGTCATATGCAGAAATGGTCAATTTAAACACCCGACTAGCCCAGTTTGAGTTTAATGACAATGATGTACTATGATCTTACTTATGGAATTTAATGACTTGGCTAACAAAAAGCTAATATGACACACTTAAAGGATGACATAGTTGCTCTTCAATTCTGCAAAAACACATTCAATGTTATTGCAAAATCTAAGTTTGCTGAACTTGTTTATTTCCTGAAGTCAATAGAATTTGATCTTTAGAATTTGCTTGAATTCTTGAGGATATTAAGCTTATCTGTAAGAGTTTTTTTTATATATCATTTGTTAGTATTTATTTACAATTTAATTATGTTGCTCTAGCTTTTGCTAGTACTGCAAAAAAGAATGAGGTAGTCATTATTTAGTTATAAGAATGCTCATTTTTTCTCTTTTCCATTGTATAACATGATTTTGAATAAATCAAGTTTACAATTTTTTCTATTCCCAAAAAAAAAAAAAAAAGGATGATAGCTAACAAAACAATAAAAAAAAAAAAAAAATGTTTGCCAAAAGCCTTGTAGCTGAATTGACACCTCTCCATGTACAAAGTGCTTGGGAGTCTAGGGAGGAAAGGGTTCGAGCTGCGGGATTAGCAGACTGTTGTAATTATTTTTCAAAAAGAAAATGTTTAATGTTAGATTAAAAAACCTAATCTACCGGCTTGGGTCAGTTTTTAGGGGGGGGGGGGGGGGGAGGGTGGGTTGGGTTGGGTTGGGTTATGAAAAAAATTTTAAAAGTGGGTTGGGTTGGGTTTGGGTCATAACAATCAATGCTCGCCTAACTCGACCCAACCAACCTAAATATTTAAAACTATGTTATATAATTAATAATTTTTTTATTTAATTTTTCCCCCAATTCAGCCCTTCCTATATAAAACCCAAACCCAATTAGCTTGCAAACTCTGACAATCTTATTTCTCTCTTTGCCGCCTCCTACTCCCATTCTCTCACTCCACTTTTATTTATTCATAACTGAGTGGGAATACTAGTTCATGTATATTTTGTTTATCAACTCGGTTGGATATATTTTGTTTATAACTGAGTTAGAATACTATTTCATGTATATTTTGTTTATCAACTCATATGGCAAGTGAAATATATTTTTTGGCTCAATTTAATAACAATAGTAATAATAATAATAAAAAATTCTCTAACTCATAGGTTTAACCTAACCCAATCCGATCCATGTGAGTTGAGTTGGGTTGGATTTTGTTTAACCTATAATTATGGGTTAGGTCGAAAAATTCCTTCAACTTGACCCAACCCGACTTCCTAATAAAGATAGTTGTGGTGATCTTTTAGCTGAAGTTGAAATTTAAACTACGAAGACTTTTGTTATGTATTATAGTACTCCAAATTTTGTTGTAGGGGAGTTTCTCATCCCGGACTATTTTGTACCTAATTTATGCTTATTTATAATAATTACATTCCTAGAAGAAAGAAAATAAATAAATAGATAATTCCTCCCTCTGTGCACAGTCGCCTGATCAGTCAACCGCAAGGCACAAACTACAAAATTACAAATGGACAGGATCGTGAATGGGTGACGATTCTCCATTGAAAATTTGAAAAGGCTGCTGTGAGGAGAGAATCTCCCATTTCTTAGGTCATCTCCTTGGTTGTGGCTGCAGGAGTTTAATATTTAGCTATTCTCAGTAGAAACCATTGAAGAAAAGTACAAGATAGAAAATAGAAAGAATGAAAAATAAAGAAGATAGAAGAGATTTTAATTTCTCTTATTTGTGTTTGATTGGGAGATGAAAAAGTTGAGGAATGAAAAATGTAGTTTTTATAAATTTACTTACATGCTTTTATTAGATAAAGAAAGAAATAAACTATATTTTTATTAAAAAATTATGTATGGAATTATGGAGGGACATATATATATATATATATAGAGAGAGAGAGAGAGAGAGCATTCGCATCCCAAAATTCTATCACATACTATTTTTTCATTTCAAAAAATTATTTTATCAATTATACCATACTATTTTACAATACTCTCTGCATTCTAACTTTTATTTTACAATACAACACATTAAAATAATATTTCTACACAATTAAATAATATATCCCAAAATCTAAAAACCCAGAGAGAGGGAGAGAGAGAGAGAGAGAGAGAGAGAGAGGAATTGATAAAGTAAGTAAATAAAATATTAGTGTTTTTTTTTTTTTTTTTTTTTTTTAAAGAATTGAGATACAATGCAATTGTAGAGGTAAAATTGCTATAGCACTATTGCTATGTTTTTTTTTTTTTTTTTGCAATAATTGGGTTTTACAGGTCCGGATGTGTGGAGGCTTTAGGCTTTTATGCTAAATTTTCCCTAGATATGATTCATATCAATCCCAATGTGAATGTTCTAAGTCACCCAAAGTAGATGAAGTAAAAAGAAACCACTAAAAAATTGAGGGAACTAGGGAAAAAAAAAAGGGATGGAAAAAAAAAAATGAAAAGTCAGAAGTTAAATTGGTTGGGAATAGAACGTTGCATAGTTCTTAAAAAAATAATAAATTAAAAAAAAAAAATCTTTGCATGGTAACAGGAAACAAGAAAAGACAACCAAAAAAACGAAAAAGGGGGAAGGAAGAAAAAGTGAAAAAGTTGCAAGGATATGCTTATCCAAATAACTAGTCTAGTTTTCCTTTCAATTTTCTCTTCATTTTTGGGAGAAAACTTCCTGGTGAGTCCCAAGAGAAATACATGGACCCCACCATATTTTTTTCCTCTCCTCCTCCCAACCAAACACCATCTAATAAGTATTTCCCCCCTCATTTTCTCCTTTTTTTTTTTTTTTTTTTTCCTGTCATTCCTAAAATCCACTTTACTAAACACACCCTAAATAAAAAAAAAAAATTTAGATATAGTATTTAGGTACTGTTTTTTGAATTTTTCTCTTAAAATTCTGACATATAGCTTATTTTTTGCATAATAGAAGTGTATTATTTAATTAAGTAGTCACACAACTAAATTTTAAAAAGAAACTTAAAGAACACCATTTAAAATATTGTACGCTAGTTTTGTCCTAAATTAAATCACTCAATACCAAGATATCTCACCACTCACCTTCATCAGAAGATTCAAAACCATAGATATATCAATAACAAATCCCTTACAAACCCGCAGCTTAAATTTTTCAAAAGTAAAGTGGATATTCAAACCCTACTAGAACAATAGATATATAGGACTGGTCACTGTCAATTCATGAATGCGTTAACAACGGAACCATGGTGATTTTCGTGCTTGAACCCTTTCCCCATTTCATAAAATGAAAGGAGCTTCTCACTCAAAACCACCGCACGCTCCAAAGCATGACTCCTTTCTGCCTGTAGAATATATCCACACTGGACCAGGTGAAATTTGTATTCCAATTAATTATATGGTAGGCCTAAAACAAAATTATACTGTAATAAATAGATGTACAAGATCTAAATTATACGGTAGACCAAGATGTGATACTAACAGTATATCCTCAAGAAGATACTAACAGTATATCCTCAAGAAGTTTCTACTAGTAATAGAGTATCCCCAAGAGTTTCTGCCTTAATGCTACCATAACGTTCTTAAAATCTTGACTATCCAAGTATTCATTGATAAATGAGTGACTTAGATTTCACTATGTCATCAATTACTTAATTCATATATATAGTAAAAAAAATCCTTAATTGATGTATATATATTTAAAAATTTTGTAACTCAAATTCATTTGCCTAGTTTCCTAAACAAGAAGAATCAAGGTTTGAATCCTCTTCTCTCACTCCTTAACAATTGAATTATTAAAAAAAAAAAACATATATTTATCAAAACATTTATGATAAGTTATTTAAATAATGAGGATTTGATAAAATTTAGGAGAAATTACACTCTACCAACTTAAACTATACCTCTAATTATACTTTCTATCCTAAATAATGATCTTAGTTATATTTTGTACCTCGATGCCAAGTTTGTTGTTAACTTTGACAAAAATTCAATACTTAGAGTACAAAGTGTAATTGGGAGTATAGTTTAAGGTGATAAATTGTAATTTTTACTTTATTTTTAAGACATTGTGAAGAGGAGCAATTTGGATATTTTCACTTGGTGCATACTTTTCCATCCAAGTAAATAGTAAACTTGATATCGGGTGCAAAGTGTAACAAATGTCATAATTTAGAGTACAAAATATTATTAAGGGTATAGTTCAAGATGATAAAATGCAATTTTTCCAAATTTAAACCATTTACATATCAATAAATAAATTAGATCAATTCTACAATAAGTTTATCCTAAAATTTCCAAATAGGTGGATTTATAGTTCTGTTGACATCTGCTATGTACATATTATCCGTTTATTTTAAAGACAACAAAACCAACTAACAAATAACATAATATTTCATCAAAAAAAAAAAAAAAAAAACAAATAACATAATACATACCTGGAGGTGTAAATTATGAAAAATTCTTCCTCCAAAGCACTCAAAGGAAGAAACATTTAATACTAGAAACCCATCATTCTCCAAATTGAGCAAGATATTTGCTAATGGACTTTTATGAACCTTATATGTAGAAATCTGAATCATAACTTCTCTTTCATTAAGCCAGTTTGCAGAAACAACAGATAAAGAGCTCCGACCTACAATTTGTCTCTGATTTTCTTGATGAATTTGTTCACCTTGCCTAGAAATCCTTGATATAAGCTCTTCCTTCTTTTGCATTAGTACCTCCACTTCTTGTTCTAGTTTTGGTATATATTTAAGCATGCGTGAAATTGTAGTCGGAACACTTAATTTTTCCTATAACAAAAACGCCAATGTTGTGAACAACACAAATGAAATGGATTCTAAAGGTAAGGATAGTGAAGGAAAATGCATCACAAATGTCTATGAGGGACAAATAGCATGTTCTTCTAACTTCTATTTAAATTTTTTGTAGTAAAGTTTCTGATAGTTGAATAAAAAATCTGAGATTCAATTTCTGCCTATACCAAAAGCCAATTGGTGTCTTGGTTTGATGATCAAGAGTAATCATTAGGAACGAATGTCATAAATTAAAAATCTTTCAAACAAAATATTTAAACTTCTTAAGCCAACCAAACATCAATTTCTATTTATAGTTACCTGTGAGAACATGAAAGACTATATATACTATATTGCTTTGAAAAGTAGATGCATAAGGATTCAAATAGCTTAGTGATAAATACTATTTATGGTGTTCTATGCATATTTGTGGTTCAACTCCTATCTCTCATTTCCTATTATTAATTTTACTCTTAATTACACTATAGATCTATATGATGATTTTCAATTAGCCCAACTTGTAAATTCTTATGTTGTCAAATAAAGTTCTTAAGTTCGAAGTTGGCCTATATGAAATCATATATATATATATATATATATTAATAGCCACAACTTAGAGAAAATTCTCTAATCCAATTAGATTTTAATTGGATTCTCAATTTTACACCACATGTCTCATTTAATTTTTAATTTAGTGCCAAGTGAATTATTGACTTTAAAAATTGAAGAGTTTAAATCCAATTAGATTCTAAATTAGATTTTAATTAGAGTCCAATTTTTCGCCACTTATCCATCTTAGTTTTTAATTTTTGTGATAAGCAAATTATTGAGTGCAAAAACCAAAGAGTCTAAAACCTACACACACACACACACACACACACATATATAAAAAAAACATTATAGATTTTAGAAATGTATGGTATAAAAAAAGCATAAGTTAATATGATGTATATTTTGAACCTCTTTTATAGATAATTTTGATTATTTTTAATTGTACCCGTGCATGTGCACGGGACTACACACTAGTTTATATAAAGCAAACAAGCATGTTCCACCTTTTCATGGGAGAAAGTGGGCCATATTGGTAGGGGTTGCGCTACCTTTAGTCCAAGGGTTCAAATTAACCCCCTAAGCTAGCCAAAATATTTTTTATATATAATATTTTTTATTTTTTCTGAGCTCCTAAAATAAAATTTTGAACACTCTGACCCTAATTTTTTTAACTTCAAGTGATATAAGCTTGAATATGATTCTCTTAACAATCTATTCTTGCAAATAAAGTTATAATAAATTTGAGAAATGCTATATCTACAACATTTCACAACACTTTCACAAGAAATTTTAAGTAGTAGGTTGTTATTGATTGTTATTGTTGAGCAAAAAGGTAATGTTTTAGTGGTGGTTTCAAATTAAAATCAGTAACAACTTACTACCTAGGATCTATTATGAAAATGTTGTCGTCATAGCACATCTTAATTAATTTATACTTCTATCCGCACAGGTGGGTGGAGTGGTTAAGTTTGAATGCGTTTTTAATTTGGTATTGCTTGAGTGAGGATTGAAGGCGTGGGTCATTCAGTCAGTGGATAGCAAATGTTAACACTAAAAGACAATTACCACCTTGGATTTATTATCAAAATGTTATCGACATAGCACGTTTCAATTAATTTATACTTTTATCCGCACATGTGAGTGGAGTGGTTAAGTTTGAATGCGTTTTTAATTTGTTATTTCTTGAGTGGGAACTGAGAGCGTGGGTCATTCAGTCAATGGATAGCAAATGTTAACACTAAAAGACAATTAAACAATTAGAAAGATGGTGATTCCTAAAAAAAAAATTAGACCAGGGCCATGGGACAAGGGAGTATTGAGTGAAGACAAAAGTAAATGTTAACGCAACAAAATTTTTTTTATTACAATTACAAACACTAACAGTTATCAAAGTAAAGTTGAATTGTTAAATAAAATGATTGTAAAAGAATACAGACAAAAGCTAATAAATAAAGGTATTTTAATCAGTAATAATTAAAATTCTTTAAACTACAATAATTAATAATCTAGAAACAATAGATGATTTCCAAAATTTAATCTTAGCTAAAATAATTAGTAGGTTCATTATATTAAGAAGCAATATGTCTCATGATCTTATAATTTATTTTTTATTTTCTTGCTAATATTATGAACAAATTTGTAATAAGGAAACTATATAGATCGCAAGATTTATCTCCTATCCCGAGATACATCTTCTTACTACCCTTAAAAAAAATCCTAATACCGCCACTGGCTCACTGCATACTGGCAAAGATTGAGGGTGAAAAAGCTACTTGCCTAGCTAGCTAATAATCGGATAGGAGCCATATCACATTAAATGATTTCCCGGGAAAATGATAGCAGGGCAGAATTAGAGCCACTTCTAGTGGCTGCTACTAAGTGCTATAGGAAGATCAATAGAAACTTAGAAACTTAAAAATTAAAGAAAGAAAGTGATTGAATTGTATACAGTACCGCTTGATCAGCCGAGGGAAGTAGTGAACGAAGAGTGGAGTACAAAGCATTCATCTTCTTGCGACGATCACGCTCGCTAGCGTTGTGGAAAATCCTTTTAGCCATCCTGGGGTCACCACCAATTGGCATAGATGGCGTGCAAAGATTGAGCTCGACTTTTGGCTGATATGGAGACTGATCATCATGGGCTAGTGAATCTGAAGCATCAGTCTCTCTATGGACGCAGTTGTTATCTGTATGGCTCATGGGATTCTCTAAGAAAGGTGTAAATTAAAGGAAGCTGATTAGTATTAGTCTGACGCAGTTGGGGACTGGTGATCTTCTAAGAATTGGGATGATCATGAAATGTATATATACATTACAAACTACATATACATATCTGTACTTTTTGTAAAAATTAAAAATGTGGAATCGTAAGAGCAAGTCACTCTTCACTTTAACGAATTAAACCCGTGTTAGGTGGTCCCGCAGTATGAACGAGGTGTGTAACTACTACACTCCATATATACCTAAAAAACTCAGCTGACAGCATGTTATATACTCGTTTTGAGATAACCGATTGCTAAGGGAATCCTAAATTACAAAGTTTATCATTGGCCCAGTAGGAAAATGACATTTTTAGCAATTGTCTCTTTCGGTGTCTGTACTGTACTAGGTTTACGCATGTGCGCTTCACTTTGCCATGTATAAAAAAGGCAAAGACTTTGGGTTCGAAAAATTAAAAAAACAACAAACAAAAAACAAAGAGTTTGAGACCTTGCTACGTAACTATATTTTAATATATATTAATTGCATTAATTTTCAATATCATTTACTATACTAAATCATAAAAATTATGTGTCACGTGACACCTTTTTTTTTTTTTTTTTAATCTAAAAGAAAACAGTATCACGTGGTTACATCAAATGGTTTTTATTGTTATGAATATATTAAAAATTATTAATATGATTTACTTTGAAATTAAAATTCCATTCTTAAAATTTTAAGACTTTTAAGAATACTACTTTAATTAAATCTTAATCACGATTTTTTTTAAAAAAATTAAAACAAGCTTCACAATTATTTTAATATATAGTCTATATTATAGGTTTGGTTTTGATAAAAACTCGATCTTCTACAATGTGCTTTTGCGGCATAATTTAAAGTGATTTTTTTTGTGCAAGTATACATTAAAATTAATAACATAATTTTCTCAAAAGGTTATATTCAATTTTTAAAAAAAAATCTCCAATTACATATTTTTACCAAAATTTTCAAAAAAATTAAAATTATTTTTAATTTTTATTTGAAATTATTTAATAATAAATTATATTTTATTGTTTTGATATAAACTCATCAATAACCAATGTACTTTCACCACAAAAATCAAAGCAAGTTTTAATTTTATTATTCAATTTCAACTATATTATTAAGATATATTTTCAATTTTTTTAAATAATCATTTAAGAACATAATATAGTATTAAAAAAATACATTATTTGGAAGGAAAAAAATAAAATCATGAACAGCCAATCAGGTGAATATCAATTTGTTTATCAGCATTCAGTATCAGCTTGATTCGTGAATAGGTCCGATATTGGTTATCATCAATGAGTTCCATTTAAAATTAATTATGGTACGAATATGATATAAGATATTTACTTAGCATGTGGCCTTTTCGAATAACAAATATACCTCGGACAAATGTAATAGCCATGCTTGTTATGAAATCAGAAACTGGAGACTGGAGAGAGAGAGAGAGAGAGAGAGAGAGAGAGAGATCCGTCGTGTAGTATATGAGTCTTATTTTAAGTTACAATATAACTTTTGCTTTTTTTTTTTTTTTTTTAAACGAAGACAGTTACTATATGACTTTTGGTCAAACAAAAAGCGAGAGAGAGAATAGAACCATAATTTTAGCCACACTTTGCTACAGTATCAATTTATGAATGGTAAAGTTATGAACCTACTACTTTTATTCCACACTCACAACTTATCACATAAGTAAGTTGCGATCATAACATTTTTTGAATCTAGCAAAATTAATTATGCTGCTAGATGAGATTGAGTGTCATTTACAACTTCTACGCAAATAAAAATTCAACGATTTACTGAAAACTAGTCTTGAAAATCAAACATAAAAAACAATGTTTGCATTTTCTTTTTGTATGCGTGGGTGCACGCATGCCTGTGTCAGAATAATTACGTTTTTACAAGTTTCTTGTAATAATGTCTCTCCAGATAGATGAGTTTATTCATTAAATTTTAATTTTTAGCATTAAGTATATTGCTGTTAGGGCACGCATGAGGTTCGCATCATAAGAATCATTAAATAAATGCCCCAAGAACCATGCTAGCGTGACAAATAAGGGACAACCTTGCACTAGTTTTTGAATCCATCGGTTTTTGCACGGACAAGACTATTGGATTGTATTATATCAAGGATAACGTTAACTGGCACAGTGAATTGTCCGTTAAAAAATAAATTTATGTCAAATAATTTTATTTTATGTCAGTTTTTTTAATAAATATTATAAAATGTAGACCCAGGATCCTTATCATTTATTTAACTTAGTCAAACCAACCATTAAAGAAAATTTTATTATAGAAAATGCTAATAGATGCTCTTAGGGTAATGATTAATAATATATTTAAAAAATGCTATTATGAGAAAAAAATTACAATATTTTTTATTTTTTATAAAAATAGTGTCAAAATTTTTTTAAAATAAATTATTAATTATTACTCTAAAAACATTCAGTAACATAACCACTTTATTATTCCAGTAAATTTTTTTATTGGTACGAATATAACTGACACAGGATCTATATTGTTTATTCAAATTAGTCAAACCACTTTAAACTGAATCCTGCTGAAGCATGCTTAAAATGATTGAGTAATACTTTAGCTCAGCGAAGCCCCGTGTCAATCAACTAAAACATGAAAGCAAAAAATATAGTGCTAATTAAGAATCTCACCTACAATTATAATTGTTATCAAGCCCACAATTATTGTAACCGGATTATAAATCAAGATAATAATCACCCACTAATTACCAGAGAATTATCAATTTTCTTTCAAAAAAAAAGAACAGAAATTAATTTATGCATCTGTGATTGGCACCACGTACACCTGTGTAGTTTTTACCTTCTTTTTTGTAGGTATCCACATCAACTGGCTCATCATTAATTCCCTCTTTTCACCAATTTATATATAAATTCAACCAATTTTCTCTTTTGTGCGTAGTAGAAATTGACAAAATTTTGAAGTGAAGAAGACTAATTTTATCTTAAAATGTTGTGTCAAGCGAGCGGAACCATGATTTCAATCAACCAAGAAACATATGGAAAAAAAGAAACAATTAAAGTACAAAATATTGTGACGCATATATTACTTCAGGGAAAAAGAATAAATTAAGGATGAAGTAATAATATTTGATTTTCTGTTAGGATATTGAAAATGCATTGTTGGGATGCCAAAGTGGTTTCTTTTTTCTAAAAAAAAGAAAAAGAAAAAAGAAACCACTTTGATTGATGACATTAGTTCTCACCTAAAACCCCAAAATATCTAAAGCCGGCCTTGTTAATAATATAATATAATGCGGTAAATCATAGTACAACACACAATTATTCCTTCTCTAATTGATTTTATTTCTTTGATAATTTAACATAAATGTGCTACTGCTCCATACTAATCTGAAATTGTTAATTAAGGTTCTTCTTTTATTAGTTTATAGAGGCAACAACCTTAAAAATACAATATTATTTTTAATAATACATTTAGGACTATTTAAAGAGTAAAAGAAGAATCAATTAAAAGAGCAGAGGGAGAATATTGATTAAATATAAGATTATGAGGAATAAAATTTTGACTTATTGTCGTGGTTAGATATATAAGAGAAACTAAACAACTGAGAAAAGTAGAGTATTGGTTATGTTTCTATTTTCTTTAAATTAATCCATTATTTGGAGTGGGGGCATCCTAACTTAACAATTAACATAATGTAATCTCAAACCAATACGATAAGATAACATTACCCACTATAACAGTTGAATAAGAAATTTAAGGTTCAATATCCATCTATATCAAAAAACAATTGATGTCTTAATCTGATAATAAAGAATTATTATTAGAAGCGGATGTTATAATTTGAAACTCTCTTAAAAAAAAAAAGTAAAAAAATTACAAATATTATAAAATCACTCTTTATTGTAGACAAATTACAATATTTTTAGAACAAATTCTAAGCGACAAGTTGTTAGCGGTGGACAAAAAAGTAATTTTAAGATGTGGATTCAAATTAGAACCAATAACAACTTACTACCTATTATTTACTATAAAATTAATATAAAAATATTGTGAACAAATACTATTAACTACTCTTTATAGTAGACAAATTACAAATATTAAAAAATATTGTAGGCCAAATGAAAATTTGAAATAAGTGGATTTTGCCACTTAGGGTTCCTATAAGGGTTTTCATTTCGTGAATATACATACTCTCTTTAGGTAATTGTGAATGTGTTTGTTCTTCGTTATTTTATTTGTATATAATTAAATTGTGTTTTGAGTAATGAAGTCAATACAGTGTCATATCGGACGGTACGAAATTTATCGTATCGGAGCTTAAACCGGTATAGAAATACTGGTATTTTGTATCGGTTTATATACTGATCATACCGAAGCTGTTTCGGCCATATTATAGCAAATACCGAATTTCGGCCGGTAAATAGATACTAGATGATAGGAAGCTTACACATAGAAACGCTTTTTTCTCTCTCCTCCTCATAATTTCTAATTGAAGGTGGTTGGTGGCACTGGTTATTCATTGAGGTTGCAATTCATTAATGTTATAAATGGAGCTGAGAGAGAGAGAGAGAGAGAGAGAGAGATGCTTTTTTCTCTCTCTCCTCCTCACAATTTCTAATTGAAGGTGATTGGCGGCACTGGTTATTCATTGAGGTTGCAAGTCATTGATGTTATAAATGGAGAGAGAGAGAGAGAGAGAGAGAGAGAGAGAGAGAGAGAGAGAGAGAGAGAGAGAGAGAGAGAGAGAGAGAGAGAGAGAGAGAGAGAGAAGGTATTCAAAAACACTTTTTTTTTTTTTTTGAGAATCAAAAGGACATAATTTGAAAGTAGGGAATGAGTAAATAAAGTGTGAAAAAAAGATAAGACTGTATCAAAACTATGTGAATTCAATGGTTAATAAGAACATGGAAAATTGGAATCCAGGCTCTAACGTGTGGAGCATAACAAAGAAAAGAAAATTAAATTAATTTTTTTTTAAAGGTGGGGAGAAAGAACCGGTAAGAGGGAAAAACAAATATTTCTTTTTTAGAAGCAAGAGGGAAAAACATATCAATTATGTTGAGGTTGGGCTTTTTATTTTTTTCAGGATGGCTTGGGCTAATATATTAGTAATTTAGCATGTATAATATGTAGTATGCCTAGCCAAAAAAAAAAAAAAATCGTATAGTATGGAATATAATAAAAACAAAATTATATTAACTAATTCAATAATTACTAAAATAGTAGATTAGTTTTATAAAAGTTTATTTTCTATAGAAGTATAGTATATAATTATATAATATTTAAATTATTTATTTTATATGTCAATAAAAATAACTATAATTACATTTAATTATATATATTTATAAAAATAGTAGTAATCTGAAATGGTATATTGGTATTAACCGGTACCTAAATATATCATTTCTTTAATCAAATTAAAACGTCCCCTGATAAGAAATTGACTCTTAATCAAGATTATATAATCTTGATTAAGAATTGAATCAATCAATTGATAGTTCAAGTCGATGGGGTCTAAATCAGTATTTTTCATTCTCCTTTTGGATAGAAGAAGTTGCCCCAAGATATTCACTTTAATTGTTTTAACAAAATACTTTCTAAGAACAAGAAATAATGGACCCATTTAAGGAAAATAGAATCATAAATCAATATTCAAACCTTCAGCATTTGTTTTCCTTCAGTCGCCTCACAACACTACGCGTCAAAGTTTAATTTTTTTTAATGGAATGTACGATCCTATTTGTAACATGTCGCGCGCATGCGTATATATAATCTAGACCTTGAGATGCGGGGAGGGCTCACGGAGCATGTGGGTGATTTAGAATACAATTAATTTTTAGTCTTTGTATGTTTTTTTTTTTTTTATTATTATTTTTTTTTTCACTTGGCATCCAATAAAATAATTTTATTTTTTTTTTTTTTAAGTTTTTCCACTTGAAGAATTATGGTAATGATAATTGCCCCACCCTCCGTCAACCTCGACAACTTATCCAAAAATCAATATATATATATATATATATATTTATAAAAGTTGAGATCTCATGCAAGAGAGCATTAGATTTTGCCATGTGGTGCACTCTAAGAAGAGAATTGAAATACCCTTAAGCACTATTAGAGATAAGAACAAATTTAAAAGTAGAGACTTTTTATTTCCTTTAGTTCAATGTTTCAAGACTATTTTTGTTACATTATTATTCAATATTTTAAGACTACTATTTGTTTTATTTGGTTCAATATTTCAAGACTTTTCATCTCTCACACATACAAAAAACTCTTTGTATTTCCATTCACCCTTTTCACTTCTACTTTTTATATACACATGTCCATAGCCTTTCATACCATCTCATCTCAAATACGCTTAGACAAAAAATGATGTCATTTACTTTCAACCTTTCAATGACACTTACATAACTCTAATGTTGTAGTATCATTTGATTGTAACTCATATGAGTAGGCTATAACTAAGAAAGGGGGCTTGCATATTTTATTTAGTGACAGTATATTACGGTTTTGATGTTGAAGTTAGACATTGTAGATTTTGTGAAGATTATGATTCACTTAGAGTCTTTGGGTGTTTGAGATTTTGGTTTGGGAAAGTTATAAATGTATTTTTGTAGAACTAAAGAAAAAGAAAAAGAAAAAGAAACATCTAATTGATTATTTATGAAGTTAGCTATTTTTTTTTTTTTAAATGTGTTCGAATTCATAATTTGTAGGTTTCTTTGTAAGTTTATTTTACTACTATTTTGTGCTGTATGAGCCATAGTGATGAAAACTAAAATCAATGGTGATTTAAAAGTGTTTTTCGCTTTTATTTTAAGGATACGGAAGTCCAACTAAAGACGATTGAATTTTGATAAATGAATGTATTTTTAGTAAATTTTTCTTTGTTTAGTCACGTTCTCTTTATGTTGATACTTACATAAAATTTCCTTAATTTCATTGAGATGATTAATTGGGTGTTTGTGACCAAGGTCTTTATATATGGTTGTGAGAATAGAGTGGTTGAGAAAGTGTTTGATAGGTTGCTAAAATTTATGTAATTTTAGGATATAAAAGTATTATATACTTTAAATTCTTATTTGTAGATTTCAAAATCATTTAATCAGTTTGAAAAATAAAGTCTATTTTTAACAGTAAATATTATAATATATTATAATCTTACAGTGTTATACAATTTTTTAAAGAAAACATGATTAAGAAAATCAAGTTTCAAAATTAACAATATTGTGGGCAAACATAAATATTATACAAAAAAATAAGTATTAAGTATTATATGTAGATTTTAATATACATAAAAATTATTTCAAATAAAATTGTAAAGTAGTCAATGCATCGGGCGGGATATCATCTAGTCTTAATAATGAATAGTAGTACCTCAATAAACTTACTAAGGCAATGTTCATTAACATATCAAATAATAATTATTTTTTAATCATTGCTTTTTTTTTTCTTCTTTTCTCTCTCCTCAAGTTCCTAAAAAATAGCTCTTTGCGAGGGTTTGTCACAGGAAGATCTGAGCACATGTTGTACGAGGTTGATGCCTTAATGGAGCAACATACCCAAGTTTGTTCCATCCCGCGATGGCATATTCCTAGCATTCAACTTGAAGCTCCTAGTGAGTTCCAGTTAGCTCAATTGGTAAAGTTTCTGATGGTTTTATGAGAGATTTGGGATTCAATCTCCGCTTACACCAAAAACTAATTGGTGTCTTGGTCTGATAATAAAGAGCTATCATCAAGAGCAGGCACCATAGGTTGAAACTCTCTTAAAAAAAAAAAAACTTGAAGCTCCCACATGGTGGTGGAGCTAGAAAGTATTTTCAAGGGAAGCTAAGCTAAATACACATGCATAAAATATGTTCGTAATACATATAGCAAGTCTTTACATGTATAAAAATATACAAGCCAAGTCACTAGCTGGGAATGCCCTGCCTAAACATTCCCACTTTTCATTAAATTCAATGTTTGAAGCAGCATGTCATTAGTAAGGGACATCCCAATACGTATATATAATGGATGCATTCATAATAACATAACTAAATTTTACATTAGAAATCAACCTCTGGAACCCTCCCTTTTTGGTCTTGGGATTGACTGTGAATTAATTTTTTTGCTACTAAGTACAAACATAGGTCGAGTTGAAGTGTTTCAGATAGGATTCAGATCCTCTAGATTTCCTAGTGAACGCTACTAAGTAGATTTTATTAAATCTTAACCATCCTTTAATGATTTAATGGTCAAGGTTCTGCCATGTTAGCATTCCACTAACAATATTCTTAATTGTTTTGTTTGCAACATTATTTTATTATTTTAAGAATATTGTTAGTGGAATACTGACATGGCAAAATCTTGACCATTAAATCACTAAAGAATGGTTAGGATTTAAGGAAATCTACTGGTAGAGTTCTTTAGGAAATTTAGAAGATCTGAATATCCCTCCAGATATTGTATTATCAAATGGGAATACATTTATTCTACTTATTGACAAAGAGATTTCGTTTAAAAACAAAAGGCCTTGCAAAACGGGTCAAGTTGATCAGGTTCGGGTTTGACCCAACTAAATTCATATGGATTGGGTTTGTGTAAGAAACATGTATAAGAAAGAAGCTAGATGGCATTGACCGTATTAAAATATGAAACAAATTTAAGTTACATACGTGTTAGGTAAAGAAATATTAACATGTTAGGTAAAGAAAATTATGCAAATAATTAATATAAAGGGAAAAACTAGTATAGTTAGAACTAAAAACATTTTACTGAAAGTACTGTAAATAAAACTAAAAAGTAGCTAAAATAATATAGTAGAATCCATGAATATTATCAAAAAAGTGCAATAGAACCTATGAATAATACAAAAAATAAGCTGAATAATACCAAAAATAAACAAAATAGTATTAAAAAAAAAAAAAAACTTGCTTTTTAAGCTAATGCCAAATACAACCAAATTCTACCTAAATCTACTCAATGTTAGTAGTAGATCCAACAATGGAAGAATTATTCATACTTGAGAATTGCACCTCAGTTTGGGAAGTAATATCTTCAATAATTTCATCGACAATACTGAATTTTAATATAATTTTAGTATACAAGAAAACGGATGAAGAAAGAAATAAAATTTATAACTTGACTATTTTATAAATGGATTAAATATTACCTTCAAATCTATCAAAACATCTTCGCATACGAATCAAAACTCTCATTTAATCTAGCAAAATAAAAGATCGATACAAAGTAAGAATTTTAGCTTCAATATAAAAAAAAAAAAAAATGATTCATATGCAACCACATTAAAGAGAACTCAGAAAGCTGGTTACATCCACTAGTAGACCTGTATTTCAACAAATTGGGTATAGGTTGACTTGTATTTGTTCACTGGTACAAAATCCTTGTTCATACCTATATTTTTACTTAGGATTCGAGTAGGTTTACGATTCCATTAAGTCATGGTCAGTTATTTTTTAGGTTGTGTAAAATAGTTTGTGCACATCAAGTATTATCAATTTACTAAATATAAATATAAACATATGTTTGCAACGATTGTCAGAGTAAAGTGCCTTTTATGTTTGTTTTGCTTCTGCAAATGTGTAGGACAACTCCGACCGTTACAGCAACTCTAGTAACAGTACCAACACTTATCCGTATTCTATTCATCCAACGGTCATGTTCTCTTGCCGCTTCATTGTTGAATTTGACACAACAAAGAAAATTATAGTTAAGCTACAGCTAAATAGGTCGAGTCTGTGGACAAGATCCATTTAGGCAGTTACCTCACTACAACAAATCAGACTTTTTTCAAGGGTCAAAACCCCTAAAAAAAGTATTAAAAAACCTTGAAAGAAGTTATTTTAAGAGTCTAACTGATCCTTGATAACCTTTGAAACATATACCGTCGAAAAGGAAATTTTGAGGGCCTTCGTGACCCTTAAAACAAGTGCTCTAATCTTTTTTTGAGGGTCAAGAGACCCTTAAATAACCTTTTACCAAGGTTTAAAAGATTTATATTTACAACCCTTGATAAATAAGATTATTTAAGGGGTCTCTTGACCCTCAAAATAAGATTTTATTTTATTTAAAAAAACAAGCCCACAATCATACACAATATATATATTTCCTGAATTACACGAAGATATCTTGATACTAATATTACTTGTGAGAATCAAGTTGGTTTGTAAGAACCAAAACTTACAGAAGGCTTAAAACAAGAAATTAAATGATTACACAAGAACCCAAATATGCAAAGTAGATTTTGCACAAGAAATTAAATGACTACACAGTAGCTTTCGCATATCATCCATGATATCAACTAAAATTTGTCCAAAACCTATATGTCTAGTAGCATACAAATTTATTATTTTCTTCCCCTTCCCTTCTTGGTTGGCTGTGCATCTTATTTGTTCCTTCCCAGTAACTTCTGCTACATCCACTGCACAATGAGAAAGCAAAATGGGTTTTAGTTAGTACAACTTGCAATCACAAACCATGATCAAAATCAATGATAAAATATAAAAAATAGAATAAAGTACTTGATGATCTTAAGCTCTAAGGATAATGGATCAATCCCCATACTAGGATTCTTATCCATCACCTTAAGACTAACAAACAGTGAGCTTTAAGCTTATTCTCAACTAACCAGCTCTATGAAATTTCAAACAGCCCATGAAATATTAAGTAATTAAAACTATTGGCATGATAATTCTTCAGTATACAATCGTAAAAAACTTAAGGGAAAGCTACAGTTGCATATTCATCTTAATTTTTTAGATGAAGGTCAAAGAGAGCTTCTACACCATTTATGAGAAGTAAGCAGGTAGACAGACAGAGATGAGAGATTACAATAATAAACTACTTACATTAACTTTAGCATGATGATCTATTAACTTCAGCATGTAAAGAGCTCAACAAGTCATTCCAAATTTATCCAATAGTACTAAACAGTCACTAGCTTGAGTTAATCTTCATACCTTAGTGATCACTACTAGATTGGGCTGATTGCGAGGTGATATAACTGAACATTCGCATCATCATATTGTCATAATATGCTCTTTGTTCAGCCATTTGACTAGCTTGTTGTTCCTCAAAATGTCTTTTTTGTTCTGCCATTTGAATAGCTTGTTGTTCAAGCATGCCTTTGAGGTGCTTTACTTCTCCTTTCAACTCTGCATCAGCCTCTATTCGTTTGTGTTCAGATTCTAAGCGTTTTTGTTCAAATTATTGGAGTTGCTTCTCAAGATCATACATTTTAGATGAGGAGGAACCCCATAACTTGGTAGGAGTGACTCCAGCCCCATAGCCACGAACTCATCCATGACGCTCAGGTCCAAACACCTCCACAAACATTTGATCTTGAGATATTTGCAATGCCCCCTCATTCACTTGAGTAGTAAGATTCCTCAATGCCACCTAAAAAGAAAAGTAACTTGTAAAAAAATGACATAAAAATATACTATCTATATTAATATAATTAGAAGATTTCATACCAATGCATCTTGTGTTGATTCATTTACTGCTTGCCCATTAGCTTGCACATGGGTGATGTCAAATAATTCAATTCTATTAGGGCTATGACCTGTCTTCTCTTTCTACCATTTGACAAAACAAATAGAAAGTATATAGTAATTAAGAAAGTATATAGTAATTAAGTATTGAAGATGAATAATGCAAATACTCAGCAAAATAAAGTTAAATAACAACAAATAGAAAGCATTCACAGAACTAAGAAACAAATACAAATTTTATCAAATAAAATATCTTGAACCAAACATAAAGATATTTAAACATGCTTCTACTCAGAAACAGAATAACTAGTTAAAGCAGAACAAATTCATGAGAAAGCTAACATAAGCATACTTAAAAACAACTTCTACTAGGACCCAAATAACCTATAACCTGAACTACTAATTTTATCCAGCAACATTTCAGCCGAAGCTACTAACATGATGCTATTTTGAATTTATTTCACAAAAACTTCAGTTTTAACTAACACATAGCGAATGGTAAGTCGCACAAGTATTATGTAGGCATATGGTATAAACCTATAGCAGAATTAGATAATGTATTGTGGTAGAGTTTTGAGGAGCAAACCAATACGTTGCTTCCAGGGGCCAAGATTGGGTCCAATAGACTTACCAATAAAAGTAATATTCTAAGGTCATGGACAAGTTCAGAAAATCCAGGTAGTGGCCTGTCTCAGCTGAATTAGAACAAAGTGGATTAGTACTATACTATATAAGCAATTCTCCGGGGCATATACGTGTTAATGCAGCAAATCAGAAACTCATTGGCAAGCTAAGCAGAAACTTTTCAAGGAGTGACTGCTAAGAACTCTCATAAACTAGACAACAACAGCCCAAAAATAGTATAAGTAAATATCAAATAATGGGAGATCAAGGGGATTCTAACAACAAACATAATCTCCAAAAAGATATTTAATAATCTTCCACATATGATTAGGAGCAAGAAAACTTCCAAAAAAGAAATCTCCATAACCAAACTATGACTTACAGAAAAGACCATTTCCTAATAAAAATTTCCAAATTCTGAGTATGACACTTCCTAATAGATTCCAACAAAGATTTCTCCTTTTAAATTAATAAAATAAGATGTTGATGTTGGTTTAAAATCTAGTTTTGTATCTCATACAAAACACACAGCGGAAGCAATAAACAAGGATCTATTTCATTCATGATTGACAACATGCACTCTATAAATTTCAGAATTTAAGAACAAGATAGCGTACCTTGGTATGGAGAATTTCAAAACAAAGATTAGAAGCACTTGGGAAAACTTTTAATCTTCACTCCAATTCCACTTTACGCCCAAGATGTGTGGTCTCTCAATCAGTTTCCAAAGGGAGAATGAAAGTGTGTCTCACACTCTTTCTTTTCTTTTCGAAAAATCACATTAAAAAATTCTGTATGTTTCTCCCTTTATAACTAACTGATTATCTAATTGGGCCGGCCTATTGGGCCTTTCCAATTGGGCTTTAATATGTGGCTTGGAATGGGACCAAAAGGGACCAATAAGACACTAGCTCCAATGGGCCTTGGGCTTTTCCGTCAACTCTTGACAAGTCCAAAGTTACCATTAATTATATTTAATACCACTATATAAATATAATTGCACTCTAGGCCTTATTAATAAATTATATCCCAAGACTTTATTTTACACGCAACCCCTTTATAAAATATTCGTAGTAATACAAAGTCATAAATATAGACTGCCACTTTGTAAATTACTACATCTTATCCTTGAGTACCCGGTTTAATCCTTTAAAGTTATTCATCATATATTTATGAAATCCAATTTCATAAATATATACTTTAGTAATTTCTTACCAAAGTGGTTAGGCCTAACTCTCTGAATAACCAAACTCATTAAACTTATCTCAAGGGAATATTTTGTATCTCCATTAAGAGACTATGAATTCCATCTTGAGAATATATGTTCCATCAACACTAAATGTGGTTGCCCAACATACTGAGGTTTTGACCGTCACTTTAGATCTCACTCCTGATATATCAAAGCAACCTACACCTCATGATCAAGTCCATTATTCTCTCAGAATTAAGAGTTCATGCAAATAGAAGTCGTGAGATTTATTATTCATTTGACAGTCGTTAGGAGAATAATAAATCTCACAGCGGTCCAGTTCAATATGTCTTAACTCTTAAAACATATCAACATATCAACTAGAAGTCACCACTTCCATGATCAAGACAAATCATCTTAGTTGATACGTTATAGTTTTCGCAGATGAAATGCCCAATTTCATCACCGACTACGAACTATAAATTCTGAGTTTACAAAGAACTTGTGATTTATATCTTCTGTGACTAAATCACATAAATCACATACTATGCATCTCATGGACTATATGATAATGTCCAAATATTCATGTTACCATTATTTTAGATAAAAAATAAACAACTTTATTAAACACAACATTAAGTCATACATAATGTCATACATAGCATCATACAATAGGATTTAAGGGCACATATCCTAACAGTTGAACCTGAAAGAAGAAACCAACTCATGTCTAAGGTACAGCAGTTTTTTTAATAAGAAAGTAATCAATGTATTTCCAAAGACTTTTAATCATATCTACGATTGATATTCATCTATAGGAGAATTTTTAATATGGTACTGAAAAAAAGGAAAAAAAAAAAAAAAAGAAGATGGAAAGTTAATATCTGAAACAAATAACCAAAATATATATATATATATATATATATATATATACGAAATATTCCCAACAAAAAGACAAATGAGAATGGAGCAAATAATCGAACTTACAGAGGTGATTGGGAAATCCCAGATTCCACAGATTCCATAAAATTTGATACAATCCTAGATTTCACATATAATAAAGCAATATGCAGATTAAAAACTCCCTGGCCGACTGCATAAAACTAAATGGTGCCTGAAAAATGACGATCAGTTGAAATTTGCACAAACTATTATAGCAAACCAAATATGTTCAGTCCCAATTACACAAAAAACAACCAAAATAAGAGAAGACTGCAAAATAAGATGAGCTATAACTTAGGCAGTCACACATCTGTGTAAGATAAGATTATGTATAATTGATCACAGTTATTAAAATTTATTTTCAAGCAGTCACAGAAATATTTATAATTCTTTTGGAAAGAAGATCTGCTGTCTAACCCACTCTGTAGACTTATTCAGTCCATTCCACAGCACAATCATAATTCCAGGAGGGTAAAAGAAACAGTATTTTATATGAGACAATAACAGTGTCCTATTTCCTACTTCAAATAGGACACTCTATTGCAATCTATAAGTGAATTGGCTAGAAGCACCCATAGCAATCGCTCTAGTAAATTTACAATTAATGAAAAGTGAGAACAATAGTTTATCAAGACTATCCACTATCATGTCAGAGGCAGGTTGAAAGAACAGGGAGCCTTAACCAATCGAAACAACTTATTGGGGCCTAATAAACGACAAGAAAAAATATAGATCTTTTATTTTTGCTAAGTAAAAAAGAAATGAGGATTAGCAAGACAAAACTCACTCAATTAACTACCTGGATAGGAACCAGATCCAGCACCCTTTGAGATCAGCATCCGAATAGCCTGTCAAAAAGAAATATTTATAATTCTATTGGAGCCCATCCTTTTCAACCATAATATATGAACCAAAGCACTGGGAAAAAAAAATAAACAAGAAATAAAACTAAATTTGCCTCAACCATTTTGTTATCTAAACAAAAACCTGTGTCCATTCCAAATTACCATCGAAAGAAAAACCGATAGCATTTCAATAAACCCATCATCCCAAACACAATGTTTAAAATAGTAAATTGAGAATTAAGGTCCTCTGAGTCTCCAAAGTTTTAGGGTAACTCCCCTCTGAAATTGTTAAAATACTACTAATATTCCTCTACTACTAAACACAAATTCCCAATAGCTAACAATGATACCCAGTAAATAAACACTTACCCACCAAAGCCAACAAGTTGGACAATGCAGATTGAAATAAACACACACACACACACATACACACACACACACACACACACACACACACGGAGAGAAAGAAAACTAAATTTGAATACACAAACACACTTGACAGAGCAAAAATGAAAATTAAATTCCTAGTTATTGAATGTGCAAATTATATTAGGAAATAAATCAAGGCTTACAGAGTGTCTAAAAGCACATTTCCCACACAACCAAACTAGCAATCCCTTGGAATGAGCCTTGCAATCTCATTGTGCCTGTACTGACAATCAAAAAATAAAAAACTCAATCAATATTTGTATGAAAACTGTAAAGGAAACAAAGATTATGATTTGAAAACGAATAATGAGATCGCAAAAGTCGAACAATTAGAAATTGAAATAGGGAAATCAATGATGAGCTCAGTTTTCGGAGAAATGTGAAACGAAAATCATGAGGAAATCGATGAAAAAGTGTGGGTAAACCAAAAAAAACAAAAAAAAACAAAAAAATCAAAGATGAAATTAGGGTTTGTGATTCGTACCTAACCAGAGCTGAGAAACACATTGCCAAGAGAGATGAAGAGTCACAAAACTGAGATCAACTCGTACCTAATTGGAGCTATGCGATTACGTACCTAATCGTCGAGCTCTATGAAATTTCCATGAGCTCCATGATCATCGAGCTCTCAGTTTTCAAATCCCTTCGTTCAGCTTTTCAGCGAGAGAGTGACATTTTCTGATCGGAGTGTTTGTTGGTTACAGTGTCATTCACATTGGACTATCTTTTTATAGTTTGTTGTGGGCTGTTTTTCAAGGGCTGAAAATTTTGTTTTGGGCTTTTTTTAAGGGCTGAAAAATTTGTTATATTTTATCAAGGGTTGTGGGCTGAAAATTGTAACGGTTTTTTTTTTGTTCACATTTATTTCAAGGGTGTTTTAATTTATTTTGAAGGGCTAAATAACTTTTGATATAGAGTTTAGTAATTGAGCCTGCCGTATTTGTATTTATAGGTTATTTCGATAGATTTTAGTAAACCCTCAATAAAAGAGGGTTGAAATAGCTAAAGTTTGTTGTAGTGCCTGCTAGTGGGCAAGATCTATTTATTAGATTTCCGGCTTCAGAGATAGGTATGAGATTAATTTTGTAATAGGAACTCCTTATTAAAGTTAATTATTGTTTCCATTAATTCTGATTTGATCTTGTTTCTTGAAATACTTCCCTTTCTGTTTCATATCCTTCAGCTGTAGTTGGACTATAATTTTTTTTTTTTTGTGTCAAATTCAACAAAGCAGAGGCAAGACACGTTCGTACGATAAAGAGAGCAGTGATAGTTGTTGCCACCCTTGCTGTAGTTTTTTGAATGCTCTTATTAGTTGGCTTCTACATTTGCAGAAGCAGAATAAACTTAAAAGGTAAAATAACTTTACTTTGACAGCCATTGCAAACATATGGTTGAATTGTCTTGTGTAACTCTATGTTTTTTTTCTTTGTACCTTTCTCACTCTGTGGGTGTGTGTGTGTGAGCTCACTCTTAATCTTTCTCTGTTCTCAAAATGGAAAATTGCTTCTTAGACTTGGCCTCGTCTTGACAAATAGATTAATTTTGAAAGTTTTATAGTTTGTTTCTTATACAAGCACAACTCTATACTATAATTTAACCATTTTAGTGTTAAGTCTCATTGTCCAAGTGGGATATTATTTTTATTACACGAAGTGGGATAGTATCTTTATGGGAGAAAGGAATGTTTTTATTTATTTATTTTTTTTATGAATAAATACTGTACTAGAGAAACAGAACTACAAGGAACAACAAGCTTCCCCCTGATACCTGAATCAAAACGGGGGGGCAAACTATCCAAAACAAAAGAACCAAAAACTCTATAGTTAAGAGACCATTTGGCTAAGGTGTGGGCAGTCAAGTTAGCCTACCTAGGAACCTAAGATACATAGAAATTATCATGGGAAGACAGCAAATTCTGCGTGTCAAAACCAAAGATCCAATTCTCCAAGGTGGGGCCGGCTTGGATCAAGCAGAACTACGTGACGAGTATTAGAATCAGTCTCAATATAAACAGAATCAGCCACCAATCTTGCTGGCAAAAACAGAGACCATTTAATAGCTTCAGCCCCAACCTAGAGAGGGAGGGTGTTATTCACTTTTCGAGAGCAAGCAAATACCAGTTGCCCTCTCCAGTCTCTCGCCACCGCAATAATGCATGAGAAGGATGAGAACATAAGACCAACGGCAACGTCAATATTAATTTTAATCAAGTGCCACTATGGAGGGGACCAGAGCTAGGCCAAAGCCACAAATACTTGTGTTAATGGTGCAAAGCAGTGTTGCATGCCTCAAGCCACACAGGTAGCAAGTAATGCAGCATTTGCTGATGAGGTGTGCACTACTCAGATCACAAGGCTTGCATCAGGGGATTTGATTAACTCAGCAGTCTTGGAATTTCTTGAAGCCATGCCACATCATGAGTTCTTCATCCAGGATCTTTGAGGGAGTCAATTCCACAAATCCAGGAGTTAGTCACTCATGCTTGCCACGTGTACAGTTTCTAGGATATTCAAATAACTGATTTTGGCGCCAATTTATAGAGTAGGTTATATTTTTTTGTCTATATATAAACTGAGCATCTTATTTGTATTTATTGATTTAGTTCATTTTCTTGTAATTGACCCTCAATCAATGAAATTCTCCCAGTTCTATTTAGCCTAGTTTTACAACTTGAGAGCTACTTGCAGAACTCCTTGGCATCTTATGCTCAGCCATTTGTGTCAAGATTTTGGGAAATAAGTCATCAAAATCCAGTGAAAGACCTTCAACTGAATTTTATTTCTCAACCTCCAAATCCATCACAGAGAATTGCAGCAAAGATAAAAAAAATCATCTTTTTGAACTAGAGACAGATTGTCCACCAAAGGAGAAGAGAATAAAAATCTAAAATTCACGAACATAGAGACAGTACGGGTAAGATACTATTTGAGAACTTATAACATGACATGGTAGATAGGATATTGTTACAACATGGATATGACATGGGTATACCATCCCAAACGAAGAGTCCATGCTTCCTAAATAAAAATTGAATGAAATTTGTGGTGGTTCATTCCCAACGACCTTGGGCTTTTGGGCCTTGACCTCTTAATTTACTTGTATTTTGGGTTGGGGTTATACCACAATGGCAAGTCCAAGAAGCGGCTTTTCAAGATACTGATGGAGTTAAAGTGTAACTTTGACCCTAAGCTCTCTTAATCTTGGTTCATCCAAGATGATGACTGTGCAGCCGATCCCTTTCCCTGAAATCTGAACTGGATTTCTTAATTCCCTAGATGTGTTTTTTCTCACTACTCTCGTGTTTTACTTTCCCAAATTTTCCAACCCCCTCTTCCCACCTTTCCTCTCCTATATATGTCCTCCCCTTAGTGGGGTCATTATGATGAGGGGATCTCTCCCATGTTAGTGGGTCCCTCCATATCATATTGCTGACCAGAAAGGGCCCACCTCATCCTACTAACATGACTTTCTAGTAACTTGTGTTTGACTCTAGTTATTGTTCGGCGGGCAAATTCTACCGAGGCATTATCTCTTGTTCACAGCATATCTTGGGGTACTTAGTTCGAATGTTTGGTCAAACCCATCTCAGCTCAGCTAAGTGGGCTGAGATGGACTGAGACCATTCAATGAGTGGGCTTGCAGTTCGAGGCCGAACTACTATTCTTGGTTTGTACAAAATCTAATTTAGTGTAGAGGCCCAATGCTTCCATTCTCAACCCCCATTGACTATGAATCATATGGCTTTAGTGATATGAAGAATATTGTGCTTTCACGATATAAAATTGTGATTTACAACTATGTTTTATATTGGCTTTATTCATTGACAAAAAGTGTTGTAATAGCATTAATTTATTTCCTTGTATGTTGTGGAATTTTATTGTATTGGGTTTAGTATTAAGTTGGTGAAGAATCAAGCATGCAATGAAGATCAGTGCAATTTCATGATTAGCTCGCGAGTAAAGGCACCCACGAAAAGGTCACGTGAGAAGCACGTGAGAAGCACATGCTAAAAGCTGAAAAGTCAAGTGCCAGATTGCATTTCGAAGCACTTCGCGAGAAATGCCATCTCGCGAGGTACCTATGAAACTCTCTACTTGGAAGATTTTAAGTGTGAATTTCTTACTCTTCACCTATACTATATATATCCTTATTACCCACAAAAGTGAAAAAGATGCTACTTAAAAGAAAACCCTAGAGAGGTTTCTACAATATACCCACCCTCATTTAGAGAGAGCTACTCATCATTTAGTAAGAAATCATTGTAATCTCTTCTCCTTCTCCTCTCTCATTGTTTTACATGGTTTTAAAAACCAGTACGGTGAAAGAATCAGAATAAGGAGTGTTTATCAGTTTTATGGCTCAACCGGTGGTTAAACCGATGAAGTCATAAATAATAAATAATTTTATAACTAGTCATTTTAACTAAAAAATTTAATAATAGTACAACATTAAATATTAACTTACCAACTTTTGGACACCACTTAACAAAATTCAACCAACCAAAAAAAAAAAAAAATTCTTAAAAAGGTTAAGTGTAACAATTACAATCCATTTTTAGTTATTTTTTAATTTGTCAAATAACCAAAAGAAAGTCACCAATGGGTAACAGCATCGTTGCTCACTTAATACTTTTTTCCCCTATCCTACACTTACACGTTTATATCACACCCACCACACATTTATCTACATCCACACATTTTAGTGTTTTACTTTTATTCAAACTTTCAAACAACTCTCTGAGCCTAAGTTTCTTTCCTATCCACTTTTTACTAAAGTTTCATTTTCGGATTTCCCTCTTCAATATTCTCTCCTTCTCTTTATCTCTCTCATCAATATATGTATATGCAAGTGCAACTGCGCAAGAGTAGAAAACAAAGGCTAAAGCGGAGTGCGGACAAATAAAATCATATAAAATTTGCTTCATTTTTGGGCTCCTTCCTCAACACAAAGATAGGATATTTGATGTTTTTGGAGTCACTATTGGTGTCTTAGGCTTCACCACTTCAAGCTTGAGAACATTTTCATAATCAAAACCTCTCCTCTCAAATCCAAAACAAAATCAATCTTTCTTTTTCTTTTTTTCTTTTTTTTTTCTTTTTTTTTTTTTTAAACACAACATCTGAAGTTTTGATGAAGAAGTGCTAAAAACCGGTTTAGCCGTACCGGTTTCCGATTAAACTGTATCGGTTTTCAGTTAAACCGGTGGTTCTTGGTTTTTAACGATTTTTCTTCTATTTTCGGTTTTTAACAATAACCAGACTAGATTAGTGTCTGATTCTCGATTGAACCAACCGGTTCAGTCCGGTTTTTAAAACCATGTTGTTATACCTTGAGATGAGATTTATACCCAAACACAACCTACACCTATTTAAAGTGTAGAGAGTGTTTTGGAGCTTGGGAAGCATTTGATATTTGCCAAAAGAAGCCAATGAGGCTTGGCGGATGCAATCGGGCAGTATTGCAAGATCCGGATAACTAGTGAAGACAAAACTCCAAGAAGTCTATTGGTAGCATGAGCTTAAAGGACTAAAGTACATTTGGTAGATTAGGCTTGGATTGTCTTTTTGATATTTGTGTACTCCAACTTATTCACTAATGTATCAATTTTGACTTGGAGAGTTGCAGAGAGGTTTTTCGCCAAGTTCTTCGGTTTCCTCTTCGTCAATACGTCTTGGTGTTATTTTGTGTTTGCATCTCTCTTTCTTTATTCTTTAAGCTTTATATTTATTGTTGCTTGCTTGCTTATGGCTTAGAGAGTAGTTCTAGTGATTGCGCTTAATTTACACTTATTCTGCACTTAAATAAATTAGAATAAAAGCAATTAAGCTGTAATTTAAAATCAGGGGTCTAATCAATCATTTGTATTCTACACTAATTGAGCTTTCACATGATACAAGTAGTAATATGAGAATTTTTTTATTATTCCAGCTCAACTAGAACGTATTCAATCTAAATATATTACTTATAGGCACCTTCGTATCTTAACTCTTATTCTTATAATAATGCCCGTTATTTTATGAAAAAAAATGTCTTTTCAATTTCAGCTAAAATAGAGAAAAGTGAAATTATAGATCATCAGAACAATGAAGGCCAAAAGGAAGACCTTGAGCTCCCTTTCTTTGAACTATCCACAATAGTTTGTGCCACTGACAACTTTTCGTTCAATAACAAGCTTGGTGAAGGTGGTTTTGGATCTGTTTACAAGGTCAGTTTGTGATGTGCATGTACAAAAGAAATTAAAATGATGAAGTACTCGCTTATTTTGTTTTCTTTTCAGAATTTAGCAATCGGCAAATGAGAATTTTTGGGTACACTGGACGACAACCAAGAAATTGTTGTCAAAAGGCTTTCAAGGAGTTTTGGCCAAGGATTAAATGAGTTCAAAAATGAAGTAAGACTAATTGCAAAGCTTCAACACCAAAATCTTGTAAAACTTCTTGGTTGTTGCATTCAACAAGAAGAGAAGATTCTGATTTATGAATACATGCCCAACAAAAGTCTGGACTGCTTCATTTTTGGTTTGAATGCCCTAAACATAATACATTCTGCTAACTAGTTTAATTATGTGAGCAATAGTTTATAAAATTTATAAATTTTTCAATGTGTGGTTGAAATATGGGTATCTTATCTATAATTAACTTGAACTAAATACTTACCGGATCAAACAAAAGGTAAATTGTTGGATTGGTCCAAACACTTTTGTATTATTTGCGGGATTGCTCGAGAGCTTCAATATCTTCATCAAGATTCTAAATTGAGAATTATACATAGAGATTTCAAATCAAGTAATGTTTTACTTGATAGTGAGATGAATTCTAAAATTTTAGACTTTGACATGGCTAGAACTTTTGGAGGAGATTAGTTGGAAGGAAACACAAACGGAGTGGTTGGAACTTAGTAAGTTTCATTAATATTCTTTCATATTATTATTATTAGTACATGCCCATCGCATAATGAACTCTTGCTGCAGGTTGGTCCCTCTCCGTGCTAGTTCATCTTCACATTTATTGGCTTTTTTGGAGCAACACCGAATCTCGATCCTAATCTACAGTTTTTAGCTTAGCAACTCCCTACAATTATCCATATTTGAAGAAAGAACATTATTAGAACTTGTGGCCTTGGAAAGCATACGATAAACAATCCTCACATCACGTTCCACTTCAACAACCTGTAGCTGCAGCTGAATATATAAATTATGTCAGCTAATACAACTATTAAGACATTCTCCTATCATCTCCAGTAAGACCCCCAACTCCTGCCAGCCCCAGATTCCCCATTGAAGATCCTTTTGTGTTAAGTTTAAATCAATTGAGCTCTTTATCCCACTTGACGATCTCAATCCACTGCATTCTAGAACGGGTTGTTAATGCTTATTATGAACTATAAAAATATACTTCCACTGCCCTGTGAGTCTGTGACGTACTTCCCCATGTAAATGATGGTTTTGCCTTGCTTGCTCAAAGATTCGTTTATTCTTACGTAGTCCAGACTCCAGAGGGATAGCCACAAGAAATAGACCATATTTATTTGAAAAAATGAGTAGTGTCTATCACACATTCACTAATACACACACTCTTGCACATCAATTTCAAGTCACAATTTTAGTTTATTTTTTGCGTGTGCAAGAGTGTGTGTATTAGTGTATTTTAATCCTCAACCCAAAAAACAAATCTATAGTCCTCCAAAAAAAGAAGAGCAATTATTATTATGTCCGATTTTTTTTTTTTTTTTGATAAGAAAACCACAGCTTCAATGCATTAACGGGAAAGAAATCAATTACAAACAGTTGCATCAAAGGCAATGGCAGCTTCTAAGAAACTGGGGGTTTCCTCAACCCAAGCCTCAAAATCAGTAACAAACTTTGCATGCTGCGCTAACAAATGCGCAGGCTTGTTGCCTACCTTTCTAATGTGAGAAAAAACAAAGCTACGAAAAAACTGAAGCTGGGAAAGAATGCCCTCTAGGACGTTAGCCACATCAGGTGGGACTAAAGAACACCCCTTCAAAAAATTTTAGACTTGTAGAGAATCTCCTCAAATTCAATATCTTGTATTCCTACATCTCTAGCGAAGAGCACCGCAGCCTCCATTGCTTTTGCTTCAGCCCCCAAAGGTCCCAATGGAGCATAGATCTTTTGGCTCAAAGCTCCAACCACACGACCCTTTTCATCCCGAAGTACTACACCTAGACCAGCAGAGGAAAGATCATTGAAGACAGCCCCATCCATGTTTGCTTTGAAAACGCCTGACACAGGGGGAGACAATTGAGTAGGGAGAGTACTGTTTGTTGAGATGGGACAATCCTGAAGAACTTGGTATTCTGTAACCAACTGAGTTGCTTCCAAGATCAATTTCTGCACAGTTTTTGGGGCCTCTCCATGACGAACTCCATTCCTATTTCTCCATATGTTCCACGCAATTGCCATGAAGTGAGTAATGGTAACTCCTGCTGGTCCCGAATCATTTCTTAACTTCTAAAACAAGTCCACAAAAGCACGGTCCCTATCCACCACCAAACCACAGGCTGCCCAAACTGCTGAAGAAAATTTCAGTGGAGTAAAACATGGTCTGTTGTCTCGCTGCATTTATCACATTGCTCACAGGTATCAGAATTAATCACCTGTCGTCGGCATAAATTAAATTTTGTAGAGAGGATGTTCTAACAAGCTCTCCAAACAAAATTTTTAATTTTATTTTGCACCTCAACACGCCAAATAGTCTTCTAGAGTTGCCGCTGTCCACAATCACCGGAGGTTCCTTCCTCTGCAACACGTAACATAGACATAGCTGACCAGTAGGCACTTTTTACAGTAAACTGATCATTGGATGTACCAGCCCAGACCAATTTGTCCCAAGGCATACAAGTACTCAAGGGAATTCTTAGGATGTTTTCAGCTTCAAAATCCAGGAACAACTCCCTTACCAGATCAGTTCTCCATGTGCCGTGGTCTGCATCAATGAGTATATCAGCTGTTGCTTCTTCTGGCAGCAAGTTTTAGGTGAAATAACTCGATAGGTGGATGGAGTAGGAATCCACTTATCTTTCCAAATCTGAATACTTTTGCCATCTCTGACTTGCCAACGCATCCCTTGATTTACAATGGGCTGTGCGGCTAGAAGACTACGCCATATATAGGAAGGATTTCTACCTTTTTGAGCGTTCACAAAATCAATACCTGGGAAGTATTTGCTCTTAAAAACCTTATAAAAAAGAGAATTTGACCCTTGTTGCAACCTCCAACCTTGTTTTGCTAGTAAGGCAAGGTTAAATGATCTCAAATTTCTATAACCCATACCACCATTTGCCTTAGGAGCACATAATTTTTCCCATCTCACCTAGGCCAATTTTCACTCATCCTTCTTTTGCCCCCACCAAAAGTTGCTCACCATGCTATTTAGCTCATCACAAAGGGACCTTGGAAGGAGAAAACAACTCATAGTGTGAGTTGGGATGGGATTGCTTAATCAACAATTTTGATCAATATCTCCTTTCCTGCCATGGACAAGAACTTTTCTTTCCAGCCCGTCAGCTTGCTAGACATTCTTTCCTTCAGTTGCTCAAACATGTTTCGCTTATTCCTACCCACCAAGGATGGCAAACCCAAGTACTTCTCATGTTGGCAGATAATATCAGGTCCAAAGCTTTGCTTGACATATTCTTGGATCTCTTCAGGTGTGTTTGGGCTAAAGTACAATGAGGTTTTTTGCATGTTCACTTTCTGCCCTGTTGCTCTTTCATACACCATTAACAATCTTTGGATTTCTTTGCAATCAGCAATTGTAGCATTACAAAAGAGCAAGCTATCATCAGAGAAGAACAAACGAGTGATGTGGAGACTTCACTTGCAAACCTAGAGACCCCGAAGAGTGCCAAACCTTGCTGCATTGTGGATTAAGGCTGAAAGACTTTCTGCACACAAGAGAAACAAATAAGGAGAGAGAGGGCCCCCTTGACGTAAAACCCTAGAAGGGGTAATACGCCCATGAGGAACGCCATTAATGCGAATAGAATATGTGACAGAAGTAACATAATTCATTACCATAGTAATCCAGTTAGAATGGAAACCCATCTTCCTCATAATTTGTTCCAAGAAACTCCATTCAACCCTATCAAAAGCCTTGCTCATGTTAAGTTTTAAAGCCATAAATCCTGTTTTTCCACTTCTCCTTTGACTGATAGTATTCATAATCTCAAAAGCAACAAACACATTGTCAGTAATCAACCTTTCAGATAGGAAAGCACTTTGATTTTTGATGATAAGAGATGGTAAAAAGGTCTTAAGCCTATTAGCAAGAACCTTGGAGGCTAGTTTATAAACAACGTTAGATAAACTGATGGGTCTATATTTCGAGAGCTTTGTGGGGCTTTTAACCTTGGGAATAAGAACAATATGGGTTGCATGAAAATTAAGGGGGGTAATACCATTATTTAAAAAATCCAGCACACAAGTAACTACACTATCACCAACTATTGGCCAAAAATATTGATAAAAAAGAAGGGGCATACCATCAGGTCCCAGTGATTTTAGTGGATACATCTAGTCTAAAGCTTTTTTAGTCTCAACAGCAGTAAAAACTTTGGTGAGCATATGATTTATCTAGGGGGTCACACTCATTTGTATTGCATCAAGAAACTCCGAACTAATAACGGGCTGGGAAGTGGTGAAGAGCTTCTAATAGTACTCGGTTATGATTTTGGCTATCTTCTCCTCATTCTCATGCCAATTTTTAGATTCATCCATGACCCCTAGAATATTGTTGCGTTGTTTCCTAGTATTGGCCTTCTCATGGAAAAATTTCGTGTTCTTATCGCCCTCCTTTAACCAAGGTTTACAAGACCTTTGTTTCCACATTCACTCCTCCAAATCCAGCAAGCAATTGACCTCTGCCCTCTGTTTGCATACCTCCAAAGTGTTTGACATCCCTACTAATCTTGCCTCCAAATATTGAAGTAACTCTTGTGCCTTGGCTAGGTTTTTTTCCAATATGGCCAAATTCTTGCATGTTCCACTTTATCAGAGCTTCTCTATATTTGTCCATACAAGAAGAGAAAATTTTCCCTCTCCCCATAAGCTCTCCTTCAGCCAAAGATTCCTTCAGCTAAAGATTCTTTCACAATATCGCCACATCTTCCATCCTTAAGCTACATGGACTTGAATCTAAAAAACTTTTTTGATTTTCCCTGTTGAAACCATTGATTTGTCCTCAACATCAAGCAACAATGATCAAAAGTTGAGGTAGCCAAGTGATGAAGTCTAGCACTAGGAAACATATTAAGCCACTCCATTGTAGCAAAAGCACGATTAATTCTTTCCCGTATCCAACCCAAACCATTTTGATACATACTCCACGTAAACCAAGAGCCCACATAACTAATGTCCATTAAACCACAAGAATTAATGCAACACCTGAAGTTATCAATTTGCCTAGATGGCCTGTCCACCCCACCTTGCTTCTCTGTAACACTGAGGACCTCATTAAAGTCTCCCACACACAGCTAAGGGAGATTACTTACTACAACAAGCTGAGATAGGCGTGCCCATGAATCTAGTCTTCCACAAGTATTAGGATTTCCATAGAACCCCATCAAACGCCACTTACCATTAGAACCACCAGAATCAATGACAGCATTGATATGCTAGCGAGAAGAAGATTGTACATCCACTTTGACATCAGGCTTCCAAAGCAAAGCGAGACCACCACTCTTCCCTTCACTAGGAACTACCAGGCCCTGAGTCAATCCTAGAGAATTTTTTATATTGGACATCCGGTTCTTGGCCCTCAGAGGAAGTTTGGTCTCCAGAAGGGGGTTCCCAAGCCCCTGACAGTTCCAACTTAATGTATTCATTGATTCTGGCGAGGTTGCCTAGCAACCTCCACCGATCTAAATTGTTCCTCAAAAACCTTCCCAAAGTACACTGCATCCTCCAACTTAGACCTCTTTGCCACCACTATCTCTACCTCCTTTGTATTCTCAATATCATCCAATTTCAAGTTTTGTATCTTCATTTTGATCTCCCATTACCACTTCCTTAGAGGCTGTTGAAATTTCCAATCGTTTCCCAACCCCCTTTAAGTCCTTCTTAACCTTTTCACCATGGGCAGATTTACCATGTTTTGTCATCGTCCCTCGTATGTTCCTCCTTGTTGGATTTAAAGCTTCAATTATCACATCCCCCGAGCCCAAAACAAATACAAGAGTGGCCTTATCTACCTCAATCAGAGGCCCAAATTGAGTTGGCCCACATGATAAGGTGACGTTAGCCCCATTTGACTTTAAGCCAAGAACATTTGACTATAGAACTAAAGAAACCGAAATCCCCTCTGCCGAAAGAGATTCCTTTGATACTTTCCTTTCTAATTCATTGTCAATCTCCCTTATCTAGGCCTCAAAGTCCGCAGGAATTGAATTTTTTTGAATTGAAGGGAACTCCGGATTTCGTGGGGCATGCAAATCAAATGGCACAATATTTCTAGAAATATTGGGATCTTGATTGCTCATCGGCATCATTGGACCTACCATATTCTGCCCCTGTATTGTTTCAATACTTCGTACACTTGCTGACTTAGCTGACCCCCGACGACCACCTTGCTGTATATCATAACCTTTAAGCCAAACCACCTGTTGTTTTTGTAGGTGATCAAAACTAGCTTAGAGCCATGGACCATATTACTGCGCATATCGACTCAAAGAACCATTACTTTAAATCCACAGGCGATAATCCATCTCATTGTAATCCAGTTTACCACACCAATAATAGTAGATTTAGAGATGCTCATACTAGAAGGATACCCACCGTCTATTTGAAGTCCCTAATTGAACCATTCTACCTCGACACGAAGGTTTGGTGATGTCCATATTAACTCTTACACGAACGTAGGTGCCCCATAGTGCTACCTATGCGTTCCCCATTTTCCTTTGTCATATGGCGACTAGGAAGGTTTGAAATTTGCACCCAAAAATAAGCTTTATCGCAACTTACCGAATTGATACGTTCATTTTCGCCCAGCTTATGAAGAGCCATAAGATATTTGTCGAAAGACCATGGGCTTTGGAGAAGGACTCTGTTCATATCAACCTCATCAATGATAACAATAAGCGCTTTATTGTTCCCTAAATCACGAAACTCAAAGTCCCCATCTACCCTCCACGCCCCTCAAAAAGTTTGTGCCACCGCCTCAAGGTTGATCTTTTGATTCGTTAAGAACCTTGCTACCATTGCAAATGAGCCATCAACCACATCCTCCTTAAGAGCACACTCTTCCCCCTCTAGATTTGTCAGAGTAAGTTTTTCCCACTACTTTGTAACCTCGTCCATGTAGGGAGTGTAAGATGAAGAGAAGAAGAATAAGTATTGAGAAAGAGAGAACTAGGGAAAAGAAGTTTCACAAGAGCATCTAGGAAAAAGAAGCACTTACAGTAGCAATTAAGTGAAAGTACCACCGTCTAGGCTTCAGAGAAAACCTAGGAGCGAGGAAATACAATAATTAATGCATCTTTTTATTATGTCTGATTTAGACCTGTAAGCAATCATTTTAAAGGGAATTCAGTTGTCTTTAATAAAAAGCTCAAATTTATCCCAAATTGGATGGTCCAATGTTAATTTGGTCAAATCAAGGTCAAACTTAGGTTGACTATTGTCAAACTTGGGAAAATTGTTTGAAAATAAAAATTTTGATGTAAAATGATGAATTCTACTGGTTAGTTATTTTTTTAACTTCATTTGACTGCTAATCAACTCAGTCAAAGTTTGATCAATGAATGTTATTCTGGTCATTTTTCATCTTGTCATATAAAATTTACTATTTTGATATTCAATAAAGACAAATTAGGTTAATTTTAGCATTCCCTTGATTTTAGTGTTAAAATTGCAATTTTTGGAGTTTTTGCTCAAATTGAGATTTTTGCACACAAACAACGCACAATTTACAAAGACAAAATACGACAAATTTGCACCTATGAGTAGCGAGAGTCAATAACCCCCAATGAAGTCCAAAACGCACATGATTTTGGAAAAATTGCAAGGATTAAGAAATTAGGGGATTATCAAATAAAAAAAAAAGGGGGGGGGGGGGGTGGGGGATTAAGATAGCTATATTAACACTCTTCCTCCAGTAGGATAAATTTAGACTAATATCACTGGTATGTCGTAAGTCATCTATTCCATTTTAAGTGTGCAGGTAGATAGCCAGTTCATCCAAAACTTAGATCAGTCTTGTAATCACTGATACTCCATCAATATCTAAGCTAGAGATGAAAATATTTTCAAGTCACCAATAGATATAGGACAAGGGGCTCATTGATTTATAGTTCTAAACGTCTTTGCTTTCATGGTATAAGTTGAAGAAATAGGGAGCTTTAATTTTGGACAAAGAGCCCAAGTCGAATATCAACACGGCTGGTGACTTATGCCTTCCTCAAAATTGGCCCATGGGCTAATAATTCCCACATCTGAAGAGAGACCATGGACTTTTCCTGAACCGGTCCAAACGGCGAAAATGTGTGTGTTTCTAAGCTACAAATTGGGACCGTTACCAATGACATTACGATCACATAAAAATTAATAAGAATGCTATATTGTCAGTTTTTGTACACAATTAACATTGACATATATAGGAAAGATTTTTTATATTTATTTTTTTGAGAAAGACATAATGGCAAGATGAAGACTAACAAGGAGCAAATACATAATTCGATCTAGATAAAACAAAAAAAAAAAGACTGATACACTTGTCGTGGAGTGGATAATACATTGGAAAAACTTTTTTAAGGCCTTAATATTATATCAATATATCAATTAATTCAAAATCTTTTAGGCCTTAATGGGCTTCTATGACCTCTCTTTAAGTCACCTTTAAAATGAATTATATCTAACTCTACTTAATGTTAGTAGTAGATCCAATAGTGGAAGTATTCATACTCGAGAATTGCATCTCACATTGAGGAGTAATTTCCTCTGTATTTTCACCTGCAATACGGAATTTTAATATAACTTTAGTATAAAAGGAAAACGAGTCAATAAAGAAATAAAACTTAATTTTATAACATGACTATTATTTAAATGGATTAAATACTACCTTTGAATCTATAGAACCAACTTTGCTTGCGAACAAAAGCTTCAATTTTATCTACAAAAAAAAAAAAAAAAAAAAAAAAAAAAAAAAAAAAAAAAAAAGAAGAAGAAGAGAATACTAAGTAAGAATTTTAGCTCCAATACTAAAAGTTTTTTTGAAGGACAAAGAGAGACACTTTTTGTAACACGAGAGATTAGTATTGACTTTTCTTTTTGTGTGTGTGTATGTGTGTGGACTGGAGATATATATATATATATATATATATATATATATATATATATATATATATGATAACGGGTTGTTTTGGGTTGGTTGAGCAAAAAGGTTTAAGAGAAAAGAAGAAGAAGAAGAAGAAAAGAAGGTGGTGATGATTTCATGACCAAATCATGAAATTATTCCAATACTAAAAGTTGATTCATAAGAAACCACATTTATAGAAATTCTCAAGAGACCACATGCCATTAAAGAGAATTCAAAAAGCCAATTATATTTCTCTTTCCATAAAGATAGAACATTCAACTTTACATGTTGCCTCCCATCAAGTCTAGACTCTTTCAAATACAAGTTCAATTGAATTTTTATTTTTGGTTTGTGTTGGCAATATATCAACTTTCTAAATAATCAAATTCCTAATCATTCAAAAGTAAAAAGTTCATAATTGCGAAATTTCTCACACAGTTACAAGTGTCCAAAAGCCAATATATATATATATATATAAAGACAAAAAATAAAATAGAAATTTTAATTGGGAAGTAATAAAGGGTTCAAGATTGTGCTTCACGGAATCACGGGTAGACCCCCAGTTCAAAAAATTGGGTAGAAGTTGACCCTCGTTCACTGGTACAAAAATCCTGGTACATACCTATACTTTTCCTTGGGATTCAAGTGGGTTACAGTTCTATTGAGTCATGGTCAGTCTTTTTTGGTAATGCGTAAAATTGTAAAACAGCAACAAGTATTATCGTTTTACAAAATTTTAGAGCATTAAAGTTAAAAAAAAAATTATAGTTTTTAACAACTTAAAACACAATTTTACTTATTTTAACACTTCACTTTATAATACACCTAATATCAAAGCCTTTATTTCAGAATTTAACGTATTAAAATAATAAAAATAAATTAATAAAATAAAATATATCCAACATAATAAATTACAATCGCAACCAATTAAACTACTATTTTTTAACACTACACATTAAAAATTTATTTATTTTTAAAATTTTTAAGCTACAAATAGCAACACTTCAATTTTTTTAATTTTTTTTTGTTTTATTTATTTTCTTTTTTTTTTTAGTTTACCTCCTTTTATGTACAACATAATTTGAGAGTGTTTGCTAAATTGACTTTGGGATGCTCTAATAAATATAAACATATGTTTGCAACGGCTGTCAGAGTAAAGAACCTTTTATGTTTGTTCTGCTTCTGTAAATATAAAGGACAACTCCGACCATTACAGCAACAACAGCAACGGCAGCAACACTTGTCCATGCTTTGTTCGTCCAAAGACCATGTTCTCTTGCCACTTCATTGTTGAATTTGACACAGCAAAGAAAATTATAGTTAGACTACAGCTAAAGGATACGAAACAGCGAGTGAAAGCAGAGCAGTTTTTATAGAATCAAAATCAATTCAGAATGCAAAGTATAGTGGAAAAATAATTAACTTCAAGGAGTTTCTATCACAAAATTAATGGCATACCTATTTCTGAAGCCGATATTCTGACATATAGATTTTGCCCACCAACTGGAAACTGTCTAATATCCATTAGATCACCAAACCACATGACACAGCCACTGCCACTTTCTCTGATATCTGAGTTTGCATAAGCCATGCAGGAACAGCGGTTTAAGCATTTGGCCCAGCATTCGTTGAGGCTCATACTTTCGTTTACCCAAGAATTTGTAGCATCTGGCAATTTCAAGTTAAAATATGTATTAAACCCATCTTTTTGGCAGCTCAATGGCTTAATGAGTACACAACCTTGAGACCTCTCCATTAAGTTCCATCTTTCTGGTGATTTGGGCTTGAATCCTAGTAAACATTGGCAGATAGCAAACCCACTATAACTAATGATACAATTTGCATTGGGTCCACAAAACCCGTAATTGTCACAGTGGTCTTTCGGTAGTAAGGGATAGGAGAGCCAAATTTGACTAGCTTCATTCCATATGTGTCTCTCAAGAGAAGTGGTGAGCTGGTTCAAAACAATTCTTGAGATTTCAGATTTATTTTTGAGGGTGTAGGTGTAGTACAATTCATACTCATTAGAAACAAAGTAGTCATCATAAGCTGGATTTAAACCCGGTGAACCACTGAACCAGAGGCCGTTCCATGGGCCTGTACGGTAAAATTTGTTGGTTCCTTTCTGAATAACAGGATCAGGGTATGAATGCCTTTCTATCCAATAGGTTAAATCTCCAGGAGATGGATCATCTGGACTTGTCCATTCTGTAAGATTCCAGTTAATACCTTTCCTCAAGTCCCATCCCAACTTCATTCCTGGTAACAATGTATTAGATGGATATTCGAAGCTTTCCCACAAAGAGGTTTCCGAATTTCCATCTCTTAGTACAAGATTTCCTGAGTCTAAGAGTTGTAACACAGGATTGTTGGCTTGTTTTTGTGCTCCTAATCCTGTTGACCAAACAACACTCTTACTCTGACTCATAACCACAAGACTGCCTGTCCTGTTTATCATCAGCAAGCCAGACGAGTCATTGATTGGGTTGAGTCGGTTTGCAACCCAAACAACAGTTCTAATTGAGATCTTCTTGTACCATATTCCCAAGTAGCGATTATTGGAATTAACAAGACTGAAGAAACCTAGTTCGAAGCTTCCATCATTGCTAACTAAGGTCCTTGCGCCGCTGATATTTTGTGATGGGGTAATACAATCTCCTGCAAGGGAGACTTCGGAGAACAAAAAGAGTAAATATGTAAGCATAAAAATAAAAGAGAGAATATTCATTAATTTCGTAGTTTCAGACCTCCTACTGAGAAAATACGTAAGAAATCACCTATTTATTTCTTTGTTTGTCAATCACAACTCTAACAAAGAGCAGGAAGGGGCAACTGCAGATGTGTTTACACATTGGAAGTTGTCAATATCGACTCCATTTTTGACTTTTCAACATTTCACATTTTCCACAGAACAGGGGTCTTTCTTGCACCAGTATACCGTAGCCCATACGATGCTTAAGGCATTTTGTCTTGAAAAAAAAAATTATAAATAAAGCCTAATGACCTTACTTTAACATAGACCGAGACGTCAACCTCTTTACTCTTTATCAGTTACCACTAGCTTGTGGTGGCGCTACCACTTCCAACAATCGTTTCATTGATGGAAACCACACCTCAACAGGTCTCAGTTGGGCCCCCACTTGAAAATCAATCCCCCCATATTCAAGTAGCCACCTATCTTGTATATGTGGTTGATGCCCGCTTCCAAAACAAGAATAAAACAATAGCAGCACAAAACAAATTCTAATACTTTTGTTACACCAATCATAACCTATCATCACAATTATTAAAAAAAAAAAAAATTGTGAAATTGATTGTGTATTCAAACTTATTGAATATTGAAATCGCTTTTTTTACTAACAAAACCCCATGTCCTTTTTAAAAATAATATATATATATATATATATATATATATATATTGTTTTATATAAATAGAGAAAATGTTATTAAAAAGACTCTTTTTAAATATACCTAAATCATTTGCTTAATTTGAGCATATACAAGAATATTAATAAAAAATAAACACTTTCATTCTATGGAACACATGTAACATGTTACAATAAGTTTAAATTATTATATAAGTTTACAATTGTGGCATTTTTTTCTTTCCAAATATAAGTATAAAGCCTATATTATTGAATCTTGAATTTGAAGGTAATCTTGTGAATATTTATCATTTTTGTTTTTTAATTTTTTTAGGACCCATGTCCCTAATTTCTAATGCCTTTTTGTTTATATTTTTTAGTCCAAAACTAAAGAGTTTGGCCTAAATAGAATAAATTTTCATACTTTTTAACTTAAAATTAAGAGGAAAAAAATAAATTTTTGAGTGAAAAAATGAAAAAGCAACTTGAAAAAAGAATCAATTTAAGGCCCCATTAGTTCAGAATGGATTGAAAGGATTGAAGTGGACCCTAATGGATCAAACTGAACCAAAGTAGATTGAATTAAACCAAATGAACTGAATTGGACCAAAGTAGAACAAATGGACCAAAGTGAATTGAAATAGACCAAATAAATTGAAATGCTAGGCTAATAGGGCTTAATAGGAGTGTAACAACAATAAATGTTACGCTTTAACTTTTAGATATTATATAGATGTGTTTTATAATGACATTTTGGTGGTTGGCATACTTTGAGACCTAAAATCAAAAGTTTGGGACTTTGGACTTGTTGTCTTGCTCCATTTAAATGATAACTTAAGGCCTTGTTTGGGAGGAGAGAATGGAATGAAATGAAAAAAATAATTTTAGAATATTCTTCTCTTCCCTTGTTTGAGAGTTTTAATGAAGAAAATAGAAAGTTCATTCCCTTATTTAGGAGTTTAAGTAGGGGGGAATGGAATGGGTAGCAGGGAACACTCATTCATCTCTATTCCCTTAAAACCTCAAATTTTCATTTCCCCCGAAATTAGGAGGAATGAGAAGGAATGAAATTAGATTTAATGAATTTTTTACTAAAACTTCCAAAATACCTCTATATATTCAACTCTTTATTTTAAAATAGAAGTCTAATAGTAATATTGTCATAAAATGATTTTATTCCATTCCCTCCATATTACTCCCAAATAATATTACTTACATTCTATTCATTTTCATTTCTTTCCATTCCTTTATTTTAAAACATCCAATCATGGTTACTTAATTCCATTCCATTTCATTCTTTTCCATTCCTTTCCTTTACTTAAATGCATTTCATTCATTTCCATTTCTTTATGATCATTCAATTCCATTCCATTCCTTTATGAACTCCCAAACGAAGCCTAAGTGTTTTTCATCTTTCCATCGAAAAATTTATTTTTCAATTGAGTATTACTATTGACTTGGTATTTTTAATGTTGCAATAAATTTCCAATTACAAGAAGTAAATTATCAAGTTAGTGGACACATATTGAAGTTGCATATGTTCAACTCAACTCTGAATCTTCAAGAGATATATGAATCTTTTTTGAATTGATGATTTTTCTTTTTTCTTTTTTCACTAAACAAAAATTTTTTTTTTTGGCAAGAATACACAATCACCCGTATTAGTATAATATAGTTCGACATTTGGAATTTAAGAATTTGATAAATATTTTTTAATTGTGACAATAGTAGTAAGGACTAAAAAAATAAATAGCTTACCAATTTGTTTATGAAGCGGTTGTACTTATACTTATTCTTCTAATTTTTATTAAATTTTATTACAACAATTTAACGAACATTTCAATCATGGAAACTATGAAAATGAGGTTTCAAACAAAATGAAAGATGATATATATATTTGAGCGAACTCTTTGATTGTGTATAACAAAGGAGAAATTATTCCAAAATTTGGTACAAAATTAATAATATATCCTAAATGATTAAGTTGAAATGTCTTAATACTAAATTTACTTTTCATGAGTTCATTTAGCATAGAGTTTGTCCTTTTTTTATTCTTGAATGATGAAAATTTTTTATCATTTGTGGCCCCTCTAAAGGCAATTTCTTGGTTTTGCCCCTGAGTTTAGAGTATTCTGCTGACTAAAAATATTAATCCCTCTAAAATATACCAAAATTTTCCTTTATAAAGAAATTATAAATTTCCAAAAGATTGACCAATTCTTGGATTGTCTACGACATCCTCTTGACACTCACTAGAAGTCGGAAATTTCTTAGATGGTTATATTTCCCCTAGTAGTCAATGTTTATTGGCCCACATGAAAAAAAAAAAAAAACTGATCGTACGTTTGCAATAATTTCGATTTTTCATAATATCCAAACTTATCATTTTAGGCTACAAGTTTATGTCGCTGAATGCACGAGAAAGTATCCGTCCATTCGTCCAAGCACTCTCACCACGTCGGCAAGTTTCCCTGCAGGACAATCCTTTTAAATGATCATGTGAACAAAATAACAATATCATTTATTTATACAAAAGAATAAGAAATTTATTATTTTCTTGAGCAATACAATAAACACAAACTATTTTGTAGCATTTTACAAATTGTTAATGCGACTTTAGGATTTTTTTTAATAATTATTAGTAAATAAAAATATAATTTTAGCAGTGGGTTCAGTTTAAAACTAGTAAGAATTTGCTACATCAATATTTTGTAAAATGTTGTAAAATAGTTTATAGTTGAAATATTATTCTTTTCTTTTTTTTTTTTCTATTTGTAATTTTCACAACTTAGGACTTCGTTTTTCTTGGTTTAGAGGGATTTAAGAGTATTTTAGTTATACATTCTGCACAATTGGTAAAATCTCTGATGGTTGAATATAAGCTATCATCAGGAATGGAGAACATAGATTAAAACTCTCTTAAAAAAAATATTTTAGTTAAAATTGACTTATTATTATTATTATTATTATTATTATTATTATTATTATATAAAGTTGAAGCATACCATTTATTGTTATCATGCTCTAGTTGAGCCACATCAGTGTCCACGTCATTATCTTTTTTCTTTCTAATTTTTATATAATAGTTTTTAACATTTTTTTTAATATATACACTTCTTCAACCTCTCTCACTCTCTTATCTTTTCATCTTCTCACTACTTCTCCAACATTTTTCCTTCCCTTACATTTTCATCTCCTCACTACCCTCTATACTAATATCATTCTTCCTCTTTTCCTTCATCTTCCTTTATTTTTGTTTCTTCTTATTCACACATTTTTACTATAAATTTATCACTATCTTTTCCATTCTATGCATAGTTTTCCCTCCTAAAAAAAAAAAAAAAAAAAAAAAAAAAAAAAGTCTCTCTCTCTCTCTCTCTCTCTCTCTCTCTCTCTCTCTCTCTCTCTCTCTTTTTGGTGGATTTTTATTTTTCTTTCATCTCTGCTTTAAGTTGATAATTTTTTATATTTTTTAGGACTCTATTTTGTGTTAATGTGATTTAATTTTTTTAAAATTATTTTTTTTTCTTTTTGATTGTTAAATGTTATCCTATTACGTTTTAAATAGTTAAACATACAATATAAAATATAATATTATTCTATTACATAGCATGATTTCGATAATTTGCTGTTCATTCTATTACATAGCATGATTTTTTATAGTGCTCAATATAGATGTTAAACTGTGAGACTTTACTAATTTTTGTTTATTTTTTAATCATTTGTGATGGACAAAGTACTCTTAATAATTGTATTAGAAGTACCCTATAATGTCATTTATTTAAAGAAAAGCAAAGGTTAGCCAAACGAAAATAATCGAATGGGTGCCAAATTTTAGCTTTTGCAATTTTATTTTAATTATTATTATTATTTTATAACAATGCATATATAGTAATTTAATTCTTAAATTTTGTTAAAAATTGTGTAATTGATAATATGTTTTGGGTGGACAAAATTACAATTTCTGCAAAGAAAATAAATTTAATAGATTATCAACAAAAAATTGTTTTCCCAATTGGTCCAATTAATCATTGTTAAGTTTTACTAATTTTTTTAGTTACACTTTTCAGCGTTTTGGATTCTAGGAAGAAAAAATACGATTTGAGAAAGTTTGTTTAAAACTAAAAGAATAATTTCCAAATTTTATATTCTTTTTAATGATTCACAAAATTTTATAAATAACTTTTATTAAAAAAAGAACATTTTCGTCAACTTGCCTTTTGAATATTTTTGTATTATTTTCAGTTTGGTATGACAAAATTTATATTTATGATTTATGATTGTTCTTATACTAAATAAAAATATGATTATGAAATACATAACTCTTTATGAAATTAGTTTAAATTGTAAAAAAAAAAAAAAAAAAATAATAATAATAATAATAATAATAATAATAATAATAATAATAATAATAAAACCACCATAAAAATAATTATCACACATAACGCGCGGGTGAACAGCTAGTTAATCATATATATATATATATATATATATATATATATCTAAAAGTTGAAATATAACATTTATTGTTGATACACTCCCGTTGAACCACATCATCAACCATGTCACATTTTTTTTCCTTCATTTTTTAAACAATATTTATATATAAATAATTAGTGCAACTTTATACATTCTCTAACTCATTAAATCCAACTCACCATGAACAACCTTACACATTCTTTAACTCATTAAATCCAACTCACCATTAATCTATCCTTCTTCCAATTCTCAACTCTTCATTTTTGCCTTCAAAACCGTTTCGCTATTTTTGGCACTATAAATTTATAGTTGCTCTGTCTACGTCCGCAAAAGTTGCCAAAGTGGTATCAGATTTGGAAAGTCCCTTTGAGGTTTGTTCTTTCCCTTCTTATTTTTTTCCTTTCCCCCAAGTTCATTTTTCCATTGGATTTCTAAAGTTTGTGGATGATATGCTTTTTTGTGGGTTGCCGACAATGTGATCACTTTGGGGCTATGGGTGGCTAGGATTGGTTTTTCGGTTATGAGAAGGGTTTTCAAGAATTAGATATCTCTACAGCAACTTCCTACTTCATATTCATGTTGTATAATTTTTATTTTATATTTGTGTATTACCCGTTCAATTTATTTATCTTTAACATTCTATTTTTCTTACATTTGACATTTGTTTAACTCTATATAAAAAATGGAAGAAAAGAAAACCAAAGTTTAATGTATTTACCTATGATTGTTTTGAAACAATAATAGAATAGACATTGTAATTATACTCCAATTACTGCTTTCATATTTTTTGACTCAATAGTTCTTTTTTGTTGTGGAACCTTTCTCAAATTCTATTTAATTTCGACAAATATTATGTTTAGCACACTTTTTCTTATTATGTGCAACACATAATAATTTGATATTGCAGTCTAATAAACAAAAAAAAAAAAAAACAAAAAAAAAAACAAAAACAAAATCTACCTCAAAAGTTTGGTCATGAAGAAATAGAAAATCTACCTCAAAGGTCGAATTAAATCATCTAGTAAAGCCATACCAAAATCATTCCAATTCAATTGGACTTTTAGTGCAATTGAACTGGTAAAGCCTAGTGGGTTATTCGTAATCCATGCAATCTCAGATTCTCAACGGCATGTTTTCACCCAACCACTTTTGTGATTTTAATCAAAATTATCTTTAAAGGCACCGTTGTACCTTTTTTTTTTTTTTTTTTTTTCTTTGAAGGAGGAGCCTAATGAAATCCTATGATTTCATAATGTGGTTGATGGTGGGAGTTTTCAAAGAAAAATAGGGTTTCAAAGTTTTAGCTTATATCGTAATCTATGGGATTGGAACAACTAATAAGATACGCAATTTGCATAGAATGTGATGAACCATAAATTTATGGTCGTTATTATAAGAAGGTCGTTATTCACCCAGAGAAGACGTTACGCATTTATTACGGACCAACGGTCACAGAATGAGTTGTGGCATCTAGACAGAGATTCTGCAATGCACTAGCCGTTGAGCATAAATGCAGCACATCATTGCCCATTAATGAGGCAAACAACTATAAAAGAAGATAACAGAAACCCAAGGTACGCCCAATTACAAGAAAATACTCTACGAAATCACTTTGTACTCATTTTCTCTCTAGAATCTTTCTCCCTTACTAACTTAAGCATCGGAGGCGGTTTGGCTGACACCACACCAACGTGTTACTCTTCCACTCGGTTCATTTTGCAGGTTTCTCATCTACAGAGATGACCGCATTCACAGCATCGTCCATCCTCTACGACGGGGAGCACAACTGTTGATTTTTTGCATCATCAATTTGGCGCCGTTTGTGGGAATGTTAATCATTCAAGCCATCTTTCCCAATGACAAAAGAGTTCCTCGAAGTATGAGATGGAAGCAGAGACTGCACCTTAGCAAGATGCTGTGCAACAACAACAAATCCAAGCCCTCTTGGCAAATGTGGAAGAGCTGACTCACCAGAATGAAGAGTTGTGAAAGAAGATGGAGTCTCAAAATGCAGAACGTCAGCAAACAAGTGAAAACCAAAATGAAGAAAAATCCAATTCTCAATCCAATAGGCAAGACAAAACTTTAGGAGAAGAATCCATTAGGATGGAAAATGAGCTCTGCAAGATGAGGAAGGAGGTGGAAGAACTAAAAAGTGCTATGAAGGACAAAGGCAGAGAGAACCTGGATGGGATGATTCAAAGGACGGACTCACCCTTCACTGCTGAAGTACTAAACCGTCCCCTCCCACCAAAATTCTGCCTCCCACAGTTGGAGTCATATGACGGTTCCAAAGATCCCTTAGATCACATTGAATCATTCAAGACGCTGATGCTATTGTAGATGACCCCAGATAAAGTGATGTGTAGGGCATTCCCAACAACGCTAAAAGGAGCAACCAGAGTATGGTTCAGCAAAATACCCCCAGGAACCATTGCAGACTTTGAACAACTCAGCAAGGGTTTTGTTCATCATTTCATTGGTGGACAGAGGCACAAAAAGCCAACTAGCCATCTTCTCAACATTTAGCAAGCAGAAGGAGAATCACTAAGGCAGTATGTCACTCAGTTGAACAAGGAACTACTGCAAGTAGACAAAGCTGAAGATCAAGTCATCCTAACAACCTTTCAAGTAGGATTGTTATTAGAGATTTCTTCTTCTCAATTACTAAAAGTCCACCAAAAATAGTAGCGGAGTTGCTCCGTAAAGTCTAGAAGTATATGAATGCAGACGATGTAGTGCTCGCAAAGGAGATGAAGGCGAAAATAAAAAGAGACGAAGGAACAAACAGCAATCAGGATAAGAAGAAGGAGACACGGAGTGGTGGACAAACCATAGGGAAAAAGAAGGAGCTTCTAGATAGGAAATCCAAGTTTACCAACTTCACTCTTCTAATAATGTTAATTGAGAAAGTCCTTATGCAGATAAGAGACGATCCTTCCCTGCAATGGCCGAAGCCAATTAACACTCCAGTAGAAAGAAGAGATAAGAGCAAGTATTGTAAATTCCACCAGGTACACGGGCATTATACTGACTAGTGTAGACACTTGAAAGACCAGGTGGAAACTTTAATCCAGCTAGGGAAGTTGCAGAAATACATCATAAAGATAGAGCTATACAGGTACCAACGGAAGGACGACCAAGGCAGAACTCTAGAAATGGGGGACATCAAACCCCCTGCATGAGAAATAAAGACGATCTTGGGAGGATAACAACAAGTGGAGATAAATGGTGTCCATTCATGACTCCTTTCAATGAATATGCCAAGGAATGAAGAACCTAATATTGTCTTCTCAGATAGAAACGGTTGTGGCATTAAGCAACCCCAAGATGATCCACTTGTAATCATGCATAAAGTAGAAGAGTTCAACATCCACCGAATGCTCATTGACAATGGAAGCTCAGTAGATATCATCTACTTGCCTACATTTCAGCAAATGAAGCTGGATTAGAAGAAGATCAGGCCTTTCACCTCGCCTCTGGTAAGCTTCACGGGGGATAGAATTGTCCCTAAAGGCATTATCACTCTAACGGTGATTGTAGGAACTTATCCAACATAGGTCACCAAGGAAATTGATTTCCTTATAGTTGATTGTCCTTTAACATACAACATCATCTTGAGAAGACCTGCACTCAACAGACTAAGAGCAGCAACGTTAACATATTACTTGAAAGTGAAGTTTCCAACAGCACATGGGGTAGAAGAAATCAAAGGAGCCCAAGTTTTGGCAAGAGAGTGCTATCAAGCTGCCTTAGCATTTAGAAAGAATCACACATGGATGGTCAACGAACCAAAACCCATTCCTGAACCATAAGAAACACCTCAAGAAGTGGAGATCATCCTAGGAGACTCAACGAAGATATTGAAGATTAGAACGGCACTTCCAGCCCCTAAGAAAGAAAAAATGATCTCCTTCTTAAGGGAAAACCAAGATGTTTTAGCTTGGAAACACAAAGATATGCCTTGGGTTGATAAGAAGATCATACAGCATAGTCTTAACGTAAACCCAAAATGCAAACCTGTGTAGGAAAAGCGAAGGGTTTTTGCACCAGAACACAACAAAATTGTAACTGAAGAAGTAGAGAAACTACTAGAAGCTGATTTTATCAAGGAAGTCTTCTATACAAATTGGCTTGTAAACATGGTTATGGTGAAGAAGAGCATTGGCAAGTGGAGGATGTGCGTCGATTTCACATAATTGAATAAGGCTTACCTAAAGGATAGCTTCCCTTTGCCAAGGATTGATCAACTGGTAGACTCAACTGCTGGACACAAGCTCTTGAGTTTCATGGATACATTTTATGGATACAACCAGATTCTCATGGATGAAAACGGTCAAGAGAAGAACTCATTTGTTACCAGCCAAGGGTTGTACTGCTACAAGTTATGCCCTTTAGACTGAAGAACACAAGAGCCACCTACCAAAGGTTGGCGAATAGCATGTTCTCTCATTAGATTGGAATGAATGTGGAGGTGCACGTAGACAATATACTGGTAAAAAGCAAGGACAAAGCCAACCACTTGGATGATCTCAAAGAAACCTTCAGCACGCTACGTAAGTGCAATATGAAATTAAATACTACAAAATGTGTTTTTGTTGTTGCTTCAAGAAAATTCTTGGGATTCATGGTGTCCCAACGAGGTATAGAGGCAAATTCAGACAAAGTAAAAGAAATAATCAAGGTCCAATCACTGAAGACAGTGAAGGAGGTCTAGAGCCTGACAGGAAAGGTTGTAGCCCTAAACAGATTCGTCTCTAGGGCAACAGATAAGTGCATGCCATTGTTCAAGGTATTGAAAAACGCTTTTCGGTGGATTGACGAATGCAAAGAAGCCCTTGCCAAATTAAAGAAGTGCTTGACGAAGCCATCTTTTGCAAAGCCACCTTTTGCTAAGCCTCTTAGTAATGGGAGAAAAGCTGTACCTCTATTTAGCAGTATCCAACACTGCAGTAAGTTCGGCACTGATCAGAGAAGAAGGGAATGTGTAGAAGCCCGCCTAATACACTAGCTAGGAATTTCAAGGTGCAAAGGCAAGTTACCCAAGGATGGAAAAGATAGCTTTCGCGTTGCTAATCGCCTCTAGAAAGCTCCATCCTTATTTCCAAGTACACCCCATCATCGTCATGACAGATTTTCTCATAAGAAAGACGATAAACAAGATAGATGCAGCAAGATGACTCATTCAATAGGCAATTGAGTTGGGCCAATTCAACATTGTATATCGACCACAAGCAGCAATCAAAGCCCAGGTGTTAGCAAAATTCATTGTAGAGTTCACCTACCCCTATAAGGAAGAAGAACCTTTTATGGAAACATAGACAGTCCAAATAGATGGGTCTACAACGAGGAAAGTAGGAGGATCAAGAGTAGTCCTCATATCTCTAGAAAAAGAAACATTGAAGTATGCTGTCAGATTACAGTTCCCAGCAACAAATAACGGGGCAGAATATGAAGCACTGCTAACAGGGTTAAGCCTAGCAAAAGCTCTAAGGGCAAAGAATCTTGTCGTCCAAGTTGATTCTCAACCAATAATTGGACAAGTGAAGGGAGATTACAAAGCCAAAAAAGAAAGGATGCAGAAGTACTTGAAGATCATCCAATGACTCTCACAGCATTTTGACATCTTAGACTTTGTGCAAATCCCAAGAACCAAAAATGCAGAAGCTAATTTCCTAGCAAGATTGGCCTCGTTAGACGATTACAATGCAACCTCTAAGCTATGTGTAGAGATAAGGGAGTAGCCAAGCACAAAAGGGGGCAAGTTTTGAAGATAAAAGAACAAGACGAGTGGATAACTCCCATCATCCGTTACTTGAAAGAAGGATGGCTCCCTGAAGATAAGATGGAAGCAAGGAAGATATAGATCAGAGCAGCTTTCTTCATCATTATTGATGACGTGCTCTACAGACAAGGATACTCACTCTCATATCTAAGATGCACCAGTTCTAAAGAAGTAGGTTATGTGCTCGCGAGATACACGAGGGAATCTGTGGAAATCATGCTGGGGCAAGATCCCTAGTAGGAAAGGTGCTCAGAGTAAGATATTACTAGCCAACCCTACAGAAAGACACATACAACAACGCCAGAGCATGCGACAAGTGCCAATGCTTCGTAAATGTCCAGACGAGACTGGAAGAGAAAATGACACCCATATCCTCACCATGGCCCTTTGCCCAATGGGAAATTGATATCATGGGTCCCTTCCCTCTAGGGAAGAAGCAACTCAGGTTTCTGATTGTCGCAATTAACTATTTCACAAAATGGGTAGAAGTAGAGACAGTGACGACGATAATAAAGGCTAAAGTCACAAGCTTTCTATGTAAAAACCTCATCTGCAAGTTTGGAGTCCCACATGTCATAATTTCAAACAATGGAAAACAGGTCGACAACCCCAAGTTTTGAAAATTTTGCCAAGACTTGAGAATTAAGAATCATTACTTTTCTCCAAGACACCCTTAGGCCAACGGCCAGACAGAAGTGACAAACATAAGTTTGCTCAAAATTATCAAAACTAGGCTTGGGGGGGCAAAAGGGGCATGGCCTGAAGAGCTACAGGACGTCCTTTGGGCGTATAAGATGACCACAAGAGTCCCAACAAGAGAAACACCATTCAAACTGACATTTGGCACTAAGGCCGTCATACCAGCAGAAGTAGGACTAACGAGCTTCCGAGTCAAAAACATATGAAGAACAAAAGAATCAACAAGAGCTTAATAGCAATCTGGACCTAATTGATGAAGTCAGAGAAGAAGCTATAAATGGCTAAACCCAGATACTTCAACAGAAAGGTCAGGGTAAGAAGGTTCAACACAAGTGATCTCATTCTTTGGAAGGTGTCACAGGTAACAAAGGGCCCATCACAAGGGAAATTGGGACTAGCCTGGGAAGGCCCTTATGCAGTAATCCATCATTCTAGGGAAGACTCCTACTACCTAAGGTCTCCAGATTGCCAAGAATTGCCTCAACCATGGAACACAGAACACTTGAAGAAATACTACCAATAAAGAACACTTTACATTTCCAAGTTACTTAATCTGCATATCAGTATGTATGACAACCATTACTTTCATCAGTCATAAGATCAATAATACATGAAAGCATTATCCATGCATATTCATCAATGATTATCCATGACTTGTCAATACGTATTTAACAATGATTATTTGTGCCCTATCACTATCAAAATGTGTGCAACGCTTAGAAGTCATCCTTGGGAGACATTTCCAAGATCTCCGTCATTAAAATTTAGAATTAAGAGCGATTCATGCATAAGTAACAGCGTCATAAGACATCAAAGTTGTTGATACACAACTACAAAAGTCGACTAAATCAGAGTTGTTCAAACACAACCAATATAATCGTCATTCAAGACAACAAAAAATGGTTAACCTAAAAGATGCTCCAACACCATGACTCCAAGTCACGAGTAGAGCGCAACATCGTCATTCACACATGACTCAATAAAAAGCTGTTCAAACACAACTAAGATTGTCATTCAAACATGACTTATTAGAAAGCTGTTAAAACACAGCTGAAAAATAAAAAGCTATTCAAACACAACTAAAATCGTCATTTAAACATGACTCAATAAAAAGCTGTTCAAACACAGCTAAAGATAAAAAGTTCTTCAAACACAACTAACGTCGTCATTTACACATGACTCAACAAAAAGCTGTTCAAACACGACTAAAAACACTAAGTTTTTCAAACACAACTAACATCTTCATTTAAAAATGACTCAATAAAAAGCTATTCAAACACAGCTAAAAATAAAAAGTTGTTCAAACATAACTAACATCATCATTTAAACATGACTCAACAAAAAGCTATTCAAACATGGCTAAAAACAATAAGTTGTTCAAATACAACTGACATCGCCATTCAAACATGACTCAATAAAAAGCTACTCAAACATAACTAAAAATACTAAGCTGTTCAAACACAACTAACATCGTCATCTAGACATGACTTAATAAAGAGCTGTTCAAAAACAGCTAAAAATAAAAAGCTACTCAAACATAGCTAAAAATACTAAGTTGTTCAAACACGGCTAAACTACGAAGTTTTTCAAACACATCGTCATTCAAGCATAACCTAATACAAGACTGGCCAATCATGGTTGAAACATACATAGTTGTTTAAACACAACTAAGGTCGTCAATCAAATATGATTCAATAGAAGATCATCCCACTACAACCAGATGCAAGGGGCTGTTCATATACAAACTAAGTATGAAAAAGCTGCTAAACATAAGAGCTGTCTCAATGCAACTAACCTCCTCATATAGAGTTGTCCAAACAAAAGAGTTACTTACTATAATTAAAAGTAGGAAATCCATCTATCATCATCAAAGGAATTGTCTAGTCACACAAAACAATGGGTCCAAAGGAATTGTTTAGCTACCCAAAACAATGGGCCTAAAAGAGAAATATTGTTTTTTCCTTGCAAGGAAAAAAAAATGAAGTAGAAAAAAATAAAAAGATTATTGATCTTCAGGGACAGGATCTGCAGGGGTTACAACAATGACCTCCTTCACTCCTTCAGTAACGTCTGTAGCTTCTTCTGTCACATTCTCTATTGTAGCCTCAGAAGGACGATCAGACAAAAGCTCTTTTTCAACGTCCTCAACAGCCAAGCCAGAGAAGTCCAAGCCAGGATGATGCTTTGCCATCCACTTCATGAGAAGATCAAAGCCCTCCACGTAGTATTTGTATAATTCATCAGATTACTCGTCAAAGTTCTTAAAATCCTATACCGCCGTGGCCGCAACATTCTATAGCTTCAGCTCCAAGTCACTAATCTGCTTGTCCTTTAACTTGCATAAGTCCTTCTCCACTTGTAGGCTTTTCTCCAGGGTTGCCACACGCTCTTTGTCATCCTCAGCTTAAGCAGCAAGGATGGCAACCTTGTTCTTGAATGTCTCGTTCTTATCGGATAAAGACTTGATCAAAGGCTCGAACATAGCCACCTTCTTTTCCAAGTCCAAGAACTTCCTAGAGACAAATAAAGATCCTCTAAAAGCTCCTGAATGTGAGATGACATCACCTCGCTAGACAACCTCGCCATCAGGGGACTCAAATCATCCACAGAAAGTGCCTCATGGGCCTTCAAAGTTGCTGTATCAGCATCGTCGCTGAAAGTAGGAAGGAAAGATTTACCACCTGACTTCTTCTATTGGGATATGTGTCCTTAAATCCTATTGTATGATGCTATGTATTTTATTATGTAAGACATTATGTATGACTTAATGTTTTGGTTAATAAAGTTGTGTTATTCTTTGAAAATATTGGTAACATGAATATTGGGACATTATCATATAGTCCATGAGATGCATAGTATGTGATTTATGTGATTTAGTCACAGAAGATATAAATCACAAGTTCTTTGTAAACTCAGAATTATAGTTCGTAGTCGGTGATGAAATTGGGCATTTCATCTGTGAAGACTATAACATATCAACTAAGATGATTTGTCTTGATCATGGAAATAGAGATTTCTAGTTGATATGTTTTAAGAGTTAAGACATATTGAACTGGATCGGTGTGAGATTTATTATTCTCCTAATGACTATCAAATGAATAATAAACTCACGACTTATATTTGCATGAACTCTTAATCTTGAGAGGATAATGGACCTGATCATGAAGTGTAGGTTGCTTTGATATATCAGGAGTGAGATCTATAGTAACGGTCAAAATCTCAGTATGTTGGGCAGCCACATTTAGTGTTGATGGAACATATATTCTCAAGATGGAATTCATAGTCTCTTAACGGAGATACAAAATATTCCCTTGAGATAAGTTTAATGGGTTTGTTATTCAGAGAGTTGGGCCTAACCACTTTAGTAAGGAGTTACTAAAGTATATATTTATGGAATTGGATTTCATAAATATATGATGAATAACTTAAAGAATTAAATCGGGTACTCAAGGAATTAAGATGTAGTAACAAATAAAGTGGCAGTCTGCTTTCATGACTTTGTGTTACTATGAATATTTTATGAAGGGGTTGCATGTATAACAAAGTCTTGGGATATAATTTATTAATAAGGCCTAGAGTGCAACTATATTTATATAGTGGTATTAAATATAGTTAATGGTAACTTTGGACTTGTCAAGAGTTGACAGAAAAGCCCAAGGCCTATTGGAGCTAGTGTCTTATTGGTCCCTTTTGGTCCCACTCCAAGCCACACACTTAAACCCAATTGGAAAGGCCCAAAAGGCCGGCCCAATTAGATAATCAGTTAGATACAAAGGGAGAAACATACAGAATTTTCATTAAAAGAGAAAGATTTTTAAGAAAGAATTCATAGAGAGGGTTTGAAAGAACACTCTTATGAAGTGGTGTAAAAAGTGTTAGACACTTTTTGACATTCTCCCTTTGGAACTGATTGAGAGACCACACATCTTGGGCGTTAGTGGAATTGGAGTGAAGATTGAAAGTATTCCCAAGTGATTCTTATCTTCAAGTTTTGAAATTCACCGCTCCAAGGTACACTCTCTTGTTCTTATATTCTGAAACTTAAACAATGCATGTCAACTTTTATATATGAAGTAGATCCGTTATTTCATTTTTCTTCCGCTACGCTGAATAATTCCATCAAAATGGTATCAGAGCAGTCTTCATTACATATCTGTTTAACATGTTTTTGAGTTTTGGAATTAGTAACAATGATTTCATGTTGTTAGAAAATAGTTTACTGCATGGTCGTTGAAATCATTATTCTTGATGAAAACTGTTTTTGATGTTATGATGTTGTTTAATTTTTAGTTTAAGTATGTTAAACTGAACTTTAAGGCAGTAACATCAATGAAATTCAGTTTTGATATCAATTTATGTTCATAATGTTTGTATGATAGTTGTTTTGTACATGAAAACGTTAAAAAACTGTTTTTGGAAAATTCTGGAAAATTCAAAATTCGCGAAGCTCGATCGATCGAGAATCTGTCAAGAATCTATCGAGCAGACAGAAAGTTTCTCGATTGATCGAGGATCTATCGAGGATCTGTCGAGCTTTGCGAAACTTTTCTAGACCGATCGAGAATCTGTTAAGGATCGATCGAGAACTGTTTATCCAGAATTTTTTCTAAGTATTTTTACATATATAAAATAGCAAGGCTATGTGTAATTATATTATGCATGTTTTATATTTAAAAACCTTTATTTTAAAATATCTAGTGGGAGAGAGATACAAATGTTGCATCTCACGGCCTCCATTGTTGGTTTATAGTAGTGTGATTAAGCACCTCGCCTTGGCGTATATGCCTTGCTCCCTTCGGAGGGTGTTTAATTCACGGTACTACAGGTTAAACTTCTTTATGATGAATAATATGTGTTTTTACATTGAGAACGACCACGCTTCCGTGGAGTTACTTTATGACTCACATAGAATTCAATCAATGGTGTACACTAGACTAAGTTTAATGTTAATCTCCCTTCGGAGCTATGTCATTATTACTTAGAGGCTAAAGTAGAAACAGCATGTTATTAGTGTTTGATAAGAGTTATCATGATAAGCACTAATAATGAGAATAGTTCTCAATCAATCATAGGGTTTATAATTTACTTGCTTCCAAGGAATTTTAAACATGGGATTGGGTTGTCGTTGCATATATTATTTTATGGTTTTATTAAGGTTCCATATTATATAGTTATATGCTAAATTGATAATGTCTAGTTTATTCATTATATTCATGTTTATTATTTTCAGATTTGAACATGGCATCATTTAGCCTACTTGTTTCTATTCTTAATCAAAACAAACTGACTGGATCTAACTATGTTGACTGGAAAAGAAACTTGGACATTGTTTTAACTGCTGAAGAGCACAAATATGTGCTTACTCAACCATGTCCTAGCTTTCCTTCATTAGATGCTCCTCTTGAGGAAAAACAACGATATGATCGTTGGCAGAAATCTAATGAAATGGCCAAGTACTATATCCTAGCGTCCATCTCAAATGTTCTACAGCATCAAATGCAGGATGTAGAACTAGCTTCGGACATTATGCTAAGTCTGAAGGAGATGTTTGGTGAGCAAGGCCGTTCAGCAAGGCAAGAAACCATGAGGCAAATTTATAATACCAAGATGGCTGAAGGTAGTTTAGTAAGAGAACATTGTCTTACAATGATCTCTAATCTGAATACATTGGAAGTTTTAGATGCCGACATTGATGGAGAATCCCAAGTGGATATGATACTCTAGTTACTACCGGAATCATTCAAGGAATTCAGACTGAATTATAATATGAACAAAAAGGTTTATTCTTTGTCTAAATTAATGAATGAGTTAGTGGCGGCGGAAGGCATCTTTGGTACTTCTAGTGTTGAAGCCAATGTTGGTGAAGCTTCTACTTCACAACCTAAGTCGAAAGGCAAGGGTAAGAAGAAGAAAAAGGACTTCACTAAGAAAGAGGGTAAGCAAATTGCCTTACGGATTGCTGACAAAGGGAAAAAGCTCAAAGGAAAGTGTTTCCATTGTGGTGAGAAAGGACATTGGAAGAGGAATTGTCCAAAGTTTAAAGCTGCCAAGAACAAGGGTATGAAAACTTCCTTTCTTCTTGAAATATGTTTGGTACAGAATCCCACTGATTCCTGGTGTGTGGATTCAGGTTGTACTAATCATATCTGCAATTCTTTGCAAGGGTTTCAGGAGACTAGAAAACTGAGTGAAGGGGAATTGTTTCTAACTTTGGCTGATGGGAGCAGAATTCGAGTTGTAGCTGTTGGTGTTGTTCATTTGTGCTTTGAGTCTAGTATTTTAATATTGCAAGACTGTCTGTTTGTACCTAATGTGCATAGGAATTTAATTTCTACAACTTATTTGGGTAAACAAGGATATTGTGTTATCCTGAAAGACAATGTTGTAATAAAGAAGTATAAAATGTTTATCTGTTCTGACAATATTGTGGATGGTCTTTATATTTTAACTCCTGTTAAGCATGAATTACATAATTCTGAATTAGATACTAACTCACATGTAAAATCATTAAAGAGAAAGTTTCCTTCAAATGATGCATATCTTTGGCACTTGCGTTTAGGTCATATTAATTCAAACAGAATTCAAAGGCTGATTGAAGATGGACTCTTAGAGCCCATGGACTTTGATGAATTTTCAGTTTGTGAATCTTGTTTGGAAGGGAAAATGACCAAGCGACCTTTTAATGCAAAAGGTAGAAGAGCCCAAGAGTTGCTTGAATTAGTTCATACGGATGTATGTGGTCCTATGTCAACCCAAGCAAAAGGAGGTTATGAGTATTTCATCACTTTTACGGATGATTACTCAAGATATGGTTATGTGTACCTAATGAGACGGAAGTCTGAAGCCTTTGAAAAGTTCAAAGAGTTTAGGGCTGAAGTTGATAATCAATTAGGCAAACGCATAAAAGCCATTCAATCTGATCGAGGTGGCGAATACCTTCTTGGGATTTTCAAGGATTACCTAATTCAAAATGGGATTATATCCCAATTAACTGCACCTAGAACTCCTCAACAAAATGGTGTAGCGGAGAGAAGGAATATGACTCTTTTGGAAATGGTTAGGTCCATGATGAGTTATTCAACTTTACCAATTTCTTTTTGGAGATATGCCTTAGATACAGCAATACATCTTTTGAATTTAATTCCATCAAAATCTGTCCCCAAAACTCCCATGGAATTGTGGAGTGGGCGTAAGCCTAGTATGAGGTATCTCCACATTTGGGGTCGTCCAGCACATGTGCTAAAGGGGAAGCTTGATAAGTTGGAACCAAAATCGGAAGTGTGTTTGCTAGTTGGTTATCCAAAAGAAACTAGGGGTTATTTATTCTATAGTCGAAATGATAACAAAGTTTTTGTTAGTACAAATGCTAAATTTTTGGAAAATGACTATATGAATAATTTTACTCCTAGAAGTAGAGTTGTATTGGCTGAAATGAATGAGTCTGTAAATCAACAACCATTGGATAAAACTAAGGAAAAAGTGGTTATATTAGATACACCACAAGATACTACACATGAAATGTCTAGTACACAAGTGCCTCGTCGTAGTGGGAGAGTTGTTCGGCCTCTTGTGAGATTTATAGGTTTAGGAGAAACCTATGAGGCTATCTTAGAAGAGGCTAAATCGGATCCCTACACTTATAAGGAGGCAATGAATGATATAGATGCACATCATTGGGTCCAAGCTATGAAATCTGAATTAGATTCCATGTATTCCAATCAAGTTTAGAGTCTTGTAGAAGCGTCTAACGGCATTAAACCTGTTGGTTGCAAATGAGTTTACAAGAGGAAGAGAGGGATAGATGGAAAGGTTGAAACCTTTAAAGCAAGGCTAGTGGCTAAAGGGTATACACAAAAAGAAGGCATCGATTATGATGAAACCTTTTCGACAGTAGCCATGCTTAAATCTATCAGAATTCTCTTATCCATTACTGCTCATTATGATTATGAGATTTGGCAAATGGATGTCAAGACTGCATTTCTAAATGGCAATCTTGAAGAAGAAATCTATATGTTGCAACCAGAAGGTTTCATAGCAAAGAACCAAGAGCATATGGTATGCAAGTTGAAAAGGTCCATTTATGGACTTAAGCAAGCATCTAGGTCATGGAACATCAGATTTGATCAGGCAATCAAATCTTTTAGTTTTAAGCAAAATCTTGATGAACCATGTGTGTACAAGAGACATCAAGACAAAGTAGTTATGTTCCTAGTGCTTTATGTTAATGACATTCTACTCATTGGAAACGATGTAGGAGTAATGTCATCGGTTAAAGTTTGGTTGTTAAGCCAATTTGATATGAAGGACATGGGCGAAGCTAACTATATTCTAGGGATCAAGCTTTGGCGAAATCGAAAGAATAGAATGTTAGGTTTGTCATAAGCTGGATATATAGATAAGGTTCTAGAACGGTTTAGCATGCAAAACTCCAAGAAATGATTACTTCCTTTTAGACATGGAATTCCTCTATCTTATGACCAAAGGCCTAAGACTCAAGAGGAAGAAAATATCATGAGACAAGTTCCTTATGCTTCTGCTGTAGGAAGTCTTATATATGCCATACTTTGTACTAGGCCGGATATTTGTTATTCGGTTGGCATGGTCAGCCGATATCAATCAAATCCAGGACTTAAACATTGGCAAGCTGTAAAGCATATTCTCAAGTATCTACAGAGAACGAGAAATTATATGCTTGTTTACCGTTGTGAGGATTTGATTCCCATTGGCTATACAGATTTAGATTTTCAGTCGGATCTAGATTTCAGAAAATCCACGTCAGGTTGTGTTTTCACCTTGGGAGGTGGAGCTATAAGTTGGAGGAGTGTTAAGCAATCTCGTATTGCGGACTCCACCATAGAAGCCGAATATGTTACTGCTTGTGAGGCAGCAAAGGAGGCTGTTTGGCTCAAGAAATTCCTTTGTGATCTTGGTGTTATAAGAAATGAGCAAGTTCCTATTACATTGTTCTGTGACAATAGTGGAGCGGTTGCACAATCCAAGGATCCAAGGAATCACAAAAAAGGAAAACACATAGAAAGAAAGTACCACATCATTCGAGATATTGTTGCTCATGGAGATGTGATTGTAGCAAAGATTGATGGTGCACAAAATCTAGTGGATCCCTTCACCAAAGCCTTGCCTCAAAGGACTTTCGAGTCACATTTGGAGGAGATGGGAGTTAGATTAGTGCACAATAGTCTTTAGGCCAAGTGGGAGATTGTTGGGATATGTGTCCTTAAATCCTATTGTGCGATGCTATGTATTTTATTATATAAGACATTATGTATGACTTAATGTTTTGGTTAATAAAGTTGTGTTATTATTTGAAAATACTGGTAACATAAATATTGGAACATTATCATATAGTCCATGAGATGCATAGTATGTGATTTATGTGATTTAGTCACAGAAAATATAAATCACAAGTTCTTTGTAAACTCAGAATTATAGTTCGTAGTCGGTGATGAAATTGGGCATTTCATCTGTGAAGACTATAACATATCAACTAAGATGATTTGTCTTGATTATGGAAATAGAGATTTCTAGTTGATATGTTGATATGTTTTAAGAGTTAAGACATATTGAACTGGACCGGTGTGAGATTTATTATTCTCCTAATGACTGTCAAATGAATAATAAACTCATGACTTATATTTGCATGAACTCTTAATCCTGAGAGGATAATGGACCTGATCATGAAGTGTAGGTTGCTTTGATATATCAGGAGTGAGATCTATAGTAACGGTCAAAATCTCAGTATGTTGGGCAGCCACATTTAGTGTTGATGGAACATATATTCTCAAGATGGAATTCATAGTCTCTTAACGGAGATACAAAATATTCCCTTGAGATAAGTTTAATGGGTTTGTTATTCAGAGAGTTGGGCCTAACCACTTTAGTAAGGAGTTACTAAAGTATATATTTATGGAATTGGATTTCATAAATATATGATGAATAACTTAAAGAATTAAACCGAGTACTCAAGGAATTAAGATGTAGTAATAAACAAAGTGGCAGTCTGCTTTCATGACTTTATGTTACTATGAATATTTTATGAAGGGGTTGCATGTATAATAAATTCTTGGGATATAATTTATTAATAAGGCCTAGAGTGCAACTATTTTATATAGTGGTATTAAATATAGTTAATGGTAACTTTGGACTTGTCAAGAGTTGACAGAAAAGCCCAAGGCCCATTGGAGCTAGTGTCTTATTGGTCCCTTTTGGTCCCACTCCATGCCACACACTTAAACCCAATTGGAAAGGCCCAAAGGCCGGCCCAATTAGATAATCAGTTAGATACAAAGGGAGAAACATACAGAATTTTCATAAAAAGAGAAAGATTTTTGAGAAAGAATTCATAGAGAGAGTTTGAAAGAACACTCTTGTGAAGTGGTGTAAAAAGTGTTAGACACATTTTGACATTCTCCCTTTGGAACTGATTGAGAGACCACACATCTTGGGCGTTAGTGCAATTGGAGTGAAGATTGAAAGTATTCCCAAGTGATTCTTATCTTCAAGTTTTGAAATTCACCGCTCCAAGGTACACTCTCTTGTTCTTATATTCTGAAACTAAAACAATGCATGTCAACTTTTATGTATGAAGTAGATCCTTTATTTCATTTTTCTTCCGCTACGCTGTATAATTCCATCATCTTCTTCTTCCTAACCTTCTCACCACCATAGAAAATCATCTCTAGTGACGAGGTGCGAGAGGCAAGACGCTTGATAAGAGGAGGCATTTCGAAGATTCTTGCTTAACAACATCACCAGCTTTCTTCTTGGATAAGAATCCACTAACGGTTCCTCCCTTGGCCTTCTTTTCTTGAACCAACTAACTTTTACTTGCTAAACCTAGTCGTCATTCCTTGACAGTCCTTATATACTCCCTTACTTTTTCCACACGCAACTGGTACCTCTTCTTCAGAAGAGGACACTAGGCAACTGCAAAACAAGAATACAAGTAAGTCACCTATCGCCGTCACTCCCAAAAAAAGAAAACAATTGAAAAGACGAAAAAGATGCACCAGACACGAGAACTCCACAACTATGAAAAAACTTAGGGGCTTTGTCCAAAACCTCACCAAGGATGAACTCCCAACCACTTCCAAAAATAAAAAAGAAATTTGGTTTCCAATTGTGAAGAGACAATGGGTAATCAAGTATTAACCCAGAAGCCCTATCCCATGGCTTAAACTCATAATAGTCAGGGTCCTTAGACTTCTTCAGATGATAAAAATCCAAGAATTCATCCCTCTTAATGACGTCACCCTCATTAGCAAACATCCATACCACCATGCAAGAAAAAAGGATTCGCCAAGAGTTAGGCACCAACTGTGCTGGAGCAAGATGCAAATAGGAAAAAGATCCCTGACAAAGGGATGAATAGGGAAACGAAAGTTGCTGGTAAAATCAGCCACGTAGAAACAAACCTCATCAGCATATGAGTGACAAGTTCTTTCTTCATCGCTTGGAATCCTAATTTTTACAGAATCAAGGAATTGAAATCTGTCCCTAAGGGGTAGAAATAGAAGTGGCCCCCAAGACCACACAATCATCATACGAGGATAACCCTGTCTCCAGATCACTTGACATTACCTTGGACATCCTCAACAATCTAGCTACCTTAGCAGAATGGGAAACCAAAGGAAATAAGGAAGAAAGAATAGAAGTATACAAACAATCCTTTCCTATGAAAGAACTAATCCCTTCAAGACATTCCCCATCTACAAACTCAAGTAAACTACCCAAATGAGCAATAAAGAAGGCTATGGAAGGAAAATCTGCTCTAATAGCAAAATAATCTACCATGGAAGAATCAAAAAAGAAGAAGAAGCATGAAGGACTTACCAGGAAATGCAAAATAAAAAAAGGAAGCTCACGGAAACAAACCCTAGAACAAAGAACTGAATAAGGAAAAACACAAAAGAATGGAAAAAAGGAGGGAAAAGTGCAAAAGAAGTGGCCAAAACTCATGCAGGAAAATCGAGACATCTTCGCACGTCGAACACATCTTGTCCGTACACGTGGCACTTTACCACCGAGGCATCAAATCATCATAAATGTGCAGTACACGGAATACGAAGCATTAGACGAATTTGTTCTTATCTCGTCTAAATGACAAAATAACAAACGAGGGGGCAGCTGATGAACCAAAAATTTATGGTCATGATTATAAGAAGGTTGTCATTCACCCAGAGAAGATGTTACGCAATTATTACGATCATTGATGACAAAACATAACTGAAGGACCAATGGTCACAGAATGAGCTGTGGCCTCTAGGAAGAGATTCTGTAACGCACTAGCCATTGAGCATAAATGCAGCAGATCATTGCCCATTAATGAGGAATACAACTATAAAAGAGAAGATAACAAAAACCCAAGGTACACCCAATTACATGCAAATACTCTACGAAATCACTCTATACTCATTTTCTCTCTAGAATCTTTCTCCCTTATTGACTAAAGTATCGGAGGCAATTTGGCTGACACTACATCGGCATGTTACTCTTCCACTCAGATCATTTTGCAAGGTTCTCATCTACAGAGATGATCTCATTTACAGCATCGTCCATCCACTATGACGAGGAGCTCAACTGTTGATTTTTTGCATCATCAGAATGTGACCTCAAAATTAGAAATATACTTTTGTTCCTAAAATATTAAGACATATAATAAGATTTTATTTGACAAACATTTTACCATAATTCTATGACATTATTTTATTTTATGTTCTCTATTATTGTTACACTTGAAATGTATCTGGTTTTAAAGCATCCATACTAGCTCATGTATACTCTTGTAATAGAAAAAGAGAAGAATTTTACATTTTTAAACCACAAAACTTCCCACATAAATCCTTCAAAAACTGTGCATATTTACACATTTGCTACAATAACTATGCATACATACATGGTTATTGTAGCTGTGTATACTATTATTTTATTAATTTCACAATTTCGCACCTTTTTTTTCGCTCTCTCTTCTCTATGTGTAAAACTAACTCAGTCTCACACTTCTCCTTTCCTTATCTTCTTTTACTTAGATACACACAAACACACTCACGCAAACACATCCACATAGAAAAATCAACACAGAGATACTCAAACACATGACCCACACAGTCAAACCAACACAGAAAGAAAGAGATCAGCATTGGTGTTGGCCATTTGTGGATCAATGGATTGGTGCTAGTGGCAGAGATTAGAGTTTGTGGGTCGACAGAAATGGGTCTAAATGCTTGTGGATCAGTGCTGGCAGCGAAGATCGATGCTTGTGGGTTAACATAATTGGGTTTTGATGTTTGTGGATCAATGCTGGCGGTGAAGATCGATGCTTGTGGGTTTTGATTCTTATGGTGCTTATGGTGGAGATTGGTGCTTGTGGTGGAGGGTTGATCTGACTATGAGAGAAAGAAGAAGAAGAAGAAGATTATGAAGGGGAGGTGATCTGACACGTGAAAGGAAGAAGAAGAAGTGACCATGAAAGGAAGAAGAAGAAGAAGAAGAAGAAGACAAAAGATTGGTTTGAGAGAGATAATGACAAAGATAGAGATAAAGAGATAGGTACAAAGAAAAGATAAAGAGATAGGAACAAAAGAATTATAATAAAAAATTTAAAAAAAAATATTATTATTTAAATAGAATAGATTGTAAAATAGATGAACTGATGTGGGAACTTTGAAAAAGTAGGTTTTTAATGTAAAATAGATGGAAAAATTTGACCAGACTGATGCAATTGCTCTTATAGACTTAATTTAGACATGCCTAATTTACACTTTACATATTTATTTTATAATTTCTCAAACTGTAGTTCAATTGGTGATCCATTGGTTATACTAATGACCCTCTGGTCTAGCTCTTGGACTTGGTTAATAGGTGATCAACATGAATTAGGATTTTATAGAGTTTCTTAGGTTCCCTAACGCTTTTTCTATTATATATTAGCGATTATAAACTTGGACATTCATACATTGGTTAATATAAACATTTTTCGTCTCTTTTTGGTGGACTCTAGAATCATTCTTAGGGATTTAAGGAACCGACTTGTGAATTCAAAAGTTTGGCCTTTAGATAGGCATGTTTTGTTTCTTATGAGAAATCATTGCATCACTTAGTGTGAGAGTCAAATTCTTACCATTGTCAAATGGCAAATGAACATAATAGTAGAAATTCTAATGACAGAGAATGAACTTTTAGTTCGAACGTGGAAAGGGTTGGAAGACAAAGAAAAGACTCTCTTAAAGTTTCTCATTGTTTTATTGTGGTTGTCTTAGGGTTTATGAAGCACAGGTCTAGATTCGGATTCAGGTGCAAGTGCAGGTGCGAGTGCGAGGCTTAGCAATTTTTTAAAAAGTAGGGTGCAGATGCGGCAGGGTGCGACGATTAAAAAATTATTAAAAATATTTTTATTTATATTTTCTATATAATGCTAAGCATATTTTTTTATATAACGATAAACATATATTAATAAATTTAAAAGCATATTTATATATATTACTAGAATGTTTACCTAACTTCAATTTTAGCCCAATAACATATTTATAATATTATATCATTTTCCTTCAAAAAAAAAAGTAATGAGGTGATAAAATCGAAGAATCAAAACCTGTATTTTTATTGTTTTCACAAGTTCCAACCTTTTCTTATCTTTTTGACTTTTCAAGTCCTTATCTCTTATGCCAATACATCTATTCAAAATCTATCCATCGTCCACAACTTTCCCCCTTGCTCTCTCTACCAGTCTGTCACAGAGCTCAGTTTATCTCTTCTTCCTTATCTCAGTGACGTCCTTATCTCTTTTTCCTTCTCTCTATTTTTTTTTCTTCTCTCACAAGATCACATGAAGCAAAATAATGGAGGTTGGTGACATGGTGGTAGCCCGTTTCGGCCTTACCAACGCCGGTTTCAACTAAAATCATGCTGCATTGGCCATTTCGGTGCCAGTTTTTGCCGAAATCGGCCTGAATTAGGGCGAATTCGAAGAAGAAAAAAAACACAACAACAACAACAGATGCTCGATCAGCGGCGTTGTACACTACATATCAAAGTTTTAATGAAATGAAACTTCCAGAATTGATTAATTTAGAAAAGAATTCCAAGGTGTTTATATACACTAGCTATAGAGCTAATAAAAGAAACAGAAAAATAACCACCTACACACGTGTCTATCCACAGCTATAACTAACTAATTCACTAGTCATGCTTAAAATTTTATTAAACTACAAGTCGTATATACGCAGTACAAACAGAAGCTACTGTCATTTTAGTCCTTAGGCAATTCTGCAACTTCTTCTACATTTCTAGACAACTCATTGAAACTTTGCTTCTCTTGTTGCTTGTTGCGGCCTTTATTCTGATACTCCCCCTCAAGATCAGCTGCTATATGTATGTTTATCATTCCCATTTTGCAAACAAGATTAGAAAATTGATTAAAACTTAGCACCTTAGTAAGCATATCTGCCAATTAACAATGAGTTCTAACATGGTTTAGGTTAATAAATTTCTCCAAAAAACCTTATCCCTAACCACATGATAGTCAATTTTGATATGCTTTATCCTTTCATGAAAAACTGGATTAGAACCAATGTGCAAAGCTGCTTGACTGTCACAAAATAATAAAGCCTCTCTATTGTGTTCTATTCTAATGTCTCTAAGAGAGTACAAAATCCATATTATTTCACAATGTTGCAACTGCCATGGACCTATATTCAGCTTCTACTAAAGACGTGGAGATTGTGGACTATTTCTTGGACTTCCAAGACACCAAGGAATCTCCAATGAAGATGCTATACCCTGTCACAGATCTTCTAGTATCAGGGCATGAGGCCCAATTAGCATCTACAAAACCACTCAAGTGGATTTCTATACTAGAAGAAATAAAAGTCCCTTTCCTGGTTCATTCTTCAAATACAAAAAAACTCTGTATGCTGCATCTAGATGTGGTTTTCTCGGCTTAGACATGTATTGACTAAGCTTGTGGATGGTAAATGTGATGTCAGGCCTGGTGATTGTCAAATACAAAAGCCTACCTATTAGCCTTCTGTAACTACTTGGAACTTTAAGTTCTTCACCCTTAAACTTGCTCAATCTGAGATTTTGCTCCGTTGGTGTCTTAACAGGCTTACACCTAAGTAATCCAACATCACTTAGGACTTCAAGTGTATATTTTCTTTGGCAAAGTGTTATTCCTTTGTCTGATCTAGCTACTTCCAAACCAAGAAAATATCTCAAATAACCTAAGTCCTTCAACTTGAACTTTTGATCTAGCAAGACCTTGAACTTGTTTGTCTTACCTTTTTCATTGCAAGCTATTAAAACATCATCCACATACACCAAAAGAACCATAAAAGTGTGTCCCTGTTGCCTTGTGAAAAGAGAATAATCTGCCTTTGATTAAGTGAAGCTAAGCTAAATCAAGGTGCTAGAAAATTTAGCAAAGCACTACATAAAGGCTTGTTTAATGATAGGCCACAAATGCGTTGACCCCTTGTGATAACTTCGATTAATTAAATTAGCCCAGTTATTAATTAATCAGATTAACATGCAATATCACGTGGTAGCACAAACAAATCACCAAACTAAGTAATGCAGCGGAAATTAAATGACACGGTGATTTGTTTACGAATGGGGAAAACCTTACGGCAAAAACCCCACCGGGTGATTTAAGGTCACCACTCCCGAAACTCCACTATTATCACAACAAGCAGTTACAAGCAACGAATCCCAGTACCTTACCAACCTACAGTTGAACTCTTACCCCAATACCCAATTGGACTTGTTCTGTAGTGACAGTTTCTCCTTTCAATGCACGGCTCCAAGTACGTGACTAACCAGATGCGCGGATCCTAGTATGCAACTTCAAATACCAACTAGAGAGAGAGTTGTTGGCTGCAAAGTTCTTCAAATCATCAGAGATGAACTAGGGCACGAACTTTATCTTTCAAATCACAAATTGCATGAACAAGAAGTTCTAAATGAATGTGCAACTTGCATCCTTATTGACGGCCCTTAAAATAATCCTTTTATATGTCTAGGGTTAGGAGAAAAGAAGTCTCAAAGACATACTCACGGATTGGACTTGAAACAGAACTGGAAATCTGTTTTCTTTAATTCTCGACAGATAGAGGTGTCGAGAGGTGTCAAGAAGCTGTCGAGGCTCGGGAAAAACAGCTTCTTTAAATCTTGATAGATGCATGTGTCGAGGTAGGTGTCGAGATTTAAAAACTGGCACTTCCTTACTTGTGTCTTGGACAGACTTTGATGACTTCAACACTGGATCTTGAAACACTGTTTCTTGAAGTGTTAAACCCATCCTAAATCTACCCAATTACAAGTAAAGTGCGTTTTGTCTAAGGATAAGCCAATTACATAAAATAGCGACATATGTTCACAGACTTGAACTACATATGTCCTAACAATCTCCCCCTTTGGCAATCCGTGACAAAACCACAACAAACAAATGAAAATATGAGAGAAGTCATAAATCACTCAACTCATACTCACTTGTTACATACAGAAAAATCTATCCTAACACAAACTCTTGAAAAACTTTACAAGAAGAGAGTTTATGGCAAGAAGACTTTGACAACCTATATTTCTGAAACACTTATAAACAAAACACATCAAGGCATCTTTGTGTGAAACAGAAATAATAGATTGCGTACAAGCAAAGAAACATGTGTATAAAGATAGAAAAGAAACAGCACATGTAAAGGTAGGTGAAAGAAAAACATACATCATCATATATAAGAAGAGAATAAATACAATGTATGTCAATACATGATCAAAGTATCTCTAAAAAGACAAGAAAAGAAAAGAAATACATATGATCACCTCACTACATCCCTCAGTCCACACTCCCCCTAACAAAAATGTCCTATGCTAACACTCCCCCTAAGCATGACTACTCTCATACAAAACTACTCCCCCTTTTTGTCACGAGTGACAAAGGGTAGAGTGTCAAGTAGACATCTCATCCGAAGAGCTCGCATCTCCATCATCATCATCGTTAGAAGCATCATCGTCATCGCCATCATCATCAGTCTCAGTCGACACATGGGGTGGCGGAGGAGAAGCCTCTGGTGCAAAGCCGCCCATGGTCGCCTGTCGCCTAGCGATGCGACCAACACGGACGTTCACCTAATACAACTCCGTGGAGAGTGTATCTAGGCGAGCATCCATACGCTGTAGCTGCGCCATGATGTCTCCTAAAGAGATGTCGCTCGAAGAAGAAGAAGCAGAAGCTCGAGCGGATCTGGAGGTGGTCGGACGGGTGGAAGGAGTGGCACCATCAGTCTGTCGCGATCGAAACTGTGCCTTGCTACGTTTTACGGTAGCGGCGTCTATGGCGAACATGACATGGTAAGGATCGGACGAAGGGAATGGGATGGAAAAACGACTTAGAATCCTCGTGATAGTGGAAGGGAAAATGAACTTATCACGGGTGGCCGTATCTCTATAGACATCTATAATGGAAAAGATAAAGTGTAAAGGAAAGTCTATAGAAAGATCCTCTAAGAGGGACAACAAAAATTGAGCGCGAGGCTCTGTGATAGAGTTGTAGTGAGAAAGTAGGTGCAAAACAAAAGTCATCACCATGTTAAGGAAACAAGGACCTTTAGCAAAAGGTCGACATGGTGTGTACATATGATCTCTCCAAGAGGAAGGACGCTTACAGAATGCCAAGATCATCTTATCTTTGGACACAGTCCAAAGACGCTCACAGCTAGGGTAATCAGGATGATCCACCCTAGGGACATGAAGAACCTCAGAGACTAACTCTGGGGTGACAGCAAAGCGCGTACCTCATACGCAAGAGTAGAAAGAAGGTACTGAAGAATCTATCCCGTGGATGTTGGAGTAAAACTCTTGTATCAACACGAGTGGACATGTGACCGGGACGTCACACAGTGACTCCCAACCCCGACTGTGTATGACATCGGGAAGGTCGGTGTTGGCAAAGTCTACTAGGACAACGTGGCATTCCGAATGAACACCTCGTTTAGAGAAGTTCTCCGAGAAGTCCTTATGGGCTTTCTTATCACGGAACCGGATAGAGAGAAGGGTAGAATCAGAGGAAGACTGTCCCTTAGAACGCAGAGGGTTCTGGGACGGAATGGACTTACGCTTAGGTGCCATAGACACTACTAACGCAACCATAGAGAGGGGGAAAGAAGAAGAAACAAGCAGAAAAGTTCCAAACAGTTCAATATTGGCAGAATAATATTTAAAAGAAAGAACGTATGCATGGAGAATGCATGAACATGTGACATGCAACATAAAAATATCATGGGCTCAGCCCAATCTAAACCTAACAGCACACAATAGATATGTACACATCTAAATGCATGACAATACAATGAGAATGCTAATGTGATGCAATGCATGTGGTTTTGAAGATCAAATCTATAAAACCAACCCAAGAATTTCATGAAAACCTCAACAATTTTGAAAAATCCCAAAAATTTTCAAAAACACAAAACCTAGGGTTTTAAAACCATGAAATGCATGAATATGAGGGATGAGATGCTTACCAAGTGATGAAGATTGCGAAGAACACTTGAGAAAGCCTTGGGAAAAGGTTTGGAGGAAGAGAGAAAAGTTTTGAGAGAGAGAACAAGAGTTTTCGAGCGAGAGAGATCGAGCAAAGTGAGACTGAAATTGCGAAGAATCAACTTATACACCTTCAGTAATTCTCGACAGATGCAGCTATCGGGAGGTATCGAGGTAGCTATCGAGATAAGCTATCGAGAAATACACGTCGACAAATGAAGCTATCGAGGTCATGTATCGAGAAGGAAGAAACAGCCAAGAAGGAACCTCGATCGATCCAGAAGCTATCGAGAATCTATCGAGCAGACAGAAAGTTTCTCGATCGATCCAGCAGGTGTCGAGGTATCTGTCGAGACTGCGATAAGAAAGAGTCTAAGAAGCTCGATAGATAGCTATGTGTCGAGAGGTATCGAGGAGGTGTCGAGATGCCTTTAAAATCAGTTTTTCAAAAGAAGAAAAACACAGACATGAATGCAATCATGCATGCAACTCAACTAAAGATCCAATCAACACATTAAGCTCTCAAAATCATCTCTCAACAAGAATTTTGATGCACATGTATCTCAAAACACGCACACACACACTAAACACGTCTAACTAATTTTATATTTCAAAAACAAGTCCAGACAGTTTAGTGAGCATACATTAACGCATGTAAACCTTGTGATGGCCAAATCACATTGTACCTGCACATGTATCAAGAATAGCAAAGAGTATTGCGTGTTGTGTGTGAAAACATCGCAAGATTGCATAAGTGTCTCAATGTTATGACGATTTGAGATATGAGAAAATCACTTTAACTCACACACAATCATTACTGCTTGATGGGGACTATCACCTTCGAGGTACATCCTATAACTCCCACATCTCCTAGAAAACACGCTTACAACCATATTTTAAAGCATTTTTGATCTCTTTGCTTTTTATATCTTTGCATATTTTCTTTTAACAAGCATATCATGCATGGGCATACAAGAGAAAGAAAAGAAATACCCAATTATGTTAAACTTTTGACATTGCACTTTTACTATGCCGAAGCATACAGATGTCATATTATGATTGGCGAGTAACAGTGGTGAGATGGTTATTTATGCCTTTCTCTTAGGATTTTCTAGTTCAACCCGTCAAAAAGAGTGATACGAGTGTTAAGAAGAAGAGATCACTTAACCTTACTCATCACAAATAAAGAGCTACAAAGCTCACTTGCTTAGTTGTGCAGAAGAATGCTCATCTAAGCTACAGGTGATACAAAGTTTAGAAAACTCTGTTTCAATGGCCATTTCAAAAGTTCACATGAACTAATGCACACAAACACACACTGTTTTTGTATTTTTCAATTTTTCTATTTTTCTATTTTTTTTTTCAGAAAAGCAGAAATAAAACACAAAAACTGAAAACAAACAAACAAAAACATGTAAAGCAAAATAATGCATAAAACTAGACTGACTCAAAACAGTAAAGAAACACACAAGTAATGCAACACAAAAAAAATAGGAGAGAGAAGAAGAAGTGACTGAAATCACTTAGATCCCTTTGCCTTCCACACCTTGGAAGAACCTTTCCTTTTGGTCGACTCTTGAACTGGTGATGAGGGAGAAGAGTTTAAACCGTTCAAGTTCGAAAGGAACATGAGGGCTTTAAGAATGTCTCCAAGAGGAGTGAGAGAAGACTGAAGCTGATTCTGGCTCCCAGATGCTATTGCGCCATTACTCTGTTGAGTGGCATGCCACTTATAGCAATTTGGTCGAGTGTGACCGGCAACACCACAATGATAACAGAGATGCGGCTTCTTCTATTTGGCCTTTTGAGAGTTAGCCTTCTTATTCCTAGGGTTTCTAAATTCCCTTTTCTCAATTTTAGGGGGTGCTTCTAGGATGGACTTGCCCTTGTCTACGTTCTCACTAGCTAATTCAGTTTTAACATTCTTTTCTTCATTTTCAATGTTATTAGCAGGTGGAACAAACACAGTAGTACTAGAAGTAGGATTATTAGAGAGAGAGAATTCATACCCCAATCCAGTACGATCTGAAGAATATCTCTGAGCACTCAGCATCTCGTCCAGTTTTGCACTTGACGTCCTCTCTAGTTGTGCTCTGACTTGAAACAGCTCCGCTTCAAGCTTCTTGGTCCTTTCAACCAAGAAATTGTTTTCGAACCTCAGTGCTCCAATGGTTTGATTCGTTTCATCAACCTTTGTGGACAGCTCCTCACGGTTGAGTTCCACTTCACTAAGCTTCTTGGTGGCCAGCCTATAGAGTTTCTCATGCTTCTTAGAAAGCTTGTATAGCTTCTCATAGGCGGTATGGATATCATCTTGATCATCCATAATTTCACACTTGGAATCCACCAATTCCTTTTCTTCATCCACTTCTTCAGTAATCTCATCAGTAGGATTAATCGTGGCAGTGAAGGCATTCAAGATTCCGTCGTCTTCATCTTCGGAATCGTCCTCGGGCTCTGTGTCGCTTAAGGTAACAGCAAGTGCCTTGCTCTTCCCTATGCTCTTGAGGTACGTGGGACACTCTTGTTTCATGTGTCCAAAGCCTTGACACCCAAAGCATTTTGGTCCAGTGGGAACAGTGTACTGACCGCCATCCTTGACATCCTTCTTCGCTTTATCTGAATTCTTGAATTGTGAAGAACTGGATTGTCTACGGTCTTTGTTGAAGCCCTTTCCATTTGCATTTTTCATAAACTTCTTGAATTGCCTTGTAATATAGGACTTCATCTTGGAGTCTTCATCGTCTGAAGAATCATCCGTATCACTGCTCTTGGCCTTAAGTGCCAAACTCTTGCCCTTACTTGACTTGCCTAACCTAGTCAGCCCTAACTCATAGGTTTGCAAGTTTCCAACCAGCTCAGTCAGAGGAATTCTGTCAATATCCTTTGACTCTTCAATCGCCGTGATCTTAGCATGGAATCTCTCGGGCAGCGATCTGAGCACCTTCCTTACTATCTTGGGTTCAGGGATGGTTTCCCCAAGATTAAAGGCTGAGTTTACTATGTCCTTGAGCTTGGCATAGAACTCATCAAATGACTCATCCTCTTCCATCTTAATTTCTTCAAAGCGTGTGGTGAGCCTCTGTAGCTTTGAATCTTTGACAGCCTTGGTGCCCTCATAGGTTGTCTGGAGGATGGTCCATGCTTCCTTAGCAGTTTCGGTTGAGGAAATTTTCTTGAACTCCTCATTGGTGACTGCACTGAATAGGGCATTCAATGCTCTGCTGTTGAAGTTTGCCGCCTTGATCTTAGCATCATCCCAGTTGGCCGGTGCTTCTGTAGGCTTGGTCCATCCTATCTCCACAGCTTGCCACACCTTCTCATCTAAAGACTGCAAGAAAGCTCTCATGCGTACTTTCTAGTATGCATAGTTAGTGCCATCAAATAAAGGAGGTATAATAAGAGATTGTCCTCTATCCATGATAGCAGGGGTCAAATGGATCACACACAATGGATTAAACCCTAATCAGAGTGTGCTTGCTCTGATACCACTTGACAAGTCACAAATGCGTTGACCCCTTGTGATAACTTCGATTAATTAAATTAGCCCAGTTATTAATTAATCAGATTAACATGCAATATCACGTGGTAGCACAAACAAATCACCAAACTAAGTAATGCAGCGGAAATTAAATGACACGGTGATTTGTTTACGAATAGGGAAAACCTTACGGCAAAAATCCCACCGGGTGATTTAAGGTCACCACTCTCGAAACTCCACTATTATCACAACAAGCAGTTACAAGCAACGAATCCCAGTACCTTACCAACCTACAGTTGAACTCTTACCCCAATACCCAATTGGACTTGTTCTGTAGTGACAATTTCTCCTTTCAATGCACGGCTCCAAGTACGTGACTAACTAGATGCGCGGATCCCAGTAGACGACTTCAAATACCAACTAGAGAGAGATTTGTTGGCTGCAAAGTTCTTCAAATCATCAGAGATGAACTAGGGCACGAACTTTGTCTTTTAGATCACAAATTGCATGAACAAGAAGTTCTGAATGAATGTGCAACTTGCATCCTTATTGACGGCCCTTAAAATAATCCTTTTGTATGTCTAGGGTTAGAAGAAAAGAAGTCCCAAAGACATACTCACGGATTGGACTTGAAACAGAACTAGAAATCTGTTTTCTTTAATTCTCGACAGATAGAGGTGTCGAGAGGTGTCGAGAAGCTGTCGAGGCTCGGGAAAAATAGCTTCTTTAAATCTCGATAGATGCATGTGTCGAGGTAGGTGTCGAGATTTAAAAACTGGCACTTCCTTACTTGTGTCTTGGACAGACTTTGATGACTTCAACACTGGATCTTGAAACACTGTTTCTTGAAGTGTTAAACCCATCCTAAATCTACCCAATTACAAGTAAAATGCGTTTTGTCTAAGGATAAGCCAATTACATAAAATAGCGACATATGTTCACAGACTTGAACTACATATGTCCTAACATTTAAGTTTATAAAGAGACTTATTGAGCATACAAACCACTTCTCCCTACCTATGAAACCCTGGTAGAAGAGCCATATAAACCTCTTCATGGAGATCACCATGCAAAAAGGCATTGTTCGCATCTAGTTGACTTAGAAACCAACCTTTGACAGCTGCCACAACAAGAAGAACCTTGACAGAGACCATGTTGGCAACTAGGGAAAAAGTCTCAACGTAGCCTATCCCTTCTTTTAGAGTGAAACCCTTAGCCACTAACCTGGCCTTGTATCTCTCAAAAAAATAGGTAGAGGAGTTAATATCCATGTATTGATAGCCTCAAGTGCTGCTATTTTAGTAGTCATGGCCTCTTGCCATTTGGAGTTAGAAACAGCTTGATAGTAGAAAGTAAATGGAACAACAAAAAGTTTTGTAAGATGAAGAAAGATGCTGATAAGAAACATAAGAAGACAAAGGATGTGAGGCCCCTGATTGGAAAGGTTAGGCAGTAGAAAGACATGATACCTGAATGCAGTGTGTTAGGACATATGTGATTCGTGTTAAGACATATGTGATTCATGTTAGGAACATATGTCAACATTTTATGAAATTGGTTAATCCTTTGACAAAACACACTTTACTTGTATTTGGATGGATCTAGGATGTGTTTAATACTTTAAGAAACAAGGTTTCAAGTTCAAGTGTTAAAGCCATTCAAGTCTGTCCAAGAATCAAGTGAAGAAGTTTTGTTCATTAAAGCTCGATAGCTAGCTTGATAGCTAGTATCTATCAAGGTTTAAAAGCTGTTTCACCTTGAGGCTCAATAGCAGCTTGATAGATTGGGCATCTGTTGAGGTTTATGAAAAACATATTTTCAATTCTGATTTTCATCCAATCTGTGAATGTATGTTTGGGCTTTCTTTTCTCACAACCTTAAACATATATAAGGATTATTTTAAGGGCCATCATAGGTTGCATAGTTGCACAAGAACACAATTGCATGAGTGTGAAGAAAAGTGTGACCGAAAACCTAGTTTGCCTTAGTTCATCTTGAAGAAGCTGCTATGTTTGTACACCGTAGGGTTTTATGACCAAACGACTTTAGGATCTTCATCGTGTTATGAACTGAAGAACTTTGTAGCCAACATCCTTCTCAAGTTGGTGATAAATTTGCATGTTGGGATCCGCGCATCTATTGGTTAGTCATGTACTAGGAGCCATGCAATACAAGGAGAGATTGTCACTATAGAACAAGTCCAATTAGGTATTGGGGTAAGGGTTCAACTATAAGTTGGTATAAGGTACTGGAATTAATTTACTTGTAACTGCTTATATTGATAATAGCAGATTCTCGGGAGTGATAACCTTAAAATCACCCGATGGGGTTTTTGCCTCGAAGATTTTTCCCATTCGTAAACAAATCACCGTGTCAATTTTATTTTTCCGCTGCATTATATTTTAATTGGTGATTTGTTTGTGCTGTCACGTATATTGCATGTCAATTTGATTAATTAATAAACTTGGCTAATTAATCAATTAATTAATCACAAGGGATCAATACATTCTTAGCCTATCACTGTGGTATGCCTTGAGATATGAGGGTTGTTTAACAGTTCTAGAAGACCTCACAAGAGGGATAGCATCAATGATAGGTTTAGAGGATTCTTCTGGTACATCATCAAGAAACTCATCATCAAGTTCATGATGAACTTGAATAATAGAGTCTTGAGAAGGAATAGAAGAATGAGAACATGATAAAAAGGTGTCATCAAAGGTGGAAGAAATACCGAGAACACAAGGCAAAGGCAATGAAGAACTTGGGTTAGAAGTAGATGGCAATGAAACATAAGGAAAAACAGATCCATGGAAGACAAAATCCCTTAAGATGAAAGCACTGTGGGAGTCAAGATCAAAAAGCTTATAACCTTTCACATTGAAAGGATAATCAATGAAAACACATTTTCTAGCTCTTAGGGAAACTTGTTCCTAGTTTAAGCAATGGTAGAGACAAAACACAAACAGTCAAACACCTTGAGATGACTATAATCTGGTGACTTTTTAAAAAGACCAATAGGAGTCTTGTTGTTTAACAAAGGTGAAGGTAATCTATTGATTAAGTAAGCTGCTATTAAGACACAATCACCCCAAAACTGAATTAGAAGATGAGACTAAATTTGTAAAGCTCTAGCAATGGATAAGAGGTGCTGGTGTTTCCTCTCCATAACAAAATTTTGTTGTGGAGTGTAAACACAATTGTGTTGATGAATAATACCATTAGAATGAGGGAAATCTGGTATGTCAAATTCTTTTGCATTATCAATTCTTATAGCTTTGATTTTGATTGCAAATTGAGTATGAACCATAATGTAAAAGGATTGAACTAATTGCCTAACTTCAGATTTGTACTTCATTAAAAATAACCATGTTGCTCTAGTTGCATCATCAACCACAGTAAAAAAAATTTGAAACCATCTAAAGTAGAGGTAGAATAAGGTCCCCACACATCCATATGAACTAAATCAAAAGGATAATCACTGATCTTATTATTGAAAGGAAAGGGCAATCTTTTTAGTTTTGCCATAGGACAAAACTAGGAGCATGTGGAAGACTCTCATACTACAACAGGTACAATCCATCAGCTGCTTGCCCCACTCCAATCATTTTCCAAGAGAAAAGGTCTTAAATGAAACAATATGTGGAAAGAAAAATAAGACAATATGGCTGAAATTGAGTGATTGTACTAATAGATAGAAGATTGAAGGTAAAAAATGGGATACAAAGGACATTTATGAGAACAAGAGAAAAAGGAATAAAACAAAAGCTTCTATATGTGTTACTTGTGCAAATTCCCCATTAGGCAATTGGACCAAAGTATATGTAGTAGTAGTTATTGTGGTTAACAAATGCATTGAACAAAAAAAGTGATCAGTAGCACTAGTATCCAACACCCAAGTGTTTCTACCACAAGTCCTTCTGTTAACCACTTGTGCAAAAAAGACACTATGAGGAAAATCAATACTTGTCATTGGAACTTCTATCACTTAGGGCGTTGATGTCAATGGTGAACTTGAACCATTGATCAAGGTAAACAACTGCTGATATTGATCATGAGTAAGACCTGGATGATTGTGAAAAATAAAAGCCATTGGCAATGATTCTTGAGCTTGACCTGAGGACACCTTATGTGCCATTAAAGGCTTGTTTTTGAACTTAAAACCTGGTGGAAACCCATGCAATTTATAGCATTTATCAATGGTATGACCCAGCTTCCCACAGTGGTAAAGTTTTGACCTTTGGCAGCAAGAACAATGGATTCAACATGAGGATTGGCACTAGCAGTCATAGTTCTTTGACTTCTTCCTGAATCAACAAGGCATATACCTTGTTAAGAGAGGTTAGAGGGTCTATTAGGAGCACCTATGTTCTGACTTTGGACAAAGAATCATTCACACCCATCAAGAACTTTGTGTAGGATTTTCACAATTCGCTTCATTACCAATGGGCTTGGTCTGCAATCGAATTCTGTAAAAGATTTGTGCCCCTTCATCCTTCACCAATTGTTCATTGGATGGATCGATAAGGTACACGGTCCGACAAATGGTATCAGAGCTCTGTCATAGGCTCGAGTCGTTGAAGCCGCAATATGAGGGAGGGATTGTGAGGGACTTTCACAATTCGCTCAAATACCAATGGGCTTGGTCTGCGATCAAATGCTATAAAAGATTTGTGCTCCCTTATCCTTCACCAATTGGTCGTTGGATGGATCAGTAAGGCACACAGTCCGACAAACTTTATTACTGATTCTCTAGCCTGTAAAGCAGTCAGCCTTTTATTGACATTGCAAAAACATTTTCCAAAAGTACATGAAGGGAAAAGACTATAACTTTGTAATTGATCCCAAAATACTTTGAGTTGAGTGAAGAAATCAGTAATAGAAACTTCACCTTGATGCAATTCTGCTGTCTATTTCTACAAGTTGAAGATTCTTAGGCCATTCTTTTGGGAAAACCTATCTCTCAAGTCATTCTAGATTTCTAGAGCATACACAATGCTAGCTTGAATTTTGGGAGACACAGAATTGGTTAGCCATGTGTCAACCATATTATTACACCTGCTCCAAGCTTAAGTGGTTGAGTGAGTTGACACCAATGGTGATGACAAAGTCAAAGTGCCATCAATGAATCCCAACTCGTTCTTCATAACCAAAGCTTTTCTGACAGATTGAGCCCAGGTTGGGTAATTCTCATTCCTTGTCAACAGCTGAGTCACAAGAATGGTACTAGTGCTTTCTCCATGGTGCAAAAATAGAGGATCATTCATTGGTGAATCTTGTGATGAAGTAACAGTTTCAGCAGTAGTAGCAGGAGGAGTTGTGTCAGCTGAAGCCATTGTTGAAAGAATAAATTTCTTTAAAGAAAAGAAAAATTGAGAGCGGATTAAAGAATGAAACAAAAATCTTGATAAAATAAAAGAACCCAAGATTGAAGAACTGGGAAAAGTCTAGAGCTTTTGCTTTAATACCATATTAGAGTTTTGATGAAATGAAACTTCCAGAATTGATTAATTTAGAAAAGAATTACCAGGTGTTTATTTACACTTGGTACAGAGCTAACAGATGAAACAGAAAAATAACCACCTACACACGTGTCTATCCATAGCTATAAATAATCAACTGATGTGTCACGCTTAACATTCTACTAAACTACAAGTTGTATATACAGTGTACAAACAGAAACTACTGTCATTTTAGTCCTTAGGCAATTCTCCAACTCCTACATTTCGGGACAGCTTATTGAAACTCTGCTACTCCTGTTGCTTGTTGCTGCCTTTATTCAAATGCTGCATGCCACATTGGTGCTCATCAAGTGCGGGTGCAACAGCCCTAGAGCCGCACCCGTACTTTCTAGGTTGTAAATAGGGTTTTATACATGTAGAGTTTATGCTTGAGGTGGCTGCACCAACTGCTATGGAAACAAATTTTGGAATTTCCATAATAGGGTCTTGGTTGATTGAGTGTCTAACGAGACTCTATCAAAATTTTCAGTCAGCTCTCGCCCGATTGAGGTCTTTAGTTTTGCATAATAAACATATGCTTCAACTTCAGACCTCATTACCACAATTTACAATACAATTAAAAACCAACAAATACAAATAAATTTTTCATGGATTTATCTAACACTTACAGGGAGACCAGTGATGAAGGAAAAACAAAACTTGTATCTAAGTTAAAAGAGTGATGCGATCAACTGGCGGGATGACATACAAGAAAATAGAGTGCGTCAAGGTAAACATGAAGTACATTTTTGACAAAGAATGAAACAGATATTGGTTGTTCAAAAAATAAAAACATGAAATTTATTTTTGACAAAGAACGAAAAAGACGTTGATTGTTCAAAAAATAAAAAGAGGTTGGTCAATTTCATTTCCCCCTCTACTCCAGCTTCAATTCACTTTTTGGTCATACATCCAATCAAAGCAAGCTCCAAAATTAAATCCTTGGAAGCATTGTTGTGCAATAATTGCAATAGAATTGACATGACTTACTCAACTGTAGGTATACAATTTACAAATTATGTTGATGATTCCTTTTGTATCGACAACTTTGTATAGTTACAGTAGTAATGCATTAGTAAAAAATTCTTAACGAGCCTCTAATACTGTAATTGTTATTTCATTGGTTGAAGACGATTCGTGCTTACTTGAGAAACCATGTGCTACATTTGAATCTTTTTCCAAGAAGAAACCAGGTTTTTTAGGCTGAGGTAATGCACACTCACTGCCTAAAACCACAACCACAGATGACATGCTTGGCCTATCCTCTGGACGCTGTTGCACGCATAGGAGGCTAAGATGGATACAACGGAGCACTTCGGACAATGTGCATGTTTCTCCTAAACATTCATCAATCAAATCTAAAGGCCTTCCCTCATTCCAAAGTATCCATGCCTGAAAATAGGAAAACACTATTTGTCATTCATCTATCCAACTTATCTGGATAAGAAATCCAACTGTTCGAAACTTACAATTCCAATAAGATTATGGCTGTGGTTTGGATCGTAAAACCCTCTACTTTTCTTCCCGCTAATGATCTCCAACAATAAAATCCCAAAGCTAAAGACATCAGATTTTGTTGAGAATTGGCCATCAAAAGCATATTCTGGTACCATATAACCACTGCAAGGCATCATCACTAGTTCAAAGTGAAAAATATTGATTAGGAAATGAAGTAGATTTACATGAAGAGCATGTGAATTTTTTACTTACTAAGTTCCAACCACTCTATTTGTGTTTCCTTCTGATTGATCTCCTCCGAAAGTTCTAGCCATGCCAAAGTCTGAAATTTTAGGGTTCATCTCACTATCAAGTAAAACATTACTTGCTTTGAGATCCCTATGTATAATTCTTAATCTGGAATCTTGATGAAGATATTGAAGCCCCCGAGCAATTCCGCATATGATGTGGAAGCGCTTGGACCAATCTAACATTTTACTTTTTGTTTGATCTGGTAAGTTTCTAGCTCAAGTTAATTATTTTTTTCCATATTTCAAGAAAACATGGGAATTTCATATATTTCAATATTAATAACATGGTTACACTAGCTAAATAAAATGTATTAGGTTTTGGGATTCAAACCGAAAATGAAGGAATCCAGACTTTTGTTCGGCATGTATTCATAAACCAACATTTTTTCTTCCCCCTGAATGCAGCAAGCAAGAAGCTTTACAAGATTTCGGTGTTGAAGCTTGGCAATCAATCTTACTTCATTTTTGAACTCATTCAATCCTTGTCCAGAACTTGTTGAAAGTCTCTTGACAGCAATTTCTTGTCCATCCTCTAGTATACCCTGAAATTATCATTTGTAGAAAGCTAGCTAAACAGTGCTTCATCATTTGTCATTGTTTTTGTACAAGACGTCACAAATTTACCTTGTAAACAGGTCCAAAACCACCTTCCCCAAGCTTGGTATTGATTTCAAAGTTATCAGTGGCACTAGCTATTGTGGAGAAGTCTAAGAAAGGGAGCTCAAGGTCTTCGTTGTGGCCTTCATTATTCTGATGGACTACAACTTCATTCCTCTCTGTTTTTACAGAAAAATAAACAAATTTGGGGGGGGTGGTGGTGGGGAGGTGAGGAAAGGAATAAGAATCAAAGTAATGGCTGAGATATTCAAGAGGTAAAAAACAGTGTAAGAGTTACTTTAGCCGAAATTATAACCAAAATCTCATATTACTACTTTCGTATAATTAATAAAAGTATTAACCTTCTTGATGTCTTATATACACATTCTCTCCGAAAAAAAGATACTATCCAACTTGGACAATGAGATTAGCATGAAAATTTATACAATATATAGCAACATGAGAAGAGTTGTACTTATATGTAAGTGATCTCAAAGAAATCAAGGTACCATTATCAAAAACCATCTACACTAATCAAACTTGCATAACTTTCAAATTCAAGGTGTATCAATCAAAACCAGGCCAAGCTATAGAAGATATGTTGACCGAGAACTCAAGTCTAATAAGCACCCTGCTATTTTAATTATCATTCCTACAGATATCAACTAAAATGAGTACCTAGGCCTAACCATGGAAGATACGTCCATTGAGAACTCAAGACTAATAAAGGTCTATATCATAAACTTTCTCTGGATTTGTAGAGGGCTAAACTAATAAAGGTCTAACAAATCTCAGCATTTGAACCTTGAAATTAGATGGGGATTAATCATGCAACAAATTGCAAAAAGTTTGCTTGGTCTAATGACACTGTTCAATTTCTGAAACTCTTTTGCAAAGCACCAACAAAAATATAACGTGATTGAATTATACCTCATAGCAATCCTTGTTCTAAATACTGTATTATCAAATGGGCAAAAGCTGATTCTGCTTATATTACTAAGAGATTTAAAAACGAGAAGTATTTTAAGTGATTCCATAAGACAAATATTACCATATGTTTGCAATGGTTGTCAAGAGTAAAGTTATTTTACCTTTTAACTTTGTCCTGCTTCTGCATATATAAAAGCCAATTATAAAGAGCATTCCAGAAACTACAGCAAGGGACACAGCAACTATCACTGCTTTCTTCATCCTGCGACCTTTTTTTGCCTCTTCATGGTTGAATTTGACACAGCAAAGACCATATAATTAAACTACAGCTAAAAGATATTGAAAAGCAAGGGAAGCAGTGAGAAGCACTGCAGTTTTTAAAGAAACAGAATGCAAAACACAATGGAAACAATAGTTTAAATTCAATAAGGATTTTCTTATGAAAAATATTAACCCCACACCTATCTCTGAGGCTGACATTCTGATATACAGTTCTTGCCCACCTGCTGGAAACTGTCTAATATCCACTAAATCACCAAACCAAAGCGCACAGCCACTACCTTCTCCTCTAATATCCGAGTTTGTATAAGCCATACAAGAACAATTGTTCAAGCATCTATCCCTGCATTCTTTGAGGCTCATACTTTTGTTCACCCAAGAATTTGTAGTATCTGGCAATTTCAACTCATTAAATTTAACAAACCCATCTTTATGGCAGCTCAGTGGTTTATTGCGTACACAACCTTGAGACCAGTCCATTAAGCTCCATTTTTCTTGTGATTTAGGCTTGAATCCTTCTAAACATTGGCAAACTGGTGACCCACTAAGGATACAATTTCCATTGGCTCCACAAAGGCCATAATTGTCACAGTAGTCTCTAGGTACTGATGAATATAGCCTCCAAACATTCTCTGCTTCAATCCATGTATAGCGTTCACGAGAAGAGCTGGTTTGGTTCAAAACTATCCTTGTGATTAGAGAATTATTTATGAGGCTGTAGATGTAATAAACCTCATCATCATTAGAGACAAAGTCGAAAGCATAAAGCGGATTAGGCTTCAATTCTGGTGAACCACTATAGCGAAGGCCATTCCATGGACCAGTCCGGTAGAACTTTTTGTTGCCTTTCCTAATATAAGCCTCAGGGTATGAATGAGGTTGCATTTCAATCCCGTATGTGAAATCTCCAGGAGAAGGATCATCTGGACTTTTCCAAGCTGTAAAACGCCGCTTAATACCTTTCCTCAAGTCCCATCCCATCTTCATTTCTGGTAACAATGTATCAGACGGATAATCAAAGCTTTCCCACAAAGAGATTCCTGAATTTCCATCTTTTAGTACAAGATTTCCAGAGTCTAAGAGCTGCAATACAGGATTATTGGCTTGTATTTGTGTTCCTAATCCTGTGGACCAAACAACACTCTTATTGTTACTCATAAGCACAAGACTGCTTGTTCTGTTTATCATTAACAAGCCAGATGAATCATTGATTGGGTTGAGTCTGTTTGCAACCCAAACAACAGTTCGAACTGGGATATTCTTGTACCATATTCCCAAGTACCTATTCTTGGAACTACCAGGACTGAAGAAACCCAGTTCAAAGCTTCCCTCTTTGCTAACTAAGGTACTTCCATCGCTAATAGAATGGGATGGAGTATTGCTATCTACTGCAAATGAGACTTTGAAGAACAAAAGGAGTAAACAAGAATAGAAATAAAGGAAAGCGTTCCCATTGATTTCTAGTTTTAGACCTCCTTGATTATCCCTCTAAAAACTCAAAAGATAGATCAAAAACCCCTATGATTCATAAACCCCAATGGAATACCTAACAAGCTAAAACGACATAGACCTTGAACACTACATGTATTCGACAAAAAGAAGGGTCAGGACAAATGCAGGTGTGTGGTGCTAGTGCTTACACATTGATGGCTGGAACATTTATGAAACCGGCCTCCTTGTCTGACTTTTTTCCACGTTTCAACCAATAACATTTATTTTCCTGAATCAGTATACCTACCCCACACGACAATCTACTAGCATTTTGTCCTGAGAAAAGGATATGTGAGTCACACAGATTATGAGGAAATTCATTGAGGAGTTTTGAGCCGGCTTTTATGTTGACCTTGAATCGATAGTTGGTAATGAGTTTCAGCAGAGAGACTGATGAAAGAGATCTGAATGAGTGCCCCATGATGGGACTTCCTATCATCATAGAGGACATTATTTCTCGTGGATTATTTCTTACTTTATTTCTTGCAGTTGCAGACACCAAAAAATGATTGACCACTTTTTTTTACATCTTACTTTATTAGCATTTGAGACAAAATTCAACTGAATCCACCGTAACACAGACTTGTAACAGTAACAGTTGTGAAAAAATAGGTAAACTCATGACTAGTCCCTTCGTAAAAAAAATAGATACAGACTAATCAAATTGCACGAATTATTGAGAAACTGTAAATTTTTAGGAAGACCAGACCAACTTGGATATTCTAATTTTACGACTCCTTTTGACACTCAAAAGAAATCATTGCTACCCGGTCCAAAAAAAAAAAATCAAATGTATTTGTTTTGCTGGACTTTGAATTCAGGATTTGACTTAGATTTGTGATAAGAGTCTACATGGACGCGTGATCGTCGTTGACGGGAAGTCCAACCCTTGTATTAATTGCACGCACATGGCCATTTTGGAGGTAAGCCTTGCCCATTTTCGCATTCATTGCACTCCTCAACAATATTTATCCAAACTTGTATTTGGGCTACAAGGCAAAGCCGATGTTGCTCTCGTGTGTTGAACAGAATTGATGGAAAACAAATCACTCTTTAACCGACAATTGATTTTGTTTTTGGATCACAAGACCTCGAGACTAGCCTAGCCTTGATAGTTCCTTGATTTGCAAAAGAAAAGCCTGATTTAATTTTCGAAAGACAAATTAACCAATAAAAATATTAAAAAAATTGAACAAAAAAAGTGAGCATTATAGGTTCAGAATGAGAGATTCCTAGAATCTTTTCTGGTTGAGGCCCAAACCAACCTACAGTTCAGATAAGCCCACAGATTAACCCAATGAGTTTTTTTTATTCCGCCACTTGGACCCAATCATCCTCTCACGACTCATTTAGCTTCCCCATGTCTCACTCCGGGCCACGCCATAATTACTTCTTGGTATCAATTTCTCAAGAAAATAGCCAAGAAGCCCGCAACGGTATAAATTCAGAATGCTATTGCGAGCTCACACTAGGAACTAGATATAGCAGGGACTTTAAGCCCAACTTTAACCCATTCTTTTTTTGTCTTTTTCTTCTTTCTTCGGTGTGTGTTTTTTAAAAACTAAAGCATATAAGGAAAAAGAAATGAGATTTTAAGGGTCCGTTTGGATAGAGCGTTTTGCTAAAAACTGAAAATCAAAATAATTTTTTCTTCGAGTCTCATTTTTAATGTAAAATGCACATGAACAGTGCACTACTTTTAAAAACTAAAGCATATTGTTCCCTGTTACGTGAAAAAAAAAAAAAAAAAAAAAAAAGGTCTAAAACGTAGAAAGTGAGACGTGGACGCCAAACTCACTATCCAAACTCAGCCTAAGACAAAGACACACTTTAATAACATCACAATCATGCCAAGCATTGAACCATTAAGAAAGTAGTACGATGGTTAATGAATTCTGCCATTACATTAATATTTGATTTCTTGTTGTCCTACATTATAATGCATAGTTATCAAAACGATATTAAGCCAAAGGTTAATGTAAGACAACGAATTTTATAAATTACAATTTTTGTTTCAATAAAAAAGATATTGTATTTGAGGAAATAAAACCAATTAAGTTATAAAAACTAGTGTTTTTCTTTAAGAAACAAACACATATCGGAGAGAGGAGCACACACCGGAAAGAGGGGATAGATTTCTAACATGCACACATCACATGCTCCACCCAAAAGTCATACCCACCAAGAATGAGTGGAGTTTGTGAGGTGGGTATGACTTTTGGGTGGAGCATGTGATGTGTGTTTGTGTTAACACCTCATCCCATCTCTCTTGTTTGTGTTTGTTACTAAAATTAATAAATAATTGTCTTCCATTATTTAAAACTAGTTTATAACATCTGCATATGCACAGATTTACTTAAAAATATACAATAAAATGCATAATATAATTCCTATATAGATAATTTAAATTTTATAAACTCTTTAAAAAATTTGTAAGGATATTATTAGGTATAAAATGTAAATTGTCTATAGCTTTCTTTTAAATTATTGTGAAGCACTTTTTTTTTTTTAACAATTCATTTATTCTAGACTCTTTGGTTTTTGTACTTAATAACTCACTTGGATCAATATGTATAATGTGATCTCATATTTGATTCTAAAATTAAAAAATAAAACTCTTTAAAAATAAACAAACTCTAATTTGGAATTCTAGTTTGAGTTTCCCTCAGTTTCACCTATTATTATTACTAGCTTATAACTCCATTCATATGCATGGATATACTTAAAAGATACACATTAAGATACATAGTATAATAATCTTACATATATAATTTAAATATTATTAATAGTCATTCTTATATTTTTTTTTAACTCTTTAAAAAATTTTGTAAGAATGTTATTAGGTAAAAAATGTAAATTGTCTATTTTTTTATGTTCACTAATTCTAAACTCTTTGGTTTTTGTACACAATAACTCACTTGAATGGATATTTATGATATGTTTCCACATTTGATTCCAAAATTAAAAAATAAAACTCTCTTTAAAAAATAAATAATTTAGAACACATGGCGCAAAATTGAACTTCAATTGTAGAAGGACAAAGTTAAGTTACAAAATTGGTTGTAGGTTAACCAACTTGATTCTCTCTAAGCTTTACCTATTAATGTGTGTGTGTGTGTGTGTGTATTTATATATATAAAATTTTTGGGCCAAATGAATTATTTTTAGTTATAAAAAAAAAGGCTCATAAATATAAAATTATTCAAGCTCTCTCTTCCACTAATTTTATATATAGTGTTAGATATACGATTATGTTTTTTATGATTTATTTATATCGGACTCCTCGTTTTCTACTCTAAATTAATTCATTTGGCACAAAAATTAAAAAACTTTGATTAGATGGAACATGTGTTGTAAATTTAAACTCTAATTAAAATCCAATTTTTACATTGAACTAACTAACTTGGTTCAAAAATTTAAAAATTTTGATTAAATGGGACACATGCATGGGTACAAAATTAAAAATTAAGCTCTAATTGAATTCCCATTTAAAATCTAATTGAATTTTTTTTCAGCTTTACTTATTAATACACACACACACACACACACACACACACACACATATATATATATAGATGAATTATAAACTTGAACTGTTTTTAGTTCTACAAAAAATAAGACTCATAAATATAAAATTATTCCAAAATTATGTTTTTTATGGTTGACTTATATTGGACTCCTTGTTTTTAACACTAAATTAACTCATTTGGTACAAAATTAAAAAATTTAAATTAGATGGGACACATATCACAAAATTAAACTCTAATTGAAATCCAATTTTTATATTGAATTAACTCACTTAGCACAAAAATTTTAAAACTTAGATTAGATAGGATACGTGGCGCAAAGTTAGATTCTAATTGAATTTTAATTTGAAATATAATTGAATTTTCTCTCAGCTTTACCTATTATTATATATATAGACTAGCTTGTAACCCCATGCATATATTTAAAAGATATACTTTTTTTTTAGAAGGTTTAAAAGATACACATTAAGATGCATAATATAATTCTTACATATATAATTTAAATATTATTGATAGTCATTCTTATATTTTTTTTTTAACTCTTTAAAAAATCTTGTAAGAATGTTATTAGGCAAAAAAAACAAATTGTCCATTTTTTAAATATTTTTAGGTTCATTAATTTTAGACTCTTTAGTTTTCATACACAATAACTCACTTGAATGGATATTTATGATATGGTCCCACATTTGATTCCAAAAGTAAGAAATAAAACTCTCTCTAAAAATAAATAATTTAGGACACATAGCGCAAAATTGAACTTCAATTGTAGAATCTAATTAAATTTTCTCTAAATTTTGCCTATTAATATATTTATATATATATATATATAAACTTTACCTATTAATATATATATATATATATATAGCTGATTTATAAATTTGAATTGTTTTTAGTTATACAAAAACAAAAGCTCATAAATATAAAATCATTCAAACTCTCTCTTCCTCTAATTTTATATATAGTGTTAGATATATGATTATATTTTTTTTATGATTTATTTATATTGGATTACTTGTTTTCTATACTAAATTAACTCATTTGACACAAAAATTAAAAATTTCTATTAGATGGGGAAATATATATATATATATATATATATGACTTATAAATTTGAATTATTTTTTGTTCTATAAAAAAAGGTTCATAAATATAAAATCATTCAAAAATTATTCTTTTTATGGTTTACTTATATTAGACTCATCGTTTTTTACACTAAATTAACTCATTTGGCACAAAAATTAAAATACTTAGATTAAATAAGACATATGTCGCAAAATTAAATTCTAATTGAAATCTAATTTTTACATTGAATTAACTCACTTGGCACAAAAATTTAAAAACTTATATCAGATGGGACACGTGATGCAAAATTAGACTCCAATTAAATTCCAATTTGAAACCTAATTGAATTTTCTCTCAAGTTTATCTATTATTATATACTAGCCTGTAACTCCATACATATGCATGGATACACTTAAAAATATACAATAAGATGCAAAATATATTCCTATATAGATAGTCTTTTTTTGGGGGGGGGTTAAATCTTTAAAAAAAATTTTGTAAGAATATTATTAGGTATAAAATATAAATTGTCCATTTTTTTAAAAAAAAATTATTCTGAAGCACTTTTTTTTTTACGATTCATTTATTCTAAATTCTTTGGTTTTTGTACTTAATAACTCACTTGGATGAATATTTATGATGTAGTCCTACATTTTATTCTAAAATTAAGAAATAAAACTCCTTAAGAATAAATAATTTAGGACAAATAGCACAAAATTGGAACTCTAATTTGAAATTTTAATTTGAGTTTCTCTCATCTTTACCTATTAATTTTTTTGGGGGGGGGGGGGGGTTAAACAAGCATATATATTAAAACAATCTAAGGAACCATAAGTCTGTTACAAATATGGCCAGCTTTATCACTAGCTAGGAGTTCTTCCACCACAAGCGGCGGGTCATACAAAACAAGGTGGTCTGAATGAAGATCAACCCCCATCCTAGCTACTTAATCAGCACACCTATTAGCCGCCCTATAAACATGCTCCACATTGTAGTTAAGGAATGTCTTCAATAGGCCCCTGCAATTTGATAACAATGGTTCAAGGCTAAGATTATCCACAGAAAAATTGGAAAGTAAGTAAACAAGGAATTCAGCATCCATATCCACACAAATATTTTGTAGGTTACGCTGTTTGGCCAAATGAAGCCCATCTCTAAGGGCCCACAGTTCAGCTAGGATGCTTGAAGTGTTCCCCAGCTTCCTCAGACAACTCGCAACCCAATCCCATTGCTGCATTTGAGCACAGTCTCTCCTCCAATTGTCTTCGGGTTTCCCAAAACAGAGCCATCCGAGTTTAGCTCCACCCATCCCACTTGGGGTTTTTCCCAAGCCACCTGGGTCAAAACTCTAGTCGGTTTTTTAGGATTTTCAGGGATAATTGCAAAGAACTTTGCACCTTTTTTAATGCAGTGAGTAGTTATATTAGGATCAATTCTACCATCTCGAAATATAATCTTGTTCCTTTGAAGTCAGATTAGCCAAGGTGCCTATGGTAAGAGCATTTTCTAGGGAAGATGATGCCGAGGAAAAAATCAGACAAGCTACAATTACTCTTTAGCCAGTCCAAGAGAGGAAGATCATAAAAAACTTGAGTTGTATTCGAAATGCCCAATTCTGCCCACACTCATTTTGCCCCAGTGCAGTCTCTCAGGGCATGGATGGTTGATTCAGCTATATTACCACATACTTCACAAGTCGTACAAAGATTAAAACCCCTTGAACCAAGAACTTCACGGGTAGGTATGCTATTTTGTGAGGAGTGCCATAAAAAGAGTTTGAATCTTGGTGTGGTGTTAGCATCCCAGACCCACCTACAAGGATGAGTATTAAGGTTCAAAGGATTTAAACCTTTTGCAAGGAGATAGGCAGACTTCAAGGAAAAGAAACCATTCTTTGAGAAAGCCCAAATAAGCCTATCTTTCTGATCTAGATTAGAAGCTAAAGGAATACTTGTATGTCATTAATAACGTTTGTTGGAAGATTGAAGGAAATCCCATTGGGTTAGGCAAGAACATCTTCACTAACATATTTTTTTCTTCCTCGATAAGCGGTCCCTCAATTTGCTTCCTTAAGGGCCCTGATGGGAGCCAAAAATCATCCCATAAGCCCACCTCTTCCCCATTGGCAATTGCCCATTTCATACCTTTGTTGAAGATAATACCCCTTTCTTTGCAGGCAACCCAAATTTTAGAAGCAGGGAGGCTTCTACCTCCTTCCCTAAGTCTCGTGATAGGTAAATATTTGCTTATTAGCATTTGTGCCCATCGAAAATTTGGGCTTGAAGCAATTCTCCAACAAATATTTTCCAATAAAGCAGCATTTCTAGCCTTAATTTGGAAAATCCCCAATCCACCAAGGTCTTGAGGCATCGTGACTTTACTCCATCCAACCATATGCATCTTCTTACTCTCTACCATAGACCCCCAGAGAAAATTCCTAACAAGCTTGTCAACTTCATCAAAAATTCTAATTGGGATCTTATAACATTGCATAGTATATTTTGGAATAGCAGTCATAAATTCCTTAATAAGCACAAGCCGACCTACTGGTGAGAGACATTTGGTTTTCCATCCTATCAATTTTGCTTGAACTCTTTCGACCACAAATTGGAAATCATTTCCGTGTCTCCCTTTATGCAAAATAGGGAAGCCAAGATATTTCCCTAGAATAGAAGTTTCATTGATCCCCAAGAGCTGCACTATTTCTTCTTTGGTTTCACCAAGAGTATTGGGAGAGAAGAACAATTTAGAATTAATCTTGCTAATCTTCTACCCCGTGAGCACATAGAATTCCTCCAACACTTCAACTATTGTCTCACTATTGCCACGGTCTGCTTTGGCATAAAGAAGCAAATCATTAGCAAAAAAAAGTATGAGAAAAGCCAAGTCTGCCATGGGAAGCCTTCGCTTTATCCCAATTACCATCTTCACATTTCTTATTTATAAGGGAGCTTAGGAATTCCATACAAAGTATGAAGATATAGGGGGATATGGGGTCACCTTGTCTCAACCCCTTGGAAGGGTTAAAAGTCTCCAATTGGCTTCCATTAAACAAAAGAGCTGCTAAAGTAGAGGAAATGCAACTCATGACCAGCTCCACCGTGTCTTTATGAAATCCCAGGCTAAACATCATGCTTCTCACAAAACTCTATTCCAATCTATCATGCGCTTTCTCGAGATCTAATTTAATAATCATATAGCTGGCTTTCCCTCTCTTCTTTTCTAATGTATACACTAGTTCTTAGGCCACAATGACATTATCCATTCCTCTTCTTCTTGAAACAATTGCAGTTTGCGTGGGAGATACAAGGGTTGTCATCAAGTGCTACATCCTAATCACCAAAATCTTTGATACAATCTTATATATGGTATTGCACAGGCTAATGGGGCAGAAATGATTAATTTTTTCAGATCCCATTTGCTTTAGGATGAGAGCAATGAGTGTTTTGTTCAATTGAGGAGGGATTATTTTCAATCTGAAAATTTGTTTGACTTCGTGCTTCCCAGGCTCTCCTACCACCATCCAAAATCTCTGAAAGAACCCTGCGTGCAGCCCATCAAGGCCAAGGTCTTTGAAAGCTTTTATGGAATTTAGAACAAATAGGATTTCAGCATCCATGGGAGCAAGGGTAAGGTTGACAACTTCAAATTTAGGCAAACGATTTCCCAAAACAAAAATATTTTCAGGCTTTCTAGGGATTGAGATATGCTCAGTGCTATAAAGTTTTGAAAACCTTCAAGGAAAATTTCCTTAACCCTGTCCACATCCTCTTCCCAACTCCCATCAGCATTTTGAATGCACACAATTCTGTTATGGCTTCTATGGTTAAGTGTTGAAATGTGGAAAAATGTGGTATTTTTTCCCCCTTGTATAAGCCAATTCATTATAGCTTTATAAGCCAATTCATTATGTTATGGCTTATCTATATATGTAATATTAGGTAAAGTAGAGAGAAAATCCAATTAAATTTCAAATTAGAATTCAATTAGTGTCTAATTTTGCACCATATGTCTCATTTAATCTAAATTTTAGAATTTTGTGCCAAGTGAGTTAATTTAGTATAAAAAATGAATTTCAATTCGAGTTTAATTTTGCGCTATGTGTCCTATCTAATTTTAAATTTTAAATTTTTGTGTCAAATTAGTTAATTTAGTGTAGAAAACAAGGAGTCCAATATAATAAACCATAAAAAACATAATCATATAACTGAAAAATATTCAAATTTATAAGTCATCTATATATATATATATATATATATATATATATTAATAGGTAAAGTTGAGAGAAAATTCAATTAAATTTCAAATTGGATTCTAGCTGTTATCTAATTTTGCCACGTGTTTTATCTATATATTTTTTTTAATTTCTAGGTGAGTAATGTAAATTATTTATCTTTAGAGAGAGTTTTATTTCCCAATTTTAGAATCAAATATGAAACCACATCATAAATATTCATCTAAGTGAGTTATTGAGTACAAAAGCTAAAGAGTCTAGAATAAATGAATCGTAAAAAAAAAAAAAAAAAAAAAAAGTGCTTCACTTTAACAAAAATTAAGAAATAATAAAAACAGACATGGATAGTTTACATTTTATACCTAATAATATTATTACAAGACTTTTTAAAGAGTTAACAAAATAATAGAATGACCATCAATAGTATTTAAATTATATTTATAGGAATAATAATATGTATCTTGTTATATATCTTCAAGTGTATCCATGCATATGCATGGGATTACAAGCTAGTTATATATAGACGTTAACTCTTTAAAAAAAATTGCAATTATTAGGTATAAAATGTAAATTGTCCATTTTTTTAAAATTATTGTGAAGCATTTTTTTTTTTTACGATTCATTTATTCTAGACTCTTTGGTTTTTGTACTTAATAACTTACTTGGATGAATATTTATGATGTGATCCCAAATCTATATATATAAACTGGGGTTGCCATCTGATTACAATGCTAAAGGTTGTAAAGAGGAGGCAAAGCTGAGAGGTTGCTAGAATTGGACCTCTGAGGTAATTGTTACTACAATTGGACCTCTGAGCTAGACTTTTGAGGTGTATTCGACCTGCTTCAGAATGGAGTCCTGACTGCCTTATATAGGCTGAAGGGAACCTTGGAGTCTTTTGAAGATTGTTGAAAATCCGGAAGGTAAAATGCTTTTACTGAAGGTGAAAACCTTTTCCACCGAAAGCAAATAGCTTTTCTGGATGATTATGTCTGGTACTGTTCATGAATAATAATCTTGTCTCCCTGCTTTTTCGGGGTACTGTTGATCTATAGTGACTGGTACTGTTGATGAATAGTAACCTGTCTGGAGATTTGTTGAGTGCGGCTACTATTCAAACAGTGACTGATGCTGTTTTGAGTAGTAATCGAATTGGGATTTTATCCAGAGTAGTGACTAGTGCTAGTCAGGATAATTTAATCTGTTGAAGGGGCATCGGATGGATACCCTTCATAAGGATCCCATGAGGGGTCATAGTTGTCCTCATGCTCATGATAAATTGCATATCGGTTGCATAATCCACATTATATTAATGGTTCATAGTCTGGTTCCATTGTGATGAACTGACTGGGATTAATATAAACAATTCTGCGAAGACCTGGGATTGCTGTGGAGTAAGGCTTGGTAGTGAAGACATAAATTCTTCCTGTATTTCCTACGTGATGGTAATCTCTCCACAGATCTTGAACCATATCAAGGACTTCATTGGTGAAGTAATTTCTCTAACAATTTACAAGAGCATATGAATCATCGTAGGACAAGTAAGAGTTTCTCTTATACTAAGGGCCTTGGCGAGTGTACCCGTTGATGAGTACTAAGTGCTTGGAAGACTGGACAGTCATCCAGTTGTTTTGTCCCATTGTGGGATTATGCTCCAGCATCTAATAGAAACAAAAGGACTTTTGATCTGAGTCACAACCTGTTGGATGATTTTCAGAAACTGGCTGATCTGATCATGGCTTGATAACTTAATCAATCTTATGAAGCCATATTCAAACATTTTTTACAACCAGCTTGGATCCCTTTTCGAGTTGTCAGATCCATCTTCATAGTTAATGAAAAGACCTAGAAAAGGATGTTTTTGCTCATATACTCTAAGACTGTTCCCAAAGTAATCTTCCCATCTTGTTTGGATGAAGATGTCATCAGTGTCATCTGAATTATCTCCATAGACTGGGAAAGTGGTAGTAACTAATGTCTTGAAATGTTCAAACCATTTGTAGGATGATTCAAACATTGCCTTGGATTCTAAAATACTGGTTAGTATCTCAGGAAGCAAGTTGGCAATAGCACTTCCTAAGGTAGCCTGAGTCTTAAGACTAAGTCTAACATAATCAGTGCCCATAATAGTCTTTTTATCCATGGAATGGATATCCTCTTTGCTAGAGAGTTGACTAATGGTGGTTTCTTTTCCTGCCTCAAGGTTCACAAGATGAATTTCTAGGGCTTTGAGAGTTCTTTGGAAAAGTTTGCTACTATTTAGGGTGAAGGCCATTTGAAGGTTATCAAGGATAAATTTAATGGAGGGGGGTAAGTCTGTATAGGCTCCATTATTGAATTGGTATTTCCTAGATAAAATTTTCAACAAAACAATAGCCATATCACCACTGGAATATGTCACCTCTGCCAGGACAAACTCCTGAAGGGATGTTGATCCTCTTTGGTTTCCTTTAGAGGATGCGTCTTCATGCTTTACAAAAGACTTTCCCATTGGGAGCCTTTTGTCTTGAGGATAGCGCATTGCTAGTACTTTCCTCTTGTTTCTCTTCTCTGCCGAAGAAATCATTTTCGACATACTAGTGGTATTAAATATTATTTGCTCCTTATCCTGCTAAGAGATATCTAGACAAGTCAATGTTTTAAAATATGTGCTCATAAACCTCTTGTTATTAGAAATAAAAGATGGTGGGAAGCAAATATTTTTATGATAAATACGTGATGATATTTGAGACCCCCTAGAAGCCATAACCTTTAAACATCGTGAAAGCGATATAGTTGCCTTACCTTTCAAGTTTCCAACCAGTGACGAAAAACCAGTAAAGAAAGTGATAGAGCAAAACAACTATACTAACCAGTGTTTAGATGTAATAGGAAAACAGCTTGATAGGATAGAAGATAGGATCGAAAACAAAGTCATCCTCCAGCCAGGAAACCCTAGCAAGCCTATCCAAACTCTAGATAAGCCTCTAGTCAAGCTACCCACAGCCAGGCATACAAGCCTTAGATCTAAGGACAAAACAACCTTAGAAATTGTCACCCTAAAGCTAGAAGAACTAGTGAAGAAGGAACCAGCCACCCCTTCACCAGTTTCAACTAGTAAGAATCCCCAACTCAATGTTTTAGGCATAACATCTAAGAGCCCGACAGCCTTAGAGATTGTTACCCAAAAGCTTGAGGAGCTAGCAAAGCAGAAACCAGTTATCCCTCCGAAAACCTCCCAACTTAAAGTCTTAGACATCCACATAGCTTCTAGTAGTTCTAGTCAAGCCTCCCAAAAGTCTGACAAAGAAATAGAACAACTAGAAAACCAGTTTCAGGATTTACAGGTTAAAAGGCTTTACCACCCCAAAGTAAGTCCAACTAGCTTAACTAAGAATTCGTATCTAGCCAAATAGCCTTGATATACAGAGTTTAATATAAGTGCATGCGGACGAATCTAAATATCCAGGCACTTGACAAAAAGAAAAAGGGTAAAACAACCCTCATCCAAACTACTGACCCTAGAGCTAAGATTGAGGTCCTAAGAACCCTGCAGTGGTCAGAAGTCACTTTTCCCACACACTGGACTCTAGAGAATGAGAATCATCCTATACAAATCCAAAACCCAGCTCAAAATCCAGATCTAGATTTTGTCCAATAACTAGCCGACGACACGGTTAGGTTGAGGTTTGATAGATCTAGACTTTGCACCCCTTTGGATTATAAGTGTAGAACACCCTTAGAAGATCCCAGGTTTAGATCCCTAATAGATCTACACCAACCCATTAGGTAATCACCTATCCTTCTTAGAGATAGACCTGCATCCCAGTGTAGCTCAACCAGACCTTTAACACCTTTCCTAAAGTCTAAAAGAGATTTAGGTCCAGAACTCCAGGGAGTTAGGACTAGATCCCAGGTTAGCACACCTTGCTACACAGCTAGACAAGACTCAGTTGTCGACCAGGAAGAAGACAACCAAGAACAATCCCCTCCATCCCCATCTGGGACTGATATGGAACAATCATTTCAGCAAGCACCCCAGTATCCTCCCATAAATCACCAGCTCATGGTGCTCAAGAAAGAATTCACTCCTGACATGGTAGCCTTAGGAAAAGATTTTGATTCTAAAGAAAACAGAGTCAAAAGAGAAGCCTATAGAGCCAACCACACCAGAGAGCAAAAGGTTGAAGTTTTGGCAGGATGGAAAACATTCATGAAAGAGATTTCCAGCTGTTAGCAACCAGTTCTCAGTATCCTCTGGTAAACTCTATGAGTGGAACATAGATGGTTTATCTAAATAGGAAATCCTAAATCAGATCCAGCATATGACCATGGTAGTCAATAACTACCTGGACGAAGGTCGTCCTCACCCAGAAGTCATAAAACTCATAACCTTAGGATTTACAAGAAAACTTCTACAATGGTGGAACAACTGCCTAACAGAAGCGTCTAAAGAAGACATCAAACATGCAGTCCAGAAAGATGAGAAAGGAACCCCCATCTTTGATAGCATGGATAGAGGAATTTCTGATGGAGTCAACACCTTGATCTACACGATCATGAAACACTTCGTAGGAAAACCTAGCAATATCACATCTAGGATTTATGAACAATTGAGTAACCTTAGATGTAAAACCCTAGGAGACTACATGTGGTATGAAGATGTCTTTACTACCTGAGTCATGCACAGAAGTGATTGCAACTCTCCATTTTGGAAGGAGAAGTTCATCAATGGTCTACCCACACTCTTTGGCCAGAAAGTTAAAGAAACCCTTAGCAACCCCTTAGGAGTCATAGATTATGACAACCTAACTTACGGAGATATCTCCAGCACCATCCGAAGTGAAGGAATGAAGATGTGTAGATATCTAAAAATCCAAAGCCAAGTCAACAAGAACAAAGCCAAGTACGAAGTAGGGAACTTTTGTACACAGTATGGCTTATCCATAGTTAACCCTTCCAAAAGGAAATCCAAATACAGAGGAAAGGAGTCTTCCGAGAAATTCCATAGGAAGAAAACAGCCTCCAAGTATTATAGAGAACAGAAGTATAGGACTGATGATTTCTATAAGAAAGGAAAATCCAATAGAATAGGAAAACCCATTCCATAAGCATCAGGAAAATGCTTTAATTGTGGAAAAAAAGGTCATTTCAGAAAAGAGTGTAAAGCCAAGGCCAAACCCCTTATCAACACCCTTGTTAATGACCAAAACAGTAAGAATGAGGTTTTTAAGGTATTAGAACTTGACCACTCAGATAGTGAGTCATCCAGCAGTTCTAGTGACCAAGAAATCCAATAGCTTTACCAGTCATCCTCTGAACCCTCTAGAGATTTCTTTAGCACCTCTAGTGGCCCGAATGCACCCATACCATGCAAAGATAGTTGTTGTAGGAATAAAACTATCAGTGTCCTTAGTAAGCAAGAAGAGCTTCTTCTAGACCTTATTGAAGCAATAGAAGATCCAGTCGTCAAAGCTTAAAAGCTTAGCCAATTCCATGTAACCTTAGTTAAGGAAACCAGCAAACCTGAACTAAGAATCCAATAGCCTAAAGCAGACTTAGAAAAGATCTTCAATAGGTTTACCAAAGCTAAGCAGGAAGTTAAGGCCAATGACCTTCACAAGGAAGCCAAGGAGATAAAATCAAAGATTAGAACCCTTAAGCAAGAACTAACCATTCTTAGGGTTGATCACAATCTCTTGAACCAAAGAGTTCAACAATTGGAAAATACTTCTCATTAAAGCAATGAGGAAGATCCCTCATTTCAAAACCCTTCTGATGAAGAAGTCGATGAATTAGTTAACCCTACAGCTGACATGATCCAAGAACCATCTAGTGAAAAGTTCTTAGAGACCATTAGTAGGATTAACTTCCAGAAATGGCATTCCAAAGTCAGGATTGTCATCAGTAAAGATTTTGAATTCAAGGTCATAGCCTTGATAGACCCAGGAGCTGATCTCAACCGCATTCAAGAAGGACTCATTCCCTCCAAGTATTTTAAGAGAACTAAGGAGAGATTGACATTCGCAAGTAGCGAAAAAATGCAGATTAAATGCAAACTTCCCAAAGCCCATGTTTGTTAGGACAACATATATTTAAGAACCCCATTTGTCCTTGTCAAAAATATGACAGATAGTGTCATCTTAGGAAATCCATTCATATGTTTGTTATATCCCTTCACCACAAATAGTGAAGGTATTACTACACACCCTTTTGGTCAGCCAGTAAAGTTTAAACTCTGTGTAGGAAGTTATGACCTTTCTTCCTATAGGCTATTATGATAGATGGAGTTAACAAGTAGCACGTCTCGTACTCCTTGTTTATACCACAAACTTGTTCTATAGTCTTGACATGGTAATCTGTCTTGAAGACCCTCTTCATAGACCATGAGGACCCATAGATCTGGTTAGTGGGAACTTTAGGTACATTCCAATCCCCTATGTCTAGATCTAGATCTAATAACTCTAATGACTCAGAATTGACAATTTCAACTTCTTGTGGAATCTCAAGGAGGGATGATGGTTGGGAATACCTAAAACTGGTAGAAGAGTAACTTCTAAACAACCTATTCATTGTTCTGGATTTAAAAGCTTAAATCAACAATCACGACCTAATCACCTTTATCCTCAAACTTCTGGATCTAGCCTTAGATCTGAAACAGGGTATACAAACAAGACAATTAGCCTTATCTTGTGCAAACTTAACCTTGCCTCAATCGCTCCAAATGGGGACCACCCTAAAACGCCTGACACACGGCTCACACGGGCTAACCAAACCAAACTAAGAGGGTACCAGGACTTAATGGCTAACGAATAACACAGATTCGGTCTTTTGCGTCTCAATAGTACACATCTGCAATAAACTTTTGGGCTAAACACAGAAACATGAAGAAGCAGATAACTGGGATGCAAAGGTTAATCTGAACAAATAATCACATGAATAATAAATAGATAGGTTAAGAAGGAGGCACAGCCTACCATTCATAGACGTACCAAAAGAAAATGTAAAGATAATGGAAGATGGTGAAGAAGTAACAGATGAAGAAATAGATAAATGGGAATGGAAGAGTTATCATGAAATAGATCTAGAATAAAATATGGGGAATGGAAGATATATCCATGAAAATAATTTAAAATAATTGTAATGCTCAAATAATTTGGATAACTATGGCGGCAATGCCGACCAACTTGATTGAATGATAAAGTGTAACTTACAATTTCGACCAGGCCAAACTTGGCTCTGATACCAAAAAGGGGTAAGTTACAAGTAAAGGGGGAGGCCGGCTAAGGAAGTTATGGCCAACGACCAACGACCTTCACAAGGAAGTCAATGAGATAAAATCAGAGATTAGAACCCTTAAGCAAGAACTAACCATTCTTAGGGTTGATCACAATCTCCTGAACCAAAGAGTTCAACAATTGGAAAATACTTCTCATCAAAGCAATGAGGAAGGTCCCTCATTTCAAAACCCTTCTGATGAAGAAGTCGATGAATTAGTTAACCCTATAGCTGAAATGATCCAAGAACCATCCAGTGAAAAGTTCTTAGAGACCATTAGTAGGATTAACTTCCAGAAATGGCATTCTAAGGTCAGGATTGTCATTAGCAAAGATTTTGAATTATAGGTCATAGCCTTGATAGACTCAAGAGCTGAACTTAACTACATTCAAGAAGGACTCATTCCCTCCAAGTATTTTAAGAGAACTAAGGCGAGATTGACTTCTGCAAGTGGCGGAAAATTGCAAATTGAATTCAAACTCCCCAAAGCCCATGTTTGTCAAGACAACATATATTTCAGAACCCCATTTGTCCTTGTCAAAAATATGACAGATAGTGTCAGATTAGGAAATCCATTCATGCGTCTATTATATCCTTTCACCACAGATAGTAAAGGTATTACTACACATCCTTTTGGTCAGTAAGTAAAGTTTAAGTTCCTTAGGAGCCCTGAACCTTAGGAGGTAAGCACCCTTCAGAAAGTTTTTGTCACCAAGAACCTTAATACTATCAGCAACAAAGCATTTCCAACTGTTGGTACCAATCAAGCCCAGCAACTTGATCCATTTGTACCAACCATTCCATCTAATGTTATTCAAGCCAATAACCTTGAATCTTTTCCAAATGATCAAGCTGAGAACCTTGATTCATTCTTAGCCACCACCTCAGTCGATGATACTTTTGACCTCATCTAGTCTCAAATATCATCATGTATTTATCATAAAAATATTTGCTTCCCACCATCCTTTATTTCTAATAACAAGAGGTTTATGAGCATATATTTTAAAACATTGACTTGTCCAGATATCTCTTGGCAGGATAAGTAGCAAATAAAATTTAATACCATTAGTATATGGAAAATGGCTTCTTCGACAGAAAAGAGGAACAAGGGGAAAGCACCAATAAGGGGCTATCCTTAAGACAAATGGCTCCCAATGGGAAAGTCTTTTGTAAAGCATGAAGGCGCATACTTTAAGGGAAACCAAAGAGGATCAACATTCCTTCAGGAATTTGTCCCGGCAGAGATGACATATTCCAGTGATGATATGGCAATTGTTTTGCAGGAAGTTTTATCCAGGTAATACCAATTCAATAATTGAGCCTATACAAACTTACCTCCCTTCTTTAAATTTATCCTTGATAACCTTCAAATGGCCTTCACCCTAAACAGCAGCAAACTTTTCCAAAGAACCCTCAAAGCCCTAGAAATTCACCTTATGAACCATAAGGTAGGAAAAGAAACCATCACTAGTCAACTCTCTGGCAAAGAGGATATCCATTCCATGAATAAAAAGACTATTATGGGCATTGATTATGCTAGACTTAGTCTTAAGACTCAGGCTACCTTAAGAAGTGCTATTGCCAACTTGCTTCCTGAGATACAAACCAGTATTTTAGAATTCAAGGCAATGTTTGAATCATCCGACAAATGGTTTGAACATTTCAAGACATTAGTTACTACCACTTTCCCAGTCTATGGAGATAATTCAGATGACATTGATAACATCTTCATCCAAGCAAGATAGGAAAATTACTTTGGGAACAGTCTCAGAGTATATGAGCAAAAACATCCTTTTCCAGGTCTTCTCATTAACTATGAAGATGGATATGATGACTCGGAAAGGGATCCTAGCTGGTTGTCAAAAATGTTTGAATATGGCTTCATAAGATTGATTAAGTTATCAAACCATGATCAGATCAGCCAGTTTTCGTACATCATCCAACAGGTTGTGACTCAGATCAAAAGTCATTTTGTTTCTATCAAATGCTGGAGCATAATCCTACAATGGGACAGAAACAACTGGATGACTATCTAGCCTTCCAAGCACTTAGTACTCATCAACGAGTACACTCACCAAGCCCTCTGGTATGAGGGAAACTCTTACTTGTCCTACGATGATCCATATGCTCTTGTAAATTGTTGGAGAAATTACTTCACCAATGAAGTCCTTGATATGGTTCAAGATCTGTGGAGAGATTACCATCACGTAGGAAATACAGGAAATACAGGAAGAATTTATGTCTTCACTACCAATCCCAGGTCTTCGCAGAATTAGTTATATTAATCTCAATCAGTTCATCACAATGGAACCAGACTATGAACCATTAATATACTGTGGATTATGCAACCAATATGCAATTTATCATGAGCATGAGGACAATCATGACCCCTTATGGGATCCTTATGAAGGGTATCCATCTGATGCCCCCTCAATAAATTAAATTATCCTAACTAGCACCAGCCACTACTCTAGATAAAATCCCAATCCGATTACTACTCAAAATAGCATCAGTCATGGTTTGAACAATACCCGCACTCAGCAAATCTCCAGACAGGTTACTATTCATCAACAGTACCAGTCACTGTAGATGAATAGTACCTTGAAAAAGCAGGGAGACAAGACTACTATTCATGAACAATACCAGACATAATCATCAAGAAGAATTGTTTGCTTTCGGTATAAAAGGTTTTCACCTTCAGTAAAAGCATTTTACCTTCCAGATTTTCAACAATCTTTAGAAGACTCCAAGGCTCCCTTCAGCCTATATAAGGCAGCCAGGACTCCATTCTGAAGCAGGTCGTATACACCTCAAAAGTCTAGCTCAAAGGTCCAATTGTAGTAACAATTACCTTAGAGGTCCAATTCTAGCAACCTCTCAGCTTTGCCTCCTCTTTACAACCCCTAGCATTGTAATCAGATGGCAACCCCAATTTACATTTGTACTACCCCAGACGGTTTTCACAATTGTAACCATATGGCCCCAGCCGACCTTTTATCTTGTAATGATATGGCCTCAGCTGGCCTCCCCCTTTACTTGTAACTTTCCCCCTTTTATATATATATATATATATAACCGAAGTCTCTGGCGCTCCCAAAATTTTTCACGTCACCATTATTTTCTTTTTCTTTTTCTTTTAGATTTTATATCTTATATATTTATTATTTAAATAAATAAAAATTCATACTAAAACGGTGAAACCCCCCTGACTCTATTTTATAACCCTAAGCTCAAACCCTAAAGGGAGCCATTGTCTTTGCTCTAAAGATTGACACCAATGTGACTGAAGTTGAAGGAGATTCTGTGGTTGTTATCAATTTCGTTAAGTCTAAAGGTTGTTGCCTTGCGGGTTGTGTCCATGTGATTAAAGACTCTCAGGTAGAAGTAAATTAAAGATATTAATTTTATCTCTTTTCCCAGTGTCAGACGCAATGGTATTAATCCTGAGGACATATCTCTTTTTATAATCTGTGACAAAGTTTTGATTCAATAATATCACGGTCTTGATTCTCAAAAAAAAAAAAAAAAAAAAAAAACTCAAAACCACACATATAAATCTTTGGTTTTCAATTTGTGATTTTCTCTACTCTAGTCTTTATCTCAACAACCAAGAAACCCTGACTGGCCATAGCTTCCACCGTTGCCAACCTTTGCTTTCCAATGTAATGATTTTGGTAGTGTTCTTCGAGGTAAGCTTGCTTTTTCTCTTTATTTAATTTTTTTTTTTTTTGAGGGCTCATCCTTATGAAGAGCACTGATAGTGCAGGGGTTATAAAGGTATTATAAGAAAGAATTAATATATGAAGAACTATTATTATTATATTTTTTGGATATTGTTGGAATCAAATCTTAATTTATGAAGTGTGAGTAATATCTGAAGCATAAGTTCAGCCATTGTTCTCCCTCAAAAAAAAAAAAATTCAGCAATTGTGCAAGTTAACTCTAATTGATATATATATATATATATATATATATATATATATATATAAGTATATTCTTTATCTCAAGAGATAAAGCAACCTATTAAACAAAAAATTTTGGTCTGCTTTTACATATCTCATAATTCATTTAGTTAGTTTGTAGCAATTACATTATAGAATAATAACTACTACTTATGTATGTATTGCTCATACAAAATAATCTATGCTTTTGATAGTTTTGTGTTGTAGTTAGAAAAGTTGGTGTGTATTAGTTCCCATTTTATGAAGTTGTGGACCTAGATTTGGCTTGTTATCCATTTATGCTTTTGACAATATTTGATTGATGAAAATTGTGGTTATTTAATTTTTCTATATTATTGTTTTAGCTCTTACCAAATTATCAAATAGTCATAATACAATTGTAGGACAAAGTTTTGATTCAATATTATCACGGTCTTGATTCTCAAAAAACAAAAAAAAAAAAAAAAAAAGAACACACACACGCACACAAAACCCAGAATACCCACATGTATAAATCTTTAGTTATGAAATAATAACTCCTACTTATGTGTGTATTGCTCATACAAAATAATCTATGCTTTTGAAAGTTCTGTGTTGAAATTGGAAAAGCTGGTGTGTATTAGTTCTCGTTTTATGAATTGGTGGACCTAGATTTGGTCCGTTATTTATTTATGCTTTTGAAAATATTTGATTGATGAAAATTGTGGTTATTTAATTTTTCTATATTATTGTTTTAGCTCTTACCAAATTATCAAATAGTCATAATACAATTGTAGGATAACTTATCTCCCTTAAATTTATGATTTGATTCCCTACAATATTTTTTTGGTTAATTGATATGGGTCTTACTTTACAAGAATCTAAAAATCTTGATACTAGGATTTGTGGTAAGATCAACTTTAAGTGGAAGTTCAGTGTAATATATGTATTCTTCCATGATCAATTTCTTGTAGTTATTGTTGTGTGCTTATATTGCATCTTTTGATATGAAATTGTGGTTTATTTTTGTGTGCCACTTTCTATTTTGGTGAGCCTCTTACATATTTTCAAAAGAATGAATGCATCATTGAAGTAAATATAATGCTCTTCCAAGCATATAAATCCCTTTATAAAAATGTTGTCCTTAGTGTAGTCATCATAATCTCTCTCTAAATGTAATTCTTATATAATTATATTTGATGATCAAAGTGTATTCTCAAATGGTATTGTGAGGTGAAGTTTGGATTTTTTTTTTTTTTTTTATATGAACTTTTATATATAAATTGAATTACTTATTATCATTCATTTTTAAGTCACTATCTCTTCAAGCAACATATATTTTTTTTTATTAAATTATACCATGCATCACACAAGTTAGTATTATATATATATATATATATATATATATATATATATATATGTTATAAAAAAACCGAAGCCTTTGATTGGTTGACCTCTCCACGATTTTTCTACATCAGTATTTTTTATTTATTTTTTTAATTTGATTTAATTCTTTTGATTTTATAGTACCAAATTGTAGAAAATTTGAGGAAGGAAGAGAGAGTCCTAACAAGAGCCTCTCACTCTCTCTCTCTCTCTCTTTTCCTTAATCCTAAAGTTTTTTTTTTTTTTTTTTACGTGAGTCTTTTTTTTTTTTTTTGGGAAACCTAAAGTGAGTCCTTTTTCTTTTTAAATTCTAATATGAGGTCTAATTAAAATATATATAATTATTTTTTAATCTTAATTCTTACGTAAGTCTCACAAAAAGTCAAAAGCTTCATTTTTATATTATATATAGATAATAATAATGATGTGGCAAGCTTTAAAAATATGAGAATGCAATTTGTAGATTTACTGTCAAGATAACATATATTAGATTGATAATAGATATTAGATTTAATTGTAGTTGAGTATTATGTGAAGTCATCACCATATAATAGCCCATGTTGGGATGTATTATGTGGAACCAATAATATGAAAGAAAAAGAATATTTTTAAACCATTATATTGAACAAAAAATTACTTATTTTCATTCATTTTCAAATTATACATTTTTTTTTTAAGTCAAGTTATAGAACTTTAAGCAAAATAAATACTTTTAATTTTTATTTAACTATCCCGTATGTTGCACGAATTAACGACTAGTTTTATTCTAAAATTAAGAAACAAAACTCTTTAATAATATATAATTTAGGATATTTGATGCTAAATTGAAGCTCTAATTTAGAATTTTAATTTGAGTTTCTCTCCGTTTCATCTATTATTATTATTATTATTATTATTATTATTATTATTATTATTACATTGTGTTTAATATAATTGGGGATTTATTTCTTAAAAAATCTACTGAATATTAGAGTTCATTGAACCGCTTAGTGTTAATGAAATTCCTTATGGTCTTCTTCCTTAGTTCTTTACGAGTCCCTTGGTACCCATCAGTGTTTGACTTCTCGTGGATAATGAATTCCATTTTTGCAGAAGTCCCATTACTGGCTGGGGCGGCTCCCCGTGGAGTCACATGATCAACCTAACTTGCATAAAAATGTCTGTCCATATATATTAAACTAACTATTTTGACCATCTTAATAAAAATTTTAAACATTTTGATTTGAGAATTATAAGAATTTGAGTTCAATAAAAATAAAAATAATGTTATATTTACATCATTCTTATAATAATTTTATAGCAAATCCTATGTGATTAACTGTTATTAATTCAAATTTCCGCCAGATGATAACCTCACTTTTTCACCCATCAAAAATAGCTTCACATAAGATTTTTTTTGTAAAAAAGTTATGGACTTAGAATTATTCCAAAAAATATTCTAGCCCCAAAACATAATTCTTAACCCATATATAAAAGAAAGTATTTAATGATGCCGAAAAATTGTCAGTAAACTACATGATCCTTGCACACTCTTAAACAAGACTTGCACGACAAAGAAGAAGAAGACCTTGCACACAGTCCTGGTGTAGTACTGGCCAAATACCCTCCAAATGTTAAGTTAGAGAATTTTCACAGCTCTAGAGTGTTAGAGCTAGGGTAAATTATGCGTACCTTATTTTCTAAGGGTTTTGGGTTTTTATAGTAGTGTAGAACTGACTTTCGTTTCTTGGATAAGAAGACGTTTCCTTATGGGGAAGATTCTCATAAATGCAAGTATTTTGTGGTTGTTTTCCCATATTGGGATTCCATTGGCTAGGGTTAATCGTAGGATGCAAGACATTTCCATTTAGGGTTCCTTAGAGATCACTTAAGCCATGTAAATGCCATGTGACCTTGATATCCGTCCCCCTTGTGTCCATTTAGCTAGAACCCGTCCACTATGGAGGATCAATTTGTCTTATATATTCTCCGTCCAATGTATTTATCCGTTGTCTTCTCCTTATGTTTTGATTGTTCATTATCCCATTACAGTTGCCTATGGCGAGTTTTATTGAACGAGTCTGTTTACTTTAATTTTATCCTTTTTAGTTGCCCCCTCACTCTATAGGTCTATCTTCTTATTTTCCGGACAAACCCATGGAGTGACGGTCTAACTCAACTCATGGGAAGTGCATTCTAATTGACAGGCTAGCCTAGAGCCATCAATGCAATAGGGGCACGTGGCATGTTTTTAATGGTCAATCACTCGGACTGAAGCATCTCTTCATCTTCTGTGCCATTCCCTTTATATATATGTTGCTTCTCTCTTTCATTTTTACTTTCCACAACAAATTTCCAGTGTCAAAGCACTACTGTCTCCTATTAGAAACTGTCATACCGTCGACTTAGTGTGACCATTTGCCACGCCATTACCATTGCCTCTTTGTATCGTTCAACTGGTAAGTATCTATTGCCTTATATTGAGTTTGCTTTTTGTTATTCACTTTAGATATTGCACGTCCATCACCTATGTAGACCTGTAGAGTCTTAGGGGTTTATCAATCACGTGTAGGTGATAGATGTTTAGTGAGGTGTCAAGTGAACAATCATGTGTCCGCGAAGGAGCGGTCTACGATGAGGTATATCCATCAGGCCAGGGTGACCCTAGTACCTCTTACGATGAGACAGTTCCGTCTGCCAACTCTCCTTTCGTGGATTGGGATGAAGACTTGGACATGGTCGAATCAAAGGGTGATTTAGGTGGGGATTCAAACAGTGAAGACGTACTTTACGTTGATCCTCCTATCCAATTCATCATAGGTCCTGATGGCCTCAAGGAGTTTATTCGTCTCCCGTTATGAATGGTAAATGACTTCAACTCTAGCATCAAGATAAAACACCTTGAGACCCTTAGGAAAAGATAGTAGATTTCCGTCGGCGTCCCTATCTGTTTGCCTTTCAAATCCGAAAAGTGCTACTACCAGTGGGCCAAGGATGTCGGGGTGTACGAGCATGGAACTAGCCGTTCTCTCACAATCCTCATCTGCTAGAACGCCGGGTAGTAAAGGATATCATCAGAGCTCTCATTGTCCACAAGAACCCAATGAGTGTTGTTGTCCCTAACCCGTATGCTAACTACAAGTGCATTGTCGTGTGGGTGGTGGAGACATCGAGCATCCTCCTCTGTAAACCCAATTACAGGGTTGTTGATGTGTGCCATCTTTGGGACTAAACCCATCAGCTAGACATTCTGAACCATCCTGAGGTAGGTCTTATGTGCCTTCCTGGTTGAATCGAAGGTTGTGGTACCCCTTACAATCATCCTTATGTCTCCTAAGGGTGGCCTAGGATGCTCGTTTTCCCTCCGGGCGACTTGCTTTTATGGTTGGTCCATCCTTTCCTTGCTGACAAATCTTTGCAATTTTTCTTGTTTGATAGGGCTTCTATTTGCTACTTCAAGTCGTAACAGTCAGATATATCGTGGCTATGATCACTGTGACAACGGCAATACTTGTTTTTGGATCTCTTACTGGGATCTCCTTTCATCTTGTCAAGAAATGTCAAGGCTCCTTCGTCCTTGATCTACATCAAGACTTGATCGAGTAAGGCATTTAGAGGGGTGAAGCTCATGAACCTTCCATTGGGAGGTTTGGAGCGCCTATCCTCCCGTCTGTCTCCAGTCCTTGTTGTCTTTCGTCCCCTGTCCTGTCGTGCTTCTTTTTGTCTTTCCCTTTTCTTGGGCTTCTCTTCTCGAGTGAGCAACGCGTTCCGCATTCATGTACTTAGTAGTCCTATAAAGTACATTTGACATGGTTTTCGGATCGTTTTTGTGTAAGGAAAACAAAAACTTCCCTTTCCATAATCCATTGGTGAATGAAGCCATGAGTATCTTGTTGTCAGCTTCTTCAATAGAGAAGGCCTTGTCGTTAAAGCGGGTGATGTAAGACCTCAGTGTCTCATCCTTCCATTGCTTGATGTTCATCAGGCATACAGTGGATTTCTTGTACCTATGCCCCCCAATAAAATGCTAGGGAAACTGGGCGCTCAACTCTTTAAAGGTATTGATGGAGTTTGGCATTAACCTGCTAAACATACCCTTGCGGGGCCTTTCAGCGTAGTGGGAAATGCCATGCACATGATCTTATCTGCTACACCTTGCAAGTGCATGTAAAACTTCGGTGGAAAAGGGAACAATGTGACGGATGCAGTGAAAGATAAGTCCGTTCGATGGACCAACTCGTCAAGGTCACTCGACACTCGTCCTCTGAAGGTGTTCATCATGAAGTCCATTCATTCTTTCATTATCTGCATCTCGGCGACCATGTATGGTGGAGCCATATCTGCGGTGGATGGACGGCTTGTATCTTGTCGCTCTTGTGTTCTAGGGGCATTGCTACCCTCCAGCCCTTCTTGGCCCTTTCTCTCAACGCTGGTGCCTTCTTGGTCCTCCTCTTAAGTATTAAGCTTTGCATTCTTTTGGCGCAGTTGTTCCTCTAGGTAATGGTTTTACTTGGTGAGGCGTTCTACTACTGCGGCGAGAGTTTGAACCTGTCTCTCAAGGGCGGTGGAGCGTAGCTCATCTCCTTGATTATTGTTAGTGGTCGCCATTGAGCGAGAAAGTACCATGCAACTCTTTGTCTAGAAAGTGGTAGTATGGCATACTTTTTTCCCACAAATGACACCAACTGATAATGCCAAAAAATTGTCAGTAAGTTATACGGTCCTTGCACACTCTTAGACAAGACCTACACAACAAAGAAGATGAAGACCTTGCAAAGAGTACCGATGTGGTATCAGTCAAATACCCTCGAAGGTAAAGTTAGAGAACTTTCATAAGTCTAAAGTGCCAAAGTAGGGGTAAATTATGCATACCTTATTTTCTGAGGGTTTTGGGTTTTTATAGTAGTATAGAATCGACATTCGTTTCTTGGCTAATAAGACATTTCCTTGTGGGAAAGATTCTCATAAATACACGTATTTTAGGGGATTTTTTCCTCATTGGGATTCCATTGGCTAGGGATTCCTTGGAGACCATTTAAGCCATGTAAATGCCACGGGGCCTTGATATCCGTCCCCTTTGTGTCTGTATAGCTAGAACCCGTCCACTATGGAGGATCAATCCGTCTTATATATTCTCTGTCCGATGTATTAATCCGTCATCTTCTCCTTATGTTTTAATCATTCATTAGTCCAGTACTGCTGCCTATGGCAGGTTTTAATGAATGAGTCCGTCTATCTTAATTTTATCCTCTTTAGTATTGCGGTGGTGAGTTCTCTTTGGAAGTGTTTGTAGTTATGCTCTCTTTTAATTTGCAGTCACAAAAATTCTGTTTTCCTTAGCAATTCAACTCGTAGTTATAGCAAATATCATCTCTCTCTCTCTCTCTCTCTCTCTCTCTCTCTCTCTCTCTCTCTCTCTCTCTCTTCATTTTTTTCTTCTGTGTTATCATTTCTAACTCTTTCTCACTTTATTATTGTTATCTCAACATTTTCAATTTTCACTTTATCTCTTATTAGTTCAATTTTTTTAGCTTCTCTTTATTAGTACAAAGAAATTGTAATAGTTCATGTATTTTAGTATTTTTATTTTTATTTTTGTGACATTGATATATTCAAGTTATTTCTTTATTAGATTTTATATAATCAGAGTGTCTTAATGATCATCTTAAAAAAAAATCTAGAGCTGCCATTGATTATCGGTCTGTTCCTTTTTTTTTTTTTTTAGTTCTGATAGAGCAAGGGTTGTACTTCCATGAAGATTTATGGTTATCGTCTTGGAATATTTGATGAAATTTTAAAATTAACGAGACAAAGATTTACAAATATTAGGGAAATATGCCTTTGATTTTGGGAATGGCTATTCTTCATCTTAGATTAAAAATTGAAGAGTTGAAAGTTTTCTTAGAAATAATTTATAATGATGATGTTGAAAAAATTCAATAGACCATACTATCATTTCAAAATTCAATGACACAATTATTTGGTTATTTTATAAATGCTTATAAAAATTCTAAAACTGGTGCCCAAAACACAAGGAGCTCTTTGTCCTCCACTAGTTTTTTAGGTGACCAAGAAAAACAAAATGCTTATCATATGGTTAAAAGAAGAAGGGGACAAGCATCTTTGATATCATCAGGTGTCTTATCTGAATTACAATGTTATTTAAATCAACCTTTACTTGAAATCAATGAAGAAGGATCTTTTGATTTATTGGGTTGGTGGAAAACAAATCAAAGTAAGTATCTCGTACTTTCCATTATGACTTGTGATATATTATCAATTCCTATTTCAATGGTTGCATCAGAAGTAGTTTTTTTTTTTTTTTTTTTTTTTTTTTTTTTTTTTTCTTCAGTGGGTGGGAGAGTAATATCTAACAAAAGATATGGTTTTGGTTTTAGTCTTGAGACTATTGAGGCACTTGTGTGCTTAAAGTATTGAAACTTAGTAAACACAAGACAACAAGAAGTAGCACGAGAAGCTGAATTAGTAGAGGCATTTGAGTAGTTGAAGTTAGAGAGGCTCGAGTGGATGCCAAGAAGTCCACCATATAACCAACAATCTACCACTTCAAAATAATGATTAGCAATTAGTTGCAAAATTTATGTAACAAGTTATTGCATTGTTTTTTAAGATAAATTTATTTAATATCCCAAGTTCCAACACAAATAAATAGGGAATTGCAAATGACAGACAAGTTTGTAGGTGCCAATCTAGTTGGGATGTACGCATTTTGTAGTGATGCAATTGTTTTCCCTCTAATATATTCATGAATATAGAAAGGTGTTATATCCATAACATTTTCACAACAAATCATAGGTAGTAAGTAGTTATTGGTTCTAATTTGAATTCACAATTTAAACTACTTTTTTGTGCACCTATAATAGCAACAACCTTACACCTATGATTTGTTGTAAAAATGTTATGGATACAATATTTCTTATGAATATATCAATGTAATTATTTATTCTAATCAATACAAGTTAATTAATCTTATTTTAGTACCTTTTTAAAAATCTCTTTTTAGTAGATTTTTTTTTTTTTTGGAGAGTATTTTTAGTAGATTTGGTTTCTTTTTATTTTTATTTTTATTTTATTTTTTTGCTGAATTTTTCAGTGGATTTAATTGTTCAATTTGACAAGCATTTTGTAATAATATATAATTATAATTATTTTAGTTTAATTTTTATAAGCCTATCGAAGGCCCATATCAAATGTCCATAGATAGCCTATTCATCCTGCCTTACTAGCCCAGACCACTAAAGACCAAATAAGCATGGCCCAAAGGTGTGGCCATGGGCTGGTTTTTCCATCCAGCCCCACCTGACACAGCCTATTAAATGGTCAACAACCCGTAGATCCATGTGCTTAGTAAAAATGGGCCGAGCTGGCCCATTGACCACCCTTAGACTCTTTTTTCTTTTTCTTTTTTTGTTTGATAAATCCACCTTAGACAAGAGATGACAATTGACGGTGTTTTCACGCACTGACTTCTATTTGGGTTGGCCGGGGGAACATACATTAAATATTCAAGTCGCAACGCTACAAAGTAATAAACCAGCTCAGCAACAGCTTTGAACAGCCATTAGTCTCAGGGGAAAAATTAAAATTATAAACAGCTTGGAAAACGAGAACAATTATGGTAGAGGCGTTTTATACTTTTATTTAGGAAAATAAAATAAAGATGTCTTCTATTATAGGCAGTGAAAATTTTGACATAGATTTCATCAGGAACAAGTCTTGCGGAACAAGAATAAGAATTGTTTGTTGTTCACACATTAATCCTGTAGGTTCATATAATTCATAAGAACATTTGAATAATTTATTGCCAATCCATATGTTTTTGAAGTTAAATTTCTTGGTCATCTTCTATTCTGTTAAACTCATCCAATTCTTGATGATACACATAATAAGGAATTTAACATAGAAAAAAATTTGAGTTAAAAAAAAATATATCTCTAATTACAATTTTGGAATTCCTGTTGAATAGCTTCATCCAACAACAAATAAGACTCTTCCATAAGCTCAGGGCTTAATCTGAACATCAAGACACAAAACTCCATCTGATTGAGTGCACCATCACCGTCAAAATCGCCTTCCTTTAACATAGACCGTAGATCTTCATCACTCAAATCTTGCAGACCCAGAATAGCCGAGTTCCTTCTAAGGCTGTCAAAAGTGATGACCCCTTTGTCACCATCTACTAACAAATTGAATCCATTGCAGAGCTCTCCAATCAGACCGTCCCCACCAAGCTTTTGGGCCATGATGGGCAAGAAATCTTGGAACTGGGTCTGGCTTTGTGGGGTTTGGGATGCCATTGCAATAAAATAGGCAGAGAGAAAAACAGAAAGAGAGAGAGATTGTTGTGAGTTTGTGATGAATTGGTTAGACATGCAATAGACGTAGCTATAAATACTAAGGAGAAAGAGGGTTGAGATTTCCAAGAAGGAGAGGCCATGGAAGACAACTAATGTACAGACAGACAGATACAGATCATGAAAGATTAGGAATAGAAAAGAATAGAAAACAGACGGTCCATTTTGGGGTTGCAATTGGGCTTCTCAGAAAGTCTTGGGAGGGTATATTTGTAATTTGTCTAGAAGGTTGCTGGCTAGTTCTTGGGTACCTTTTTATTTCTGTTGAAGGTTCTTTAGGGGCATAACTGTCCAGTTTTTTTTTTTTGGTTTTTTTTTTGGGGTGTGGAAAAAGAGCAAGTCAAAACAATTTTGTTTACTTTTCGCCTTTTTGTTAGTTTCTTTTTTTTTTTACTGTTTCCGTGGAAAGAGGAGTCCGAAGAAAAGTAACAAAAGTCTATCCACAAACACAAGGAAAGTGGAAGTGGAGGTGGCATAAGTACTAAAATTAGATGGGCTTGAATTGAATCTCAGCCCAATGGGCCGAGACTGATGCCATTTGATGCAATGAGTTCCAGAAGTTATCCATAACTCGTGATCAAATTCTCTTTTAAAAAATGAGAGCATATCTTGTAGTTTAAACTTTAAAAGTGATTAACTCTTAAACTGCTGTTTTAAACTAAAACCTAGGTCCTTCTCAAAAAAAAAAAAAAAAAAATAAAACCTAGGTCAAATCCTCTTTCTAACTATTAAATTATTAAAATAAATAAATAAATAAAAGATTGAGAATGTGCCCCATTTGGTGTTATTTTTTTTTTTTCAAGAGACCAAAAGATATTATTTCATTGCTAAAATAAAAGTAATTACAAGGAAAAAAAAAAATACAAGAATAGTATATATTGGGAGAGACTAGGAACTAGGAAAAAAAATTACAAGCTAAACCTATCCAGACATCTTAAAAAAACAACAAAAAAAAAAAAAAAAAAAAAAAAAAAAGAAAGCAAGGTTCCTACTCTCTCCAAGAATTCACTTCTGAAATTATTTAGGGAAAACACGAGAGGTAAGAGAGAAAAGCCCACCTTGACGAAGAGGTATGTTTTAGTTGCCATAAAACATTTTATTTTCCAGGTTTTTTTAGTGTGATTTCTATTTTGTTTTGTCTTCATGTTTTTTTCTCCTTCTTCTTCTTTTTCTTTTTTTTTTTTTTTTTTTTTTTAGTTTTAATTTTTTTATATTTAATTTTTAATGTTTGTTTGATTGCATGTTTTCTTGTTTTAATTTTTTGTGTGGATGCATATATATATATATATATATATGTATGTATGTATGTATGTATGTATGTATGTATATTACTGTGTCCATGGAAAGAGGAGTCAAGAAGAAAAAGTAACAAAAAAATCTATCCACTAGCACAAGGAAAGTGAAAGGTAACTGGGGTCTCTGGTGATGTAGAAGCGGAGGTGGCATATGGACTAAATTAAGAAGGGCTTGAATTGAATCCCAGCCCAACATAGACAGGTGAGCTAACAGAACAGTAATCTTCAATGAGCCGAGACGAATGTCATTTGAATTTGATGCAATGGGTTACCAGTCTATAATTATGTATTAGAACTCAGAAGTGATTCTGAACTCTTGATCAAATTCTCTTTTTCTAAATAAGGATGTATCTTGTTGTTTAACACTTTAACTAATACTTCTTGGTTTCTCAAAAAAAAAAAAAAAAAAAAAAAAAAGAAAGAAAAAAGCTACACTTGGTGTTTTAACCAAAACATACATCAAATCCTCTTTCTAATTATTAAAATAACTAAAAAAATCTGAGAATGTGCCCCATTTGGTGTTTTTTTTTTTTTTTTTTTTTTTTTTTTGACAAAACAATATTATTTCATTGCTAAAACGGTAAAATAAAATGTTATGGCAACAGAAATTGGTTTATTGTTTTATGGCAAATAAAATTTTTAAATTTTTAAAATTTAACTTTTAATGTTTGTTTGATTGTATATTTTCTTGTTTTATGTTTACTATCATATTTTAGATATTTGGTTTCATTTCGATAAATGCAAAAGCACCTAAATAGAATTGAATGAATTTGAATTGTAAAAATTATAATTTTGATTCTTTTGAAGTCAATGGCAAAAGACCGTACGCATGTTTCCTAGTTTTGTATACTGGCTAGCTTCAAAGTCCTGAAAATTATTGTCTTTGGGAAATTAATTTTTAGTGTGAAAACGCTCTTTAATAAAAGGGTAAAATATTATTTTAATCTCTAAATTTTATCAAAAGTTTATTTTTCATCCCAAAATTTTAAAAAGTTTTTTTTTTTTTTTTTCATTTTTAAACTTTGTTAAGAGTTTTATTTTTATATATATTTTTATAATAGTTTAGAGGAAAAAATAGGGATGAAAATGATTTTTTTTTTTCAATAATTTAGGGATAGAAAAAGATATTTTTTAAAGTTTAAGGATAAGAGGTAAAACATTTTCAATATTTGATGGATTAAAGATGAACTTTTCAATAGTTGAGGGTTGAAAAAAGAACTTTTTTAAAACTCAAGGATGAAAAAAAATCTTTTAGTAAAGTTTGGGAGCAAAGAAATAATATTTTACTCTCTAAAAAACTATTTGAATAAAGATGGCATATGCCTTTCCAAAGTAGTATACAACATTTTGTATAAAACTCTTTTTCTTTTGGAAAATTCTTAATTTACATTATACTTGCAATATAAATTTAAATTGAAGTGACACAAAAAATGGTAAATATGCTTTCAAAAAAAAAAGTGGTAAAATTGTACACATTTACAAAAAAGTGTACAATATTTTTCACTTTTTTTGCAAATGTGTACAACATTTATCACTTTTTATGTATTGCATAATATAAATATATAAAAGTCCCTTTCTTTTTTAACTTTCATCTAATTTTTGTACCTTCTTTGCAATTTATAGTTTCATTATCTTTTAATGGATTCCACTATCTTTAAAAATCCTTGACTATATTTGTTCAAAAAAAAAAAATCCTTGACTATATGATTGGCTAACTTCCAACATGGACAATTTCATGGCATAACACACACGTTTGGGAAAAAACAACTGTAAGATGAAATTGTTGCAAACCAAGTGGTCAAACTTTCTTTAAAAATTTGCTAAAAAAAACTTTCTTTTAAAATTTTACACTTATTGGGCAAGGTCGAAAGAGTGGATGTGGGTGATAAAGGCTTTAGCACGGGCAGTTATCTGAGGATTAGAGTAAACATGGACATCTCGCAACCATTATGTTGGGGAAGGATGGTACGTATGGGTGGTTCAAAGTCACGATGGGTCGAATTCAAGTATGAGCAACTGCCTGTATTTTGTTATTTATGCGGAAAAGTTGATCATGATGAGAAGGATTGCATTGAATGGATTAGAAGTGCAGACTCGATAAATCCAAGTGATAAACCGTACGATCCATGGCTACGAGTAGTGCCGGATTGGCTTTAGAGGCCACACGTGGTGATTGCGCAGCGAGCTGGGAAGGGTGACAGTTCTGGGTAGATAGGGGTGAAACAGGTAGAACGGGAGTCGCTGCTTCCGTCACATACGGTAACCTCAGTCAAGTGCTCTCAAGCCCCTGTCAACCCGGCAACAAACATTGGAAGGGCTGACGTGGAGGGCCTGGTTTTGGGAAGTTCTAGGATCACGGAGGAAAAGACCGATGATATAGACAAATGCGATTTTGAGAATCAACTGAGAGAGATTGAAGCCAAGATTTTCGGCAAGAATGATATGGGGAGTACCGTGGATATTGCTGAATTAGACTGGTTAAAGAAGAATCTTGAACTTGGAGTTATTGGCAATGGGCCACAGGTAGTAATGGGCCACATTGAAGATCCTGTAAGCCCAGTTGACCCAAAGGATACACTTACACAGGTGCAAAATTTACAGTTGTTTCAGGTTGGGCCTAAGAAGTCAGTTTTGAATGGAAAAGGAATTAATAAAAGACGCAAGAGCCCAGCTCGACGTAAGCCACATGCACATGCAGCAAAGCCTGGGAAGGAAAACGTGGGTATGTGTCCTTCTACTGTGTTGAAGGAGAGCGCCATGGATGAAGTAAACCGAATGGAAATGGAGGTGGGGGATGAGGGACCTAAACGGAAGGTACGTGCTCCTTTATCAGAAGCCATGGATAACAAGGAGGTTGGAAAGAAAATCAAGTTAGATGAGGAAGTTGTTGCTCTTGGAAAGTTGCTGGCCACACAAATGGGATCGGCCCAGGAGCAATGAATGCCATAGATGGAACTTTCAAGGGCTTGGGAACCCTCCAACAGTTGGCACTCTCCAAAAAACAGCTTTGGAGGAAGATCCCACCTTGGTTTTCCTCATGGAAACCAAGTTTAATGTTGAGGAAATGGATGAGATTAAACGCAAGTTGGAAAGAAGACAAGGTTTGATTGTTCCTAGTGTGCGTCGGAGTAGGGGTTTGGCTCTTTTGTGGAAGGATTCAATGGTAGTGGATGTGCAAACGTATTCTTATAGTCACATAGATGCGGTAATTACAGAGGACAACGGGAACAAGAAATGGCATTTCACTGGGTTCTACGGCCATCCCGAAACCAGCAAAAGAGAAGAATCTTGGAGGTTGTTAGGGAACTTGAGCACAAGGAGTGATCTACCATGGGTTTGCTTGGGATTTCAATGAGATCAAACATAGGGGAGAAAAAGAAGGTGGTGCAGAGAGGCCTGAATGGCAGGTGAGAGCCTTTTCTGCAGCTATTAACAAAAGCAAGCTTAGAGACATGGGTTGTGTGGGTCCAGAATTTACTTGGAGCAGGCGGTTGGGTGCACGTGGATAGGTTCGTGAGAGATTGGGCTTTGGTCTCCATAAATTGGACTTCCTTGTTCCCAAGGGTAAGGCTATATAATGTGGCCACTTGCTCATCAGATCACAATATGTTGATTCTTAAGGCCTTTCCAACTAAAGGTAGGAATAAAAGAAGGAAGAAATTATTTAGATTTGAAGCAATGTAGCTTAAGGAGAGCGAATGTGATGGGGTAGTGAAAGAAGCTTGGGAGAGAGGCCAAATTTTGGGGGGTCAAGACCAATTTAAGAGGTGCATGGAGGAGTGCCAAACCTCCTTGCAAAGCTGGAACAATAATGCTTTTGGCCATGTAGGCCGTAAGATAGCATCACTAAACAAGAAACTTCAATGGCTTGAAAGCTTACCTAGGTTTGGGGCAAATATGGAAGAGGTACATGCTACAAAGGTGGAGCTTAACAAGATGTTGATGGCAGAGGAGATGTGGAAGCAGCGGTCAAGGAATTGTTGGCTGAAATCAGGGGATAGGAACACTTCTTTCTTTCATGAGAAAGCCTCAAAAAGGCACCAAAGGAACACCATTACTCAGCTATTAGACTCTAATAGTCATTGGCAAGAGGAGGAAGATGTCATCGGTCAGATTTTTGTAGATTATTTCCGAAAGCTTTTTACATCTTCATGTCCAACGGTGAATGAAGAATTGTTGGAAGCAATACGGCCTAAAGTGACTAACAGGATGAATGAGGTTTTATTGCAGGAATTCCGAGTAGTAGAGGTTGAGAAAGCTTTGAAGCAGATTCACCCATTGAAGGCACCGGGTCCTGATGGTATGCCTCCTTTATTTTTTCAACATTATTGGCCTGTTGTTAATTCTGATGTCACAAAAACTGTAATAGACTTTTTTAATCATGGTCTAGCTCCCCTTAAATTTCATGAAACCCACATTGTACTTATTCCAAAAACAAAAAATCCATCTAGAGTTATAGATTATAGGCCTATAAATTTGTGTAATGTGGCATATAAGCTTGCTTCCAAAGTAGTGGCTAACCGCATGAAGGTTATTTTGAAGGATATTGTATGTGAAAACCAAAGTGCTTTTTTTTCAGAGAGCCTGATCACAGACAATGTTCTTGTGGCCCATGAATTAATGACTCATATTAAAAGGAGGAGAGCAGGTAAAGTTGGAGAGATGGCACTGAAATTGGACATGAGTGAAGCTTATGACCGAGTAGAATGGAAGTGTTTGCAAAAAATAACGGAGAAGCTTGGGTTTCATGACAGGTGGATTGGCATAGTTATGGCATGTGTGTCCTCTGTTACATATGCTATTAGACTCAATGGCCAACCTTGGGGAAGGATCACTCCAACCAGAGGTTTGAGACAAAGAGATCCTCTATCCCCCTACCTTTTCCTACTCTGTGCTAAAGGGTTATCGGCTTTGCTGCATAAGGCGTCACTGAGGAAGGATTTGAATGGAGTGGTTGCTTCAATTAGGGGACCAAGAATTTCACACTTATTCTTTGCAGAGGATAGCTTGATATTTTGTAATGCAATAGAGAAGGAAGGGGCTGAAGTACAAAGAATTTTACAAGTTTATGAGTCCTCCTCGAGCTAACAACTACATAGAAATAAAACAGCACTATTCTTTAGCAGCAATACCCCCACTCGTACACAGGAAGCCATTAAGTCCATGTTTGGTGCTCAAATCATTAAACCTCATGAATCCTACTTAGGGTTGCCCTCCTTGATTGGGAAATCAAAAAAGAATACATTTGCCCAGCTAAAACAAAAACTAGCATTCAAGCTTGCAAGTTGGAAGGAAAAGTTGCTGTCAAATGCAGGGAAGGAAGTATTGATTAAGGCGGTTGCACAAGCTGTTTCCTCTTATACAATGAGCTGTTTTAAGCTCCCCAACGCTCTATGTGAGGAGATGACCGGAATGGTGAGGTAGTTTTGGTGGGGGCAAGTGAAGAATGAGAAAAAGGTTGCTTGGATGAGCTGGGACAGAATGTGCTTACTGAAGGATAAGGGAGGGTTGGGGTTTAGAGATTTGAAGTCGTTCAATTATTAGCCAAACAAGGATGGAGACTCCAAACTAACTCTTCCTCCCTTTTCCATCGGGTTTATAAGGCTAAATACTTTCCTAAGGGTGAATTTGTGGATGCTATAACAGGAAGGAATGCTTCCTTTGCGTGGAGGAGCATAATGGCAGCCCAACCTCTGGTCAAACGTGGCTTGAGATGGCAGGTAGGAGATGGCTGTAGTATACGGGTCTGGCAAGACCAGTGGCTCACTAACCGTACCACGTATAAGGTGGTTACTCCTGAAATTCATGGGAATCGTGTTAAATGGTGAGAGACTTGATTAAAGAAGGACAAAGGGAGTGGGACATAGAGCTGGTGAAAAGTTTGTTTTTTCCCCAGGATGTTGATGCGATCCTAAGTATCCCTCTCAGTAATTTGGCTACAAAAGACAGACTAGTATGGGCTGAAGATAAAAAAGGCAAGTTTACGGTGAGAAGTGCGTACAAGCCTGCTCGGGAAATGGTGGCTAATGATCATAATGCAAGCTGCTCAGATCCGATGAAAATGCAGAGTGTCTGGCGTGGGGTATGGAGTATGAATCTCCCATATAAAATCAAGCATTTTGCTTGGAGGGCATGCAATGGTATTTTAGCCACTAAAGAATCGCCTTTTAGGAGGAAATTCACGGCTAATAATTTATGTGAAGTGTGTTGAAAGCAGGTGGAAACAATTTTGCACGTGCTCTGTTTTTGTAGCAGAGGAACAGAGGTGTGGAGCTCTAGTAAAATCTCTTTGCCTTTCTCTGTACAGGAGTCTTGGAGCTTTGTGGATACATTTAGCAAGCTGCGAAACAGCTGGGAAACACAACCCGGGATGATTGAGAAGTGGGTCATGATTTGCTGTGGAATTTGGAAAAGTAGGAATGAAGCTTTGCACGGAGGAAAGAAGCGCACGGGTCAGATGGTAGTGCGAAGCTCCCTGAAATTTTTGGAGGAGTTTCAGACTGTCAGTGAAGCACCGAACCAGATTAGTCCTGTTCACAGAGACACGGCAGGTTGGAATCCACCACCACCGGGTTGGTTCAAGGTTAACGTGGATGGCGCAATCTTCTCGAATGCAAAACAATCCGGCATCGGAGGGATAGTGCCAGATGAGGAAGGGAAAGTGATAGCGGCTTTGTGCAAGAAGCTGGACTTACCTCTAGGAGCGTTTGAGATCGAGGCAAAGGCACTAGAGGCAGGGGTTCAATTTGCTGAGGAGGTGGGGCTCAGGAACGTGGTGTTTGAAGGTGACTCGCTGCACTTAGTCAATGCGATCCATGGTGTTGAGGAGGCAGTGGCGTCGGTTCAGACTATCGTCCATGGTGTTCTAAAGGAAGTTCAGAGCTTCAGAGTGTTTGATTTTTTACATGTTAAAAGGCAGGGAAATGTCCCTGCCCATTTGCTGGCTCAACATCCGAAAAATGTTGAGAATAAGGCTGTCTGGCTGGAAGAATGTCCCAGTCTAGTGGCACAAGCATGTGCTAAGGATGTAATTTCTTTCCATAGTATTTGAATAAAAGTGCCGAGTCTTTCCCACACACAAAAAAAAAAAAAGAAAAAAAAAAAAATTTACACTTATTCAATGCCATGTGTGAGTACCCCGATCCAGTCGCAGAACTGGCCTTCACTCATTTGGCAAAATAAAAAAAGGATAGAAAAACTGGCCTTCACTCGTATTATACGCTAAATATGATCTTCCCAACTTTAGCATGTGAAGTACTTGTCAAATATTATCTGTAATAAAAAGCTTGGATCACATCTGCACTAGATACTAAAATGATTAGTTTTATCAAAATTGAGACTCTTTATATATGTTTATAAAGTTCAGATAGGCTTAGTTTCTACCCAATATGAGACTCAACTCATATTTACACAACACACACTCAATTAATTATCTGGATTTGGACTCTTGAGCATCACATATTTTATCTGAAACTAGCTGCGAACCCACACGTTGCGCATAATAATAAATTTTATGGTGGTTTTATTATTATTATTATTATTATTATTATTATTATTATTATTTTTTACATTTTAATTTAATTTAATAAAGAATAATGTATTTCATAATCATATTTTATTTATTATAGGAACAATCATAAATGTAATATAAGAGCAATATAAATCATAAATATAAATTTTACCATATCAAAATGAAAACAATACAATTTTCACAAAAATTCAAAAGGCAAGTTAATGAAAATATTCATTTTTTTAATAAAAGTTATTTATAACATTTTGTGAATCATTAAAAATATTATAAAATTTGAAAATTATTCTTTTGGTTTTAAAAAAACTTTCTCAAATTTATTTATTCTACCTGCAATCTTAACTAAGAAAATTAATAAAATTAACAATGATTAATTGAACCAATTAAGATAAACATTGTGGATGAATTATTAAGGTTATTTTCTTTGCAAAAATTGTAATTTCATCCACCCAAAACATATTATCAAATAAATAATTATTAGCAAAATCTAAAAATTAAATTTCTATATATGCACTGCTATAAAATAATAATAACAATTTAAAAAAAGTTGCTAAAGCTAAAATTTGTCAACTATCTGATTATTTTCATTTAGCTAACATTTGATTTTCTGTAAATAAATGACATTATAGAGTACTTCTAATACAACTATTATGAGTACTTTGTTCACCAAAAATGACTAAAAAATAAACGAAAATTAGTAAAATCTTGTAGTTTAACATCTAAATTAAGCACTGTAAAAAATCATGTTGTATAATAGAATAAATACTAAATTATCCAAATCATGTTATGTAATATAATAATATTTTATTTTTATATGCTATATTTAATTCTTTATTACACAATAGGATAAAATTTAACAACCAAAGAGAACAAAAAAATTTTAAAAATAAAACTATATCGCATTAGCCTAAAGTAGAGTTTTAAAGAATATTAAAGATTATCAACCTAAAGTAGAGATACAAGAAAAAAAAAATCCACCAAAAAATTGAGAGAGAGAGAGAGAGAGAGAGAGAGAGAGAGAGAGAGAGAGAGAGAGAGAGAGAGAACATTTTCTTTGTGAGGGAAAACTATGCATATAATGGAAGAGATAGCGACAAATTTATAATAAGAGGTTGAAAATAAGAAGAGGCAAAATAAAGAAAAATAAATGAAGGGAAAAAGGAATGATGATATTAATGTAGAGGGTAGGCGGGAGATGCAAAGGTAAGGGATGAAGAAAGGTTGGAGAAGTGTAAATTTTTTTTAAAAAAAAAAAATGTTAAAACAATTATAGGAAAATTGAAAAGAAAAAAGATAATGATTGGACGCTGATGTGGCTCAACTGAAGTGTAATAACAATAAATGCTACATTTCAGCTTTTAGATATATATAGATTTGTCACCCATCTGATTATTTTCATTTGGCTAGCATTTGCTTTTCTCTAAATAAATAACATTATAGAATACTTCTAATACAACTATTATGAGTACTTTGTCCACCAGAAAAGACTAAAAATAAACAAAAAAAGTAAAGTAAAAGTTTGGTAGATGTGTTTAAAAACTGAAAATTTGAAAATATTTTGGAAAAGCACTATGCTGTTTAAAAAAAATCATGTTGGGTGCCAAACACCCCCTTAACATCTAAATTAAGCACTATAAAAAATCATGTTGGGTAATAGAATAAATACTAAATTATCCAAATTATGTTATGTAATTGAATAATATATGCTATATTTAATTCTTTATAACGCAATAGGATAAAATTTAACAATCAAAGAGAACCAAAAATAAATAAATAAATAAATAAAACAAAACTAAATCGCATTAACCTAAAGTAGAGTTTTAAAGAATATAAAAGATTATCAACCTAAAGCAGAGATACAAGAAAAATAAAAATAAAAATAAAAATCCACCAAAAAATTGAGAGAGAGAGAGAGAGAGAGAGAGAGAGAACCCTTTCTTTGTGAGGGAAAACTATGCATAAATGGAAGAGATAGTGAAGATTTATAGTAAAAGGTTGTAAATAAGAAGAGATAAAAACTGATGATGCAATAAAATCGTCAGTAAGCCACACGGTCCGCACGTGCTATTGATGACGTACCTGCACGACACAAAAGGTGAAGACCTAAAGATGGGCACCGGTGTGGTACCGGCCAAACACCCTCCGATGGTCAAGTTAGACAAATCTCTTTGTTCACCACACTAGAGTGCTAGAGCTGAGATAATTGTGCGTACCTTGTTTTGAAAGGGTGATGGGATATTTATAGTCATGTTGGGCCGAGACTTACGCCTTCAAGAAGTTCTTTTCCTTTTAGGAGAGTGTTTCTTGATTCTCACGTATCTTCCAGAATCCTTGTCCTCCTAGGAGTCTCCTTAATTTAGACGTGTTGTTCAAGAATCATTGGTGTAGGCGTGTTGGTCAAGTAAGGTTGTGGACGGGCCTAAGTCTAACCTCGTCAGCCTTATAAACGTTCGTGGAGTTTCTGCGATGAGGGAGCTTCAGATAATGGCTTCTAAGGTCGTCAGCTTCAGGCTAAGGGTCGTAGTCAAGGCCGTCAGCCTCAAGCCCCTGGTCCTTCAGTTCTGGACTTTACCAAAATGACCCTTATCAAAAACAAAAGAAGATGAATGAAGGGAAATGGGAAGAATGATATTAATGTAGGGGTAGTGGGGAGATGAAAAGATTAGAGAGGAAGAAAGGTTGGAGAAGTAGTGGAGAAATGAAATGAAAAGGTAAGGGGGGGAGAAATGTTGGAGAAGTGTAAAAATTAAATAAGAATGTTAAAAATAATTATACGAAAATTGAAAAAAGAAAAAAGAAAAAGATAATGACGTTGATGCTGGTGTGGCTCAACTAAAGCGTAGTAACAATAAATACTACATTTCAGCTTTTAAATATATAAAATATAAATTACACACCCTTAATTGCGATGCACTTTTTTCTAGATCTAGTAATGTTAGTTCGAGTCTTTTCTCTCCTCTCTCTCTCTCTCTCTCTCTCTCCAACTTAAATCAGCTTATTCTTTCACTTACATGTACGCAATTGTCATGTCTACACGTTATCAAATCATCTCCAATAACTTCCCTGATTTTCAATGCATCTGTTGACGAAGACTCCGGGTCGTTACTCAATCTAAAAACTCATTTTCACAGGTTCCGGTGCTCATATTTTTCACTTATTAATTGCATCTAGACAAAGTCAATACCACGAAAATCTCCTGCAACAGAATGTAATTGGAAGAATATGAAGACAACAATTATAAACAATTTTTTTTTTTGAGCTAAACAATTATAAACAATTGAGGGATAGATGGAGGGATTTTTAATTTCGTGAATTCCAAGTAAGATACAAAAGAAAATATTAAGCATTTGATGAAGACCTTGACCATGTACTGTGTAGTAGATATCTATCTCTTTTGAGTGTAATGATAAAATGGAAAGTATGTGGATAGAGTTGAATTTATTTTTTATTTTTAGAGAAATGGTTAGTTGAAATTAATGGCTTGTTTGGATAGAGTGGGGAAGGAGGGGGAGTGGAGGAGAGTAAAGTAGAGTTGGTTAAAAATAAGCTAATTTTGTGCTAAATCTACTTTACTCTCCCTCCTTCCCCCTTAATTCAAACGGACCATAAATGTGATATTTTTGCAATACTCAATTACAGTCATAGGCCCATAGTTGCTTTCTGCAAGACCATGGTTTTAAAAACCGAACTGGGCATCGAACCATTTTTTTCAAATTTTTCGGTTCAACCACGATTTTTGACTAATTCTTGATCAGTTTTGGAGCTTTTAACTGGACCAGACTGAACCGGTTTTCCTGGTTGAACCGATTGGTCCGGTCTGATTTTTAAAACAGTGTGCAAGACTACAACTAAGCCCCCTCAAGCACACATGAGTTATGCATCGTATGCAGTTTCATCTTTATCAAAATAAACTGTTAGGTTTCTACAGTAAAATTTTCAAGTCAACACTACTAGTAATGACATGACAATTTTTAAACAAAAATTCTAGTACCACGTGAATATAATGACACTCTACTTGCTAAGTCTGGACTGACCCTTAGAAGTGAGCTCATAATCACTCAACTAAACATTGCTGATGGTGAACAACTCATTTTTAAATAACCTAACAACTTTTTTATTATTGAAAAATTACACATATGCTTGCACTAAAGAAGTAACCCGTTTCTTTTTGGGTCTTTCCGATTTCAAATCCAACAGAACATAAAATTCCCAAATTAATTTTTTTGAAGCTAACATATATAAATTAATCATCGATGAAATAAAGATACTCTAAGATTAGCAAACATTAATCATCGTTAAGGTACTTGAAATCGACATTGAACCCTAACATCCAAAATTTGATTCTATCAAGAATCAATTCACAAACAGAGAAACCAATAAAGAATTGAAAGACACTGTCATTGAATAAATAAATAATAACCTACATCTTAGCGGAACTTTAAAATTGGTCTCTTTATCCTTGTCCTTGCGGTTAAGTTCCGGTCAAAGAGAAACCGCATCAGATTGTGCATAATCTTGCAAAATACAAAAAGTAGTTTATTTTACACATTTTGAGCAAAAAAACATCTACATTAGTAGGTGTAAAATTATGCATAAATGTACAAAAGATACAGTAACCGTGCATATATGCACGGTTACTGTAGCTCGTGCATTTAATATTTTAGTATTTTTTTGGTAGTGTTGGGTGTGTGAGAGAGAGGGGTAGTGAGTGAGGAAATAATAAAAATTGTAAAAGAATGAATATTTATTGAATAGATGTGTAAAATAAATAAACAGATATGAGTGTTTTGTAAAAATTGGTGTGTAAAATAGAAAAAGTAGTTTTTTTGTGCAAAATAGATGGAAAGTTTGTATGAATTGATGCGGTTGCTCTAAATCTTGGGTCAGTATGCTGTCCTTTAGGATAAGGCATAAGAAAAAGACAGGGAGATAATGCCAGACCCAATCACTTCTTTAGATTGATTAGAAGTTCACTTTTGAATATTTTTTAATGCTCTGTACCATTCATAGCATAAGGATTTGCAGCAGTGCTAGTTAAATTGTTGTTAGGACATATGTGGTTCACTTATTAAGAGCATATGCCATTATTTTATGTAATCGACTAATCATTTGATAAAACACACTTTGCTTGTATTTGAGTAAATCTAGGATGTTTTTAATACTTTAAGAAACAAAGTTTCAAGATCAAGTGTTAAAACTATGCAAGCCCGTTCAAGAAACAAGTTGAAAAGGTGTCTGTCATTAAAACTCGACAGCTAGCATCTATCGAGCTTAAGAAGCTGTTCTAGCCCTGTGGCTCGACAGCTGCTCGACAGCTTTTCGACACCTGTTATCTGTCGAGGTTTAAGAAAAACAGAATTTCGAATTTGTTTTGATTCCAATCCGTGGATATGCCTTTGGGCCCTCTTTTCTCATAACCCTAGACATCAAGGTTGTCAAAATCGAGATCTTACGTAAGATCGTAGGAGGTAGGTAGGATCGTGGATCGTAAGATCGGATCCTAAATCGTAAGATTCTACATTATTTAAGAAAAAAAAATTAGTATGTTAAATAATCACATAAATTATACATTCATACCAAAAATTTGCATCATTTTGATGTAATTACCATACATCATTACGTCCATTTGTAAGTATCATTTAAAGAGACCAAAAATCTCAAAATATGACACTCTATTAGGATGTTATTTTTCGTTTGGTTCAACTAAAATTTTATCTCTTTACATTAGAATAGCAAAACGTGGTTTATTAGGATGTTATTTTTTATTTGGGTCTAACTGAGTCTTCTGTCAAGTTAAAGAAGATTACAAAAAACTAAGATCGTTTGGAATCATCAGAATCGTACGATCCTGAATGATCGCTAAGATCCTTGAAAGATTTAAATCGTTTTGGACAGGTGGAATCGTAAAATCGTAGGATCGTAAGATCCAGATCGGGATTTTGACAACCATGCTAGACATATAAAAGGATTATTTTAAGGGTTGTATCTGACTACACAGCTAAGATCACAAGTTACACAAGCATTGAGCAAAATCTGTTCTAGCAATTTGTGACCAGAGACAAAATTTGTCCTAGTTCATCTCTATTGTGAAGAAGTTGTTGTATTTGTGCACTGTAGGGTTTTGTAACCAAGCATCTTTTTGATCTTTATCGTGTGGATGAATTGAAAAACTTTGCAGCCAACCTCTTTCTCAAGTTGGTGATTGAAGTCGCGTACTGGGATCCGCGCAATTGGTTAATCACATACTATGAGTCATGCATCAAAAGGAGAGATTGTTATTACAGAACAAGTCCAATTGGGTATTGGGGTAAGGGTTCAACTGTAGGTTGGTAGAAGCTACTGGGATTTCTTTACTTGTAACTGCTTGTTTTGATAATAGTGAATTATCGGAAGTGATGACCTTAAAATCACTTGATGGGGGTTTTTGCCTTGGAAGTTTTCCCCATTCGTAAACAAATCACAGTGTCAAATTTAATTTTTGTTGCATTTAGTTATTTGGTGATTTATTTGTGCTACCACGTGTTTGCATGTTAAATTGGTTAATTAATTAAATTTGGCTAATTAATTAATTAATTCATCACAAAGAGTCAATACGTTTTTGGTCTATTAATTATTTATGAAATAATGCTTATGTTTCTTTATGTAATTGATAAAAATTGGATCATAGGCTATTTTAGGGGGCTAAGAGCAACCGCACCAATCCGTGTAAAATATTCCATCCATTTTAGTATAAAAATCTATTTTTTGTATTTTACACAATCACTTTTCCAAAACACCTACATCATTTTATCTATTTTATAAGATATTTCAATAAAATATTCATTCTTCATCAATTTTTTTTTCCCTAATGGTCATACTTTTTTTAATTTAAACTTATATTTTAAGTTGTAAAGTTGTGATTTCTAACTAGCTTTTATTGGCTTTAATTCCCTATCAAATTTGATTGTAATTTCTTTAATAATTTCTCTGTATTTATGTGGGTTTAATTGTAAGGTATGAGAGATTGGTGAAGAATCAAGTTTCAAAGAAGAATCAGTGGAGTTTATGACTAGCTCATGAGAAGAGTAACCCGCGAAAGTCCACGTATGAAGCACATGACTAGAAGCTGAAGAGTTATGCCAGCTGTCAAATTCGCGAGTACTTCACGAGAAAAGCCATCTCACGAAATACCCGCGAAACTCTCTGTTTGGAAAAAAGAAATAGTGTTTTACCAAATTCTTTTCTCACACTATATATGCCCTCATTATCCAGGAAATGTAAGGGGTGCTTTTCAGAGAGAAAACCATAGCAAAAACACTTGAGAGTTAGAGATTATTATACCTATAATCATCTACACATTTTCTCTTGATTTTCTTCTACTCTTTCCTCTCCATCTCTACATCTTTGAGAGGTTCTTAGCCCAAAGACTTACCATACCCAATCTGAGTGTTGAGTCAAGTTTTGGTGCCTTTGGGAAGTATAAGAAGGAGCCATTTAGTAGCAGATGCAATTCGGCTAAATTACAGGATCTGAAAAGCTAGTGAAGACAAGACTCCGAGATATCCGTTGCTAGTAGGAGCTTGGAGGACACAAGTACATGGGGTAGACAAGGCATGAAGGGTCTTTTGTTATTCGTGTACTCCAACTTTATTCACTAATGGATTGATTTTGACTTGGAAGGTCATGGAGAGATTTTTCGCCTAGTTTTTTGGTTTCCTTTTCGATAACACGTCTTAATGTTATCTTGTGTTTACATCTTTCTTCCCTTACTCTTTGTGCTTTATATTTATTGTTTATTGTTCATGTTTATGCACTAGAGTAGTTTCAGTTTCTTGCGCTTCATTTGCTCTTGTTTCGCATTTAGCTAAGTTAGAGTAAAAACAATTAAGTCGTAATTTAAAATTAGGGATCTAAACAAGCATTAGTGTTCCACACTAATTTGAGCTTTCAATTGGTATCAAAGTGGGTACACTTTTTGGATTTCATTATCCTTCTATGATCCTAGACCTCGTTTGAGATGGATAGATCTCAATCTCTCAACGCACCTCCTTACTTTGATGGGAGTAATTATGCATTTTGGAAAGTATGTATGCTTGCTTTTCTATGTGCTATTGATGAGACCGTTTGGGATTTCGTTGAGAATGGTTAGGTGAGACCTACAACAACCAAGGCTGAATGGGATAAGGCTGCACTTGCTTTGACAAATGTCAATAGCAAAGCTATTAACACTATTTTTTGTAATGTTTCTACTGATGAATTCTACAGGATATCTCATGTAAAGATCGCCAAAGAGTCATAGACCATTCTTGAGGCAACTTGTGAGGGAACCAAGAAGGTCAAGGACATCAAGCTTCAAATGCTCACTACTTGATTTGAGGAAGTGAAGATAGTGATGATGAGTCATTTGATTCATTATATGGGAGACTTAATGAGATTATTATTGCCAAGCTCAATCTTAGAGAGAAGATTGAAGACACCAAAGTGGTGAGGAAAATCTTGAGATCCTTAACCTAAAAGTTTCTAGGATAAGGTCACCACTATTAAGGAGAGCAAAGATTTGGATAAGATCAAGATTTAAAAGCTTGTTGGCTCTCTTCAAACTTATGAGCTTAGACTATCCTTTCACAAGTCTAGCAAATCACTTGCTCTCAAAACCATAAATGAGAGAACTGGTGATTCCTCTGATGAAGATGATGTTGAAAAAGTGGTGGTGTATCTTGCAAAGAACTTCTAAAGTTTCTCAAGATGAAGAACAATGGGAAGTTATTTGGCAAAGGAAAATTCTCATCCTCCAAAAATGACAAAAAAGACTTCAAGAAGAAGGATGAGAAAGATTCATCATCAACCCAAGAAATCGTGTGCTATGAATGCAATGGCCATGGGCATCTAAAGAAAGAATGTCCAAACTATTTGAGAGGAAAGGGTAAAGTGCTAACAACTACCCTTAGTGACTCGGAGAGCTCAAATTCTGATGCAAAAGGAGAATGTGATAGTGATGGAAACTATTCAGCATTTATGACAATTACCACGGTTGATTCTAAAGATGACTTAAGTGATTTGGTTGATGAATTTGGTGTACACTCCGATGGCGAAGAAGTTGAAGTTTCGGATGATGAGAATGTGTACCTTAATGAGGGTGAGAAGAATCTTCAACAAGTGTACGATGCATTGCTTGAAGATTATGGCAAATATGCTAAGGTTGCCAATGGTGTTGTTAAGAAGATGAAGAAAATTGAAGAAGAGCACAAATCTACTCTTGTTCAACTTAAGGATGCCAACTGTGAAGTTAAAGAGCTGAAGGAAGAGTTGTTGAATGCCTAATCCAAAGTCAAGTTTCTTGAACTCGAAGTAATTCAAGCAAATGTCAAATTGGAAGGTATCACCACCAAGAAACTTAATAGCGTGCTCTCATCTCAAAAGCCTTCCTCGGACAAGATTAGATTGGGCTACACCAATGAAGGAAGCTTAAGTAGCGAACACAAAAAGAAGATGAAATTTGTGTTGGCAAAGAATGTAGAGAAGCCCAAAGTTGAGATCCCTACTATTGAAAAGAAAGACATTGGTCCAAAACCAAAGGCAAAAGGGAAGTCATTGCCTAAGAATCAAAGGGGACCTCAAGTGAAGCATTTCTATCATCATTGTGGAGTTTGAGGACACACAAGACCAAATTGCTTTAAGCTTCAAGCATTCAAGAGGGCTGATTCTTTGCATGATCAAGGAAACTCTAGAAGAATGCTAAGGGAAGACCAAGCTAAAGGAGAAAATGAAGGTTAACTCATTGGAGAAGTTATGGAGATGTTGAAGAAAAATTCATCATGCCTAGCTAGCTTCACCTCGAAGTTTGAAAGTTATGTCAGTCGTACCCCTCATTTTAAGGACCTCACCCAAAACACTCGTACGATGTGGGTGAAGAAGAGAACTCATGCATGATCTCACACTATGTCCATGTATTAATACTTCCAATGTATTAGGATCATAGTTTCATGCATCATGGCATATGCATTCTTTTAGAGTCATTGCTTCCCTCCTAGCATGTTTCTTTTATAAGTATTTGGTTTGTTTGACTTGTTTTGTTGATTTTACTCTATTGCTTTGTTTTTTTAGTGTTTAAAACATTCAAAAATCCATAAAAAGTAAAAAATCTCAAAAAGTTTGATTGTTATGTATATCAAATGTTGAGTTTGACCTAGTACCTTCGTACTAATGGCGTAGTGCATTTACGAGTTTAACTTGTTATGTATACACATTTTTAAGTGTGAGTGAAATCTAGAAACCTATGTTTGATTATTGTGAATAGATCTTCAAGCTCATCATGAATGATTGATCAATAGTCTTGTTTGATCTTGATATATGCATAGACTTGTGCCTATATATCTCCTCACATATATTTTTATGTCAAAAAGCTCTACAAAAATTTCTAAAAGGAGAAAGAGCTGAAAAAGTCTTGTTTCAAAAACTAGTTTGAGCATGACAAGGTGGAGCAAAATGTATTCAATATGTATGATGTCAAAGCCAAAGGCTTATTCCATAAAGAAATATAAAAAATTTCATGGCATCGCTACTCAAAGAATTGAGTTGTATTGATAAAAAAGTACAAAAGATGGAAGCCAAATGAAAAGTTTTCAATCAATGTAAACACTTTGGTGGGGGTTATATATGTTCATTTCTACTAGTGAGATAGGTCACTTGAGTTCGTGCTAGTTGTGTATGACTTGATTGAATTAATTATTGAAGCTTCATAATATACTATGGACTAGTTCATACTTGATTCACACACATAACATACAAGTCTAATGTTCAATGAATGCCTATTTCATTTATGCGATTGTATGTGTTTAAATGCGATTGTATGTGTTCAAATGTAATATGTGTATACTCAATTGCCTGATGATCAAACCTAAAAATATGTTTGAGTGTTTTATTTTTATTTTTAAGTGTCTTTGTGTATTACTTGTATTTTGAAAGTTTTTCTCAAAAGCCAAATTTGTTTTGTTGGAAAACTCCTCCTGAAGCATTTTCACGAGTATATCGCAAGTAATGTATCTCACACCTTAGTTGCGAAAATGAGGAAGTAAATTATCATTTCTTACAAAACTTTACATAGAGAGTTTCACGACTCCCTCACGAGTTCTTCGCAAGAAACATCTTCTCGTGAAACTTACCTTGTACATTTGAGGCATTTCGCGAGTAACTCACAAGTACTTCACGAGTAGCTATCTTGCAAAATGAGTGGATTTTCAATTTTTGAAGGGGCACACAATGGCAGTTTTTCAAAAGTTTATTTTGCCTCCTTCGTGCCTCTCTTAACCCAAAACACCATTTTCACTCAAATTTCAACCAAAACTCCTTAGATTTCATCTCAAAGCCTTCTCTAAGGTATGTTTTAACATCTTTTATCTTTTGAATCCTTAGATTAAGTCTTAGATTCTTCAAATTCTATGGTTAGTGTTATTTTGAATAGAGTTGGGAAAATTTTATTTTTTGTCAAATCTTTTTTATTTTTTCTTGATTAGGCTGTGTTCCATTGGGTTTGGTTGTGTTTTTGTTGACCCTTAGTGGCATTTTAAGATGTATTTAGACAAGTTTTTCATGTGTTCATTCATTATTTAATATATAAGTGTAGTGTGTGCACTCTAAGTGTTTGATAATGTAAAGTTATGATTTCCAACTATGTTGTGGTGGCTTTAATTCTGTGCTAAATTTGATTGTAATTTCTTCAATCATTTTCCTTATATGTATGCGGGATTAATCGTAAGGGATAAGTGTAAGAGATCGGTGAAGACTTAAGCTTCAAAGAATGATCAAGTGGATTTCGCGACTGGCTCGCGACTATCTCGCAAGTAGCTTACCCGCGAAAAGAGCCACATGTAGAACACATGACTGGAAGATGAAGAGTCTTGCTAAGCTGTATTTTTCGCGAGTGTCTCGTGGGTATGGCCAACCCGCGAAGGACTCGCAAAAGTTTCTATTTGGCAAAAAGTTATGTTTTGCTTTACCATGTCTTTACCCACATTATATATACCTTCATTACCAATAGATTGTAAGAAGTGCTTTTTTGTAGAGAAAACCCTAAAAAATACACTTGAAAGTTAGAGATTGTTATACCCACAATCATCTACACATTTCCTTGTGGTTTTCCTCAACTTTTACCTTTCCATCTCTATATCTTTGAGAGGTTGCTAGCCCAAACACTTACCACACCTATTTTAAGTGTAAAATGAGATTTTGGTGCTGCTGGGAAGTATTGGAAGGAGCCATTCATTAGCGGATGCAATCAGGCTGAATTGCGGGATCTGGAAAGTTAGAGAAGACAAGGCTCCGAGAAGTCAATTGGTAGTAGGAGCTTAGAGGGCTCAAGTACATGGGTCAGATTAGGCTTAAAGGGTCTTTTGTTATTCGTGTATTCCAACTTTATTCTCTAGTGGATCAATTTTGACTTAGAGGGTTGTAGAGAGGTTTTTCGCGTTCTTCAGTTTCCTCTTTAATAACACGTCTCGGTGTTATCTTGTATTTACATCTCTCTTCCCTACTCTTTAAGCTTTCACTTGATTGTTGATAATAGATAAATATGGCTTAGGGTAGTGATAACGGTTCTTTGCTCTTATTTACTCTTGTTCCACACTTAGTATAAATTAGAGTAAAATCTAGCTAGCCGTAATTTTTAATTGAGGGCCAAAACAAAATGCCTATATGGTATTTTTTTTTTTTTTATGTGCAAATCTAGCTCTTATTCCCTTTTGTGTTTTAGGGCAAATCCGAGCTTTCGGATAAAATGCCTATATGGTATTTTTTTTTTCATTCTTTTGGACTCCAATGTGTACCAATTTTTGAGGATTATCATGATTATGCATGTTTATCATGTTTTGATATTTACTTGTGTGTTTTACACACTTTTCCCCATGAGTGGTTGTTCATGTATTGATCATGCATCTCACATGCACATTAGATGCACCCTTGATGCACACACTTTAACACTTGACATGTTTTGTATTCTCTCATGCTAGTTAAGTCTTTTAGACCTTTTAGCATCTATAACATGTTTCTATGTTTATGTTTTGATTGTCTATTTCCATTTTAGGACATTTTCTTATTTTTTCTTGTTTATGGACTAACTTGTATTTAATTAAGTTTGTTACCATGTTTGTGTATGGTTTGTTTATTTGTATGGCTATTTTGCAGATGTCCCATCAATTTTCATGCAGTAAGGAACCCTTGATTGATCTCACATCATCTCCAATATCAAAGAGGACACGTTAATCAATGAGAAACTTTGACAACAAGAGATTTAAAACTCTTTTGGACTCTCAATCCTTTAACAACAATTTCAAGAATGCTCCTATTGTGGTGGAAAAGATTGTGAAGTTTGACACATTGGGATTAACCTTCATCCCTAAAATCTTTGTGGACAAAGATTGGGCAAGCTTGTTTGGTAGCTTTGAAGATCCCATTAAAGAGTTAGTCAAAGAATTCTACTTCAATGAATGGTTCACTAGAGCAGAACTGAAGTGTTTGGTTCGAGGAAAGGATTTTCTCATCACTACAAACTATCTAGCAAAGATCCTTCTCATCAATCATCCGAAAAATGTAGACACTTCCCCATATGATGACAGATTATCACCCGTTGTTGAGATCCTTGAAACTTTAAGAGCGCATCATGAAGTCTTCTCCACAGGCACCTCCATTGGTACTTCAATATTCGAGCCAGAGATGAAGACTTTCACCTTGATTATGCATTCCAACTTGTACTCTCTGTCCAACACAGGTTTCATTAACCTTGGAAGAGCAAAATTCCTATGTGATTTGATCAATAGAGCTCAAATAGACATTTGTGCGCACATATTTCAGACTATGGGAAAAACTGTGAGGAGATCAGCTGCAAGAATTCGTCTACCTTTCTGAAGCATTATTATGAAGATCATGACTCTCAATGGCATCAATCCTCTGAAAGATGGAACGATCTTGCCTCGTTAAAGACCAAATTCATTGCATTCTCTCCAAAGCAGCAAGGGCCATTTATTTGCTGAAAGTGCAAAGAAAAGTCCTTCTAAGCCTCTAAAGAGCGAATCCTTCCATCACGCCTATCCTATTGGGAAGAGCTCAGCTGCTCCTAGTGTCTCCAAACTTCTCGAGACAACTTCTCCTCACACTCTTGAGCCTCACCCATCTAGCACTCAACCAGGACCGCCAATCTCTCATCCAGATAGGTTGATAACTTTGATGGAAGGGTTACATGATCTCTTTTTTGGACTTACAAATGTCATGAACTCTCACAACAATCATGTTCAGCTTTGTTTGACCACCATTGAGACACAATTGGATAAGATTTAGCGCAAGCTCAAGGAGAGCCTTTAACTATTCGTGCCAAAAAGGGGAAGAACACTTACTATGAATACTATGACTATGTCATAGAGTAAAAGGGAGAGCATCATAGAGCAAAGGGGAGTGCATATTGAAAGGGGGAGATCAGTGGGCTCAAAAGGAAGAAGCTAATCTACAGCCACACAATCTTTTAGATAGTCCAACATATTTTTTTTTTTTTTTTACAGTTTATGTCTTTATTTACAATGCTTTATTTAAAGCTTTCAGTACTTTAGTCTAAAACTTAGTTTTTCTTTAGTACTTTGCATTCTTTGGTTTTTAAAGCCGTTTCTTGATGCTTTTAGTTTTCTATTGTTTCTCGCTTTAGTTCCTTAATGCATCATGCGGTTTGTTGGACATGTAATTAATTTGTGCACTACTCTTAATTGCTTGCATGTCTGGATGATCATTTACTCGTTAAATGTTCATTGTGGTCATTTCTTAATGACTCTTCCTGTATGATCAAGTTAAACTATATGCTCACATATCTCTTTCTTATCTTGATTGCATTTTACTTGCTCTTTATACATGCCTTGTATTCTACTTGTCTCGTGCTTAATAAAGTTTATTTGTTATGTGCAAGTGTTTTAGGATACAAGTGTACAAGTGTATATGGTTCAAGTGTTTCACAACTTTTAGATTTAGGTGTGAGTGAGTTTTACCTCTGTTATCAAACTCACGTTTAAGTCTAGAGTCTGTTCAGGGGTTTTGTCACTGAATAGCCAAAGGGGGAGACTGTAAAGTTATGAGTTTCAACTAGCCTTTGCTGGATTTAATTTCGTTTCAAATTTGATTATAATTTCTTCAATCATTTCCCTGTATTTATGTGGGTTTAATTGTAAGGGATGAGTGTGAGAGATTGGTGAAGAATCAATCTTCAAAGAAGAATCAATGTCATTCGTGACTAGCTCGCAAGAAGCTTATGAGAAGAGTATCCCGCAAAAGGCCACGTATGAAGCACATGACTAGAAGTTGAAGAGTCATGCCAGACTGTCAAATTCAAGAGTACTTCACGAGAAAGGCCATCTCGCGAGGTACCCTCAAAACTCTCTATTTGGCAAAAAGAAAAAAGTGTTTTACTAAATTCTTTACCCACACTAAATATATCCTAATTACCCACGAAATGTAAGGAGTGCTTTTTAGAGAGAAAACCTTGGAAAAAACACTTGAGAGTTAGAGATTGTTATACCCACAATTATCTACACATCTCCTTATGGTTTTTTTCAACTCCTACCTTTCCATCTCTATATCTTTGAGAGGTTGCTCACCCAAACTCTTACCACACCCATTTTGAGTGTTCAGTCAAGTTTTGGTGCCTTTAGGAAGCATTGAAAGGAGCCATTTAGTGGCGGATGCAATTAGGCTAAATTGCGGGATCCGGAAAGCTAGCGAAGAGAAGACTCTGAGAGGTCCGTTGGTAGTAGGAGCTTGGAGGGCTCAAGTACGTGGGGTAGACAAGGCATGGAGGGTCTTTTGTTATTCATGTACTTCAACTTATTCACTAGTGGATCGATTTCAACTTGGAAGGTCGTGGAGAGGTTTTTCGCCTAATTTTTTGGTTTCTTCTTTGATAACATGTCTTGATGTTATCTTGTGTTTGCATCTTTCTTCCCTTACTGTTTATTGTTCATGTTTATGCACTAGAGTAATTTCGGTTTCTTGTGCTTCATTTACTCTCGTTTGGCACTTTAGATAAGTTAGAGTAAAAACAATTAAGCCGTAATTTAAAATTAGGGGTCTAAACAAGTATTAGTGTTCCACATTAATTTGAGCTTTCATAATAAACTACCAACACTGGTGGCTTAGCCAGGGGAGTTGCTTGTGGCAGAGGTCTGATGGCCGAGCCATCGAAATAGTGGCTTTGACGAACATCGTTGAATTAGTCTCGCCGCCCACCATATCACTGAATTGTAACCCATCGGTGGGTGGATTGTTAAAATAGTGGCTTCGACGAATGCTGCTACTGCCTAAACAACCGAAATAGTGGCTTTGGTGACTGCCAGCAGATTGGTGTCTCTGACCATTGTACCACCATCATCGGTGGGCAGACTGTTGTAATAGTGGCACTGATGACCGCCTCCAAATCGATGTCTTCGATTGCTGTACTGCTAGAATCAATGATCGAACCATCGGAATAGTGGCTTTGATGACCGCCGTCTGATGTTATCTTGTGTTTGCATCTTTCTTCCCTTACTGTTTATTATTCATGTTTATGCACTAAAGTAGTTTCGGTTTCTTGCGCTTCATTTACTCTCGTTTGGCACTTAGATAAGTTAGAGTAAAAGCAATTAAGCCATAATTTAAAATTGGGGGTCTAAACAAGCATTAGTGTTCCACACTAATTTGAGCTTTCATAATAAACTACCAACACTGGTGGCTCAGCCAGGGGAGTTGCTTGTGGCAGAGGTCCGATGGCCAAACCACCGAAATAGTGGCTTTGATGAACGCCGTCGAATTAGTCTCGCCGCCCACCATATCACTGAATAGTGACCCACTGGTGGGTGGATTGTTAAAATAGTGGCTTCAACGAATGCTGTTACTGCCTAAACTACTAAAATAGTGGCTTTGGCGACTGCTAGCAAATTGGTGTCTCTGACCATTGTACCGCCATCACTAGTGGGCGGATTGTTGTAATAGTGGCACTGATGACCGCCTCCAAATCGATGTCTCCGACTGCTGTACTGCTAGAATCAATGACTGAACCGTCAGAATAGTGGCTTCGATGACCGTCGTCTGGTTGGTGTCAAGTAAACCAACAGTCATAATTTTTAAATTTATATCCACCCATCATAATTTTGAAATTCAAATGGTAAATTCAAGCCTAACTGTCATATTTTTAAAAAATTTTGACCCAACAATTATAATTTTGAAATTTATATCCATCGGTTATAATTTTGAAATTCAAACCTAAAGGTCATATTTTTTAACTTTAAACCCAATGGTAAATTTAAACCTAATAGTCAAATTTTTTGAAATTTAAACCCAATGGTAAATTCAAACCTAAAGATTATATTTTTTGTAAATTCAAACCTAAAGGTCATATTTTTTAACTTTAAACCCAATGGTAAATTCAAACTTAAATGTCAAATTTTTGAAATTCAAACTCAAGTCACATTCTTGCTCCATAAAATATAAATGTCCATTTTCTCTCTAATTTCCATCCATTACTAAATCAAAATGTATGAACAGTGAGTCAACTGTTGTCTCAATTGACCATCTACCTAACTGGATAAACTTTTATCTCTCTTTGATGGCCTTCTCCACCAACATCAATAGAAAATGAGATTATTTTATCAAAAATAATTGTAAGCTCTGGGTCAACCATTCAAAACACTATGGTCAAGGCAATTGTGATGTTTGTTAATAATTCTCAACTCCTTGAGTCCCTTTCATAATACAGTACCTTTCAAATATGCGTTCACCAATTTAAATTACAACAAGGCCTGCATAATATAACTTAAAAACCAAAACCGAAAAAAAAAAAAAAGAAAAAAAAAAAAATGAAGAAGTTGATGCTTTAATTTTACACTTGTTTGAACAGTGTTATTTAACTTGCAATTCATAGGAGACGCTTTATGTTCCCTTCAAAGTTCCAATAGCAAAGGACATTGGAAACTGGAATGCTCTAGCATTTCATTTTTTCTATGTCAGTCCTGCAGTATATTAGTTTGCAAAGGTTCACTTGAATCATGACAAGCATGAGACAACCCATGCCAGTCTATTTTGTGCTCTACTTTTTGTGTTGTATATTCTCCATCTTTGTAATCACAACAGCAGTAGACACCATTGTTGTAACTCAGTCAATAAGAGACGGTCAGACTTTAGTTTCATCGGGTGGGAATTTTGAGCTGGGATTCTTTAGCCCAGGTAATTCCAAAAGTTGGTATATAGGAATATGGTACAAGAAGATATCTACAATGACAGTGGTATGGGTTGCCAACAGAGATACCCCTCTAAACAATACAACAGGAGCTTTCAAACTTGTGGACCATGGAATTCTTGTCCTTATGGATGAAGCTAACAATGCCATTTGGTCTTCCAATTCGTCAAAAGCAGCAAGCAACCCAGTTGCGCAGCTTCTGGATACAGGAAACTTTATAGTGAGAGATGGAAATGGTGATGCAGAAAATATAATTTGGCAGAGTTTTGATCACCCAGCTGATACGTTTCTGCCCGGTATGAAGTACGGATTTAGTTTGATAACTGGCTTGAGTCTAGTGTTGACATCATGGAAGAGCCCTGACGACCCTTCGGGAGGTGATTATACTAATCAGCTTGATCCAAATGGATTACCACAGTTTCTTCTTAGGGAGGGACCAACAGTCTCATTCCGGACAGGACCATGGAATGGTCTACATTTCAGTGGTATGCCTAATTTGCAACCCAACCCAATTTATAAATATGAATATGTTTCCAATCCCGTGGAGACTTACTATACTTATCTGCTTATTAATGACTCGGTTGTTTCAAGGATGGTTTTAACTCCTGATGGAAAATTTCAGCGGCTTATATGGATTGATAGAACACAGAGTTGGAGCCTCTACTTAACGGCACAAGGGGATGGCTGTGACAGGTACGCACTATGTGGTGCATATGGTAGTTGCAACATCAACAACTCCCCAGCTTGTGAGTGTTTGACAGGATTTGTGCCAAAATTTCCTAAAGATTGGAATGAGGCGGATTGGTCACATGGATGTGTACCGAAGACACCTTTAAATTGTGGGGCTGGTGAGGGCTTTCTAAAATACTCTGGAATTAAATTGCCAGACACAAGGCAGTCCTGGTATAACAGGACCATGGACCTTGATGAATGCAGGGATGTGTGCTTGAAGAACTGCACCTGTACAGCTTATTCTAGTTTGGACATCACCGGAGGAGGAAGTGGTTGCATACTTTGGTTTGGAGAACTGATTGATATAAGAGTGTACACTGAATATGGGCAAGACATTTTCATTAGGATGGCTGCCTCTGAATTACGTAAGCTTCATTTTTCATAGTCTTAAATAAATTTTGTTTTGAGTCAAAATTTGTAAATGAGGCCAATTGAATTATAATCATATGGAAACAGAAGGAACAATTAGAAATTAGTCCCTATGTGAGAAAATGATAAAGTGATTTGAGAAAATTATTTTCCATAATGCTAATGCTGATTTCTTATATTGAATTGATGATTGCAGCAGCATATGGAAGCTTGAAAAGAAAGAAACAAGCGAGGATCATTGTTATTGCTTTATTATCATTTGGAATGGCTCTCCTTGGCCTATGCTTGATGCTATATGTCTTGAAGAAGAAGCCTAAAAGAGAAGGTAACACATTTATAAAATACCAAAATCAGTTTTGAGCAGTGAAAAATTGTATTAAAAGGAAGGATGACTAATCTGACAACCACAATCCCAAATCAATCCTATTTCATATTTTGATTTCTAATTTCTTGTCCAACCTCATCTTGGCAATCATTTATAGGATGTTTTTGTTTTCTTTACCATGTCTTGGATCAATCAGTCATTGACTGGAATAATCTACCTCATAAGTGTTCCACGGGTTTTTAAAATTTCAACATTCCTAAAATAAATGTATTCCTTCCTTAGTTCATATGTGCCCCATTCTTTGCAGGAATTATTTTAGAAAATCCGGGACCGATACAAGACTTCACCACTGGAAGTGAGAACGACAATTTAGAGCTACCATTATTCAGTTTTGCCACAATAGCTTATGCCACAGATAACTTCTCTGTTAAAAATGTGCTTGGAAAAGGTGGCTTTGGTCAGGTTTACAAGGTATCTAAATAGAAAGACTGCTATACAGTTCCATAAATATGGTCGGTACTATACACTCTACATGGAAGCAATTTCAGGCACCAAAATAGTATTTCTGCCCATGAATTTAGTTCCTATTCTGTAGTTTTGTTGATAACTTCTGCTTGGTAAAGCAAACTATATTATTGAACTTACCTAATATTTCAGTAGCAGTTTTCTTTCTGAATGAAATATTAACTTATGAGTCTGTTAATGTGAAATTTACAAGACATTCTGTGCATTTGGTGCATGTACAAGTATTGGTAATTAACTAAAATGATGACTTCTTTTAAAGAAATATGAAATTAATGTCTACACAAACTATTCTTTTTATTCTATTGTTCATAAAGTCATCTAGGTGGGGGTTATAATTAGTCTTTTCTGCATATAGAACTTTTTCAGACATTTATAAATATGAATGCATACATACAAGCAATATATGTAAGTATGTAATATCCCTTATAGCTGAACGTTTGTGTCTGATACAAATTAATAATGATATACAGGGCATACTAACAGAGGGACAAGAAAATAAAGAAATAGCTGTTAAGAGGCTCTCAGCATATTCAAGACAAGGACTCCACGAATTCAAAAATGAAGTTTTGAGCATTTCCAAGCTTCAGCATCGTAACCTTGTGAAGATTTTAGGATGTTGCATTCAAGAAGAAGAAAGAATGTTGATATATGAATACATGCCCAACAAAAGCTTGGACTCCTTCATTTTTGGTTTGGGTCCATCAAGATCTTAGCTTATTTGGACTATAAATTTATCTAGATTAGCTTTTAAGTTTTGCAACTTCTGGTTGAATTAATGTTTAGACCAGTCATAGTTTTGTAGATCTTCATGACGGAAATTGCATCAAATAGCATTTTTCCTTACTGTTTCACTTGAACCAATATTTCTATACAGATTGTGGTCCTAGTTTTTGCTATGATTGTTACCTTTGCAGACACTTGAAATTACTCGTACAGAATGTCCATGTTAGCAACGTTATTTGATATTAGGTTCAATGAATATATAAATAATTGACGGCCCCAGCTTGAATTAACTTTGATGTTAAACTTGCAGATCCGAATCGAGGCATATTAATAGATTGGTCTAAACGCTTCCACATTATCAATGGGATTGCTCGGGGGCTACTTTATCTTCATCAAGATTCCAGATTGAGGATTATTCATAGAGATCTAAAAGCGGGCAATATTTTACTGGACCATGAGATGAATCCAAAGATTGCTGACTTTGGCATGGCTAGAATTTTTGGAGGAGACGAAACTGAAGCAAAAACAAGTAGAGTGGTTGGAACATAGTAAGAATCTCCATATATTGTCATTGCAACCGCTATCCATAAACATGTTCATTTAATGAATAATTTTCTGCAGTGGTTACATGCCTCCGGAGTACGCGATTGATGGACTATTTTCAGTAAAATCTGATGTATATAGCTTTGGTGTTTTGGTATTAGAGATAGTGAGTGGTAAGAGAAACAGAGGATTCTGTCATCCAGACCATGATCTTAACCTTCTCGGACATGTAAGTGATGTCAACCAATATCATCCTTTCTGGTTTTGTTTTGTTATTTTCTGTTTCAAATTTTCAGATGAGTGATTTTGGCCATATTTTGCTAACTTTTAGGGTTTCAATATAATCTCTTTTCCCCTTGAACTTATATTTACAAGTGATCTAAATTCTCAGGCATGGAGACTATATAAGGAGGACAGACAATTGGAACTAATTGATAAATTAGAAAATAAATCGTGCAACCCAAATGAAGTGTTGCGATCAATTCATGTTGGTCTATTATGTGTACAGCAATGTCCAGAATATAGACCGACCATGTCTACAGTGGTTTTGATGTTGAGTAGTGAGACTGCACTGCCTGAGCCTAAAGAGCCTGGTTTTCACACTGGAAGGTATCTATCAGAAATGGATTCTTCACCAATCAAGCAAGAAGGATCTTCAACGAATGGACTAACAATTACATTGCCAGCAGCTCGATGAAGTATTTGCCTATAAACATGTTTCAATGTATTTCTGGAGACTTGGAGTGCACTATATACAATGGTATATAATTCCAGTTTTCACAATTTGAGGATCAAACCAAGATTATGGCTTTAGTGACTCATACAGTATTGTTCATACTAATTTATGTATACGTTTAGCTGGTGAAATTATATCTAATGATTGGAACTTCTCTACCTGATTCCCAATTATCAAATTTTACATTTCAGATTATAAAAGAAACATTGTTTACTGTGCTTAGTTGGGAAAATGTTATTTTTCTAAATGAAAATCTGTACTATAGAAACAACTTTGCATTATCTTATGGAAAAATATCAATGCATTGATTCCCATTGACGCTAAAGAAAAGCATCGAGCCTAAAATATGCCAGATGGTGTGAATGATATTAGATACCTACTAGCTTCTAATCATAAGCTCCCGCCCATGCTTAGAGATTTTTCTATTTTTTTAGGTAAAAATTAATAATTTGCATTTATTATAATTTATAAATATATATTTTTTTTCAAACAAATAAAAATAATAAACTTTAGAGATAAATCATAACTGTAATATTTTTTTAACATTAAGGGAATTTTTTTTAAATTTGAAGAGTTCTCTTTTTATATTCAAAATAAAATTTGTTATTTGACATTTATAATCCTATTTCTAAATGAAATTACCTTTGAAGTTATTTTTGAACTACATAAAAGTCTAGTTAAAAGAGAAGAATATTCTTATATATAATCTATACTACTATTTTAGGGGGCTTTCTTTGTTTAATTCAAAAATACCTTTATATCCTTATGTTTAAGTAAAGATATGACAGGCTACAAACGCATTGACCCCTTGTGATGAATTAAATTGATTAATTAGCCAAGTTATTAATTAATCAAGTTAACATGCAAATAGCGTGGTAGCACAAACAAATCACCAATAAACTAAAGTATGTAGCGGAAAAAAAATGGACACGGTGATTTGTTTACGAATGGGAAAAACCTACACGGCAAAAACCCCACCGGGTGATTTAAGATTACCACTCCCGAAACTCCACTATTATCACAACAAGTGGTTACAAGTAAAAGAATCCCAAGTACCTTACCAACTTACAGTTGAACCCTTATCCCAATACCCAATTGGACTTGTTTTATAGTGACAGTTTCCCCTTTTGATGCACGGCTCCCAGTTCGTGACAAACCAATTGCACGAATCCCAGTACGCGACTTCAATAACCAACTAAAGAGAGTTGTTGGCTGCAAAATTCTTCAATTCATCCACACGATAAAGATCAAGAATATGCTTGGTTACAAAACTCTACGGTGCACATTACACAACAACTTCTTCACAAAAAAGATGAACTAGGGCAAGAATTTTGTCTCAGATCACAAATTGCTTAAACAAGGATTTCTCAATGCTTGTGCAACTTGTGTTCTCTTTGACGGCCCTTAAAATAATCCTTTTATATGTCTAGGGTTAGAAGAAAAGAAGTCCCAAAGACACATGTACGGATTGGAATCAAAACAGAACTTAGAATCTGTTTTTCTTAACTCTCGACAGGTAGAGGTGTTGAGGTGCTGTCGAGCAGCTGTCGAGCCTCGAGGCTGAACAGCTTCTTAAAGCTCAATAGATGCAGCTGTCGAGCCAGGTGTCGAGCTTTAATGAACTTGCACTTTTCAGCTTGTTTCTTGGACAGACTTGATAACTTCAACGCTTAATCTTGAAACACAGTTTCTTGAAGCGTTAAACACATCCTAAATCTATCCAATTATAAGTAAAGTGGGTTTTGTCAAAGGATAAGTCAATTACATAAAATAATAACATATGTTCAAAACAACTTGAACCACATATGTCCTAACAATCTCCCCCTTTGGCAATCCGTGGCAAAACCAAATGAATATATAAAAGAAGTCATAAATCACTCAACTCATATTCACTTGTTGAATACAATAAAATTTATCCTAACACAAACTTTTGAAAAACTTTGCAAAAAGAGAGTTTATGGCAAGTAGACTTTGACAACTTGTATTTCTGAAACATTTTAAACAAAACACATCAAGGCATCTTTGTGTGAAGCAGAAATAATAGATTGTATATAAATATAAGAAGCATGTGTATAAAGAAAGAAAAGAAACAACACATGAAGAGGTAGGTGAAAGAAACATACATCATCATATATATATCAATGCTAACACTATGTATGTAAACAAAGATCACAAGACCTAAGGTACAAGAACAATGTAGCTCTAATAAGAAAGAAAAGAAAAGATACATATAGTCTTCACTACATCCCTCAAAAACAGCAACACTCCCCCTATCAAAAATGTCCTATACAAGCTTTTCCCCTAAGAATGACTACTTTCATAACCCAAAACTACTCCCCCTTTTTGTCACGAGTGACAAAGGGTAGAGTGTCAAGTAGACATCTCATCGGTAGAGCTAACATCTCATCGGTAGAGCTAGCATCTCCATCATTATCATTCAAAGCATCATCGTCATCACCATCATCATCCTCAATCTCAGAAGCCACATGAGGAGGTGAAAGAGAAGTCTCAGAAGCAAAACCGCCCATGGTCGCTTGTCGCCGAGCAATGCGACCAACATGAACATTCACCTAATACAACTTTGTAGAGAGTGTATCGAGGCGAGCGTCCATGCGCTGAAGCTATGCCATGATGTCTTCTAGTGACACATCGCTCGAGGAAGAGGAGGGAGCAGATGTGGCTCGAGCAGATCTAGATGGAGCTGGACGGGAGGAAAGAGTTGCGGAATCTGTTTGTCACGACCTAAACTGCGCCTCACTACGTTTTACGGTAGCGGCGTCTGTGGCAACCATGATATGGAAGGGGTCGAACATAGGAAAAGGGATAAAGAAATGGCGTAGAATCCTCGTGATAGCAGAAGAAAAGATAAGCTTATCATAGGTAGTCATATCTCTATAGACATCTATGATAGAGAAGACGAAGTGTGAAGAAAAGTCTATAGTAAGGTGCTCAAGAAGAGACAACAAAAATCGAGCACGAGGCTCTGTGATAGAGTTATAGTGAGAGAGAGGGTGCAGAACAAATATCATCACCATGTTTAAGAAACGAGGACCTTTAGCAAAAGGTCTACATGGTGTGAACTGACGCTCACCCCAATTAGAAGGGCACTCACAAAAAACAGACATCATCTCGTCTTTGGACACAATCCATAGACACTCACAACTGGGGTAGTCAGTATGTGCAACCCTCGGAACGTGAAGCACATCGAAAACCAACTCTGGTGTGACTACAATGCGCGTACCTCGAACGCGAGTATGAAAGAGAGGTATTGAAGAATTAATTCCATGCATGCTGGAGTAAAACTCCTGTATCAGCACGAAAGGACAAGTGATCGGGACGTCACACAGTGACTCCCAACCCCGACTGTGAATGACATCGGGTAGGTCGATGTCGGCAAAGTCTACCAGAATAACTTGGCATTCCAAATGAAAACCTTGTTTAGAAAAGTTCTCCGAGAAGTCCTGTTGGGCTTTCTCATCATGGGACCGAACAGAAGAAGGAGTAGGATCAGAAGACGACGAGCCCCTAGAACGAAGAGGGTTTTGGGACTGAATGGACTTACGTTTTGGTGCCATAGACACTACTGACGCAAACAGAATGAGAGGGAGAAAAAGAAGAACACTCAGAAAAGTCCCAAAGCAATTCAATATGTAACAAGTATATTGAAAAGAAAGAACGTATGCATGAGAAATACATGAACATGTGACATGCAACATGAATAATATCATGGGCTCAGCCCAATCCAAACCTATCAGCACACAACAAGTTTACACACATCTAAATGCATGAAAATACTGTTAGAATGCCAATGTAATGCAATGCATGGAGTTTTAAGATCAAATCTACAAAAGCATCCCAAAAATTGCAACAAAAACTCATCAATTTTGAAAAACCACAAATTTTTTCAAAAACCCTAAAATCTAGGTTTTAAAACATGGAATGCATGTAAATGAATGAGATAGGAAGCTTACCAAGAGAGGAAAACTTGAAGGAAGCTTGAAGAAACCTTTGGGAAGAGGTTTGGAGTGAGTGAGAGAGGTTTGGGGGGAGAAAACTCAGAGGTATCGAGAGAGAGATCGAGAGAAATGAGAAAAAGATGCAGGTATCGAGAGGTGTCGAGAGCTTCAATAAATCTCGACAGATGCAGGTATCGAGAGGTGTCGAGCCATCTGTTGAGAAAAACAACTTCAACAGATACAGCTATCGAGAAGGGGTCAAGGAATCAATACAAAAACACAAAAAGAATCTCGATCGATCCATCAGGTGTCGAGAAGCTATCGAGGGGATAGAAACTTCCTTGATCGATCCACCAGGTGTCGAGAAGCTATCGAGATTGCAATAAGAAAAAGCTGGGAAGCTCGACAGACAGCCAGGCGTCGAGGAGGTGTCGAGCCAGCTTATAAAGCAGTTTTTCAAGAAGAGAAAAACACAGATATAAATGCGATCACGCATGCAACTCAATCAATGATCCAATCAACAGATTAAGCTCTCAAAATCATCTCTCAACAACAATTTTAAGCACATGGATCCCATAAACACACACACACACACACATTAAACAAGTCTAACCAATTTTATATTTCAAAAATAAGTCAAGACAGTTTAGTGAGCATACATTAACACATGTAAACCTTGTGATGACCAAATCACATTGTACATGCACATGTATCAAGAGTAGCAAAAAATATTGCGTGTTGTGTGTGAAAAACATCGCAAGATTGCATAAGTATCTCAAAGTTATGACGATTTAAGATATGAGAAAATCACTTTAACTCACATACAATCATAACTGTTTGATGGGGACTATCACCTTCAAGGTACACCTATAACTCCCACATCTCTTAGAAAACACGCTTGCAATCATATTTTAAAGCATATTGTTCTTTTTGCTTTTTATTTTCTTTGCATATTTTCTTTTATTAAGCATATCATGCATGAGCATATAAGAGACAAAATAAATACCCAATTATATTAAGCTTTTTAACATTACACTTTTGATATGTCGAAGCATACAAATGTCATTTCATGATTGCGGGTAACAGTGATGAGATGATTATTTATGCATTTCTCTTAGGAATTTCTAGTCCTACCCGTCAAGAAGGGTAATACGAGTGTTAAGTAGAAGAAATCACTTAACCTTACTTATCACAAACAAAAAACCACAAAGCTCACTTGCTTAGTTGTGCATAAGAATGCTCATCTACGCTACAAGTAATACAAAGTTTAGAAAATTCTGTTTCAATGGGCATTTTAAGGTTCACAAGAACCAATGTACACAAACACACACTGTTTTTGTATTTTTCTTCAATTTTTTCAATTTTCTTTTATTTTTATCTGAAAAACAAAATAAAACAAAAACTAAAAACAAACAAACAAAAACATGTTAAACAAAGAAAATGCATAAAACTAGACTGACTCAAAACAATAAAGCAACACATACAAGTAATGCAAAAACAAAAACAAGAAGGGGATAGAGAGAGAAAACATGAAAACTTCACTTGGAACCCTTTTCCTTCCACATCTTAGAAGAACCTTTCCTTTTTGCAAAACCTTGAACCAGTGATGAGGGGGAAGGACTGAAACTATTCAAGTTCGAAAGGAACATGAGGGCTTTGAGAAGATCTCCAAGAGGAGCAAGAGAGGTTTGAAGCTGATTCTGGTTCCTAGATGCTATTATGCCATTGCTCTGTTGAGTGGCTAACTACTTGTTGTAATTTGGTCGAGTATAACCGGTAATACCACAATGATGATAGAGATGCTACTTCTTCTGTTTAGGCTTTTGAGAGTTAGCCTTCTTAGACCTAGGGTTTTTAGTTTCCTTCTTCTCAAGCTTAGGGGGTGCTTCTAAGATGGACTTACCTTTGTCCAGGTTCTCACTAGCTAATTTAGTTTTAACATCATTGTTCTCAATTTTAGTGTTATTAGCAGGCAGAACAAAAACAGTAGTACTAGCAGAAGGAGTATTTAAGGAAGAGAATTCATACCCCAATCCTGTTTGATTAGAAGCCGATTTTTGAATAATGAGCATCTCATCCAGCTTTGCACTTGATGTCCTCTCCAATTAAGCTTTAACTTGAAACAGTTCTGCTTCAAGCTTCTTGGTTCTCTCAGCCAAGAAATTGTTCTTGAATCTCAGTGCCCCAATAGTCTGATTTGTTTCATCAAACTTAGTGGAAAGCTCCTCACGGTCAAGTTCCACATCACTGAGCTTCTTGGTGGCCAGCCTATAGAGTTTCTTATGCTTCTCAGAAAGCTTGTACAGTTTTTCATAGGCGGTATGGATATCATCTTGGTCATTCATCGTTTCAAACTTAGCATCCACCAATTCTTTTTCTTCATCTACATCTTCAGTAATCCCTTCAATAGGATTTACAAAGGCAATGAAGGCATTCAAAATTCCATCATCTTCGTTGTCGGAATCATCCTTGGGCTCAGTGTCGCTCAAAGTAGCAGCAAGTGCCTTGCTCTTCCCAATGCTTTTGAGATATGTGGGACACTCTTGTTTCATATGACCAAAGCCTTAACACCCGAAGCACTTAGGTTCAGAAGGAACAGTGTACTAACCACCATCCCTGGTATCGTTCTTCCCTTTATCTAGGCTCTTGAACTGAGAAGAACAGGATTGCCTACAGTCCTTGTTGAAGCCTTTTCCATTGGCATTTTTCATGAATTTCTTAAATTGCCTAGTAATATAGGACTTCATCTTTGAATCTTCATCGTCTGAAGACTCATCTGTGTCACTGCTTTTAGCCTTTAGTGCCATACTCTTGCCTTTACTTGACTTGCCAATCCTTGTCAACCTTAGCTCGTAGGTTTGCAGATTACCAACCAGCTCAATCAGAGGAATCTTGTCAATATCCTTTGATTCCTCTATCGCCGTGATCTTGGCATGGAATCTCTCAAGCAGAGATCTGAGCACTTTTCTTACGATCTTGGGCTCAGGAATGGTTTTCCTAAGATTGAAGGCAGAGTTCACTATGTCTTTGAGCTTGGCATAGAACTCATCGAATGACTCATCCTCCTCCATCTTAATTTCTTCGAAGCTTGTAGTGAGCATCTATAGCTTCGAATCCTTGACAGCCTTTGTTCCCTCATAGGTTGTCTAGAGAATGGTCCATACTTCCTTAGCAGTTTCAGTGGAGGAAATCTTCTTGAACTCCTCATTAGTGACTGCACTGAATAGGGCATTCAATGCTTTGCTGTTGAAATTGACCACCTTGATCTTGGCATCATCCCAATCGGCCGGTGCTTTTGTAGGCTTAGTCCAGCCTATCTCCACAGCTTACCACACCTTCTCATCTAGTGACTGCAAGAAAGCTCTCATGCGTACTTTCTAATATACATAGTTAGTACCATCAAACAATAGAGGTATAATAAGAGACTGACCTCTATCCATGACAAATGGAGGTCAATGGATCACACACAAGGATTAAACCCTAATCAGAGTATGCCTGCTTTGATACCACTTGACAGGCCACAAACGCGTTGACTTCTTGTGATGAATTAAATTGATTAATTAGCCAAGTTATTAATTAATCAAGTTAACATGCAAATAGCGTGGTAGCACACACAAATCACTAATTAACTAAAGTATGCATCGGAAAATAAATGGACATGGTGATTGTTTAAGAATGGGGAAAACCTACACGGCAAAAACCCCACCGGGTGATTTAAGGTCACCACTCCTAAAACTCCACTATTATCACAACAAGCGGTTACGAGTAAAGGAATCTCAAGTACCTTACCAACTTACAGTTGAACCCTTACCCTAATACCCAATTGGATTTTTTCTGTAGTGACAGTTTCTACTTTTGATGCACGGCTCCCAGTACATGACTAACCAATTGCGCGGATCCCAGTACGCGACTTCAATCACCAACTAGAGAGAGTTGTTGGCTACAAAGTTCTTCAATTCATCCACACGATGAAGATCAAGAAGATACTTGGTTACAAAACCCTACGGTGTACATTACACAGTAACTTCTCCACAAGAAAGATAAACTAAGGCAAGAACTTTGTCTCAGATCACAAATTGCTTGAACAAGGATTTCTCAATGCTTGTGCAACTTGTATTCTATTTGACGGCCCTTAAAATAATCCTTTTATATATCTAAGGTTAGAAGAAAAGAAGTCCCAAAGACACATGTACGGATTTGAATCAAAACAGAACTAAGAATTTGTTTTTCTTAACTCTCGACAGCTAGAGGTGTCAAGGTGCTGTCGAGCAACTATCGAGCCTCGGGGCTGAATAGCTTCTTAAAGCTCAATAGATGCAGCTGTCGAGTCAAGTGTCAAGCTTTAATGAACTTGCACTTTTCAGCTTGTTTCTTGGACAGACTTGATGACTTCAACACTTGATCTTGAAACACAATTTCTTGAAGTATTAAACACATCCTAAATCTACCCAATTACAAGTGAAGTTTGTTTTGTCAAAAGATAAGCCAATTACATAAAATAATGACATATGTTCAAAACAACTTGAACCACATATGAACTAACAAGATAAAACTAAAGAACAATTCAGTAAAAATACAACTCCATCTTCTATAGAGTCAATTTTTTAGTTTAGTCCATGTACATGAACTTAAAAAAAAAAAAAAAAAAAAATTGATTGTCTCTCTTAGTTTTTTTTCTCACGCGTTCTCTGATTCTTCTTCCTCTCTCACATTCTTAAGAAGAGAAGAATTAGAATTTGACCCAAATCCATCCTGGATTTCAAGTCTCAAATCTATTGATTTCAACTCCCCTCACTAACCGTTGAATTTGGGAAATCCTCCCACAACGCTTGCGTCTTCTCTGCCTCAAGCTACGACAACAACGTTAAAGCCGCAACCACTATGGTGTTTAGGTTTGCCTCTCTTAGCCTGTCTAAGTTTGCACTAACCCTCCCATCCTCTCAGCCTGTCCATCTATTTTCTCCTTATATTCCAAATTTGCTATAATAAAAAATCAATGGAATTTTGGGTTTATACGTGGGTTTGTCTGTATTTCTATTTTTATTTGTATTTGGGTTGTGTGGGTTTCATTTGGATTTTTCTATGTGAGTCTGTATCTACTAGTAAGCATTGGTTGGTTTAGTTTTGTTAAGAAATTGTTGGATTTTTTTTTTTCTTTAGAGTTTCAAGTTGGTCTAATTGAAATGCAATGAACTATTTGATGAAATGCCTCCGTGAGCTATGTATTTTAATGCATGAGTTCTTAGTTTGAGATTTTAAGCTACTTTGATGTACATAGATTACAAGGAGAACATCCAAGTCCAGGAGAAATTGGGAAGTAATTTTTTCAAAGATCTGTTATGAAGTGACTTTCATGTCTTTGCTATTTTCAATATTTATCTATATAGTCTGTGTTTGGATTAGCCTTTTGTTGAAATATGGCAAAATTATACAGTTAAAACTAGAGTGAAGCTTTAGAATACTTTACATAGGCAAATCTATATCTATATCTATATAATAACTAATAGCTGAAATGTTTGACTTTTTGTTGACCGTTCCTCATTGCACCACGTGGTTACATAAATAACTGACACGTATAAAATTAAAAACACAAACAATGTATCTTTTTAGTGGTTTTTTTATTTAGTTTCAGTGGATAACTACTTATTATTGTTTATATATGCTGTTTACCTTTTGTTTTCTTCTTTTTGTTTTTCTGTTTTCTGTTTTTTTCCCCGCTTCGAAAACAATTGTGTCTTTTCGGTGGTGCTTATTTAGTTTCAGTGGGTAACTACTTATTATTGTTTATATACACTGTTTACTTTTTTTTTTTCTTCTTTCCGTTTTTCTGTTTTCTGTTTTGTTTTTACTCGCTGCGAGAACAAACCCAGCAAAGGTTGTGGACAAAAATAGAGTGCCCTTGACGCTACTGCTATTGGTAATTCTTTTCTTCACAAACATTAGTTGGTCTTACTTACTCTTGCATTAGTTGGTCTAACTCTTTCAAACCCACATCGTTTCAGTGGGTAACTACTTATAGCGAAGGTTGTGAACAAAAAAACACAGTGCCCTTAACGCTACTGCTATTGGTAATTGTTTTCTTCACAGACATTAGTTGGTCTTGCTTACTCTTGCATTACTTGGTCTAACTCTTTCAAACCCACATTGTTGAGTTTTTGTTTTCTTCTTTACGTTTGCTATTTTTTGTTTTCTTTTCTTGCATTAGTTTGTAGCCACTTTTTTGTTTTCTTCTTTCTGTTTTTTTGTTTTCTATTTTTTCCCCTCTGCTAGAACCATCCCAAAGAAGGTTGTGGACAAAAAATAGAGCACCCTTGACACTACTGCTATTGGTAAGTCTTTTCTTTACAATCATGCTATTGTTCTTCGTTTTCAATTTTTAATTTTTATAATAACAAACATTTGTAACTAAGGCGTTGAAATATTTTGTGCACACCATGTGTTTGAAAAAAGGCCTTGCTTACTCTTGCATTAGTTTGTTGCCACTTTATGGTTTGTGCATCTTGGTTTTAATTGCTATTGGTTATTGACCACTTTTTGTTATGTATTAATCATAATTTATTGTCCAAGTAATTGCTGTCTATATTAAAGGATGAAGACACTCTTAGACACTCTTTGTATTAGCGACTATAATAAAAGCCGTATGGACAGAGCACAATTTGTCAACGTTACTTTCAACTTTCATGCATTCAAATTTAGATAGGTGCTTGGTAGAACTTTGATTCTAAGGTATTTAATTCAACGTATTGACCAGTCTTTTTTCTTCTTTTCTTTTTTCAAATAATGCAGAAGCTTGGTATTCAATAAATGCATCTTTTCTAATATTACTCCTATTTCAAACAACAACTTTAGACAATCTCACAATGCAACAATAAAACAAATATAGTAAATAGAGTTTGTAAGGAAGACAAATTGTCGAAAGTTGTTATATATTGTTGCTATTAGTCTTTGATATAGAGAAGTATATATGAAACTATCAAACGTTTGAATTTAATTGAAGAAAATAATGTAGTGTAATAAAGATTTTTACCTAAGATTTTTCATTTCTATTTATTTATATTGGTTAGAAATTATCCTAATAAATTTTCTAGAATTGTCATCATGACATGGGCTCACACTCCTTTTCATAGGCACCGTACAGGCTACCCCCCATTTTGGTTTCCCAAATGAGAACCTGGATGGCAAGGTTGATTAATTGGTTTGAGAAAAGAATATTTAGAACACATGTGAGTCTAAATTAATTTTTAGTTTTACAGCAATCTAATGTGTAAGTATTTTCCCTTAATAAATGACATTTAATATTCATTTGCATCTAATATGGTGGTGTACACAGAGCAGTTGAATGAAAGGCTCACCATACCATACCTTTCTCTTTATCGTATACCCAAAAAAAGAACACAAAATTTGAAGTAATATGGTGGTGTACACAGAGCAGTTGAATGAAAGGCTCACCATACCATACCTTTCTCTTTATCGTATACCCATATAAAGGACACAAAATTTGAAGCGATAGCAATATATACATGACAAAGAATATAAAATTTAAAGAAAAAAGTGCTACTCTGAGTTTGAGACAGCCTTACCTGTGAAAAACAAGCTCCATGCAAGACATAGGGCGGTGAGTAGAAGAAGACCAAGGAGTAGACCTCTCTTAACCTTAGAACTCATGATACCTTGTGGAAGAGATGCATGGGTGAATATCACAATATATACTATATATATACCCAGTCATGTTTGTTTTGTCTTTTTCTCTGCAATTTCTTTAGTCCTTTTCCATTATTAATAGTGCGTATGTTACAATTCAAAAGACCACAACCATCTTTGCCTTTAGGTGGTTAATCAATTAAGTTTAAAAAACTTTCATTTATAGCAAAGCATACTATTAATTCAATTGTCAATAATATGAATTTTCTTTCATTTATAGCAAAGCGAACTATTATAGAAAAAAGTTTCAACTTTTCTTCTGCTTTATTGGATCACAAATCTTACCCTGTCAATATTATTTTTTGGAGACATTTCTAATTATTATTTGCACCTAATATCTCTCATTTTCTTCCTCTCTTTGTCCTTTATCAAGTCAAATCATCTAAATTCCAATTGCAGAAAAACATACTTAGCTTGGACACCAACTTTGACCAATTAATGTTAATTAATTTTGTTGAAAACATACTTTATAGCCAATTCACTTTTGTTTTTTCAGAAGCAATTGTAACATGTATTATTAATACAATTATGTTATTTTACAAAGAATCTAACATTTTTATATGATTTAATAATACACCAATTGGAGTATTTTTCATCTATTTGTAAAACTTTTTCAAAACCATTCATTCTAAAAGCAAATCTAAACATCAATATCACAATGAATATCATGATTACAAAACCGTTTGACATTTTGATAATATTTTTTTCAAACTATCATTTCTTAAACATTTTTTTTTTAACTCAGGATTAAAGTGACAAATTAACTATAATTTAGGATCCACTTCAATAATATCTTTTTTATTTTCAATCATACAAAGTTATCTTAAAATAATCAGATTGAAAGCAAATGGCTATTCCTAAGTAGATCAAATAAACATGAATGGATTTGGATGAACATGGCTTATTACAACCATGATCTCAACCGTTGCCATTGCATAATTTTGATTTTATTGATCTATCAGATGCAAGAACCTAATTGATAGTTTAAATTTTAAAATTAAAAAGCTTTTAAAAAACTTATTTTGCAAGTCCTCTCATTTTTGGATAAAGAGCTGCATACTTTTTGAGGGAAAGAGCTACATACTTAATCGTGTCAACTCCAGGTTTATTAACAATTACTCTAATTTTTTTAAAAAAGTTTATGTTGCATTTCTTTTCTACATATTCAAAATAATTATTAATGTCATCTTCAACAAAATTTTTGCTGCATTAAAAATTATTACTAAAGCAATTAAATTCCACATAACTATATTTTTAAATTTCCAGAAAATGCTAATTAACAATAAATATATGCTTGAAAGAATATTCCATTTTTTAACATCTATTTGCTATCTTTGATTTATACAATAATAGTTATGATTTGATCTTCTATAGATACTTTGTTTTTAATTATATTTCCTAAGTATGGAGTCTGCTTTATTTTCAAGAGTGAGAAGAAAACTGATTCTATCACATAAAAGCAACAGAACTGTACCTACCAAATTTACAAATTTTTCATTAAAGGGAAGTCTTTCAGATGTTTCAGTAAGTAGAAGAATGCTATTAAATAAAAAGAGAAATGTATCTGATGGTGTATCCAGTCCCTTATCTTGTGTTGACGCTTTACAAGGAGAAGTTTCAATAGAAAGAGACTCAATTTCTTGGAATGTATTGTTGCACACCACTATTCATGAAACACAAACGTTGCATTCTGGAAGCAATGATGAAACATTTGTAAGAAGAACTTGATGGAGACAATATAATCCCAAAGCTGAAAATAGAAACTCACTAGTGAATATTTTAGGAAGAACTATTGTGAATGAAGATGGGAGTGTTACCACCAATATAACTGAGCAACAATTGCCTTTGCTAGAAGGTAGCATCCAATCTGCTACAGCTGAAGGTATATTAAGAGTTCTATTAAATTAAATAGTATTTTTTCTTTGAAGAATTCGTTTTTGATTTTATTTACATCTTAGACTTGGAATGGAAAAATGAAAGTGAAAGTTCAACAATGAATATTATAGTTGCTGAACATGATTTTTGTGATGACTTTGATAGAGAATCAAATAATCTTTCCACCTCTAACCCTAGACAAAAACATCATAAGTATCACAATTTTTAGTCCTCCATACCAACCTTAAATATTAGGTTCCCAAAAAAATGATCCTTCAATTTTTTTTGTAGGAAAATTTATGGAGGCAATGAATTTAGGACCTCCAACACAAGTATGTGAACATTGTGGAACTCAACTTTGGTATGAGGAGAGAACCTTTAAATCTAAGAAGCCTAAGAAGCCTAAATTCAGTTTGTGTTGTTCAGAAGGCAAAGTTGAACTTCCATTTTTGAAGGATCCTCCACCTTTTCTTAAAAGATTGCACAGCGTGAGCAATGATCAGAGATCACACAAATTTCAAGTAAGGATAAGAATCTATAATTCTCTCTTGGCTTTCACTTCTTTGGGAGGTAATATAGATCGTTCAGTAAATAATGGTACTGCTCCATATATTTTCCGTCTAAATGGCCAAAATCATCACATAATTGGATCTCTTTTTCCTGTTGATGGCCAAAAGACACAATTTGCACAGCTTTATATATATGATACTAAGAATGAGATAGAAAATAGAATTGATGCTATTATATCTAATGATCATAGAAAAGATGTGGATATAGATATTGTCATTGGATTATTGAATATGTTAGACAATTGCAATCAATTGGTCAAGTACTTCCGAATGGCTATGGATAGATTCAATGAGTCTAATATGCATGATGTTAGGATACAGCTTATTGGAAGTCGCAATTCTGATTCTAAACAATATAACTTGGCTGATACTTCTGAAGTTGCTGCATTATTGTTGGAGATTTAAATATGGAAAATTGTGAAAGGGATATTATTGTTGAAAACCAAAGTTTGGGATTGCAACGTATATATGGGAGTCATCTGAGCTATATGGCTTTACAATATCCATTGCTTTTCCCTTATGGTAAGGATGGGTATAGGTCTGATATACCTTATAAGAATCTTGATGGAGAAAGATCTAAAAAAAGAGAATCAATAACAATGAGGGAATATTATGATTATAGACTTCAACAACGATCTCATGAGGGTAACATATTGTTGCTTGGTGGAAGGCTTTTTCAACAATTCATAGTCGATGCCTATTTCCATTGAAAAGGAAAGATTACAATGGGTAAGGCAAAACCAACTGAAATTAAGATCTGAACTACATGGTGGGCTTAAAGATGCTGTGCTTCGTGGTGATACAAATCCAAAAACAGTAGGAAAGCGGATTATCTTACCTTTCTCCTTTACTAGAAGCCTAAGATACATGGCTCAGAACTATCAAGATGCAATGGCTATATGTAGAAAGGCGGGATATCCATATTTGTTTATGACATTTACTTGCAATCCAAAATGGCCTGAAATCACTCAGTGCTTGGAATTTATAGAAGGCTAGAATGTTGAGGACTGACCAGACATTGTAACAAGGGTTTTTAAAATAAAGTTGGATGAATTATTACATAATTTAAGGCATGAATCCCATTTTGGAAGAGTCATTGCAGTAGTATACACAATCGAATTTTAGAAAAGAGGACTTCCGCATGCACATATTCTCCTTTTCTTGGATCCAAAAGATAAGTGTCCAAGTCCAGCAGACACAGACATCATTATCACAGCAGAAATACCAGATCAACATGAAGATCCAATTGCTTTTGAAGATGTATAACAATTTATGATGCATGGGCCATGTGGTTATGCGAACCCAAGATCACCTTGTATGGTTAATGATATATGTACAAAACATTTTCCAAAAAAAATTTTATGAAGAGACAACTATCGACGAAGAAGGTTTCCCCCTTTATAGAAGAAGAAATGATGGGAAAACAATAGTAAAAAATGGAACTACTTTGGATAATCGGTATGTTGTGCCATATAATGTAGACTTACTGGTAAAGCACCAGTCACATTTGAACGTGGAATGGTGCAATAGATCTCGATCGATATAATATTTGTTTAAATACATAAATAACGGACCAGATAGAGTCATAATTGTTTTGCAAGAGAATCTGCCAGGTACTGATAATGATGAACAACAACCAAGCATTGTTGTTGATGAAACCAAAGCATATTTGGACTGTAGGTATATTTCAACTTCTGAAGCATGTTGGAGAATATTTGAATTTCCTATTCAGTTTCGAAATCCACCAGTTGAAAGATTAAACTTTCATTTGGAAAACAAAAATTCCATTATATATCCAGAAAATGCAAATTTGGAAAACATTTTACAAAGGCTAGGAATCAAAGACACAAAGTTTACTGAATTAATGAAAACTAATGAAGCTTTTGAAGATGCTCGTGAGTTAACTTATGCTGAGTTTCCTACAAAATGGGAATGGCATAAAAATGTTAGGCAATGGCAATGAAGAAAAGGTAGAAAATGTATTGGAAGAATATATAATGCTCACCCTTCAAATGGAGATCAATTTTACTTGAGAATGTTGCTTAACATTGTCAAAGGCCCAAAAAACTTTAAAGAGGTAATGACTGTAAAAAATATTACTTCTCCTACTTATAAAGATGCATGTTATGCACTTGGGCTTCTAGATGATGATACAGAATGGCATGAATGCATAATTGAAGCTGCACATTGGGCCAGTGGCAAGCAATTACGCTAGCTATTTGTTACCATACTCATGTTTTGTGAAGTATCTGATCCTTTAACTTTTTGGGATTCTTATTGGAAAATTCTTACTGAAGATATACTTAATAGACAAAGACATATCTCCCATTTTCATGATTTGATATTATCTGATAGTCAATTGAAAAATTATGGCTTATATAAAATTGACCAAATCGTCCAACAATATGGGAAATCTTTAAAAGACTATCCTCAAATGCCTTAGCCCGCTGTAAATATTCTTACTCATAAAGGAAATAGACTTATTGAAGAAGAAATGTCATATAATATAGGAAGTTTGCAAAGAGAACATGAGATCTTGATATCTGGCCTCAACAATGAACAAAGAACTATCTATAATTCTATAATGGAAGTTGTTTTTTCTGAAAGTGGGGGCATGTTTTTCGTCTATGGTCATGGTGGAACGGGAAAAAACATATCTTTATAGAACAATTTTGGCTGTTGTAAGATCGAAAGGAAAAATTTATCTTGCAATTGCTTTTTTAGGTATTGCTGCTCTATTACTTCTTGGTGGCCGAACAGCACATTCGTGATTCCACATCTCGATTAATGTCAATGATGAGTCAACTTGTGAAATAAAACAAAAAACACAGTTAGGAGAACTTCTTTTGAAAACAAGTATAATAGTTTGGGATGAGGCACCAATGGCAAACAGAAATTGCTTTGAAGCTGTTAATCGCAGCCTTCAAGATATACTACAAATTGAAGATCCAAGGAATTTGGAAAAACCTTTTGGTGGTAAAGTTGTGGTTTTAGGTGGTGATTTTCGGCAAATACTTCTAGTTGTGAAAAAGGGAAGACGTGAAGATATTGTCCAATTTGCAATTTGTCAGCCACACTTATGGAATTATTGTCATGTCTTTAAACTACAACAAAATACGAGACTTATGCAAAAAAATATGAGTGAAATACAAGAATCATCTATACAAGACTTTAGTGAATGGATTTTAAAAATAGGTAATGGTGATTTGGGAGAAGGTGATGGTGACAATACCGTTTCAATTCCTCATGATCTAATCATCCAACCTACACAAAATCCACTGGAAGATATTATTAATAGCACATACCCTAATTTGGATGCTCAATACATGGATGCAAGTAACATTCAAGAAAGGGCAATTCTCGACCCTACAAATGAAGTTGTAGAGGAGTTAAATGACTACATTATTTCATCAATAAATGGAGTAAAACATGAATATTTGAGTTCAGATTCTATTTGCAAGGGTTCTTTGAATGTTGCTGATCAAGACATTTTATATCCTATTGAGTTTTTAAACAGCTTCAGATTTCCAGGATTGCCAAATCATAAGTTGACATTAAAAGTAGGCTTACCTATTATGTTGCTTAGAAACTTGAACCAGAATGAAGGACTTTGTAATGGAACAAGATTGATTATTACAAAGCTGGCTACATGGGTTATAGAAGCAAAAATTATTACTGGCTCTAAAATAGGCACATGCATGTTCATTCCAAGGATAACATTATCTTCAAGTGATTCAAAATGGCCTTTTGTTCTAAAGAGGAGACAATTCCCAATTTCTGTGTGTTTTGCAATGACAATAAATAAGAGCCAAGGACAATCATTGAAACCTGTGGGAGTTTACTTGCCTAAACCAGTTTTCAGCCATGGGCAATTGTATGTTGCAGTTTCTAGAGTAACAAGCAGAGATGTTGAAGTTCCGCATAATTAATGATGAAACTGATCAAAGTTGTGAGACAAAAAATATTGTGTACGAGGAGGTTTTCACCAAACTTATTTAAGTTGTTGGTCATACAAGGTAAAATAAATTTATATGTTAAAAGGTCATATATAAATCTGTACAACTCTTTCTTTATAGTTCTTATTTAAATTGTTGCGGTGTCTTTACTTCCTTTAGGCATACAAAATACATTGTCTTTCAAGCTTTAGCTCAAACTTACAACTGTAATGGTATAATATTTGTAGTACTTAAAATGTCAAAAAATCACTTTAACTGCTATAACAATTGTATGGTTGATGATAAAATAAAAATAGACCTTATTCATTTAAAAAATTCAGACCAATATGGTTATTGACTTAAATAGTTACTAGAATTAAAAAATAATAATTAGGTGTGTCTTGCAACTTTAAAAATAACGGACTTATTAATGTGTTTGAGTTTATTTATTTACTATTATTCTACTTGGTTACTGCTAAAGAAATGAAACTATAAATTAAATTTTTGATTACTATCGAAATGCCATCACTTTATTTCACTAACTATCATATTGAATGATGTATGGAGGCAAAGGTCAAAAACTTAAAGATGATGGAGTTCAGTTTTCTTAATTAGCTTTCAAACAAGAGTGACAAGTCCAAAATCAGAATTACATTATCAAGGATGTGGGATGCTGTAAATAGACACAATCAAGAAATCATTAGTTCAGATATGATTCTTATTGATGAACAGGTTTGTATAAGTTTTAAAAAAAAACACATCAAAGCATTTCTTATACATTATATATATTATTCACTTTATATACCTTCAACTAACATCTTTTACTTGCAGAATAATGCAATACATTCTACCATTCATAAGAATATTTCAAAAAAAACTCAAACATTTTCTGAAGGAAGTGCAGCTGTATGCATTATCAAACTTTACAGTTGGCACTTGCAATGAAATCTATAGGCCAATCCAAAATGAGCATAAGATCATATTCTTGCCAACAACCAACATTCAAGAATTAACAAAAACTGAAGTCAATATACCTCATCATTAATTTGAATTTGTTGACTACAACACCATTGTTCAATGACTTAACAGTCATGTCCAGCTATCAGATATTAAATTAATTGAATATAAATTTCGCATTCTATTATTGTTAGTAAATCTTACATTATATTGATGTTATATTAAATACATTATATCATTATCATAAATGAAAGTAACTAACATTAGAATTTTTATGATGCATAGATATTATTGCAAAAGTGGTTGCTATCGGTCCAATTGAACATCCTAGAATTAAAGGATCAAATGTTGCAATGAGGAACATAACCATCATGACTATATAGTACGTTTTAATTCTTACAAGTTGCAATACATTGAATATATATAATAAAAACTTACATTGATAACATTGAGGAAATATAATAAAACTTACCCTTTGGGGACCAGTTGCGAATGAAATTGATGATAGCCTCTTCAGAAGCAATCTGGGACCTTTAATTATAGTTGCAACATATCTAATTGTGAAAAATTTTAAAGGTCAATACATTGTTTCTTTTATTTGCATTTTTATGACTACATTAATAAATTATATGTGCATTTTAAAAAATTCCTCCAAATAAATGTAGGGGAATATAACTTATCATCTACAAGCGGAACAAAAGTTTATGTAAATTTGGAGATTCCAGAGACTTCTATGTTTATGGATCAGTAAGTAATCTATATCTTTTTAGCAATATATGTTACATAATATTTTACAGTATACGCAAGCTTATACTGACTTCTTTATGTTACAATCATAGGGAAGTGAAAAATAATCGTCTTATAGAAGAGCTTCCAAGACAATCAAAGCCACAGAGAACAATTGAAGAAGAAATGAACAATAATAGAAGAACCATAATTGAAATATTAAACATGGTCTGGAACTCTGAAAATAAGTTAAGGGAAAAGTTCTTCAAAAGAAAAATCCTAAAATGAAATTGTCAATGACATGTTAAATTTTACAAATAAATCATTGAATAAATTTGAAATTCTAGGAGACTATCTTCACCTGCCATGGAAAGATTACAAAAATTGAAATAGGTTTTGGTTGGTACTTTATGTCATGTGAAATATGTCGTAGAAAGGTTAAACCAAGAGGTGAACATTTGTGGTGTGATCGTTGTAACAAACTGGCAGGCTTCCCAATCCCAAGGTATGTATAATATAAAAGTATATATATATATATATATATATATATAAAGAAAAGAGAAAAAAATTAAAATTAAAATTATATCTATCATGCCTTCTTTCAGGTATAGAAATGAATTGAAAGTTGAAGATGACACAGAATTGGCAACATTCATTTTATTTGATTCTACGGCGGAAAAATTACTCCACATATCAACAAAAGAACTAATAAATAAATGTACATAGGTGGGAATTTGAAATTCGCGAATAGTACTTAATATATTCTTTACTATAATTGAACTTGCAATATGACCTACTATTTCTACAAGGTACCTGAAGAGTTTGACCTGCCTTTGCAAATAGCAAACCTTATTGGGAAAACATTTGACTTCCAATTGCAACTCAATGACTATAACCTCAAACAGGGATGGGAGATATACACTGTGAAGAAACTTTTTCATCCTGTTATACAAATTGACAATTCAGTTAAACTTGATCAAATAACTGATGTGAGTACTTATATATTAAATTTAAATAAAAAAAATTATATATTTTTAATGTTACTTATTCATATCATAATATGATTTACACCATATTCTTTTAACAGTATTATATGAGTGATGCTGCAAATGATTCTACCAACAACTTACCAAGTGAAGAAGATGCTAATCCTACAAATGATGCAAGTGATGTACAGCTCACACCTATTGTAGATCGACAAAAGAGGAAGAGGAAACAATGAGTCCTTTAATCTGTTGAAGCTTATGTTACAAATTATTTAAACTTTTCTTACAATAATGTAATCACCATTAGAAGGTGTTCTGTTTTCTGTTGAGAATAGATAGCTGAACATACAAAATAGGTGACAAAGGAATAGTTGGTGTAAGGCCACAAATTGAGCCTTAGTCCCTAATGCGGGGCTAGGCCGGCCCAAGTGGCCTGTACAATAGAATTTTTAGAGGATTGGCTTAAAGCCTAGACCTCCTGGTGCTTTGGAAGGATGTGGTGTGAGGTTCAAGTCCACTTCTGTGAGGCGGCTGGCTGATGGGGTGACCTAACTCCCTTCTCGGACGTGGGCCGAGGAGCTTCTGTGCTGAATGGCGCTCTGTTCTTCAAGGGAGAGAGAGAGAAAGAGAGAACCTTCTTCTTCCTCTTTAGCCCTAAAGTCCGGATCCCTCCCTTGTGGCATCCCCTGTTCTATTTATACTCCCTTTCTCTGGTTACCACCCGTCTTGTCCCTGAAAACGCTCCCCAAGACTATAAAGCTGACCACCGTCCCTTCAGAAGTAATCTCCTCATTAATGCGGCCAGGCGGGTAGGTGGAAGCCTTTAATGCGGGGCAGTAACCTTGTGTAGGGCACGTCCCGCTTGTCCCCCTCCTCGGTGTACTATTGAGGCCCCGGACGATTTATTGGGCTCCAGAAGCTCCCCCGTTGGCACTGAGTCTCGTCCCTTGGCCCTTGCTTAAGTTTTCCGAGGTCGTGTTCTCCTCGGACTCTCCCACACGAGCCATGACCTGTCTGGCGGGCCTCTGGGCCCTTACGCTTTAGTGGACCCAGGACTAATCGTGACATCTTGGGCGGGCCCGTGTCCTCGGACCAGGCCCGAGGCCCAATGTTGGCGTTTTGACCTTTCCGCCCCCACATTAGCCCCTCAAAAATTCTTTTGACCTCGATCCGAGAGGGGAAAAGGGTTTTTGACTCACGAGCGTTCCTCTTATGTGACCCTTTAAATGCGACGCGTGCAGAGCTTTTTCCCGCGCCTTCTCAGATGGCTTGCGACGCCTCGTAACGCACAGTGCTAGCAATTAATGCGCTGAGTAACTCCCTGTCACCCACGTTGGATGGTGAGATGCGGATCATGCGGCTCTGGTCCTTTCTGAAAGTTCGCGCGAGGCAGGCCTCATAAATGTTTGCTTCTCAAGGATCCCTAAGCGTCTGGGAAGTCGCGCACCCAACTTTTACCTCCCAAAAGGCAATTGTGCTTCTGGAAACGCACATTTTCATTTCATCTTCTGAAGCATTCTCAAAGTCGCGTCTTTCTCTCTTCGTAAGTTCTCATTTCCTTAGCCTTTTTCTCCTCGGCTGTCAAATTTCCCTTTCACCTTCTAGGTTCACTCCTTAGTCTGGGCCATTATAGGTAGATTTAAGTGTCTGGTCGACTCCGAATCCGGTATGGAAGGATTCCGAGCCAAGTTCCACATCCCCCCGGAAGTGGAACTTAAATATTGCCCACCTGAGGCGGTGGCTGACTCCAGGGGGAATGGGCAAGTGGTCATTCCCATCATCGCCTTCCTGGAGGGCGGCATGACCCTCCCCATGGGTCCTGTCACTAGGGAATACCTTCGCAATCACTGGCTGTGTCCCGATCAATGCACGCCCAATATGTTTAGGGTCCTAGGGAGTGTAGACGCTCTAAATGAGCAGATAGGTTTGAACCTCACGTGGCGGGACGTGGTCTATATGTACGAGTGCCACCCGCTCACGTCCAAAGGGTACTACCTCAAGTCCCGGTCAAGCGTCGTTAGGCTCATATCGTGTCTCCCTAAGTCCAACAAAGGGATGAAGGATGACTACGCCGTCGCATCCGGGAGATGGTATGACATGATCCATTGCCCCGTCCAAGAGGGGAAACCAGGTGTGATTGCCTTAGGTTTTGGGCTTTCGTTTGCGCTTTAGTTCTTTTACCTTCGCCTTTGGGAATTTGTCGTCCGTTGTCCTTACTGCCTATTTTGTTGCCGAACATAATTGTAACTCTTCTTTTGGATGTCTTTTTCGCAGACAAGCAGCACGTTTCCCCCAGCCTTGCCGACGTCAACGTCCGAGACCTAAATAGGGTGCTGAGGTCCGAGGTGTTTGTGCACGAGGACCTACAAGTGAGGGCCGCCCATTTGATCTTGGGGTACGAGCCGCTGTCCACTGCCTTCGGGGAGGTTGAGGATGCAATCCTTGCCTGCGACAAAAGGCGGAGACGAATAGACGTCACAAAGCCCGGTTTTCTCACCCCACGCGACATCCCCGGCGATCCCATAGTGATTTTGTACGTTCCGCCTGTGCGCGCAGTTCTGGTCTCAGTTCGACCGCCAAAAGTTTCTGCCGAGGAGGAAGGCGGCGTCGTTGAGGTCTCGGACGACGAGGCCACCCAGTGCTCGGGCATCAAAGGCTTGATAGTCTCCAAAGTCGAAAACAGCACCGAGGAGGAAGATATGAATAGCCTGCGGTCACTCATGGGTGCGCGAGGAGCGCAGGTGGCCAAGAAGGGCGCCACCGGGTCTGACATTCCCCCCAAACTTCCCCCTCCTCCTCCTCCTCCGGCCGACCCCAAGGTTCACGCCGCTGACCTCAAGAAGAAGAGGAAGAAGGAAGATGACGAGGCCGAGGAGGCTCGTCAAAAGAAACTCAAGCAGCAGCAACAGCACCAGCACCAGCAGCAACAACAGCAACAACAGCATCAAAGGGCCACCAAGGGTAGGTCGCGGGCCCACTCAGTGGAGAGTGGGGAGAGCCAACCGCTGGCCGAGGTGCGCCAAGGCCAGGCCCTTTGGTCCCCGCCGTTGGAGGTAGATGGGGCCCTCATCCCAGATCGGGCCAGCATAAGGGAGTATCAGAAGGGGCACTCTATGCACATTGCCGAGGCCTTAGAGAGACCCCTGCTACTCCCCAAGGACATGGAGACCCTTGAGCTGTTGCCGCAGCCGCAGCTGTTCCTCTCCCTGAAGAGGGACTTGGGTTTGGTAAGTTCCGATCAACTCTTACTTTACTTGTGCTAGTCTCGAACGCGGGTTTTGCCCTACTTATGCCTTTTGTGTGCATGCAGGCCATCCAAGAGGTCGCCGTAGCAGAGAAGTGGGTCGAGGACGCTCGGAAGAAGGCCTCTGCTGAACTTAATATCCGAGTCGAGACAGAGAAGGCCCTTTGCCTGGCCGAGGCCGAGAACGTAAAGCTGGGCAAGGCCCTGAAGGCTGAAGAGCAGGCAAAGAGGAGTGCCGAGGCCGGCTTGAAGAACGCCGCTGATCAAGCCGAGGCTCAACGCACAGAGCTGCGGGGATGCAAGGAGAACCTTGCTAAGGCAAACGTGGAGAACGCAGCTCTGAAGAAGGATCTGGCAACGGCTAAGGAAGAGGCCCGGGCTGCCAAGGATGCTGCTGACGCAGCCGTAGCGGCCTCCTTCCAAAAGGGGGTCGAAGAGACGGAGGCCCGCCTGGTCGAGGAGCTAGCGGACCTGTGCAGGGAGTACTGCCGCCAAGTCTGGTCGAAGGCCCTTGATGCGGCGGGCGCCCTTTCTTCCTCCGAGCTGAAGAGGGTCGAGAATGTGTGGTATCCACCAGATATCCGCGAACTCGATGCTCCTCCCACCACGGCCACACCCACCTCCTTTGTGGTCCCTGCACTTCCTTCTGCCTCCTCGGATCCGGTCCAGGCTATTCCTATGGGAGAGCAAGCTAGCGAGAGCCAAGGCGGGCATGGCGGCCAGGGCAACCCTCCACCGGACGCCAAAGGAGCAGAGGACCAAACTGTACTGGATAGCGGAGCGCCCAAGGATGATTTCCCTCCGGCGACCAAGACTTGAGTTGCTAGGCCCCTTTTGTGTTTCAGTAGGAGCTCTTGTTTCTGTTTTTCATTTATTTTTGCCAAGCCTTGTAGTACATTCCTTATTTAGAATTTTAATGCAAAGACTTTAGTATTTCACATGTGATAATTGTGCTACAAACGTGTATTATCTTTTACTTATGGCTCCTTTGTTAATAGTCGTTTCATATGTGAGAATTGCGTTACGTTTTCTCCTGCTTCATAATGCACGAAGGGCTTGACCCAAGCGCCTAAGACTTAGTTAAAAGTAACATTGATTGAGACTTTGGCGTGGCCTAGGGAAGCATTCACTCTTAAAGAGAACAAACACGATACTAGCGCTTAAATAAGAATTGACCCTCGTTGTGGCTTGACCAAAGCTGGATGAAATTGGCACCAACACTTAGCGAATAAAATTAACATTGGCACTCAACGAAAATTGACCTGTGTCAAACTTTCCCGAGGCAGAGGGCCCGAGAACCCCGCTCTGCCAAGGTGGGCATTAACATGTGACTTAACACTTAAAGAGAATAAGTTGTACGTTAAATTTTCTCAAGGCAGAAAGTCCGAGGACCTGACTTAGCCAAGATTAACATTAACAGGCAGATTAGGCAATAAATCGTATGTGTGTTAAAATTTCCCTAAGGCAGAAGGTCTAAGGACCTGGCTTAGCCCCAGCTGACATTTAACACTTAAAATGAGACAAATTGTATGTTAAATTTTCCCAAGGCAGAAGGTCCGAGGACCTGGCTTAGCCGAGGTTGACATTAACATGTAATTTGTAAGTGTGTTAAAATTTTCCTAAGGCAGAAGGTCTAAGGACCTGGCTTAGTCCCAGTTGACATTTAACACTTAGAATGAGACAAATTGTATGTTAAATTTTCCCAAGGCAGAAGGTCCGAGGACCTGGCTTAGCCGAGGTTAACATTAACATGTAATTTGTAAGTGTGTTAAAATTTTCCTAAGGCAGAAGGTTTAAGGACCTGGCTTAGCCCCAGTTGACATTTAACACTTAGAATGAGACAAATTGTATATTAAATTTTCCCAAGGCAGAAGGTCCGAGGACCTGGCTTAGCCGAGGTTGACATTAACATGTAATTTGTAAGTGTGTTAAAATTTTCCTAAGGCAGAAGGTCTAAGGACCTGGCTTAGCCCCAGTTGACATTTAACACTTAGAATGAGACAAATTGTATGTTAAATTTTCCCAAGGCAGAAGGTCCGAGGACCTGGCTTAGCCGAGGTTGACATTAACATGATAAATTGTACCGATAGAGATGATAGTACTTGACAATTGGCACAAGACAATGATATCTGAAAACATGGCGGACACGCCTTTCATCAGTAGTAATACCTTCGAAGGTTATTTACATTAAAAGGTCGCTTTACAAGTTTGTCATCCAGGTCGGCTAGATAATATGCCCCCACACCGGCTACTGAGGTTATCTGGTAGGGTCCCTCCCAATTCGGCCCCAACTTCCCCCACGATGGGTCCTTTGTTGTCCCCACGACCTTTTTCAGGACAAGGTCTCCTGGAGCGAGAGGTCTAGACCGTACGTGAGAGTCATATCCTTGTTTGAGCTTCTGTTGATAGCAAGCTAATCGGACCATGGCGTTTTCTCTTCTTTCTTCCACCAAGTCGAGCTCCTTCAGTAGCATGCTATCATTGGCGTCTGGGGCGAATGACTGCGCCCTCATCGTCGGGAACCCCATCTCTACGGGTATTACGGCCTCGGCGCCGTACGTCATCGCGAAGGGAGTCTCTCCTGTGGACCTCCGTGGCGTGGTTCGGTAACTCCACAGCACATGGGGTACTTCATCCACCCATCTACCCTTCGCATCATCTAATCTTTTCTTGAGTCCGTTGACTATCGACTTGTTGGTCGCCTTAGCCTGGCTGTTCCCCTACGGGTAGGCCGGAGTGGAGTACCTGTTCGTGATGCCGAGGTCCCCATAGTATTTTCTGAAGGCCTTGCTGTCGAACTGCAGTCCATTATCCGAGATTAGGGTGCGCGGGATCCCGAACTTGGTAACGATGTTCTTCCAAACGAATCTCTTTGCATCCACGTCCTGGATGTTCGAGAGGGGTTCGGCTTCTACCCACTTGGTGAAGTAGTCTGTTTCGACAAGCAGCCATCGCTTGTTGCCTGCCGCTCTTGGAAACGGTCCCACTATATCTAAGCCCCACTGTGCGAACGGCCATGGGCTGACCAATGGATTAAGAACACCACCAGGTTGGTGGATGTTGGGAGCATACCTCTGACATTGGTCACACTTCCTCGCGTACTCTTGCGCCTCTCTCTGCATGTTCGGCCACCAATACCCCTGCGTGAGGGCCCTGTGGGCCAACGACCTTCCGCCCGTGTGGCTACCGCAAATTCCCTCGTGTAGTTCTTCTAAGAGCTGTTCCGTCTCTTCCGGATGTACACACAACAGGTAGGGCCCCGAGAATGAGCGTTTATAAAGCTTTTGGTCCTCGGACAGCCAAAAGAGCGGAGCCTTTCGGCGGATCTTGTTGGCTTTAGACTTGTCCTCCGGCAGTATGTCGTGCTTAAGGAAGGACGCAATGGGGTCCATCCAACTACGCCCAACTCTGACTTGCTGGATCCGAGGGGTGTGACTTTCCTGCCCAGTTGGCTTGAGCATGTCTTCAACGAGAATAACCCGAGGGAGCCCATGGGCCGAGGTGGTAGCGAGAGTGGCGAGCGAGTCAGCGTGGGTGTTTCCACTCCTAGAAACATGTGATAACCCGAAGGACTTGAACTTGGCTTATAAGTGCTTCGCGCGGGCTAGATAGTTCCGCATCCTTGGCTCCCTAGCCTCCAATTTCCCTTCCATCTGGCCGACCACCAGCTGTGAGTCCGAGAATATTAGCACCGCTTTTGCCCCCACTTTTTGTGCCATGTCCATTCCTGCCAGCAGAGCCTCGTACTCGGCTTCGTTGTTGGTGGCCGAGAACGCTAGCCTCAAGGACTTTTCCATGATGATCCCCTCAGGAGACGTCAACACTATTCTCACACCTGAACCCCTCTGGTTCACCGCCCCGTCCACGTAGAGCTTCCACACAAGAGGCGTTTCATTCGAGATTGCACCGACCGGCTTTCCACCGGCACCCCATCCCCCCAAGTTTTCTTCCGGGGAAGGCTCGGTGAACTCCGCCACCAGGTCGGCCAGGACTTGCCCCTTTATAGATGTACGAGGTAAATACTTGATGTCGAAGGCCCCCAAGAAGGTTCCCCATTTGGCGACTCTACTAGAGTAGTCAGTGCTCCGCAGCACGGATTGGAGTGGGAGTTGGGTTAATACGAAGACCGTATGAGATTGGAAGTAATGTGGGAGCCGGCGCGTCGCGTGCACTATGGCCAGAACCGCCTTTTCCAATGGTAAGTACCGAATCTCAGCCTCCTGCAGAGACTTGCTAATGTAGTAGACCGGCCGTTGTATGCCGTCGTCGTCCCGTATCAGAACCAGGCTAACCGCGTGGGCAGCCACGGCCAGGTACGCAAACAGCACCTCGTCTGGATCGGGACGAGACATAATGAGTGGCCGAGAAAGGTATTCCTTCAGCTGCTGAAACGCCGAGGAGCACTCCTCGGTCCATTCGAATCCCTTCCATTTGTTCAGCAGCTGAAAGAACGACCGGCATCTGTCGGCCGATCGAGAGATGAACCTGCTGAGGGCAGCTGTCATTCCGGCTAGCTTCTGGACCTCCTTCGGGTTCCGAGGTGGTTGCAGGTTGCAGATCGCGGAGATTTGTTCGGGGTTGGCCTCGATACCCCTGTGAGTAAGCATGTAGCCCAGGAATTTACCCGATCCCACGCCGAAGGAACATTTGGAGGCGTTCAGTCGTAACTTATGTTCCCGCAGAGTCCGGAACGTGCTATCGAGGTCAGCCACATGGTCCGATACGGCCCTGCTCTTCACAACCATGTCATCCACGTATACCTCGACAGTTTTCCCCAACTAAGCCTCGAACATCCGGGTCATCATCCTCTGATAGGTGGCCCCTGCGTTTTTAAGACCAAAGGGCATCACCTTGTAATGGTAGTTGCCGGTGGGGGTCACGAAGGCAGTCTTCTCCTGGTCTTCTAAGGCCAGAGGTATCTGGTGGTACCCCTGAAAGGTGTCTAGGAAACTCATGCGAGGGTGGCCGACCGACCGTCACATCTACAAGTTGATCTGCGTGGTATCGGGAATGGGTCCTTGGGACAGGCCTTGTTAAGGTCTGTGAAGTCCACACACACTCTCCATTTCCCGTTCTTCTTCTTCACCACGACTGTGTGCGCCAACCATTCAGGATAGAACACCTCCTTGATAGCTCCTGCCCTCTTGAGTTTGATGACCTCCTCCTTTACGGCCTCAGAGTGTTCTGCGGAAGAGCGCCGAGGAGGTTGCTTCTTTGGCACTGCTGCTGGGTTAACGTTCAGGTGGTGGCAGATGAAGTTTGGGTCGATCCCAGGCATCTCATGCTCGTCCCATGCAAACACATCGAGGTTTCTTCTCAAGAGCGCGACCAACTCTTCCCTTTCTTCGGTCGGCAGCCGAGCACCAATCTGGAAGAACCTCTCTGGGTCGTTGTCGACAAGAACTCTGTCTAACCCCTCGCATCCGGGCCCTTTTGCCATTACTCCTCTAGTCGTGGCAGAAGAGGCTAATTGCTACGGGACCGGAGCAGCGGAAGCTGAGGGCTCGGGTTCCGGTCTGCGCAGAACCGCGGCTGTCAGGCACTGTCTCACCGCGGACTGACTTCCCAAGATTTCCTTAACTTGGCCGCAAAAAGGAAACTTCACCTTGACATGGAGAGTGGAGGAGACAGCCCCTAGGGCGTGCAGCCAAGGCCTCCCCACAATGGTCGTGTAAGGAGAGTAGGCGTCCACCACGATGAAGTCCACCTCCACCACTGCCGGGCCCGATTGTACAGGCAGTCTGATCTGTCCCTTCGGCACCACTGTCGTCCCCTCGAAGCTTATCAGAGGCGAGTCGTAGGCCGAAAGGTCGTCTTCCCTCAAGTTCAGCCCCTTAAACAGGTCAGGGTACATGATGTCCGCGCCACTCCCTTGGTCCACCATCACCCTCTTCACGTCGTATCCTCCGATTCTCAGTGTTATGACTAATGCGTCATCGTGGGGTTGGATGGTCCCTTCCTTGTCGGCGTCCAAGAAGGCCATAGTGGGCGGCCCATTGCCCTTAATCCTCTTTGGCTCGGAGGCAGAGTCCTCGGCGGAGGTCCGGGCTACGGACATTATCCTGGAAGGGCGTGAACCGGTCCTCCCAAGGACGGCCAGGATGGTATTGATGGTTCCCAGCGGGGGCCTAGGGGCGTGATGGCCTTGGTGCGCCGGCCTAGTTTGTTCTAGCTGCCCCTCTCGCTGGTGCACGAACTGTCTCAACTTTCCCTCCTTGGCCAGCTGTTCCAGATAGAACCGTAGGCTCTTGCAGTTCTCGGTCGTATGGCCGTGCTCTTGATGGTATTGGCAGTGGAGGTTCTGGTTACGCTTCTTGGGATCGCCTATCATTTTGTTGGGCCATCGGAAATAGGGCTCGTGGCGGATTTTCTCAAACACCCGTTGTTTGGGTTCGCGAAATGCGATGCCGAGTACTTGCGTTGGTATCCGGCGTGGTTGCCTAACGAACTCTCTCCTCAGCCTACCGTTGCTGTATCCGTTCGACCTAAAATCCCTCCTCTCTTGAGGGATAACCTTCATCTTGGCCTTCACTTGCAGCTGATCGTCCTCCACCCGCGTGTATTCATCAATGCGGTCCATGAGACGACGCACACTCTTGACAGGCCTTCTGGTTAGCGACTTCCTCAGGTCATGTTCGTTTGGCAGGCCGACCTTGAAGGTACTTATGGCTACTTCATCGAAGTCGCCATCGATCTCGTTGTACATCTCCCAATACCTGTCAGTATATGCCCTGAGGGTCTCTCCCTCTCTCACGGCCATCGACAACAGCGAATCTAGGGGTCGAGGGACCCTGCTGCATGTGATGAACCGTGCACCGAATGCCCTGGTGAGCTCCGTGAAGGAATCGACAGAGCTCGCCTTCAGGCTGTTGAACCACCTCATCGCGACGGGTCCCAAGCTAGAAGGGAAGACCTTGCACATCAAGGTCTCATTCTTCGAGTGCACCGCCATCCTCTAGCTGAAGTGGCTCACATGTTCCACTGGGTCCGTCCTTCCGTTATAAATCGTGAAGGTTGGCTGGGTGAACCTTCTTGGGAGCTTTCCCTTCTCGATCCTCCGGGTGAAGGGGGACTTAAAGATCTGGTGGAGCGCCTTGCTCAGTGCATTGTTGGCCAGGCCTCTAGAGGACGTCTGCTTGTCCTTAGGTTGGCGACGGTGCTCGTCCTCCTGGGAAGAGGACTCGCCAAGGGGAGTCCTCGACCTGGAACTGTCGGAGCCACTGCTGACATCCGCTGAAGACCGGTCTGAAGGGGAGGGCGTGCGCCTCTGTTTTTCCCAGCGTAGCTTCCTTCTTAGATGGTTAACCTCCCTTTGCAGGGTCTCAACACTTTTCTCGCGGGAGGCCCTACTACCACCGCGTGCATGGCTCCTCCCGCGAGTACATTCTGTGTGGACATTGGCTTCGCGCTCTCTCTCCACCCGCGCAAATTGATCCTCGCGCTGGGACCCCCTAGACTCTGCATGACGTGAACCTGAGCCTTCCATGGCACTTCCAGTCCCTCCGGTCAAGGCTCCCCACAGACGGCGCCAATTGTAAGGCCACAAATTGAGCCTTAGTCCCTAATGCGGGGCTGGGCCGGCCCAAGTGGCCTGTACAATAGAATTTGTAGAGGATGGGCTTAAAGCCTATACCTCCTGGTGCTTTGGAAGGATATGGTGTGAGGTTCAAGTCCACTTCTGTGAGGCGGCTGGCTGATGGGGTGACCCAACTCCCTTCTCGGACGTGGGCCGAGGAGCTTCTGTGCTGAATGGCGCTCTGTTCTTCAAGAGAGAGAGAGAGAAAGAGAGAACCTTCTTCTTCCTCTTTAGCCCTAAAGTCTGGATCCCTCCCTTATGGCATCCCCTGTTCTATTTATACTCCCTTTCTCTGGTTACCACCCGTCTTGTCCCTGAAAACGCTCCCCAAGACTATAAAGCTGACCGCCGTCCCTTCAGAAGTCATCTCCTCATTAATGCGGCCAGGCGGGTAGGTGGAAGCCTTTAATGCGGGGGCAGTAACCTTGTGCAGGGCACGTCCCGCTTGTCCCTCTCCTCGGCGTACTATTGAGGCCCCGGACGATTTATTGGGCTCTAGAAACTCCCCCGTTGGCACTGAGTCTCGTCCCTTGGCCCTTGCTTAAGTTGTCCGAGGTCGTGTTCTCCTCGGACTCTACCACACGAGCCATGACCTGTCTGGCGGGCCTCTGGGCCCTTACGCTTTAGTGGACCCAGGACTAATCGTGACATCTCGGGCGGGCCCGTGTCCTCGGACCAGGCCCAAGGCCCAATGTTGGCGTTTTGACCTTTCCGCCCCCACAGTTGATATTAATTATTCTGAGAATTTGGGATTTCTTTTTCAACATGTATTGGTTTTATTTGATGGATGCATGATTGTCCACCTGTTGTTTTCTCATTTTTTTGGCAATGTTACTGGTTTTGTGTACGTGTCTATTGGTTTTATTTGATGGATGCATGATTGTCCACCTATTGTATTGGTTTTATTTGGTGGATGCATGACTGTCCACCTGTTGTTTTCTCATGTTTTTGACATTTTACTGGTTTTGTCTACGTGTGGAAGCTTTCTTTATTGATTTTGCATGATCTGCTTTACTGAAACATTCAACTTTTCTCTCAAAAAAGAAAAAAAAAAAACCTTTTACTGTGGGTTTGTATTGCTTTAGCCCATGGTCTGTTAACCCTGCCCAAAATTTCTCTTTGAGATTTTCAATATGAACCTTGCAACTTACATGCCTTCCGGTTTAATCTTATTTATATTTTCTAAATTTTCTTTGGATTTGTTTATTTAAATTGGTGATCCTATACTTTGTGCACTGGTTCTTTGTCCTTGTACTCATAGCCCTCTTGACTTCCATTATACGTTGCACTTGTAGCTTATAGGTAACATTATTTATAATGAAGGATGATATATTCATCATGTTTGTGTGCGTTGAAACAATGTTGTCACTTTTAGATAGTTCTTAGACTTAAAAATTCATTATTTTTCATTTCACCTATTGGTTTTTCTTTGTGAGTGTTAATAATATTTATCTATTTTATGGCATAGGTATTATGACAATGTACAACAATGAAGATGACAATGGGAGAGATATTTTCCAAAGATTATATTGAAATTTTATTGTTTAATAGATTGTGCTGATTTTTTTTTACCCAATTCTTTTTATGTAAATAATAATATTAGAGGGTACTTAATAAAAACAACAACAACAACAACAACAACAACAACAACAACAATAATAATAATAATATAGTTTAAGAAATGCCTGAAACGTATAGCTGTTACCAAATGTTTTAGCTACATGATTTTATTTTACAAATTCAATTTTGGTTATGTAGAACCAAAATATGAAAGAAAAAGAATTTTTCTAAACCATTATATTGAACAAAAAAATTACTTATTTTCATTTATTTTCAAGTTATACATTTTTTAAAGTTAAGTCATGAACCTTTAAGCAAAATAAGTACTTTAAATTTTTATTTCACTATCCCGTGCATCGCACAGGTTAGCGACTAGCCTATATATTACTAAAAGCTGAAGCGTAGCGTTTAATGCTGTTATGCTCACGTTGAGCCACGTCAGAGTCCACGTCATTATTATTTTTTTTCCATTTTCTTACAATTATTTTAATATTTTTTTATTTCATATTTGTACTTCTCTAACCTTTCTCCCTCCCATACCTTTTCATCTCCCCACTACTTCCCCAACATTTCTTCTTCCCTCACTTTCTCATCTCCCCACTACCCTCTACATTAATATCATTATTTTTCTTTCCCTTCATCTTCCTCTACTTTTGTCTCTTCTTATTCACACTCTCTTACTATAAATTTGTCACTATTTATTTCATTCTATGCATAGTTTCCCCTTACAAAAAAAAAAAATTCTCTCTCTCTCTCTCTCTCTCTCTCTCTCTCTCAATTTTTGGGTGGATTTTTATTTTTTATTTTTCTTGCATCTTCAGTTTAGGTTGATAATTTTTTATATTTTTTAATCTACTTTAGGTTAATGTGATTCAAATTTTTTTGAATTGTTTTTTTTCTCTCTCTTTGATTGTTAAATGTTATCCTATTGCGTTATAAAAGATTAAATATAAATGTATAATATTATCTTACTACATAGCATGATTTGGATAATTTAATTTGATAGTTATTGTAATTTGATAGCATGATTTTTATAGTGCTCAATTTAGATGTTAAACTATGAGACCTTAATAATTTTTGTTTATTTTTAATTCCTTTGTGGTAGACAATGTACTCTTAATAATTGTATTAGAAGTACTCTACAATGCCATTTATTTAGAAAAAAGCAAAGGTTGGCTAAACAATAATTATTGGATGAGAGACAAATTTTATCTTTTGCAATTTTAATTTTTTTTTAATTATTATTTTATAACAATGCATATATAGAAATTTAATTCTTAGATTTTGCTAATAAATGTTTATTTGATAATATGTTTTGGATGGGTGAAACTACAATTGCTACAAAGAAAATAACCTTAGTAGATTATAAATAACAAATTGTTTTCCTAATTGGTCCAATTAATCATAGCTAAGTTTTATTAATTTTTTTAGTTACTTTTCTTAGTGTTTTGGATTGTAGGCAAAAAAAATTAGTTTGAGAAATTTTGTTTCAAACTAAAAGAATAATTTTCAAATGTTATATTCTTTTTAATGATACACAAAATGTTATAAATAAATTTTATTAAAAAATAAATATTTTTGTTAACATGCCTTTTGAATTTCTGTGAAAAATTGTATTTTTTTCATTTTAGTATGAGAAAAATTATTGAATTTATGATTTATGATTATTCCTATATTACATTTATGATTATTCTTATAATAAATAAAAATATAATTGCAAAATACATTACTCTTTATTAAATTAGTTTAAATTGTATAAATTTTTTTTAAAAACTACCATAAAAATAATTATCATGCGCAACGCGTAGGTTTGCAGCTAGTAATAACTAATAGTCGAAACGTTTGACTTTTTATTGACCACTTCTTATTGTGCCACGTGGCTGCATAAATTTATGCCACACTCCTACATTTTAAAACACCCAACAAAGGTGCCTTATATGAACCGTTTCAATGCTATTCTTAAATACAGTTGGTTTTTCAGATGCCTTACTTAAAGATACAATGTTCTGTCTTAGTAGTCACATAATATGTAACAAACAGTTATTTCTGATCTCTCTCATTATCTTTACTCTTCTCTCTCTCTCTCTCTCTCTCTCTCTCCCCTTCACTCTAACATTTATTTCTTGTGGACAGTTTTGAATCAGTTTTTTCAAATAAGTGTTCCTCTATTTACTGAACAATCTCAAAACCAGGACTTCTTGCCAAGTACCAAATCCAGTTCAAAGGTCTCCACTTCTCATTTTTCCGTGCTTTTTTACCCTTATGAATTCTAATCATTCTAGAAAAAAATATCTCATAAAATAAAATATCAAATTATGCCCACACAAAATCCAAACCAATGGCAACGGATACAATTTATAGACAATTTTTTTTTTTTTTTTTCTTTTCCTTTGGCTTTTTTCTCTCACTGCCCGTTTCTACTTTGCAGTCTCTATTGGTAGTGATCTGCAAAAATTTTCAAAAGAACATCTACAAATTTGCCCCCCAAACTCTCCCTATAATTTTTTTTTAAAGATAAGATTCCCATCCTATATAGTGATAAACTTTGTATATCCCACAAAAAAAATTAAATTAAATTAAATGGGCATTCAAGAAAACTAGGATGGATACAAAATTTTTTTGAACAATTATCTTAAAAAAAGGGGCTTTAGTTTTGCCTCTTCATTACTCATTAGAGGATTGGAGTTGACCATGAAAGGAGACTCATTTCTTGCCCTCTCTCTCCGACTCCTTGGTATTCGACATCTAGACTCACTATTTAGTTTGGTTTTTCTTTCCTCCTTCTTCTTCTTCTTCTTCATCCTTACTTCTTTGTCCTTTTTACAGTTTTTTACTTATGAATCTCTAAGTCCACGGTTTCTTTTTACACGTTACAATTTGTTGGATTGCTGTAACTCCTACCACGTGTGTGCCTCATTAGTTTTACTATTCTATTTGTTAATTTTACCATTTCATTAGTTTTTTTTAGGGCAATAACATTTCATTCGTTTCTTTCCGGTTTCCATAATGTGAATTTTGACACTTGATGTGATTTTCTTTGTTTGCTTGCAAAACCCTTCTTGCTATTTATATCATCATTTTTTGCTCTTTACTCCGCTCTTTTTTTGGGACTAACTTATTTTTACACCCACCTATCATCAAAATAATTTTAATTATCTACTCTGAGTTTCAATTAACTTAACTGGTAAAATTTTTGATAATTAAATAAAAGATCTATGGTAAGTTTAAAGGCTACTACTGAGTTTGGATTAATTTATACCTCACTCTTGTCATAGCATATAAAAGAAAATGATTCGAATTGCGGAGTTAGTAACATATTGTAATTATTTTTAAAAAAATTTAAAAAATATTATTAATACATCACTGTTTTCTAAGCATAAAAAACTTTAAAAAAATCAGTAATAAAGAAATTTAAATTAAATTACGTTTTACTTATGTCTATTAAAAAAAATCAGTATAAAACCATTAATTAGATCATTTCTACACTATTATTAATATACATTATTCAGATTTACCTCTCTCTCTCTCTCTCACTCTCTCGCTCTCTCTCATTATGATTGACATAGTTTTTATTGAAAGACCATAGTTTTTATTTTTTTATATAGAATTGAAAGACCATAGTTTAGCTTAAGATTTTCTAATTTTCATTCTTTTGATATTTGGTATACTAATGATACACCTTATATTGAAGATTTGCTTTCTTCAAGTACTGTACTTTGTGAAATCATATTAACTGCAACTTCATTATCTAATTCATTACTATTCAATGATGTTATTCTACTTCTACCTTTGCATTCTGAATATGCGAGAGCAGCCACGTATTTACAAATACTTAGAATCGTTTTTTGTTCAATGAATTCAATAATGTTTTGGTACATATCCTGAAGGTTTCATTTCTAAACTTTTTAAATAACTCAATAAAATTTGGATTAAAGAGGAGTAATTGGAAAAAAAAAAAATTAGAGCGTTTAACAATAGTGATACTAATTATGATTGGTTTTCATATGAGCTGCTACATTAATATTTCTTTTCTAGTTTAATTTCATCTATGAAGTGCACATGTAGCCATATAAAAATCTATAGGTATTTAATTGCATCAGTTATCTTGTGAATTCCTAATATGACTTTTCTTAAAGCTTTTTTTTTTTTTTCTTTTTTTTTCAGCCAATATTATGTTTGTTTCAATTCAAGACAAACATAATTACATTATACATCTATGCAAAGTTTTCCCGTGCATTGCACGGGTTTGCGACTACAAAATCACATCTTGATGTCAAGTCACGACCTTTTTCCATCTGGCAATTGACTTTAGAGTGACTGATTTCAAACTTTAGGAGGGTGATTGGCTTTAAAATAGTGTGCTCCGGTTTTGATCGTCAAATGGGTGATTGGTAGGTAAAAGAGATTAGATGGATGTGTCAGAAGGGTCAGATCAAAGGACCAACTTAAAGATGAACCAAGCACCTGGATTGAAGAATTGAATCGAGCATGAGCAGAGAGTAGGAGCAATAAGACAGAGCACTGGAAGATCACTTGTTGTTCTGCACTCTGCATAAACGACAGTGCCTAATAGGCTAATCCTCTAGTTCATTATACTACATGTAGTTTAGTATTAACTGTGATTGGTAGTTATATTTATAGACATGTGTAAGTGGTTGATTGGTAATAGGTTTTGGAGGGAAAGATCCTTATAATTTGGAGTTAGTTTAGGAAGTTAGTTTTTTTTGCTTGTATAAATACTAGTTTTACGTTCATTTTTCAGATATGTGTATAATTTATAATTGTTACTTTTTATAACGAGCTCATTACTAATAAAGCTTTATAATAAATATGCTAAAATATATGTATAACATTCTCCAAAAATAAATTTACATAAAACATTACAACATTAGTCGTGCATTGCATGAACAACTTACTAGTTATTATTATGTTATAAAAGTTGAATCACAAATTGGTCAATGCACAAAATCGTGCAACATGTCCATTACTGAAGCATAAAAAATTAACATGTAGTAAAATCTCAATAAATTTAGGGTGATATGGAATAATAATGTTATGTGGCAAGTTCTAATTAGATTAAGAATAAAAAAATGAAAAACCAAATCCAATAATTTTTTGAAAATTAAAAGATCCTCAGTAGTCCACAACTCATTCTTCACCAAAGTAATCCCTACACCGATTAATATATAGAGTCATAGACGAATAACAAATACAAAGACATAAACAAAGCCTTTTGGGATGCACTTCTAGCATGAATATAATAAGTACTAGAAATGACTAATAGTGGTTTTAGACAATAAATAACTTTGGTGAATTTTCTTTAAGTTATTTACAAAAATTCCAAACAAAGAGCCATGAACATAAGAAATCTAAGGTGATAGTCATCACAAATAGAACAATTGCAAAGTTACATAAATGAGATTAGAAATTTAATAACATGTATAATGAAGTGATATATTCAATCTTGAAGGAAAAAGTCTACATCAATCAATCTTAATCAAATTGTCTTAACTTCTTTGCTTCAGCTTCCTTCGTAATACTGAAAAAATAGAGAAATGTCATTAGTCATTTCTATAATATTGTTTTTTATACATGTTCAATTAAAAGCAAATGTGTTTCAAAAAAAAAATAAAAAATTAAAAGCAAATGTAATTTCACTTGAAATTTTAACCACGTTACTCTTTTCCAGATGTCAATGTCTATTAGTTAGTTGCTCACCCTATTTTGTCTTTTGTTTTGTTTGTTTGTTTGTTTTTTTTTTTTTTTTTCCATTTTTGAGTTTTTTTTTTTTTTTTTTTACCACACTATTACTAACCTTCAATTTGAATGTAGCATGATAACTATAAGATTGAGAATAATATTATATTCATTGAATTGTTACAAAATTTGGAACACAAATGACCGAAGTAACACAACTTCTCCCTTATTCTTGGTTCATGAAAACTCACCTTGGCAATGGACAAAGAACAATCAGCTATTGAACACAAGGCTACTGCCAATGAGAGAAACTGATATTGACTTTATAATTTTTCAAGTAGTAACATACGGAGGCCTTAATGGAGGGATAAAGAAATGGAAAAAGCCAAAAGTTGAAGAAGATTAAGAGATTGAGGAAGCATATTAGAAAGGGGAAAATAACAAATGGAAAATGGGATATATAACTCAATGAGTCGTGTTTATTGTGCTAACACATATGGAGTTTATTTTATTTTATTTTATATTTTTTTTAAGAGGAAAACTATATCAACCGTGTATGCTTGTTTTCCCTCAAAAAAAAAAAAAAAAAAAAAAAAAAAAAAAAAAAAACATGTATGCTTGTATGGTATTGTAACTTAAATATTGGTAGACAATAAATTGACCACTTACCATTTTTTTTTTCACTATCCAATTGATTTACACATTGTCTTTTTGACTTCTTTGAGTATCCATACAATTGTCTATTTGAATTTCTCCTCTGTATTTTGCCATAAATATATATATGTTCACTAATAGTAATAGGTCATAATGAGTAATTAAAATTATTTTTTTAAGAATTAGTGATTTAATCAATTATGATATTATATAACCGGCGATGATTTATCCATTAAAATCTCTCTTCTATATTTGCCATAAATATATATTTCCACTAATAGTGATGATTTAATTATGGTATTAGACTTTCATCATACCATTAAATAATTTTATCGATAAAAAAAAAACTATAAACAAATTGAAATTTGCCACAGAGCATTTAGTCCATATCACCCTAGTTTTATTGAAGATCTTGCTACATGTCAATATTTTGTGCTTGAGTAAAGGGATACATGTCATTTTAGTGTGTAGCTACCCGTGGGAAGCAAGAAGAGAGTTTATGAGTGGCTGGGTTCCATCTACACGTGAAGAGGAAAAAGAGAGTTTGTGGGTAAAAATAGGCTTTGATGTACATGTGGGTGGGGAGGGTCAGACCTTTCTGCCTTTGATCCCCACGTGATGGGGAGGGTCAGACATTTAAGCTTTGATCTACACGTGTGTGGGGAGGGTTAGACATTCGTGTGGTGAGGGTCAGACACTTTTAGCCTTTGGTCTACGCGTGGGTGGGGAGTTTTTTTTTTTTTTTTATACCAATAAGGAAAATACAAGAACTAGATCAAGACTGGATGAGTCCAGTTACACGCACTAGGAACATTAGTTGCATACTTAGCATACTTATAGACACAACCTAGAATAGCTCTAGGAACAAGCAGAGCTTTACAACACACACCTTGATGTTGAAGATTTACAAGATCATGGAGCAAAGTTTTATCTTCCCAACTAGGATTACAATCCTGATTACGATTTGAACAAGTCTGTCACTACAACACAAAAACAAAATTCTGCAGAAACCAAGATTTTTGGCCGTCACAGCAGCCTGCACTAAGGCTTCTTTAGTTGCTGCAGTAGGTGTTGGTGCTCCACAGCTATCACTACCAAAAAACATGACAGTACCAAGTAAATTTTGTGCTTCATAAGCATAAGTAGTCCTTTTGGGTTTTCTCTTCCTAGCAGCAGCAATTTTAACAATCAAGTCCCAATTTCCACCTATGCTTTGTTTATGTTTGCTTCGTTTCCTTAAATGAAAACCATTGCTATCCTGAACATTAAACGCATCCCTATATGCAAGATAAGGACTGAGCAGTTAGAATAACTTCAATTGGGTTAGGAGTTTTACCATCATGTACCACCATATTCCTGTGGTTCCAGATTGACCAAAGGAGAGTGAAGCTGGATTGCAGAAACTCCATTTGATCTTGATTCATCAGACTATACTGCAGAAGCAAATTGCCAATCCAAGTTTGAACACTTAGGCTCTGCTTGGAAGTTCATAAAGGGAAGGGGATGGAATGGAATGAAATGATCATAAGGGAATAGAAAAGAATGGAATGGAATGGAATGGAATGGAATAAATTTAAGTAAGGGAAAAGAATGGAATGGAATGGAATTAAGTAACCTTAATTGGATGTTTTATAATAAAAGAATGGAAAGGAATGAAAATGAATGGAATGTAAGTAATCTTGTTTGAGAGTAACATGGAGAGAATGGAATGGAATGGAATGGAATCATTTTATTGCAATATTACTATTAGACCCCTGTTTTAAAATAAATGGTTGAATAAATAGAGGTATTTTGGGAATTTTAATAAAAAATTCATTAAATCTAATTCCATTCCCTCTTATTCCTCCCAATTTCGGGGGAAATGAAAATTTGAGGTTTTAAGGGAATAGAGAGGAATGAGTGTTCCCTCCTATCCATTCCATTCTCTCCCAATTAAACTCCCAAACGAGGGAATGGACTTTCCATTCCCTCCATTAAAACTCCCAAATAAGGGAAGGGAAGAATATTCTAAAATTATTATTTTCATTCATTTCCATTCCATTTCATTCCCTCCTCCCAAGCGAGGCCTTAATCCACCTAACTCAGAGGTATGAAAAGACAAGGCCGAGCCATGCCAGCAAGCATGGGCAAAGGTGCAATGAAGAAAGATATGAGATAAGGATTCCTCTTCATCATCACAGAAAGGGCAACTACTATGAGTGCCAATACCCCTATTTTTCAAGGCAAGAAAAGTTGGAATGCTGTTTTGCAAGACTCTCCAAATAAACAAATTGACTTTTAAAGGGACCTTCACCTTCTAGATGAGAGACCAAACCTTACAAGGGATCTGAGTAAGCTTAGGATTACCATGATCATTCAAATTCTCATTCTTAAGCAGCAAATTGTAAGCATTTTTGACAACAAACTCCCCTAAAGATGAGTGTTTCCAAAGCAGCTTGTCTTCTGCATTCCCAGTCTTTGGTAAAGGTATGCTAAGGATTTCAGAACATTGAGGCTCAGGGTAAACAGTTATAACCAAATCAGATTTCCAAATACTAGTAGAGTGATTAATGAGGTCAGCAACAGAACTTGAGACCAAATTAGGATTAAGGAGGTTTTGGGCAGGACAGTGAAACCAGTTAGGGTGTTGAAGAGGTATATGCCAGCCACTACTCATGGGTGGAGAGTTTAGACAAGGCTCATAAGGTTTGGGCTTGGGTCTTTCGTAAATTTGGCCTATTTGTAAAAGGTAGTGGTTGTTGTTGTTGTTGTTGTTGTTTTTTTTTTTTTTTTTTTTTTTTTTTTTTTGTTGAGGATTACATTTGGTCTAAATATCAAGCTCAGCCCATATTTAGATATAACAGTAAAAATAAGTTTCTTTAATCTGTTAGGTAACAGTTAAAAAACTTAATGAAAAAATGTTAAAAAGACTAAATGGAAGCTTAGAGCGTCATATGACAAGACCTCGTATACTCCCTCATGAGGTTTCTACTTTTATATATACTAGTCATTAACCCGTGGGATACACAGGATATAAATTGAATATAATATATGATTTTATCTTACTAAATAACAGTATATAATTAAAGCACATACTGATAGTTATATGTTATAAAAGGAAGAAAAAAATGTCTTCATTACAACAAAAGTGGACTATGGTGATGAAATCTAGTGAGGATAAATAATTTTGTCACCAAATGATAACATTTAGTGAGGAAAAGAAGATTCGTCACCAAATATTATAAAAATTTTAAAATTGGTGACGAAATCAATATTTCGTCACCAAAGATGTATCAATTGGTGACGAAATTAATATTTCATCACCAAAGATATACAAATTGGTGATGAAATATTTATTTCGTCACTATAGGTCATGAAAAAAAGGCAAACCTAGGGTGACAAAATATTTGCATCACCAAAGACTTACCAAAGGTGACGAAATTCTAAATTCGTCACCCAATATTAGGATGTAGGTGTTTTTGGTGGCGAAATAAATTTTCGTCACCTATTGTTTAACCAAAGACTAACTGGAGGTGACAAAATTTCATATTCATCATCCAATATTAAGATGGAGGTGTTTTTGGTGACGAAATAAGTGTTCGTCACCTATTGTTTACAAATAATTAAGGATGATCATGGGCAGGGTATACTCATATATACCCGACCCAATTAATTTATCCATGGATATCCGATTATCTTACTCAATTAGTATCAATACCCAATTGTTACCCGGTCTATATATCTATAGATATCCATACCCAACCCAATGCCGATTTTTATAAAATCACCAAATATGCTCAAAAACCACTAAAATGACCAATATATCCTCAAAATCTCTAAAATAAGCAAAATACCCATGAAACCTTTAAATGATCAAAATACTCGTACAATCTCTAAAATCACCAATTATGCTATAAAAAAAAAACCACTAAAATGACCAAATTATCCCCGAAATCACCAAATATGCTCAAAAATCAATAAAAATTACCAAAATATCCCCTAAACCTAATAAATGACTTAACCCTCAAATCCTAAAAAATGACCAAAGTACACATGAAACCTAAAAATGACCAAAATACCCCCAAAACCTAAAATTTGGCCAAAATACCCCAAAAACCTAAAATTTGGCCAAAATACCCCCAAAACCAAAAATTACCAAAATATCCCCTAAAATAAAAAAAAACTAAAATACATGTGAAACCTAAAAACCGACCGAAATAGCCTTGATGCTTGAAAATTACCAAAACACCCCTAATCCTAATAAAATGACCAAAATACCCCCCAAGACTTAAAAAAATGACCAAAATACCCTTGAAACCAATAAAATGACAAAAATGGCCCTAAAACCTATATGATGACACAAATAGACCCTAAACCTAAATACGATCGAAATACCCTCAAATCTAAAAAATGACCAAAATACCCCTAAATGACCAAAATATTCATTTTTATAATTTCAAGCTATTTTGGTCATTTTTTAGGTTTAGGGGGTATTTTGGTTATTTTATAAGTTTCAGGGGTATTTTGGTCATTTTTTAAGGTTTTGAGGGTATTTTCAGTTATTTTTTAAGTTTAGGGGGTATTTTGGTAATTTTCATATTTCAAGGGTATTTTGGTCATTTTTAGATTTCAAGGATATTTTGGTAACTTTTAGGTTTTGGGGAGTATTTCGGTCATTTCTTAGGTTTAGGACGTATTTTTGTCATTTTTAAGTATCAGAGGGGTATTTTGGTCATTTTAAAGGTTTCGGGGGTATTTCAGTTCTTTTTTAGGTTTGGGGGGTATTTTGGTATTTTTTTTTCTTTAGTTTCTAGGGATATCTTGGTAATGTTTTAAATTTTAGAGGTATTTTGGTAATTTTATGATTTTAGAGCTATTTCGGTCATTTTTTAGGTTTAGGGTACATTTCGGCAATTTCAGAGGATTTTATGAGTACTTTAGTTATTTGCAAGTTTTAGGGGCAATTTGGTAATTTTGATTATTGGATAATTGGGTGGATTGGGGTTTACCCAAAATAATTTCGTTGAGTTGGGTTTGGGTTAGATGTAATTAGTTAAATGGGTAATAATGGGTAAGTGAGAAATACCCAAACCATATCCAAACCGTTTGCACCTAATAATGGGTAAATGGGTAAGAATTTTTGACGAATCCAAAAAACCCACTAAAAAATCTTATTTGTGATGGCAAAATAAAACCCTCGCAAATACTTGGTAAAATATGAAATATTTGTGACCAACAAAAAAAACTATCACAATTATGTGTTATAGTCGTCACAAATACTAACCTTTTGGAGGGAACTAAAATATTAGTATTTTTCATGTCTACATTATTTTCAAATATCTTTCATACTTACAAAAATTAAAGGTAATAAAAAATTAATAGGCATGTCATCAATCAGTGTCTAAATTCAAATTTTTGTAATTCAAAATAACGCATGAAAGATGAGTTTAAAGATCAAATGATAAATTACATCCAATTCACATGAAAATTGGCATGAATGTTAAGAACATATAGAAAATGTAATCCAATGGTTGGATATTCAAATTACGAATTCAGTAATAATTTATTGGGTGATGTACCATTTTTTTTAGTTACATCAGGTGTAACTTAAACCTAACCCTGTATTTCCTAATTCGATGTGAATTTTCACAAATTTACCGTTAGATTACATTATCTTCATATATTTTTCATGATTACAAAATTTCAAGGTGATCAAAGATTAATAGCCATGCCATCAATCAGTTGTCTATATTTAATTTTTAGTAGTTTAAAATAATGTATAAAATATGATTTTATAGATCCAACGGTAAATTACATCCGATTGATATAAAAACTGGCGTGCATGTTAAGAACATATAAAAATTTAATCCAACGGTTGGATTTTGAAATTATGAATTCAGTAATAATTTGTTGGGTGGTGTACCATTTTTTTTAGTTACATCAGGTGTAACTTAAACCCAACCCTGTATTTCTTAATTCGATGTGAATTTTCACAAATCTACCGTTAGATTACATTATCTTCATCATGATTACAAAATTTCAAGGTGATCAAAGGTTAATAGCCATGCCATCAATCAATTGTCTATATTTAATTTTTAGTAGTTTAAAATAATGCATAAAATATGATTTTATAGATCCAATGGTAAATTACATCCGATTGACATGAAAATTGGCGTGCATGTTAAGAACATATAGAAAATATAATCCAATAGTTGGATTTTGAAATTATGAATTCAGTAATAATTTATTGGGTGGTGTACCATTTTTTTGAGTTACATCAGGTGTAACTTGAACCCAACCCTGTATTTATTAATTCGATGTGAATTTTCACAAATCTACCGTTAGATTTTATTGTCTTCATATATTTTTCATGATTACAAAATTTCAAGGTGATCAAAGATTAATAGCCATGCTATCAATCAATTGTCTATATTTAATATTTAGTAGTTTATAATAATGCATAAAATATGATTTTTTAGATCAAATGGTAAATTACATTCGATTGACGTGAAAACTGGCATGCATGTTAAGAACATATAGAAAATGTAATCTAATGGTTGGATTTTCAAATTATGAATTCAGTAATAATTTATTGGGTGGTGTACCCTTTTTTTGAGTTACATCAGGTGTAACTTTAACCCAACCTTGTATTTCTTAATCCGATGTGAATTTTCACAAATCTACCGTTAGATTACATTATCTTCATATATTTTTCACGATTACAAAATTTCAAGGTGATCAAATATTAATAGCCATGCCATCAATCAATTGTCTATATTCAATTTTTAGTAGTTTAAAATAATGCATAAAATATGATTTTATAGATCAAATGGTAAATTACATCCGATTGACATGAAAATTGGCATGCATATTAAGAACATATTGAAAATGTTATCCAACGGTTGAATTTTCAAAATATGAATTCAGTAATAAGTTATTGGGTGGTGTACCATTTTTTGGAATTATATCCCTCGGATCAGAACTATCTCTTCAAGCACTCTCTGAAAGTCCATGACCGAAGCTCAAGGAGCTCAACCACATTCACCATGAGCCTCTAACACCGATGGTGCTTCGGTCAATCATAGATCCAAACGAAACCCAGATTTAAATTGAAAACCTTTTTTTTTCTTCTTAATTTAATTAAATTAATGTTTATTTATTTTAAAATTTTTGACCTGGATTTTTGTCTTAATTTTTTATTAATTTAAATCTGACATGGCATTTCAAAAATGCTAAATAATTTTTTTTAATAATATTTTAATATTCACGTTAGCGCCATGTCAACAAGTAGGACATGCCGTTTGCCACCTCAGCTTTTTTCGTAACTGGATTGATGGTAGGAGCCATTTTAAAAACGATTTTAAAAAGTCAGGGACGGACCTAGGAGCAAAATCAGTTTGTGGACCAAATCGAGAAATAACCCAAAATATAGGGACTAAAAGTGTATTTACGCCATTAATTAATGTTATATAAAAATTAAGTAACTTTTTAAATTTATTCACTTATTAACTAAATTTTTTTTTTCTAATCGTAATTATCACAAAAAGGAAAAAAAAAAATTAAATTCACGTGACTTTTAACTAACAAGTGTATAATAATGTTTTTGAGGACAAAGAAGTTGTAGCTATATAATCTATAATGTACAGACTCTACAACATGTCAAGTAAAACAATAGCTCTTTCTCAAAAAAAAAAAAAAAAAAAAAGTAAAACAAAAGCTAAAAAGTAAAGCCATAGCATGTGGTTGTCATTGATTCTAGTTTAAAAACTAAAACAAATGGGTGTGGCTCTCATTGTTTTGTTGGGTACAGAGCACACAGTTTATCATCATATTGGTTTAGTAGTTTTGTAACTTTTGGTTTGTTAATCTCTCTCTGTATTTCTGAAGAGGAAGCTCGATTCAAGAAACTCATGCAGTGTGTTGCTCGTGCTTCATGGTCTCTCCTCTTCCAAATCCAAACAAAAATGGTATTTTCACAACATTTTTACAATATTTTTATAACAAATTTTAAGTAGTAGATTATTATTAGTTGTTATTATTGGAGCAAAAAAATAATATTAATGATAAGTTTAAATTTAAACAATAACAAATAACTACTTATAATTTATTGTAAAAATATTATAAAAATGTTGTATACCCAATATCTCTAATTTTTTTTTTTATTTCTTTATGCGCGGTACCCAATTTTCAGGCGCGTTCCAAATTTTTTTGATTTTTTTTCTTCCATTAGTTAGTTTTTATTTGTGTAAACAAAGCACTGGTACTCTCTCTTTCTCCTCCCACGTACAAACTCACGCCTCTCAGCCTCCCAAAAAGACCTGTAAGCTCTCTCTCTCTCATCGATCCTCTCTCTCATCACTCTTCTCTCTCTCATCGCTCTTTTTCTTTTTTCAGGATTAGCAAGATATTGATTTCGGGATTAGAGAGGGTGTTGGTTTTAGGACATATATTTTGGGATTGGAGAAGGTAATAGAGTCTTTCCCTTTTGTTTCATGGTTATGTGCAAGAAAAAATAACACAAATTAAAGTTTCTGACTTTGTCTTTGTTTGAAACTTACATGTAAAAGTTAATTCCTTTGTGGGTTTGTCTAATCTTTTAGTCAAGTTTTTACATACCCAGTTTGATTTTCTTTTTTGGGTCTTCTTTATTTTGATAGATTTAGTGCTATTCTATGGAACTGTGCTGCACAATCTATAAATTGGTTTTGTTTACATCTCAAATAGTGATCCTTAAGAGGCTAACAAGTACAAAAAAAATAGAAGTGTTAATGTTTGATTTCTTTGTTTTTCTACCATTATTTAATTTGATTTGATTTTATGTTATGTCTTGTCCAATATGGTTGTTACATGGATGGTAGTAACTAGTAAGGCCATTCGACTATTTACATGGACCACTCTCATTTATTTATAATAAGATGATAATTATCAAAATTTCATACACCTACCAATAACATATTTTACATACCAGAGAAAAAATTTCTATCAATATATATATATATATATATATATATATATAAACAGGTATGCTCTCAACTCAACTCAAATTCAAGTTGCTCTCTTTGCAAATTTTAGATAAAATCCTCACTGCATCTAATTACTCAATGTCATCTTGCTAGGGTAATTTGGTTTGGAAGTCAATGTTCCATTAAAAAATAGATTGCTACAGTAACAATCCATCACTCTGGCTTATTGAGATATTGCTAGTTTATTGAGAAAATATCTGAAACTTGGTCTAGAGTTAGAAATTGCTTTTAAATATTTGTCTCTTTAACTGATTTGTCAAGTTATTGTCCTTTCTTTATGGCATTGTGGCCTTTGCTATTGCAAGGGATTGTTCTAATTGCTCTCTATCATAATTTTCAGCTTCTAAGTGGGTCAGGGGGAAGCAATTGAAAGAAGTTGTGGCCATTAAAAACACGTGAGTTCTACCAATATATGATTTGTTGCTTAGTTCATCTTGTTTGTGATTTGGGTTTTCTAATAATTGCATAACTGCTTTCAATAATTGCATAACTTTTTTTTAAAGATTTTAACACAGACGTGTGGCTTGTTTTGTAATAAATGGAGAGTGTGATAAATAAACTTCTTGTATTATTGATTGTGTATTAATTACATCACTAATTTCATGTTATTAAAATATTATTAAAGCTAACTGATTGAAACTAACTAATTCACTAATTACAGAACTAGCTCCTAAGAATCACGTAAATTTGCATGAAGGGTAAATAACCAAAAAGTGGTCAAAGCATGATTCACATGGCAGGATGGTAGGGATTCTCTCTCCCTCTTTTTTTTTTTTGGTTGTGGGAAGACAAAAAACCCTGTAGAGTATTGCTTAGAGAATCCCAGTTTAATTTTGTTCTCTTGTGGGAAGTGTGATAGGGTTGTCATGCAGCAACATGGGGCAACTGTTTATCTGAAGCAAAATTCAATAATGATCCAAGCAATTAAACAAGGGTTTTTCTTTTTCTTCTTATATTTTAAGAGATGGATATGGACCACCAAAACAATTTGTCCTATTTAATTTTTTAAAGAAGCAGTGTTAGTGGAGTCATTCTTTATGGAAATCTCACTTGATAGAAAAATTCCTAAATGACCAACTTGATTAGCTTGTTTTATTTTATTTTATTTTGTAATCCTAAATACACCCTTGGTTCTCTCACAAATAGATAGAGAACACCCTATTGTATTTAGACAAATTGCAAGACACTCTCACTCCCTAACTCTTGTGCACACACACAGAAGAAGTTCTTTTGCTATCTCTCTATTTCATGCATGAACTATCTCTTGCTCACACACCTAATGTTCTCATTTGCTCCACCTATATTTATATCCAAACTTCAGCCAAAATACCAACAGTTTCAGCACATGAGAGACTTCTATTGTTTAAGGAAGTCAACAATAGTGGCCAAGCAATCCTCGCATCATTTAATGCATGAGTGTAGTATTTCTTGAAGCAAGCTTCCATGCTGAATTCAATATCTTTGACTTCGTTGATCAAGTCATACTTTCTAACATAGGCATGCTTCCATTTATTGCCTATAGAGTCTTACATTTCGGCTATGCATGAATATAATTAAAGCCAGTGTTGTTCCTTGCCGTTTCTTTGACAATTCAGACAAGATAGCATTTAATGCTTAATTGTAATGTTTCTTTGACAATGAGCTTCCTCTTTCATTTTCCTTTACTCAATTTCTTATTCTTTTTTTTTTTTTTTTTTTTGCATGAATCTAAAACCTTTTTCTCTGCGTTTTCTTTTCAGCCAAATACCAACAGAAGAAACCAACACAGCCAGAAATAATCAAAGCAAAGAGAACCAAAAAAAAAAAAAAAAAAAAACAAAAGGGCATCAGCTAGGTAAACTCGAAATTCCTCTTTTCATTTTTCTATAGCTCTATTTACAGTTTTTGTACACAATACACACACCATCATGGAACCATAGCACCCACATTCTACTTCTAATCTACTCACACATACATGCGCTATACTCACCTGGACACAACACAATAGCACGAAAAGGTCCATAGCTTACCCCCTGTTTGAGATTATGGGTTTGAGAGAGAGAGATGGTGAGAGTAGGTGCAACCATCGTCTGTGGTGGCGATGAAGATCAAAGATGGAGGATGCTTGAGCTTCAGCCAGTGGGTTTTTGCAGAGAGAACTTGGGTTGAGTGTTTAATGGTGGTGATGGGTTTTTTGTTTATAGTGGTGACTGAGTTTTTTGTTTAATGTTGGTGATGAGTTTTTGTTTATTGTGATGGTTGGGTTTTCTGTTTATAGCAGTAACTGAGTTTTTGTGTTAATGGTAGTAGCTGTGTTTTTTGTTTAATGATGGTGGTGAGTTTTTTGTTTATGGTAGTGGCTGGGTTTTTGTGTTAATGGTGGTGACTATGCTTTTTGTTTAATGGTGATGATTGGGTTTTTTGTTTATGGTAGTAGCTGGGTTTTTGTGTTAATGGTGGTGGCTGTGTTTTTTGTTTAATATTAGTGGTGGGTTTTTTGTTTGTGGTGGTGGTGGTTGAGTTTTTTGTTTATTATGATGGCTGAGTTTTTTGTTTATGGTAGTGGCTGGGTTTTTGTGTTAATGGTGGTGGCTATGGTTTTTGTTTAATGGTGGTGGTGAGTTTTTTGTTTATGGTGGTGGCTGTGGTTTTTGTTTAATGGTAGTGGCTAGTTTTTTTTTTTTTTTTAAATATTGTTGGCTAGATTTTTTATTCGTTGTGGTGGGTGGGTTTGTGTTTATGATGGTGGCTGAGTTTTTGTTTTGGATTTCACTTTATTTGTTTTGTTATAAATTGGGATTTTTCTGCATTCTTTATGATTTCTTCGTAGTTTGTAATGTAGGTTTGGTTTTTATTTGATGAGAATGTTGTGGGTTTTCTTTCTTTGATAGTTTGGCTTCATATGATTTTGTATTATGATTACTTTGTCTAGTTTGTTATTGGGTATTCTGTGGACATTCTTTGCATTGTCTTACTAATAATAATATTTTTTTGTTGTTGTAGTACATCTTATTAGAGATATAGGTTTGCAGTCTAGTTTGTTATTAATGTATTTTCCTTTATATTTGTGTAGACATGGGATTGGTGGCAAAAAGATAGCTTTTGTGGGACTACTTGAACTCAAATAATTTTTTGTAAAGTTTGGAGGCTAAAACATTATTTGTATGTAAATTGTTGTAATTACTTTGTGAACATCTTTATTGCTTTTTTAGATTGTATGGATTTTATTTATGGATTTGGTTAGAAATGAATGAATGTTTTTTTTTTTTTTTAATGGATTTGGTTAGAAATGAATGTATGTTTTTTTTTTTTTTTTTTTTTTGGGATTTGGTTAGAAATGAACAGGTTAATGTAATGGCAAGTAAATGTAAAGAATATTAAAAATAAAATAAAATTGGTGACAATAATTTTCGTTGCCATATTTGACTATAAGCAGAAATTGGTGACGAAATAATTTGTCACCTGATCTATTGAAATTAAAAAAAAAAAAAAAAAAAAAAAAACAATTGGTGACGTAAAACTTTGTCACCTGATCTATTGAAATTGGAAAAAAAAAAAATGTTTAGTGATGAAATATTTCGTCACTGAAAATAAGGTTTAGTGACGAAAATATTAGGTGATGAAAAACTTTTGTCACCTATCATTTTTTATCGGTGACGAAAAAATTTCGTCACCTATAATTTTTTTATTGGTGACGAAACATTTTCGTCACCAATACATTCTGTGACGGAGCTAAGGTGATTAATACTGTTTCGTCACCAAATGTATTCGGTGACGAAATAAGGACATACTGTGATGAAAGATTTTGTCACCATAGTCCACTTTTGTTGTAATGCTTGTACATTATTTATTATTATTATTATTATTATTATTATTATTTACAATCCAATAAAAAAAAAAACTTATGCAACATAAAAAGAATGTCATTATAAATTAATAGAATTACGCGTGCAATGCACAGGGAAGCTATCGACTATGAGGTATGATTTAATCTTGGTTTAATTTACAACAATCATCATATCAGTATAATTTAACAAGAAAACTTAGTTTGTATAAATGCATAGTATACTCAGAAACGTGAGGTAACATTAATAAAATACAAATTGTAGTGATTTTGCGGGATGATATTTGAATAAAATTGAACATATATAATAAATTAGAACATAAAATCATGGGTTCCAATTAGCTCAAGTGGTAAAATGGAGTACTATCCAACAACATTATAACTCTTTTAGGGTTGAACTTTAAATGAACACAATGTTTAGCAAATTTATTTATTTTTATATGATATATGAATATTTTGCAAACATAACTTTGATAGATTTTTGTAAAATATTTTAAAAATATTAAGATTTTTTAAAAAATACCTAACCTCAATATGAAATATGCAATTAAACAAAAATTTAAATAAACATTAGGATTCCAATTATCTTGCATGCAAACCTCCTCCCTTCTCTTGAACAATGTACCTCATAACTATTTAAGATACTATTAAATGATGATAATTACATAAAAGAAAAAGGAAAAATAATAAACTGAAACACAAAATATTATTCTATCCAATAGATGCTATAAGACCATTTTTTCTAAATATTTGATATTTGAAAATATTTTTTGTTACAAAGCCTCTATTGGAAATTATTTAGTTATATAACTCTTTTTGGTACTCGATTTTATGAGAGTTGAGTTCCAATGTGGAACTAAATTTTGCCAAAGTCTATGAAATTCAGTAGAACGTAGAACTCGAGTTTTGGAAAATTGGGTTCCACATTTGTCACATATCATTGAATTGCATAGAACTCGACTTTGGTGAAATTAATTTCTACTTTGAACTTGATTTTGAGAAATCAAGTTCCAAAAGATGCTTCATAAAAAAAGGAGTTGCAATAGAAACTTTTTAACAAAACAATTTGCATAAACAAAATATTTAACAAAAAAAAACACCAAATTGCAATGTTAAAAGAAAATTTTGTAATAAATTGAAAGACAAGTATGGGTTTTCTAAAATTATTGTGATTGTTTTGTAACTTTTCAAATCTTCCAATCAATAAAAAGCCACCTAGTCCATAAAAGAATGATATCTAAAATCAAATAAATGTCAATTTAAATGTCTTAAAAACTAAGTTTATCAAAATGTATGACTATAAAACAACACAAATCAACTAATAATAACTTCGAATTTCAATACTTTGCAAGAAATAGTCAAACCCAATTAAGCCAAGAGTTTGAATAATATTTTTGACATTTGAAATTAAGGGTCTTCCTCTTTCAAACATTTTGTGGCTTGAATGTGTACTTACTCGGATGTGGTTATAGCATAAGTCCCACACTTTCTATGTAGTAGTGGTTAATCTATGAATGAAACTTTGGCAAACTTTTCTCTTTAAAAAATGGAAAAATAAAAAGTAAAATAAAGAAAGGTTGCATGTTATCCATATTGTGCATGAGACTTGTTTACTTGGCATTTAATGAGAGTGCTAGATTGAACCAAAAAGAAAAAAAAAAGAAAAAAAAAAGATATAGTAAAAAAAGAAAACAAATTCAAAGCAGTTAAAAACATGTATTGTAGCATTCCTATTCCTCCCCCAACTCCTCAAGCCAAAGTTTAATGAACCAAACAATCAATAAAGCCAAAATTTAAAGAACCCAACTTACAAAAAGAAGCCGAGGAGAAAGAAAGGGCACTAAAGCCAGTGAAGAAGCCTTGTTTGTTGAAGAGGCTGTGTTTGTTTTCTAAATCTTTGTGGCGTTCATAGGGTTTACACGTTTTTGGGTCTTTGTGTTTTAAAGAGAAATTTTTATATAGTTGAAAATTGGGGCTAGAATGAATGAATGAAGAGAGAAAGGCGAAGGGTAAGGGTGTGGCTGAGTCTGAGATAAAAACAAAGAGCAAAACGGATTAGTCTACAATCGCTTGCTGTAATGGGGTTGAGATTGTTAGCAATTTTTTTCAAAGACAGAGATGTGTGGTTGAAAAGAGAAACTACTTACAAATCGCAGTTTTTTTGCAGTCCAGTTATATTTATATGTACTGTGGGAAAAATAACTGTAATGATACAGTGATACGACTTGTTTCTTTTAGTTGTGGTTAGTTATTTAAAATCCCAAAAGACATAATTGTTCAGTGTCTTATTTTGCAAAACGAAAAGACACAATTGTTCGGCTTTTAAATGTAGGCGTGTGGCATAAATTTATGTAGTCACATGGCATAATGAGACATAGTCAACAAAAAATCAAACATTTCAGCTATTAGTTATTATATAAATATATTGATGATGTGATGGCCAAGAGTACAATCAAATGCAATCAAAGCTAATAGAAGATATTTTAAATTGATTCCAATGATGAAGGAGAGATTCACTTAAATGAGGAGACTAAGAAAAAAGGAGAAGCATCATGTTCTAAGTATAGTATTGAATTTTAAACTCTATAATTAAATTTGTTAACTACTAAAACATCTTAGTAAATTGAATTTTTGCAACCACGGATTACACCATTCAATTGAATTTTTGCGGGCACAAATGCTACTAAAACTCTATCACACTGATTACACAATATAAATTGATAATATTACCATCTCAAACATAAAAAAGAAAAAAAAAAATATATATATACATATATATATACATATATATATATATATATATATATATATATATATAACCTGAATAAATTTTAAAAAGAGAAACAAACAATCATATATCAGTATAAATACCCAACCTAAATACAAAAAAAAAAAAATCCATATATGACCCACAATACAAACGAGGTAGTAACAAAATTTAAAAAGACAAAAGAACAGCAATAAAAAAAAGAACAATACTATTAATCTAATCCTTACATTGAACTATTATGCAAGGCAGCCATAAGAATAGAGGTTAAGAGCAACTAAGATTTAGAGATACCTGAACTAAATCATCTCACTTTTTAGTATTAATATTGTTTGAGGAGAGGAAGAGATGAATGAGTTAGAAAGCCAAAATCTCGCGTTAGGAAGCTAAAGGGTTGCGTTTGAGATTGTAACCATGGAACACAAAGGGTTACTATTTGAAATTGTAATCGTGGAACACAAAAAGTTGCCATCTAAAAATTGTAACCGTGTAAGAGATAAGGTTGGGAATTATTTTTTTATTAGTATTTTTAAATTCAGGAAAACTACTTTTAAATTGTATTAATATAGTGTGAAGAAAGAAAGAGATGAAGGAGTTAGAAAGCCATAGTCTATCGTTAGGAAGCTAAAGGATTGCTTTGAGATTGCCACTGCGGAACACAAAGGGTTGCCATTTGAAATTGTAACTGTGGAACACAAATGGTTGCCGTCAAAAATTGTAACCGTGTAAGAGATAGGGTTGAGAATTATTTTCTTTTTATTACTATTTTTAAATTTAGGAAAACAATTTTTAAATTGTAGGACAAATTCAAGAAAAAAAATGGTAATAACGTGGCTGCTAATGTGACTTAACCTGAGCGTAGCAATATTAATTGCTACGCTTTAGCTTTTAATAATATATAGATTTTTATTAGTATTTTTAAATTTAAGAAAAACTATTTTTAAATTGTATTAAAATAGTGTGAAAAGAGAAAGAGATGAAGGAGTTAGAAAGCCATAATCTAACGTTAGGAAGCTGAAGGGTTGCTGTTTAAGATTGTGAAAGTGAAACACAAAGGGTTGCTATTTGAAATTGTAACTGTGGAACACAGAGGGTTGTCATCTAAAATTGTAACCGTGTAAGAGATAGGGTTGGAAATTATTTTCTTTTTATTAGTATTTTTAAATTTAGCAAAACTATTTATAAATTGTAGGACAAATTCAAGAATAAAAATGGTAATGACATGGCTATTGATGCGGCTCAACTTGAGTGTAGCAACTTTAAATGCTACATTTCTGTTTTTAGTAATATATAGATTTATATATAGAAAATAATAGCAACTCTGGGTCAACTATTCAAAACAGCATGGTCAAGGCATAATGGTGATGTTTGTTGATAATTCTCTACTCCTTGAGTACCTTTCAAAATATAGTACCTTTCAATTATGTGTTCACCAATTCAAATTACAATAAGGCCTGCATAATATATCTTAAAAAACAAAGCCCAAAAAAAAATTAAGAAATATGAAGGAGGTGATGCTTTAATTTTATACTTTATGTTTGAACAATGTAATTTAAGAACTTGCAATTCATAGGAGGCCCTTTATGTTCCCTTCAAAGTTCCAATAGCAAAGGACTTTGGAAGCTGGAATGCTCTTGCATTTCATTTTTTCTATGTCAGTCCTGCAGTATATTAGTTTGTATAGGTCCACTTGGATCATGAGAAGCATGAGGCAACCCATGCAAGTCTCTTTTGTGCTCTACCTTTTGTGTTGTATATTCTCCATCTTTGTAATCACAACAGCAGTAGACACCATTGTTGTAACTCAGTCAATAAGAGACGGTCAGACTTTAGTTTCATCGGGTGGGAATTTTGAGCTGGGATTCTTTAGCCCAGGTAATTCCAAAAGTTGGTATATAGGAATATGGTACAAGAAGATATCTAAAATGACAGTGGTATGGGTTGCCAACAGAGAAACCCCTCTTAACAATACAACAGGAGCTTTCAAACTTGTGGACCATGGAATTCTTGTCCTTATGGATGAAGCTAACAATGCCATTTGGTCTTCCAATTCATCAAGAGCAGCAAGCAACCCAGTTGCGCAGCTTCTGGATACAGGAAACTTTATAGTGAGAGATAGAAATAGTGATGCAGAAAATATAATTTGGCAGAGTTTTGATCATCCAACTGATACGTTTCTGCCCGGTATGAAGTACGGATTTAATTTGGTAACTGGCTTGAGTCTAGTGTTGACATCATGGAAGAGCCCTGCCGACCCTTCAGGAGGTGATTATACTAATCAGCTTGATCCAAATGGATTACCACAGTTTATTCTTAGAGAGGGACCAAAAGTGTTATCCCGGGCAGGACCATGGAATGGTCTACATTTCAGTGGTATGCCTAATTTGCGACCCAACCCAATTTATAAATATGAATTTGTTTCCAATCCCGTGGAGACTTACTATACTTATCAGCTTATTAATGACTCGGTTGTTTCAAGGATGGTTTTAACTCCTGATGGCAAATTGCAGCGGCTTATATGGATTGATAGAACACAGAGTTGGAGCCTCTACTTAACGGCACAAGTGGATGGCTGTGACAGGTACGCACTATGTGGTGCATATGGTAGTTGCAACATCAACAACTCCCCAGCTTGTGAATGTTTGACAGGATTTGTGCCAAAATTTCCTGAAGATTGGAATGAGGCAGATTGGTCACATGGATGTGTACCAAAGACACCTTTAAATTGTGGGGCTGGTGAGGGCTTTCTAAAACACTCTGGAATTAAATTGCCAGACACAAGGCAGTCCTGGTATAACAGGACCATGGACCTTGATGAATGCAGGGATGTGTGCTTGAAGAACTGCACCTGTACAGCTTATTCTAGTTTGGACATCACCGGAGGAGGAAGTGGTTGCATACTTTGGTTTGGAGAACTGATTGATATAAGAGTGTACACTGAATGTGGGCAAGACATTTACATTAGGATGGCTGCCTCTGAATTAGGTAAGGTTCATTTTTCTTAGTCTTAAATAAGTTTTGTTTTGATTCAAAATTTGTAAATGGGGCCTATTGAAATATAAGCATATGGAAACAGAAGGAACAATTAGGAATTAGTCCATATGTGAGAAAATGACAAAGTGATTTGAGAAAATTATTTTCCATAATGCTAATGCTAATTTCTTATAATAAATTGATGATTGCAGTGGCATATGGAAGCTCGAAAAGAAAGAAACAAATGAAGATCATAGTTATTGCTTTATTATCTTTTGGAATGGCTCTCCTCGGCCTGTGCTTTATGCTATATGTCTCAAAGAAGAAGCCTAAAAGAGAAGGTAACACACGTAAAATAATACCAAAATCAGGTTTGATCAGTGAAAAATTGTATTAAAGGAAGGATGACTAAACTGACATCCACAATCCCAAATCAATCCTATTTCATATTTTGTTTTCTAATTTCTTGTCCAACTTCATCTTGGCAATCATTTATAGGATGTTTTTGTTTTCTTTACCATGTATTGGATCAATCAGTCAGGATCACAGTATGTCAGTGAATACCACTTTGGAATGCATTGACTGGAATAATCTACCTCATAAGTGTTCCATGGGTTTTTAAGAGTTCAACATTCCTGAAATATATGTATTCCTTCCTTATTTCATATGTGCTCCATTCTTCGCAGGAATTATTTTATGCAATCCGGGACCAATACAAGACTTCACCACTGGAGGTGAGAATGACGATTTAGAGCTACCATTATTCAGATTTGCTACAATAGCTTATGCCACAGATAACTTTTCAGTTAAGAATGTGCTTGGAAAAGGCGGCTTTGGACAGGTTTACAAGGTATCTAAATTGAAAGACTGCTATACAGTTCCATAAATATGGTTGGGACTATCCACTCTACATGGAACCAATTTCAGGCACCAAAATAGTATTTCTGCCCATGAATTTAGTTCCTATTCTGTAATTTTGTTGATAACTTCAGCTTAGTAAAGCAAACTATCTTTTTGAACTTACCTAATATTTCAGTAGCAGTTTGCTTTCCGAATGAAATTATTAATTTATGAGTCTCTTCTTGTGAAATTTACAAGAAATTCTGTGCATTTGGTGCATGTACAAGTATTGGTAATTAACTAAAAAAGATGACTTCTTTGGCAGAAATATGAAATTAATATCTACAGACTCTACACAAACTATTTTTTATATTCTATTGTTCATAAAGTCATCTAGGTGGGGGTTATAAATAGTCTTTTCAACACATGGAACTTTTTCAGACATTTATAAATATGAATGCATGCGTACAAGCAATATATAAAAGTATAATATCCCTTATAGCTGAACGTTTGTGACTGATGCAAATTAATAATGATACACAGGGCATACTAACAGAGGGACAAGAAAATAAAGAAATAGCTGTAAAGAGGCTCTCTACATATTCAAGACAAGGACTCCACGAATTCAAAAACGAAGTTTTGAGCATTTCCAAGCTTCAGCATCGTAACCTTGTGAAGATTTTAGGATGTTGCATTCAAGAAGAAGAAAGAATGCTGATATATGAATACATGCCCAACAAAAGCTTGGACTACTTCATTTTTGGTTTGGGTTCATCAAGATCTTATCTTATTTAGACTGTAAATTTATCTAGATTAGCTTTTTAGTTCTGCAACGCCTGCTTGAATTAATGTTTAGACCAGTCATAGTTTTGTAGATCTTCAGGATGGAAATTGCACCGAATAGCATTTTTCCTTACTGTTTCACTCGAAACAATATTTCTATAATGATTGTGCTCCTAGGTTTTGCTATGATTGTTACCTTTGCAGCCACTTGAAATTACTTGTACAGAATGTACATGTTAGCAACGTTGTTTGATTTTAGTTTGAATGAATATTTAAATAATTGACAGCCCCAGCATGAATTAACTTTGATGCTAAACTTGCAGATCCAAATCAAAGCATATTAATAGATTGGCCTAAGCGCTTCCACATTATCAATGGGATTGCACGGGGGCTACTTTATCTTCATCAAGATTCCAGATTGAGAATTATTCATAGAGATCTAAAAGCTAGCAATATTTTACTGGACTATGAGATGAATCCAAAGATTGCTGACTTTGGCATGGCTAGAATTTTTGGAGGAGACGAAACTGAAGCAAAAACAAGTAGAGTGGTTGGAACATAGTAAGAATCTCCATATATATTGTAATTGCAACCGCTATCCGTATACATGTTCATTTAATGAATAATTTTCTGCAGTGGTTATATGCCTCCGGAGTACGCAATTGATGGACTCTTTTCAATAAAATCTGATGTGTATAGCTTTGGTGTTTTGGTATTAGAGATAGTGAGTGGTAAGAGAAATAGGGAATTCTCTCATCCAGACCACAATCTTAACCTTCTTGGACATGTAAGTGATGTCAACCAATATAATCCCATCTGGTTTTGTTTTGTTATTTTCTGTTTTAAATTTTCAGATGAGTGATTTTGGGCATATTTTGCTAACTTTCAGGGTTTCAATATAATCTCTTTTCCCCCTAAACTTACATTTACAAGTGATCTAAATTCTCAGGCATGGAGACTATATAAGGAGGATAGACAATTGGAACTAATTGATAATTCAGAAAAGGAATCGTGCAATCCAAACGAAGTGTTACGATCAATTCATGTAGGTCTATTATGTGTGCAGCAATGTCCAGAATATAGACCGACCATGTCTACAGTGGTTTTGATGTTGAGTAGTGAGACTGCACTGCCTGAGCCTAAAGAGCCTGGTTTTCACACTGGAAGGTATCTATCAGAAATGGATTCTTCACAAATCAAGCAAGAAGGATCTTCAACAAATGGACTAACAATTACATTGCTAGAGGCTCGATAAAGCATTTGCCTAAAAACATGTTTCAATGTATTAATGGAGATTTGGAGTGCACTGTATACAATGGTTTATAATTCCGCTTTTCACAATTTGAGGATCAAACCAAAATTATGGCTTTAGTGAACTCATGCAATATTGTTCATACTAATTTATGTATGCGTTTAGTTAGTGAAAGTGTATTCAATGATTGGAACTTCTCTACCTGACTCCCAATTATCAACTTTTACATTTCAGATTATAAAAGAAAACATTGTTTACCGTGCTTAGTTGAGAAAATGTTATTTTTCTAAATGAAAATCTGTACACTGTACTTCAGAAACAACTTTGCATTATAATATGGAAAAATATCATGTCATTAATTCCCACTAAAGCTAAAGAAAAGCCTCCAGCCTAAAACATGCCAGATGGTGTGAATGATATAAGATGCCCATAAATGGCATGCATTTAAGAGTGAAACAAATACACTAGTTGGTATTTAACGACCTGACCTGTTAAGCCATTCATTTTGGATTTAGCACAAACAAGTAATCAAGCAGCATACGCCTGTTCAACACCTTAACAATCCCAATCCAACCACAATCGGACATAAATAGAAACAAAAGATAAGTCCTCCATTTCGCAATCCATTTCTCCATTTGTTATTACTAGAATATTCATCTGCCTTGAAATATAAATAACGCAGAGGGTGCAATAGATGATTATCCATGCATTTAGGTGCTCAAGCAATACATGTTGGCAAATATCATATCAAACTTACAGTGTGGGAAACTAGTAGGCAGGGCAGAGAGATGACGACTTTACAATTAACTTACCCGCATAATTCTTTTTCTTGTCACTTTATTCAAAAGAAAACCCTCTCCTTTGTTTGTAGCGACTAATCTACCATGCCGCCAACGTAGAAAAGCTCACTAAATTTGAAGAGCAAGAATCTGCTTCAGGCAGATTACTTTTTGTATAAAAACCTGGCTGCTTTAGTGGAGGCAATAAACTCTCACTCCCCAGCATTAGGACCACGGATGACATGTCTGGCCTATCACTAGGTTGTTTTTACACACATAATAGACCCACGTGAATGCATCGTAATGCCTTTGACAAAGTGAAGGAGTCATTCGGCACTTCATCCAATAGCTCTAGAGGTCTCTCTTCAATCCATTGTCTCCATGCCTAAAACACAAAAAAATTGTCAGTTGCTTGCAGAGTTGGAATAGTTAGGAGTCCTCTCTGTTTTGTTAGATTTTTGAGAGAGCTAAAGATCATGGCATGAGGGGGCAGTATAATTATCTTTGTTAGAGGTTGTCAAATTTACTAAAGCAGTCCAATTTTTCAATTAATAGCATCTTACTTTAGTCTTTACTTCAGAATGGCAATACAATTCAGGTTCTAAGTGAAGAGCAACTGCAATGTTTACCACATGTTACTTAACATGCTACATAGTCTTTCTTAATCAATAATATAATATTTTAGTCTCCTAGAAATGTCCAAAAATCTTGATTGTTCTAACTTTATAAATTTAGATTAATAGAACCATTTCACTCAATATTCGGAAACCAATTCTATGACAAATCTGTATCTATACATATCTAAAAGTTGAAGTGTAGTATTTATTATTGCTACACTTCAGTTAAGCCACATTAGCGTCCACCTCATTATCATTTTCTTTCTAATTTTTCTATAATTGTTTTAACATTTACTTTTTATTTTATTTTAATATTTACACATTTTTCCAACATTTCTCCACCCTTATCTTTTTATCTCCTCACTACTCTCTACATAAATATTATTTTTCTTCTTTTCATCTCCCCACTACCCTCTATATAAATAATATATTTTTTCTTTCTCTTCATCTTCCTTTATTTTGTCTCTTTTTATTCACACCCTCTTACTATAAATTTGTAATTATCTATTCCATCCTATGCATGGTTTTCTCTCACAAAAAAATGTTCTCTCTCTCTCTCTCTCTCTCTCTCTCTCTCTCAATTTTTCGATGAATTTTTTTTATACATTCTTTTATATCCAAGTTACTAATCTTTGGAAATCCTTTCTTTTCTTTGCATTTTTTTTTCTACACTAGAATCATTATACTCATTTTCTCACTTAATTTAATCGGGTAGTTTGCTGGAATTCAAAAAAAAGGTCCTCTCTCTCTTTCTCTCTCAATTTTTTGATGAATTTTTTATACGTTCTTCTATTTATGCCAAATTACTCATCTTTGGGAATTCTTTCTTCTTCTTCTTCTTCTTCTTCTTTTTTCTACACTAGAATCATTATACTCATTTTCTCACTTAATTTAATCGGCTAGTTTGCCAGAATTCAAGTAAAACCAAACAATAAGGAATTTTACGGCATTGGAGAACACTTGAATATAAACCTGCCAAAAGATAAAAGTCAACAAATTAGTGGAGTTATGATTAAGCTTCAAACAGGATTGGTGGTATTGCCAATGTTCTTTAATTAGCATCCTTATTTCTATTTCTTTGGGAATTCTTTCTTCTTCTTCTTCTTCTTCTTCTTTCTACATTAGAATCATTATGCTCATTTTCTCACTTAATTTAATCGGGTAGTTTGCCAGAATTCAAGTAAAACCAAACAATAAGGAATTTTACGGCATTGGAGAACACCTGAATATATACCAGCCAAAAGATAAAAGTCAACAAATTAGTGGAGTCATGATTAAGTTTCAAACAGGATTGGTGGTATTGCCAATGTTCTTTAATTAGCATCCTTATTTCTATTTCTCTATATATGTTTCCTAGAATTAGTATTAGTCTCATTTTTATTTTCTCTATTATATATTCTAGGCAAACCAAGAGTTCTTTAAAACTCCACATTGGTTAATGCCATTTAGATTTTTTTTAAATTGTTTTTTTTTTCTCTTTAATTGTTAAATGTTATCCTATTTTTGTTCTTTCTTATAACTCTAATTAATGTTGATGGTTCTTTTTTTTTTTTTGGTTAGTTAAGGTTGATGATTCTTTCTTACAGAGTAAAGAAAAAATTGGAAACAATTGAATTCCGTATAAACCTGTACCTAAAAGGGACAGAAGCCTTTATTTATTTGATTAGAGACAATATATTAAAGGGGCATATCCTTTGGCCATTACATTGCATTTCTTAGAGGTTAAAAAATAAAGCTTGTCATTATAGGAAAACATTTTGGCTGGGGATAAGGGCGTCATTTTTTTTTTTTTTTTTTTTGCACTAAGAGTAACAAAAGATCCTATTATAAAGGAAGCCCACAATCATATCACATGCTTATTACACTAACCTGCATGAGCACAATTCATCATTCTCTCTCACCATATTTCTACTACATTTGCACTTAGCAACCTAAGATTAGAATTTATTCCCAATAGAAGACATGTGGAATACTAGCCGTAGACTCGCGCGATGCGTGGAAATATAAATATTATGCAATGAAGCGTAATATATAAAAAGTAACAATTACTTCAACCATTGTCTTTTTTAAAAAAAAAAAAAAAGATTTTTACACTTATTTTTTTAAATCTTTTTATCTCTACAAATATATCATTTTAATATTTTTTGTATATTTCATTAATATTTTTTAAGGTGAACCATATTCTTCTAACTTTGTTGTAGTGTACATTTGCTTAATATAGAACTCATCTCTCAAGGAATAAGGAAATTATCATAATAATAAAAAATAATCACAAAATTACAATGTTAACTTAACCAAAATTAAAATAAAACTAAAGAAATAAAAAAAATAGATTTTATAATAATTATTAGTCAAAAAATTGGTAGGCATATTCAAATTCCTATTTCCAAAAACAACCAAGTAATAATCCAAACCAAAATTCAATCAAAATTATAAAAGGGAAAGAAAAGACTTTCTGATGGGAAATTAAAAAGCACAATACTAAAAAACATATTAAAAATAAAAAACCCATCAATCTTAATTATAGTTATTAGAAAGAAAAAATATCTTTCATGTGCAATTGTTCTCTTTATTGGTATTTATTGTTATATATTTTATTTTTACTTTTTTTTCCCTTCTCATCTTATGTTATTCAACATTTAAATTCATTCACATCTTCCACGTCATTAAATTATTTATATTTTCTCTCTTTTTTATTTTTAATAATTAAATATGGAATATTTTATTTAAATTCAAATCAATAAAATTATCCGTAAAAAGTTGTAACTTTTTTTTTTTTTTTTTTTTACCATTTGCACTTTGTCCAAGCTTTTTCCTTACCTTTATATTTCATCTCTCCACTACTTTCTACCTTAATATCACTATTCATCTCCCCACATCTTCCATATCATTAAATTATTTATATTTTTCTCTCCTTTTTTATTTAAATTGTATTTTTTTTTCTCTCCTTTTTATTTATAAAAAATAAAATTTTAAAATTTTACTTAAATTCAGTAAATAAAAGTGTCCTCATAAAGTGGAGTAATACTAGAGACACACTCATTCTCAAACCCAATACACCAAAGAAAAAATATAATATGAAACAAATGCCAATTGGGAAACACTAAATTAAAAAAAAAAAATAATGAGGATATCAAACCAAATATAATATAAAGAAACTAATAGTTATGGATATAGTAACTGAAGGGTAGCAAAATTAAATGAAAAAACAAAAACTACAATGCATATTTAATGCAATAAAATCATTATCAAATTTTGGAAAATAGCAGGTTGCCTAGAGAGAGAGAGAGAGAGAGAGAGAGAGAGAGAGAGAGAGAGAGAGAGAGAGAGAGAGAGAGAGAGAGAGAGAGAGAGAGAGATGGTAAAGAAAAAAAAAATCAAATGTCAACTGTAACTATTAATTGGAAAACAAAGAGGTTGTAAGGAGAAGTAAAAATAAAAAATAAATATGACTAATATGGAGAACATTAAAAACTTTACAGTGCAATAAAATCAATCGTTACATTCACTTAAAAAATTGAATCAATAATCAATAATCAAACACAATCATAGCAATATATTTAAACTTAAAACAAATCAAACTCTAATTCATAACTAAAAGGAGATGTTCTCTGTATCAAAAAAATAAAATAAAAAAGGAGATGTTCTCACGTAATAATAGAAATTACATAAGAAATAATGTTAGAAAATTTTAAAATCCCTTTTTTGACATTTCATTTAACTTTATATATATATATATGTATGTATGTATGTGTTTGTATATATAATCTTCATACAAAATTACATTTAAAAATCTAATAAACAATGCTACTTCTCATTTAACACCTCTGTTATGAAAATCATTAGCCAGTAAATATATGATAATAGAAAAAAATGTTATAAATGAAATTATGATAAAAAGTGATAAAAATAATTAGCTATTATCATTATGAAGTAGTAATCTATGATTTTACACATTTAAATAAGTAGAATATATAGAGTTTACTTAAGGTATATGTAAAGATTTACATTAAAAAAAGATATGTAAAGCTTACAAAAATGTATATTCTATAAATAAATAAAAAGGTATATGTAAGGTTTTTATTAACTTAAAAGAAAATTAAAAATAAATTATTAACAACAACAACAACAACAACGACAACAACAACAACAACAACAACAACAATAATATAGAAGTAATTACATTCTCCTTCCTTGAGGCTTGAAGAAATGACACTTTACCCCAAACTTGAAAAGAAAAAATATTTTTACCTTTTACATTTGTTTGACCAAATTTTGTTAAATTAATATTAAAATATTATGTACTAACCTGCCTGTGCTTAAGGTAGGTTCCAAAATTGTCCTTAATTTTAAAATTAAATTCTCTTATTTTAAAATTTTAAATTAAAGTATATTTCAAAAATATTAAGTAATGTCTTTTGCTTTTTTCCCCCCTTTTCTTTTCCCAACGAGTTATGGAGATATTTGTCATTTCAAATGTTTTGGTATTTTATAAATTTGTATTTTAATTCTAAAGTTATGAGTAATGTCTTTACTAACCATGGTTAAACATTTATAAATAGATTCTTAAATAAATTTAAAATATTTTGTTATTAATATAAACAAAATGGGAGAGTGTTATTACTTATTACCCCAAATATATTTGATAAGATCACCCTAAAAAGAAATTATCTCGCGCAATGTGTGGGTATGTGACTAGTTTTTTATATAAAATATGAATTACAAAAATTGAGTTTCAAAGCATTCAACAATATTGTGGTAAAACATAAATATTATACAACAAAATGTGTATTATAAATAGGTCTAAAACCTAAAAATTATTTCAAATAAATATTCAAAATATTTGCGTATCATGCTTGAAATTATCTAGTTTTTTTTTTTCTAAAGTTGAATTTATTACAGTATTTCCATTGTTTAGATGGAAACAAATGTGGATCCTAGTTAACGAATTACATAAGTTGAAATTCTATAGTTTCTTTAAAAACAAGCCAATAGACGTAGTAGCCCATTGTCTCATAACCACCCATAACCATCGATCATTGTGATTTCTGCAAAAAAAATAAAAAATAAAAATAAAACAAAAAAACAAAACAAAACAAAAACAAAAAACTTAGATGCAAAAGCCGATAAAATCCTTACAACAACATCCAAATCCACCTCTAAATCGGAACCCACAAATCCAAACCCATTGCCATAACCAGAATCACCAAGATCACCAAAATTAGCCACCACACCCTAATCAAAATCAACCTATAACCACTCACAAAACAAAAAAACTCACGGCAACACTCCAAGAAAACGACTACCACAAACAACCAACAACCTACCATGTTCACATCTCAAAACCCATCCCACAAAAAACAAACAAACCCCAAAAAAACCCCAAAAAACCAATAACTCGTCAATCAAAGAGAGATATTCAGCGGAGTGATGAGGTAGAGGCATGGTGAGGCTAAGAGTGAGAGAAGTAGTAGAGAGAGATGGAAACATGTGAGAGGTTTAGCTTTAACACCAAATACTAAAAAGCAAGCTACAATGATGGTGGTATATCTATTTTTTTTTTTTTTTCTTTTTGCAAATTGTAACACTAAATTGCTATCTTTACAAATTCATTGTCGCTCTTATGGAGGGGGGGGGGGGAGGGGGGGGGGGGAACTATTGTTTATTTGGTAGCTGTAGGTAGTGAAGAGACAAAGAGGAAGAGAGATAAAGAGACAAAGAATAAATTAAGAATAAAAAAATAAAAATATTTAATTGAAGTGATAACAAATATTTATTTGGGTTTTTTTAATTTTGTAATAAAAAAAGAAGAAGAGAAAAACTATTTTTTATTTGGAAAAAAAAAAGGCAACTAGGGGAATGACATCATTCCCCTATCCCTGAAAACAAAACAAATAAAATCACCGATGAATACCCTAACTAAGAAAAATTAAGAGAGAGAGAGAGAGAGAGAGAGAGAGAGAGAGCGAGATTCAGATCGAGATAAAGAGAGATATCGATACTGGGAGAGAAGGAGATGGATTTTGCGGCGTGCTAGGTCTACTTTGGCAGCTCCCAAGTACAGCTTTAGGTAAGTGATTCATGCTCTGTTGATCTCTAACTTCTCTCTTCCCCCCTCTCTTTTTTCCTCAATTTTCTCAATTAGGGCATATTACTTCATCGAGTTTTTTTTGTTTTGATTTCAAGGGAAAGGGAATGGTGCTATTACCCTTATTTGTTTTTGTTTTTGTTTTTTTTTTTTTAATAACAATTTTTTATTTTGCTTTAATTTATTAGATCAAACAAAGGGGTTTTATTTTGTTTATTCGAAATTCAGGGCTTCGAAATTTAGGGATTTGAAATTAAGGGAATCCTTATCAAGTTACTGCCACCAAAATTGCATCCACGACCAACACCATCAGCAGCAAATTTGGAGAAGCAGTACTTGGATATGAAGATGAATTCAGAAAAAATGGAAGCCAAGTCACCACCACCATCACAGTTGCATTTAGGAATGGCAACGGGTTGGGTTCGGGGCGGGTTTTCTATACCCGAACCTAAATTGCGGGCCCGCTATTGTAACCCGAACCCGGCCCGTTTAATAAACGGATTTTTTTCTCCACCCCAAACCTACCTCGTCAAGCCCTATCCCTCAGGCCCAGCCCACCCCAAAATTAGAAACAAAAATTTTGATTTATGATTTTTCAGCCCAAAATCACAATCACAGACACAAATACAAATCCAAACACAATCACAAACATAAACACAGAAATCACAAACATAGATTTCAAATCTATGATTTTCCCTTTCAAAATCACAAACCAAACACAAATTTTAGATCTATGATTGTCATTTTTCCCTTTCAAAAATCATAAACACAAACACAAACTCACATGATTGAGGTGAACTAAACCCAAAAAAAATAAAAAATAAAAAAGAATGGAGAACGAGGTGGAGTGAGGTTGTGTCACACTTGAGGCCATGGGCGAGGAATATGAGAAAGGCAGAGGACTGTGTGACAATGCGAGATCGGCGAGGCGAGGATGAAATGGAGTTGAGAAAGTAGAGAGCTGTTTGGCTACGGCTACGGCTACGGCCTGTGCCTGTGCTTGACTGCTTGTAGGCTTGTGGCTGTGTGAGTGAGAGAGCTGATGCTGTGAGTAAGATTGAGCTAAAGAGATAAAAGGCGGAGGTGTGAGCTGAAATGAGGAGAGGAATAGAAAAGTTTAGGGTTTTTAACCAATATATATATATATATATATATATGAGGGTATTTTAGTAATATATATATATATATATATATATATATATATATATATATATATATAACCGGGTTAGGTCTGGGTTTAGGTCGGGTTTTGGAAAAAAACCCAGACCCACTTCGGTTTTTTTTTAAATCCAAACCTGACCCTATTTTTATCAGACTGGATAAAATCCGGCCCATTAGCGCCAGGCTAAGCCGGGTACCTTCAGGTCGGGCAGGAATTGCCATTCCTATTTGCTTTGTGCTGCATTAGGAGCGAACAAGTTGTACTTATATTTCTGGCACTCATTTAGCCCAATCATGTATACCTTGAATGAGATTGAAGTTCCGAAACTTCCTCCTTCTCCCCCAACAAAAGCCGCCCAAGTCACCAAAATGAATAGACTTTCCCCAATTGTTCAACTTAAAACTAGAGAATACCCTAACAGCATGTGTTGTGTTTCTTTGGGCTCCAAATTGTACTTTTTTGGCGGCGAATTCAATATTGATGACCCACACATTGATGAAGATGTAAAGAAGAAGCTTAAGAATGTGGAAAGGCTAGAATGCGGTATATCAATGAATAGTGGAAATGCTAGCCCCAAGGCCTTTGTGGCCGATGGGAAGATTTACATGGTTGGAAGCACAATCAAAATGAGCATCAGCGAAATATGTAAGATGAAGGATTTAGATCTTAAAACCTTTGCTTACTTTGATATGATCCTAGAGATGATAAATAGACCAAATTACCAAATTCCCCCATAAGGAATGTGAACATGAGATGAGTTGGGCATATTGTTGTGGGAAGGAAGGTTGTCCTTGTAGCATGGCAACAGAAGGGAAAACAACGCCTCTATTTTTTCAATCTTGACACATATTGATGGACAAAATATGCAAGCATCCCTCACTATCTTGTTAATTTATGGGGTAAAACGGAGGGTCCGTTTGGATAGAGTTTATTGCTGCAAATTGAAAACACTGTAGCAAAACAATTTTTAAATATGTGAATTGTATTGCGGGATCCATTTTTAATAAAAAATTCTGAAAAAGTACATGAACAGTATGCGCACAGTGCACGCTTAGTGAACGCACAATACGCGCACAGTGCATTTATTCCCCTGCAGTAGAAACGAAAAAAGAAAAAAGAAAAAAGGGTGAAACGCGTTTGCGTCCAGACGTGGACGCAAAACACAGTACCCAAACGGGTATGGAGTTTGTAGAGAACACCCTTTATGGATGTTACCACAACAGTATAGTTGCAATAGCCCCATTAGTAGAGAAGGAGAAGATAGAGGAGGAGGAGGAGGGGTAGATAGAGGAGATAAAAGAGGAGGAGGAGGAGGATATAGAGGAGGAGGAGGAGGAAATAGACGAGGAAGAGGTGAAAGAAGAAGAGGAAGCAAAGAAGGTCCATCATACAAGAAGTTTGTTTAAGCCTGCAAGGTTGTTTAAAAATCACCACCTTCATTCTGTCTTAAAGGAGACACGTAAGGATGCTTTTGTAAATTTTCCTCCACAATTGCAATCCTCATCGAGCCTAATTCACATGGGGAATAGACATTTTTGTTATGTGAGGACTGGCATGCCTCCGCATTCGGTCTATGGTGGTGATCATGTTGTGCAAGATGTGAACGTACAGTTTATTTGCATTGCAATTTTTCACACACCTGGGCAGACATATGAAAAGGATGGGATTAGACGTTTCCAGCCAGAACTCTTCCATTCTGCTCATTATGTCATCAATACCCTGTTTCCAAGTTATGGTTACATCTGGGGCTGCTTCTTCCTAGCTTTGTATAAAGCATGTTTCAATGTATTTATGGAGAGTTGGAATGCACTATATACAATGGTCAATAATTCCAGCTTTCACAATATGAGGATCAAACCATAATTGTTGCTGTAGTGACTCATGCAATATTGTTCATACTAGTTCATGTATGCGTTTTGTTGTTGAAAATATATTCAGTTGGAACTATTCTATTTGATTCCCAATTAATAAATTTTTACATTTCAGATAGGAAAAGAAAACATTGTTTATAGTGCTTAATTGGAGAAATGTTAATTTCCTAAATGAAAATTTGTACTTCAGAAACAACACTGCATTATCTTGTAGAAAAATATCAGGTCACTGATTCCCTTTGAAGCCAAAAAAAACCCTCAAGCCTAAAACATGCCAGATGGATTGTAGGATATTATTATTAGATACCCATAAATTGCATGCGTTTAAGAGCGAAACAAATACACTAGTTCGCGTCTAATGACATGTCCTGTTAAACCACTCATTTTGGATTTAGCACAAATTAGTCACCAAGCAGCATACACCTGTTCATCACCTTAACAGTCCCAATCCAACCACAACCGTACATAAATATAAACAAAAGATAAGTCCTCCATTTCTCCATTCATTATTACTAGAATACTGATCTGCCTTGTAAAATAGATAATGTAGAGGGTGCAATAGATGATTATTCAAACATTTAATCTCATATCAAACTTACACTGTGGGGAACTAATAGGCAGGGCAAAGAGGTGACAACTTTACAATTAACTTACTGGGATAATTCTTTATCTTGTCACTTTATTCAAAAGAAAACCCTCTCCTTGTTTTTGTAGTAGCTAATCTGCCGTGCCGCCAATGATGAAAAGCTCAATTCGTTTGCAGAACAAGAATCTGCTTCAAGCAGATTCCTTTCTGTATAAAAACCTGGCTGCTTTGGTGAAGGCAATAAACTCTCACTCCCTAGCCTTAGGACCACGGATGACATGTCTGGCCTATCACTGGGTTGTTGTTGCACACATAATAGACCCACGTGAATACATCGTAATGCCTCTGAGGCTCTAACAAAGTGGAGGAGTCATTTAGCACTTCATCCAATAGCTCTAGAGGTCTCTCTTCAATCCATAGTCTCCATGCCTAAAACACAATGATCATGGCATGAGGGGGCATTATAATTATGTTCGTTAGAGGTTGTCAAATTTACTAAAGCAGTCCAATTTTTTAATTACTAGCATCTTACTTTACTTCAAAATGGAAATACAACTCAGGTTCTAAGTGAAGAGCAACTTCAACTTTTACCACATGTTAATTAACATGCTACATAGTCAAATTTCTTTCTTAATCATACACGTCCAAGAATTTTATGGTTATTTAGTAAAATTTCTTTATTCTTACATGTCCAAGAAGGTTATGGGTGTGGTCTACGTGATAAAATTCCCTATTTTTCTTTCCACTTACTATCTCTAATACTATGACACCAAAGCTAAAGACATAAGATTTGATTGAGAAAAGCCCATCAATTGCATATTTGGGAGATATGTAACCACTGCAAGTGAAATCAAGTTCAGGGGAAATTGAGTTTTCAGACAAGGAAAAATAAATCAAGAAACAAGAAATGGCATACTTACTATGTCCCAACAATTTTTTCAGTATTTGCCTCAGTTTGATCTCCCCAAAATGATCTGGCCATGCCAAAGTCCGAAATTTTTGGGTTCATATCCTTGTCTAACAAAATGTTGTTGCCTTTAATATCTCTATGGATAATCCGTAGTCTAGAGTCTTGTTGAAGATAAAGCAGCCCTCGAGCATTTCCACCAACAATTTTCATGCGCATATGCCAAGTTAGCAATTTGCTTTGTGTTTTATCTGATAAATTTTCATTTATGTTAGTTTCATGTCTGACTGAATCCTTTTAAAAGGAGTCCTAATTTGAGAATGATAAGACTAGAAAAAGAATGTGCAAGGAGTTTCAAACCAAAAATAAAGAAGTCTAAGCTTTTGTTGGGCATGAATTCATAAATCAAAATTTTTTCATCTCCTTGAATGCAAAACCCAAGGAGTTTTACAAGATTCCGATGTTGAAGTTTGGCTATTAATTGAACTTCATTCTTGAACTCCACAAATCCTTGCCCTGAATTCTTTGAAAGCCTCTTCACTTCTATTTCTTGCCCCTCCATCAATGTGCCCTAAGAAGAACCATTATTAACAGAAGTTATGATATTTTGTATTATAAGATGGCTCATCTTAACTGGCATATAATTATGTTACCCTGTAAACAGGTCCAAAACCACCTTCTCCCAGCTTCTTGTCATTTGAAAAGTTATGAGTGGCATTAATTATTAAAGTCAAGTCAAACACTGGCAATTCCAGATCCTCCTCCCCATCCTCGTAGATGTTATCCATTCTGCAACCTCTTTTTCTAGATCCTGAAAATTAAGAGATGGACTTGTCATGCATTCAGAACCAAACAACCAACTAGGTCACCTAATTATCTGACGCATTCTTCGTAGTTAGCAAAATTTAACACAACAACTGTGATACTAAGCCATGTTAGGTTCTTTTACCTTGTTTCCGAACTTTCTTCTTGAGTATACAAACGATGAGTCCTAAAATTACCATTCCTGTGAATGGTATGACAGAGCTGGCTTTGATTACGCTTTTTCTCTTTTCACTGGAGTGCATTTTCTTCTAAATTTGATCTGGAATATATAAAAGAGTTGGTGAACATAGCACAGAATGAAAAACTACTAATGACATAAGTACGATCACAAGATTAGATCCTATGACCCACTGCAGCATACTTTTATTATAATCTCAAAATATTCTATAATTTTGTAAATTAAGAATCAAAGGCTAGTACATACCAAGTTCTGAAGCCGCCGCCCGTATAAAAACGTCATGCAAACTGTCTGCGATTATTCTCGTATCAATTAGGCCACCAAACCATAACAAGCAGCCACTTCCTCCTCCGCTAAAATTTGAAATTGCATATGCCACACAAGAGCAATTTTTCAAACAAAGTCCCTCACAGTCCTCGAGGCTCATGGTCTTATTATACCAGGAGGAGAATGGGTCTGGAATGCTTCTAATACAGCCTTCAGTCCAGTCTAGCACATTCCAATTCTTCGGAAATTTGGGTATAAATCCCTCCAAGCATGTGCATGTGGGTGCGATCTTCATATTGCATATAGCATATGCACCACATAAGTTATAAGAATCACATTGATCTACTGGTACCGTTATGTAAATCCGCCAATCAAATGGATCATTCCACAGATAGGCTTGTAAAATGCCTGACGGGTTTAGAACAATTCTTGCAAAAGCCCCGCTATTTGGTTTCGAAAAGTAGTAATATACGTCATTATCAATCATCACAAATTCATTTCCTTTTGCTGGAATGGATAGAGCCCAAGGAATAATCCCCACAACACCAGAACCATTCCATAGCGCTAGTCTGTAAATCACTGTGCGTCCCTTTATGACAAATGCCTGTGGAAATCCATGAAAACTTAAGCGTAGTGTAAACTCACCTGGAGAAGGATCGTCTGTGTTTTTCCAAGATGATAAAAACCTATCAAGACCGGTTATTAGATTTCTTCCAAATTTCATGCCTGGTAGTAAGGTGTCACATGGATAATCAAAACTCTGCCACACGAAGCTATCCGAGTTCTCATTATTGCCATCTTTCACAACAAGATTTCCTGATTCCAAAAGCTGTCCAACCGGACTGTTTGTGGTTCTTGTTGTATTGGATGACCAAACAATGCCACTTGTGCCATTGATGAGGACCAAAATTCCTGGGTGGGTAATGGTTAGAACACCTGAAGTATCTGTTAGGGGAACTTCTCTGTTGGCAACCCATACAATTGTCCTTGAAGTAGTAGACATTTTCTTATACCATATTCCCAAATACCGGCTCTTCGAATTTCCGGGGCTGAAAAACCCCAGCTCATAGCTTCCACCAGCTGATACTATAGTTTCACTTTCACCATCTCTAATTGAAAGTGTTGGAGTCATAGTATCTAGTGCCGTGGGAACTCCTAAAAGTGATAATAAAAGAGAGAACAAAAAGATAATTTTAAAGCCTCCCATTGAGTTTCACATTCTTTGAGGTCCGTCCTATTATTAAAAACTGTAAATGTAACAAGCACAGCAGATGCGACCAACAAATTCTTTTAGGATTTATTACCCTTTTATGCTCATGTACGTCCTCTTCCAAAAGCAGTAAAAATAACATGCACGGTAGAATAGGATCAAGAAAAACGAAAGTCTTGGTATGCTTTACCTTCGTTACGCCTCACCCACCCCCACATCGCTTAATTAAGTGAGTGCCCCAAGCTTGGTTCAAAAGGGATGCCTTACTAATTGGCACAAGATCTTTTCCCACAAGGCTTCGTGTCATGTGAGGAAGAACAAAGCCAGGAAGTGTCCACGGGATTGCCAAAGCAGAAAACTATTATGCCAGTTGTGTGTAGGTCCTACAAATAGTATTAGAGCTGGGGACAACTCTCCTTTGAGTGGTGATGGGTGAGGCCTAACGAAGTCGAGTCCCACATTACTTACTAGTGTCCATTTTATTTTTTATCAATCATAGTATGACATTTTTTTTTTTTTTTTAATTTCAAATTTTATTTATTTAATAAAAAAAGTCAAATAAATATATGACAAGTTATGATTAGTGGAGCATAAAGTTTCATATTTTATGTTCCACCCATCATGGTATAACTATATAACTCTTGCATTTCAACATGCACAATTTCCTAAAATACTCAAGTGGAAGACTAGTGGATCAATCCAAAGAGGAGAAATACAACAAGTGATTCATAATTAAGGTTTGTTTGAATACAGCTGAAAACTGAAAACTGAAAATATTGTAGCAAAATATTTTCTAAATATGTGAATAATACTACAGGACCCATTTTTAATAAAAAATTGTTGAAAAGTGTGTGTACAGTACATGAACAGTGTGTACACAATATATGCACAGTGCACACACAGTATCTGCACAGTAACGTTATCCTTGAAATGAAAAGCAGAAAAAAAAAAAAAAAAAAAAAAAAAAAAAAAAAAAGAAAGAAAGAAGGAAAGCGCTGAACGTGGACGTGTTCAATGCAATCCAAACCCACCCTTAATCAATTCATTCTGCCATTTGAAAGAGGTTGTGCATGTAGGTATAAACCTGAACTCTGTTAAATTTTTATGATTGAGCATGAATAGCATATTGATTGCCGATAATGTGAATTGATTAATATTATCATGTATCAAGCTATATGATCATGCAATAGATTAGAGCTCAATTTCTATAATATCACATGGTGAGCATGTTTGAATTCAAACATTACATACATGATGACATGCTGGACGAAAAAGAGCATAACATGTACATAAGATACTCATTAAATATTTCCCAAAGACTGATCCATAAATCATACGGAATGGGTGCCTTTTGACTTTTCATCTCCGTAACCTGGCCTATGAGTGATAATGTGAAACATAATGATTTTTGTTACTTAAAAAAGAAAAAAAAGAAAAAAGAAGACATTTCAGCAAGTATAATGATAGATATAAGACTTAAATTGTAAGATACTTTAAAAAAAAAAGTATAAAAGTATAAACCTAAGTGGTTAGATTTTCCTTTTCTTCTTGAAATTATCTTTGCTTAAAAGTCTTTCTTTGCGCACTACACATGTTCGCCTAAATTTAGTATATATATAAAAGAGATCCTCGCACTATGCCACCTATCAGATGGCAATATCTAGGGCTGTCCATCAACTTGTCATACCGTACACACCTGATCTGACCCGAAGACCCACAAGTAGATTCGAATAAATAGACGGGTCAGATGATGGTTAGTTAGTGTTAAAAATCAGGTTTTTAGTTCGAGTTCGAATCCTAGAGTTCCTAATTCGTAGAAACTAGCCTAATTGCTCATAAAAAGAAAACATTTTAGGTTATGCCCTCACAATCTCAAGAGCTGAAGCCCTAGCCCCATCCCCTTTTCAGAATTTTTGATGCTCTCTCTCTCTCTCTCTCTCTCTCTCTCTCTCTCTCTCATCCCTAACCCCAACCTCCATCTTATTTCCGCTAATGCCAACTTTGCCCTATTGCCACCATCAATGACTTGCGGTCATTGTTGCACTCACTGTTCTAGGATAACTATCAATCAAACCCCACTCTTTTGTAGTAAAGCCTCCTTTAAGGCTCATATCTTGTGTAATATGATGGTGGATGTATTGATCTTGTGATAAATGTTGTGATGGTGGGGGGAGGGAATGGTGGTGGTGCCGATTGAGTCTTATCTCTCTCTTTCTCTTTCTTTGTTTTAGTCTCAGATTTAGGTTGAAGGTATTTTTGGTGCTATGTGGTTTTAGCCTCAGCTATGGATTTGTGGTATTTTTGGTGCTATTTGGTTTTAGTCTCAAATTTGGGTTTGTGGTACTTTTTGGTGTTTATTGATTTCTCTAGCAGTGGGTCAATTTTCAATTCAGATTGGGTGTGGTCAACCCCAAACTCAATTCGACCCAACCCATGGACAATGTTAGCTATATTTCATTCTAATGGGGACTCAAGTTAAGAATGTTCGTCCATAATGGTCATCCATAGTCATCACGTCCATAACTTGATCACATCTAGAAAGCCTTAACAAGAAGAGAACAACAATGGCATCGTGTGGAAAAACAATGCACGTCCCTTATAATAAGACCATCAAATTCCAGGTTAGTCATCCATAACACAAAGGCATGGACGACCAGATGACACTTGGGGAATTCTGAAAGAACTTCTCATAAAGCTCCTTACGATCTGACCATAATGTGCTACTCTTAAAACGTGGAGGAATTCCCCTGTAATCCACTCCACGTATCCCATTTACCTATTTTCTCCATTAACTACTCACATTACCCATGATGGTGGTGGATCCGAGCAAGTATACCCACTTTAAATTCTTTATAAAAGGAGCAAGTCTCATTCACTTGAGGTAAGTTCTACCATTCACTTTTTTCCCATCCTTGTGTTCTAGAGAGAAAATTGACTTAATCGTTGGAGGGTCCTTGGCTGGATTACACCGGTCACCATTGACAATTCTTTCTTTCTTTTTAGGACCAATAACCGTTACCATAGCCCAAAGTATTTCAGCCTACTAATTTTTGTGCATCATCAGTTGGCCTCGTCTGTGGGAAGGGAAAAAGTTTCTAAGTGTTAAATTCTTTACTTTTTGAGGCATAAAGGTTGCATGGTTTGGACTAGGTTAGTGGCCACTAGTCTAGGACACTCGGAGAGTGGGATGTCTCCAGTCACCCAAACCATGCACCAGCACCCCCGATGACCATCCAACAATAGTTGCAGTTCATGGCAACTACGATGTTAGAATTGACGCAATAGAATTAGGTGTTAATTAGAGAAGTTAATAGACAATGTTGGAATCGACGTGGTGAAGAACAAGGACAAAATTCAGAAAATGAAAGGGCTGAGAACAATGTTGAAGGAGACCAGTCTAGAGGTACGGTTACCCGTAGGTACCACATTTGGAGAGGGAGATGGATCAAATGAAAAGAGTCATGGAGGAGATGAAGGATTCCATGAGGAGAGCAAATCATGTGGATGATCTCGTCCAAAGGACAAATTCCCTGTTCATTGCATCTATCACAACTCACCTCCTTGCCTTCCAAATTCAAAATGCCCACCTTGGACTCATATGATGGGACGTGAGATCCTTGTGATCACATTGTCACGTTCAAGACAATCATGCATCTTCAAGGTGTACTAGACAAAATCATGTGTCGAGCATTTCCTACCACATTGAAAGGCCCTGCCAGAGTATGGTTTGGTAAGCTACCACCAAATACCATAACCTCGTTAAGCAAGTTGTTCTTCAATAACTTTGTTGGAGGTCAGAGGCAAAAGCATTCCTCGTCTAGTTTGTTAAGCATGAGAGTATACGTTTTCTTATTAGCCGTTTTAACAAAGAAGCCTTGTTAGTGGACAAGATGGATATAAGATCCTTTTAGCAGACTTCTACAATAGAGTCAGTTCAGATTTGTTCATCCATAAGTTGTATGATTAGAAGCCACAAACAGTGGTTAAGTTGATACATTTAGCCCAAATTTTCATGAACGTAGAAAATGCAATTATTGCTAAGAAAAAGAAGAAAGGACTCCAATTGGAGAAAGTCCTTTTAAGTTAGCATATGGAAGTGACGCAGTGATACCCGTGGAGGTTGGTTTAGCTAGCTACAAGGTGGCTCACTGTAACAATGAGGAGAATGAGAAACAGTTTCGTCTAAACCTTGACCTCATTGACGAGGTAAGGATGGATGTAGAATAGAGGGTTAGGCGTTACAAGAACATTATGGCCAAGCACTATGATGCATTGGTGAAGCCAAGGCAATTCAACATTGGAGATCTCATCCTAAAAAGGGTGTTCTTGGCTACTAAGGACCATGCTCATGGAAAGTTGGGATCTAACTGAAAAGGACCATACAGAGCTATCAAGTCCAAAAGGTGAGGTTCGTACTACTTAGAAGCCTTGGATGGATGAAAGCTGGAGCACCCATGGAATGTAGAACACTTAAGGAAGTATTACGGAAAAAAAAAAAAAAAAAAAAAAAAAAAAAAAAAAAAAACTTGTTAGAAAGATTAGCATGGACGAGATTAAAGATTACCAGTAACCACTATTAGTTTATTTATGTTATCTTTCAGAACTTATGTTTTTCAGTAGTATATTATGTTATCTAGCATTTGAATTCCCTAAAAGGCACTAGCTATTAGCGTATGCCATGAACGATGTTATGAACAAGGTCCTTTTGTATATAAAATAATTTGAATTCCCTAAAAAGGACTAAGTACTAGCATGAATAATGTCTTTTGACGAGGTTATGTACTAAGTTCTCTTGTGTTTATCAATAATGTTATGTACAGTTTCATTGTATATAAAGCAACTTGAATTCTCTAATTTAAGTGTTGATGATTTTGTGAAATTATCATCCATATGAAATTAAAGATGACTAAAGCTCTAGATGCAAAAATGCACTGTCGTAGCCAACCTTAAACGAGGAAAGGGCTAATCATAAAACCTTACAGTAACTATATGAGCACCAAGGGAAGGAACATATACCTCCCATTACATTCGTCCAAAAACAATGGATGAAGAAAGGCATGCATGCAAAACACTAGTGAGTAATCCAAACTATGGACAAAAGGGAAAACAACTAAAAATTCCATAAAAAAAAAAAGTCCAAAATAAGGATGAGGAAGATACTTAACCATTTGAAGATAGTTCAAACCATGGATCAGAGAATACTTGGACATAAAAATTGGCAATGAAAACAAACGTTTAAACATGGAAAAATATGTTCATAAATAAAAGGGTAGATGATCATCGTCTAAAAACCCTTAAATGTGTCAAGCCTTAAAGAGGCAATTGTATAAATGCCTGTCCTTAAACTTGGATGAGCTAAATGTACTTGCATAAATCCAAATGGTCCAAAAAAGTGAACCCCTTCAAAAAATAAAAGAGAAAGGAAAACAAGGAAAATAAATAAAAGGTGATTACAAATTCATCTTTTTATTATAAACCATTGGGGGTAGTATCCCCAAAATTTGGGTCGTCTTTGGCAGGCTAAGTGGAGGCATCGTCTTCAACGTTTACGTCCTTGGAACTCATCTGGAGAAGAGAATTCTTAGTAGCAACGCGAAGTTTAATATGACTGAAATCCACTCTGGGGAAATGTCCAATCGTGTCCATACGGAAGTCTTCAAACCCAGCAGCATAGTTCCTATCCAAAAGGTCAGTGAACTCGTTAGACGCCTTGAACTCCCTAATAGCTGCTTCTCTAGTTTCTCCTAGAAGAGTGCAAAGCTCGTCGCTTCTCTTTTGGAGATGGTTAAGACGAGTGTCCTTCTCAACGGCATTTGTTTTTAACTTTTTGACAAGGTTCTTCAGCTTCTTTACCTCATCCTCCAGCTTAGCCCTCACTTTAGCTCGACGATTAGATTCCTTTCCCATTTTGTGAATCTTTGCCTCAAGCCTAACCCTTTGCTAGTCCATTTCAGAAGCTTGTCTGGATGTTGCCATAAACTTAGTCATAGCTTATATAAGAAGAAATGGATGTGAGACAAGTGGATGAGTATATTAATTATGAATGGTTAAAGACGAGAAAAAGTACCTTGAAGAGATCATGAACTATAGAACGCTCAAACTCCTTCATAGACACGCCATAGTAGATGGCAATGTCCTCCTTAGACATGGCTTGTTGAAATCTCTCCCAAACAAGGCCTTCACTTCTGAGAAGAGTCATGGGTTGCCACTGGGAGGTTTGGATAGGGTGGCTTCAAGAGGGTTAGATGAATCCAAGTCAAGAATCTATACTGAGGATGGCTGTTTGGCAGGAGCAAGAGGGACGACAAAGCCAGTCTTGACAATCCTAGATTTAGATGACCCATGCCTTGCCTTTTTATGGCCTCGGTGACTAGGAAGACTCCCCTTGTCTATTGTCTTGGAAAGAGCCTTCCTTTTCTCCACGCCAATTGGACGAGGATGGGAGTGGGTTTCCTCCTCCTGGGTAGCTTCTTTGTTTGCCAAATCCTTCCCCTTGTTTACTATCATAATTGCCATTCCTACAAGAAGAAAGATGTGTTAGAGTTTAGATGAAGTAAACAATTAGGATACAAAGTAAGCAACTCACGTCCAAACATGGTAAGCTCTTGAGCAAGTGTCTCCTCAGTCGGTTCCGATCCAAGCCTCCAAGTAGTTAGACAATGTAGAGTAACCAAAGAATGGAAAGCCCTGTCTATGAACAAGCGTGTCTGCTGGGCGAGATCAAGATAAAACTTACTCAAAGAAGGTCGTCTTACAGCTATAAAAAAGAAAACAAAGAGTTAGATAGATATAACAAAAGAAATAAAACAAGTAGTGAAAAGTAACATACTCTCTGGACAAAGAATTCCCCATCTCACAAGTGTAGGGAGGAAATGGGTCACTGCCTACCTTAATAGGGTTTCTTGCCTAGAACCCTAAGATGAAGAAAAACTCTGTCTTCCATCTCCTATCAAATGTGGGGAGGGACTTGATCAATCTACAGTTTGAACCCCTGGCAAAAAATTTGTAAAAGCTTAGGGATTGATTGATTTCTGAGGGTTTGTAACAATATAGAAACTCGTCCACAGTGAGAGGATGGTTCTCATAAAAAAAACTTCCCTCCATAAAACTTGCATGGATATGATAAGCCTTCATGCATTAGGGTTGAGCTAGTTAATGCCTATGCTTAACCTATGGAGTATTTCCCTGACAAAGGCATTAAGAGGCAACCTAAGCCCCCCCAGAAGATAAGCCTCGTATATACCTACCCCAAAATGAATATTATAGCGCCATTCACCACAGACAGCCAAACGAGGGTTAAAGTCGTCAGGGATTTGGTAACAACTCCTAAAGGAATTAAGTTTTTTCTTATTTGTCCTAGATGGGATGCCTACAACGCAACAATATAAAGTCACCTCTTCACTTGAAGAGGTAGATGAAAAGGCACTGTTGGATGTACTAGCAAGTGACCCAGAAGCCATCCTCATCCTCATCCTCATCTCTTCTTGGAGGACTTCTAGGGGAACTCCAAGAACCTCAAACAAGTATTGCTTGTCGGTGGTGTTCCCCCCACTACTACTGCTACTATTGCTATTGCTATAACTACTACTGCTACCACTAGAGCTACTGTGTTCATGATACTCGTCTATCCCCTTCTTGTCACTATCACTAGACGAAGACATTATAGTCTCAGACATTTTGAAAAAGCTCTAAATAAAAACCTAAAGATGAGAAGAAGAGGATACCTAGCTCTAAACGAGGATGACTAAGGACTAAGAAAACTCTTAGACGAGGCACTGGACAACAGAGTTCAGAGGAGAAAATATGAGAAATGTAAAAGGGTAAGAGAGGAATTCCACTGTTTATAGGTGACACACTTGGATACTGAAATGACGTAAACCTATCAGAACATGCCACATGGCACTTTTTCTTGAAGAATGAAGCGACGCAACAAACAAGCCCCGAGATCACACAACGTGTCAACATCCTTGGGTCATCCACTCAATATTCCTTTAATAAATAATTAATACTTGAAGAAATAATGATGAGGTGGATGACACAAGGACAAGGGGGCAATTGATGGGGACTTAAGTTAAGAATGTTCGTCCATGGTGGTCGTCCACAGTCACCATGTCCATAACTTAATCACATCCAGAAAGCCTTAAGAAGAGAAGAACAACAATGACATGTGTAGGAATAATGTGTGTCCCTTTATAATAAGACCATCTAATTCTAGGTTAGTCGTTCATAGCACAAAGGCATGGATGACCAGATAACACTTGGGGAATTCTACAAGAACCTCTCATACGGCTCCTTATGATCTGATCATAATGTGTTACTCTTAAAATGTGGACGGGATTCCCTCGTAATTCACTCCACGTACCCTATTTTCCCATTTTCTCCATTAACTACTCACATCACCCATGATGGTGGTGGATCTGAACCAGTGTAGCCGATACCATACCGGTACCGGCCGGTACATACCGTACCGGCCAGTGCACCGGTACCGGTACACTCTTATTTTGTACCGGAAAAAATACCGGCCGTACCGGGCGTGTACCGGCCATACCGGCAAATTCCGGCCATACCGGCTGCGTACCGGCTGTACCGGACCGAAACACAAAATGTTGTGTTTTTTTTTTTTTTTTTTTTTTTTGTAATTGTGGAAGTTTTTGTCCTTAAAATAATCAATAATGAGAGTATTTTGTAAATAATTTCATTATTTCACTTAATCTTTGATCTCTCCAATTTTTTTTATTTAATTTGGATTTGGTGTGTGTGTATATATATTAAATATATAAAATAACGGTAAACCCGAAACGGTACACCGGTATTGACCGGTATCCGAAATATACCGTACCGGTAGCCAAATCGGTACAGCCTCTGATACGGTATTGACTTCCTTGATCTAAACAAGTAGACCCATTTCAAACTCTCTATAAAAGGAGCAAGTCCCATTCACTTGAGGTAAGTTCTACCATTCCCTTTTTTCCCATTTTTGTGTTTTAGAGAGAAAACTGACTTAATCATTGGAGGGTCGTTGGTCGAGTTATACCGGTTACCCTTGATAGTTTTTTCTTTCTTTTCAGGACCAACAACCATTACCATAGCCCTAAGTATTTCAGCTTACTGATTTTCGTGCATTATCACATTCTTTTTGGCAAAAATACAAAACTCACCCCTAAGTTTCACTTGAATTCATTTCAATCATCTAATTTTACTTTTGTTCAATTGAGTCCTCTAAGTTTCAAAATTTTCCAATTAAGGCTTCACATCCACTTTTGTTAACTACTTGTTGTTATGTTTCTAATTTATTATTATTTTTTTTTAAGAAAAGGGTAAATTACACTCCAATTCCTTGAACTATGAGAGAATGTCACTCACTCTAAACTTGAAAGGAAAAAACACTCCCCTCCATTGAGGTTTGAAGAAAATGACATCCCCCATTCCATTAATGTTAGTAACGAAATATTTCAAATTTTTAACATATTCTTTTTACTGAAGTTTAACCATGGTTAGTAAAAAGAGCATTCACATAAAAAAAATAAAAATAAAAAGAGCATGTTATAAAACATATTGCTCAAGCGGATTTTTTAGTTACACCTTACTAACTGATATTATTTAAGTTAGCAAATTCTTGAATTTTTTAATTACATCTCTCACCAATGCTTTGCATCAAAATTTATGAGATAAACATGGAGGGTAATTTTGGGTTTAGCAAAAATTTTAAGGATAAGTGGAGGGTAATTTTGGAAATCAGCCCTTAACCAAAGGGTAAATTAAGATACAACATTTTTAACTTTTTTTTTTATTGGGGAAAAAAAAAAAAAAAAAACAAAGTTTGGTCAAATGAATGTCAAGGGGGTTAGTGTTTTTTCCTTTCAAGTTTGGGAAGAGTGTCATTTTCTTAAACCTCAAGGGAGAGGAGTGTAATTTGATAAAAAATATTTGAATTGAAAAAACCAAAAATAAAAAATAAAAATAAAAATAAAAAAGGGGGAAAGAAGTGATCTTGTTCCCCAGATTGGCGTGAATCTCCTTGTTTTCCTTAGCCCTATTTCAAACCCAAACTTTAGTCATCAACGCCCTCACCACCTTCCCCTCAAACCTCTTATGGCCTAAATTCTAAGAATGTATGTTACTCAACACAACATCTGCAACCTACAATCAATGATTTCCCTATGAAAAACATATTTGATTACTCAGGCTTTCAATCAAAGCACATTTAGATTCACATAGATCCTATAACCTAGGTAGCATCCTTAAAAAAATCAATAGCAGGCCATGCCTCCAAGGGAGAAATAATATAATCTTACATTTGTTAACAAACAATTGGAACAACACATACAACACCATACTAATCTTAAATATGTTCATTGATCGAAACTTGAAAAAAAAAATCCCACCAAAAAATTCCTGTTACAAAAATAAAAAAGAGAGAGAGAGAGAGAGAGAGAGAGAGAGAGAGAGAGAGAGAGAGAGAGAGAGGAGGGGGGGGGGGGGAGGCCTACGAGTATGAGGAATTAAAAATGGGTTGGTGGCCAACTCCTTGGTTTGGTTTATGGGGGCAATGAGGGGATTGAGGACTATGGTTTGAGTTTGAAGTGGGACTGAGGAAGAGGTGGAGATAAAAGAAAATAGTGAAGGTGAAGAAGAAGGGTGATTATTGGTTTGGGTTACCAATCGTGTTTCTTCATCACGCCAATCTGGGAAACTAGATCTTCCCCCCTTTTTTTTCAAAAAATTATTTTTATTAAAAAAAGTTGAACAGTTTAATGGCAAGAAGTGGACGGAAACCTTAATTGAACAAATTTGAAATTTAGAGTACTCAATTGAATGAAAGTAAAGTTGATGGACTAAAATAAATTCAGATGAAATTTAAAGGGTGAATTTTGCATTTTTGTATTCCTTTCAATCCAAACTAGGTTAAAGTTGTGTTCATTTTGAAGGACCAAATGTCTATTTCCAATAAAATATGTTTCACTTATAAATTTATTACTGTGGAAAAGATATCGATTGACACATTATCATCAACATTTTAAATTTGAGAATATTGAAACTTTGTTGTTTTTGAGGAGCTTTTGACCTGCACTCAACCCTGATACATATCTTTACTGTGGAAAAGATATCGTAGAAAAGAAATTTCTTATCATGGAAAAGATATCGATTGACACATTATCATCAACATTTTAAATTTGATTATATTGAAACTTTGTTGTTTTTGAGGAGCGCGCTTTTGACCCGCACTCAACCCTAATTCAGTTTTATTGACACAAACTAATTTTGACATATTGTCATAAGTTTCCTAACATAAAGCAATAAGGAAAAAAACTAATTTGATCATGATTGCTTGCTTACATGCCAACAGATGACCTGTTGATATTTTAATCCTTACCACTTTTCTCCAAGCTTGGTAATCATTAGCTTTTAGACAACCGTTTTTAGGGTGAGAAATTTTCGAATGAGAACTTGAAGTCTCATTAAAACTACTTTTTTCTTTGTTAAAGAAATTAGTTAAATAGACTATAAGTAGCCTCAAACCTTTTTGTTATTGAAGAAGCTATTTTAAGCCTTTACGTATAAATAAGACTGATATGTTACATACCTGGGAAACACAAGTATGTTTAACTTACAAAATGTACAATAGAAATATTTTATTTTTGAGAAACACAATAGAAATTAATATGTTTAATAAAGAAAAAATAATGAAATTAATATGACTGTTTGGCTATCGAGCCTCTAATAGTGTAACAGTAATTTCATTGGTTGAGGATGATTGGTTCTTGCTCGATGAAGGCGATTCCTTTCCTATAAAATAAGTAGGCTCTTTAGGTTCAAGTAATGAACTCTCACCGTGCAACATCATGACCACAGATGACATGTTGGGCCGATCCTCAGGATGTTGTTGCAAACATAAGAAACTAATGTGGAGGCAACGTACAATTTCCAATTGGATGCAAGAGTCCTCTAAGCAAGTATCAATGAGTTCTAAAGGCTTGCCTTCTTTCCATAATTTCCATGCCTAAAACATTTAAAAATTTCCTATTATTATCTATATCATTATTTGTGAAATGGAGAGTCTAATGTTTTGAGAACTCACATATTTGACGAGGTTTAGACCATGGCTTGGATGGAAAGACCCTCGATTTTTCTTTCCACTTAATATCTCCAATAACAATATTCCAAAGCTAAATACATCAGATTTGACTGAAAATAAACCATCAATGGCATATTCAGGTGCCATATAACCACTGCAAAATATTATTAAGATTGAAACTCTTTGGTTAGGAAAAAAACTTGATAATAGAGCATGTTAAGAATACTTACTAAGTTCCAACCACTCTATTTGTATTTCCTTCAGTCTGATCTCCTCCAAAGATTCTAGCCATACCGAAGTCAGAAATTTTTGGGTTCATCTTACTATCAAGTAAAATGTTACTTGCTTTAAGATCTCTATGTACAATCCTCAATCTAGAATCTTCATGAAGATAGAGAAGCCCCCTCGCAATCCCACAAATAATGTTGAAGCGCATAGACCAACCCAAAACTCTAGCTCTTATTTGATCTGGCAAGTTTCTCATTCATTTTAATACTAAGTCCAACATAAAAAATAAAACAAGAAATTGAAATGTATTTAAATAAGAATAAAAAAGGGACAAATTTTTCCTCCAAATTGGGTTAGGAAAATGTCCTCCACTGGTATTAATTTACATAATTCATTAAATAATTTGAAGAAGGCATATGACTATTATGTAGATTATGTGACTAAAAAGTAAGGGAGTCAATCTCGTACCAGAAGCTATACCGGTTTGATCAGTGGAGCGATATATTTTGATACCGGTTAATACCGGAGTACCGTTTCGAATTTACCATTATTTTATATATATATATATATATATATGTATGTATGTATGTGTGTGTGTATATTATAATAAATATAAAAGTTTACCATAAAACATTACTTTGATTCAGAACAAATTATTCATGATTTTAGACTTTAACATCAATTAAAAAAAAAAACGCAATATAAAAAATAGAAAGATTAATTGTTCATTGCATAGTTAAAAAAAATAATACTAATAAGTTAATGCAAGTAAGTTACCATTCTGTCTTTACAAAAATTCAAAAATTACCAAAAAAAAAAAACATTTCTTTTCCTGTACTGGCCGGTATTGCCTAAAATCAGCTGGCATAGCCGGTACGGCAGTACATGGCTGATACGGCCAGTATTTAAACTGGTGTGAAACGTTGACATTTTGATTCCGATATATGTACTGGTACGGTACATACTGACCGGTACGGTATCTACTTCCTTGCCGTAAAAAGTACACAAGGGTATATTTTTATGTTGACATATAGTAGATCAAGGAACTTTTCTCTAAATTGGTTTAGAGAAACTCAATCCTAAAAAAAACATGAAATTTGGCAAAAATTATTAAGTTTTAAAGAAGTTCAGACCAAAAATGAAGAAGTCTAAGCTTCCGTTGGGCATGTATTCATAGATTAGCATGATCTCCTGTCCTCCAATGCAATAACCCAAAAGTCTAACAAGATTACGATGTTGCAATTTGGCAATCAACGTAATTTCAGTTTTAAACTCATTCAATCCTTGCATAGAACTATGTGAAATCCTTTTCACAGCAATTTCTTGCCCATCTGTTAGTGTACCCTGAAAATTTGCATATATTAGTAGATTTTATTGATATCAGATATGATGAGAATTGCTTTTCTATGGTTTGGTATTTATAAATCATTTTGTAGATTTACCTTGTATACAAGTCCAAAGCCCCCTTCACCGAGCTTTTTATTGCTTGAAAAGTTGTTAGTGGCAGTGGCTACGGTAGCTAGGTTGAAGAATGGGACCTCTAAGTCTTCACTTTGCCGTTCAATGTTTTGTTCTATCATCACATTGTTCTCTATTTTTTCTGATAAGAGCAAGATGGTCTTCACATTACATAGAAGAACTAAAATTTGACAACTATTAAATTCTTTTTAGACCTATCAATTAATTGTACAGAGGAATTGTCCTTTGATTTCAAATTAAATCAATTATATGATCCAAAATTTTCAATATTAAGGACCAACAAACAACAGGTCGCCAAGCCTTATTGCAGAATAATAAAAGTGATAAAAGATGAGACACTTGATATATTACTGAAGTGGAAAATCGACGGAGATTTCACAAAAAGGGTAAAGCACTATATGGAAAACATTTCATATGGGTAAAATATTTTAACTAAGGAAATCAATTACCAAAGGGGTTTTACAATTTTGATAAAAACCGTTAAAATATTGTAAAACTCCTTTGTTATACAGTCTTAGGAGATAACTCACTATTATGACCAAAACTGGTTTAGAACTTTGAACTTTTTCTTCTATGAATCCCTTCACGAATGACATATCTGCTTAAACAAACTAGAAACTTTGGCACACTTTAATGTGCTTCCTTGAAGATTTGATCTAAAGTGAACTCACTGGAAGAGAGGCTTTGAGGTTTCAAAATTTAGGATCACAATCTTTTATAGGACTAGAAGGATTTTCTCATGAGATCTCATGGGATGAAAGACATGGGTTTTCAATTTAAAGGTGTGTTTGGTTGGGTGAACTTAGGGAGGATGGAAAACAGAGGAGAGAAAATATGAGAAAAAAGAAGAAGGTTTTTTTGGTTTCTTTGGTTGAAGTGGAAAATTGACGAGATTTTGGTAGAGTTTTGGTCTTTTCTACCTAGGACCTTCAAAATCTTTTTTCCCCAATTTGGGGTGATTTTAGGAGAGAAAATGGGGAGGAGAGTGGTTCATGAGAAAAGGCCAAATCTGCCCTCACTCCACTATGTTAGTGTGCTCAACGTTGTTCTTATTCCTTTTTTCCTTTTTCTTTTATAATCAAATCGTGGTTTTTTTGTACTCGTTAATAACTTTTGGTCCTTAGCCTCAACAATGAGCTTGGCATACGTCAACCAAGAGTAGTTAAAGAGTTCACAATAGTTTGGAAGTAATCACAACTTAAAAGTGCTCAAATCGCTTTGAAAGTGTTGTTGAAAAATGTTCTTTGCTCACTATTTTAATAATAACTTTAGATCCACAAAGAATTTTGAGGGAAGTTTGTTTCATTTGAAACTAGACATCCTAAGGTTCAATTTGGACATAAATTTGCATGATTTGGGTTTATATTAAGTGAGTTATGACTGTTTGAAGTTGGGCCGTCAGTGCTGTCAAGAATTAGGGTCTTGGAAAGCATGAGTACGCCTGGGATTAATGGTGTGTACGCACCCTTGACCGTTCGTACGTACCTTTGTTCCTAGACCTCTAAAACTTCAATTCTAAGGCCCAAAATATTATTCATTGATGCGGGTTAGCCCCTAGACCCTTGGGAATGTTCAAAGACCTCTAAAAAGCTCCAAAAACTCTAGTTTTAATGTTTAAATACTTAGCTTATGTCTCCAATCAAAACCCTAGTTAAAGAGAGTTTATTTATTCCATTCATCTTCTCTAAAACGTTAATTCTTTTTTCTTTTTCTTTTTTTTTTAATTTTAAAATCACACAAATCTTAGCACGTTTTTTAATGATAAAAAACCTCTTTTTAGTTAGTTCTAAGGTAAAAAGTATGTTTCTAATTGTTTTCAAAACCTTTTTCTAAAGAAATTGTTATTGAGTTGTGATTACTAATTTCTATTGTTTTCTCTTTAATTATCTTGTTATCTCAATCTAATCTCAATATTGTAGACATTGAGGGGTCGGTTAAAAACCTCAAATGGTTATAATTCTTTTGACATGTATTAATTTGATTTTGGGCTAACTATAATCTGTTTTGGTTGTTCTTCTTTCATTACTTTAGTTTTATGTAAAGATTGACATGATTATTTATTTAATGTAGTTTAGTGTACTTATTTGATTTGTTACATGTTTATTTATTTATGTTGATGCTTTGTTTCATTATCTTTATGTTAGTTTAGTGTTTAGGGTTTCTAACATGCTTCTTAATTTCTCTATATTAATATCTTTGTTAATATAAAAATGTGATTTTTACTGTTTATGTGCTGAGGATGCATACATATACTTGATAATGCACGCGCATGTTTTCGAATATGCATACTCATGGTTAAGTATGCATACGCACCCTAAACCTAAATTTAGGCAGCTTTCTTGTTTTATTTAATTAATTATTATTTACATGTTTTTCTAATATATTTGAATTTGAATTCTCTGTTTTAGGTTAATTATTTATGTTTATTTGCTTATCATATTTTATTTGGTCAATCTTGCCATGTTGGGTTTAATTTGATGTTTTTCCTATTGTGTTTATTTAATTGTTAGTTTTCAATATTAGAATTTGATTTTGGTTTTAGTGTGTTTTCTTTTTTGTTATTGTGTGATATATATATATATATATATATATTTTTTTTTTATTGTGTGTTTTCTTTTTTGTTATTGTGTGACATTTAATATGTTGTTGTGTATGTTATCTTGTTAAGTGCATGATGTATATTTAGCTTAAGAATTAGGGCTCTCTTAAGTTGAGTGGTCTTGGGTGCCTAACACCTTTTCAAGCCGTACCCAAACTCTAAACCCATAATTTGGTTTGTATACCTATGCATGTAAGTGAGTAGCCTAAAAGGCCTAATTTGGTTCCTAGACCTAAATTAGGTGGCTACTCCATTTTCACCTTTGGCTTGGTCCACTCCAGGTTGAGGCGTACTTTACACAAGGAAACCACTCATTGTGGGTGCTTGCACCCGCACCCTCAAACCAAAAAATATGAGAGAAAATTAAAATTTCTTTTATCTTTCCATTTTTCCATTTTTTCGTTATCCCCACATTTTCTATCCCCTGTTCAAACCAACCCTTAAAGTGCTGACTTTCTTCCTCTCTAAAAGTTCTTTCTTTTCGGCTCTCTAACATCAGACCCATTTTAGGTGTTTACATGTAGGGTTAGAATTCTAAAATTGCTTTCTGTTTGCCTCGTAAACGTCAGAATTCTTTTAATAAGCTTATGCAAATTTTCTTTCTTAAGCATGATTTTATATTAAGATCAAATGGTCTGTATATCACAGCTTTCTTGTTCAACACCTTATTAGCTACTCTACAATTCTAGAAGTTAAATTTACACCACTCTGCGATATCATTTCCAAGTGGTTAAGAGAAAGTAATATTACCTTTCAAGTATGGCATTTTGCAAAGGCAGTAGAGAATCGAGAGCACCCCAAAAACTACGGCTATGGCAACCACAACTATTACTATCACCTTCATCTTTTGCCTGCCTTTTGCTACTTCTTGGTTGAATTCGCAATAAAACAGATGAAAACAAAGATCTTAGTTTGGATTGCACATCAAAATACGAATAAGTTGTACTACAGGTAAATTGATGGCACGTCGATCAAAATACGAATGGTTGAATTAGCAATAGAAAAGCAAACATATTTTAGGTACAGCAATAAAGACTATAGGCCCATACCTGGCTCTGAAGCAGGCATTCGAAGATATATATCCTGACTATAATTAGCTGCAGTCGGTTTAATATCAATTAGATCCCCATGCCAAATGACGCAGCCACTTCCTCCATCTCTGATATCTGAGTTTGAGTAAGCCACGCAGGAGCAGTTGTTCAAGCATTTGACTCTGCATTCCTTAAGATTCATACTTTGGTTGACCCAAGTATACGTGGTATCTGGCAATTTGTACCCAACAAATTTAACGAACCCAATTTTTTCTTTATCCTGGCAGCTCAATTGCGTACTGCGTACACATCCCTTAGACCACTCCTCTGGATTCCATGTTTCCTCTGACTTAGGCTTGAATCCTTGTATACATTGACAGATAGGTGACTCACCAATGGTACAATTTCCATAAACACCACATAAATTATAAGTGTCACATTCGTCTCTTGGAAAATAATAGTACCGGCTCCATTTTCCATCGACCCATATGTAGCGCTCATACTGAGTTTGGTTCAAAACTGCTCTTGAGATTACAGAATGCTGAATCATGTCAAATATGAAGTATACCTCATCCTTGTTGGAGACAAAACTGAAGTTGTAAACCGCGGTGGACCTTATCTCTGGTGCGCCATTGAAACCAAGGCCATTCCATGGACCAATCCGGAAGAATTCACTGGAGCCTTTCTTCATGACTATCTCAGGGTATTCATGGAGTTCAATCCCCCAACTCAGTTCTCCAGGAGAGGGGTCATCTGGACTCTTCCATGCAGTTAGGCGCCTTTCAAGACGAGTCCTTAAGTCCCATCCAAACTTCATCCCTGGTAGCCACGTATCAGAAGGATAGTCAAAGCTTTGCCATAAATAATTTTCTGGGTTTTCTTCATTCTCTTCTCTTAATACTAGATTTCCTGAATCTAAAAGCTGTACTATTGAATTCCCGGCTTCTTTTGTTGAATTTGCCGACCAAGCAACAGTTGAATTTTGTTCAAGAAGAACAAGACGACCTGAACTGTTTACCATCAACACGCCAGACGAGTCTGTGATTGGATTGCGCCTGTTTGCTACCCAAACAACTGTTTGAATTGGGATATTGTTGTACCAAATTCCCAAGTAACGGTTAGTGGAATCACCTGGACTGAAGAACCCCAGAACAAAGACTCCATCTTTAGAAACCAAGGTTGTGCCCTCACTATCACTAAGGGATTGGGATTGAGTAATGTTGTCAGCGGCATGTGAGAATACAAAGTAGAAAAGAAAAAAACTGGCACTCAAAAACAGAAAAGCAGAGATGTCCATTGCTTTCTGTTCTTTGAGCTCGTAGCCAACATGTTAAAGTGACATTTATTATGATAAGCAAAGGCAATAACACAGAAGGTCATGCATTGACTCAAGCAAGTGGTTGATATTTGAAATTTCTACAATTTGTTGTGAACAGGAATTTCCACATAACTCCCTTTCGTAGATGTCACATTTTTTGTAGTTTGACATTTTGCCCTGATCACAATTATTTCTTGTTGGGTGTACTGCACCATAGGTCTAGTCCACGTGTCTTTTCAAGAGCTCATTTAATGAGCATGTTACTCTGGTCTTCCATGACTTGTGGGAAGTCTGACTCCTCTTAATAAAAAGTGAGTCAAAGTGTGTTGGACACGTTAAAGGAAAAAGAAAAGAGGAAAAAGAACAGAAACAAGCAAAGGACATTCGGCCAAGAGAGCTGAAGAAAGAGATTTTTGGTTGAAGCAACGTCAAAGTGTCTCCCTCCACGACTAAAGATGTGTAGAAACTAAAACCGACGTTAGATTCCCCATCCTTATTCCACAAAACCAAAAAATCAAATTAGCGTGTATGACCCGACACCTCAGTCAATTTTTTTTTTTTTTCCTTTCAATGGAACTATGAAACAACCAATTATTTTTTTTTTTTTTTGATAGACAAGATTAATAAACTTTCATTCAACTTGGGATAAACCCAGGGAACTTACATCTTTGTGAATTTGCTTAACAATCATTGGGGGAGTGTCCTCCACCCACACTATATAGTCCGCAACATTACACGCATGCCTGGCCATCAAATGGGCAGCATTGTTACCACTCCTATGAACATACTGAGCATGCCAAGCCTAGAAATTCTGCAGCTTGGATTTAGCACCCTCCATATTTTTTAGGATGGAGCTGGGAAAGGCGTCATTGGTTGGATCCGAGAGAGCCATCATTATGGTCTTTGCATCACCCTCGACAATTACTTTATCAAGGCCTAGTTCCCAAGCCAATATAATCCCCTCCTCAGCTGCCCGAGCTTCTGCCTTCATAGGACCCAGAGGGAAAGGGAGTTTTTTGCACATAGCTCCCATTAGACAGCCGACATCATTTCTAATGACCACTCCCACCCCACAGCTACCTTCTTCTTCAAACACAGCCCCGTCGACATTTATTTTATACCAGCCATTTTCAGGAGGACGCCATCGGGAGCCTCGATGAGGGAGAGGCGTGGAAGGAGGACACACCTTGGTATTGCACTTCTTAAACGCTGCTGAAAAATTGGATGCTTCACACACCAGTGTTTTAGCATTCTTACCTTTCCCTTCATGCTTGTACAGGTTTCGGCCATTCCATATGCCCCACGCCAAAGTTGCAAATAGGTCCCAATCAATCCCATTAGCTTCTTCCCTAATTCTCCAGTACACTTCAAAGAAATTACTATGAGAATTTTCCCATCTAGGGAGCCTCAACCCCGATTCCTTCCAAACTTCAGCAACCACTTTACACTCCCACAGCGCATGGCTGGAAGTTTCCTTTTCACCACACCAAACACAGCCATCTCAAGTACTTACCTTCCTTTTAACAAGACAAAAATTTGTAGGCAATGAATCTTTACATGCTCTCCACAAGAAATGCTTTATCTTGTTTGCACAATCCAATTTCCATATAGATTTCCATGTCTCAGATATTTTGGACAGGTCCGAGCATTCCTCTTGACCTCCTTTCCCTGATGCTTCATTCAGTACATTTAGAGCAACCTCGTATGCACTCTTGACAGTAAATTTCCCATTATTAGACCACGCCCAAATTCGGGAGTCATTTGGGAGACTCGGACTGATCGGAATTCCTAAGACAGTCACAGCCTCACATGGGAGAAAAATAGCACGCACCTTTTCGATGTTCCAAGACCCTTTTTCCCTGTCAATAAGATGCTCCACCATCTCCACCGCTGCACCATGGCTTCTTGGGCTGACATCTTTAAAGGACTTAGGAGTGGGTAACCATCTGTCTCGCCATACATTGACACTTCTTCCATTACCAATGCTCCATCTCAAGCCCCTATCAATGATGCTTCTTGCTTCCAACAAGCTTCTCCACGTGTATGAGGGGTTGGTTCCCAGTTGGGCTTCCATAAAGGTTGATCTTTTGAAGTATTTTGCTTTTAGCACCCTATGGAGTAGAGAGTCCTTATTTTGAATTAACCTCCACCCTTGTTTAGCTAAAAGGGCTAAATTAAAAGCTTTAAGGTCCCTGAAGCCCAGCCCTCCATCTTTCTTTTTTTTACACATCTTTTCCCAAGAGACCCATGCCATTTTCTTCTCATTTTCCTTCTGCCCCCACCAAAAATTCCTGACCATTGCATTTAACTCCCTACACAAGGATTCCGGAATTCTGAAACTGCTCATGGTTTACGTCAGAGCCGCCTGGGCAACAGGTTTAATCAAAATTTCTTTGCCCGCCCTCGATAGTAATTTGCCTTTCCATCCCGCTATTCTTCTTCCCACTTGATCCTTGATACGATTAAACTCCTTCTTTTTCCCTCTTCCCAGTATTGGAGGCAACCCCAAATATTTTTCATACTGCTTAATTATTTGGGCTCCAAACATCTCTTTAACTCCTTCCTTCACTTCACTTCTTGTATTTTTGTTGAAAAATAAGGAAGTCTTTTCCTTGTTGAGTTTCTGCCCGGACACTTTCTCATATTCTTTTAACATTTGGCTCACCCGGTTGGCTTCGTCTAATGTAGCTTTGCAGAAAATGATGCTATCGTCTGCAAAGAACAGGTGGGATATTTTAGGAGCGCCTCTGCAAACCGCTATTCCATTAATCTGCCCCAAGCTCTCTTCCCGTCTGATCATTTCTGCCAAGCCCTCTGCGCACAACAAAAAAAGGTACGGCGAGATAGGATCTCCCTAACGAAGACCCCTTGAAGGGGCAATCTTCCCTTTAGGTTCTCCGTTGATCAGCACCGAGTAGGACACTGTCTTCACACACATCATAACTAGCTGAATCCACTTCTCTTGGAATCCCATCTTCCTCATCACCTCTTCCAAGTACCGCCATTCAACTCTGTCATACGCTTTGCTCATGTCGAGCTTAACAGCCATCATACCCTTTTTCCCCTTCCGTTTCATTTTTAAGTAGTGCATCGTCTCAAAAGCCACTAGGACGTTATCAGTGATCTGTCGCCCCGGTACAAAGGCACTCTGTGCTTTTCCTATAACCCTAGGCAGAATACGTTTCAGTCTATTCGCTAGGACTTTAGCCACTATCTTATAGATAACGTTACAAAGACTGATCGGTCTAAAATCCTTAACTTCCTGAGGGCTGTTCACTTTAGGTATCATACAAATATACGTATCATTCAAAGCTCTAGGCATCACACCAGAATTTAGGATATCTAATACACATCTAGTTACATTATGGCCAACAACATCCCAATATTTTTGGAAGAAAATAGGGGACATACCGTCTGGTTTGGGAGCCTTTGTGGGGTGCATCTGATTGAGAGCACGACTAACCTCCTCTGCTCTGAACGTTTCCAGCAAAACATCATTCATCTCTTGGGTGATCTGGTTCTCCAAACCAATTACATTGACCTCCTGATTCCGCGAGTGTTCTGTACAGTAGATTTTAGCAAAATAATCCTGAATTATATCCTCTATTATTTCCTTCTCTTCATACCATTGACCATCTGCCCCCCTCAGCCCAATAATTCGGTTTCTTCTTTTCCTTTGAGTTGCCGTTGCAAGAAAGAACCTTGTGTTGTGATCCCCCCATTTAATCCAATCTGTTCTGGCTCTTTGATTCCACATTACTTCCTCTTTCATCAAGAAACAACCAATTATTAATGTTCACAATCACAAGGCTCTTTCCACGGATTGTAGTTTTCTCGGATTTGAATTCATGTTGGACTTTTCAGGAGAAATTTGGACGTTTTCTCCCTCCTTGGCCGCACCTACTTGTCAATGAACTTATAGTCATCATCGTATAAGAGACACATTATAGCCTAATTGTATTAAAAAGAACAACAGAAGATGATGAAGCTCCTTAAAGGTAAAATGCCATATAAATCTATCTTATAAGGAATACTTCAACGTCTAAGATATCTTAGAGACACTTCATAAAATTAACTCTCACTTTAGTAATACAGGACAATGTTTATGGATTTTGAGCTGAATTACATGATTTGTTATTTACCATGAGAAAGCACCCGACGTGAAGCCACGAAGAACAATGGTGCTATTCTGGTTGTCTTTGTTAAAAGCATGAATGCTCGGTACAAAATTCATGGTTTACGTTTTTCAAAAAAAATAAAAATAAAAATTGATGGTTTAAAGTTTAAACTAGGGGTGTCAAAATGACAGGAAGGGATAAAGGCTTTGGATGGGATAGGTTGGGTATATAATTATTTATTTAAATAAATTGTTAGTTGTATTCATCATCCACCCCATCCATTTATTGCAAAATACAAAAATCACTTACATGATCGAAACTACTCTAGAATTATACATGTAAGGACACGAATCAAGCCTTGGACCCAAGTACGCAACAGGGCCAGCCCAAGTGGCCTATACAATGAATTTGTAGAGAGTGTGCTTGAAGCTTAAACTTCTGGGGGCGGTAGAAAGTAACGACGATTGGGCTAAGTTTGCTATTGGTGTGCAACGAGCTGGTGGAATGACTTTTGCTTTCTCCAGACATGGGCCGAGGAGTCTCTGTCCTTGCTTTCATTGTATTTTCTAGGAAGAGAGAGAGTATTCTTGGTGGGAAAAATCCGGATCCTTTTCCAGTGGTCTCCCCTTCTCTGTTTATACTCCCCATCCCTGGTTCCCATTCATAGAGCCATAAAATTCGATCCCTTTCCCATCCATCCTTTTCCTGAAAACGCTCCTCAATGGCTATAAAGCTGACCGCCGTCCCCTCAGAAGTCACCTCTCCATTAATACGCCCAGGCGGGTAGGTGAGAGGCCTTTAATGTGGTGGCAACAGCTTTATGCAGTGCACGTCCCACTTGTCCCACTCCTCAACGTCCCGTTGAAGCTCTGTATGACTTACTGGGCCTCGAGAGCCCTCCCTTAGGCACCATGTTGCACTCTTTAGTCCTTGATGCTGTTGTCCGAGGATACCTTCTCCTCGGACTCTCTCCTAACGCCCTGATCGGCGAGATTCTGGGCCTCCGTTTTAGGAGGCCCTATTCTCGACTTACGACCCTTTGGCGTAGTCTACGTTCTCGGACTAAGCCTAAGGCCCACATGGTGCTTTGACACCTTTGCCCCCTACAATAGCCTCTTAAAAAGTTATTTGACTCCGATCCGAGGAGGCAAATGAGTTTTTGACCTACGAATCCTTCCTCCGTGTGACCTCTTAATTGTCGCAAGTGCGAAATCCACCCGCGTCTTCTGAGGATACATTTGATGCTTCGTAACACGCAACGCCTGCATTAATTGCACTGAGTAACTTCCTGTCGCGCACGTTCAACGGTGAGATGTGGATCTAATGGCTTGGGTTTATTCCCGAAAATTTGAGCGGGATGTTTCTCATGAACCGCCGCCCCTCAATCATCTAAAACGCTTCGGTAGTCATGACATTCACCATTTCTTCCAAAGAGCAAGCATATTCTAGCGTCATTCAATCTCTCTCTCTCTCTTTCAAGAAGCTCTCATATTACGCACATCTCTCTCCTATAAGTTTCTCCTTTTCCCGAACCCCTTTCTCCTTGGCTGTCAACTTTTCTTCCCTTTCTTCGTGAATCTTTGCCTTGAGCTTCGATTCCATGAGTAGGTTTAAATGTTTAGTAGATACGGCCTCCGGCATGGAAGGATTCTGGGCCAAATATCACATTCCTCCGGATGTGGGCTTGGAATACTGCCCCCCCGAGGCCGTCGCGGATTCTAGGAAAGAGGGGTAGGTTGTCATCCCTATAATCACCTTCTTAGAGGGTGGGATGACACTCCCCATGAAGGACGTAACCATCGAGTACCTTCGTAACAATAAGTTGTGTCCAGATCAGTGTACACCCAACATGTTTAGGATATTAGGCTGCGTCGATGCTCTAAACGAGCAGATGGGTCTGCGCCTCACATGGTGCAATGTCGTTTACATGTACGAGTGCCATCGGCTGAGAGACGCGGGCTATTACCTCAAGTCGAGGTCTAACGCCGTCAAGCTTATCTCTTGTCTGCCCAAGTCCAACAAAGGCATGAAGGACGATTATCTCGTCGCCACTGGGAGGTGGTATGACAGTCCCCATTGCCCAGTGAGTGAAGGGCAACTAGGTGTGATTTGCCAGGATTTAGGAGTTTTTGGTTTTTCTTTTTTAGTTTCGCCCCTTTCTACTCCCCTTGGTAGACTTGTTGACATTTGATGCTTTTCTTTACTGGATCTATCATTAGTATCTAACCATGTTTGGCTCATCTGCTGTCTTTCTTGCAGACAAACGGCACACGTCTCCTCGCTTGGGCGAAGTCAACATCTCGGACCTTAACAGGGTTCTGAGATCCGAGGTCTTTGTAACCGAATATCTGTAAGTGAGGGCCGCCCACCTCATATTGGGGTACAATCCCATATCGAAGGTTTTTGGCGAGGTTGAAGACACCATCCTTGTAGATGATCGGAGACGCGCGAGGATAGACGTTCGCTACCCCCAATTCCTTGCCCTACGAGCTATACCAGACGCGCCATCCACCATCCTGTATGGTCGGACCATTGAAGCCATCCCTTTGGTAGCATAGCAGGAGGACCAGATCGCCTGAGTAGAGTTTGCGGCTTCCCCCTCATCCCTTGCCAAAAAAGTTGACCGGTTCTGCCTAGAGGAGGCCGAGAGACTACTGGGGGGCCACGTGGTCAATATCTCGGACGAAGAAGAGGGCAATTCAGACAGGAACTCTGGCATCAAAGGCTTAGTTGTTGCCCGACCAGAGGATTCCTTCGACGAAGATGACGACATGGCATCCTTGAAATAGCTCTTTGCCAGAAAAAGAGGCATCCAAGTCTCTAAGGTGGACGCCTCGGGTTCCTAGCGGAGGTTGCCTTCGCCTCCCCCTCCCTCCGACCTACTCCCTCCTCCCCTTAACCTCCCAAAAAAGAGGAGGAACGAGAATGAGGAGGCGGACAGGGAGAGGGAAAAGAAACAAAAACAGTAAAGGTAGCAATAACAACAGCAGTTGCCACTTGCTAAGGTTGGAAGGCGAGCCTCGTCTGTAGAAAGCGAGGAGATCCATGGGCAAGCCGAGATCCGCCGAGGGGAGTCCAGCTGGTCCCCCGCTCTGGAGGTGGATGGGGCTCCAATACCTCTCCAGGCGAGCATTAGGGATTTTCAGAGAGGTCATGCCTCTCACCTGACCAATGCTCTGGAACAGCCCCTCCTCTTGCCTAGGGACATGAAGGACTTAGGGATGATGGGTCGGACGCGCCTCTTTCTTTCCCTCAAGAGGAACCTGGGCCTGGTACGCGCTATTCCTCTAGTTTGTTGTTGTCATTTTAGTTTTCGTGTATGTTCAATTTTCGTTTACTGTGTATCCGTTGAAGCTTCCCTCCGCAGGCCATCCAGGAGGCCTTTGCTGCAGATGCGCTGGTGTGGCATTACCAGAACCAGGTAGGGGCCGAACAGGCTGCCAAGGCAGAGGTTGAGAAAGACTTGGGTCGCGCCGAGGCTGAGAAGGTTGACCTAGCCGCCAAACTAACCCTGGAGCAGACTAAGAGGAGGAACTTGGACGTGAGCATGAAGATGGTGGAGGCCTAGTTGGAAAGCCAACGTAAGCTCTTGCACCAAAGGGACGAGGTACTGTCCAAAGTAGGGCAGGAGATCTCAGACCTAAAAGGGGAGCTTGCGCAGGCCAAAGAAGCGACTTGCACCATAAGGGAGATCGTGGAGGCTGCTACCAAAGCCCCTTACAACGAAGGGGTTGATGCGACGGAGAACCGCCTGACCGAGGAGCTAGCCGAGTTGTGCAGGGAATACTACCAGTAGGTTTGGGCGGAAGCCCTAAATGCTGCAGGAGTCCCTGCCAACTCTGAATGGAGGGCAGCGAAGAAATTCTGGTATCCCGAGGATATCAAGTTTATCGAAGACGCTCCTGCCACTTTGGTTGCTCCTGAGACTACGGCCCCGATGCTGCCTCCCTCCTCCCACGAGCAAGTCCCACCCCCCGAAGAAGTGGCTGCCTCTAATGAAGGGGCCGAGAAGAGGTCGGGTGAACCGATTGGTCAGGTCGTACCTCCGCCCAAGCCAAAGGACAAAGGGAGGCAAGTCCAGGACCTGTCCGAGGCTGAACCAAAGCGAATTGAGGTGGAAGGCCGACCTAAAGAGCCCTCAACTAAGTCGGGGAAGGACCCCCCTTTGAAGATAAAGGGATAGGCCATTTCGGGCCCCCTTCTCGTGCAGCTTTATTGTAATTTTTTTTTTTTTTTGGGTAGATTTTTAGTATCTCCCCTTGTAATTCCTTTCCTTCAGCTTTGTTGCAAACAGTTTTTAATGAATTTCAGTATTTTGCTTCTGATAATATAACTTTCATGCTTGGCTATGTTTATTGTTGTACAATTTGCCTTGTTGCATGTGGACCCCGACATAGTTAGGTTAACCAATAAATAACTAATTGCGCATAAGCGTGCTCGAAAGTCAAGGTGGTAGCGGCCTTTACATAAGAATAGTCAGATCATGTGCAGTTCAACAATTAACACTAACACTTAGTGAAAATAAATTGTACGTTAAATTTTCCCAAGGCGGAAGGTCCGAGGACCTAGCATAGCCTAGGTTGACATTACCACCTAATGAAAATGAATCGTACGTTAAATTTTCCCAAGGCAGAAGGTCCGAGGACTTGGCGTAGCCTAGGTTGACATTAACACTTAACGAAAGTGAATTGTATGTTAAATTTTCCCAAAGAAAAAAGTCTGAGGACCTGGCGTAGCTTAGGTTGACATTAACACTTAACGAAACTGAATCGTATGTTAAATTTTCCCAAGGCAGAAGGTCCGAGGACTTGCCGTAGCCTAGGTTGACATTAACATTTAATGAAAATGAATCGTATGTTAGATATTCCTAAGGCAGAAGGTTCGAGGACCTGGCGTAGCCTAGGTTGACATTAACACTTAATGAAAATGAATCGTATGTTAAATTTTCCCAAGACAGAAGGTCCAAGAACCTGGCATAGCCTAGGTTGACATTAACACTTAATGAAAATGAATTGTATGTTAAATTTTCCCAAGGCAGAAGGTCCGAGGACCTGGCGTAACCTAGGTTGACATTAACACTTAAGGAAAATGAATTGTATGTTAAATTTTCCCAAGGCAAAAGGTCCGAGGACCTGGCGTAGCCTAGGTTAACATTAATACTTAATGAAAATGAATTGTATGTTAAATTTTCCCAAGGCAGAAGGTCTGAGGACCTGGTGTAGCTTAGGTTGACATTAACGCTTAATGAGAATGAATCGTATGTTAAATTTTCCCAAGGCAGAAGATCTAAGGACCTGGCGTAGCCTAGGTTGACATTAACACTTGAATTGTATGTTAAATTTTCCCAAGGCAGAAGGTCTGAGGACCTGGCGTGGCCTAGGTTGACATTAACACTTATACATAGTTTGGCGATAGGGATTGACATATTAACAATCAGCATGATACAATGATATCCAAATGCTTGACGGGTGTACCTTTCATTAATAGTAATACCTTCGGAGGTTATTTATGTTCCAGGGTCATTTTACAGGTTTGTCTTCTAAGTTGGTGAGATAATAGGACCCTATGCCGGCCACTAAGGTTATGCGGTAGGGCCCCTCCTAGTTTGGTCCTAATTTTCCCCATGCTGGGTCCTTAGCAATTTCGACAACTTTTTTCAAGACTAGATCTCCCGGGGCAAGGGGCTTGGATCTTACACTAGAGCTGTACCCCCGCTTGAGCTTTTGCTAGTAGCAAGCTTGCCGGACCATAGCGCTTTCCCGCCTTTCTTCCACTAAGTCCAACCCTTTCAACAGCATGTCATCATTAGCGTTCGAGGTGAAAGACTGCGCTGTCATCATCGAGAACCCCATTTCCAAAGGGATCACTGCCTCGATGCCATACGCCATCGCGAAAGGTGTCTCCCCTGTGGACCTTCGCGGCGTAGTTCGGTAAGTCCACAGCACGTGTGGCACTTCATCCACCCATCTGCCTTTCGCATCGTCTAGTATTTTCTTGAGCCCATTGACTATTGACTTGTTGGTCGCTTCAGCTTGGCCGTTCTCCTGCAAGTAGGCTGGGTGGAGTATCTGTTTGTGATGCCGAAGTCTTCACAATACTTTTTGAAGGCTTTGTTGTCGAATTGCAGTCCGTTGTTTGAGATGAGAGTACGTGGGATCCCAAACTTGGTGATGATGTTTTTCTAGATGAATTTCTTCGCGTCCACGTCTCGGATATTCAAGAGGGGCTCGGCTTCTACCCATTTGGTGAAATAGTCTATCCTGACGAGCAACCATCTCTTGTTGCCTGTTGCCCTCAGAAATGATTCCACTATGTCTTAGCCCCACTGTGCAAATGGCCAAGGGCTAACCAAAGGGTTAAGAACACCTCTAAGCTGGTGGATGTTGGGAGCGAATCTTTGACACTGGTCATATTTCCTCGCGTAATCCTGCACCTTTCTTTGCATGTTTGGCCACCAGTACCCCTATGTAAGGGCTCTATGAGCTAGTGACCTTCCGCCTATGTGGCTACCACATATTCCTTCATGCAACTCCTCCAATAGCTGCTCTGTTCCTTCCGGATGCATGCACAGAAGGTAAGGCCCCGAAAAGGAGCGTTTATTAAGCTTCTCATCCTCGGATAGCCAAACCCGCGGAGCCTTTCTACGGATCTTGTCAACCTCAGAATTCTTTTCTGGCAGAGTGTCGTATTTAAGGAAAGACACTATAAGGTCCATCCAACTGAGTCCCGCTCTGACCTGGTGAATCCGAAGGGTATGAGAATCTGGCCCAGCTGGCCTAAACAAGTCCTCAATGAGAATGACCCGAGGAAGGCCCTAAGCCGAGGAAGTTGCGAGCATGGCCAGCGAGTCGGCGTGGGTATTGCCGTTCCTGGAGACATGCGATAATGCAAAAGATTCGAATTCAGACTGCAAGTGCTTGGCGCGAGCTAAGTACTCTCGCATTCTCGGTTCCCTGACTTCCAATTTCCCTTCCACCTGGCCAACCACTAGCTACGAGTTTGAGAACGCCTGCACCGCTTTTCCCCCCATTTTTCGAACTATGTCCATTCCCACTAGCAAAGCTTCGTACTCGGCCTCATTATTGGTAGCCGAAAACGCTATCCTTAAAGACTTTTCCACGAAAATTCCATCCGGAGATATCAAAACTATTCCTACACCTGAACCTCTCTAGTTGGAGGCTCCATCCACGAAAACCTTCCACACCAGAGGTTTCTCACACGAGACTATGCCAACTGCTTTTCCATCCGTGCCCCATCCTTCCAAGTTTTCCTCTATGAAAGGCTCAGTGAACTCTACCACCAGGTCAACCAGGACTTGCCGCTTCACAGAGGTTCGAGGCATGTATTTGATGTCAAAGGCTCCCAATACAGTTCCCCATTTGGCAATTCTGATGGAGTAATCAGCACTTCGCAGCACGGACTTAAGTGGGAGCTGGGTTAGCACGACGACCGTATGAGATTGAAAATAGTGCGGGAGCCGGCGCGTTGTGTGCACCATGGCTAGAATCGCCTTTTCTAGAGGTAGACGCCGGATCTCGGCCTCCTGCAGAGACTTGTTCAAGTAATAGACCGGTCTCTGTATACTGTCGTCATCCCGTATTAGAACCAGGCTGACGACGTGGGCAGCCACAGCTATGTATGCAAACAACACTTCGTCTAGATCGGGGTGGGACATAATGGGTGGCCGAGAAAGATATTCCTTTAGCTACTAGAAGGCAAGGGAGAATTCTTTGGTCCACTCAAATCCTTTCCATTTGTTTAACAGCTGGAAAAAGGGGTGGCACCTGTCCGCAGACCGGGAAATGAACCTGTTGTGGGCGATGGTCATTCCTGCCAACCTTTGGACCTCCTTTGGGTTCCGAGGAGGTTGCATATTGCGGATCGCGGTGATCTGGGTGAGGTTGGCCTCAATACCTCTATGAGTGAGCATATAACCCAGAAATTTGCCAGACCCTACACCAAAGGAGCATTTAGAGGCATTCAGGCATAACTTGTGCTTCCTTAAAGTTTGGAAGGTGCTGCTCAGGTTGGCCACGTGCTCCGATATAACCCTGCTCTTGACAACCATGTCATCCACGTACACCTCAACAGTTTTTCCCAACCGTGCCTCGAACATTCTGGTCATTATCTTCTGGTAGGTAGCCCCTGCGTTTTTCAAGCTGAAAAGTGTCACCTTGTAATGGTAGTTACTGGTAGGGGTAACAAAGACCGTTTTCTCTTGGTCCTCCAAAGTCAAGGGTATCTGGTGGTACCCCTAAAAGGTGTCTAGAAAACTCATTCAAGGGTAGCCGACCAAAGTGTCTACCAATTGGTCTATACGAGGCATTGGGAAGGAGTCTTTAGGGCAGGCTTTATTCAGATCCATGAAATCCACACAGACCCTCCATTTCCCACTTTTCTTCTATACCACGACTTTGTGTGCTAGCCACTCAGGATAGAACACCTCCTTGATAGCCCCAGCCTTCTTAAGTGTGATGACTTCTTCTTTAATGGCTTCAAAATGTTCTCTAGAGGAGTGCCAAGAGGGTTGCCACTTCGGCATGGCAACTGGACTAACATTCAGGTGGTGGCAAATGAAGTTCAGGTCAACCCCAAGCACCTCGTATGCATCCCATGCAAACACGTCAATGTTCTCCTTTAATAATGCGACCAACCCCTCTCTTTCCTCGACCGACAACTGTGTCCCTACCTGGAAGAACCTCTCTGGGTTGTTATCCTCGAGAACTTTATCTAACCCCTCGCACGTGGGCTTTTCCACCACTTTCCCCCCCGTTGTGGCAGAAGAGGCTAATTGCTATGGGTCGGCGTACCCTGGGTCGAAGACTCAAGTTCTAGCCTGCGCAGAACTGTGGCTGTTAGGCACTGCCTCGTCGCGAACTGACTCCCAACAATTTCTTTGACCTGACCACTGAAAGGGAACTTCACCTTGGCATGGAGAGTATAAGAGACAGCCCCCAGGGCGTGTAGCCAGGGTTTCCCCACAATGGCCGTGTAAGGAGAGTAGGCGTCGACCACAATGAAATCCATTTCGACAGCTGCTAGGCCTGATTGTATAGGCAACCTAATCGGCCCCTTTGGAACGACTGCCTTCCCCTCGAAGCTTATCAATGGTGAATCATAGGCCGAAAGGTCTTCTTCCCTCAGGCCTAATCCCTTGTATAAGTCAGGGTACATGATGTCCGCACCGCTTCCTTGGTCTACCATTATCCTTTTCACATCGTAACCCCCAATTCTCAACATTACGACCAAGGCGTCATCTTGTGGTTGGATGGTCCCTATTTTGTCCGTGTCTAAAAAGCCCAGAATGGGCGGTTCAATGCCCTTAATCTTCTTCAGCTCGGAGCCAGAGCCCTCAGCATGGGATAGTGCCACAGACATCACCCTAGAAGGGCGAGAGCCGGTCCTCCCAAGAGTGGCGAGTATGACGTTGATGGTTCCTAGAGGAGGTCTCAAGGCATGATGGTCCTGATTTGTCGGCCCAAGGTGCTCTCCCTGTCCACCAGGCTGATACACGAACTGTATCAACTTTCCCTCCTTCGCCAACTGTTCTAGGTAATTCCGTAAGTTCCCACAGTTCTTTGTCGTGTGGCCGTTCTCTTGATGGTACTGACAATGGAGGTTTTGGTTATGCTTCGTAGGGTCACTTATCATTTTACTGGGCCACCTGAAGTAGGGTTCATGACGGATCTTCTCGAACACCCGTTGTATGGGTTCGCGGAACACGGTGCTGACCACCTGCGTAGGTGTCGGACTTGGATGCCCAACAAACTCTCTCCTCGGCCTACTGTTGCCATATCAGTCCAACTTGACATCCCTCCTCTCTTGAGGGATGACCTTCGCATTTGCCTTTATTTGTAACTAATCATCCTCAACCCGCATATACTCGTCAATACGGTCCATGAGCAGCCGCACGCTCTTGACAGGCCTTTTGGTCAGTGACTTCCTCAGGTCATGCTCGTTCGGAAGGCCAACCTTGAAGGTGCTTATGGCGACTTCGTCAAAGTCCCCGTCGATCTTATTGTACATCTCCCAATACCTGTCGGTATACGCCTTGAGGGTCTCTCCTTCTCTCATGGCCATGGACAACAGTGAATCTAGGGGCCGAGGTACCCTGCTACACGTGATGAATCGCGAGTCAAACGCCCTGGTGAGCTCCTTAGAAATCTGGTAAAGCGCCTTGCTCAAAGCATTATTGGCCAAACATCTGGAGGATTTCCTCTTATCCTTAGGGTCGCGATGGTGTTTGTTCTCGTATGAGGAGGATTCGCTGGGGGGTTCTCGACCTGGAACTGCTGATACTACTATGAGAATCTGCTGAAGACCGGTTTGAAGGAGAGGGCGTGCATCGTCGTTTCTCCCGGCGTAGTTTCTTTTTTAGATGGTCAATCTCCCTTTACAGGGTCTCGACACTTTTCTTGCGGGAGGTTCTACTTCCATCTCATGCGTGACTCCTCCTGCGCTTATGTTCTGTGCGCACGCTGGCTTCTCGGTCTCTCTCCCACTCTAGCCGTGAAAAGTGATCCTCGTGCTAGGATCCCATGGATTCTACACGATGTGAACCCGAGCCTTCCATGATACCTCACGTCCCTTTAGTCAAGGCTTCCCACAGAAGGCGCCAATTGTAAGGACGTGAATCAAGCCTTGGACCCAAGTACGAGACAGGGCCAGCCCAAGTGGCCTATACAATAAATTTGTAAAGAGTGGGCTTAAAGCCTAGACTTCCTGGGGCAGTAGAAAGTAATGGAGATTGGGCTAAGTTCACTATTGGTGTGCAACGAGCTGGTAGAATGACTTTTTCTTTCCTCTGACATGGGCCGAAGAGTCTTTGTCCTTGCTTCCCTTGTATTTTCTAGGAGGAAAGAGAGTATTCTTGGTGGGAAAAATCCAGATCCTTTTCCAGTGGTCTCTCTTTCTCTATTTATACTCCACATCCTTGGTTCCCATTCATAGAGCCATAAAATTCGATCCCTTTCCCATCCATCCTTTTCTTGAAAAGGCTCCCCAATGGCTATAAAGCTGACTGCCATCCCCTCAGAAGTCACCTCCCCATTAATGCGGCCAGGCAGGTAGGTGAGAGGCCTTTAATGCGGTGGCAGTAGCTTTATGCAATGCACGTCCCACTTGTCCCCCTCCTCGGCGTCCCGTTGAAGCTCTGTATGACTTATTGGGCCTCAAGAGCCCTCCCTTGGGCGCCATGCTATGCTCTTTAGTCCTTGATGCTGTTGTCCGAGGATACCTTCTCCTCGGACTCTCTTCCAACTGGCTAACGCCCTGATCGGCGGGATCCTGGGCCCCCGTTTTAGGAGGCCCTATTCTCGACTAACGGCCCTTTGGCGTAGTCTATGTTCTCAGATTAGGCCAAAGGCCCACATGGTGTTTTGACACCTTTGCCCCCCACAATACAAAATGATCAAAATTTCCATGCAATCCTAACAATTTGTAAAAATTAAGGAATTATAAAATAGAAAACATGATCCATCACAACTAGTGCGCTATAAGCATCACTATACTTGCAACACTATTGAAGTTTTTGCAATTCTATAGATTGTGGGTTGCTTTAAGGATTTTGAAAGTCAATTATCTGCCAAAATTTAAAAGTTTGGGGCAATTCCTAAGCTTTGACGCATAGCATGGTCATTTCAAAGATGTTTTCATCACTTCGATGGTTTAGACATATTTTAATCAATTTTTTTTTTTATGATTTCATAGATATTCAATATTATTGGAGATTTTGAGGAATTTGGGAAATTTCAAGGTAATTTTGGTCATTTTGGAAGGTCAATTATTTTGCCAATTTGAATTTTTAATGGTTTTTTTCATTGTTATTGATTCCGTTCCGTTCTAGTCGGAACGGCCAGAATATTTCGTACTGGCATGCAAACCGGTACCATAATACCCCTTGTTCCACCTTGGGTCAAATTTTGGCCTCTTTCGGGGTGTTCCGGCCATTCCGTCCAATTCCGGCCAATTTCGGCCGAAATGCAAATTTCAGCCGGTACCAGTTTTGGCTTAAAAAAAAAAAAATTCATACCTTCTTCTCCTTGGTTATGGACCCTTCTGCTTCTTTTTTTTTTTTTTTCTTCTTCTTCTTCTGGGTTTCAGACCCTTCTTCTTCTTCTTTTGGTGGGTTTCGGTCCCTTCTTCTTCTCTTCTTCTCTTTTTGATTTTTTCTTCTAGTGTCTTTCGGTCTTGCTACGGGCTGCCAGTCTGCCTTTCCTTTTTTATTTGTGTGTTGTACAGGTAATGGATGTGACTATTTTTGAGCTTCCTTACTCTTCCTTAATTGCTTTGTCCTTTGTTTTAAATTTTTTTATTTGTTTAGTTTTTGCCGGCCACATGCTCCTCTTTTGTTACTTGTATTTTAAAATTTGAATTTTCTCTTTGTTTTGTTTTTGTGAGCCCCACGTGACTAACAATAAAAGTAGATGTTTTAACTTTTACTCTCTTTTACTGTTCCAACTTCCAACTACTAATATTAACATCAAGGTTCTTTTTTTTTTTTTTTTAATTTTTTTTTTCATATTGTTCCTCTTATTATATTTTATAAATGATTGAATAGATACTTATTATTATTATTATTATTATTATTATTATTATTATTATTTGGGCTTAAAGATTACATATTAGTTGAAATATGTACTTATAACTTCTTTAAAACATTTAAGAGCATTCACATCAGCTCGTTCAAAACTTCCATCTATTTTACACAAAAAAACCTGCTTTTTATATTTTTCACACTCACTTTTACAATACACCCACATCAGTTTACCTATTTTACACATTTAATCAATAAAATATTCATTTTTTTACAATTTTTGTTCATTCCTCCGTAACAATCAACGATCACTCCAGCCACCATCATCACCACCCAGCCACCATCATCACCATTATCACCACCTAGCCACCATCATCACTACCCAACCAGGATCATCACCTACCCAACTGGCGGCAAGATCATCATTGACCCACACCCACAAAAAACCAGGAAAAAAAAAAAACCCACCGTCCAGATTACCCTTCCAATTCAGCCCGCCGTTGATCACCATGGTTCTCATCTCCCGCCACGTCATCCCTCCGATCCTCCGCGTCCTTCACCAGTACAAGACGATTCCTCTAAACCAATAGATCGGAGTGAGATCGAGGCCTCCGGCTTGAGCAACGGATCGCCAACGGATCGAGGCCTCTAAACCAACGGATCGCCACCTCCTCGCAATGGCCGCCAGCCTCAAGCTCAACCAAAAATGGATCGCCGACCTCAAGCTCAACCCTTGGATCGCCGACCAAAAATGGATCAAAACCAAAAATGGATTGCCGGCCTCAATCTCATCGGCAGCAATGGCGATCGGCGGAAGCTAGAGGAAGATTAGCGGAAACCAGAGGAAGAAGAAAAAATGATGAGATGAGAGAGACTGTACGCGAAGAGAGAGGGAGGTGAGAGTCAGGGAGGAGAGAGAAAAAACTAATAATATAATCTATACACATGCTACAGTGCCCGTGTAAATTTACACGGGTACTGTAGCAACGTGAATATTATAGATGATTTTAAATAAGTTTACACCCACTGATGTGGGTACTTTTTTGCTCAAAATGTGTAAAATTAATAATTTTTTATCATTTTACACATTTATACACCTTTATGCATTCACTGATGTGAATGCTCTTAATTTATATAAATTTTTTTTATTAATAAAATATATATATATATATATTTTATTTTAAAATAACGTAACTCCGAAACACTTTGAAACGGTACGCCGAAATAGGCCGGTACCAAAATATTCCGTTCCAATGGACAAACCGAAACGGGGTCCGAAACGGTATCATAACATTGGTTTTTTTTGGGTGCTCATTTTGGAAATTTTAGGGGTATTTTTAATCATTAGAGGTTTTAAGGATATTTCAAACATTTTGATGGTATTAGGGAGCAGTTGAGAGGCTTCGAGGGTATTTCAACGATAGTTTCTGTTATTTTGTGTGTGTGTGTGGTTTTTCAGGTTATTTTGGTGATTTCAAAGGTTATAAGTATATTTTAGTCATTTTCAAGATTTTGAGGATATTTTTTTTATCATTTTGAATATTTTAAGGATATTTTGGTGATTTAAGAGGTTTTGGAGGCAAATCAATTAGCTTTGGAAGATTTTTGAGGCAATTTCGATCTTAAGGTGATTTTAAGGATTTGAGTTTAGAATTGAAGAAAGGTAAAAAGAAAAAGAAAATCACTATATATATATATATATATATATATATATATATAAGCAGAAGCCTCATGTAAGAGAGTTAGAGGTTCTGTCATGTGTCGTATTTAATGAGATATTCTTTAATTAGACTTTTATCTCAACAAAGTTTGTATTTATATCAAAGTATTAGTTCATTGAATTTGCTAATGAAATAAAGACATATATTACTTATCTATAGTTGTGCTTTAATTTTTTATATTAAATGAATTTATATAATTATAAGAAGAAGAAGTTGTGTGTTAATTGTAAGGAATTTTTATGATCTAAATAAATTTTATATAAGAAAAAGAAGAATTGATTTAGAATACTTGGTGTAATTATTCAATACTCTCATAATACAATAAATGTTTGTTCTCCCTTTTTACATAATAATAGGTCACACTAATTAATTCATGGTAGAATCCACCATACATGTGAGAAGGGGAAGTACCCATTTATTATGCTTCGGGAGCACTAAATAATTACTTGTTTATTGGGGGACATGATATGATATAGTTATTCTTATGTAACTTTCAACTATTTAGGCATGAAATTATTATTTTTTTGCATGTGTTATATATATATATATATATATATATTTTTTTTTTTTTTCTTTTACCTTTGGATGGATTTTGTTTCAATTATTGCCAAAAAATTAAAAAGAGGAAGTATGTTATATTTAAAACAAGGAAGTCAATACCGAAGGCTGTACAGGTTTGGCTACCAATACGATATATTTCAGGTACCAGTCAATACCGATATACCATTCCGGATTTACCGTTATTTTATATATTTAATATATATATATATATATATATATATAACTAACAAAAAATGTGAAGTTTTTTAGTTTTTATTCTATTCCACTATCTTTAATATCTTATTATTATTATTATTATTATTATTATTATTACATATTTTTTTTCCTATATCTGATTGCTCCTTCCCTCGTTTTTATCACCTTGAGGTAATTTTCTTTCACACCATTTTTTTAATGCTTCACAGGCAAGTCTAATTGATAGTTCTTCCCATTTTGTTTTCTTTTTTTTCTCCTCCACATCACTAGCCTATCCTAGTCACCTGACACTAACCTCCAATTTCCAAGAACCCTTTATCTTCACACGTTTAAACTTAACTCTTCAGTTTTCAAAGTTCATTCATTCATTTATTTTTACTTCTGATCTATCTCCTTTAGTTTCACCTCACCTCTCTCTCTAGTTTCATCTCCTCTTTCAAGGTGGCACGGCCAGCCAGCTGCTCATTGGCGTTGCATCTCACTATCAATGTCAAGGGAAGAACATACGAAGAAGGTAGAAAGTATAAATTAGTAGAGAGAAGCGTTTATGTGTCTAAGTTAGGTACCGGTTCGGAATTTGTTTTCCGGCCGATATCCGGTATATACGTCAGTATAGCTAAAACGATTCCGGTATGTCCGGTATTTAGATCGGTACGAAATACGCTTGTTTTTGTGCTAGCCTAGCCTCCGGTACGGTATAGATTGTACCGGCCGGTATGATACAAAATAGACTTCCTTGATTTAAAATCAGTTATTTATTTATAATAATAATTATTGTTATATTAATTTTATAAAAACAACCATGTTAACTTTTAAATAAATAAGTAGTGCATCATCTATAGATAATTAATACATGAAAATCAATGCATTTACCCCATTACTACATGGCAAGTAATCAATACATTAACATAACTTAACAGTTTTGATTTTGATGAGATGGGGTGAAATGAGTAGAATTCTCATTTTTACATAATGAATGTATCACATACTAGAACCTTAGGCCATTATGGCTAAGGTTCCAACCTAATAATATGGTTAATTAAGTAGTTAAGTCCTACGTTAAGTAATAGTAAGAAAAGTGAGTGATTAATTAACCTAATAGTATTACACACAAAATGATGAGAAAATTATCGTTAAAAAGTGTTGTTGAATAAACATGTATTTACAGTATCCATAAAGCAATAAATGTGTTTGGTAACATGTTTCAAATAACATGTTTTAGCGTGTGGAAAAATGTATTGAAGTGTTTGGTATGTGTGTTTTATTTATTAAAAAAATTGACTACAACAATGTCATTTAATATTCTTTTAACCGGAGGAGAAAGAAACTCTATTTAGGGTTCATTTGGGATCTACTTATTTTGCTAAAACTAAAAATTTTTGCTAAAAATATTGTAAATAAATGTAAAAGTTAGCTAAAATAGTACAGTGTGACTCATAAATAGTACCAAAAAAATGCAGTGAGACCTATGAATAGTGGTAAACCCATGCCTGTAATGTCTCAGTCCAGTGGTTCTCGTCTCCATAAAAGGCTTCAACATCCCTGCAAGTGGCCTCTCTTTGCTTGTCGTCAAACCCAACTCAAAAGTCAAAACCTTTCAACTTGAACTCCGAAAATCAACAAATCTGTTGCAAATCCAGGTTTGAATAAAACTTTGAAACTATGCATTAATGGGTCTACTAGGTTTTGGCTTGTTGAAGAAGAGGGTTGAGAGAGAAAAGAGAGGCAAGTCTACTGAGAAAAGGAGAAGAGAGAGACAGGGTTTTGTCCAATCAACCCGGGTCTGACGGGTTTCAAAATATTTACAGTAGTGCCATTACTAGCAATGTTTGACACATAAAAATATGAGATGTCATTCATCAAACTAATTCCATCATTTAAAGTCATTTTTTACTAATTTAGATGTAATTTATAGCAGGAATTAAAGAAGGAACTAATGAAAAAGCACCAAAAACAAAGTTCAGTTTGTGAGCCATGATATGATTTAGTTCAATGTGAAGTCAAATTTGGTGGATGAGTAAAATCAAAGGAAGAGCTCCCTTGCTCTAAAGTTGTTGAATCTTGAATAATGAAAAGGAAATCAAAGTACAAAAGCAAGAAGAAAAGGAAAATACAGAGAAAACCAAGAAGGAAGAAAGAGTACTAATCTTGATTCATTCAATATAATTACCTCGATTACATACTCTGATATATATATATATATATATATAATAACTGCCTCCAAAGATTAGGGATCTGCTCTAACAACCTATAGCTAAAATCCCTTTGATGCTTACACATGGACAGATGCATAGGATGTTGACATGCGGACTCTTAGTAGTAAAAAACTGATCTAAGCTAATACTACACGTAGTTCATTGATCTGCTATACTACTACAAGTCGTTTAGACTCTGCCTTAGACTGTTTAGACTCTGCCTTAGATGCCTCTGACTCCTTATCCCCCATCAAACTGAGGGGAGGAACTCCCATTAGGTTGAAAACAAGAGATTGAAACTAAGGGGAAGAATGGGCCTTGGTGAATATGTCAGCTAGCTAGTCCTGAGTAGAGATGAATTGAATTTACAAGTCCTTAGCCATAACATTCTCTTGGATATAATGATAATCCACCTCAATATGCTTTGTATGAGCATGGAATACAGGATTGGAAGCCAAAGCCAGAGCAGATGCATTATCACACCACAGTATAGGAGGTATAGATAAATAAACACCCAAAACCTTAAGAATTTGCCTAATCCAAGACAACTTAGCAATTGTGGTGGCTAAAGCCCTATATTTAGCCTCAATAGAAGATCTAGCCACTGTCAATTGTTTCTTGGTTGGCCAAGTACTGAGAGAGTTGCCCGAAAAGACCACCATACCTGTTATAGATTTTCTGTCAAGAGGATCACCAGCCCAGTCAGCATCACAATAAGCTGAGAAGGCCAAAGAACCAAGATGAAAATGAATACCAAGGTGCAAGGTACCCTTAAGATATCGAAGAATCCTCTTGGTTGCAATCAAATGAGGTTGAGTAGGCTGACTCATGAATTGGCATACTTGCTGAACATAATAGGAGAGGTCAGGCCTAGTAAAAGTTAAGTATCGAAATGCACCAACCATACTTCTATAGGAAGTGGGATCAGCAAGAGTAGGACTAGTCTGAGAGTTAACATGCACAGTAGGGGAGCAAGGTGTGAGACAAGGCTTGCAATCCAACATGTTAAACTTGGAAAGCAAATCCTTTGCATACTTATATTGATGAACAAACAAACCCTGAGATGTGTACTCAATTTGAAGGCGAAGGAAAAATCTGAGAGGACCATGATCCTTTAATTCAAAAATAGCACCAAGACTAGTGATAAGCTGAGCAATAAAAGAAGAATCATTGCCAATGACAATGATATCATCCACATAAAGAAGGAGATAAACCACAACAGAACCATGATGCAATATGAAAAGATTGCTGTCAGTAGAAGAAGCAATAAAACCAAGATGAAACAATTAAGTTGTGTAGCTTTCAAACCAGGCTCTAGGGCCTGTTTCAGTCCATAAATGGCCTTATGAAGTAGACAAACATGAGAAGGATTGGCAGAATCAACATAGCTAGGAGGTTGAGACATAAAAACTTCTTCATGAAGCACCCCATAAAGGAATGCATTAGAAACATCCAACTACTTCAATGAGTAATTGTGTTGCATAGCCAAAGCTAAAATAGTCCTCACAGTTGTAGGTTTCACAACTGGACTAAAAGTTTCCTCATAGTCCAGCCCATACTGTTGCAAAAACCCTTTGGCAACCAGTCTAGCCTTGTACCTAGCAATGGTTCCATCACTGCTTTTCTTAATTTTATAGACCCATTAACACGAGATAACATTCTTACCAGCTGGAAAAGGAACTAAAGTCCATGTTTGTTGTTTTAACAAAGAAGCATACTCAGAATCCATAGCTTTAATCCATTAAGGATGTAGAGAAGCAACATTGAAACTAGGAGATTCAACTTGAGAATAATCTCTCACCACTGTGTAAGCTTTGGGCTTGAAAATACCATGTTTGGACCTAGTAAGCATTGGATGTGTATTGGGATGAGAGTGAGACACAAACTGAGTGAGAAAGAGAAAGAGAGAGAGAGAGAAGACTGAGGTATAGAGTCAGTAGGACTAAATGGAGTGACAAGACTGGAGACAGCAAGAGGAGGAGCAGAAGGAAAATCAGACACAGCAACAGAAGGCTGCAAAGAAGGAAAAATGGCAGACACAGCAGATAAAGGATCAAAGGACGAACTAGGCAAAAAGGTGGATAACCATAGGTCAAAGGAAGGACTAGGAACAACAGAAGTGATGGAAGAGGAAGATAAAGAATTTGGCAGACCTAGAAAGTCAGATTCATGAAAAAGATCATGGGGTGTAATATAAACCTTTTGTGTATTAGGGTCAAAACAGATATAACCTTTGGTTAAAGGAGGGTAACTTAAGAATATACACTAAGTGGACCTAGGCTGAAGTTTATGATCATTATAGGGTTTAAGGAAAGGAAAGCAAGCACAACCAAATGTTTTCAAGGACTTGAGAGAAGGGGGAGAGTGAAACAGCTTTTGCCAAGGAGATTGAAATTGAAGGACAAAAGAGGGAACCATATTGATTAGAAAGGTGGCGGTGCTAAAAGCATAACACTAATAGGAAGAACGAAGTCTAGATTGATGAAGCATAAAAAGGCCATTTTCAAGAATTTGTCTATGTTTCCTCTCAGCTACATTATTCTGTTGAGGTGTATAAGGACAAGACAATTGATGTTGGATGCCATTGTCTAAACAATAGGACTTAAAATGATTACTAGTGTATTCACCACCACCATCAGTCCTAAGAGTTTTAATTTTAGATCCAAATTGAGTTTCAACAAGAGCCTTAAAATGTAAGAAAATTGTAAACACTTTAGATTTATGTTTAAGAAGAACCATCTAGGTAAATCTAGTGAAATAATCAACAAAAATGACATAGAATCTATATCTAAGTACAGAAGTCATAAGGGCAGGACCCCAAACATCACTGTGAATAAGTTGTAAAGGAGAAGTACTTGACATTTCATGTTTTGGAAAAGGAAGTCTGTGCATCTTAGCACTTATGCAGTATTTACATTGAGAACAAATGCCATCATTAACAGGAATAGAAACATTGCTAGGAAAAGAAGCTAAAGCATATTGAAGAAACTTGGAACAAGGGTGGCCAAGTCTTTGATACCATAGCATTGCTTGATTGGAGGTAGCATGCTTGACTGAGGAGTTGGAATTGAAAGCAAGAGATGAAGGAAAGCCAGGAGCTATTGACAATGAAGAAGAAAGAGGGATTAGATAGACTCCATATTTACTCAGGCCTTGATAAAGAACCTACTCCGTAGGTAAATCCACAATTAAGAAGTGATTGGCATCAAAATAACAAAAGGCATTGTTTTGTAAACATAATTTGTGGATAGATAACAAGTTGGAAGCTAAAGCAGGAACCCTAAGAATGTTATCTAAACAAAAATGATCAGAAGGAGTGATAAGCTTACCATTTCCAACATGTGTCACAGGTAATTCTTGCCCATTGCTAACAATGACAGTCTCATTACCATTAGTAGCTTGGGAGAGCAATGAAAGTTGAGAGAGGTCAGGGGTTACATGGTCAGAACACCCTGTATCAGTAAGCCAATTGGATGAGGAGGTTGAAGCAAAATTTGCAGCTGTTGCCATTGAGCTAGCTGCCATAAAGGCTAACTTGGCTGGAGCATGTCTGCCTTGATAGGCAAAATTCATGCGATGATAGCAATCCAAGGCTATGTGACCATTCTTGCCACAAATCTAACAAGTAGGCCTTGAATTAGGAAAATTATGCCCTGGAGCTTGAGTGGTTAGAGTACCATAACCATTCTTGACTTGAGAATTAGACTGAAGTCCAAAAAATGGTGAAGAATTAGTAGAATTTCCAGAGAAAGAACCATTATGAAACCCAAAGGTAGGATGATTGGAGGATTTACAATTATTGAACCTAAAATTGGGACCAAAATTGTTGAAACCTCTACCACAACCTCTTTGATTACCATTTTTGCCTCTACCGCTATTGTTGTACTGATTAAACCCACTTTGAAGCATCATAGCCATAGATGTGTCTCTAGATTCAGACTTTTTCTTAATAGCTCTCTTCAGCATTTAATCATAGTTTTCAGACCCAGACCAGACTAGCTGGTCCGACCCGGGTAACCTTGAACTGGGCAACAAACCGGTTTTTTAAGTTAAAATTACGGTTCAATCCATTTAAATATAAAAATTCCCAAATAGGCGTAGACAAGAGATCAGCTCAATTATGACCAATAGGCTATGCTCCTTTGTTGTGTCATTCTTTGCTAATAGTTTTCCAAATTATATTACATCATTATTTGATAATTTTATTAGAGGTTCAACAACTATACTTTTTACATGATGATATACAATTATTAATTTATGCTGACAATGATTTTATTTTAGATAATTTTTTTATTTGAAAGATTACTAAACACAATTTATTAATTATGATATCATCACGATTTGACCTCGGTTGAACCTCAGTCTGACTTTAAAAACCTTAAACCTCTCCCTTTTACGGTTCATTAAATGGTCCGGGTTTGAAAACCTTGCATTTAATAAGGTATTTAATTCTTCTAATGTAAACACATCATTATAGTTCTTATTGCAGAGCAAAAAGCACCATATTCACGAGGTACAGCTTCTAAAACTAAATGTATCAATTCTTCTTCATCAACAAAGATAGCAACAGAACTCAGTCTATCCCTAGCTTTTTTAAATCTTTGAAAGAAGGTATCAATACTCTCAGGACCTTTCTTTATGCTAAGCAATTCATTTCTTAAACTCAAAACATGAGATTGAGAAATAGAAGCAAACCTCTTTTCAAGCACTTGCCAAACTCCTTTCGCAGATCTCTAACCCACAGTGATGGCGAGAACTAAAGGTGATAGAGTAGAATTGATAAAGGTGAATAAGGCCTGCTCTCTGTTTTTCCAATTGACGAAATCAGGATTAGGCTCCCTTGTAAAACTTCTAGAACTATCTCTCAGGATCGAAGTAGGAGCTTCACATGACTCATCCATAAAGCCAACCATAGAGTAAGCTTCCAAAATCACAACAATCTGATGCTTTCACACCATATAGTTGGTAAAATCAAGCTTAACCGTCATCATACTCGCCATATTTGATAGAAGTAGCAACGAAGGATTCACTATAGGAGTTATGGAGATAGTTGTAGTGGAAGGAGTTGTGGAAGAAGTAAAGCTTGGAGCAGAAGCCATTAATGGAGCTCTAATACCATGAAAAGAAAATCAAAGTACAAAAGCAAGAAGAGAAGGAAAATACAGAGAAAGAGAAATACAGAGAAAACCAAGAAGGAAGAAAGAGTACTATTCTTGATTCATTCAATCTAATCACCTCGATTACATACTCTGATATATATATATATATATATATATATATATATATAATAACTCCCTCCAAAGATTAGGGATCTACTCTAACAACCTATAGCTAAAATCCCTCTAATGCTTACATGTGGACAAATGCATAGGATGTTGACATGTGGACTCTTAGTAGTAACAAACTGATCTAAACTAATACTTCACATAGTTCATTGATCTGCTATACTACTACAGGTCGTATAGACTTTGCCTTGGACTGTTTAGACTTTGCCTTAGATGCCTCTGACTCCTCAAATAATAGGATGACCTTTACCGTCCCTTTACTATTGTGATAGTCACTTCATTGGCTGAACATCATTCATGCTTTGTTGATGAAGAATAAGCTTCAGGTAGAGCCTTTTCCATATAGAAACATGGCTAACTGGGCTTAAGGCAACAAACTCTCACTGCTTAACATTAGAAGCACAGATGACATGTCAGGCCTATCTTCTAGTCTTTGTTGCACACATAACAAGCCCACATTAATGCATCGTAACACTTGATCAGATAGAGTGCACATATCTCCTAAAGATTTATCTATGAGTTCCATCGCCTGAACTTCAATCCATAGTCTCCAGGCTTTAACAGGTCAAAACCATATATATCAGTGACTAATTTGAACTTCTATTTAGCCCTTGAATATTTTGTTGGATTATTGGAAAAACAAGGGATTGCTAAAATAGCAGAATAAAATTCTTCATGCTTACATGTCCAAGAAGATTGAGGTGGTTGTCTAAATGACAAAATCCCCAGTTCCTTTTCCCACTCACTATCTTTAACACTAAAACTCTAAAACTAAAAACGTCTGATTTGATTGAGAAATGTCCATGCCTCGCATACTCAGGAGACATATAGCTACTGCAAAAAACCATTGCAAACTAATAGAAGCTTACGATAGAAAAGTAGTGTAAACAATTAAGAAGTTAAAGTCCACCTATTATGTTCCAACGATTCTATTGGTGTTGGCCTTGGTTTGATCTCCCCCAAATGTTCTAACCAAGCCAAAGTTAGAAATTTTTGGATTCATAATATCATCTAACGGGATATTGCTCACTTTGAGATCTCTGTGGATAATTATGAGTCTAGAGTCTTGATGAAGATAAAGAAGCCCCCTAGCAATGTCACAAATAATGTGGATGCGGTTATGCCAATCTAGTAATGTGCTTCTTGTACAATCTAACCAATTTCATTTTCATGTTAGTATTGTCCTACCTGAATTCCTAACTCAAAAAAAGTTAATATTGTGCTGCTAAATCTAAAATGACACTACAAAAAACAAGAAATAATGAGCTATCCACATCAAGCATTGCATTACTTTCTCTTTTTATTTTGAAAATAGTTCTAGCTAATACCCAAATGCAAGAAACGAATTGACTTGTTATTTAAAGCAGCCTTCTAGAAAACATAATTGGCTATACAAATCTTCTTGTTGTCATGCAAAGAATTTATAAACTCTTAAAATCCCAAAAATATGGGCTTATGCTATCAATAACTCACTCTAGGTGGATAATTATCGAAACCTACAAAATAATTCACAATTCATAAATTAACAAAGCAAAACTCAATACGTAATTATTATATATATTTTTTGAATTGATTCTGTTAGAATTTTTACATATTGTGCAACCAAGCCTTAATTATCCCATCAACAGTTGAAAATATAAATTGCAAAGATATGGATAAAGACCATGACATGAAGAGATGCATCAAACTTCAAATTAGATTAGTAATATCACTTCCTCAATATTTGCTATGTTGTAATAATAATATAGAGAAACTTCAAGACATGGAAAGAAAATAAAAATTATAAAAATTAACTCTATTATCTTTCATGCTTTTTTTTTTTTTTTTTTTTTTTTTAGCTCTAAGGATTTTAGTCAATTCAGTTTAAGTAGTTGTAAAAAAGTTGCCTTCTACCATTCTCTACTCTATAGCAATATAAACATATTATAATTCCACAACCAATTACTAGTATTGCAATAAAATTATTTATTATTGAAAATAAGAAATAATTAAGCTCATCCCTTAAAAACTTATCTCTTGTATTTGTATGATATGGTAATTTCCATTCAAACTTTAAAATAGATTATGCATCTTACCTAAATATTTTCCTTGTGGTGAGAACAAATAGAATGAGACATGCTTCATGAGACCTTCTAGCCAAATATCAAACATGTTAAATTTTAGGGAAATGGAAAAACTCATCAAGCTAACAAAACTAAATTCACTAACTTCTGTCAGAAGGACCAAAAGAGAAAGAAATTACTTCATGAAAAACCATGATGAAGGAAGAAAAGAAATTACTCAATGCTACTACAATATTTTCACAATAAATTTTAAGTAGTAGGTTGTTACTAGCTAATATTGATGAGAAAAAAATAATTTTAGTAATACGTTTAAATTAAAATCAATAATAACTTACCATATAGAATTTATTATGAACGTAGCATTTCTCATTAAAATTAGATGATCCGACAACTCACATTATCATTACTAAAAGTGCTCCATGAGATTTGTTAAAAAAATATTATTGGAAAATTTAAAAATATTACTATTGGGAGATTTAAAAAATATAGTTGTTAGGAATTAGAATAATATAGCTGGAAGGACTAAGGAATGAATGAAGTTTGAAAAGTGAATGAGGAAATATTAAAGAAATAATATTTAAATGTGATAAAGAAAAGATAGAGTGTAGATAAGCCATTTGAAATGTATTTGCCATAACAATTAAGGAAAGTCCCTCTCTCCTCACGTAGGAGCCTTCTCTCTCGCTTTCTAAGCGAGTATCCCTCCCTTAGGTGCAGTCTTAAGGGCCTGAATTTTTCTTTTTTCTTTTGACGGGGATTGTCCATTCTATTATTATGGCAGAGGATTTGATTGATAGCTTGGGGAATATGAAACTTACTGTGGAGGAGGAAGAAATTATTACGATACCTGAGGAGGCCAGGCTGCCTGAGATTGAGAGTTGTAATCTAAGTTTAATTTGCAAATTTCTGACTTGCAAGACTTTTAATAAAAGGGCTGCAATGGCTACGATGAGGAGAGTACGGGGGATGCAGTCCGATTTGCAGATTATAGAGGTGGGAACGAATTTATTTTAGTTCAAGTTTCAGACTAACTTTGATCTGAGCCGAGTTTTGAAAGGGGGTCCACTAACTTTGATCTGAGCCAAGTTTTGAAAGGGGGTCCAAGGTGCTTTGATAATCAATTGCTGATGCTTAAGAGATGGCAAAAGGGGATGACTGCTAGTAATGTGAAATTAGAATGTGCCTCTTTATGGGTTCAGATTTAGAGGGCTCCGTTTGACATGATATCTTCTCAAGCAGCGACTAAGGTAGGGAGTAGGTTGGGTACTGTGGAAGATGTAGAAAGGCGTCGAAGAAAAGACATGAAAATTTCTTCATGAGGATCCGGGTTGTACTGCCTATTTCGAAGCCTTTGAGGCGTGGAGCGTTTATTGCAAATTCAGATGGTGTGCGTACATGGGTGAATTTTAAGTATGAGAGGTTACCTATTTTCTGTCATTATTGTGGGTTGCTTGGCCATGATTTACGCCACTGTGCTAGTCACTATGCTGTGTAGAAAAATGGAGGGCAAACTGAGTATCAATATGGTAATTGGTTAAAGGTTGCTGGTGGACGTCTGAGATCACCATCACGGAAGGGCACTACAGAGGAGGAGATGGGTGCATGGAAGCCCAAGAATCTAGGAGATGATTTCTCTCAGCACGGTGCTCAGGCCGAGAATCAAGGGATAGAACTAAATTTTCAGATGTTAAGTTCCGAGAAAAAAGGTTTGGAAGATGGTGATGATAATTCGATATCTATAGAAGTTGAGGATAAACGTGATTCTACTCCTACTGTTGTGGACACGGCAGTTAGCAACTTAAAACCAATTTTGGGTAGGACACAAGCAAAACATGTTGATGGGCTTCATGGGCCGAAGCAGCAGTCTTACTAAAGCAATAAAGGGTCCAATATTAGGGAAAAGAGTTAGTGAGCAGAACTCTAACCTTTCCCTTTCACGTACAAAGGAGGAAGTTCAGAAAGTTAAGCGTGAGAAATTAAATTCAAATGCTACGGATGTAACGGTGATGGTGGACGGTCACCCTTGCCAAGAGCAATGGAACTCTTAAGTTGGAATTGCTAAGGGTTTGGGAACTCTTGAACAGGTCGAAGCCTTCGCAATATTGTGAGTGAACAAGCTCCCAATGTGTGTTTTTTGATGGAAACAAGATTAGGTAAGGAAGGAATTAATAGGTTGTGTGGTGAGTTGCCATACCTGAATAGGATTATTGTTAAAAATCCTAATATGGGTGGCAGGTTGGCTCTAATTTGGAAGGAAGGTATAGTACTAGATTTAATTAATTTTACGTCTAATCATTTCCTAGTGAAGGTGAAGGAAGAAGATGGTTTTGAGTGGTGGTTGACATTTTTCTATGGTAGGCCAGAAGCTAAAATGCAGTATAAGTCTTGGGAATTATTAGAGCACCTTAAGACTTTTGTAGGACCTTGGATGTGCATTGGTGACTTTAATGCAATAACTCAATCTACAGAAAAGCTTAGTAAGAGACCACCTCAAATGAGCCAACTAGATTCATTCCAGGTTTCCTTGGAGTATTGTCACTTGGAGGATTTGGGGTTTAAAGGCTATCCATATACTTGGAATAATAATAGACTATAGGATGCAAACACAAAACTCAAGCTAGACAAAGTTGTTGCAACGAAGGATTGGCGAGACAAGTTTCAATTGCGTTCTGTAACTCATCTTCCCCCTCATGAGTCCGACCACCTACCTATTGTTCTCCAAACACAGCAGCTGAAGTCGAGAAGGGGTAAGAAAGGGTTTAAGTTTGAGGAAAATTGGTTGCTTTGGGAGGAGTGTGAAGAAGTAGAGGTAGATGCATGATGTCTAGTGAGGTTAATGACCACGAGTTGAAGCAGGTTCAATATAAGTAAAGGCAAATGCATGGGTGTCTAGTGAGTTTGATGGCCACGGGTTGAAGCAGGTTCAATATAAAATAAAGAATTGTAGTGAAGTTTTAAGGGCTTGGGGTTAAGCTAAAACAAACCCGAAAACAAAAGAGATAAAACTGCTTTAGAAAAGATTGGAAGTATTGAATATGGAGGAGACTACTGAAGTGTCAAGGGTTGAATTTTTGGGGATAAGCAAGACATTGGATGATTTACTACTGAAATAGGAAGATTTTTGGGCTCAGAGATCTAGAGTGGCTTGGTTAAAACATGGAGATAAAAACAAAAAAATTTTCCATTCAAAGGCCTCACAACGTAAAAGGAGAAATCACATACAGGGAATAAAAAATCCGGATGGTTTCTGGATGGAGGAAGAGGAAGAAATAGTTGTGGTGGCGACTGATTAATTTGATAGCTTGTTTAAAGTAGGTATATGCTCCCAGATTGATGGTTGTCTCAATACTGTGCCCCATAAGCTGACCTTCGAAATGCCCCATAAGCTGACCTTCGAAATGCAACAGACTTTAACTAGTGACTTTACTGCTGATGAGATCAAGGCTACACTATTTCAAATGGGACCAACTAAGACACCTGGACCTAATAGCATGAATGTACTTTTATCCAAAAGTTTTGGCATATAGTGGGTACTACTGTAGTTAATGTAGTGCTAGATTATTTTAATTCTAGTATCATGGTTCCTGCTATAAACCATACCTATATTGTATTGATCCCTAAAATATTGTCTCTTGAGCAAATGTCTAATTTCCGACCTATTAGTTTATGTAATGTTATTTACAAGATTATTTCCAAAGTTTTGGCAAACAAGTTGAAACAAGTCCTCCCAAATATTATATCCCCTACACAAAGTGCTTTTGTTCCAAAAAGACCCATCACAGACAATGTATTGGTGACATATGAAACTTTACACACTATGCATTCTTAGAAAAAAGGCAGAAAATGTGCTCTTGCTTTGAAGCTTGACATTAGCAAGGCCTATGACCATGTTAAGTTGCAATTCTTGCAGGGTATAATGGCTAAGTTGGGTTTTCTAGTGACTTGGATTAATTGGGTGATGGGGTGTATCACCACACCCTCTTTTTCCATTCTCATAAATAGGAAGCCATATGGACATATCAACCTATCTAGGGGGTTCCGTCAAGGTGATCCGTTATCACCATACCTGTTCCTAGTGTGTGCTGAGGGGTTCACTTCTTTGCTGGCTAAGCTGAGATGAATAGGCGAATCAAGGGTGTTTCTATATGTAGAGGGGCGCCAACAATCTCCAATCTAATGTTTGCAGATGATTCCATTCTCTTTTGTCAAGCTACTACTGGAGATGTTGAGGTGATCAATGATGTGCTTCAGACATATGCTAATGCTTCAGGGTAATGTATTAATATGGAGAAATCATCAGTATATTTTAGTAGTAATACCTGTGGCAGCCAAAGGGATGAGATTGTATCACATTTAGGAGTGAAAGAGGTGGAGCGTTTTGAGTCTTATTTGGGTCTTCCCACATTGGTGGGTTGAGCAAAATACCAAACCTTTTCTTTCTTGAAGGATAGAGTTTGGAAAAGGTTGTAGGGTTGGAAAGGGATAATGTTATTCAAGGCGGGGAAGGAAGTACTTATTAAGGAAATTGCCCAAGCCATTCCCACTTATACCATGGGAGTATTTCAACTACCGTTGAAGTTGTGTGATGAACTAAATTCTTTGTGTGCTAAATTTTGGTGGGGTCAAGTTGGAAATGACAAGAAAATTCAATGAAAGAGTTGGGATAGTTTAACTCAACCAAAGAAGGAATGAGGAATGGGTTTTAGAGATTTGAGGTATTTTAATTTGGCATGCTAGCCAAGTAAGGTTGGAGGTTGCTAAAAAACCAAGAGTCTCTATTATTTAAATACTTCAAAGCCGGATATTTCCCTTGGTGCAATTTTCTTCATGCGAATGACTCACCTAACAGCCCTTTTGTTTGGAAGAGCATGATGGCTGCCTTGCCAATTTTAAGGAGTGGGTCTTGTTCGAGAGTAGGAAACGGTGAGTCCATTGACGTCACAAAAGATAAATGGATCCCCAATTATCCTTCTAATAAAATATTACACCCATTGAGTGATATGGAGGAGGGCTGGAAAGTGTCGGATCTTATTGATTGGGATCTTCACAGGTGGAGGAGAGATATATTGATGGCCAAGTTCAACAGGGATGAAGCTGAAGCTATCTGTAGAATCCCCTTGAGTTGACGGGTTGTGGAGGATAGTAAGGTATGGCTTCATAATAAGAGAGGAGAGTATATTGTTTGGTTTGGGTACCATTTAGCAAGACAGGTGTTGAGGACTGAATCTTGAGTTGAAGCATCAAATAGAAGTGGCTGGCAGCAGGCGTGGAGAGCTTTATGGAAGTTAAAGATACCGGGAAAAATAAAAATCTTTGGCTGGAGAGCTTTCCATGACATACTTCCAACCCAGGTCAATCTTGCAAAGTGCAAAATCGTTTCAAATACTTTGTGCCACTGCTGTAAGAGTGTACCTAAGGATGCTCTATATGCCATATGGGGCTGTGGTGCAGCCCAAGATGTTTGGGAAGGGAGTCTCAAGGTGTTGCAAAAATTTCAGAGTAACCATTTTGATTTTTTGCAGCTTTTTGAAGCCTTGGTGGACAGATTATCAACAACTAAGATAGAGCTCTTCCTTGTTCAAGCTTAGCTCATATGGAATCAAAGACATGAGGTGGTGCACGAAGGACAAATGAAGAACCCGCGGTGGTTGACAAATTGAGCAGCTATATTGCTAGAAGAATATAAGAAAGCTCAAGCAAATTTGGTGATTTCAAGTGCAGCACCAGGCAGCAACTACTGGAAGCCTCCTCCACAAGATGTTTATAAGCTAAATTTTGATCCAGCGGTATTCTCGAACCTAAATTGTTCTAGAATAGGTGCAATCATTAGAAACTTTGCTAGTGAGGTGATGGCTGGGATGGCAGCAAAGGGAGAATATGTGCACAAAGCGATGATGCAAAAGCATTGGCATGTCAAAAAGCCTTGGAATTTGCTATGGAGGCCGGATTCTTAAATCTGGTGATTAAGGGTGATAACTCAAATGTGATGAGAGCAATATTGAGTATGGTACCAAATAATTCTTTCTTTGGTGATATTGTGGATAATATTAGACATTTTATTTTGGGTAGGCAATATGTTGGTTTTAGTTGTGTAAGAAGGGAAGGAAACATGGTGGCTCATTCTTTAGCTAGATTTGCTAGGAACATTGTGGAGGATCTGTATTGGATGGAAAATGAGCCCCCACCTGTTGTAGATGCTTTGCATCATGATCGTTTACATATTAATGAATGAGTGATGACTTTGTTCTAAAAAAAAAAAAAAGTTTGTTAGAAAATGTATTTGAAAAAATAACCAGACAAAAAGTGAAAAGAACTAATTACTCTTCATATAGTACAAAAATTTGAAATGACAGCCGGAAATGCCCTAATAATAAAAAGTCATACATCCAATAGGATGGGCAAGAGAGATATATTTAAGGCTGGCCAAATCAGAAACTAGGTATTTTATAATTCTGTTCTTTGTTGTCCTTGGATTTTGCAATTTTATTGGAAATTGAGGAGTGAGGACAAATTGGACGCCTATATCTCTTGGTTTTCGATGGTTGCCTACTCGCTGGGTGGACCAAGTCCTCATGAGAAAGGAAGAAGCCCAACAAAATGATAATCAGTAGTTATGAATTGGAGGGAAAAGAGTCATTTTGCTTTGCCTTTGGGTTCATCAAATGTTGGAACCATAGAGTCCATGATCAACGCAATGTGCACAAGCATGTCATTAATCCCGCTAAAGCAGAGATCAGTCCCGCTCAAGCAAGAATGCAAGAAACAGTTGCCTGCTCTCTGTTTCAAACACCTATTTAAACACGTACAACTCAAGCATAGTTGAAAGAAATGTAGACACAGGATCTGGGTGTTGTTCAGAGAGAAAAAACAACCTCTATCCTTGTGCTTTCATGAGAGATCCATGCTAGTTTGCTGATCATATTTGTGATACAAGAGCTTGAAACCGCACAAAGCCTACACAGCCACGTTGCTGTGAAGAATGTTCGAGGTGGTCCTTGAAGTCGCGAGCCGAAAGTTTGTGTCAACGAAATCTAGAGTACAAGAGTCCAACGAATTGGAATTGCATGGGGGCATGTGATTAGGGATTTAGTGGAGGTTGCAATAGAGATTAGGGGTTGATATTAATTTATTCTAAGCACTTTGATTGTACTTCGTGGATTTATCTCCTTGGGGTTGGCTAAAGCCACGATGTGTGTGTGTATATATATATATATATATAAACCCAGTGTATTTTTTTCTCCTCCTTGAAATTAACTTGCTTACTTTTTCGTTTTAAATGGAAAAATTTTACTTGCTTACAAGTCTTAGTTGCGCACTACACATTATGTTAATTGTTAAATGTTCCCCTCCGTCCATGACTATAGACGTTTTACAATTTCGTTTATGACCCTACACCACACCTCATTTTTAGAAAAAAAAATTTCAATGGAATTATGAGACCACCAACTGATATTCACAAGAAAAGACTCTTTCCACATCTGAACCGAAAAAAAAAAAAAATAATAATAATAATATATAAATTCTTTCCACATACTGTAGTTTTGTCGGATTTGAGTTCCATTCAAGTCTTTCATATTGGAGATTCCTTCTCTCTTCGGCCTCACCTATAATAGTCATAATCACGATCTTAAGTCTGAGTTGAGAGTTTTCGAGATGCGTCCTAATTGTTAAATATATTAGCAACGCGATGTGTTACACCATGTTGTATATGCTAGAGTAGAAATGAAAGGATAAGCATAGAATAGGACCACTGAGAATACGATTACGTGATTTAGCCTTATCAGCCTACATCCACAGAGGAATTCCTTAAGGGTCGGGTTACATCTTTATTATATAAGAATGTAGTACAATAATATATTACAAAGAATCCTAACACGAGTATATATAGGAGACTAACCCCTAAACTACTAGTATAAGTAAGAGTGGTCTTGGGCCTATTACATTGGCTAATATGACTAATATATCTCTAACATGGTGGCTACAAGATGCCGTGGAGTCTAGATGATGTCGTTAGATGATGTCATGAAGACATCAGTAGCAGTCTTCTTATGCTTATCCAACCTCAAGCCTTCATTAAGCTTCTGCCTTGAGTTTGAGAGAGGGTGTTAAAGATATATTAGACATACTAGAAGGTTGTCCACACGTTTCGCAGATAATGCTATAAGCTTTTATATAAAATAGTTTTTAAAATTTTTGTACATATATTATAGCATAAATTGTGGATATTTTCATTGCTAAAATCAACTACAATTATAGAAGAAAATTCAGAGCATGTAGGCATATTTTTTTTCCTACCATCAGTTGATCATCGTAAACCAATTAATTGCAAGCATACATTATGCATATCAAACTCTTGAACCTATCCCGTGTCATACAAAATGTCTAACTAAGGCGTTGATCCTATGAACCGTCTTCAATAATATTTTAATTATAGTAGTGCTAAGGTTGCATAGTGATTCATGTCTAGGAAAAGCAACAAACACACTTTGACATTGTCAAGGCTCTTGCCGACAGCCGTACATGATACCTGACCAATAGATAAATAAATAAATAAAGCAAGTAGTTTCAACGATGGTTGAGGTAGACATGATTCAACATATTTAACAATTTTTAACAAAGGTGTACCAGTATAATATATTTAACAATTTTCTAATACCATTTTGAGTTTATATAGATTCTAGACTAAGCTTGAAATAATGGAGACACCACATAATTTTTTCTGCCACACTTAGTTCTTAATTTGTACCTCTACAGTTCTATTGTTTCTTTCTTTGTTCTTATTTTTAACAATTGAGTCTCTATCATTTAGGACATAAAATATGTGTAGATTGTGGTGATTATTTTAAAACTTTTCTACCAAATAATACTTAACCCCTCAATAGGTAAAAGAAAATTATTCACCTAAAAATAATAACTTTCTTACACGTAGCTAATTTAATTTGTGTCACTCATGTCAATTATATAGGCTGCTACATCATACAACTAAATAAAATTATAAATTTTTTGTCAAGCATTTTATCAAACACTATGGATTCAAAATAAGATATAAAATTTCTCTTGGGCTCTTTGCACTTCAAATCCGACAAAAGTTTTACCTCCGTTGGCGCTTTGAATGTGACCCAATCCATAGAGATACATGAGTTCGTGCTCCGACTACATGTGGCATGGAGGAGCTTGATTTATTGATTAAGCTTCTTTCTCATTGATCTTTCTACCTACCCATCAAAACCAAATTATTTACTCAATCCTTCTTTGCCTTAGGGTCTAAATATTACCCAATTCAACTCATTTTCTTAATCACATCCTCATATAACATATTTAAGTCACTCACCAAAAGCCAAATCATAAATTACAAAAATAGTGTGGCTTGGTAAAAATCTTAACCAATAAACAGTTCAAATGAAAAGAAACAAACCACCATTTGGTTCGGTCATCAAAAACCCATTCCCAAACAACTGTAAAGAATGAACAAATTGAGTGTTAGTATTTTGTACCTCTTAGACGCTGAAGAAGGGTTTGATAACTTAGGGGCCGGTGGCTTTTTCTCATTGAGTTTAGTGACTTTAGTCCCTAGCCCAAACAGGTAAAGTTGAAGCTTCAATCTACCCGAGTCTATCTTCCCTCAAACATTGCAAACTGTAAACTCAGTATCCCAAATAAAATTTAGAAAAAAAATTGAAAGAAAGAGACAAAGAGAGAGAGAGTTGGCAATATTTATTTATTTACAGACACTAAGAAAGGAGATTTTGTCCATGAACTCAAAAAGGAATCGTTTATCCATCAATATATAATTTTTAAAAGAAACAGGTACAATAGTGTGCATTTAATTGAAAGGGGAAGTGAAAGAGTTTTTTGTTTTTCTTTTTGCTAAAAAAAGTGAAGAGTTAAGAGACAGAGAAAGAACCAAAGAGTTAAGAAAGAGAATGAATGAAATTTAAAATGGGTTTGATCTCAATGGAAATTACTTGGAAAGTATAATATTATTGTAAAGGTGTAATAGTGCAAAGCTTGGTCTCACTTTGCCAGTGGTTTATTTATAGTATGCATTTAAATTTGAACGGGGAAGTGAAAGTTTTTTTTTTTTTTTTTTTTTGTCCGGAAGAAGTGAAGAGGATTTTTGATGAAGTAATAAGTGCTAAACATAAAAGCTACACTGTTTTAATTTTTGAGGTTGGAAATCATCGTTTCATAATAAAGTGGATTGCAAAGAACTCATATAGAGCACCACATGGTAGAACCTCATACACTCTCACATGAGGTCTCTACTTTTATATATACTAGCCACAAACCTGTGTGTTGTACATGATAATTATTTTTATGGTGCTTTTATTAATTTTTTTATCCAATTTAAACTAATTTAATAAAGAGTAATGTATTTTGTAATTATATTTTTATTTATGATAAGAATAATACTAAATGTAATATAGGAATAATCATAAATCATAAATTTAATAATTGTTGTCGTACTAAAATGAAAAAAAAAATACAATTTTTCTCAGAAATTCAAAGGCAAGTTAAAGAAAATATTTATTTTTTAATAAAACTTATTTATAACATTTTGTGAATCATTAAAAAGAATATAAAATTTGGAAATTATTCTTTTAGTTTTAAACAAACTTTCTCAAACTTATTTTTTCTGCCTACAATCCAAAACACTGAAAAAAGTAACTAAAAAAATTAATAAAACTTAACTATGATTAATGGACCAATTAGGAAAACAATTTGTAGTTTATAATCTACTAAGGTAATTTTCTTTGCAGAAATTGTAATTTTGCCCACCCAAAATACTGAAAAAAGTAACTAAAAAGATTAATAAAACTTAACTATGATTAATGGACCAATTAGGAAAATAATTTGTTATTTATAATCTACTAAGGTTATTTTCTTTGCGGAAATTGTAATTTTGTCCACCCAAAACATATTATCAAATAAACAATTGTTAGCAAAATCTAAGAATTAAATTTCTATATATGCATTGTTATAAAATACTAAAAATAATTAAAGTAAAATTACGAAAGATAATATTTGTCTCTCATCCAATAATTTTTGTTTAACCAGCCTTTGCTTTTCTCTAAATAAATGGCATTATAGAGTACTTCTAATACAATTATTAAGAGTACTTTATCCACCACAAAGGATTTAAAAAAAAAATGATTTTAAAAAAAAAATGATTAAAGTCTCATAGTTTAACATCTAAATTGAGTGCTACAAAAATCATGCTATCAAATTCCAATAACTACCAAATTAAATTATCCAAATCATGTTATGTAGTAGAATAATATTATATTTTTATATTTAATCTTTATAACGTAATATAGGATAACCTTTAACAATCAAATAGAGAGAAAAAAAAACATAACAATTAAAAAAAACAAAACTGAATCGTATTAACCTAAAGTAGATTAAAAAATATAAAAATTTATCAACCTAAAGCAAAGATGCAAGAAAAATAAAAAATAAAAATCCACCCAAAAATTGTGTGTGTGTGTGTGTGTGTGTGTGAGAGAGAGAGAGAGAGAGAGAGAGAGGGAGAGAATGTTTTTATTTATTTTTTTTGTAAAGGAAAACTATGCATAGAATGAAAGAGATAGTGACAAATTTGTAGTAAAAGGGTGTGAATAAGAAGAGACAAAAATAGAGGAAGATGAAGAGAAAGATAAAGAATGATATTAATGTAGAGGGTAGTGAGGAGATGAGAAGATGAGGGAATGAGAAAGGCTAAAGAAGTAGTAGGGAATTGAAAATGTAAGAGAGGGAGAAAGGTTGGAGAAGTGTAAATATGAAATAAAAAATATATATTAAAAATAATTATAAGAAAATGGAAAGAAAATAAATAATGACATGGATGCTGACATGGCAGTAGCATTAAACGCTATGCTTCAGTTTTTAGTGATACTAGGATTGAACCCGCGCAATGCGCGGGATCATTTTACATATTAAAAAAATAAAAATAAAGGATGATTCTTTTATGGACTAATCTAATAATTACTCTAATATCATAACACGATTGAGAGTATTTATTGAATATACAACAATACTACATGTTTTTTTGTAAGGATATTAAATGAAACTGGTGCAATCAATCAAAGCAAATATATATTGAACCAAGTTTCTCTACAATAACTTAGGAATGCGACTATATCTATACATCAAATATATTTGCCAATGCTACTTGGATAGACTTAGATCTAGAATTACATCTTCTTCTCTAATTTGTCTCTCTATCTTCAATTTCAAAACTGTTAAAATTTATGAAGCATTGGTTGATACTTTAACCTTAATTTGCAAACAAAATGTAAAACTTAAAGCAATGGTAACAAACTATTTTTCTCAAGGTGTTTTGTTGCTAGTTTAAATAATACAAAACTCATAATACAACAATACATATAATTAATAGAAATAAAGAATGCACTTATTGAAAAATAATAATTAATTAAAATGAAAAAGTTCTACTTATTAAAATCTTTCATATATTTTATTCCTTGCTTAATGACTTCATGTTTCAACTCTAAATCTTGTAGGTCCAAAGTTGTTAACAACCATGCCTTTGAACATTGCATTTAATCTCATAATTTCTTTATTTGCTAAAAATATATATATATATATATATATATATATATATATATATCATCAGCCAATGTCAAAAATATTCCTAAACCTCAAATTGCAAAGAGGACAATTAATACTAAAAATACAAAGTCAAAAAAAAAATATATCTTGAGGTAGGTGGAGAAAAAAAATAAAGAGATCCCTTAAAGTCAATCCTTATTTTGCACTTGCACTAATTGGAACTAAAAATTGGTCCCTCAAGATCAAATGTCCAAGCCTATGTAAGTGCAAAGAAAGTGGCTATGGTAGGCCTAACCAAGTGTTCCATTAAAGAATTTTCTCAATAGCAATCATTAAAAGATAAGAGCTGATACCAATAGAAATCTGCATTGCCTTGCTCTTTCCTAGAGCCGTGTACATTTGGTTTTCAATTTCTTGATGCTTCCTACCACTATCCTTTTTCATGAACTCCTACTTCATTACGATCTTGATAATATTTGCACTTTTTTTGGTTTCACTAATATTCATTTTCTTATTCGTCTCTACCTCTTTTTCAAATACTCTTAGGCTCTAAGTAGCAATTAAGACCCAGCAAAATAAAAATAAAGTATTCATAAAAAATAGCATTAGCATAAAAAATAAATGATGCATTGAGTTGCACTCTATAAAACTGAAAGGAAGATATCCTTCTACTTCACTGTTGTAGACAATATCCATCCCATATAGCACCTTGCCAAAGACAACATGGCATTCCATCCAACCTCTAAAAAGAAAAAAAAAGAAAGTTCTAGTTATGAAAAATGTGCGCTAAACAGTTGGTACAAATTACCGTTGTTCAAATACATTTAAAAATTTAAAAATTAAAAAAAAAAAAAATCCTCCACTCCATTGTTCATCATTGCTAGTGTGTCCCCACACTCAAAGTCATGTAATGTGTCTACCCACACACCTAAATATGAAAAAAGAAAACATCTTGATCTACCTTAATTGAGCACCACACTAATTATTTAATATGAAAAACAACATAAACATGAGGTTATATGCAATAGCAACATGAGTTTATATGCAAAATTCAATGAAATTAAGATGAGTGCACAAAGTTCCAAAATAATTCAACAAAACAAAGTATTCAATAGTATGAGTGATAGAAACTAACAATAAAATAGATACTAAGATACCCAAGCTTGTAATAAATATTTAGGTATTTGGGTTTCGTCAAAAATAGTGCCCTTTCAAAAAAATAGAACCCCATAATTGTCAGTCTTCCAAGGAGAGAAAAAGAGATTGGCATTAAAAAAAATAGACATATTTGCATATTCCTCTTTCTCTCGAAATCATACTAACCGAACCTGCTTAAAAAAATAGGAGATTGTACGTTTGTAGACCCCTTAGAACAATCAGATTAACCTAGTTATTTAGCCAAGTTATTAACTTAGGTAAATTATGCAAATCTAGGTTAGCACAAATATATACTATCATGCAAAGCAGCGGAAATATAAATAACACAATAATATAATGACCTAGGAAAACCAAACCGGTAAAAAACCTGGGAGGATTTAACCTAACTATCCTCAAGGTAAAACTGAATCCACTATGAAAGAATTGAAGTTTACACAATAGCTACTTAGACCACTAACATCCTATTACTACCTCGAGTAGGAAACTTACTACCACGACCACATGACAGCTCCGAGTCCACAGACTACTTCTTTCTTGGATTCCCAGTAAGCACGAGCACTCCCGCTTGTATATCTTTAAGCTCTTAATTCAGCAATAAAATGATCGCCAAATTCTTGACCTAGTCTTGAATCTTGATAATCCTAAGTATGTGTAAAGGCAAACACCTCTAGATCTCACAGTAGATTCACACACACAACAACAACAACCTCTAAAAACATGGCTAGGGTTTTCCCTTTTATACCTAGGGCAAAATATAAAACCCTACACGCAAAATGGGCTTGAGCTAAGTTGGAATTTTCTGCAGAAAAAAAAATCTGCACGACTTTCGATTGATCGAGTTTAATTCTCGATCGATCGAGTCGGGTAGAATTGCATAGTAAATTCTGCAGCAACTCGATTCCAACTTTACATTAAAGACATATACTTTGAGCAGTCTAAACAAGACTTAAATGTTTTGATCATGGTTTGCCAACATTACAAATTAGAGTTCTAATACGTTTAAACCTAAAGGTCTTAGAACCTAACAGAGATATATTTTATGTGTTTTTCTTTAGAAGAAACTGATTAGAGTAGCAATTGAATATAAACATAGCATACGCAATAAGAGAAGTAGAAGTTTGTTTAGCAAAACAGTTGCTTTGTTTTGACTTTGGAATTATGATGGTTATGAAAAAGAGTAAGAAAGTGATATCTTTTGCTATCTCCAAGAGATCTAGTACCTAATAGCATTTGAATCGTAGGCTGAAGATACTTCATAAGTTCCTTAAGCAATGCCAATGAATAATAAAACATTAACATTTGTGCAGTAACAAACTATGATATCCAAAATTTAGAATTGAACAAAGAGCACGGAAATTTGTTTGAACCAAAAAAATTAAGAAAGAGAGAAAGAGACTAAATTTCATACCTCATCAAGAAAAACCCTTCTCTGTCTTCTTTGTTAACTTCAAAGTTCAACTGAAGCTTCTCCCTATTGCTTGTACCTTCTTTGTCTGCAATTTGTTTTCTTGCTCTTCTCTTACTGCCTTGTGATGTCCCTTGTACAGGGAAAAGGGAATCTACTATAAACTAATCAAATCTAACCTAAAAGCCTAAATATAAATGAAGCTAAGCAAAATACCAAAACCTAAATCATAGTTAATGAACTAATTTTGAAAACATAAATACCAGGAGTAGATCTAGCAGTCTAATAGTAGGAGTAAGGCTGAAGATTGTGGTAAGAAAATCTCACAATGGAGGTTACTAACCTTTTGATTTTGTAATCTTCTTGCAAAATACCCACCATCTTATCTAATAGAGATCTTTGTGAATTTGTGCTTTGACAAAAGGATGGAAAAAACATACCGACAAATACGTTTATTTGAGGAAGAAAATAGGTAGTTTTGATGGTAGCTAGCTTTGGACGAATGGGTTTAACCTTTGTGTGAGATGCAACACCTGGTTTTGATTATATAGACGTGTTTGTTTCGTATGGTATAACCTTTCGCTCCAATTCTCTCACCAAAGGGAAGATGGAACAGAAATTACGTAGGTTTATGATTTGCAGAATATGACGCCCATGCTACATTGAAGCATAAATGCATTGCTCAATTTTCATGCAACCAAACCATTAAAACTAGGAGAATTTTTTTTTTCCAATTATCTTTTGGTCACAACTTGAATTAAAACACATAAAAACAACACCCTACCTACTAAAATTAGAACCTTGAAACTTATTTAGCCACCAAGTCTCCATAAAATTTTGGACTAATAATGGGAATCAGAGAAACTTACCCCATGCTATGCAATAGTGACATAACACCAACTTAAATAGTTTTGCATATAAAAATTTAAGCTCTATCAATGGGAAAAATAATGTTAGGAAAGTATGATCAATGGGCCATATGTGTTCTCTACGATCTATTAATATAATAAATCGATGCCATCCCTCAAGCTTATTACTGACCCAAACGTTACAACCCATTAAAAATCCAGCATTATTACATTCTAATTAAAATAAGAATAATGATTTGTAAATTCTTGGCTCTAAGTAACCAATAAAACATTTCCTTAATTTGTATGTGTCACATTTGGCGTGTGTAACTCTAACATAAATTGCATGTCCATCTTAACAATCTTTGCAAAGGTAGAAATTTTTGGACAGAGGAAGGGGAAAATTGGTCCAAGGATTTCTTCAAATACTACTAGACGAATTGAAAAAGGAAAGAGAAAAACAGCCAAGCAAACCTCACTTTGTCACTGCCAGTAAAGAGTACTTTGGACACAACAATTGCATTGGCAACTTCTGTATAGTCAAAGCAGACATTGAAACCAGTTTGGCCACATGTGATATGTGACATTGGATTTATAATTGTATTGTAGTCCTCCATAGACACAACACGCCATTAAACCATTAATGAACATGAGAAAATAAATTTGGAAGTCAAATGTCTGGCAGAATTAACTTAGCTATATTATTAGTGTTTGTGTGAAGTTGACTTGAACTTTTGCAAAAGTGAGTGAGACATTTTATCAAATACATGGTTTGCTTGTTTCAAATGGGAATGGGATGAATGTTTTGCAACATGAATCCACCCAAAAATTAAACCCAAGACAAAATAAGTACAGCTAAGCAAAAGCATCGTGGGATTGCAATTAACTACTTAAGCCTATTTATAGAGGTATTATATAAAGCAACTAATGAGCTTGTAAATGTACCAAAGCCTAAAATTTTTTAAATGTAATGTTACGTATGTTTTCAACATTGTACCCGCATGATGAAGGACCAAATTATAAATTATAGACACAGTGTGAGTCAGTAAATATCTCAACCAATAAAGAAATCAAAGCAAAACAAACAAACCACTCCCATTAGCCAAAAACCATTACCAAACAGGATAAAATGAATGAACAAAGTTAGTTTGTACCTCTTAGATTTAGAAGAAGGTTTTGATATTCATTGCCTGATGGCTGTTCCTCCTTCGGTTTAGTATTTTGTACCACAATCGATAAAGTTAAAACACAAACTCAGTACCTGGAATAAAAATATAAAAAAATAAAAATTGAAAGAGACAGAGAGAGAGTCAGCAAGCAAACAAAAAGACTCATATTAGTCACAAACATGAACAAAAAGACCATTTAAAAATCAAACAAATGGACCACAATACAATGGAAAGTCAAATTCCCAAACTTTGATGGGTATTTTTACCAACAATGAAGAATTGCAATGTAAACCAACAATCTCAAACTCTGTAATTCAAGAAATATATCAATACAAATTAATTGAATTTCAAATTCAAATTCATATTCACATCTTTATATAATTAAACAAATTGTTAAATTCCAGAAAAGCAATAAAATAAAAGTGCAAAATAAAAGAAAGGTCTTACCGTTTAGTGCTCCTTCTTTTTGTAGTAGTACGTGCTCCCTTTCTTTATGCCTCCATAATCCTACTCTTTTATAGTTAAGAAACCCTAATTGTTTGTCTGCCATTGACAGAGAAGGTGTTAGGACATATGTAGTTCAAGTGATTTCAAACATATGTCACTATTTTATGTAATTGGCTTATCCTTTGACAAAACGTATTTTACTTGAAATTGGGTAGATTTAGGATGTGTTTAACGCTTCAAGAAACTGTGTTTCAAGATCAAGTGTTTAAGTCATTAAGTCTGTCCAAGAAACAAGCTGAAAAGTGCAAGTTACTAAATCTCGACACCTAGTCTCGACACATGCATCTATCGAGCTTTAGAAGTTGTTTCAGCCCCGAGGCTCGACAGCTTATCGACAGATCCTTGACACCTCTATCTGTCGAGATTTATGGAAAACAGATTTTTAGTTCTGTTTTAATTTCAATCCATGAATGTGTCTTTGGAACTTCTTTTCTCCTAACCCTAGACATATAAAAGGATTGTTTTAAGGGCCGTCAAAGGGATGCAAGTTGCACAAGAATTGAGTAATCTTTGTTCATGCAATTTGTGACCGAAGACAAAGTTCATGCCCTAGTTCATCTCTTGTGAAAAAGTTGTTGTGTAATGTGCACCGTAGGGTTTTGTAACCAAGCATTTTCTTGAGCTTCATCGTGTGGATGATGTGAAGAACTTTACAACCAACAATTCTCTCTCTAGTTGGTGAATTGAAGTCGCATACTAGGATCCGCGTAATTGGTTAGTCACGTACTTGGGAGCCGTGCATCAAGAGGAGAAACTGTCACTACAGAACAAGTCCAATTGGGTATTGGGGTAGGGGTTCAACTATAGGTTGGTGAGGTACTAGGATTCCTTACTTGTAACCGCTTGTTGTGATAATAGTAGAGTTTCGGGAGTGGTGACCTTAAATCACCCAGTGGGGCTTTTGCCGCCAAGTTTTCCCCATTCGTAAACAAATCACCGTGTCATTTATTTTCCACTACATACTTTAGTTATTGGTGATTTGTTTGTGCTGCAACGTGAATTTACATGTTAACTTGATTAATTAATAACTCAGCTAATTAATCAACTTAATTAATCATAAGGGGTCAATGCGTTTGTGGCCTATCAAGTAGTATCAGAACAGGCACACTCTAATTAGAGTTTAATCCTTGTGTGTGATCCATTGACCCCTGTTTGTCATGGACAGAGGTGAGTCTCTTATTATACCTCCATTGTTTGATGGTACTAACTATGCATATTGGGGTACGCATGAGAGATTTCTTGCAGTCATTAGATGAGAAGGTGTGGCAAGCTGTGGAGATAGGCTACACCAAGCCTACAGAAGCGTCGGCTGATTGGGATGATGCCAAGATCAAGGCAGCTAATTTCAATAGTAGAGCATTGAATGCTCTATTCAGTGCGGTCACCAATGAGGAGTTCAAGAAAATATCCTCCACGAAAACTACTAAGGAAGCATGGACCATTCTCCAGACAACCTATGAGGGAACCAAGGCTGTCAAGGACTTGAAGCTATAGAGGCTCACTACAAGTTTCGAAGAAATTAAGATGGAAGAGGATGAGTCATTTGATGAGTTCTATGCAAAGCTCAAAGACATAGTGAACTCAGCTTTCAATCTTAGGGAAACCATTCCTGAACCCAAGGTAGTGAGAAAAGTACTCAGATCTTTGCCCTGAGAGATTCCATGCTAAGATCACAACAATAGAGGAATCAAAGGATATTGACAAGATTCCTCTGACTGAGCTGGTTGGAAATTTGCAAACCTACGAGCTAGGACTGATGAGAATGGGCAAGTCAGGCAAGGGCAAGAGCATGGCACTCAAGGCCAAGAGCAGTGATATAGATGATTCTTTAGATGATGAAAATTCTAAAATGAAGTCCTACATTACCAGGCAATTCAAAAAATTCATGAAGAATGCCAATGGAAAAGGCTTCAACAAGGACGATAGGCAATCCAGTTCTTCTCAGTTCAAAAGCCTAGATAAAGGGAAGAAGGATACTAAAGATGGCAGTCAGTACACTGTTCCCGCTGGACCAAAATGCTTCGGGTGTCAAGATTTCAGACACATGAAACAAAAGTGTCCAACGTACCTCAGGAACATAGGGAAGAGCAAGGCACTTGCTACTACCTTAAGCGACACGGAGCCCGAGGATGATTCCGACAATGAAGATGACGGAATCTTAAATGCCTTCACTGCCACTGTTAATCCTACTAATGGGATTACTGAAGAAGTAGATGAAGAAAAAAAATTGGTGGATGCCAAGTTTGAAATTATGAATGATCAAGATGATATCCATACCACCTAAGAGAAACTGTACAAGCTTTCTGAGAAGCATGAGAAACTCTATAGGCTGGCCACCAAGTAACTCAGTGATGTGGAACTTGATCGTGAGGAGCTTTCCACTAAGGTTGATGAAGCAAATCAGACCATTGTGGCACTGAGGTTCGAGAACAATTTCCTGGTTGAGAAGACCAAGAAGTTTGAAGCGGAGCTATTTCAAGTTAGAGTACAATTGAAGAGGACATCAAGTGCAAAACTGGATGAGATGCTCAGCGTTCAGAAATCTGCTTCGGATCGTACAAGATTGGGGTATGAATTCTCTCTCTCTAATACTCCTTCTGCTAGTACTACTGTTTTTGTTCCTCCTGCTAATAACATTAAAATTGAGAATAAGGATGTTAAAACTAAATTAGCAAGTGAGAACTTAGACAAGGGTAAGTCCATCTTAGGAGCACCCTCTAAGCATGAGAAGAGGGAAACTAGAAACCCTAGGACTAAGAAGGCTATCTCTCAAAAGCATAAACAAAAGAAGCAGCATCTCTGTTATCATTGTGGTGTTACCGGTCACACTCGACCAAATTGCTATAAGTGGTTAGCCACTCAACAAAGCAATGGCATGATAGCATCTAGGAACCAGAATCAGTTTCAAACCTCTCTTGCTCCTCTTGGAGATATTCTCAAAGACCTCATGTTCCTTTCGAACTTGAACGGTTTAAATTCTTCCCCCTCATCACTGGTTCAAGGGTTGGAAAAAAGGAAAGGTTCTTCCAAGGTGTGGAAGGAAAAGGGTTCAAAGTGATTACGTTCACTTGTTCTCTCTCCACGTTTTATTGTTGCTGCATTACTTGTGTGTTGCTTTATTGTTTTGAGTCAGTCTGGTTTTATGCATTGTGCTGCTTTCTTTAACATGTTTTAGTTTGTGTGTTTTTAGTTTTTTGTTTTATTTTTGTTTTTTTGATAAAAATAAAAAAAAAATTGAAAAATGAAAAAATACAAAAACAGTGTGTGGTGTGTGCATTGGTTCTTATGAACCTTAAAATGGCCATTGAAACAGAGTTTTCTAAACTTTGTATCTTCTGTAGGTTAGATGAGCATTCTTATGCACAATTAAGCAAGTAAGCTTTGTAGCTTTTTGTTTGTGATGAGTAAGGTTAAGTGATCTCTTGTACTTAACACCCGTATCACTCTTTTTGATGAGTAGGACCAGAAAATCCTAAGAGAAAGACATAAATAACCATCTCACCATTGTTACTCGACAATCATGATATGACATCTGTATGCTTCGGCATAGCAAAAGTGCAATGTCAATGACATATATGCTTCGACATAGCAAAAATGTAATGTCAAAAGCTTAACATAATTGGGTATTTCTTTTCTTTCTCTTATATGCCCATGCATGATATGCTTAATAAAAGAAAATATGCAAAGAAATAAAAGCAAAAAGATTGAAATGCTTTAAAATATGGTTGCGAGCGCGTTTTTTAGGAGATGTGGGAGTTATAGGATGTACCTCGAAAGTGATAGTCTCCATCAAACAGTTATGATTGTGTGTGAGTTTAAGTGATTTTCTCATATCTCAAATTGTCATAACTTTGAGACACTTATGCAATCTTGCGATATTTTTCATACACGACACGCAATACTCTTTGCTATTCTTGATACATGTGCAGGTACAATATAATTTGGTCATCACAAGGTTTACATGCATTAATGTATGCTCACTAAACTGTCTTAACTCATTTTTGAAATATAAAATTGGTTAGACTTGTTTAGTGTGTGTGTTTGTTTTGGGATCCATGTGCTTAAAATTGTTGATGAGAGATAATTTTGAGAGCTAAATATGTTGCTTGGATCATTGGTTGAGTTGCATGCGTGATTGCATTCATGTCTATGTTTTTCCTATCTTGAAAAACTGCTTTTCAAGGCAATCTCGACACTTCCTCGATACCTTCTCGACACCTAGCTGTCTGTCGAGCTTCTCAGCTTTTTATTATCATCGTCTAGACACATTCTCGACACCTGGTGGATCGATCGAGAAACTTTCTATCTGCTCGATAGCTTCTCGACAGCTTCTAGATCGATCGAGATTCTTTTGTGTTTGATCTTCCTTTCTCGACACCTGTTCTTGATAGCTGTATCTGTCGAAGATCATTTTCTCGACACCTACCTCGATAGCTGTCTCGACACCTCTCGACACCTTCATCTGTCGAGAATTACTGAAGGTCTATATATTTGATTCTCGCGATTTTTTCTCTCATTTCGCTCGATCTCTCTCTCGATACTTTGCTACTCTCACTCCCAAAACCTCTCTCACTCACTCCAAACCCCTTCCTAAGGATTCTTTAAGCGTTACGTGAGATCTTCCTCATTTGGTAAGCTTCAATCCTCTCATTCTTCATGCATCTCATGTTTTAAAACCTAAGTTTTAGGGTTGTTGAAAAATTTTGGGGTTTTTCAAAATCAATAAGTGTTTTATGAAATTTTTGGGTTGGTTTATAGACTTGATCTTTAAAACTACATGCATTGCATCACATTAGCATTCTAACAGTATTTTCATGCATTTAGATGTGTGCAAACTTGTTGTGTGCTGGTAGAATTGGATTGGACTAGACTGGACTGGACTGAGCCCATGATGTTTTTATATTGCATGTCACATGTTCATGCATTTTCCATGCATACGTTACTTCTTTTCAATATACTCATCTTATATTGAACTGTTTTGGGACTCTTCTGTGTGTTTTTCTCTTTCTTTCTCTCTCTATGTTTGCGTTAGTAGTGTCTATGGCACCTAAGCGTAAATCCATTCCATCCTAGAACCCTCTGCATTCTAAGGGATCTTCTTCTTCTTCTGATTCTACTCCTACGTCTGTCCAGTTCCGTGATGAGAAAGCCAAACAGGACTTCTTAGAGAACTTCTCTAAACGAGGTGTTCATTCGGAACGCCAAGTTATCCTGGCAGATTTTGCCGACACTGACCTACCCGATGTCATTCACAGTCAGGCTTGGGAGTCACTGTGTGACGTCCTGGTCACTTATCCTCTCATGTTGATACAGGAGTTTTACTCTAACATCTATGGGATTGATTCTTTAGTACCTCTCTTCTATTCTCGCATTCGAGGTGCTGCCACTCCGAAGCTAGTCTCCGAGGTTCTTCATATCCCAAGGGTGGATCATCCTGATTACCCCAGATGTGAGCATCTATGGACTGTGTCCAAAGACGAGATAATCTCTGCGTTCTATGAGCGCCCCTCTAATTGGGGAGATCATCAGTACACACTATGTAGGCCTTTTGCTAAAGGTCCTCGTTTCCTTAACATGGTGATGACATTTGTTTTACACCTACTATCTCACTACAACTCTATTATAGAGCCCTAAGCTTGATTTTTGTTGTCTCTTCTAGAGCATCTTACTGTAGACCTCCCTTCACACTTCATCTTCTCTATCATAGATGTCTATAGAGATACGGCTACCCGTGATAAGCTCATTTTTCCTTCTGCTATCACGAGGATTTTTCGCCATTTTTCCATTCCTTTTCCATCATCTGACCCTTTTCATGTCATGTCTACCATAGACGCCGCTACCGTAAAATATAGTGAGGCATAGTTTAGGTCACGACAGTCGGATTCTACTACTCCTTCCTCCTGTCCATCTCCATCCATATCTGTTCAAGCGACATCTGCTCCTTCCTCTTCCTCGAGCAACATCACTCTTGGAGACATCATGGTGCAGCTTCAGTGCATAGATGCTCGCCTCGATACACTCTTTACGGAGTTGTATCAGGTGAACGTTCATGTTGGTCGCATCACCAGGCAACAGGCGACCTTGGGCGGCTTTGCTTCTGAGGCTTCTCCTCTGCCTCCTTATGTCGCTTCTGAGACTAAGGATGATGATAACGGTGATGATGATGATGCTTCTGATGATGATGATGGAGATGCGAGCTCTTGTGATGAGATGTCTACTTGACACTCTACCCTTTGTCACTTGTGACAAAAAGGGGGAGTAGTTTTGATGTATGAGAGTAGTCATACTTAGGGGAGCTAGTATAGGACATTTTTGATAGAGGGAGTATTGATATGAGGGATGTAGTGAGGATTACATGTATTTATTTTCTTTTCCTTCTTTTAGAGATACATTGATCATGTACCCCGGTCTTGTGACCATTTATTGACATACATTGTGCTTATCTCTTGATATATATATATGTTGATGTATGTTGATGTATGTTTCTTTCACCTACCTTTCCATGTGTTGTTTCTTTTCTATCTTTATACGGAATCTATCTTTATACGGAATCTATTATTTCTGCTTCACACAAAGATCCCTTGATGTGTTTTATTTAAAAGTGTTTCAAAAATACAAGTTGTCAAAGCCTACTTGTCATAAACTCTCTTCTTGCAAAGTTTTTCAAGAGTTTGTGTTAGGATAGATTTTATTGTATTCAACAAGTGAAAATGAGTTGAGTGATTTATGACTTCTCTCATATCTTCATTTGTTTGTTGTGGTTTTGTCACGGATTGCCAAAGGGGGAGATTGTTAGGACATATGTAGTTCAAGTGATTTCAAACATATGTCACTATTTTATTTAATTGGCTTATCCTTTGACAAAACGCACTTTACTTGCAATTGGGTAGATTTAGGATGTGTTTAACACTTCAAGAAACTGTGTTTCAAGATCAAATGTTGAAGTCATCAAGTCTGTCCAAGAAACAAGCTGGAAAGTGCAAGTTACTAAATTTCGACACCTAGTCTCGACACATGCATCTATCGAGCTTTAGAAGCTGTTTCAGCCCCTGAGGCTCGACAGCTTCTTGACAAATCTTCGACACTTCTATCTGTCGAGATTTATGGAAAACAGATTTTCAATTCTTTTTTAATTCCAATCCGTGAATGTGTCTTTGGAACTTCTTTTCTCCTAACCCTAGACATATAAAAGGATTGTTTTAAGGGTCGTCAAAGGGATGCAAGTTACATAAGCATTGAGTAATCCTTGTTCATGCAATTTGTGACCGAAGACAAAATTCATGCCCTAGTTCATCGCTTGTGGAGAAGTTGCTGTGTAATGTGCACCGTATGATTTTGTAACCAAGTATCTTCTTGAGCTTCATCGTGTGGATGATGTGAAGAACTTTGCAGCTAACAATTCTCTCTTTAGTTGGTGAATTGAAGTTCCATACTAGGATCTGCGCAATTGGTTAGTCACGTACTTGGGAGCTGTACATCAAGAGGAGAAACTGTCACTACAGAACAAGTCCAATTGGGTATTGGGGTAAGGGTTCAACTGTAGGTTGGTGAGGTACTAGGATTCCTTACTTGTAAGCGTTTGTTGTGATAATAGTGGAGTTTCAGGAGTGGTGACCTTAAATCACCCGGTGGGGTTTTTGCCGTCAGGTTTTCCCTATTCGTAAACAAATTACCGTGTCATTTATTTTTCACTGCATACTTTAGTTATTGGTGATTTGTTTGTGCTACCACGTGAATTTTCATGTTAACTTGATTAATTAATAACTCAGCTAATTAATCAACTTAATTAATCACAAGGGGTCAACGCGTTTGTGGCCAATCAGAAGGAAAGAGCGCTTAATGTTCAGGGTTTTGGGGTTTTGAGAGAGAGGCAGAGAGGGAGAACAACTTATGGGTTAGGGTTTGGGGACGCAATCGTGGAATAGCTTGATTGCAAACTGCATTTTTTGATCTCTTGGTCTCTCTCTCCTTCTCCGTTCTCTGCCTCTCTATTCTCTGTCTCTCTTTTCTCTTGGTCTCTCTTTCTCCTTTCTCCGTGTAGCAATCTTTTTTTTTTTTTTTCTTAAGCAGTTAGTTTTCTTTTATGCCAAGGGCTCCAAACAGTGTTTTACACAGTAAAAAATTATAATTTATCGCTTTTAAACAGTATAATAGCATAACCAAACAATGTAATGTATCGCTTTTTAACTTAAACGTGGCTGAATTTTAGATAGTCACTTTTCCTATGGCAGCACCTCCTTAATTGTAGGAATCAACTCTCTCTTAGCTTTTGTTATTATATATAGTATATGATATGATATAGACTAGCTTATAACCCGCACAATGTGCGGGACACTTTTATTTATTACAAAAGACAAATTGTAGGTGAAAATTTAAACATTTTATAGTTAGATAATACCAAAAAACAAATTTAAAAAAAAAAAAAAAAAACTTGCAAGAAAGAAAACTATGAAATCTAATCTTGAAATTTCTTGTTCATTCAACAAAATTTGAAATAGACCAAAAAAAAATAGTCTTTCTTCATCACTCATGCACTCAAGCACATCAAAGAAAGTGATTTTTTTTCTTTCTTTTGACCCCAAGAATTAATTATTTCAAGCATGTTCCAAATTTCCAAAAAGATATACAAAATAAATTTTGGGTGGTCCAAGAGAGATAATAGGTGTATTTGTTTTTGCTAGAAGCAAGTATCGGTGTCTTCAACTAACAATAATTAATAATTCAAAAATCATGAAATTCAAATCCTATAGTTGCAATCTATGAATTACATCAAACCACAATAGTAAGTAGTCTCACAGAAACTTAAAAACAAAAGAATATTGCAAGGAATGCACCAACTGTCAAAATTTTAGACTATGTAAAGATGAAGTCTCTACTTTCATACATACAAAGTCATTCTATCACTTTAACACCACAAAAAATACCATAACTCTATATACTATTAGACAATTTTTTTTTTTTTTTTTTTTTTTTGGGTGCAAAAAATAAAAACACATAAATTGAATAGTTGCTTCATAATTCAATAAAAATATCCTTAATGTACAACATAATAATTCCATACATTCTAAAAGAAAACATCAAAGAGAAATTGTGGATTCCACCTTACTTTTGTTGTCAATTTTGAGCTATTTGTCTTAAAGCTTTCCTTTTTGTATCCTTGCACTTCCAAAAACATGCATATTAATCCAATTGTAATCCCTTTCCTGGTATAGAGCAATGCAGACTGCAGGGTGCTTTACTCTTTCCCATCTACCTAATTCTTTATAATTGTTTTCAATTGATTTGGACATCAATCATTGATTTGGACACACACACACACACATCTAACCCCATCTAGAGCTTTGGTGTGATTCCTAATTGAACAAGCCATCTGTTAAATCTAACGCATTCCTAATATAATTATGCATGCCAATTTTTAATACAATTACCAATCTGTTGCTATCCTATCTTTGTAGCTCTTTGAATCATCCTTTTATTCTTTATCCAAATAATAAATCATTTGTCCCCGGCTAGAATAAATAGAGGTATTCAACTTGAATAACTAAAAATCACTATAATGTAGCCATTAAAGTTGGGTATAAAAGTCAAGCATCCATACTAATTGCACTATCTAAAATCACAAAAATTTCATAGAATTTAAGCAATAATAGATCTAGATGATCCTTAAATCAACTGAAATGTATATTAAATATGGATTAGCTTTTAAGCAATAATAATCATTATGGAAGTTTTTAGTTAATTCATGATCATCATTACCTAATCTACCTAACCAATTGCACTGTATAAATATGCATTAGAAACATCTCAATTATGAATGAAATTTTCCAAAAAAAAAAAATCCATCCATGATGACCATGAACCATTTCACTGAATTTATTCTTCAGAACTTAGATAAGCATTACTTTTCTTGACTAATGGGTTTAATTTGCAAAAAGTTTTTGGAGCTGAGAGGATTTTCTTGGACTTGGAAAAGAAAAAAGCAAAATTGAGAGAATGTAGGGAGAAATGTTGTGATGTTTTTGACAATGATGTTCTTTCTCTAAGAGAGTGTGTGTCTATATATTTTTTGTAATGTTATAATGATAAACTATAAGTTCTAAATGAGATACTCAATGCAACTCTAAGTTAGTGAGTAGAATTAAATTGCAATTGTGCTTTAGTTGGTTACTCTAGTCATGGACGGATACCTTTTGTAATGTAAGTTGACAATTGTTGAGGACAAATTTTTCACACCACATGGCTTCATTTCATTGGCGACTCGCACCACGTCAACACAATCATGGATTTTGGAAAAATCTCTTTTAAAGCCCAAAAGAGTCCATATTCACAAAATGACATTGAAGCTCATGATCCAAAACTCATGGCAATATAATCTCATCAAAGCCCATAGTTCGAGCTCATGGCACAACATCTCATTTTTGGCTCATGAGTCTTATCGGGGGAATTTTGGAAGTCGTGGTTTGGAGGGTCAAGAAGTATGTTCAATAAAGCTTTAGTAGTCCAAAATTGATAAAGGAAAGCATGCTGTTTGGCATGTCTTCCCCAATTCACTGAACTCTGACCGGTCAGTGTGCAATAAGTAACACTTAGTAAGCCTCTCATATTACATAACGCTTAAAATGATAAAACTCCTTATGCTATTTACATAAAAAAAATTAATGTTCATCATATAATGTAAGTTTAAAAATGTAATTATAGTATTTCATATAAATTATATTATTATCATCTAAATCAATTCAAGCACATGGCTAAATATACATTAATATCTCATATCTAGCATTAAATGATTTCCTTCCTCTCCAAGATTTGGTTAAAATACAAAAAGAACATAATTGCATCTCTAAAACTTCATCAAATATCAATCAACTAGTCTATTACTTACCAAAATTACATACGGACTAGATATATAATTTTCCAAAAGAGGAAACTTAGCCAAAAATACCAACAGCAGCTCCAATAGAGGCTGCAACAGCTCCAGCAGAAGTTGCAATAGCTCCAGCAGAAGTTGTAGTAGCTCCAATAGGTGCTGCAGCAGCTCCAGCAAGTTGACACATGTCCTAAAATGGCATCACTTGCCCATTAATGCCCAAATTCCAGCAGCTTGCTGTAATACTCAAAGAAATAGAAGGATCCCATAAAGATTATCTTACCATCTTTAGCCAAACCATGAATTTAATGCCAAAGGATGTCATTTAAATGACATCATCCAACTATAACAGCTATGACATAGCATTAAAGTCTCAAATTTTTTCTTTTGGCTAAAAAACAAAGCAACCACTAATGAAACCACTAACTTTGTCAAAGACTTCTCGTTATTTGCTAAATTCCCTTCAACTAATTCTAATCTAGTTACATGCTTGGCTCTATATAAAGAGGACCAAGTCACACACCATAAAAAGCCATCCATCCCTCTCTCACCCCCTTATTCTAAAACTTCATCCATTTTGCTACCACATACATATTTTCATACTTTTCCATCTCTTTTACAAAGCTCTCTTCATAGATAACAACACAACACACATATTACAACATACCGTTATCCATTACCCATCTTTCCTACACTCCATTATTCTGAAATATCATCATTTTGCTGCTTATAAACACATCTCCATCTCTTTCTCTGATTCTCTTGCAATACCTCACTTCTTAGAATGTAACATAACCAATGTCATAATGCAAAAAACAACTCCAGCAGCAGCTATTTACTATATTTAACCTTCATATTATCTATCTCACACTTCCATATATTTTACAAACACATTCCTCACAAAATACCCATACATACTTCTCATATATCTTTAAACTTCACGTCTTACAAAATAAAATATAAAAGATCCATGTTCAACAAAGCATCTACATATAATTCCTACACATATTACAAACACCATATCTCACAATATATATATATATATATACATATATATTTCTTACCATCTCCACACATCTTAAAACATATTAAACACTCTTTCAAGAACTTATTACTAAAAGCGCTTTCTCATGGAAGACATATATTTTTAATGCTAAAAACCCTTCTTATGAAAGGAAAAAACTTACAATACTAAAAGTCATTCTCATGGAAGGCAACATCACTCATATTTGACTAAAAAACTAAAGGAGCATTACATGGGGAAACTCATTTAAGTGCATGACGGAAGGGGATAAACTTAACCAACCTATGCACACGACTGAACATATTATCTTTCCCTCCAGTTACACCCATTTTTCCTCTTCAATCATGAAGTCACCACGGAAGGACTCATAATATCATATTGTACCACTGAACTCATTTTATCGCATTGCTGAAATGTCATAAGTCCACTGATATTCTACAGCTGGAGCTACAAACTGTCAAGATAAGTCAAAATCTCTCTATATTCAAGATTACATTATTAAGTACATGTTAATTCATTGTTATTGCACCGCTGGATGTGAGTTACTTTAATATTGTCTCACCATTTAATAAACATGATCTCACTAATACTTCATTAATGAACATACATATTAATAAATTGATCTACCACCATTGCACATATACTATTTGGACATATACCACATATTGACATATATTATTTGGACATATACAACCTATTGACATATATTATTTGGACATATACCACCAATTGAGATATATTATTTGGACATAAAACATTGTTGGACATACCTTATTTGAACATGGACCATTGTTGGACATACCTTATTATATTGGACATGAATTATATCAAAGTTGGAGATGGACTATTGGACTCATCCCATTACTAGACATATGATACTTAATTAATTACATTCTAATGAACATCACTTAACACACATAATAAGAACGTTGAACTCACCATTTAATCAAGCTATTATGCTAAACATATTATTTATATATTTCAACCATTATCATGATTCTAAACTTTGGGCTTTATCTATTTTGTAGGCTTAAAAATACACCGGAAGCCATTGGTCTATGTGGCCCAATGTTAAGTTCCAAGTTGAACTCTCCAAAACAAATCCGGGCTTAGTAAAGTCACACCTCAGTGGAAGACACGTGGCTATGTGCAAAAACTGCCCCCGATAACAATTACATAATCGGATTGTGAGATTGCTAATCTTGCAGATTAACTATCACAAAATTTCAATACATTAACTTGGTAAACAAAATTACAAAACAAACATACAGCTGCAATTTTTTTCATTTGGTGTTCAAGTAATAACCTTGAAATATTTTTTTTCCATACAGTACAATAGAAAAGGGATCGAATGAGGTAAATGACATAATGAGATAGAAAAATAGTATCTAAAAGAAGCACTAACAGAGAACACAATACTTTATAATTGTGCACTATATATTCTCTTTAGTGGTTTCATCTCCTCCCCACTGGAAACTCCAAGATCAATATAACACAACTGAAAGTCTGAAACAAAAACAGAATATCATGCCCACTATCAAATTGTAGTACTTTCAAAATGTAGCAAGACCAAATACCATACTTTACTAAAAACATAAACCAATATTGTGGCTTCTTCAATGTGTGAACCCCATTATTTATAAGCTTTTTCCACCCATAATTCTCTTCCAAAATAGACCTCAAAAGTATAAGAGGATTAAGGAAACTGACCAAAGAAACTTGGTACATTACACTATAAATTAGGCAAAACAAATACTTCTGTCATTCACAAATTGAAAAGAAATCATCTCAATTGAGTTAAGTACTATATAAAGCCTTGAATTATTGAATTTTCTCATGTGACTGCATGACAGATTCTCTACTAATCATCTCAACTTGCTGAAATTTCATGGTATTTACATATCATAACTAGTTACAATTCTCTAATTATCACCACAATTCACAGATTAGCAAAGTAAACTAACAAATGTAATTTAAATAGAAAAATTTAAAACCTTCAAAACTTGTTACAATTCCTTTTTACTATGGTTTCATTTTTGTTTCTTAGTACTAAAAAGATTCTCAATGAATTTTCAAGAATGGCATACAACATGAGAACCCAAAAAACCAAATATTGTAAACACCAAAACCAACACCTAGGAATCTATGAGAAAATTATTATTTTTTGATAAGTAAATCTCTGAGAAAATTAGGGTATATTTGGTAACTGTTTTTTCCCCTTATTTTCTATTTCCAAAAACAATTTTCTATTTTTGAAACTAAAAAACTTGTTTGGTAACTCAAAATGGACAAAAAACAAAAACTGTTTTCAAAACTCAATTTGAGAAGGAAACTGAAAACATGTAAAAGGCTATTTTTAGTTTCTAATTTTCAAAAGTCAATGAAGACACACATTTGATTTAATAAATCTGTTTCATTTAATGAGTTAGTATTAAAGTTCAAACCCTACTAACAACATATTTTAGTATTTTTTTTCTTCAAAAAACTTCTTCTTTTTTTTTTTCAATTTCAATGAACCAAACATGTTTTTGATTTTGAAAATAAAAGAAAATTATTTTTTCTTTATATTCCCAAAAACAAGTTTTTGAAAATAGAAAAAAAAAACTATTACCAAATATAACCTTATTCTCTGCCATAACATACAAAGTAATCAATTTTGTACAAAGAACATTATATTTTTAGATTTAACAATTTAAAACATGCAAAACCCAGAAAAATCCAACATCAAAAATAACAAAATCATGAATTAAAATTATCTTTTTAATAAATATCATCTAAAATCTACAATGTATAAACAAAATAACAAAATATTTTCAAATTTCAAAACCCCACAATTTCAATCCCCCTTACAAATAAGGGAACATGTAAGAGAGAAAACAAAACTTGAAAATTAAAGTGAAATGATCAAGTTTAAAGGATTAGAAAGATTTCATTTTGCGGAGGTTTTCCCTGATTTCAACAAATAGAGAAGAAAAATTAGGAGAATATTAGGAAAAGAAATTGGTACCTTTGCTTTGATGGAATTAGAGACTCCAGATTGAAAAAAGATTCCACTTCATCTCTATAGAGAAAGAAATTGAATGTTTAGAATCCAAAAGAGTCGAATTTAAACAAATCCATTACTGAAAATATCTATAAAAAAAATACTCACATATCAGAATTTCAAATTCCTTAACCCTAATTTCTGGAACCAAACCCTACTGTAATTGTAGAAGTTTGAAACATACAACAAATCTAATTTGTGGGGGGGAAAAGTCAGAAAATGAATAGGTGCCCAGTCGGAGGCATCATTAATAGGCAGAGTAGAGACATCTTCATTCTTTTGAATTTTTGGTAGAATCAAGATGGTGAAGTCTGATTGCAAACTATGGATATACATCAATCGAAGTTTTTGTTTTCCTTAATCAAAGCAAAATGTGTGGTCTTTTGATTTGGTTTTGAAGGTTTTTTGTTTTATATACTGAAAAACCATTAAACGGGGTTAATATTGTGAAAGAATATAACTTATTACTTTTTAACTTAAACATGGCTGAATTTTAGATGGCCATTTTTTCTACATGATAGCACGTCCTTAACTGCAGGAAAAGGCTTCTGCTATTATATATAGTATATGATATATTGATTATCCCAATGTAATAACCTATATTACAAAGAACCCTAACATAAGTATATATAGAAGACTAAACCCTAGATTGCTAGTACAAGCAAAAGTAGCCTTGAGCCTATTATATTGGCTAATATGTCTAATATATCTCTAACATGGTGGCTACAAGATGTCGTGGAGTCTAGATGACCTCACCAGATGACATCATGAAGACATTAACAGTCGTCTTCTCATGCTTATCCAACCTCAAGCCTTCATCAAGCTTCCGCCTTGAGTTTGAGAAAGGGTGTTAGAGATATATTAGACATATTAGCCCAATGTAATAGGCCCAAGCCCACTCTTGCTTGTACTAGTAGTCTAAGGGTTAGTCGTCTATATATACTTATGTTAGGGTTCATTATAACATAGGTTATTATACTACATTCTTATACAATAAAGATGTAGCCCTTAAAGGATTCCTCCATGGATTTAGGCCGACAAGGCTAAATCACGTAACCGTGTTCTCAGCTATTCTATGCTTCCCCTTCTGCATCCACTTTAGCATACACAACATGGTATAACATATCACATTGCTAATATATTTAACATGGTATCAAAGCTAAAATTCATTCTTGGCATCAAATAAATATCTCTAGCAAGCAAAGAAGATTCTCACATGCACACCACCATCTGAAGTCACACATGTTTATCTGCTAGATCTAGACTCCATGGCATCTCGCAGCCACCATGGCTCTGTGCTATGTCAAAATCCAATAACCAAGCAAGTCGTGACTTAACTTCTCAGATTTGTGCACATTAAGCCTTTGCCTAACAAAACCAACCACAAAGACGTGCCCCACGGCCTCCTGCAAGAAAAACCTTCCACGCGCGCCTCTATGCACTGATGCTGTTCCGACCAACTTCTCCACACACCGCTGTGGATTTCTCAGGTTTAGATCCTCCTATGGTTACATGCGTTGCCCTAGTGGCCTTGTAGCCTACCGATCTACAAACTTGTAAAATCTGGAGGTCATTAGGTGTTACACGTACCTTTACGCGCCGAATGTTTTCTAAACTCTCCTCCACGCGCCGGTGGACTACTCGCACACGCCACACACGCTGGAAGATTGCTACTGATGTCTTCATGACATCATATGGTGGTGTCATCTAGCCACGTCAACGCCATGCAAGCTATGGCCACGTCAGCCCTCATCCAGGTCAGACCACATCATCAAGATGATGTTAACTGATTTACAACCTGATTCGTGATTCAACTCGGAAAACCCAAAATTGACTCGGACCATGTAGCCATTGATTGCCTGTTGACTTTGACCCTATATCTTTTGACTTTGATCTTCGTTGACTTTGACTTTTGCGTTGACCTTTATCCAAAAGTTAAAACTTCCGAAATAGCCTATTTTGCTCAGTTTTTTTGTGTAGATTCTGATTTTGGACTCTGTCTCTTCATTTGAAGCTCTAAAATTGGTCAATTGGCAAATTTTTCATTGTGGTTTCTTCAAAGGCATTCTTCAAGGCGTTTCTAAGTAATCTTCTCATGCTTATCCAAGCTTAAACCTTTATCAAGCTTCCACCTTGAATTTAAGGGAGGGTGTTAGAGAAATATTAGACATATTAGCCCAATGTAATAGACCCAAGCCTACTCCTGCTTGTATTAGTAGTCTAGGGGTTAGTCGCCTATATATACTCATGTTAGGGCTTATTGTAATATAAGTTATTGTACTGCACTCTTATACAATAAAGATGTAGCCCTTAAGGGATTCTTCCGTAAATGTAGGCCAACAAAACTGAACCACATAACCATGTTCTCAGTGTTCCAATTCTATGCTTTCCCTTTTGAATTTACTTTAGCATATATAACATGATATAACACATCACATTACTAATATATTTAGCACTAATAATGGAAAGGCTAGCTGATTTGTAAGAGACACATTGGCGCATTGTAGCTTTATAACGGAAAGGTTAGTTGATATGTGCCATTGGGCGGCAAGATTAGTTGATTTATTAATGGGTTTGAACAAAAATAGGTTGGAACTTTGGCTTTGAAATGCAAGTAATTATAAAATACTTCTAGAAGTACTATATATTCGTGGTATTTTTAGAATTTAAAAATGCCACGTGGAACTCGAGTTTAGAAAACTCAAATTTCGTGTAACGTGGAACTCGTTTTTTGTTGAAATCGACTTCCTTGTTTAAGTTTTCAGGTTTCACCGGTTTCAAAAATAAAGTGGATCTTCTAATAGCTTATATAAAAAAAAGCAAGCGAAGACTCACTATAAGAGCAAGATAGTTTAGGATCTGTTTGGAATTCACTTATTTTGTTGAAATTGAAAACTTTTTGCTGAAACTATTGTAAATAAAGATAAAAATTAGCTGAAATAGTAGAGTGGGATTCATGAATAGTACCAAAAAGTTTAATAGGACCATTAAATAATAATAATAATAAATTGAATAGTAAAATAAGCTAATTTTTTAATTTTTACCAAACACATACTTAACATTTGAAGCTACGACAGCGGCGACATCAATAAGAGCAAGCCAAGACTCAAGCAATCATTGTCGGAGAAGGAGGAGCATCATCGCCATTTGCTGGAGTCTTCCATAGAGACTTGAACTTTGACTTGGGCCCACTGCTTCCTTCTTATTTTGATCATTCTCCAACAATCAACATCACCATCTCTTTTACGATCTAACCCTCCATTTCTATATCAACCAATTTGTAGATTACATATATGAAATGGACCAAGTATCTTAGGAGTTGAGAGGTTTAAAATTTAATCTTAGTATCTCGTCATCAGTAGTTGAGATCGGGATTTGGGTATGAGCTGAACATCAATCCCTACATATTAGATTTCAATTTTTGAAATTTATTGGTTTATGATAAGAGCTGATGTTGATGTAGAACCCAAACCATGTTTTTTTTTTTTTTTTTAATCTCTCTCTCTCTCTCTCTCTAAATCGGTGAAAGCTTGATTGATTTTCATTATTTTAGAAGACCCACTTTATTTTGAAACCAGTGAAAAATTAGACAAGGAATTAGAGTCATTCCACATTACATGTAACTTGAGTTTTATAAACTCAAGTTCCACACGTACATAACATTTTTAATTCTAAATTTCAGTTCATTGAGTGCCATTGTGGCACATTTTGTATCAAATTTTGATTTCTATGAACTCGAGTTTAAAACAATGGTAAATTACTAAATATTTCACATACAGTAGTAAATTACTAAATATTTCGTCAAATAGTGCTATTTGGCCATTTTTGCCGAGTTTGTAGTGCTTCTTTCAGTGCTTGTATTTCATTTCCTTGATAATGCCCAATGCACGCCCCGGAAGGGACATCAAGTATCGAGATAATTGCTTTTTTTTTTCCTGAGAAGAAGAGATAATTGCTATTGTTGTAAGCTTGAGTAAGAATTTAAATCTATCCTATTTTATTCATTTCCCTTTCAGCTTTGTTTTCTCAATTCTACGGATAATGTCAAACCGGACTATATGATCTCTAACACTAACCATGGATAAATTTATCAATGATATGGAATGAGAGAATCCAATTAGATTTTTCCCTCTAAGTTAGCTTTTGATGGCTATTAATTTATTTCTTAATTTTTTTAAAAAAAATTTCGTAAGCAAATTCATCATTTTTTTTTTCTTTAGGTGGATTGATGATAGACTGATGGAGAAAAAGTTGAAAGGGAGATATGGCAACATTATATACAATTTTGAAACCAGAAATTTGTCTTGGGGGTCTAATAAAAATAAGATGATTAATTCATTTCTCTGTATATATTATACCCATGTAGGCATGTACTAAAATAATATAATAAGTGATGTCAAAAAAAAATATATAATTAGTACAATTCGAAATGCAATACAAGTTAAGTGGATTAATTTATAATTCAATAGTTTTTAACTTGTCCCTCAAAAAAAAAAAAAAAAAAAAAAAAAAAAAAAAAAAAATGCTTTTAGCTTGTCCATTTGATCTAGATTTTCAATTTAAATATTACGCATTAAGTATATTCATTAAGATAAAAAGTTACTAATATATTATTAAAAATTATAGAACAATCATTGAATGCAATAAATAAATAAATAATCAAATAAAAATTATATATTTTTGTCAAATTAATATGTTATATAATATATTTATCAATTAAAGAAAAAAATAAAATAAGAAAAAGAAACCAATATCAATTTTTGCTTTTGAAGTGAACGTTTTTTAACCATACACATGATCACCCATCCTCTTGAAATTGGAGCAAGTGGTACATGTAAAGCACTTTGTTGAAACTCTCTCAACTGTAAATCCCCCTTCCCCTATATATAGATGTGTGTGTGTGTTTCTCAAAAAAAAAAGTCAAGCATTGATAAAGTCTGAAAAAAAATCACTTCTGCCCTCATATTTGGGATATATATAATAATAATAATAATAATAATAATAATAATAATAAAAACTCTCAATTTTTACTGATTAAAGTTCATCATAAATAAAATTTTCTCTAAAAAAAAACACCGCCATTGCGAATTGTTGAACATCATGGTAGGTAGCTCTTTATTGCTGCGCTTGACTCTCTCTCTCTCTCTCTCTCTCTCTCTCTCTCTCTCTCTCTCTCTCTCTCTCTCTCTCTCTCTCTCTCTCTCTCTCTCTCTCTCTCTCTCTCCAAAAACCCCCAAATCCATCTATGCCCCCCACAATACAAAATCTCTCATTTCTTGTTATCTCCTTCATTACAAGCAACAATCCCCACCAACTTCATCATCTCCATAAACAGAGACCTCAAACCTCGTTTACCAAAAGCCCCAAAATACAAAACCCATAACATAAAGTGATAAAACAAAACTCAAACCTATTTATGCACTCTACACGCCAGCACCATCATTGGTAGTAGTGTTTACTGGCGCATTGAAGATCCTCGTCTGAAAAGCATTCACATAAAGTTCTTCCCTTGTACAATTTTTACACCAAAAAGAAACACATTTTTATTTGATTTATTTGATTTTATTTTATTTTTTGTATTTTTAAACTAGAAAACACGGGTGTGGCTCCAAGGCCACTGCACCAGCACCTAACGCGCACCGACGCGGCATGCAATGCCCAATGCCGCTGACCACGCATTCGTGCCGTGTTGGGTTTTTTTTTTTTTTTTTTTTTCATTTTCCGATTCACGCTGATTCAGCGCCAATTCAAGCTGATTTGTGTTGATTCGTGTCGATTCCGGTGGAAATGGGCACCAAAATGGGCCGCCTTCACGTCGCCGGCCTCCATTCTTCTACTTCATGTGGCCTTATGAGAGAGAGAGAGAGAGAGAGAGAGATAGATAGGGAAGAAAAGATAAGGACGATTCATGTGCACTTACTGGTGAAGGTTGCGAACTGTGACAAAGAGAGCAAGGGAGAAAGTTGTGGATTGTGGATAGATTTTTGAATAGGTGCATAAGGACTTGAAAGTAAAAAAGATAGAAAACATTGGAACTTGTGAAAACAATAAAAATATAGGGTTTTTGATTCTTTGATTTTATCACATTTACCCATCAGTTTTTATTATTCTTTAATACTTTGATTTTATCACTTCATTACTTTTTTTTTTTAAGGAAAATAATTTAATATTATTTTTTTGGAGATAATATTATAAATATGTTATTGGGCTAAAATTGGGGTTGTGTAAACATTATAATAATGTATATAAATACGCTTTTAAATTTATTTATATATGTTTACCATTACTCTTAAATTGGTATATGTTTACCATTATATAAATATGTATATATATATGCTTAGCAATTTACAGAAAATATAAATAAAAATATTTTTAATAATTTTTTAAACGATACACCCCACTGCACCCGCACCTGCACCCTACTTTTTTAAAAATTGCCGAGTCCCGCATCCATGCCTGCACCCACATTCGAACCCGAATCCACACCCGTGCTTCATAGTGTTTAAGGCAAAGTAATGAAGCATGTTATGACAGGCTAACAAAATTGGCCTTTTGATAGTGCCAGTGATTGCGAATCCAACCAAAAACAACCAGTTTCGATTCCATTTGCGCTTTAAAAACACGAGCCACAAATTGAACTTCCTCATTGTCTCTCGCCTGAATTCTTCCTTTCTCTTTTAGCTGGCTACAATTTTCCATGGGCAAAGTGTGAACTTTTGTACCAAGGATGGCAAAATAAAAACATGCCTAACTTGGGTTTACTATAATTATCCTTAAATTTATATATTTCAATTTTTTTTAGAAAAAACATTTAGGAGCCATGCCCAAATACGATTCTGCCACTGATTTTATGGTAATGTTCTATAATATCAGCAAACACTTTGCTATCTTGATATTCACATGCTAACCTTTACAATTTTCTATGTTTCTCAATATCTTTTCAAATTTTGTTATCTATTATTTTCTTTGAAGGAGCCTCTCCGTTTCTTTACCAGTTTTCACTTAGTTGGATTTGCTTTGTGCACGAAGGGACCCAAAAAAAACCCAACTTTATTTGTTTAAACGGGAGACAAACAAAATTAAGTTATATCTTTATGTAAAGCTTTATTGTGCATTGTATAGGTTTGCAACTAGTTTATTTTAGGGGTAATTATAGTAAATCTAATTTATATCTATATATATCTAAAAACTGAAGTATAGTATTTATTGTTGCTACGCTTCTGTTGAGCCACATAAGCGTAGCATTTATTATCGCTTCGCTCTTGTTGCTCCACATAAGCGTCCATGTAATTATCCTATTTCTTTTTAATTTTCTTATAATTTTTTTAACATTTACTCATTTTTTAAATATCTACACTTTCTCCCTCCCTTAACTTTCATCTCTCCACTACCTTCTACTTAATATCACTCTTCATCTTTCCCTTCATCTTCTCTTATTTTGTCTCTTCTTATTTACACCATTTTACTATATATTCATCATTCTTTCTTCCATTCTTTGCATAATTTTCCCTCACTAAAAAGGTTATTTCTCTCTCTCTCTCTCTCTCTCTCTCTCTCTCTCTCTCTCTCTCAATTTTTTGGTTGATTTTTTTATTTTTCTTGCATCTCTGCTCTAGGTTGATAAATTTTTGTATTCTTTAGAACTCTACTTTTGGTTGATATGATTTAATTCTGTATTTTAAGTTTTTTCTTTTGGTTCTCTTTGATTGTTTATCTACTCTAATCGATTATTATTTTTTTTTAAATTACAAATTACCCTGTAAATCCAGGTTGAACAGTATTTAAGATTGTAAGAGCTTTTGTCTTTTTCTCTCTCCGGTAGGACTACCATTCTTTTACCAAAGTAGACGAAGATTACAATATATGATGGTGGCTCAAACATTATCGAAGGTACTCTTTTATCAAATTTAATTTTTTTTTCCTTTTTCCTTTTAAGTTATACTATTAAAATATGAACATTGATAGTTTTAGTGACATGTAATGCATATTGTGATATTGATATGGGTGTTTTTTATGGGCCTCCAAGAAATGGCCCTACGCTATGGGAATAGGCAAATGCACAACAAATATAAAGTCTAATGCAAAAAGTTAGTGTCACTTTATTTTTGTTAGCAATGCACTTTCTTAATTTATCGTTTGAACTTTCAATCTTAATAGATTAAACATTAAGGTCATATGGTGATTTGCTCATCACGTGTTTGATATTTTGTTTATAGACAAATACCATAACTCAAGCTTTATAATACTTTTGTGCAAGATTGAAACCATCAATTGATGGACATGATTTTTGGTTCATTAGATTGTATGCTTTTTCCAATATGGATGTGATTCTATTTTCAAAAGTATTTGTCTCTCTAATTAAAGATTCTTATGTTTGGTCTTTGGTACATCTAATTCAAATAATCAAAAAGAAATTTTAAAATTAGAATTTTAGGTAATCAAAATTTTACTTTTATTTTTGGGTTGTGATCATTTATCAAATGTAATACCCAAATTTTTTGGTTGTACTTCTAAAAATTTTCTAGACCATAGTTTAAAATCATCTGAATTTTAATAGAACAAAAAATATTGCCCCAAGTATCATATCAATAATATTATTAAATAAGAATATTTTCGTTAAACTTGTGCATAATGTTTCTCTATTAATTTCTATATATTAATTTTGTAATGATTGAAAGCAGATTTGCGTTCCTTTGTTTTAGTTTATTATTTTCAAGCTATTGTTTCTACTTTATGTTTTTTTTTTTGAGAGACTCTACTTTATGTTTTTTAAATAACAAGACTTCATATGAGTTTCATAAGCAACGTTAATAATAATAATAATAATAATAATAGTAAATTGTGTGCCATATTTATTTTGTTTGATAAGGAAGCTGAAAAATTACTTCAAACAACACCAAGAGAACTATCAAACAAATGTGCAACTGTAAGACCATACAATTAGCATATATGATATTTCATCTACTTTGACAAGAATATGCTAAATTATATTCAATATTTTATCAAATGAATGCAAATTTCAACCTAATGAATGAAAATTAAAAAAGCTTATTGGAAAAAAATTTGGGTTTCAACTAAAACTTAACAATTATAACTGGAAGGAATGATGAAAATTCAAATATAGGAATTCATATTGTGTCAAAACAATCAAGTAAAAGTCTTTGATCCATTAATAATAAAATATTTTTTGAAAATCAAAACTTATACAAGTTATACTACCTACATTCTTAACTTTTACCTACTTTGATTATCATAATAATAATAATAATAATAATGCAGCAAAATTTTTGACCCCATGAGGTACATGAATCAAGGTATCCAATTAAACACTAGCACTGATAAAAATAAATTGTAAAATATAGAAAAATAATGAATCGCATCAATACCAGTCAACAACTCTGGCTACTACTATTCCATGAAATTTACTCATTTAAGTTGAAATAAAAACTTCATTATTTGAAAATCAAATATAATCTTGGCTCATTTTATTCAACATTTAAATTCAACTACATCCTCCAAATCTATTAAATTATATATATATATTTTCTCTCTAAGAGAGAGAGAGAGAGAGAGAGAGAGAGAGAGAGAGAGATTTGTGATAATAGTATATGTTTTTAATCATCTAAGAAAGTAGAATATTTAGAGTTCCTAAATAACTTATAAGTTAAAACTCAAATCCATAATAGAACTAAACAATCAAAGCATGAATATTCAACATCAATTATTTTTTGAATTACTGCTTGAAATTTACACAATTGTTAGAAGCACTTAAATTCAAATAAATAAATAAAAATCCACATAAAGTGTTCTCATGAAACGTTACAGTGCATTAGAAAAAAAATTAAAAAAAACATAGCTACCCAGGATATTTCCTCCGGTAATATATAAATTACATAAAAAATAAAGTTTCCCAATTTAAATATCCCAATTTCCAACATTTCATTTCACCTTTTACTATGTGAAGGTAAAATAAATGATGTGGATAGTAATAACTTTTCAGCTACTTCAAAATTATTAATAATTAATTTGTATAGGAGTTTTAATAGTTCAAATATATTGTCTTTGGATTTTTTAAAAGGAAAGTGGCAATTAAATAGGTATGAAGAAGTAATTTAGTTAAATAAAGAGAGGAAGAGTCAAAGAACTAGATATTAATGATTGTTTCAGTTGTTTCAACATTATTAATAATTTAATTATAAGAGACTTTTAATATTATAAAAGATAATAATTTAATATTACTGTCTTTTGATTTTCTTAAGGAAAGTGGCAATTGAATAGGTATTGTAGCCTGAAATACTATTTGGCTTGGACTTTATTGAGGAGAACATTAAACATCAGCTATAATTGAAAAAAGGGAAATTATTGTATACTCCCAGAGTACCATAAATACGTACTCCCTCCTGTCACATTAATGGTGGGTCCTACTAATTAAATTCATGGTAGGACCCATTATTCATGCGAGAGAAGGGAGTACGCACTTATGATACTCTAGGAGTACTTAATAATTTTCCTTGAAAAGATATATTAAATACTATAAGGCTTGGGCTTTATAGTGGAGGGCATATGAAAAGCTTTTATTCACTTAATTGACAATGAAAAATTATTCTTAATAACTAAAGCAATCACTAATCCATAAAACACATACAACACTATAAATTATAATCCTAAACAACTTAAAAATTACAAACTAAAAACATCATACAACTACACTATCACAAAATGAGTATACAACATGATCACAAATATTTTGTACAAGATCAAATTACAAGGGGAAAAGAAATCCTTCTTCAAGCCAACATAGAAGGGGAGAAAAATGCAAAATATGGACTAGCAATTGCGCTGTTATGTGAATCAAATGACGAGGGAATAAAAATACTATTTTCGATTCTAAATCAACCAAACGGGGAAAAAAAAAAAATTCTCCAAAACTATCGACAAATCCTTCAACATACAACTTTCAGAACAAGCACATTTTGTATCCCAAAAAACCAAGCATGCAAAAATATTGGAGTGGATCATTGGGATTGTGAATGTCCTTACCCTTATGGAAACAAGGAATTATATGTAACATGCAAAATGTGTTCAACTGACTTGAAAATGTATAAATTAGTCAACTGAATATGGTAGAATTAATATTTCAAAAAAAAAAATTCAATTCTACCATAAGTTGTCCTCATTTTGTTCCAAATAGTAATCTCTAATAAAAAAAATATATAGTTTCATGAGCAAAAGCTCTTGTTAGCATGAATTCTACTATATATTGGTGATACATATATAACACAACTTGAGATGTAATAACGTGACAAATATTAATAATAAAAAAATCACCCTAAAAAAAATTATTATGAGCAGCACGCAGGGCCGCAACTAGTTGGCTTAAAATTTCTTTGCCTATCTGTGGTCTGAAAATTGACATTTTATCCACGTAAAGTTTGCTTTGTTTTTCATAATCCGCATATGTTAAAAATAGGGGCAAAAATGCATTTTTATGACTTCTCTTATAAAATTAAGAAAAACAAGATAAAAAAAAATTGTCATTTCATATGAACAAAATGAATTAAACATTTAAACCACCTATTCTATCACATAAAGTAACCCACCCAATTTCAAAATCGTTTGCAATCTGCCCAATAAAGCTCAAGCCACTGAGAGCCTACCCACTAATCCATCAGCCAAAATGGCCGAATACCACATATTTTCAAAATTTTCAGCAAAATAGCAGTATTCACAAACTATGTATCAGAAAACCACTTTTTTTAAACTCGATTTTGTGATTTCAATGATATCAAGTTCTATGCATAAAAAATACCATGTGAAACTCAATATTTATAAAATTGAGTTATGTGCATTTCCTTTTAGAATTCAATCTGTGAAATTGAGTTCTTCACAAAACTTGGTTTTCTTAAAATGGAGTTCCAAAAGGTTGGTATTCTTCTATATAGTTTGCGCATGGTACTATTTTGCTGAAAATTTTGGCCATATGTGGTATTTGGCCATGATCTATCTCCATCTCCACAGCTTAACTGGCGCAGCCGATAATATTTTCCACGTATCTTTTGAAAACATGAGCTCTCTCTCTCTCTCTCTCTCTCTCTCTCTCTCTCAAGTTTGTCTAGAAACCTGATCCCCAAATTCTGACTCTATTTTGCAACCGACAAAACTCCTCTCTTTAACGTGGCCAAATTTCGTCCTTCGCCCAACTAATCGCCAAATCTCAGTGTAAAAATAATGAACCCATTTCACTTGATTACAGGTACCTTGGTTAGCAAACTGGAAACTTTTGTGCAGAATAGGGATGTGTTACATATGGATAATAAATTTTTGCCTTATTTGGACCATACAAATGAAGGTCAGTCTCACTGATACTTCTTGGAGAAAGCTATATTAAAAAATTGATAACATTACAAATGAAATTTCAAACCCCACTTTTTGATTCGTTTCAAGTTTTTTTTTTTTTTTTTTTTCCATTAGAAAATGTGTTTTTATTTTTTTAACAGCAAATGAAGAGGTGGGTTACAAAACACTGACGAAGGTTATCTATGGGCAAAGTTCCAACTTTTGAAATGTGGTATATCTCAACATATTGTCTCTCTTTTCATAAAAGACTTTTTAACGTTATTACATTTGACTCTCAAAAATACAAGATCCCAAACATTAGAGTCCTTTGCTATAAACTAAAGCTGTTTGATCTTGAACAATGTGATGACATTTTACCTTCCCTTTACTAACGTGATAGTAATTTCATTGGCTGAACATGCTTCATGTTTTGTTGATGAAGAATCAGGTAGAGCCTTTTCCATATAAAAACCTGGCTGATTGGGCTCAGGCAATAAAATCTCACTGCTTAACATTAGAACCACAGATGACATGTCTGGCCTATCTTCTGGTCGTTGCTGCACGCATAACAAGCCCACATGAACACATCGTAGCACTTGATCAGATAGAGTGCACATGTTGCCTAAAGATTGATCTGTCAGTTCCATTGCCTTATCTTCAATCCATAATCTCCAGGCCTTAAACGAGGTCAAAAACATATATGTAAGAGGTTAATTTGGACATCTTTTTTATTCCTAATTTGTGCTTCTATTAGCCCATGACTACTTCGCTTGATTAGAGGAAAAAACAAGGGAATTATATATGATTGCTAAAGCATGTCATTGGCAGATTTCCTTAGAGGAACTATGCTATATAAAACTGCAACTCTGTTCAACACAGTAAATTAGTAGAATAACTCTTCATGCTTACATGTCCAAGGAGATTGAGATTGAGGTGGTCGTCTACATGACAAAATCCTCGGTTCCTTCTCCCGCTCACTATCTCTAACACCAAAACTCCAAAGCTAAAGACGTCGGATTTGATTGAGAACTGTCCATGTCCCGCATACTCAGGAGACATATAACCACTGCAAAAAAACCATTGCAAACTAAGAGAATCTTACAAAAGAAAAGAAGTGTAAATTCTGTAAAAGTTAAAGTCCACCTACTATGTTCCAACAATTTTATTGGTGTTGGCCTCAATTTGATCTCCATCAAATGTTCTAGCCAAGCCAAAGTCTGAAATTTTTGGGTTCATACTTTCATCTAGCAGGATATTGCTTGCTTTGAGATCTCTATGGATAATTCTAAGTCTAGAGTCTTGATGAAGATAGAGAAGCCCCCTAGCAATGCCACAAATAATGTGGATGCGGTTACGCCAATCTAGTAATGTGTTTCTTGTATGATCTGACCAATTTATGTTCATGTTAGCAAAATCCTACCTGAATTCTTAACAAGTGATTTCATTGATGGAAGATGAAAAGATTAAACATGAATGTCATTGAGCAAGAAAGGTCAAATCTCAAACCAAAAATAAAGGCGTCCAAGCTTTTGTTAGGCATATATTCATAGATTAACATTTTCTCATTTCCTTCAATGCAACAACCGAGAAGCTTGACAAGATTGCGGTGTTGTAGTTTAGCAATTAAATTAACTTCATTTTTGAACTCAGTCAATCCTTGTCCAGAATTCTTAGAAAGCCTCTTTACAGCTACTACATGCCCCTCTTGCAGTGTACCCTAAAACACAAAAGATTAGGAAATTTCGCCAAAGAAGATAGCTTGTCTAGGTAAGCATGTTTTTGTTTACCTTATATACAGATCCAAAGCCACCTTCTCCCAACTTGTTGTTGCTCGAAAAGTCACAGGTGGCATTAGCGATGGCCATCAAATCAAAGATGGGTAACTCCATATCTTCTTTCCTGCCTTCATTGTCATAATCATTCCTCATGATTCCTGAAATAATAGGAGATGGATTGACATGAATAACTTGAATGGTATTATTGAATTGACTAACCACCAAATCTGATGAATTCTTCAAATTAAAATTTCTTTGTTGTAAAATCTATTATCATGCATCAGAAACTATCAGTCCATGTCTTATAGCTTTACCTTTGAAACACAGTTTCTTCTTCCGCACATATGAGATCACTCCAAGTATTATAATTCCCATGACTAGTATTGCAGAGGCTGCTATGATTCCTGCTTGTTTTATCTTGCTGGAATGTCTGTTTTTCTTAATATCATCTGAAAATGAGAAGTAGAGTAAATGAACATATATGTGGCTTTTGTTACTAGCTTCATAAGTACCTGCAGGTTGCCAAGCCTAATTCATGAAAATAATTTATCTTGACCTTAAATAGGAAAGAGGAATGGTAAAAATAAGGTGGATAAATCATTAGGGCGCAACACAATGACATCCTAGTTCCCATGGCACAGAAACCACCACAGTTTCCTGCACTTTTCACTTTCTTTTTCAATTTTCTAGCATGTAGCTGTGTCAGACTTCACCAACCAAACATCCAACAGATTTTGCATATGTTTTTTTTTTTTACAAATGTTGGTTCTTGTCCCCCATCCCCACTCGCTCCATCTTCACCCCGAAAATACACACAAAAAAATAAATAAATAAATAAAAAATTGACTGAATGAACATATGTTAGCAGTTTTGAAAACCACTAATAGCCTGACAACTCAAATCAGAGGATAGTGCAATACATGCTATCTACTGGGAAGTTAGAGCTGGTTGGTGTTTAAGGCCAGATATAGTAACTCAATTTTGAAAAAGGGCCTTATGTTTTAAATGGGGAATACCTTTCTCTGTATTCAGCAAGAAATTTTAGTGAATTGTAAGGTTTAGATTCTTATGGTTCTTCTGTGGAAGTACTATGCCTGCAGGCCAGTTGCTGCCAGTTTGAGCTCGTATTGTGTATCTTTCTATGAATCAATTCACTGATTCATCCAAAAAAGAAAAGTACCAGTAGAAAACGAAGCAATATGGCTGGCCAATTTGTCCTTTATTTATAATAAATGAGAAAAATCAAAAGAGAACATACAAGAGAAGTAAAAAGTACCTATTTCTGAACTGGCCAACCTTATATATAGGTCTTGTCCACCATGGGAGTATACTCTCATATCGTTCAGGTTATTGAACCAAAGCAAGCAGCCACTTCCTTCTCCCCTGATATCTAAATTTGAATATGCTGTGCAAGAACAGTTTTTCAAACACAATCCCTCACATTCTACAAGGCTCATGGTCATATTAAACCAGGAAGAAGATGTGTCAGGCAATTTCAACCCCGTGTATTTCTGGAAGACGTCTCCATCATTGCATTCCAATTGAGTCCTCCGAACACAACCATCAGACCAATCTACTGAATTCCAATGTTTTTGAGATTTGGACACAAACCCTTCCAAGCATGTACATACTGGAGAGCTATTGGCATTGCAGGTAGCATATGCACCACAGAAGGCATAATGTTCACACTGATCCACCTGGGATGTAGAGTAAAGCTCCCAACCGTGTGTCCGATCATTCCATGTAAAGCGTCCTGCAATGCCTGATGGGCTAAATACAAGCCTTGAAATGACTGAACTGTTCACAAGTGTGAACTTGTAATATACCTCATTCTCATTCAACACAAATTCATAATTAAATATTGGATTTGGTATTAACCCAGGATATCCTGTAAAACGTAGGCCATTCCATGACCCTGCTCTAGTAGTTATTTTACCTCCCTTCATAGCAACTAGCTGTGGAAACCCATGAGGATTTATACTCAATAAAAACTCGCCTTGAGCAGGATTTTCTGTGCTCTTCCAAGATGTTAAAGAACATTCTAGACCTGTCACAAAGTTCTTTCCCAACTTCATTCCTGGCAGCAACGAGTCGCAAGGATAATCAAAACTCTGCCACAAAAAGTCCTCCAGATCATTGACATTTCCATATTTCACAACAAGATTTCCTGAATCCAAGAGCTGTACGACTGGACTCTTTGCAGCACTTGACGTATTGGATGACCAAACGATAGTATCTGTGTTGCTGAGAACAACAATATCTCCTTCATTTGTAACCTTCAAAACTCCTGAGCGATTAGGAATTGGAGTCTCCCTATTGGCCACCCATACAACTGCGTCAGTAGATATCCTATACCAAATTCCCAAGTATCGGCCTTTTGAATTGCCAGGACTGAAGAATCCCAGTTCAAAGGTTCCACCAGCTGAAACTAAAGTCTCACCGTCTCTGATTGAATGGCTTGGAGTGATAGTGTCTATTGCAGCAGAAAATCTTAAGAAGCATGATAAGAAACAGTACACAACAAGAAGTTTAGAGACAATCATTGATTGTAGTGTACTTCTTTGTTTAGAGAAAGTAATATATAGTATATATTATACAATCCCCTTGCTGCAATGAATGGAATCCGCATATCATTGATCATGGGTGAAATATAAAATTTTTGCTTATCGGGTATCAAAGTACAAGCTTTTGATGGACTATAAATAGGCAAAGACAATCAGTAATTTTCATAACGAGTAACAGACGATTCAAGAAGCTAGTTTTTTTATATTAAAGAACAAACTGTTATTTGTTGTAATTCTGGGCCTTTGTACCTTCTCATACGTTTACACAATGTGCAGACGGATAGAGAGTTGGCAATTCTGAATCGTCCTTCCTATGAAATGGTGATGACTTTAGAGGATACCATGTTACCGTAAAAAATTTGAATATGGACCTTTATTGTTTGTTTACATTGTACCGGACATTGTAAAAGAAGAATTTCCCTTTGAATATGGACCTTTATATAGTTACATTGTTCCAGAAATGTAAAAGAAGAATTTACCATTTGAGTATAGACCAGAGGTTCCACATTAATTAGGGCGAATGGAAAACATATTAATTTTGAGGATCCTTTTTCAAACACATGCAGTAGTAGTCCAACTTGTTCTAATCAGGTTTCCTCTATGACCCGTCACGTGGGATTGAAAATTATTCTGATTTCCCAGCCCAAGCTGTAAGGTCATTCAAGGAACCTGGTTGCCGGTTGGTGGATTCTGACATGTTTCTGTCTTTCTAGAGAATGAGAAGTTTCTTCAATTTGACAAGTGGTCTTAGTTCAGGGTTTGACAGATCTCGAAATGCCATAATTTTAGAATCGAAGAGGAAGAAAAATTAACTGATCTGACACGGTATCTATACTACTATTTAAGGGGCTTTCTCTGTTTGGATTCCTATTTTTTTAGTTCAAAAATGCCCCTACAGTCCTATGTTTAAGTAGAGACAAAATTAAAGGGCAATCCGATAAAAACTCATTTTTTAGTTCGAAAATGCCCCTATTATCCTATATTTAAGTAGAGACAAAACTAAAGGACGATCCAGTAAAAATGTAACTCTAACTCCCACTAAAATATTGCCTAAAAAATAGGACCACTCTCCTATTAATTTTTAAATTTATTTATTCACTTATATATTAGATTTTTTAAAATAAAAATCATATATATATATATATATAAAATAATTAAATACAGTTTTTTTTTTTTTACAAAATAGGACAACTAAAAAAAGAAAGTCTCATCGCACGCGCGAAGCGCGTGTGATGAGACTAGTTTTTTTTTACTAGGGTAAAAATCTGACCCGTTTAACTCCAAATCAAGTCAACTTTTGACCTGTCTCAACCCGTTTTTAAAGTAATTTTTTCGCATATCAAATTCGAAACAGTACATATATTCTTTTTTTTGATGAATAAACAATAGCTATAAAATATAATTTGAATAAGAGATTTTACATTCAATTACCGCTTACACAAAAAATCAATTAATACCTTAGTCGAATAATAAAAAATGCAATCATTAAAAGTAAATGTCATAATTTAAACCTCTATATTTAAAAAAAATATTTAAAAAAAAATACCTATATACATTCCATTCGGATTGACATACACATTTATGATTCACCACATTTATTGTGATACTATACCATACCTAAAATAATTTATAATTCACCACATTTATGATTCACACCGTTTATGGTGATGATATATTTCATAGCATTTATAATTTGAGTAAAATATCATTTTCATCCCTAAATTTTTACAAAAGTTTACTTTCCATTCCTAAATTTTGCAAATTATTTTACTTTTTGTCCTTCTATCAATGTCCGATAATTTTGTCCTATGTGACCTAAGGGTGTTTTAACATAAGGGTGTTTTAACATAGTATGTGTCTTAAACTAAACCATTTAATTTTAAGAAGTATGGACATTGGCACATGTGGAACAAATATTTCTTAGAGTCAAAAATGCCCCTCACTCCGAATGTCAGGAAAGTAGAAACCAGACATCCGAAACTCACCATGACAGTTGCGATGGCCTACCCAGACCCCGTCGTCTTAGTCCTTCGCCTTGCCTTGCCTTGCCTCGCCTCACTTCCCACTTCGCTTGTGTTAGGCAAAATTATATTTGTTTGAGGCATTTCGTAAGCATATAGTCAATATATCAACCAAATAACCAATAGAACATTAAATCATTTCACAATTGCATAACTTCTCAACAAAGCATAACTTCTCAACAAAGGAAAAAAAAAAAGGCAAAAGCAAAAGTAAAATACACACATAGAGAACTAAGGGAATGTTTGAGCTTGAAGGAGATTATGGCCATGGATTCGAAGACACTTTCTGTACTACTGCTTTAGTAACAATGGTGTCATAAAAGAAAATTAGTTAATTATTTTTTTTCTTAGATTTAGAGCTTTACTTGTCGTCATGGGAATCGATGTGTGGGGTTCACTGTTCACCGGCATTGTGATGACCGGCCACAACCACCTGTGGATCAATGATGTGGACTCGCCGACGAGGGTCTGTTTCTGTTGATGGGAATTTCATGGTTGGGGTCAGCAATTGCCGACTGGGGGAGGGGATTTCACGATTGGACATTGGCGCTGGGGTTTCATATTGACATTTTGATTTCTGCAGTAAAGCTGTCACTGTGGTGGTGAGGGGTATTTTTGTCTCTAAGAAGTATTTGTTCCACATGTGGCAATAGTTGTATGCCTAGTGTCCATTATTTTTGTTTTAAATGGTTTGATTTAAGTCACATCCCATGTCACCACAGCACTTGGCCACATGGGATATAAATGAGCGGATATTATCAGTAGAATGAGAAGAATAATAATTTACAAAGTTTAGAGACAAAAAATAAACTTTTGTGAAAATTTAGGAACAAAAATGATATTTTTCCCTCATAATTTTGGTTTTTTTTTTTTTTTTTTGGTTCTTTTATGGTGATGGTAAATTAAGGATTGCGTAAACTTAAAAACTTATGCATTATTTAAATTTTATTTTTGAGTACTTTGTTATTAGCTCTCTTATATCTATTGAAAGGAAGAGAAAAACAATATATATATATGGATAATCATAATCATCATCATCATCATCATCATTATTATTATTATTATTATTATTATGTATGGAAAAAATGTCCAAGTTGACCCGTAACCCAATCAACTTGACTCTTAACCCAATTGATTTGACTCACTTGTAACCCATTTAATTCTTTTTTACTAGAATTGGATTAACCCAACCGGACCAATTTGCCAAGTTATCTAGGGTTGCATTCTTAAACTATTTTGTAAAAATCGTTAAATAAAATATACCTTATGTTTCGGAGATAATGTTTTCTAGAAAATTAGTCATTTTCAGCATTTTCTATAAAACTATCTTATTTTTCTATGTTCAGTAGAAACCTTAAACGAGTTGAGAAATAATCTTCTAAATTCTTTTATTTAACTAGCTAAGAGAAAGAGTTGTTTTCCAAAAAAGTTTAATGGAAAACAATCTTTAAAAGTAAGCCATACTTTTTCTATTTACCAACGATAGTTTTTTTTTTTTTTAACTCATTTTTTTTTTAGGCTACCAAACACTAGAAAACACGAAAAATTAATTTTACACAAAATTTTCGATCGAAACAAACAAAGAATTATATTTTTTTATAAAATTTGAGGAATCGACCTAAATACAATACGTAGGAGAGGCTCAATCCAATGTTTGCTATTACAAAGATAATAATAAAGTGCAAAGTGAACCTATTAAAATGGAAGAGGAACAGAAGCATATCACTTGTATTATAAGTGTTAGATTCAGACACTTGAACAAATAGTATTTAACCAGATTTATGGCCAAGTTGTTAATTAGGTTAATTATGCAAGCCTTAGGTTAAAAAAATAATCAACAATATCATGCACAATGGAAAAGTAAATAATACAAGATATGATAACCTATGAAAACCAATAAAGCAAACTAGTTTCACAGTAAAAACTTGGAGAGCAAATCCCAAGGAAACAATTTCACTATAAGCTGGAGATTTACGATCTAGAATAACCCTATTCATAGTAAATCTAACTTTAGTTACTTAACTGAGCTCTGAATCCCATAAATTTCCTTTACAATGAACTGCTGCAATATGAACCTCCAATCCACGCATTTCAAAATCCCATTGAAGTTTTAAATCAACTTAAACCTCTAGTCTACGAGTTCAATACTGCCCTTGAAGATTTAGATCTCTAGTAGCTTTGATGACTAGAACGAAGCAGAAACTTCGACGACATCGGATCTTGAGCTTCATCAAAGAATATTGTTGGTAGAAGATTTGAGAGAGCTTTGGGTGCAAAAACCCTATATTTAGAATTGGAGGCACAAGAGGCACTTCTCTCTCTATTTTTCTCAGATCCAATAGTCTCTTATATAGTGAAGAACAAGTGGCACGAAACCCTAGTAGATAGGATGATAAGTAAGACTTTAAAATCTGCAAATCGATCCAGTCAAAATTTCTAGATTTGCACTCTAATTGTAGAACTTTGCAGCAATCTTGTCTTTAAAAGTAAACTTCTAAAGATACTTAAAACTTATCTTTTGTTCATAAATTGCCAACATAAATAAAACTTAACAATAAGGACAATTATTGATTTACATTTAGCAACACTACTCTTATTATTGATCAAGGACAAATTGGACGCCATATTGCTTGGTTTTAAATGGGTGCTTTTTTTTTCTTTTTTTTTTTTTTTTTTTGAATGAATCAATGAATTGATTCCAAGAATTAGCAGAATATAAACTAGAATCAAGGCCTGCCCAAGGCCTAGGCCTAAGGCCCCCACCATAAAAAATATTTATCATTTACAAAAAAGGCTTCCATCCTATTGTAAAAGGCCCAAAATTTTGTAAAAAATATGAATTTTTTCAAAATGTTGTGCACTTTTTATTATTAGTGATGTTAGGGATATCACAAATTTTACTATAGATTTACAAACTGACATGTTATCAATCACAAAGAAATATTTTAAATATTCATTAATTACATTATTCAAGCTCATCAATCACTGTTATTATCACAATATATTATGAATATTTTGTAATACCTTTAACATTTTCCTTTTTTATTGCTAACAAGGCTTTAAAAAAAATTTGCAAATGTGTTAGATCATCAATGATGATTAATCTCCCCTAATAGTTTGAAACTTTAATATTTGTAAACTAATCTACTACAAAGCCACACATCAATTAATATCATAGATTATAAATGTAATTAACTATGTATCATTATATATCCAAGATAAATTAATTTTCTTTTAAATTTTTTTTTCTTTTTGTTAAATTAATTTTTCAACTATGATATTCAATTCTCTATATGAAATTAATGTTAATTTTAGTTAGTATTATTCATTAAATTTTGTATTTAATACATCAAATTAACCTCAATTTGATTAATATTAAATAATTTTATTTAATTAATATTTATATATAAAAGGCCCACATAAATCTTTCACCTTAGGCCCCAAATTAGGTTGGGCTGGCCCTGACCAAAACTAGCAGCTACTGGGCTAAAGACGCAGTACATATTTAGGGTATTTTAGAGCAACATGCTAGACCCAAAACAAAAAAAAGTCCCTAGGCTTGTAAGCTTAAAGTACTAGCAATTCAAGCCCACAAATTGTGAAAACACCGCCTGCTAGGACATATGTGAATGATATTAGGAATATATGTCATTTAGAATTGAATAATTCTTTGACAAAATGTACTTTACTTGTACTTGAATAGATCTAGGATGTGTTTAATACTTCAAGGAACCAGAGTTCAAGTCCAAGTATTGAAGCCATGCAAATCTGTCCGAGAAACAAGTGAAGAAGTGATGGATTTTAAAGCTCAACTAACATCTATCACGGTTTTCAGTGGCGGGGCCACGTTATAGTCAGGGTGTTCCTAGGAACACCCTGACTTTGAAAAAAAAAATTTATATATAATAATTAAAATTTTTTTTATTTGTTTACCCTTAAAAAAAAAAAAAAGGAATACCCTCAATCAAAATCGAGAACACTCTCAAATTTAAAAAAAAAAAATATATATATATATATATATATATATATATTATCTACTTCAAGAAAAAAAAAAAAAAAAAAAAAAAAAATTAAAAATTTTTTTATTTGTTTACCCTTAAAAAAAAAAAAAAAAAAAAAAGAAAACCTCAATCAAAAAAAAAAAATTGTAACAGCCCAAAACAATGGACGACAAGTCCAACATCAAGCTCACGAAAAGCCCAACAAATCAAAGGAAGCAAACCCACAAATTCTCAAAAAGAAAAAAAGAAAAAAGAGCAAACAGAGCATATTAATTTACATCAGAAATCACTAAAGCTAAAGCAAACCTAAAAACATCAGAAATCACTAAAGACTAAACCGCTAAAGCAAACCTAAAAACAAAGCAATAGAGCAACACCTCCCCTTAGAAGTTAGATCGGTCTAGTCGCAGAGTCGCAGTCTAGAGCACATCGTCGTCGTCGCAGTTGAAATGCTCGTCGAAGATCGCTCGTCACCTCGTTGCAGTCCAAACGCTCGTCGGTCCAGTCGCAGTCCAAACATTCGTCGGAGATCACTCATCCTCGTCGGAGATCTCTCACACATTGCATGATTCGCATCGCACACTGTCGCCGTTGCACATAATCACAGGTATTTCTCTCTCTTTTTCTCTCTGACTCTCTCGCAGTCTCTCACTCTCTCTCTATCTGAGATGAAATGAAATTATGAAATAATGAATGAGTTTCTGTCTCTCTCTTTATTCTTTAAGAAAGCAACTTTAACTAAACTGTGTGGCTGAAGTTTAACTTTATTAATATTTTGCCTTTTTTTTTTTTTTTTGGACTATTTTGCCTATATTTTTGATTGTTTGAATTTGGCTTTATCTCGGCTTCAAAAAAAAAATTTGGCTTTATCTCATTATTCTTATCCGTTGGTTGGTGTGTGACTGTGTGTTGGTATTGGCGTTGGTGTTGGTCAGTTGGTGAGATATTAATTGTCTTTTAGTGGAATGTTATTTTGATTTATGATTGTGAAATTTTCTAATTAGCAGCTGGCTCTTATGATTGGGCATCACTCAAGCTTGCCTATTGAGTGGAGTGGGGGTGGATGGGTTGATGGACATATGGGGCCGGATAATTGGATAAAGTAGTGTAATAATTTTATGTTAGACTTAATTAATAATTAATACTTTAATAATTAAAGTAGTGTAATTGGGTAAAGCAATAATTAATAATTTAATTAACCAATACATTATAAAAGACAAACAAATTAAATTATGTTAGGCTAAACAACAATTAATAATTTTATAATTAATGAAACAACAATATAACAACTTATAGTTTATAAAAGACAAACAAATTAATGAAACAACTAAACAACAATACATTTGGCAAAAATTCCTAGGGCCACCACTGGGAAAAATTATGCTTCTTAAGGAATACCCTGGAAAAAATTCCTAGAGCCACCACTGGAGGTTTAAAAGGCTGCTTTAGCCTGATACTCGACAGCTACTCGATAGATACCTTATCTATCAAGATTTATGAAAATCAGTTTTTCAGATCTGATTTCACTCAAGTTCGTGTGTACAACCTTAAATATAGATAAAGATTATTTTAAGGGCCGTAAAAGGTTGCGCGAGTGTAAAGCAAAGTTTTCTTTGTGCAAATTGTGACCGAAGACAAAATTTGCCCTAGGTCATCTTTCTCTTGAAGAAGCTGCAGTGTTTGTATGTTATTAGGTTTTATGACCAAGGAGCTTCATGATCTTCATTGTGTTGATGAACTGAAGAACTTTACAGCCAACATCTTTTTCAAGTTGGTGAGTTAGTCACATACTAGGAGCCATGTATCATTTGTTAGTCACGTACTAGGATCCGTGCAAAAGGGTGGCGTTCATATATTGAAGAGTTCAGAGGTTCTGAAGCGGAGGAATGTTTCTGTTGTAAGTTCATCTATGGGGATTGTAGAATCTAGGAACAAAGGTTTTGTATTAGATTTGAAATTTCTCTTTACTATAGTGAATTGCCTTTTTGGGATGGTTTCTCCATAGATTTTTTACTGTGAAACTAGTTTGTTTCATTAGTTTTTCTAGGTCATCATATCTTGTCTTATTTACTTTTCCACTATGTATGATATTGATATGATATTGATGTTAGTTTGTTTTAACAAGGTTTATTCATAATCATCTAATTAACAACTTGAGTTTAAAACTTGTTAATTCTATCAACCGGGGTCTAAATTTTCCTAACAAGTGGTATTAGATCGGGTACATTTTGATTGGATTAATTTCCTGAGTGTGATCCTTGACCCCCATTGTCATGGATCGTGGACAATCTCTTTTGATACCTCCTTTATTTTTTGAAACTAACTTTGCATACTAGAAAGTACACATTAGAGCTTTCTTGTAGTCATTAGATTAAAAAGTGTGGCAAGTTTTAGAGATAGGTTAGACCAAGCCAAAGGAAGCGCCGGCCGTTTGGGATGATGCTAAGATCAAGGTCGCTAACTTCAACAGCAGGGCATTGAATGCGTTATTCAGTGCGGTCACAAATGAGGAGTTTAAGAAAATATCCTCTACTGAAATTACCAAGGAAGCTTAGACCATTCTCCATACAACCTATGAAGGAACCAATGTTATCAAAGATTCAAAGTTTTAGAGACTCACTACAAGCTTCAAAGATATCAAGATAGAGGAGGATGAGTTGTTCGATGAGTTCTATGTCAAGCTCAAGGATATAGTGAACTCAGCCTTTAATCTTGGGGAAACCATTCCTGAACCCAAAATTGTTAGAAAAGTGCTTAGATCTCTACCCGAGAGATTCCATGCCAAGATCACTGTAATTGAGGAATCAAAGGATATTGACAAAATTGCTTTGACAGAGCTAGTCGACAATCTATAGACCTATGAGTTGGGATTGATAAGAATTGGGAAAATAAGTAAGGGTAAGAGCATGGCACTGAAGGTCAAGAGTAGTGACATGGATGAGTCTTTAGACGAGGAATATTCTAAAATGAAGTCCTATATCACAAGACAATTCAAGAAGTTCATGAAGAATGCCAAAGGGAAGGGCTTCAACAAGAACCGTAGGAAATCTAGTTCCTCTCAGTTTAAGAGCCAAGACAAAGGGAAGAAGGATGCTAGGGATGGTGGTTAGTACACTGTTCCTTTAGGACCTAAGTGTTTCGAGTGTTAAGATTTTGGACACATGAAACTAGAGTGCCCGACATATCTTAAGACCATTGGGAAAAGCAAGGCACTTGCTACTACATTGAGCGACACCAAACTTGAGGATGATTTGAAAAATGAGGATGATGGAATCCTAATTTCCTTCACTGCCGTTGTCAATCCTACTAAGGGGATTGTTGAGGATGTGGATGAAGAAGAGAACTTGGTGGAATCAAAATTTAAAAAGATGAATGAACAGGATGACATCCACACAGCCTATGCAAAAATTGTACAAGCTCAGCCAAGGCCAAGGCATGCAGCCAAGGCCTGGGCATGCATGCAGTAGCCAAGGCCAAGGCATGCAGCCAAGGCCTAGGCATGCAAGCAGCTGCCAAGGCCATGACACGCAGCCAAAGCCTGGGCATACATGCAGTTGCCAAGGCCTGGGCACGCTGGCATGCCCCTAAGGGCAGGCAGCAAGGCCCTAGCATGCATGCATGTCTGAGGGGCAGTGGCAGCACGGCGTGGGCACGTGGGTGAGGCCGTGGCATGCCTCGTGGCCGGGATGACAAGGCTGTGGCATGCCCTTGGGACCCCACAAAGGCCATGGCAACACTTGGGGGGGGGGGTGCTGCTCCTAAGCCAAGGTGACCTCATCAGACCCCTCCTACTCTTCCCTCCCCCTGCCTAAAAAGCGCTTAGGAAAAAATTCAGCCTGACACCAGGAAACATTGATTTGTTGAGGAGGAATAATGGGTCTTTTTTGGAGCAATTCTTGGAGTCTTGCCCTAATTTTTGTACACATGCTAAGAAAAATCCAACCTTCAACTTGTAAAATTTTGGAGGCCAGATTCAACATATTATATTTTTCACCATTTTTGAAAGCCGAGAAATAGGAAGAATCATGGAAAATTGAGGAACGCTCGGAACGCCGAGCCCCTTGCTGGAAAACTTCTCTAAAATCATGAAATGAATTTAGGGACAGAAAAATGGAAAGAGGCACGAGCCAAGGCCAAGGCAGCCTCCATGGGCAAGTAGCAGCCAAGGCCATAGCATGCTTGCGTGGGCACACTGGCATGCCCCTGGGGGCAAGCAGCAAGGCCCCTAGGGGCGCCCTAGCATGCACGCTGCCTGAGGAGTAGTGGCAGCATGGCGTAAGCACATGGGCGAGGCCTTGCATGCCTCGTGAGTGGGATGCCAAGGCTGTGGTATGCCCTTGGGACCCCTCAAAGGCCATCGCAACACTTGGGGGGCTGCTGCTGCCAAGCCAGCTAGCCTCTTCGGAACCGTCCTACTCTTACCCCCCCTAAAGGGCGCTTAGGAAAAAATCCGGTCTGGCACGAGGAAACGTTGATTTGCTGAGGAGGAATAAGAGGTCTTTTTGGGAGCAATTCTTGGAGTCTTGCCCTGATTTTTTGAACACATGCTAAGCGAAATCCAATCTTCAAACTATAAAAATTTGGAGGCCAGATTAAACATATTTTATTTTTTATGATTTTTTGAAGTCGAAAAATAGGAAAATCATAAAAAATTCAAAAATGCTTAGAACGCCGAACCTTTTGCTGGAAACCTCCTCTAAAATTATGGAATAAATTTAGGGATAGAAAAATGGGAAAAGACACGAGCCAATTTTGCCGGAGTGCGGGACGATGCAGGGTAATGCGGCATGGCGTGCACGCGGGCATGCCCCTAGCACCCTGCCAAGCCTAATGCCTGCCTTCTTGGGGGCAAATAACCTCCTTTTCCAAAAAGCTCTCATTTTTTTGGAAATCACTTCAAAGTTGTGGGCAAGCAGCAGCCAAGGCCAAGGCCAAGGCAACTCCCATGGGCACACTGCCAAGGCCAGGGCATGGAGCAGCCAAGCCCTAAGCAGCCCTCATATGCATGCAGCCAAGGCCAAGGCACAACCCCAAGGGCATATTGCCAAGGCTCGGGCATGTAGCAGCCAAGGCTAGGGCAGCCCCCCACAGGCAAGCAACCAAGGCCAAGGCATGAGGCAGCAAAGCCCCCCATAGGCATGCAGCCAAGGCCAAGGCAGCCCTCATGGGCATGTTGACAAGGCTAAGGCATGCAACCAAGGAGCTGCCAAGGCCAAGGCAACCCCAATGGGCACGCTGTCAAGGCCAGGGCTTGCAGCCAAGGTGCTGCCAAGGCCAAGGCATGCAGCCAAGGCTAAGGAAGCCCCCCATGGGCATGCTACCAAGTCCAAGGCATCCAGCCAAGGCCAAGGCAACCCCCATTAGCTTGCTGCCAAGGCCATGATAGCCCTCATTGGCGTGCTGCCAAGGCCAAGACAGCCCTTATGGGTAAGTTGCCACGGCCTCCCTTATGGGTAAGCTGCCAAGGCTAAGGTTTGCATAAGGCATGTAGCCAAGGTGCTGCCAAGGCAATGACAGCCCTTATGGGTGTGCTGCCAAGGCCAAGGAAGCACCTATAGGCATGCTGCTAAGGCCAAGGAATGCAGCCAAGGTGCAGCCAAGGCAATGGCAGCCTTCACGAGCATGCTACCAAGGCCAAGGCATGCAGCCAACGAACGCAATGGCAGCCCCCTATAGGCGTGCTACCTTGGCCAAGGCAGCCCCTATGGACAAGCTGCCAAGGCACAAGGCATGCTGCTAAAGCCTTGGCATGCGCAAGGAGGCTTGGCAGCCCCCATGGGCATGCTGCCAAGGCCATGGCAGCCTCCCATGGGCATGCTACCAAGGCCAAGGCATTCCTTATGGGTAAGCTACCAAGGCACAAGGCATGCAGCCAAGGCCAAGGCAGCCCCCTATGGGCATGTTGCCAAGGCCTTGGCATGCACAAAGAGGCTTGGCAGCTCCTATGGGCATACTGCCAAGGCCATGGCAGCCTCCATGGGCGTGCAACCAAGGCCAAGACAACCCCCATGGTCGTACTGCCAAGGCCAAGGCAGCCCCTATGGGTGTTCTGCCAAGGCTTTGGCATGCACAAAGCATGCAACCAAGGCTAAGACAGCCCTTATGGGTATGCACAAGGGCATGCAGCCTATGTTGC